>CAWUFW010005492.1:0-1322791 GCA_963921515.1 Calotriton arnoldi
GTGCACTGCAGTGGCTGACACGTGGCTGTGGGGTGTGGGGGATGCTCCTCCTTGCTGTGCTGTGGGACTAGGGGCCTGGTGTGTGTTGTACTTGGGCTGTCCACCCTCCCACCCACTGCATTTTGTGTTCCTGCCACTTACCTGTTACTTGTCGGTTAGTGCAGCTATGGCGGACACATGGGTGTGGTGGGTGCTCGTTGTGGCGCTTCTGGCATACTCTGGGACCTGTTGGTGGTTACGTGGCTGGCTGAGTGTACACATGTCCCCACGTATCTTACAGTTGTTCGGTTTGGGCTGTGTGTGGTGGTGTCTGTTGCATGTGTGTGTGATGTGTTGTGTATTGTGTGCTGTACATGGGGGTGTTTGTCCCTGGGAGCTGTGGCATGGTGGTAGTGCATGTGAGTACATAGCGGTGTGCTGGTATACATTAGTTTGTACTTACCAGCCTCCACTCCCCTGCTAATCCGGCGAGGATCTCCGGATGTATGATGACTCGCACCTTCTCCTCCCACGCTTTGAAGGTCTTAAAGAGCGCGGGATTCCCTCCGCCAGTGACGGCTGCCAGCTCTCTGTTCTTGCTCTCCTTCTTCTTGACCAGGCTCTTGACGTCATTCCACCGTTTGTTGATTTCAACTCTGTTCCTGGGCAGGGTCCCGACTGCATTGACCTGGTCTACGATCCGGTTCCACATTCTCTTTCTGGTGGCTAGTGGTGTGTGCTGGACCAGGTTCCCATAGATTTGTGGGTGCACCTTGATGATCTCGTCGACCATGACCGTCAGCTCAATGGGCGTGAACTTGGGCATTCTTTGTGGTGCCATGGTGTTTGTGGTGCTGGTGCGGTGTGTGTTGTGTAATGTGCAGGGGGTTTGTGGTGCCGGTGTTTGGTGGTGGTGGTGGTGGTGATGGTTGTGATGTGTGCGTTTCTGTGGTGTGCTGCTGTCCTTGCTATGTTACTGTGTCCTCTCCTCTCCTCTCTAGTTTGCAATGTTGCAAGGGGTTGTGGTCTGTGGGAGTGCTGCTTTTGTACTTACCTATGTGGGTGTGTCCTCATGGTCTGTTGTTTTCAGGTGTGTTGTGTCTGGGGTTCTGGCCTTTGTAGTTTTTGTTTGTCCAGGGGGGTGTTTTCGGGATGTGTACTGTGCTTGTGTATTTGTGCGTGCCTTGCTGTGTGGACTTGTTGGCCATGTTGTGTGCGATTGGTTTTGTCAGCGGATGGTTTCTGTGCAGGGACGTGGGCGCCATGGCTTCTGCCGTGTAGATTCTCATCGGCGTTGTTTGCGCTGGCGGGCGGTATATTTGTAGTTTTCCCGCGCTCATGGCGGTGCGATCGTAATCTCACGTGCGGTGTGTCGGCCGTGAGGGCGGGCGGTTTTGTGTTGTCGTGCGTGTTTCCGTCCGTGGCGGGCGGTTTGACTCCGACTCGGACGATGGCGGGCGGTATCTTGTGTGATTTTTCCGCCGATGGCGGTTTTCGGTTTGTGTAATCGTAATGGCGTGGTCGGTGTTCAGACGGTGTGTGCGGGCGGATTTTTGCCGCTTCTATGCCTGGCGGATTTTTTTACGCCGGGTATCGTAATGGGCCCCTTAGTTCTGAAAAGAACTTTTTTTTTTCTTTTTTTCTTTTATAATTTTTTTGTATTTTTTGAACTATTTTTTTTTTTTTTGGGTGTTTTTTCGGAAATAATTAACAAAAAAAAGGAAAAAAACAGGAAACCTCAGGAATTACATGTCATTCCTGGAAAACACAAAAAAACAAAAAAAAGTCTAACAATGATGATTGCGCTGTGCAGCACAAACAGCTTCCACGGATTGTTCTCCATAAGAGATCAGTTTGTTGCACTTGACACAGTGCTGCTTTAAAAATGCAAATTCAGGACGTATGTCCAGAGATGTTAATGTTGTTGGTGTGCCAGATGTTGAAGGAACTGCACGTTGTTGATTCCTTGCAGCTCTCCGAGACTCCTCCCGAGCCAGGTTTAGTGGGTGAATTGTTTTTAAATGCTTATACATAGAGGCAGTACCACAAGAATATTTCTTGTCGACACTACCTCTAGACAGCACCCTCTCACAGATCCGGCAGGTGACTTTCGTGGCATTGACCTTTTTTTGGCCATCCGGAAAAGTGAAAAACTTCCACACCACCGACACATGCCTTTCTGGACGTGGATTTTCCTGCACAAATTCTTCTTCTGAAGAATGTTCTGAATCCTGTTGTTCCTGTTGTGCAGAAGCCATCTTCTTATTTGAGCAATCCCAGTTCTTGTTGAATGCAGAGATGTGTCTCCAAAGAAGCTCAAAGAAGAATGATGGAAATGGGTGGGGTCCTTCAATAGTTACAATGGGAAATGTTATCAACCAATCAAAAGTTATTTTTTCAAGTCACATGGGATCCGCGTACCGTGCGCACACGCAGCACGCACCCAACGCGAAGTTGCGAAATTGCATTTAAAAGTAAAATAACTTTATTACATGTAAAAATATATTATTTTTATGCAAAAGTAAGATAATGTCTGGCCCTAATATGTGTATTAAAGACATATATATGTCATTTTAGAACATATAAAAATTCGCGGGAGTCGCGTACACAGCGCGTACAGCACGCATATGACGTCACGCGGGGCGCGTGTCCGCGCAAGCGCCGCGTAGTATAATGCGCATGTGTCACGAATGTGTAAACGTAGGAAGCGCGAACCGGTCGCATACTAATCGCGCACAACACGTAACATACGTATATCACGTAACTGGAAAACACGCACCCATCGCACACCCTACGCGGTTCCTTCACGACTTTAAGAAAATGGCGGCTACAATACGCGCACTGATCTTGTAAGGTACGCTGCCGGTGCGCGACTCCAAAAAAAAAAAATAATAATAATTCTTTAAATTTATTAACAAATTATAAAACAAAACAAAAAATATTTATGTTTCAATATTTTTGAAAAAATTTTTTTTTGCAATTTATATTACAAATATATAAATATTTTTTTACAAACAAAATATTTACATTAAACAGATAAACATCTGTAGAAAATTAGTATAAAAAAAATACATGTAAAAAATATTACAATTAAATATTATCATTTAAAAAACCGTTGAAATTCACTGAAAAAACCATAGGTTTCAGGCGCGTTATAGTTACAAATTAGCATTTAAAAAACCTTTGAAATTCACTGAAAAAACCATAGGTTTTAGGGACGTTATAGTTACAAATTAGCATTTAAAAAACCTTTGAAATTCACTGAAAAAACCATAGGTTTCAGGGACGTTGTAGTTACAAATTAGCATTTAAAAACCTTTGAAATTCACTGAAAAAACCATAGGTTTTAGGGACAGTTATAGTTAGTTGGACATTGCACTCGTACAAAAGCCGTGAAATTCCCCGTTATAGTTAGTCCAGCTAACTATAACTCGCGCCCCCGCAATGCTTTGCTGATGACGTCACATATTACATCACTCATGACATGGTCAGTGACATCACTGATGACATCTCAAATGACATCACTGATGACATCATCCACGTGATAATCTGATGCACCTCCTCACACCCCAATATAAACTTTGATACACCCACTCTAAATTACAGACTGCCATTCGCAAAACCATAGACACTACAACACCAATAACTACATACCCACTCACTGATTCTTAGGTCTACGCACACATCCACTCACTCACCCGTACAGTCAGTCATACTTACGGTCACTCAGTACAGGACTATCATATGCACTCATACTCCTATATAGACACTCAAACACCGCCACTCATCCATAGAGGTACTCACACACCTAGTCAGTCATGCAAATAATTAAACACACTACCATTTACTCACCTATACAGTTATACACACACCAGCTCACTTACTCATACAAATAGTAGCACATTCTTACGCTCTTATACAATCACTGATACAAGCACACACTCATCCATACAGCCACTATCACAATCACTCACTCTCGCTTATAGCTATTTATATACTCCAACACACATATATACTGGCTTTCACATATGTAGTTACTCACACATGTACCACTGGGACATACATTCACTCACTAACACACTCTTACACACACTTACCCACCCATACAGTCTATCACAGATGCACTCTTGAAACCATCCACCCAGTGAATCACCCACTCACACATCTATGCACAGAGTCGCACACACCCCTCCCACACAAACACTCAGGCACCCATACAGATACTCAGACAAGCATTCAATAACTCATATAGACACTCATGTAGCTATTCACAAACACATGCAGCCACTTACACAGCAACAGACAGACGGATACAGACATTCACCCAGTTTAGTCACTAACCCATGTATTCAGTAAGATACGTTAAATCACTCACTTATACAGTCAGTCACGCACCTACTAAATCATCCATACAGACACTTACACACCCACTCATTCTTCAATACGTCATTTCCTATATATATTAAAAATATTTCAACTTTACAGAAACACACAGTCACTGGATGATGTCATCAGTGATGTCATTTGAGATGTCATCAGTGATGTCATGAGTGATGTCACTGACCATGTCATGAGTGATGTAATATGTGACGTCATCAGCAGTGCATTGCGGGGGCGCGAGTTATAGTTAGCTGGACTAACTATAACGGGGGAATTTCATGGGTTTTGTACGAGTGCAATGTCCAACTAACTATAACTGTCCCTAAAACCTATGGTTTTTTCAGTGAATATATATATATATATATATATACATATATATATATATATATCCAATTACACTCCCTTGTGCCCTTGACGCACAAACAAACAAGTACGGACAACTTCTTAAGCTGGTGCCAAAATTATTTCAATTTATTTAAGTTAAAGTGCAGTGCTCCTTCATGACGCGTTTCGGGCCTCCTGGCCCTTGGTCACATGACCGCATTACGTGCATACAGAGTTTTTATTGGGTGTAAAACCCTCACCTGACACAACATGTGACAGTAATGATAGAGCTAGACAACATACTCAAACGTGCGGCTCAAAGTTACATTGAAAAATAACAAAATTGACTAGTTAAGCACAACGGGCAATTCATACATTAAAATCATGTATTAAGAACCTCTGTTTCAAAACTTTTTCATGGTTTGTGCAATTAGGTTGGATAAAACATAACTATTAGTGTCATAAATATCATAGCACAAATGCTGATTAATACTAATATCACAATGCTGATCCAACCTATAAAACCGTCATTTGTTATACATTTTTAAAAGCCGCAAGAATAAATAATTATAAATAGATATTAAACCATATTTAAATGCAGATATATATATATATATATTCACTGAAAATTCGTTAAAACGCGCTCTCAGAAAGGAAGGACGCTGTGTCGATAAATCACCGCTGTTTATTCACAACGCGTTTCGCCTGACAACAGGCTTGATCACTTGAAATGAAAAGACCAATGTCGGCACACTAAATGGTGAAAGTAATAAACATAGAAGAGGCTCAATGCTATCCCAGTTTGGCAGACATCTTGTGCAAGTTAAAAGATGCCTCATAGTAAAGTAACTAAATACAATACAAATACAAGCGCATCCGCATTTCAAATGTATAGCTGCCTTATAGTTACATAAACATGTTTATAGATGCCACAAATGTGTGCGTGCACATTAAATAAAAACAGCACAAATATCGGCATTGCACATCATCAAATGTAAGAAATACATGTGTCCTTCCAACAAAACTACTCTTGATAGGCATTATCAAATGCATGGCTGTCAAGTATGACCAATCTGCTAATCAATTCCCCACAGCATGTAAACCAAAACACGTTGTCAAGTAAACATGGTAATCGATGTTTTGCCCTGTATGTGTCCGTGCCAATTAGGGTAAAACTGCACAAAAAACTGCTTAAACATCTACATTACACATTGCAGGCAGTAAAGGTACAGATGTCCATGGTGAAAGTAATAAACATAGAAGAGGCTCAATGCTATCCCAATTTGGCAGACATCTTGTGCAAGTTAAAAGATGCCTTAGTAAAGTAACTAAATGCAAGCGCATCCGCATTTCAAATGTATAACTGCCTTGTAGTTACATAAACACGTTTATAGATGCCACGAATGTATGCGTGCACATTAAATAAAAACAGCACAAATATCGGCATTGCACATCATCAAATGTGAAAATACATGTGTCCTTCCAACAACACTACTCTTGATAAGCATTATCAAATGCATAGCTGTCATGTGTGACCAATGTGCTAATCAGATCCCCACAGCATGTAAACCAAAACACGTTGTCAAGTAAACATGTTTAAAAGATGCCTTAGTAAAGTAACTAAATGCAAGCGCATCCGCATTTCAAATGTATAACTGCCTTGTAGTTACATAAACACGTTTATAGATGTGCTAATCAGTTCCCCACAGCATGTAAACCAAAACACGTTGTCAAGTAAACATGTTTACTTGACAACGTGTTTTGGTTTACATGCTGTGGGGATCTGATTAGCACATTGGTCACACATGACAGCTATGCATTTGATAATGCTTATCAAGAGTAGTGTTGTTGGAAGGACACATTTATTTTCACATTTGATGATGTGCAATGCCGATATTTGTGCTGTTTTTATTTAATGTGCACGCATACATTTGTGGCATCTATAAACGTGTTTATGTAACTACAAGGCAGTTATACATTTGAAATGCGGATGCGCTTGCATTTAGTTACTTTACTAAGGCATCTTTTAACTTGCACAAGATGTCTGCCAAATTGGGATAGAATTGAGCCTCTTCTATGTTTATTACTTTCACCATGGACATCTGTACCTTTACTGCCTGCAATGTGTAATGTAGATGTTTAAGCAGTTTTTTGTGCAGTTTTACCCTAATTGGCACGGACACATACAGGGCAAAACATCAATTACCATGTTTACTTGACAACTTGTTTTGGTTTACATGCTGTGGGGAACAATTGATTAGCAGATTGGTCATACTTGACAGCCATGCATTTGATAATGCCTATCAAGAGTAGTTTTGTTGGAAGGACACATGTATTTCTTACATTTGATGATGTGCAATGCCGATATTTGTGCTGTTTTTATTTAATGTGCACGCACACATTTGTGGCATCTATAAACATGTTTATGTAACTATAAGGCAGCTATACATTTGAAATGCGGATGCGCTTGTATTTGTATTGTATTTAGTTACTTTACTATGAGGCATCTTTTAACTTGCACAAGATGTCTGCCAAACTGGGATAGCATTGAGCCTCTTCTATGTTTATTACTTTCACCATTTAGTGTGCCGACATTGGTCTTTTCATTTCACGTGATCAAGCCTGTTGTCAGGCGAAACGCGTTGTGAATAAACAGCGGTGATTTATCGACACAGCGTCCTTCCTTTCTGAGAGCGCGTTTTAACGAATTTTCAGTGAATAATTACGTTGGTGTGCTCCGCCGACACACGCGCCACTCTCCATGGGTCCCCGGTGACTCAGAAGGAGCGTCAAAATTGGGTTGATATATATATATATATATATATATATATATATATATATATATATATATATATATATTCACTGAAAGAACCATAGGTTTCAGGGACGTTATAGTTAGAAATTAGCATTTAAAAAACCTTAGAAATTCACTGAAAAAACCATAGGTTACATGGACGTTATAGTTAGAAATTAGCATTTAAAAACCTTAGAAATTCACTGAAAAAACCACAGGTTTCAGGGACGTTATAATTAGTTGGACATTTTACTCATACAAAACCAGAGAAATTCAGCCTTTATAGTTAGTTGAGCTAACTATAACTCATGCCCCACAATGCACTGCTGATGACATCACATATTACATCATTCATGACATGGTCAGTGGCATCACTGATGACATCACTGATGACATGTCAAATGACATCACTGATGACATCACTGATGACATCATCCAGTGACTGAGTGTTTCTAAAAAGTTTAAATATGTTATATATATATATATATATATATATATATATATATATATATATATATGCCAAGGTGTATTGAAGAATGAGTGGGTGTATATGTGTCTGAATAGATGATTTAGTAGGTGCGTGACTGACTGTATAAGTGAGTGATTAAACGTGTCTTACTGAATGCATGGGTTAGTGACTAAACTGTGTAAATGTCTGTATCAGTCTGTCAGATGGTGTGTAAGTGGCTGAATGGGTTGGTGAGTAGCTACATGAGTGTCTATATGGGTTATTGATCGGTTGTCTGAGTATCTGTATGGGTGCCTGAGTGTCTGTGTGGGTGGGTGGGGGGTGTGTGACTCTGTGCATAGATGTGTGAGTGGGTGATTCACTGGGTGTACGGGTTCAAGAGTGCATCTGTGAAGGGCTGTATGGGTGGGTGAGTTTGTGTTCGGGGGTGTTGGTGAGAGAATGGATGTCTCAGTGTACATGTGTGAGTAACTACATATGTGGAAGGCAGTATATGTGAGTGTTGGAGTATATAAATGACTATATATGAGAGTGAGTTATTGTGAGAGTGACTGTATGGATGAGTGTGTGCTTGTATCAGTGATTGTATAAGAGAGTAAGTATGTGTTAGTATCTGTATAAATACGTGAGGTGGTGTGTGTATAACTGTATAGGGTAAGTAAATGGAAGTGTGATTGATTCTTTGTATGACTGACTAGGTGTGTGAGTAACTCTATGGATGAGTGGTGGTGTGTGAGTGTCTGTATAGGTGTATGAGTGCATATGATAGTGCTGTATTGATGAGTAACTGCATGTATGAGTGACTGTATGGGTGAATGAGTGGTGTGTGTGTAGACCTAGGAATCAGTGAGTGGGTATGTAGTAACTGGTATTGGTGTGTCAATGGTTTCGAAAATGGTAGTCTGTTTTTAGAGTGGGTGTATCAAAGGTTATATTGGGGTGTGAGGAGGTGCATCAGATTATCACGTGGATGATGTCATCAGTGATGTCATTTGAGATGCCATCAGTGATGTCAACAGTGATGTCACTGACCATGTCATGAATGATGTAATATGTGACGTCATCAGCAGTGCATTGCGGGGGCACGAGTTGTAGTTTGCTCAACTAACTATAATGGCCGAATTTCTCTGGTTTTGTATGAGTGAAATGTCCAACTAAATATAACGTCCCTGAAACCTGTGGTTTTTTCAGTGAATTTCAAAGGTTTTTTAAATGCTAATTTCTAACTATAATGGCCCTGTAACCTATGGTTTTTTTAGTGAATTTCTAAGGTTTTTTAAATGCTAATTTCTAACTATAACGTCCCTGAAACCTATGGTTTTTTCAGTGAATTTCAAAGGTTTTTTAAATGCTAATTACTAACTATAACGTCCCTGAAACCTATGGTTTTTTCAGTGAATTTCAAAGGTTTTTCAAATGCTAATTTCTAACTATAATGTCCCTAAAACCTATGGTTTTTTCAGTGAATTTCTGAGGTTTTTAAAATGCTAATTTCTAACTATAACGTCCCTGAAACCTATGGTTTTTTCAGTGAATTTCAAAGGTTTTTCGAATGCTAATTTCTAACTATAACGTCCCTGAAACCTATGGTTTTTTCAGTGAATTTCCAAGGTTTTTCTAATGCTAATTTTTAACTATAACATCCCTGAAACCTATGGTTTTTTCAGTGAATTTCAAAGGGTTTTTTAATGCTCATTTCTAACTATAACGTCCCTGAAACCTGAGGTTTTTTAATTGAATTTCTAAGGTTTTTAAAATGCTAATTTCTAACTATGCCTACAGAGGTAGGACATGTGCAGAAACAGAAAGAAAGGTACAGAAAGAATCAAGAGAAATGCACAAACATACAACAGAAGTCCAGAAAGAGGAAGAAAGGTGCAGAAAGAAGCAACAGATGTGCAGAAAGAACCAACAGAGGTGCAGAAAGAGGCCTACTTTGACTGTACCTTACAACAGACTCATACAAAGTACCCTAATCACTAATCTATCTCCCAAGACGTCTTAAATCTTACTTTTCTCTTGAAAGTTTAATATTGATTGAGTGCTCAGAATGTTATGCCTACCAAATATAAAATAGCAATCCCAAGCATATCACTGTTTTTTATATGTACAAGTTACTATTATATTTTTGGGAAATAGTTATTTTAATACTGTGAAAGTTGTTATATTGTATTGTTATGCTTTCTTTTTTTTAATTTTTACAAAGGAGTCGCGCACCCTAAGCGAACCTACTCGATGGTTGTGCGGATGAAGGGTGCCCAAACCCTGCTGGCGCTCATTTGCGGAGTCGCGTTGGAGTCGCGACTTTGGCGTAATTTCAAAAGTATAAAATTTCATTGTAGAAATTATAAATATAAGTTTTGGTTAAATACTTTCACTAATATAATGTAGAAAACAATTTATATACAGTGTTTTTAGTTTACTATTAACTATACGAAATTTCACAAGTGCACGACGTATGCGTGTACGGTGTACGACCCCGCCCTGCACGTATTTCAGGAGTCGCGCCGGGGTCGCGACTTTGGCGTATTTTCAAAGTCTGAAATATCACTATACAAAGTTAAACAAAGTTAAAATATCAGATTTGTATAAACACTTTCACTAATAGGCTTTTAAAAATATAAACATCTATGTATACAATATTTTGCGGATGCGCGACGTGTAAGCGACGGGTGCGCTCACCCTACGCGACTTCATGTGACCTGAAAAGAAAGCGTCTGATCGGTTTAAATCATTTTCATTCTGTAAGAGGGAGGATCCATCCTTGTTATATTCCTCTCATTATTTGTCTGTCTTGGTAACAAGACCTGCTTGTTCTACCTCTCTTCATTTTTTCAATTTTTGTGTGTTTTTTTACTTTTATTTTACATTATGGCATCTAGTCATCCAGATATTTATCCACTGGAACTTGAGGATGATGACATCGTGGAGCCAGGCAAGAAAAGGAAGGAAAGTGTGGTATGGGCCTTCTTTAGTGTGCCAGAGGGAGAAAAGAAGGTGAACGCCCGGAAAGTCACCTGTAACATCTGCAAGAGAGTCTTGTCAAGAGGCTCTGAAAAGAAATATTCATGCGGAACATCAAGCATGAAGAAGCATTTGGAGTCTACCCATCCCTTACTTCTGGCAAGAGAAGTATCACAGAGAGAGCAGAATGAAGTGGCAGAACAAGACCTTAATACCCCTCCAACATCCTCTCAAGGACTTCCAGCAACACCAAACCACACATTGTTCCAGAACTGTTGGAAGTGGCCATAATTAGTAAGAAATGTGATGCAAAACTCTGCATCGGGGAGCAGTGCATTGACGTTATTACCAATGCAATTAAAGCACATAAATGTAAAAAAAAATTATAATGTGCTCCCAAATCTCCTTTTCCTTTTTGTTTCTCAAACAGTTCCTTTGGAGTCTTCAATTTTGTTTTGTTTAAAAAAAAGTCAAAAACACCCAAAAAAAGAAAAAAACTTTAAAAAAATACAACTTTAAAAAAAAATTGTTTGAAAACAAAAAAAACGGTTCTTACGGAACCACATATATTGGTTAAAAATAGAAAAATTACCTGAGTGATTGCATGAGTGCAGGGGTAATGTCTGGGTGATTAGAAACGTGTATGGGTAATGCCTGGGTGTATGGAGGAGTACATGGGTAGTGCCTGGGTTATTGCATGAGTGCATAGGTAGTGCTTGGATGATTGCATCAGTGCAGGGGTAATGTCTGGGTGATTGGAAGAGTGCATGGGTAATGCTTGGGTGCATGGAGAACTGCATGGGTAGTGTCTGGGTGATTGCATGAGTGCATACGTAGTCCATGGGTGACTGGAGGAGTGCATGAGTAGTTCTTCGGTGATTGCATGAGTGCACGGGTAGTGCCTGGATGATTGGAAGACTGCATAGGTAGTGCTTCAATGATTACATGAGTGCAGTAGAAGTGCCTCAGTGTATGTATAAGGGCATGGGTAGTGCCTGGGTGACTCCATGAGTGCATGGGTAGTGCTTGGGTCATTGGAGGAGTGCATGGATAGTGCCTGGGTGTTTGGAAGAGTGTATGGGTAATGCATGGACAACTGCATGGGTAGTGCCTGCATTATTCCATGAGTGCATAGGTAGTGCCTGCTTGAGTGATAGTTGGAGTGCATGGATAGTTCCTGGATAATTTGAAGAGTGCACGGGTAATGACTGGGTGATTTGAGGAGTGCATGGGTACTGCCTGACTGCCTGTAGGACTGCATGGGTAATGCCTTGGTGATTGCATGAGTGCATAGGTAGTGCTTGGCTGATTGCATGAGTGCAGAGGTAGTAACTGGGCGATTGGAGGAGTGCAAGGGTAGTGCGTGAGTGATTTTATAAGTACATGGGTAGTGGCTGGGTGATAGAAGGAGTGCATGGGTAATGCCTAGGTGATTGCATGAGTGCAGGGGTAATGTCTGGGTGGTTAGAAGAGTGTGTGGGTAATACCTGGGTGTATGGAGCAGTACATGGGTAGTGTCTGGGTGATTGGAGGAGTGCAAGAGTAGTACCTGGGTAATTCCATGAGTGTAGCGGGGTAATGTCTAGCAGATTGCATGAGTGTACAGGTAGTGCTTGAGTGATTGGAGTAGTGCGTAGGTAGCGTCTGGGTGATATTATAAATGTATGGGTATTGGATAGGGGATTAGAGAAGTACATGCTTAGTGCGTGGGTGATTGGAGGAGTGTGGGAATAGTGCCTAACTGTATAGATGAGTGCATCGGTAGTGTTTGAAAAAATGGATGAGTGCAGTAAAATCAACTGTAAACATTAGTTCATATTATCATGCTTATTACATTATTTCATCTTACCTTTTTTATTGTTGAAGATGTAAATCTCAGTGGTACTATTTTACAGTAGTTTTGTTCTAAACTGAATTTAAAATCTTTTCAAACTTTACCATTACCTTCTGTAAAAAGAAAAACAAAAACTGTTATCGAATATAATATTATAGTTTTAAGAACACAACATAATTTTAGAATTACATAACATATTCAGTTTCCCTTTTTTGCTGTTCTCAGATTCTACTGAATTTCACCATACACAGTGATTTCAATGCAGATCATCATATAACAGAGGGGAAAAAAATACAATCAATTAGACTGTAAAAAAAAACAAATATGCGTTGAAAATATTTACAAGTGCAACTATCTGTTTACCTATCTACAGTTTCTAAATTACATTCTTCAACTACATTAAATCCTTTATTTCTCTGAAGTACATTTTGTAAAATATAGACTCTCATTTACATTGCGTATAATATGAAGATCAAATTTATAAACTACTTCTTTGAAACACAATTTTGCAAATGCAATAAGAATTAGCACAAACAATAATCCAAACAGTAATTGATCACATCTTCCCAATAGGCCGAATAATGTTGCCAAATCCATTTGCATAGAAAATATCCAAAATAAACTCGTTAATTCGTATTCAAATCTTCCCAATAGGCCGAATGATGTTTTCAAAGCTTTGGCATGAAAAATATCAGATATGAATTCGGTAATTCGTAAGGCAACCTACATTTGAAATCCAAATGAACATCATTGCAATGCGTCCATCCTTTATTGCACTTTAAATACACAGTATAGTGTCCAGATGTTGTAGTAGGTCCATCATGCAGAACAATAGCCACAGCTTTAACAGTTCTTCCTGAAATTGATACTTGAGTTGCCACAAAATATTTAATTTTGGTTTCCAATTTTTTTCCATTTGCTCTACAACGTTGTAGCATTAAAATGACATATTTTCCAAATCTTTGTGTATATATAATGTTGATAACATTTCTGATTTACAATGAGAACATTTCATATCTTGATTAGCTGTTTTTACTAATTTGTTAAAAGACACTGATTTGCAATCTGGTATCGTCAAGTATATGAATCGCTCACTGTCTATTTCAGTGGTAGAAAAAAATGAACACTCTTCACATTTATGTTCCCAACTGTAACTTAGTCCAAAAAAATTTCAATTTCTATTCCTTCATCTTCCAATACTCCAAGCATAAACATAAGAAATTCTTGTGCATCTTGTTGTATATTGAGTGTAAATTGCGAAGAACCAGTACATATGTCCAAAAGATGCCGAATACCAGAAACAGTATGGATTTTACTTCTATCAGTTACCAACTTTAAAAAAATATAATGTAGTAAAGAACAGAATCTTTTTTCTCGATTTTCCATAATTTCATGATGAAGATCTTCTAGATAAAAGACAACATTCACAGTACATTAGCATCGCAGTTGATACCTGAACTATTTTCTAACTGGTATCCTACAATATCATCAACAGTGTCCATTTTCATTTTTTTTGCACCTTCATGATTCTCTTGAATTGTTTTCTTTTTTTGAATCTCAGTAGAATGTTTGTCATATTTCCATTTTCGACACACTACATGTTTCTCATATACAGGATATTCACCTAAGTTAGGAGCATAAAGTCTTCTTAACCGATTGTACTCTCTTACACAATTTGCATCAGCGCTAATCTTTGTCTCATCCGAATCAATCAAATACAAACCAGACAATGTTCTTACTTGAGACAATGCAACGTATGCCATGCCCTCTTTAAACACTGTACTGCCAATATTTACCAAAGCACTGTCTACACTTAAACCTTGAGATTTATGAATGGTTACTGCATATGCTAAAGAAAGAGGAAACTGTTTTCTACGAACATACAAGCAAAAAACAAACAGCAGGGGCGTGGCTTGAGCGCCGACGCGAATGGCGGACGGCTGATATCGCTCCTTGGCGATTCCCGAGGAAGCCATCAGTTTTTCGCCGGTAGGAGTGCATAAAAGGGGACTTTTACGGAGGAATCGAGCAGCGGAATCTCTGCTGCATTAAAGGATATCTTTATTATCCCGCAGTAAGCTCGCCCTGACATGAACTGTGCCTTCGTTGGGAGACGCGCTGCGTGAGGTGCTCACGACCGCCATTTTGCGCACCTCATAACCTTCGCCTCACATAGCGGTCGTCACTTCACAGGAATGCCACTTTTATTGAGACGTTTTCCTCTGCCAGGGAACTTCAGCCCCTAATTGTTTTTTCTTAAGATACCACTGAGGTAATCTCCTATTTCCTGCTGTTTTCCTCTCTGCCCTGTACTGCACTCAGTGACCTGTGGTTTCCATATAATCACTTCTTTGAAATGATTTTCAGTTACAATCTGCTTTGGTGAAGGAGAAGTGGCATACATGAAATAATATTTTAAATTCTACAATATCTTTTCGTGCTGGCTCTCTACAACTTGATATGGCATACAGTGACTTCTCTAACTAACACATGACTGCCATCTTGTGGCTCTTTCAAATATCTAGTCACTGCTGCAATTTTCTCCTTATGTAAATGCCGGTTCTTCAGAAAATGGTTTATTTCTACTATTTTGGAAGAAAATAATTGCCACCTTATGGTTTCAGTTCACCATTACCACAGTAATTTCTCTTCGTATAAACACCATTTGTTTTTAACAGTTTGATCACTAAAAGTCTAATAACACTACTGCTCTGGCTGTGAATGCTCTGAGGTATCAGTGCTATCCTATTACGTCTTTTCAATTTTCTATCCTGCACATATTTGCCTATGTGTTGTTTCTCATGTCTACGGGGAGAACCAGAGGAGGTCGCAGCAATACTCTACCCAATTTGTCTGCCTCCAGCTCAAAATCAACTATGCTATCTACCTCCAACCCATTCTCTGTTCTTCAAGATGACGTAGAGGACCCTGCGCAAACAATAATACCACACCCCAGTGAGACTTCATCCACCATGCAGACTCCTTCACTTGTTTCCGACCCTCCTTCCTCGCAATTTAATGTTAAAACTACACCCAAATCAGGGGCATCATCGTCACTATCTTCTAGCAAGAGAGTTAAAACAAATCCTCCTACACCTACTGTTTCCCCTCCACCTCTGTCAATTGAACTGCTTCTGGATGAAATATGTGCTCTTAAGCCGTATATGACGAAGACGAATACCCTCCTACAATGCTTCGAAGATAACTGGTGTTCACTTCAATCTAAGCTTACTTCTATGGAGAGTCAAATCGAATCATTGCAGGTCTCTTCTTGTCAAATCTCCCCTATGAAAGCTGAAATTTTACACCTTCAGAAGCAGGTCGAAAACCTCGAGAATCGCAGTAGATGGAATAACCTATGCATTTATAGCTTATCTGAAGGATTGGAAGGGTCCAATCCTATAGCCTTTTTCCAGTCTTTCATCCCACAGGTGCTTGATCTTCCAAACTCTCCTCCTTTGAACATAGAAAGAGCTCATAGACTGGGTCGTCCTCCCTCTGTTTCTTCATCTCAGATTAAACCAAGAGGTGTCATACTCTATTTCCTGGAATACACTGACTTAGTAAAAATTCTACAAGCAACCAAAACTAAACGTTGCATCTCTTGGCAAGGTTTGCAATTGTTTTTCTCACAAGATTACGCCAAAACCACTGCAGATAAAAGGAAAAGTTTTCTAGCAATGCGACCAGCACTACGAGATTTAAACGCCAGATTCAGATTGATACACCCCTGTCTCTTCAAAGTAACTTATAAAAATAAAACTACCACTTATGAAGACCCGGCTCTACTTCAACGTTTCCTTAACAACTGCAGAGAGGAATCTATGGATTTTGCAGGATCATCATCTTCGATTTCATGAAACTCATTTTCTCAATGGCAGAATGTAGTCATGTATTTATGTTATGTGTTTATGATTCATGATAACTGAATTAATTTTTCTTCTTTTTCTATGTCTTTTATTGCACTTGTTATTTTTTCTTAGTTGTTCCTGCATTCCACAGTATTTTTTTTCCTTAAAATTATTTTTATATTCTCTCCTTATATACGTCTCTTATCGTTTTTATTCTATATTTGTAGTCATATATTTAGTTTCTGTTTTCCTTCGTTCTTGAATAATGAATTAATTTTATCTTTTTTCTTACATTTCCCCCTATTTTAGGTATGTTTTGCCTTCCTCGTGGTCTTCCCCCCGGCGGTGTTAAGTTGGTTCGTCTTCGCGTCCAGTGCCTCAACACCCTCCACCCATGTTTGAGTCTTTGGTAAATTTTGATGTTCTTTTTCTGTCAGTTCTCTATTTTTTCCTTTCTCAACATTCCTTCTTTCTTTCTTTACTTGCTTCATTTTCTTCTTTGCTTTCTTTGATTTACTCAAAACATTGCTCTTTTCTCTTTCTTCACTCCCCTATTCTATCTTTAGCTCACCATCATTTTTCTTTCTTCTTTTACTCTACACTTCAAACATTCTTTATCGTTCTCTTCTCCTTAATTATTACGAAATGTTTATTACATTTATATTTATGCTGTACTATTGTAAATGGTTCCGTTTTATAGGCTGATTAATGACTTTACGTGTAATTTCTTGGAACGTTAGAGGTTTGGGTACACCTATTAAGCGACAACGGGTACTCTCCCATTTATCTAATCTTAAGTCTGATATTGTCTTTCTACAAGAATCCCATGTAATAGCCTCTGAAGTCCTTAAGCTCAAAAGACAATGGGTAGGACATGTTTTTTCCTCCCCAGGCACTAGTAAACGAAATGGTGCAGTAATTCTTATTCATAAAAAACTCAAAGTATCTTTGCTTTCTGAACACTCAGATGAGGATGGTAGATGGCTAATCATTCACCTTAAAATTAATGATGTACCTATCACCTTATTTAACATATACGCACCTACTAAACTAGATAACACTTTCTGGCCGCATATTTCCTCGCTTTTGATGTCCATTGATACTCCGTATATTATTTTCGGTGGGGATTGTAATTTAATCATTGACCCTTACATAGACCGTACATCCAAATCACCTTTCATTTCCTCATCAATGCACCAACAATTCACCAATCTCCTTACTCACAGATCCCTCGTTGACTCTTGGAGACTCTGTCACCCACAGCTTCGTGAATACATTTTCTTCTCCCCCACTCATCTTTCACAGTCCCGAATAGATTATTTATTTGTCTCAAAAGCACTAACTCAAGCTATTCTACATGCAGACATCGGATCCATTTTAATCTCTGACCATGCCCCTGTAATTTTAGACCTAGAATTACTTCCCCTTACTACTTCAACTAAAAGATGGCGTTTTAACCCCTTCAGCGTGGTGCCGATTTTCGCGCTGTGTGGGGGGTTAACGTTAATCTACGGGACCGTGACGGAACGGTTCCGTCATCCGCACAGCCCAACCGACGCTCATGACGGAACCGCTCCGTCATGAGCGTCGAAGGGGTTAATACTTCGTTACTGGCTGACCAAATCTTCACATCTTCCTTTGAAGATTTCATTACTGAATTCTTTAAACATAATTTATTTTCTGTCTCCTCTTTTTCTATTGTTTGGGACTCTTTTAAGGCTTCTGCTAGAGATTTTATCATTTCTTATGTTTCTAAAAAGAAACGTCAAAATTCTCATAATGCCAATGAAATTCTTAAATCCATTAAATTACTTGAATCCTTATATACATTAACAAACTCTACAGCTGATCTTCATACTTTGATTAAAGAAAAATTTAAATATAATAAGTTATCCACCGAAAATGCTTCTGCTTATCTTCTTAGAGGTAGTGCTCGATTCTATGGTGGTCAATGGGAATCTGATTTTCATTCATCTTGGCCTATCTCAATATGGGACAAATTATGGTTGAAACTACGCAAGACCTCAAAACAAAGCAGGGAAGCTTCTTGCCTCATACCTCAAAATTAAAAAAGACCGTTCAAATATTGATTATGTATTAAACTCTGCTTCCATTCCAATCACTAAACATTCGGAGATTCTAGATGAGTTTAACATTTTTTATACTTCTCTATATACTCTCTATATACTCCCGAATCTTCTCCTGATTCCATAGACATACAAAATGATCTTGCTCCCCTACAAAAGCAATTTCCTATAAATGTTAATTTTTCTTCACTGGAGCAAGACATCTCCAAAAAAGATATTTCTCACGCCCTAAAACTCCTAAAGACGGGTAAAGCACCAGGTCCTGATGGATTCCCAGTAGAATGTTATTCTCATTTCTCCAAAGCTTTACTTCCCCATCTGTTGTCCTTATTTTCATTTTTTTTTTCTTCTAAAGCCTCGTCCGGTACTTTTCAAGAGGCTCTTATTTGTTTGATCCCTAAAGAAGGGAAAGATCCCCAACTATGTAAAAATTACAGACCGATTTCGGATTATAAAATATTTGATAAAATACTTGCTCTTTGTTCAGAACCTATTTTGCAATCTATTATTTGCAAAGAACAATCTGGCTTTATTAAAGGACGCAATATCTCAGATAATACCCGCACTTTCTTCATTATACTACATAACGCTCACAAATACCCACATTCTCTCACAGCTATCTCTTTAGATGCAGAGAAAGCTTTCGATCGGATGGATTGGTCTTTTATTTTCCATACTTTATCTTGGTTTGGTTTTGGTCCCAAATTCATTTCTTATATTTCCTTACTATATACCTCCCCCAAAACCACTATTTTTACCAATGGTTCCTTTTCTGAACCTTTTACACTACAGAGAGGTGTTCGACAAGGCTGTCCTCTCTCCCCTCTTCTTTTCATCCTTGCTTTGGAACCGTTTCTTGCCAAGATCAAACAAAATCCTAATGTACATGGTTTCCAACAGGATAAACTTCATGTTAAATTGAGTGTTTACGCAGATGACATTCTCTTATTTTTATCTAAACCGCAACTTTCCATTCCAGCCTTCATGGCAGAAGTTAATGCCTTCTCCTCTCTTTGTGGATACAAACTAAATCATGATAAATGTGAAATTTTACCCTTAAATATCTTTTGCTTTAAGCAAAATTTTCATTTTACTAACTTCTCGTGGAGCCCCCAACAAATTAAATATTTAGGTCTCTTATTTGCCCCTTCTATTAAAACAACACTTTCCCTAAACATGACCCGTCTTTACTCTACTCTATCTACTTCCACGGATAAATGGCATCCTCTCTATTTATCTTGGTGGGGCAGGCTTGATACTATCAAAATGATGCTCGCTCCCATCATTTTGTACATGATCTCAGCTATCCCTCTTAGTCTCCCTGCATACTTTTTCAAAAAAATAAATTCTATCCTTTCAACATTCTTATGGAATAAGAAGAAACCACGTATGTCCTTAGTTAAACTAAAGCGCTCTAAAGCTCAAGGTGATGTTAATTTTCCAGATTTTCAGGTCTATCATAACGCCTTTCTTCTTAAACAACTCTCTAAATCATTAAAAGATTCTACCCCTAATCCCCCTCCTTTATGGAAGGATTTAGAACATTCTTTTATATCTCCTTTTTCCCTTGATGAATCCCTTACTTTCACTCATAAATCTCGTTCTCTCTCCTCACCTATACACAATACGAATCATAAATTATTTCATTCTTTTATGCTTTCACACCTTTCACCTAAAGACCAATTTCTTAATTCATCTATTTGGCATAACAAATTTCTCAAAATCAAAAATAAACCCATTTTCAGCTATATTCAAATAATTCTTCCCTCACTTTCTCTGATGCACAATCACTCTATCAATTACCAAAATCCTTTTCTACCAAATTTAATTTACTGATCAAGCAAGTAACAGAGTCTCTACTTCTTCTATCCTCTACACCACAATCCTCTTTATCTCAACGCAACATTCTTCCCGTTTTAAGTGCTCATGCTAATGCTTCATCCCTCTACAAATTCCTTAGTTCTCCCACTATACTCCGATCTAAGATCCCCACAGAGCTTCAATGGGAATCTGATTTTCATTCATCTTGGCCTATCTCAATATGGGACAAATTATGGTTGAAACTACGCAAGACCTCACAATCAGCAAGCACAACTCAAACGCTTTTCTTTATATATAATCGAATTCTATTTACTCCGTTATCTTTACATAAATTTCAACCTACCCTGTCCTCAGACTGTTGGTCTTGTAACATTCCTCACGCAGACTTATTTCATATGCTTTTTTCCTGTCCCTACACACACCAGTTTTGGTTAAAAGTATGGTCTCAAATTAATACTATTTGCCATACCCACTTCCCTTTCACCCCTGAAGCTGCATTCTTAGGTACATTATCTGATCATTGGCAAACACTTTCCCATAACACAAACATTGTGGATATACTAATTGCCATTGCTTTTCAACAAATAACAAAAAATTGGAACCAATCCACACAACTGTCCTTCCAATCCTGGTGGTACAGTGTATGCTATAACCATCGATTAGATCGGGCTTATGTGTCTCCGATGTCTCTGCTCCTAAAAAGAGAACACATATGGTCTCCTGTGACTATTTTCTTGGATGCCTCGGCACAAAAATCTACCCGTCACCACCCTTCATCTGAAGAAGTTCTCAAACCACCATGACTTGTTGATAGTGATAGACTGTTTGATTTATATTTACATTTATATACTCTCTTTTGGTTTGCTGATTTAAATTGAAGTTATACCCTGTTTTTTACAGCATTTCTCCCTCTTTATTATTCGTTAATGTTTGAAGAAGGGAAGTCCTTACGACATCATATGTATTTATTTAGTCTCAATAGTAATGTTTTCTCTTACCTTTATTTCTCCTTTCCCCCCTTCCCCCTCCTCCCCTCTCCTTCCTCTCATATAATATATAACAATTATTTCTATATGCAACTATTTTGATTTATTATATCCGGCTTTCATATTACATAGGTTATATTTCAGATAATGCTGTCATTTGTTAGTTGATAGCCTATGTCATTACTCATGCTTGGTTGCAGTTTCTTAAAATAAAATCTATGTTTAAACTTGAAAAAAAACAAAAAAACAAAAAAACAAAAAAACAGCACAGCGTCCAATCTGTTTTACCTCTTCAATCTGATCAAATTTAATCTTCAAAAATTAAATTCCATCTCTGTTCTGATAATTTACAAAATCCACAATTTTTCCCATTGCTCCATTTACTAAACCTTTCTCTACATCAAAATTACGCCGTAAAATTACCCAACAGTTTATACATACATATTTAGGGGCTGATTCCGATCTCGGCCGGTAGGGCTCCAAATCGGATTCGGCTTTACCGGATCCGATTCGGAGCCCTGTTTCCCGACCGAATCGTACGCGGGTCCGGCCGAGCGAGTACGATGCAAGCGCCCGCGAAATCGCCGACCGACTCGTACGCGGCTTCAACACGCTCCGACCGACTCACACGGACACAACTCGCACCGTGCAATGGAGACGTTCCCCGGCCGGGTAAGTACGATGCGCACCGCGAGCAGTCCGACCGACTCGCGCCGTCCGGCTCCAAAGAGCTGTCGGAGCCAGACTTTGGGGGTCCGCGTCGGACCCCCCTGTACGCGTGGCCGCGCGAGTCGCACACAAGGGGGACCCATGGGTCCCCCCACCTGTGCATGTACGACACGATGCGCTTCGACGCGTACCCGCTGTAGGGGGCGCCCTTGTTCGCCTCGCACCCATTGAGTCAATGGGAGCCCGCGTACGATTTGTACGACCGGCTTCCATTGACTTCAATGGGAGTCCGACCGAATCGAGTCCGGGTGCATGCGTGCGCATCGTACTCGTTCGGTTGGACTGCCAGAGTCCGATTCGGTCGGAATTCTCTCCGGGTCCGGCTCGGTCGGAGAGATTTCCGGCCCGAATCGGAATCGGCCCCAAAGTCTTTTCTCAACCTGCAGTCTTAGACACAGACTTTTCCAAAGTATCCAATTTTGATTTTAATTTCTCTGAGAGAAGAATAGTAACTCCTATGTGTTCCATTTTATCAATAGCTTCCATTTTCACTATTGGTTGTTTTTCCAATTTCAAAAGTTCTTGATTGACTGTAGAACACTCTTGCAGTGTAGGCATTAGGCAAATTATAGACTTTTCTCCAATTTTTTGTACATTATTTCAGGTGCAATGTTTTCATTTGGAAACAAGTTCGTCAGTAGCCGACTTTGTAAAGCTTCTTTACCATGTTTTGTCAAAACACCAATTCTTATATCTTGAAGAATGTTTCCATAATATTCATCACTTGCTTGTCGCATATTCTTAATAAGTTCTTTATATTCAAAATGAGACCAAATGTTCACATTTCCAATACTTCCCATAGATTTCCTAGTGTCTTCATGGACAAGTGTTTTAAAAACAGGTTGTCCTTTTACAGGAGTAAGTTGTAGTAGATCGCCAAATACAATTACATGTTTTCCTCCAAATAGAACATCATAATCTGTTTTTAAAATCTGTTGCATTCTTAAATGTACAAAGGCAAGCATTAAGTTTGAGACCATGCTCACCTCATCAATGATTAGAAGTTTCATTTTCTTCAGTACTCTCGAAACTTCATAACAAGCTTCTCCAGATAGCTTGTAATATTCCAACTTATTTTCATGTTCAACTGGTAGCATGAGTAATCGATGTAAAGTAATCCCTTTAATGTTGTGTGCTGCTAATCCAGTTGGAGCTGTAACAACACAAGATAAATGGCATCCAGTAGTTTTGTGTATATAACTGGTGAAAACTTTAATTAAGAAACTTTTTCCTGTTCCAGCTTGACCACTGATGTACATTTGAATAGGTTTAAATGATGTGCATTGACATTCTTTTTTTTCATGTAGCATACCATGCTGTATGTGTAGTGTCACTTGCTCATTTATTTCTCTTTGTTCAATATTTAGTTCTCCTTCCAAGTTTCCCAACTCAATAATATCCTGTTGTGCTTGTTGCATTGTTGTTTCTACTTCATTCATGGCTATTGCTGCTTCATTTTCAATAATTGGTTGTCCTAGTGGATCTCGACTTAGTGGAGCAGAACTTTGACTATCTTGAGAACTGTCTCTAGCTATTTCAGCTGCAATTTTAGTTTCTCATTCAATCTCTTCATATAATATTTGTAGATAAGTAGGGAAAATTGTGCATTGAATGTTATCTTTACATGCATTAAAAGAATCTTCATAGCAGTCAAAATCTCCAACTAATTCTGCTTCACTATGCGATTGCTTGAACAGTTGCAGTAGTGCTAAATAGAAAAATTCCCTTTTTTCAGGAGTTTCACAACTCAGTTTTCTGTGGTTAATAAGATTCCCTTTGGCATGTTTTACCAAACATCCATCACATCCAATTACTATATATTTTTCTTCATTTATATTTTCTGTAACATTTCTCTTAAAGCTGTAATGTTGCAGTACTTCATAGAGACATAAGTTTTCCAGGTGTGGACTCCTTTTGGGATAGTACGTATCCAACATATTAGTTTTAACAATATCTGTACTTTCTGGTTCATTCAATGCTAAGTATTCAATTTCTTGTAGAGATTTCAAAACTCTATTTCGTGTAGTCGCAAGACCTAGACTTACCCAAATGATTCCTCTTGACTTTGAATATAAACTCGCAGAACTGAACCGATCTGAACATTCGTAGGATCCAATCTCTCGATGTGAAAGCATTTTCAAACTAAAGCTGTACAATTTGTTACTAAGACTCTACTCTTGTGAAATTTCTTCCCATATTCCCTTCAACTCTGTCTTTTCAGATTTCGTTATATATGACGTAACATAGCGAGCAACAGCAATTGAATTATCTGCAACATACTGGATATCTATGTTAACATTCCACATTGCCAAATCACTGGATTGTAGTCATTAACATACTTTGAATCTTCAGTTCTTCTTATGTTGTATGTATTCTTTGGAGATTTTCGTGTTATAGTGTGTCTTACTGCTGACATAAAACTATTGAGTCTTCCTTTTGAAATTACTGGACCTGGGAATCCAAAACAACATTTTGTATAAAATGTTCCCTTTGACTTGTATTTTCGTCTACAATATTTTCCACATCGATGACTTTGAAAACTTAAAACTTGTTCTCTTAAGCTCTGTTCTCCTCCTTTTTTTGTAATGGCACAGGTAACATATTCTTCGATAAAAGACAAAACACTTTCATTAGAATCGGTTCCAAATTTAGGTGCATCCTTGATCCATAACAACATGTGTATATGAGGAGCACCTCTAGCTTGGTACTCCTTTCTCCAAAAGAAATCAGTAACTTCTCCAAGAGGTGGATTATTTTTATTGCAGATAAAAGACATCATAGCTTGGAACCTATGATTAAAATATCTGCACAGATTTACAGGATCCAAGGAACACAGTTCTCCAGCTGTCTTCAATTCAATGTTTTTTACACTTGAATTTTTTTGTCGTAGAAATTCAAGTAAATCGTCCCATGCGTATTCATCACAGCTAAGCGTAACAAACCACGTAGGGGTACCTAAGTTTCTTAACATACATTTAAGTTCTCTGTGACGACGATACCAATACTCATTAGTACCACGTTGACGCGCCATCAAATTAATTAACTGAGATTCTAAATGATCGTCTCTTTGTTGAACTTTGTCCATAAATTCCATTTCAGAAACCTGTTTTTAATATGTGATTCACAGCATATGAAAGTCCAGACAAGTCACTTTCAAATAGAAGATTAAATATATATGGAATGCACTGTCGAAATCTTGGATCTTCTGAGTACAATCTTGTCGTCCGTTATTCTGAAGCTGGAATCTGTACTGCTCGTTCATCATATCGTCCACCTTCTCCAGTGGGGAACAGCTGTGGAAAACAATGAGCTTCTAAACTTTTTTGCCATACACTCATGGGAGTTCCCTTCGCTTTCTTCACTTGGAATAATTCAATACTGTTTCCAATCACTTCTTTTGAATGTAGAGGATGTATACTGTAATGTTCGTAAATCTCTTCACTCCTGGACTTGTCTACTTTTTCTATTTGGCCAGTTGAAATTTCTGTATCTTCCTCTAAACATATTTCCTGTTCTTCCACATTTGCAGTTTTAGAATAAATATTGTTCTGTGCAAGATATAATGTAGCCTTTTGAAGTTTGGTCACATCTACTAACTCTTGCCATATTTTCCGACTCTTTGTTGGTACACCATTAACTAGAATAACTACAGGCTCACTTTCCTCTCTCTCTATACCAACAGTTTCAATATTTTTCTTAAAATCTAAAGGTAAGTACACAACTCTGCCTTTCAGACCTCTTTGTAAATCTGTTGGAGGAAGCTTACCTGTTTTAGGCTCCATACGAACAATAGCCTGAAACGGGTACACAGATTGAATAAGAATGGACTCATATGTATTTAAATCTGCCAGTTCTGGAGGAATAGCTACCAACTCTAACTTGTTATGTACTGCTCTAGCTGGCATTTTGTTCTCTTCTAATTTATTATAACAATATTTAAAAATACATTGATCAGTACCCAACTCAAAACGAGCTTCCAGCAACAAATAAGCACTAAATTGCTCCCACTTATCATTATTTTACTTTTCACTTTTTAAATATACATCAACATTCCTAGTTTGACTTCTATAGTGAGTACATCGACAACAAATACAAACATGGGGGCCCATTAGAATGTCGGGCGGATCGCCACCGCCCGCATGACGGTGGCGATCCGCCCGACATTCTCTCCCGCCCGCACGCCAATTCCCCCACCATATTACTAAGGCGGGGGGACCCCGGCGGACTGAAAGACTGTCCGCTGGTTTTCCACCCGGTCGATGGAGGTGGAATAAAAAAATGTATGGGCACTGCTTGAGTTATGTTATGACTGCAGTGGTAGTAACTACATAATTGTATAAGTGTATAGGAAGTACCTGAGAGAAAATATGAGTGTAAGAGTAATGCTTAGGCCATTGTATGAGTGGATCAGTAGTACCTGAGTGAGTAGATGAGAGCATGAGTAGTGCCTGACTGAATCTTTGAGTGGGATAGTAGTGCCTGGGTGATAGCACAAATCTATGGTTAATGTCTGAGGCATTACATGGCATGCATGTGTCTGTACCTTTTCCTAGTGGCATGATATATAAAAGAAACATACAGATACATGTATACCAGAGTTTTATACCCCTATCAACTGTTTAGGCATAACACATGTGAAAAAACATGTGCACGCAGGCACATACCTCAGTCATAAGACTAAAAGTCCCTTAAACTTGACAGACTGCAATTCCCATTTGAAAGGGACACCTAAAATTATGCGTCATACTTGAAGTGTACATCTCCACAAACAAATACAAGCTAACCTAATAACTAATCCTTCTACCAACAAATCTTAAACCTCTCTTTTGGGCTGCAGCTTCATTATTCAGCAAGTACTCAGAGTGTTGGGCCTAGCCAAATACAAAGCAGCAACTTTTTCAATGACTCTGTTAAAAGTCTCACCATATTACAGAGAGCATGCATGCATGTGTCTGTACCTTTTAAAAGACGCATCATATATCAAAGAAACATACAAATAGATAAGTAGTGGGTAGTACCTGAGAACATAGATGACTGGATAGGTAGTGCCTGAGTGAAACATTCATTTAAAGAGTACTACCTGGGTGATTGCATGAGAGCAGCAGCACTGAATGAGTGATTAGAACAGTGCAGCAAAAATACCTTAGACAAACCATAAGTGCAAGGCTAAATCATGGTTGAAGACAAGACTGTATGAGTAGTGCTTCAAAGAATAAAAAAATGTATGGGTACTGCCTGAGTGATTTTATGACTGTAGTGGTAGTAACTACATGATTGTATCAGTGTATACGAAGTACCTGAGACAAAATATGAGTATAAGGGTAATGCTTGGGCCATTCTATGAGTAGATCAGTAGTACCTTAGTGAGTAGATGAGAGCATGGGTAGTGCCTGACTGAGTGTTTAAGTAGGATAGTAGTGCCTGAGTGGTTGCACGAATCTATGGTTAAAGTCTAAGGAATTACAACTGTATATAGATAGTGCCTCCTAGATTGCATAACTAAATAAGAGCACACATCTGAATACATAACTCCAGGACTCACTTGTGCATATTGACAATACTTCATACCTAGTGCATGAGTCTAGAGATATAATTCTCACTAAATTCCAGAAAACAAACACTAACTGTACATTTCATAACATATTTCATACATCACATTTCTCTTACAATTTCAACACTTGGAATTTTTTCTTAAGTAAAAATATCACTAGAAACAATAAAGCAGTACTAAATAATATATAATACACCTTACAAATTGGTTACTCACGTTTGAGGTAGTATTGCAGAATACCAAATATCAGAAACTCTTAACAGATTTTCTTTTCCACACAAGAAATGTAATACACCTCTCTCAGAAAGGTGAAACCAGAAATGGCAAACTTTCCCTCTCTTTTTGCACTCAAATAAATGTAAGTATCAAATCACATTGCTTCCATCATTATTTCAAATTGTAAAACACATTTCTATTGGTTAGACATATTAACCCTTTCTAACTGTCTTCAAATGGTGCCCAAACTGCTTCTGTAATTTTCTGAAGTCGCGACTCCACCGCAATGGAGCCGCGACTCCACACGGGAGTTCAAAAACCTATTTCTAATAATACTAGTATAGATTTTCAGCAACACACTAATTCGCCACATACTACTGTATTAGAAAACCTTAATTTACTATCTTTTCACTTATATTTATATATCCATTTCACATTTTAAGTCCCCAGTTAAGTTTCAACCCTTCCTCCATTCTGCTTAATGCCAGTTTCCATAGTAACAGTTCATGGAACATTCAACTGTACTAGCAGGTCACAAGTTCACCGTAGTTTCAAGTTCAGCACACAAGCTTACTAATGCATACAGCAGGTGTGGTTGACATTTGCAAAATATTACCTTATGATATCAACCGCACCTTTCAAACATTTTCTAACAACGAATCCCAAACATGATACCACAACAAAATAAAATGCACCCTATTTTTCAGTGCACAATCTTGATGAACAGCCAATCACTTATCAACTTTTTAAAAAACAACATGTTCTCCACCATTTTAGATACCTCTCATTCTACCAACTGACTACCTGAGCTACAGACATCTTTTGATTACTTCCAGACATCCCTTCAAGATGCTCACAGTGTGGATTGTAGGACACAGCTATGTTTTCTGGTGCAAAAGGTATGCTGAACGCAAAGGTATGGCCAAACACCTAGCTGTGGAAAATGTGGACATTAAGTGGATTGCACAGAGAGGATTAAAGTGGCACCAATTGTTGCCTTTGATTAAAACCTTTTTCATCTCCAACCCCCTGACCTCATGATTGTGCACTGTGGTGGCAATGACCTAGGCACATTGACTGGGGTAGGTCTGGAAATGCTAATGAAGGACACCTTTGCACAGTTGATGTTGCTTTTGCCTCAAACTGTCTTTGTATACTGTAAGATATGCCAAAGACAGAAATGGAACTGGTCAAATCAATTCTGTCCACAATTTGAGAAAGCTAGGAAGAGTGTCAATAAAGCTGTTTCTGCATACCTCAGAGATCATAGAATGGGGTCCACATACAACAACAATCTACGTTTTGATATGAATGACTTCTACAGAAGTGATGGAGTGCACTTCGCAGATCAAGGAAACAGAGTCTTCCTCAACAACCTAAAGCTGTGCATCCGCACTTACATGTAGTTACACAAACTCATTATGAAAACAAGGGCTCTTTTTAGAGCCACCCTATAACCCAACAGTTAATCTTACTTTTTAAAAAACAAACATATTCTTTTTTTAATTTTGCTTGGAGTTGCGAACCCATTGCGTTTACACTGGGGGACCGCGCTGAGTGCCACGAATGCTTTTTGTGGCCCTGTGGGTCCCTGTGGGACCCCCTGACCACGCCTAGGGGGTTAGGGTGTTACTACCCTGCTCCCTTTTCTTTTTTTTTAAATCTTTTTTTTACGGTTTTCTTGTGACTCGGTTTTACTGAGTCACGAGGTGGCTGCCAACACTTCTTGGTTTGAAGTGTCGGAAGCCAATCAGAATGAAGCTCGTGCTCGGGAGGGTTCGCGAACCCACCGCGGTCACAGATATCAATATTTATTATTTTTTTAATTTCTCAGGAACCCCTGAACAGATTTACACCATTTAAAGCAAAGAGTGCACTCTGGACCAAGAGCTACCTCTCTGCCAAATTTAGTGTAATTCCGTTCAGCTGTTTGGGCTGTATCCGCGACAAAAGTGCCTAAGGAAATTAACATGGGGAAAACGCGTTTTGGGACCCCCCTTTTTTCTCGGCCCCGCTTGACCAATTACCCCGAAACGTTTAAGACAGGAGCTGACCAGAGCGCCCCATTAGTTATGAAAATTTTGCGAAGATTCGTCAACCGGCGCCAAAGATATTGGCAAATCAAAAAACGCTTTTCCTATGGAAACTAGGTCCTAACTATAACTACCTCCTGGTGACCGCCAGTAGGTAATATATATATATATTTTAATGCCCACATTTAATCCCACTGTGTTAGATGTCTAATGTGATTTTTATGCATAATCGTCTGTGCGGTCTGCATTATAGGTATTTTGTGTGAGCAAATTATATTCAAGCACTGTGCGTAATATTTTGTGATGCTACGCTTTACCTGCATTTTTGCCAACTTTTTGCTGTAGATAGCTTGCACATGATGTAATTTTGTTGTAATAGGATTACATACACGATAGTATGTTTTCTATGTCTATCTATTAGTCCAGTGGGTGGGGCTATAAAACACATGTGCAAATTACCGCCAAACAAGATTGACAAAGGCCACTGTGTGGCTGAAACGCGTCTCTCCTTGTGCTTGGGATTGAGGGCAACATCAACTAATAAAGAGATGCCGAATCCTGAACCACTTCGTGTCTGTGCTTCCTTCCATGGTGTCACTGTGGGAGGTGGATTGTTTGGTTCATATATATATATATATATATTATATATATATATATATGCTGAGTTTCTTGCCAATAAATGAAATGTGAAACTTGCACCACGAGTGCAGATCTCTTTTATAATTGGAAGAGTAACGTGAATATATATGTATATATATATATGTATATATATGTGGATTTTATCATATGCATCTTTGCACATTAATAGCAGTTTTGCACAAACCCATTAAGAACTATCCAGCCATTGCACATATATACATCTTACGAGATGTTTTTCCCTCTCATTGACACCACATTATCCATTAGTACCAACAGTCCCAAAGGATCTCGCAGTGTTGGTTGTACATCAAGTATACAAAAGATAGGGGTCAACAACCACCATCCATAATCAGAGATATAAAGATTCCATGAATTATATCAAGAACTGAATAGAAACAACAACTATAGAAACAACATTACGGAGATGGAATTTTGCTTCCAGCATTAATTATATTTTTATTATTCATTTTCTTTTCATTTCTTATTTATTATTCACGTCACGATAGCACTTTAGCACTACACGTAAAAAACATTTAGACAACCCTTCAAGGCATACCTACACTGCATGCAGGCAATTACTATGAGGATTTATCCTCATCATGTAAAAGAATTCAAATTTAAAGTCCTGCGCATGATATAATGTATGTAGATATGCAGGACATATTGGGGCACTCCATCACAAAATTTGATTCGATATATATCCAAAACATTGGATACACTCAGATTCAGGTATTTGACAATAATTTAAAATAGGGCAAAAAAAAGAGATATTGCAATCAATATTAGCAAAGTCTAGAGGCCAACATTATTTACATATTTTAACAATCTATGTATCCCAGCATGAAATCCCTCAGCACAGACGCGTCTAATATCTCTCTTCTATGTCCATGGTTTTTTAACGTCACGTGATGTTCACCTATTATGCACTGTCACTTTAAAAATGCCAAACAGTTAAACACTGCCATGTCATGTGAACAAGGCTCACGGGAGCCGAAACGCGTAATGGCGACTAAGGAATAAATAACTATTTTGCACTTACTTTGGGTCCGTGTCCGTACTTGCAGCAATCCTCTTGACGATGGAAGAAAGTGATGTAATTGATTGTATAGTTTCACTCGGTCACACACGGATCCCTCTTCCAGCTGGACGACGCACGCAGTGGAACACAACTTCCGGGGCAACCTGGAAGCACTTCGAATCCGAGAAGGAAACTGTGCGTCTGACCCCCCAGAACCTGGTACTACGCCGATACCCTGTGGAGTTCTGTGGAAGCCGTGTCGGAGGATTTGGAAGAAACAGATTCACCCAGGTAGGACAACAGGTATTCTGGCGTGGAGGAGTGTGCGCGAAGAGCGAAGCCAGCTGTATTGAAACGGAACTGTACTTCACTTATAGCACTGCAAACACAAAATTCCCAATGTCGGCTGACATGGTGCGTGACAGGGAGGCAGCAGCAATAGAGATGTTCTCAGATACCCTCCCGGTGACATCTAGTGCCAAAGAAAGAAACATTGAAAGCACAACTGATACTAACTCCATAAAAAGCAAATTTAAAACTGTTGAAAAAAAAGATGAAATTGGAACAAAGCAAACGGTGGGAGTCCCGATCACTACAAAGGTATATCGACATAGGCAGAATTCCGAGGGGCTTGAGGATTCTCACTGCCCCTATCTACGAAGACCCTAACCCTGAATTAATGCGTGAATGGGCAGAATGTAACCTCGAGTCCTCACGAAGATTGACCATGATTTTGATTAAATATGCAGATATTGATCGCGCACAGATGCTCAAAGAAATCGATGAAATAAATGAGGAGTTGGAAAAACTGGTGCAAACTGAGGAAATGACTAAACTACGCAGAGAGATGATGGCTAGACTTAAGAAAGAAGAAGACAAAATAAAGGAGCGAAAAGCATACAAATTTCAAAGAGACAAAAACGACTACGAGTTGGGGCAAATATTTACCTTTGCCAAGAAGTATGATGCGCTTAGGGTGTCCAAATTTAAAACAACAGAAGGCCCCACAACTATGATCTCAAGGAGGGCAGGAAAAACTAACGACACATCTCAATCAGATTTAAGCTCAGCAGGGGGCAGTTAATCCGAGTCAGACATGAGAAATCCTCAGAGTGGGAAACAACTCATAAAACCATCGCCGGGTGAAGAACTGAATTTTTTATGCTACGAACGGAGGCAAACACTCCGACCCAGACCACAGAGGAACAACGCAGAGCAGATAAAAACTTCAGGCAGAGGAGCAAGGCAAATAGGAAGCGCTACAAATGCCAGCAAGAAAAGAGGAAGAGGCGACTGGCAGAAGAAATAAATAACAACGAAAAGACCAACAACACAGTAGTCAATTTGTCCAAAATCAAACTGTCAATAGAAGAAACAAAAATACTTATCCTCGGCCTATCATACTCCCCATCTAACGACTTCAACTATGCATCTACGAGGATGGATCTATACAAAGGTGTCAGAAAATTAAAACTAAAAAAGTACCACAAGCTAATTGAAACCAATGATCAACAACAAAAAAGCAGAGAAGTTATGGAATATCCAAATCTTACTCAATCAGACCTTCTCCTCCTGAGAGATATGAAAGAACTATGGGAGGGGGATGAGATGGGACATCTTGGAGCAAGTGGTACAAACACCAACATACTATGCTGTAGAACTCCGATACAACCAACACCATTTAGATCCAAATCTTCTTTTAACCCTATCGCTCCTCGAGATTCTATTGATGTGTTTCACGAGACAGTTATTGCACGTATCAAAAAATTGAACAAAACTACACTTATGACAAAGAGGAAATACAACAAACAAGACCAACAGTACAACAACCTGATGAAAAAACTGCAGAAGATAACAGTATTGTCATACGAAACAGTGACAAAGGTGGTAACATTGTCATCTGGTCGCAAGAGGATTACAAAAATGAAGCGTTAAGCCAGCTGAACAATAGAGCCTGCTACAGTCAGAGCAACATGACTAATCTCAAATCCACCAGGAATTTTACAATAAACTCTCATCATGGAGAATAAAAGGGCTTATAACTGAGGAAGAACACAAGTTCCTTAAAAAGGAAAATCCCACGACTCCATCGATTTATTTCATCCCAAAAATACACAAGGATCTAAACAAACCTCCGGGACGACCAATCATTTCAGCAAGAGAAGGATTGTTGGAAAATTCATCAAAATATGTTGACTTTTTCTTACAAGATTTTGTTAAAGCCTTGCATCCTATGTCCATGACACCAGCGACTTCATAAGGAAAATCAAAGACTTTGTGTGGCATGATAATTATTTGCTCATTGCACTAGATGTAACTTCATTGTACACTAGCATCCGACATGAGGACTGTGTGAATGCTATTGAACACCACCTAGCGCAGTGAGCTCCTCAATACAAAGAACACAGCAACATGTTAGTTGATATGGTAAAGTTCTGTCTGAACAATAACATTTTCATGTTCAACAATATGTTGTTTCAACAGACAAGAGGGTTTGCCATGGGGGCCAGCTTCTCTCCCAGCTACGCATGTCTTCACATGGGCTGGTGGGAGGAGCTGGTCCTCAAGGCAGAACACGGACATGTTGTGGATGACAATATAAAAATGTGGCTTCGCTTTATTGATGACCTTCTAGTAATATGGCATGGCACAAAAGAACAGGCAGAGGAATTTGTTAAATCTATTAATCAGAACAATATTAACCTACACTTCACAGCAACTATCAGCGAGGTCTCAGTAAATTTTCTTGACACACAGGGCTATATTTACAACAACAAGATTGAGACCCACTTATATAGAAAGAAAACAGAGGGTAACTCCACCTTACATGCTGGTAGCTCACACCCCAAACACCTGATCAACAGCATACCTTATGGTGAGATGCTGAGGCTCAGGCATATCTGCAGTAACGAAGCTGACTTGAAATTAGCTCAGGAGAACAGCAAATCCAGATTTTTGGAAAGAGGGTATTCCCAAAACACCATCAATAAAGCCATATCCAAATCCATGCTTTTGACTAGAGAGATACTTTTGAGAGATAAACAACTTGAGAATGTGACCCAAGACATGACAAGATCAGGGACAGCCAATGACACAAATGAATACAGAATCATCATGGGGTATAGCAGGCAACAAAAATCCATACAAAAGATTATACAAACAAGTTGGCCATTGGTCCTAAACGACCCAGTGATCGGACCCCTGCTACCGCAGAGGGTGTCCATCACCTATAGCAAAGCCCCATCCATGAGAGACAGCTTTGTAAAAATGAACCCTGAGATCATAGAAAGCACTAGTTGGTTTCAAACACACAAGGGATTTTTTAAATGCAAAACATGCAAAGCATGTATACATGGCATCAACAAGAACACGTATTCCACTCCTTTTAGCAACAGGGAATACAAGATCCAAAAGTTACTAACTTGCAAAACTGAGTTTTCTGTATATGTGCTTATGTGCCCATGCGGCCTCCAATATATAGGCAGCACAAAACTGCAAGTGCACAAAAGGGTGTTGCAACACTTACGCGCAATCACAAATCAAGACAATACATATCCAGTGGCAAGACACTTTAGGGAGTTCCATAAATCCAACAACAAGGAACTTAGCTACTATGTGATTGACGCAATCTCCCCCAGTAGACGAGGTGGAGATAGGGAACACAAACTCAGAAAACTCGAGACCAGATACATTTTAGAACTTGAAACTAAACATCCAGGAGGTCTTAATGTAACAGAGGATTTATATATGTGTTTATAAAGTATTTTAAATGGGTTTTATGCACAGCTTTTATTTTATTACAGCTGCCAATATTTATAGGTTTTACAGTTTTTAACACTAGTTTTATAGACTGTTTTACTACAGAATATCATTGGTACAGTTAGATGCTGTTATATATTTATATTTATATTTATGTATATCATATTTCGATGTATTAATTTATGCAATCTTACATATTTTATGTGGATTTTATTATATGCATCTTTGCACATTAATAGCAGTTTTGCACAAACCCATTAAGAACTATAGCAGCCATTGCACATATATACATCTTACGAGATGTTTTTCCCTCTCATTGACACCATATTATCCATTAGTACCAACAGTCCCAAAGGATCTCGCAGTGTTGGTTGTACATCAAGTATACAAAAGATAGGGGTCAACAACCACCATCCATAATCAGAGATATAAAGATTCCATGAATTATATCAAGAACTGAATAGAAACAACAACTATAGAAACAACATTACGGAGATGGAATTTTGCATCCAGCATTAATTATTTTTTATTATTCATTTTCTTTTCATTTATTATTTATTATTCACGTCACAATAGCACTTTAGCACTACACGTAAAAAACATTTTAGACAACCCTTCAAGGCATACCTACACTGCATGCAGGCAATTACTATGAGGATTTATCCTCATCATGTAAAAGAATTCAAATTTAAAGTCCTGGGCATGATATAATGTATGTATATATGCAGGACATATTGGGCACTACAACACAAAATTTGATTGGATATATATCCAAAACATTAGATACACTCAGATTCAGGTAGTTGACATTAATTTAAAATAGGGCAAAAAAAAGAGATATTGCAATCAATATTAGCAATGTCTAGAGGCCAACTATATTTACATATTTTAACAATCTATGTATCCCAGCATGAAATGCCTCAGCACAGAAGCGTCTAATATCTCTCTTCTATGTCCATGGTTTTTTAACGTGACATGATGTTCACCTATTATGCACTGTCACTTTAAAAATGCCAAACAGTTAAACACTGCCATGTCATGTGAACAAGGCTCGCGTGAGCCGAAACGCGTTATGGCGACTAAGGAATAAATAACTATTTTGCACTTACTTTGGCTCCTTGTCCGTACTTGGAGCAATCCGCTTGATGATGGAAGAAAGTGATATATATGTATATATATATATATATATATATATATATATATATATATATATATATATATATATATATGTATATATATGTATATTATCTACTGGCGGTCGCCAGTAGATAGTTATAGTTACAACCTATTATCCATAGGAAATCCGCGACATTCTATTTGAAATAACTCTCTTGCCGGTTGACGTATCTTCGCAAAATTTTCAAACTTTGTGGCCCGCTCCGGTCCGCTCCTACCCTGAAAGTCTCGGGGGATTCGTCAAGCGGGGGCCGAGAAAAAGGGGGGTCCCAAAACGCGTTTTCCCCATGCAATTTTCCATAGGAAACTTTAGACACGGCTACAGCCCGAACTGCTGAACGGAATTACACCAAATTTGGCAAAGAGGTAGTTCTTGGTTCAGAAAGAACCCTTTTTGTTAAATGGTGTAAATCCGTTCAGTAGTTGCTGAGAAAATCAAAAGAAAAAAGATAGTTATATCTAGGGCCGCGGATCCTCCCGAGCACGAGCTTTATGTTAATTGGCTGTCAACACTCCAAATCAGGAAGTGTTGGCAGCCATTTTGTCCCTCGGTAGAACCGAGGGACAGAAACAAGTGCGCAAAGCGCACAAAGGGAGCAGGGTAGAAACACCCTGACCCCTAGGTCTGCTCAGGGGTCCCACAAGGACCCCTGGGCAAAAAGAATAATTTTTTTTTAAAAATCGGCAGGATGCGCTCAGGGAGCGTGAACCCTGCCGAAAAAAAATCGAAGCGCGGTCTCCCGCGCTTCGATGTTAATTGGCCCCCGGGTGGGCCAAGTCCCGGGGGCATGCTGGGGGGTTCATTTTATGTGTGGGGGCCTCTAAGGGCCCCCAACCCCCGGGGACCACCACCCCCGGGGCTTTATGGATAATGGTGCGGGAGGGCTCTGAGCCCTCCCGCAGCCCCGGGGACCACCACCTCCCGGGGCTTCTTTTTATATTCAAAAGACCTGTGTGGGGGGCTCCAGCCCCCTGCACGCCCGAGGACCACCACCTCCCCGGGGCACTAAGAAAATGAAAATGGGGGTCCGTTTTGGACCCCCAAGCCCCGGGGACCACCACCTCCCTGGGGCTTTCTCGATGTAGGGAGGGGGCCGCGCGGCCCCCTCCTGAGCCTGTGGTGGCCCTGGGGACCGCCACCCCCAGGGCCGGCTCCTGCAGTGTCCCGGGTGCCTACCCCGGGACACTGCTGTTTGCAATGACAGGACGGGAGCCTCGCGGCTCCCGTCCTGTCATTGCAAACTTGCTTTGGATATTGGAAGAGAGAGCAGGAAACCTGCTCTCTCTTCCAATATCCAAAGCCGATTGCTTTCCACATGGGGAGCAGCATGTTAGCTGCTCCCCATGTGTAACGCAATGCCGGCTCCCGTAGGACACGGGGAGCCGGCGGGACTGTGGGGGGCTTGGGGACCCCCACAGTCCCCAACGAGAGGCCAGGCCCCGGGGGATGGGGTCCCCGGGGCCATAAGTGGCCACGGAGGGGGCCACGCAGCCCCCTCCCCAAAGTAACAAAAAGTAAAAAAAAAGTGCAAGGCCGGCCCCGGGGATGGGGTCCCCGGGGCCTTAAATGGCCTGAGGAGGGGGCCACGCAGCCCCCTCCAAATAAAAACAAAAAGAGGCCATGCCCCGGGGGATGGGGTCCCCGGGGCCAATACAGGCCCAGGGAAGGGGGCCACGCGGCACCCTTCCCGTTTTTTTTTTTAAATTTTAATTAAAAAAAGTGGGTAAGGCCCTGGGGGATGGGGTCCCCAGGGCCTAAAAATAGGAAAAGGAAGGGGGCCACATGGCCCCCTTGAGGGGAAACGATCGGGCCCGCAGGCCCCGCCCCTTCCTTCACCACTCTGCAAACGCGCCCCTGGCGCGTTTGCAGAGGGGAACGAATTCCCTTGAATACTGGGGGTCCCTGGGGGCCAACTAGCCCACCAGGAACCTCCAGTATGCGGGCTGCCTTGCAGAGAGGTGTACAGAGGCCACGCCCCTTTTACACCTCTCTGCAACGCAGCTCTGTGGCGCTTTTGGAGGAACATGGTGGGCTAGTTGGACTCCAGGGACCCTCAGGATTCAAGGGGAGTTAATCCCCCGACTTAAAACGTGCCACGGGCGCGTTTGCACAGTGGTGAAGGGAGGGGCGGGGCTTCAGGTGACATGTGTGCAAACAGGCCCCGTGGCGCGTTTTAAGATGGGGAATTAAATCCTCTTCAATCCTGAGGGTCCCTGGGGCCAACTAGCCCAACAGGTACGTCCAGAAAGAGCCACAGAGCTGCGTTGCAGAGAGGTGTAAAAGGGGTGTGGCCTCTGTACATGTCTCTGCAACGCAGCCCCCTGGCGCATACTGGAGGTTCCTGGTGGGCTAGTTGGCCCGTAGGGACCCTCATGATTCAAGGGGACTTAATCCCCCAACTTAAAATGCGCCACGGGGCGCGTTTGCACAGATGTCACCTCAGGCCCCGCCCCCTCCCTTCACCATTGTGCAAATATTCCTCTAAAATCAGTCGAAATACGAATTCCGATTTACTCACCTGTTATCAGGAGAGACCTCAGTGCTGCATCTTTCAGCCCAGTACTGATCCTCAAAAGTAATTTTAACCGTACTTACCGGTAACTTGAATTTCCTTCATAGGCTAACATTGACTGGTTTCACTTGGAAATTCTTCTAAGTGTGGAGTTTTGGAACTTTAAAATATTCCTCTAAAATCAGCCGAAATACGAATTCCGATTTACTCACCTGTTATCAGGAGAGACCTCAGTGCTGCATCTTTCAGCCCAGTACTGGTCCTGAAAAGTAATTTTAACCGTACTTACCGGTAACTTGAATTTCCTTCATAGGCTAACATTGACTGGTTTCACTTGGAAATTCTTCTAAGTGTGGAGTTTTGGAACTTTAAAATATTCCTCTAAAATCAGCCGAAATACGAATTCCGATTTACTCACCTGTTATCAGGAGAGAACTCAGTGCTGCATCTTTCAGCCCAGTACTGATCCTCAAAAGTAATTTTAACCGTACTTACCGGTAACTTGAATTTCCTTCATAGGCTAACATTGACTGGTTTCACTTGGAAATTCTTCTAAGTGTGGAGTTTTGGAACTTTAAAATATTCCTCTAAAATCAGCCGAACTACGAATTCCGATTTACTCACCTGTTATCAGGAGAGACCTCAGTGCTGCATCTTTCAGCCCAGTACTGATCCTCAAAAGTAATTTTAACCGTACTTACCAGTAACTTGAATTTCCTTCCATAGGATATCATTGCCTGATTTTTGCTGAAAAAGTTTCTAAGTGTTGATTTTTGAAACATACAAATATTCCTCTAAAATCAGCCGAAATCCGAATTCTGATTTACTCACCTGTTATCAGGAGAGACCTCAGTGCTGCATCTTTCAGCCCAGTACTGGTCCTGAAAAGTAATTTTAACCGTACTTACCGGTAACTTGAATTTCCTTCATAGGCTAACATTGACTGGTTTCACTTGGAAATTCTTCTAAGTGTGGAGTTTTGGAACTTTAAAATATTCCTCTAAAATCAGCCGAAATACGAATTCCGATTTACTCACCTGTTATCAGGAGAGACCTCAGTGCTGCATCTTTCAGCCCAGTACTGATCCTCAAAAGTAATTTTAACCGTACTTACCAGTAACTTGAATTTCCTTCCATAGGATATCATTGCCTGATTTTTGCTGAAAAAGTTTCTAAGTGTTGATTTTTGAAACATACAAATATTCCTCTAAAATCAGCCGAAATCCGAATTCTGATTTACTCACCTGTTATCAGGAGAGACCTCAGTGCTGCATCTTTCAGCCCAGTACTGGTCCTGAAAAGTAATTTTAACCGTACTTACCGGTAACTTGAATTTCCTTCATAGGCTAACATTGACTGGTTTCACTTGGAAATTCTTCTAAGTGTGGAGTTTTGGAACTTTAAAATATTCCTCTAAAATCAGCCGAAATACGAATTCCGATTTACTCACCTGTTATCAGGAGAGACCTCAGTGCTGCATCTTTCAGCCCAGTACTGATCCTCAAAAGTAATTTTAACCGTACTTACCGGTAACTTGAATTTCCTTCATAGGCTAACATTGACTGGTTTCACTTGGAAATTCTTCTAAGTGTGGAGTTTTGGAACTTTAAAATATTCCTCTAAAATCAGCCGAAATACGAATTCCGATTTACTCACCTGTTATCAGGAGAGAACCCAGTGCTGCATCTTTTAGCCCAGTACTGATCCTCAAAAGTAATTTTAACCGTACTTACCAGTAACTTGAATTTCCTTCCATAGGATATCATTGCCTGCTTTTTGCTGAAAAAGTTTCTAAGTGTTGATTTTTGAAACATACAAATATTCCTCTAAAATCAGCCGAAATCCGAATTCTGATTTACTCACCTGTTATCAGGAGAGACCTCAGTGCTGCATCTTTCAGCCCAGTACTGGTCCTGAAAAGTAATTTTAACCGTACTTACCAGTAACTTGAATTTCCTTCCATAGGCTAACATTGACTGGTTTCACTTGGAAATTCTTCTAAGTGTGGAGTTTTGGAACTTTAAAATATTCCTCTAAAATCAGCCGAAATACGAATTCCGATTTACTCACCTGTTATCAGGAGAGACCTCAGTGCTGCATCTTTCAGCCCAGTACTGGTCCTGAAAAGTAATTTTAACCGTACTTACCGGTAACTTGAATTTCCTTCATAGGCTAACATTGACTGGTTTCACTTGGAAATTCTTCTAAGTGTGGAGTTTTGGAACTTTAAAATATTCCTCTAAAATCAGCCGAAATACGAATTCCGATTTACTCACCTGTTATCAGGAGAGAACTCAGTGCTGCATCTTTCAGCCCAGTACTGATCCTCAAAAGTAATTTTAACCGTACTTACCGGTAACTTGAATTTCCTTCATAGGCTAACATTGACTGGTTTCACTTGGAAATTCTTCTAAGTGTGGAGTTTTGGAACTTTAAAATAGTCCTCTAAAATCAGCCGAAATACGAATTCCGATTTACTCACCTGTTATCAGGAGAGACCTCAGTGCTGCATCTTTCAGCCCAGTACTGATCCTCAAAAGTAATTTTAACCGTACTTACCAGTAACTTGAATTTCCTTCCATAGGAATCCATTGTCTGGTTTTCAGCAGAAAAGTTTCAAAGTGTCGATTTTCACAAACTACAAATATTCCTAAAAATCGCCTGTATGACTTAAACGCATTCTTTCAACTGTTTACAGGAGATGCACCAGTGCTGGATCCAGGATCCAACACTGAGTAAGAAAAAAGTAACGATAACAGTTTTTAACTTCTAAGTGAATTTCCTTCCATAGGATAACATTGGTGATTCTATGAGAAAAAGTTTCTAAGTGTGAACTTTTAAAGTACAATAATATTCCTTAAAAATCACGACTGTAACCAAAACGCTTTTACTCAACTGTTTACAGGAGATGTCCCAGGACTGAATCTAGGATCCAGTAATGTGGTTAGAAAAGTAATCCATAAAGTAACTAATTGCATTTAACTAGAAATTCACATTGAGCTGAATGTTGCATTGTGTTTGAAAATGTGTTGCCCATTGCAACAACTGTAACTACTGTACTTAAAAGTCTATTGCCTATGTGCAAAGTAATTAAACTAAAGTAATTCATTCTGAGAAAGTATTTTTTGTAATGTAATGTATAATGTAATTACAATGTAATTTAAAAAATAAAATATGTAAAAAAAAATTGTTTCTAAAAAATTTGGAAATCAGTATGAAAAAAATTTATATAACAATTAATACATTTAAAAATTGTCATTTACAAAACCTTTGAAATTCACTGAAAAACTGTAGGTTTCAGACATGTTATAGTTACAAATTAGCATTTAAAAAACCTTTGAAATTCACTGAAAAAACCATAGGTTTCAGGGACGTTATAGTTACAAATTAGCATTTAAAAACCTTTGAAATTCACTGAAAAAACCATAGGTTTTAGGGACAGTTATAGTTAGTTGGACATTGCACTCGTACAAAACCCGTGAAATTCCCCGTTATAGTTAGTCCAGCTAACTATAACTCGCGCCCCGCAATGCACTGCTGATGACGTCACATATTACATCACTCATGACATGGTCAGTGACATCACTGATGACATCACTGATGACATCTCAAATGACATCACTGATGACATCATCCACGTGATAATCTGATGCACCTCCTCACACTCTAATATAACCTTTGATACACCCACTCTAAATTACAGACTGCCATTCGCAAAACCATAGACACTCCAACACCAATAACTACATACCCACTCACTGATTCTTAGGTCTACGCACACATCCACTCACTCACCCGTACAGTCACTCATACTTACGGTCACTCAGTACAGGACTATCATATGCACTCATACTCCTATATAGACACTCAAACACCGCCACTCATCCATAGAGGTACTCACACACCTAGTCAGTCATGCAAATAATTAAACACACTACCATTTACTCACCTATACAGTTATACACACACCAGCTCACTTACTCATACAAATAGTAGCACATTCTTACGCTCTTATACAATCACTGATACAAGCACACACTCATCCATATAGCCACTCTCACAATCACACACTCTCACTTATAGCCATTTATATACTCCAACACACATATATACTGCCTTTCACATATGTAGTTACTCACACATGTACCACTGAGATATACATTCAATCACTAACACACCCATACACACACTCACCCACCCATACTGTCCATCACAGACGCACTCTTGAAACCATGCACCCAGTGAATCACCCACTCACACATCTATGCACAGAGTCACACACACCCCACCCACACAAACACTGAGGCACCCATACAGATACTCAGAGAACCAATCCATAACCCATATAGACACTCATTTAGCTAGTCAGAAACCCATGCAGTTGCTTACACAACAACAGACAGACGGATACAGACATTCACACAGTTTAGTCACTCACCCATGCATCCAGTAAGATACGTTTAATCACTCACTTATAGACTCAGTCACGCACCTACTAAATCATCCATTCAGGCGCTTCTACACCCACTCATTCTTCAATACGCCTTTCCCTAAATATATTAAACATATTTAAACTTTACAGAAACACACAGTCACTGGATGATGTCATCAGTGATGTCATTTGAGATGTCATCAGTGATGTCATCAGTGATGTCACAGACCATGTCATGAGTGATGTAATATGTGACGTCATCAGCAGTGCATTGCGGGGCGCGAGTTATAGTTACCTGAACTAACTATAACGGGGGAATTTCACGGGTTTTGTACGAGTGCAATGTCCAACTAACTATAACTGTCCCTAAAACCTTATGGTTTTTCAGTGAATTTCTAAGGTTTTTTAAATGCAAATTTCTAACTATAACGTGCCTGAAACCTATGGTTTTTTCAGTGAATATATATATATATATACGGAAATAGATAGAGCGAAACTTCAAGATCAAATAGACAAACTTAATGAGGAAATTACCGGACTAAATAAGGATGAGGAAGTAAAAAAACTAAAAGATGAAATGATGATCAGATTACGGAAAGAAGAAGATAAAATCAAGGAGCGTAAAGCTTTTAAATTCCACCGAGATAGGGTGGACTATGAAACAGGACGAATCTTTACGTTCTCAAGAAAATATGATGCTATGATAACCAACAAAGCAAAAGTACGAAATGAGCAAGGGACAAGTGCCTCAACCAGCAATGAAAGATATACATATACATCTAACTCAGATTTGAGCTCGACTGTAGAGAGTGAGGCAGAACTTGAAAGACAACACACAATGACAAGCAAGGCACTACCAAGCCGTACTCCGGCGGAAGAAATTGATTTTTTATGTTTGGAACGACGGTCGACCCTCCGCCCGAGGATGCAAAAGAACGCCAAAGGAAGAGGCGAAACCACAGGCGGAGGGAGAGGCGAAAAACAAGAAGAAAGACCGATCAACAACAAAAAGAAGCGAGGGAGAGGCTGGTGGAACCGCAAATGAACAACAAAGACATGACAGCAAAAACGGTAATAAACTTGACTGACATTGATCTAAATGAAGCGGAAAGACAAATTCTAGCACTGGGCCTCTCGTATTGCCCGGAGTCAAACTTTGATTATGCCAATACCCGGATGGATATATACAGATTTGTAAGGAAGTTGAAACTTTTAAAATATCATGCATCAATAAAAGAAAAACAAAAAACAAAGAAAAGGATACTGAGGGGACAATAAGCCCCAATGAGAACTCACAACCTATAACTAGTAGTGGGGATATAGCACTTTTGGAAACTCTGATGGAGCTACAAGATGAAGCCACTAACATAAACATCAGGGAAGATGAGCTTGAAATGAGTAATAAAGCGTTCGATCTCAATACAGAACCAAGTGTAAAAAGAAAAACAACTCCTTTTAAGAAAAAATCAACATTTAATCCAATATTACCCAGGGACAGCATTGATATTTTTAATGAACACGTAGTTGCAGAAATGAAGAAATTAAATTTCAAAATGCAGCACACAAAATCAAAACCGAATAAACAATCATGGCAATACAAAAAATTAATAACTAAACTTCAAAAAAATGACAATATCATCATCAGGAACTCCGATAAAGGAGAAAATGTTGTCCTATGGGCAAGAAAAGACTACATGGAGGAAGCCCTTTCTCAATTGAACGACAAAACATGTTACAGGACTAGTAATGTGTGGGCATTAAAAATGATTTATGATGACTTTTATGGCAAACTTGTCGCATGGAAAAGCGCAGGAGTTTTGACATTGGATGAGTATAAATATATACGAAAAGATAACCCTGTGGTTCCTAATATTTATTTCATCCCGAAAATTCACAAAGATGCAACAAAACCACCGGGTCGCGCAATCATTTCAGCACAAAACAGCTTACTTGAAAATGCATCTCAATACATCGATTACTTCCTACAAGATTTTGTGCAATCCTTGCCCTCCTACATCAAAGACACGAGTGACTTTCTAGCGAAGCTTCAGAACTTTGAATGGAAAAAGGATTACTTACTCATGTCGTTGGATGTAGTGTCCTTGTATACAAGTATAAACCACAGAGATGGTATGAGGGCCCTTGAATACTATTTGGGCAAAGGACAAACCAGATTAACTCCTCATTGTGCAATGCTAAGTAATATGACTAATTTTTGCCTGAATAACAATGTGTTTCTATTTGATAAAACACTTTATCAACAGATGCGGGGTGTTGCGATGGGGGCCAGCTTCTCCCCCAGTTACGCATGTTTGTACATGGGATGGTGGGAGAGGCTGGTCCTCGGCGTAACACACAAGCATTATATGGACAAAAATGTAAAGTTACTTTTGCGCTTTATTGATGACTTATTTATTGTGTGGGAAGGTTTGGAAACAGAAGCTCATGATTTTGTGAAAGACATCAACAAAAATGATATTAACCTAAGCTTCACGTCTACTATTAGTGATAAGAAAATTCACTTCTTGGATGTTGAAGTTTATGTGTGCAATGATAAATTAGAAACTAAAATCTTTAGAAAAGAGACAGCAGGCAACACAGTTTTACATTTTTCTAGCTTTCATCCAAGACACCTGGTAAACAGTATCCCCTATGGGGAAATGCTGCGAATAAAAAGAATATGTAGCAACCCCAATGATTTGAAAAGAGCACAACAGGAGAGTAAAGAAAGATTTCTAGCCAGAGGATACAAAGAAAGATCATTGATGCAGCTATAAATAGAACTCAGGGTCTGGATAGAAATATCCTTTTAACACCAAAAGACAATGATGATAACACCAAAAAGAACACTATGGAGCTTAGGCTAATTTTAGCCTATAATGCACAAAACAAAACTATCAAAAAAAATTGTGCATCGAAATTGGCCCATAGTACTGAGTGATCCAATTATAGGGGGCAGCTTAAAAAACACCCTGGGGATCACATACAGGCGGGCTCCATCTATGAGCAGAAGTCTGGTCAAAAGCAGCCCGGAAGTCCTGGACCAACAGACCTGGCTGTCACAAAGAAAGGGTTTCACTAAATGCAAAAGCTGCAAAGCTTGTCAGTATGGAATAAATAAGAAAACATACAGGACACCATTCAGCAATAGGGAAATAAAAATATCATGTTCCCTACACTGTAAAACTGACTATGCTATTTATATACTGGAGTGTTCGTGCAATCTCAAGTATGTAGGGAGTACCAAACTCCCTGCAAACAAGAGAATTCTGCAACACATCCGGGCCATAAACAACCATGACCCAACTTACCCAGTGGCTAGACATTTTCAAGAAATACACAATAATGATCTTAAACACCTCTCGTATTATCTCATAGACTCCATACCTAAGGACAGACGGGGAGGAGATAGAGAGGGTAAACTTAGGAGGCTAGGAAACTAAATACATTCTAAACTTCGATTGTAAGAGCCCAGGAGGTTTAAACACAACAGAAGATTTATATACATGTATCTAACCTACCGTGTGCAATATCAAGGCCAACCTTGCAGGGATATCTGCATTTCCATGGGGTGTTTATATTTACAAGTGTCACCTGCTAGCTGATGGTATGTTAACAGTAATATCACACCATAACAGAAGAAAAGGGTGTTAAAATATATTTTTCAGTAATTAAAGGAGGCTGCCAGTCTGACCTAAACCAAAATCATAATGGTTTTTAACATACTTTTTTATACACATCAGGAGATGGTTTTATACACAAACATTTTTTAGGTCACAATAGGTCAAACCCAAAATTCTTTAAGTTTGGACCACTCAAGCACTAGCACTTTTTTTCACACATTAGGTGAGAGCCTTGGGTAGGATGCAATTTTTAGTATTAAACCAAAGAGTAACTTAAAAGTACCAAGTTTAAATATAATGAACTAGCTGCATTATGCAATAATAACTTGAATGCTATGTATAAGAAAATTTAAAAATCATGTTTTAACAAATTTTAATGTTTTAACATTGTTATTATATAATTCCTTGATGTAGATATGGCTGCTATGGTATTTAATATTTATTATATTCGATTTTTTATTTCAATTATTGAATGTTAATAATCCCCATATATTGTATGTGAGGGCAATTCCATTATTTTGATATTTAAAAATGTTTTATATCAATCTAGCAAAAACCAAGCCATTAACTCAATGTGGAGATGAAACTCTGGTTTTTACAAAAAGAAGTTACCTAAGGGTAGTATGTCTTTAGTGTCCTTTAAGGCGGGAATCAGAAGTTACTGCACTGTCACTTTAAAAGGGGTAAAATGCCAGATAGCGTTGTCATGTGATCAAGGTCCAGGAGGACCGAAACGCGTAATGGCCGACATGAAATAAACAAAAAATAAGCACTGAACTGTGGTCCGCGCCTGCTTTTGAATCGATGATGGTGATTGCCTGTAAGCAGTATACCTGGATATATATATATATATACATTCCCTGAAAAAAATCAAAGGTTACAGGGACAGTATAGTTAGACTCTGACTTCACTCGTACAAAATAACCCTGGGCGCAGTTCGCACAGTTTTGCTACGCGGAACTCCGCGAAGTTACAAAAAAACTCAGCGAAGTTCCGCGAGTAGCAGAGTGCAGTGCGAACTGCAGTTTGTGCTGGTATTCCTGCCGCTCGGTTAGAAATTTTACCCAAGCGGCAGCTCGCGCTCGCAAACTTACCGTTCGCGATCGCGAACTTACCATTCGCGATCAGGAGCGGGGAAAAACTCCGCTGCACATCGCGAAGCGGAGTTTTCTGCACTCTGCGAGCTCCGCGGACTGCAGATTGCAGAAAACTCCGCAAACTCCATGAACGGAGCGAAGTTCACCGCCCAGGCCTAGTACAAAACCATTGAAATTTGGCAGTTAAAGTTACCTGAGCTAACTAAAACTTACATCACAAATTACATCACTCATGACATGGTCATTTCCGATGTCAACAGTGATGTCATCAGTGATGTCACTGACCATGTTGTGAGTGATGTAATATGTGAGGACCAATATCTAGCTTCTTTCCAAATTTGGTGTAATTCCTATCAGCAGTTTTTGCGGTAGTACTTCTTTAAAAAGTCTATTGCATAGGGATTATGCATTTTGGGCCCCCCCTTTTCTCTCGGCCCCAGCTTGACAGATCACCTCAAAAGTTTCCATGAACAAACTAGATAATGAAGAGCACTTTCTTGGAAGGTTTCATGAAGACTACGTCAAACAGTGACAAAGTTAGAAAGCAAAACAAAAAGGCATTTCCTATGTAAATGCTAACCTAACTATAACTGGCGTTCACCAGTAGGTAGTTATGAGTTAGGACCTAGTTTCCATAGGAGGAGCGCTTTTTCATTTGCTAATAACTTTGGCGTTGTTCAATGAATACCTGGAAATTTTCAAAACTAATACAACGCTCACTCCAGCTGCTCTCCTGAAGGCTTCGTAGTGATCTATCAAGCAGGGGCCAAGCAAAAGGGAGGGGGTCACAAAATACATTTTTCCCATGTTAACTACAGCTGATCTGCTGAACGGAATTACACCAAATTTGGCAGAAAGGTAACTGCTGGTCCAGGAAGCGACCTTTTTGTAAATTGGTGTAAATCTGTTCAGTATTTTTTCTCAGATATTAAGAGAAAATGCGAATTGTATATATATAGGGATGCAGATCCTTCGAGGATCCAATAGTCCTTTCGCTAAAAGCTGATTGGCTGATAACACAAAAAAGAAGGGGGCAGGGTAGAAATACCCTAACACCCTAGGCCTTGTGCGGGGTCCCACAGGGACCCCCCAGGGCAAAAAATGCATTTTTTTAAACATTTCAGCAGAAGCCACACTGAATCCGCGGCTCCCTCCAAAAATAAAAAAAAAGAAGGACAGGCTCCAGTGCTTCTCTAACCTTTAGCAACTGTATGGCCCAGGTCCCATGGGCATTCCCAAATATAAATAAGTGGGGATGCTGGTGCGGCATTCCCTACACCCTGGGGACTGCCACCTCCCTGGGGCAAACATTTAAACTAATGCAGGGGGCCCACATTGCACCCTCTCAGCCCCAGGGACCGCCACTTCCCCAGAGCAAGTCAAATTAAAATAAAATAATGCAGGGGCCCAAGAGGTCCCCCACTGCCCCACGAACTGCCACCTCCCCGGGGCACAATCAAAATATATATGTGGGTGGGCATGCACCTCCCCGGGGCAAGTCAAATTAAATAATGCAGGGTGGCTCGAGCAGCTCTCCCACAGCCCCATGGACTGCCACCTCCCCGGGGCTGAAATAAATTAATGAAGGGACTGCCACCTCCCGGGGGCAAAGTTTTATGACAGAGGAGGGCCGTGGGGCCCCACTCATGGACCCACGTAGGGCCCTGGGGACCGCCATCCCCCAGGGCCAGTACCTGCTTTGTCAAAGGGTGCCCACTCACCGGGACATATCTGTTTGCTGTGGCTTGGCAAGAGCATTAACTACTCCTGCCACACCACAGCAAACACTACACTTTAAGCAAGCAAGAGCGGAGAAATGCTCTTGCATGTTAGAAGTGGAGCATTCATCTGTTTCCCTGCCCGCTATCAAGCGAGGAGGGAAACAGACGAATTGCTTTTAGACATAGGGAGCTGCGTGTTTAGCAGCTCCCTGTGTCTGAAAGCAGTGCTGGCTCCTGCAGGAGGTGGGGCGCAAGCAAGGACCTCAGGGGCATTCAGGCTCCCCCTGTGGTCTTGTAGCACACTGGGCACCCTTAAGACTCCCGGGAGACATGGCTGAGCCCCAGGGGATGGGGTCAGTGAGGCCAAAATCGGCCCTTGGAGGGGCTCTGCATGGCTCCCCCCCTTCCTGGGGCTGAGATCGGCCCAGGGAGTGGGGATGCGTGGCCCCCCTCCCCAATTATAAAAAATAAAATAAAAAGGCTGGGCTCCAGGGGATGGGGTCACCAGGGCTGGAATCATCCCGTGGAGAGGGGCCACACAGCCAACTTCCCCCAATTTGAAAAGTGTGTTTTTTCAATGCCAGCCCCCCGAGGGAAGTCACCAGAGGCCCCACCCCCTTTCTCAACCACTCTGCAAATGCTCCTCCTGACACAGAAGATGTTGGGGGATAAAGTCCTCTTGGCTAGTGAGGGCACTTGGGGGCTAACAACCAATCCTGTTGTATCCAGTAAGTCCCTGTACCTTTGGTTTGCAGTGAATCATCAGTGATGTCACTGACTGAGGTGTAGTGCAGCAGCCAAAGCGGCTGACTCCAGAGTTTGGAGCTCACAGTTAGATCCCAGGCGCCGGCTACAGCTCAGCTCAGCATTTTGTGACTCTGGGCTCATGTAATCTCCCTGACGGCCCCGGCACCTTGAAACCTTAAGGGGTGATATGTACACACTTTAGAAATATGGATTATTATTATTACCAATACTGACCATGTCATGAGTGATGTAATATGTGAGGTCATAAGCAGTACGTTGCGGGTATCGTAAGTCATTGGTTTTGTAAGAGGAAATCTGAGCCTAACTATAACATCACTTTAACCTTTGTTTTTGTCACTGAATTTCTAAGGTTTTTTTAATTCAATTTCCTAACTACAAAGTTGCTGTAACCTTTGGTTTTTAAGTGAATTTCTATGGTTTTTTAACTGTTAGTCAAGTTTGTAAAGTGGTGGAGAAAGGGGGCGGGGCCTCTGACCAGCTCTCAGGAATCCCGCTGTAAGGGACTTACTGGAGGTAACAGAAGGGCTTCTTGGACCCAAGGTCCCTCAGCATCCAAGAGGATTTTGTCCCGCAACCAGTTGTGTACCAGGAGGCGCGTTTGCAGAGTGGTGGTCAGTTTTTTATGTTCTTTTTTTTACTTATTAGGGGAAGGGGGCCACATGGCCCTCCTTCCCTGGGCCATTTTCGGCCCCAGGGAACCCATCCACTGAGGTCAGGCCTTTTTTCAATGGGGAAGGGGCCCCCCAGCCTGGGTGGATTTTGGCCCCTGGGCCCAGCCTTTTTTTAAAAATAATAAATTAAAGGGAGGGGGGGCTGAGTGCCCACCCTCTGGCCTATTTCGGCCCCAGAGACTCCATCACCAGGGGCAAGGCCACTATTTTGGGTGCCCTGGTCTCACCCAGGGCACCCACTTGCCACTGATGGGGAACGCAGTGGGAACCTGAAGTCCTCCGTGGTCCCTGCCAGCTCCCTGCCTCCTGTGGGACCCGGCATTACTAAACATGCAGTTCCTTCTGTGTCAAAGCAATTTTGCTCTACTTCCAGCAAGTGAGAGCATTTTCAATGGTTTTGTTTGCTGAAAGTGGAGCACAGTTTACTATGGGTAAGTGGGAGCAGTAAAGCTCCCGCCAAGCCATAGCAAACAGCTATATCCTGGGGTGGGCACCCCGGGACATTACAGGAGCTGGCCCTGGAGGTTGGTGGGTCCCAGGGCCATCTAAGGCCTCAGGAGGGGGGCTGTGTGGCTCCCTCTCCTTGCTTGAATATTGCCCCAGGTAGGTGGTGGTCCCCATTGCTGCTGGGAGGTCCACGCAGCCCCCCACATTGTTTAAAGATAAAACCCCTGGGGAGGTGGCAGACCCTGGGCTGAGGGGGTCCAAGAGGTCCCTCCATTTATAAATAAATAAGCCAGCGGGAGGTGGTGGTCCCCGGGGAAGTGGTGAAGGCCGTAAGGGCCTCCCCCACATTTTATTGTAAACAAGCCAGTGGAGGTGGTGGTCCCTGGGGCATCAATAAACCCCAGTAGGGGGAACCCGTGTGCCACCTCTCAGTTACTAAATTACCCCGGTTGACCTGGCCCACCCGGGAGCAGATTAGAACGCGGGAGCCCATGCTTCTTTTTTTAAAACTTTTTGGCAGGAGCCACGGATCCAGTGTGACTCCCCCCCAAAATGTTTTTAAAAAATCCTTTTATGGCCCTTCCAGCGGGGTCCCTGTGGGATCCCACAAGAGGTCTAGGGGTGTCAGGGTTTTTCTACTATGCCCCCCTTTTTTAATGCTTTTTCTGTGACTCGGTTCAAGCAGAGTCACAAGATGGCTGTCACACAGCCTGGTTTGAAGTATTGGCAGCCAGTCAGATCTCAGCACGAGATCGTGAGATGTCGCGGATCCTCCGCATCCCTATATATCCAAATTTGATTTTTCTTTAATATTTCAAAAACTACTGAATATATTTACACCAAATAACAACAGGCACTTCCCTGGACCAACATCTACCTACCTGCCAAATTTGGTGTAATTCTGTTCAGCAGTTCGGGCTGTAGCCATGTCGAAAGGTCCGATGGGAATTAACATGGGGAAAACATGTTTTGGGACCCCACTCTTTTTCTTGGGCCCCACTTGACGGATCACCCCAAAACTTTCAAGACAGGAGCTGAAGTGAGCATTACACTGATTTTGAAATTTTTGCTAGGATTTATTTATTTATGCCAAAGTTATTGGAAAATGAAAAAACGCTCTTCCTACAGAGACTGTCTCTGAAATCTTTACCGAGGAATGGAAGGAAAGTTAGCAGTGACAGTCAGAGAGTCAGATGCTGAGACTCTTGTGGCAAGGATTGTTTTCCCGTGGTGTACCCTTTCCTGAGGACAGAGGTATTTCGGAGCAGAGTGCCACACAGGGAAGGTGCCTCATGGTGAGGCGTAAGCGGAAAAAGAACAGTGATTTGCAGAGAATGTAATTAACTTAAAACTAAAGTTGCAATGAATTCAAAGGAATGCCGGTTTTAAATGACACATTTTATTTTTATTTATTTATTTATTTATTTGAGGTTTTATATAGCGCGAACATGACCCGTTAGGGTATCAGAGCGCTTTACAGGGATAAACACGTTGCGTACAGTATATGCATAGGCAAAATACAAGGATGGGGTTAGGGAATTGACTACAGTAGGACAAAAGTCAGAGCTAAATACAATAAACAGTACAGTACCAAAATCAGCGAGCGACATGTCAGCAGTAAAACAAGGGGAACAATTGATGCATGGAGGGGGCCAAGCAATACAGTAGATTGTGCACAGAAACATAGGTCATGAAAAGGCGGAATGCGCAATAAAGGTGAGTATTGGAGGAATTTGCTCACTAGGAAGGTTTTCGCTTCCTTTTTGAAGCGCGACAAAGTAGGAATTCTTCTGATGGAGGGAGGTAGCGAGTTCCAGATTCTTGGTGCGGCCCCAGAGAACGCTCGGTTATATGTTTTTACATTGCGGAAGCGGGTGGATGGAGCACACGGTCTCTGGCGGACCGGGAGTTTCTGGTTCTCCCATATGTCACAATTTTCTGGGCGAGATACTTCGGGATGTTCGTGTACAAGGCTTTGTGAGTGATGCAGGCCAGCTTGAGCTGGATTCTGCCTTCAAGAGGAAGCCAGTTCAAGGCCTTCAGATGTGGTGAAATGTGGTCAAATTTGTTTGAGCCAGATAAGAGTCTAGCTGCTGCGTTGAGGCAAGCTTTTAGCTGGGCCGTCGAAGTCTTTGGTAGGCCAGATAGGGTAGAGCAGCCGTATTCAATTCTGGAGATAACTAATGCCTGAACTGTGGTTTTTAGGTCAGCAGTATCAAGGAAGGGTTTTAGTTTTCTCAAGTAGCTCAGATGGAACCTGGCAGTTTTGGCCATCGAATTGATGTATTCACGCATATTCAGGTTGCTGTCCAAAGTTATCCCGAGCGATTTGGCAGAATCCACTATGGTTGGCGTGTAGTTGAGTGCTGTGATTGAGTTAATCGATTCAGGGATGTCATTGGATTTTTTTGGGGGGGAGATGAGAAGGAACTCCGTTTTTTGGGCATTCAATTTGAGCTGGTTGTTGGCGAGCCATTGAACAGTCAGATTCAGGGCATCATTCAGATAGGTAATCTCCTCAAGAGAAGAGATTTTGATGTATATCTGAGTGTCATCGGCGTACATTTGGAAGGAGATGTTGGCCGTGCGAAGAATTTCAGCTAGTGGTTCAAGGTAGAGATTAAAGAGGGTAGGGGACAGAGTAGAGCCTTGAGGGACACCGATAGAGATCGGGGAAGAAGCAGATAGGTTGTTGTTGACTAAGAATCTCTGGGTGCGGTTCTGGAGAAAGGAACCAAACCATTTGATGACGGTACCTCCTAGGCCCATCCTGTGTTCGAGGCGTTCAAGAATTTTCTCATGGTTGACTGTGTCGAAAGCTGAGGAGAGATCTAGGAGAATCAAGAGACAGGTTTTGCCTTGGTCAAGGGCTAGGAGAGCATCGTCTACGATGTGAAGAATAGGGGTTTCAGTGCTATGCCCAGGCCTGAACCCAGATTGGAAATCGTCAAGTAAATTGAAATCAGCGATGTGTTGGCTTAGTTGTAGCTGCACACATTTCTCCAGTACTTTCGCAAGAAGAGGAATATTCTAAATAGGTCTGAAGCTGTCTGGAATTTCCGGGTACAGAGAGGGTTTTTTAGGATGGGGATGACTTGCTCGGTTTTCAGGGAGTCAGGTATGGACCCTTGAAGAAGGGAAGCGTTGATAATTGTAATCCAGATGGAAACGATGAGTGGGGAGGTGGCTGCCAAGCAGTTGGTGGGGAGAGGGTCGTTGAAGTGGGTGTTCGGTTTTAAGGAGGCTAGAATTTTAGAGATGTTCTGGTCATCATAAAGTTCGAAGTTGGACCAGTGAGCCTTGTTTTTGGGTGTTGTTTGGAGGGGACGAGAGGGGAGAAGGGCTCCAGTAGGAGGAGAAGGACAGTTTGGGGTGGCATTGAGTTTGTTACCTAGCGAGTTCATTTTGGTTGTGAAGAAGGAGGAGAACTCATCGCAGGTTATTAGGGATTTAGTTGTTTCTTTTGACTATTTCGAAGAGTTTGCGGGTCTGTTCTTGGCATTTTCCAGTTCTGATTTGAAGAACTCTTTTTTGGACAAGAGGATATTCTTGTTGTAAGTATTTCTGGCCTGGTGGAGAAGTTTAAGATGGGAGGCTGAGGGGTGCTGTCTCCAGTTTCTTTCTTAAGTCGGAGGGCTCTCCTTTCGCTATTGAGGGGTCCGCTGAACCAGGGGGTTTTGGCTTTGATTTGGGACCTTTTGAGCTTTAACGGGGCCAGATCATCCAAAATGTTAGTCATAGTCGAATTGTAGTGCTCTGTGAGGTTGTTGACCTTAGAAAGATTAGGGGGGGTAAAGGTCGCTCTCGCAGCGAACTGTCAGCTTCTCGAGGTTAAGGCTCTTAGTGTCTCTGAGCCAGCGTTTTGGTTTCACCGGTTCCCCAAGACATTTCAAGCGGTAGTCAGGTATTGTGAAGGTGATGGCGTGGTGGTCTGACCAGTCGCATGGCTCAATTGAATTCAGCCTGACCGCTGATGCCTTAGAGATTATCCAATCCAAAGTGGCGCCTTTTGTGTGGGTGGGTAGGGTGCATGCCTGGGTGAGTGATTGGTCAGCGAGGAAGACTTTGACAGCGTTGACTTGGGAATCATTGGGGTTGTTCCAATGCAGATTAAAGTCACCAAGGAAAATGTCATTGGAGTGTCATTTATGCACAGTGAGTTTTATCCCTGCACGTACCAGGATGAAAAAAGATATGTGACACAAGTCAATGATTAATTTATGAACTGGTACTGAGAAGTGAAGAATTTTTACTATGTTGATCTGATTGGACTCAAGTGCAGGCTATATAGATCTGCCGGCGCTCTTTTCAGTTGAGAAAGGCTGTAGGAAAAGCCAAAACACATCCTGAATTTCAATAAATGCTGCTAAATTGAACAAGTGTCTGCAAATAAATTAAGAGAAATACTTATGCCCTGAATGCAGACTCTCCTCTTTACATGTGGGAACAGGTGGAATATATATCTATATATCTATATCTATCTATCTATCTATCAATAGATAGATAGATAGATAGATAGATAGATATAGATATATAGATATATATCTCAAACAACTCCTCCATTTGAAGGCAGCCCTGGACCCTGCAGGCTGAAGCCGCCCTGCAGGGTCCAGGTCTCCCTTCAAATGGAGGAGTTGTGTGCTTTATTGAACTTTGGGAGCACGACCCACTTGCCTCAGTGTCAATAAAGGATTTCCCCAGTATTATCAAATATGTGAGGTGAGCAAGGGAGAAAAGAGGGGTATGTGACTGCCTCTTACTGGTGTCGGATCCCTGTGCTTTGAAATGACATTTTCATAGCATGGCAACTGCGCGCAAGAAATGAACTTTACCAACTTTAAATGCACGTAGTCACTTTATTGTGCTAGCAATGTCATACTTGCAGAAATAATGCCACTGCAGTGTCTTGATGGTATTTGACCTTGCTATAAAACACACTGCAAGTGTGCAGAGAACCTGAATATTTTATTCATAGTGCATGCTGGTTGTTTATTACTTAAGGACTACTAGGTTATATATATACATATATAACCTAGTAGTATATACTATATAGTAGTATATATATATATATATATATATATATATATACATATATATATATTCACTGAAAAAACCATAGGTTTCAGGGGTGTTATAGTTAGTTGGACATTTCACTCGTACAAAACCATAGAAATTCCCCTGTTATAGTTAGTTCAGCTAACTATAACTCGCGCCCCTGCAATGCACTGCTGATGATGTCACATATTACATCACTCATGACATGGTCAGTGACATCACTGATGACATCTCAAATGACATCACTGATGACATCATCCGTGTGATAATTTCATGCATCTTCTCTCACCCTAATATAACTTTTGATCACCCACTCTAAATTCCAGACTGCCATTCTCAAAATCATAGACACTCCAACACCAATAACCACATACCCACTCACTGATTCTTAGGTCTACACACACATCCACTCACTCACCCGTACAGTCACTCATACTTACGGTCACTTAGTACAAGACTATCATATGCACTCATACACCTATATAGACACTCACACACCGCCACTCATCCATAGAGGTACTCACACACCTAGTCAGTCATGCAAATAATTAATCACACTCCCATTTACTCACCTATACAGTTATACACACACCAGCTCACTTACTCATACAAATACTAGCACGTTCTTACACTCTTATACAATCACTGATACAAGCACACACTCATCCATACAGCCACTCTCACAATCACACACTCTCACGTATAGCCATTTATATACTCTAACACACATATATACTGCCTTTCACATATGTAGTTACTCACATATGTACCACTGAGATATACATTCACTCACTAACACACCCATACACACACTCACCCACCCATACAGTCCATCACAGATGCACTCTTGAAACCATGCACCCAGTGAATCACCCACTCACACATCTATGCACAGAGTCACACACACCCCACCCACACAAACACTCAGGCACCCATACAGATACTCAGACAACCAATCAATAACTCATATAGACACTCATCTAGCTATTCACAAACCCATGCAGCCGCTTACACACCAACAGACAGACGGATACAGACATTCACACAGTTTAGTCACTAACCCATGCATTCAGTAAGATACGTTTAATCACTCACTTATAGAGTCAGTCACGCACCTACTAAATCATCCATTCAGACACTTATACACCCACTCATTCTTCAATACGCCTTTCCCTATATATATTAAACATATTTAAACTTTACAGAAACACACAGTCACTGGATGATGTCATCAGTGATGTCATCAGTGATGTCATTTGAGATGTCATCAGTGATGTCACTGACCATGTCATGAGTGATGTAATATGTGACGTCATCAGCAGTGCATTGCGGGGCGCGAGTTATAGTTAGCTGAACTAACTATAACGGGGGAATTTCTATGGTTTTGTACGAGTGAAATGTCCAACTAACTATAACGCCCCTGAAACCTATGGTTTTTTCAGTGAATTTCTAAGGTTTTTAAATGCTAATTTCTAACTATAACGTGCCTGAAACCTATGGTTTTTTCAGTGAATTTCAAAGGTTTTTTAAATGCTAATTTCTAACTATAACGTGCCTGAAACCTATGGTTTTTTCAGTGAATTTCAAAGGTTTTTTAAATGCAAATTTCTAACTATAACGTGCCTGAAACCTATGGTTTTTTAAGTGAATTTCAAAGGTTTTTTAAATGCTAGTTTCTAACTATGCCTACAGAGGTAGGACATGTGAAGAAAGAAGAAAAAACGCACAGAAAGAAGCAAAAGAAATGCAGAAAGAAGCAACAGAAGTCCACAAAGACGACGAAAAGTGCAGGAAGAAGCAAGACATGTGCATAAAGAACCAACAGAGGAGCAGAAAGAGGCCTTGTTGCAAAATCATCCTGTGCCCACAACTTTTTCAGACGGGTACTGGTGGTAACTGAGTCTGACTAACGAGGCCTAGAGCCAGTGCTATGCTAAAAGACACTTAGAATACAGTGAAAACACCTACATACACTAGGGAACACTATGGGTTGGGGTACCCCTGTGATTAGCATGACCTCCTCTGTAAGGCCCTAGTACATAATAGGGCAGGGGGATTAAAACTACCTCTAAGTCAGAGGTGCAGAAATATGCTACTTTAACTAGTAGTCGCGTTTGCAGAGTGGTGGAGAAAGGGTGCTGGGCGTCCAACCAACGCTCAGGAATTCCGCTGCGTAGGACTTACAGGGAGGTACCAGGAGGGATTCTTGGCCCCCAAACTCCCTCAGGACAAAATTGGACTTCATCCCCCATCCCGTAGTCTGCCACGAGGCACGTTTGCAGAGTGGTAGAGAAAGGGGCCATGGCCTCCGAAGACGTCTTAGCAATCCCACTGTGTGGGACTTACTGGAGGTAACAAGAGGGGTAGTTGGCCCCCAAGGACACCCTTGGGGGCCAACTTCCCAAACTATTACCTCCAGTCAGTCCCACACAGCAGCACTGGTAAGTACTCGTACCAGGCCACGCCCACTTTGCCCACCACTCTACAAACGCGCTCCCTGGCGCGCTCTTGGATGGGGATTGATGTCCCCTTCACTGCTGGGGGTCCTTTAGGGGCCAACTAGACTACCTTTTACCTCCAGTAAGCCCCACGCAGTGGGATTGGTGAGAGGTAGACAAAGGCCATGCCCCCTTTATCCACCACTCTGCAAATGCACCCCGTGGCACGTTTTAAGTTGGGGGATAAAGTCCCCTTGAATCCTGAGGGTCCCTGGGGTCCAACTAGCCCACCAGGTACCTCCAGTAAGCACCACAGAGCTGCATTGCAGAGAGGTGTAAAAAGGGGCATGACCTGGACCACCTCTCTGCAACGCAGCGCAGTGGCGCTTACTGGAAGCACCTGGTGGGCTAGTTGGCCCCCAGGGGCCCTCAGGATTGAAAGGGAATTAATTCTCCAACTTAAAAGGTGCCACAGGGCGTGTTTCCACACATGTCACCTCAGGCCCCGCCCCCTCCCTTCAATACTGTGCAAACACGCCCCGTGGCACGTTTTAAGTTGCGGGATAAAGTCCCCTTGCATCCTGAGGGTCCCTGGGGTCCAACTAGCCCACTAGGTACCCCCAGTAAGCGCCAGAGAGCTGCATTGCAGAGAGGTGTAAAAAGGGGTGTGGCCTGGACCACCTCTCTGCAACGCAGCCCTGTGGCGCTTACTGGAGGTACCTGGTGGGCTAGTTGGCCCCCAGGGGCCCTCAGGATTGAAGGGGAATTAATTCCCCAACTTAAAATGCGACACAGGGCGTGTTTGCACACATATCACCTCAGGCCCCGCCCCTCCCTTCACCACTGTGCAAATGCACCCCGTGGTGCATTTTAAGTTGGGGGATAAAGTCCCCTTGAATTCTGAGGGTCCCTGGGGTCCAACTAGCCCACCAGGTACCTCCAGTAAGCGCCACAGAGCTGCGTTGCAGAGAGGTGTAAAAAGGGGCGTGGCCTGGACCACCTCTCTGCAACGCAGCTCCCTGGCGCATACTGGAGGTTCCTGGTGGGCTAGTTGGCCCCCAGGGACCCTCAGTATTCAAGGGGAATTAATTCCCCAACTTTAAACGCACCAGGGGGTGCATTTGCTGAGTGTTGCAGGGAGGGGGCGGGGCCTAGCCGCGATGCCAGCTTTTTTTTTTTTTTTTTTTTTTAAGAAGGGGGGCTGTGTGGCCCCCCTTCTCTTGCCTTTTTTTGTGCCCTGGGGACTCCATCCCCCAGGGCCTGGCCGCCTTTTTTAAATAAAAAAATGTAAATGGGAGGGGGGCCGCATGGGCCCCCTCCCGTGGCCAATTCCGGCCCCGGGGACCCCATCCCCCGGGGCATGGCCAAACATATTCTTTTTTATAGGAAGGGGGGCTGCATGGCCTCCCCTCCTAAGGCCTCTATTGGCCCCGGGGACCCCATCCCCCACGGCCCGCCTTTATTTATTATTTTTTTGGGGGGGGAGGGGGACCACGTGGCCCTCCTCCCGGGCCACTTCTGGCCCCGGGACCCCATCCCCCGGGGCCTGGCCATCCTTTTTTTTGTGTGAGGGGGGCCGCGTGGCCCCCCTCCTCAGGCCAAATATGGCCCCGGGGACCCCATCCCCCGGGGCCTGGCCTCTCCTTTAAAAAAATATATATATATGCACAGGGGAGGGGGGCCGCGTGGCCCCCCTCCTGGGCCACTTCTAGCCCCAGGGACTCCATCCCTCTGGGCTGGCCCTCTCCTTTGGGGACTGTGGGGGGAGCCCCAATGCCCCCACAGTCCCTGCCAGCTCCCCGCTTCCTGCGGGAGCCGGCATTGCTTTTCCACATGGGGAGCTGCTGACATGCAGCTCCCCATGCCGAAAAGCAATGTGGTTTGATTTTTGAAAGCGAGAGCAGGTTTCCTGCTCTCGCTTTCAAAACCCAAACCACAGTTTGCAATGACAGGGCGGGAGCCACGCAGCTCCCGTCCTGTCATTGCAAACAGCAGTGTCCCAGAGGTGGGCACCCCGGGACACTGCAGGAGCCGACCCTGGGGGGTGGCGGTCCCCAGAGCCATCACTGGCTCCATGAGGGGGCCGCGCGGCCCCCCTCCCACATAATGCAAAGCCCCAGGGGGTGGTGGTCCCCGGGGCTCAGGGGTCCGTTACGGACCCCCAAATTTAAATATTAGTGCCCCGGGGAGGTGGCGGTCCCCGGGGCATGTGGGGGGGCTCGAGCCCCCCACACAAGTATATATATTTTTTAAAAGAAGCCCCGGGGTGGCAGTCCCGGGGTTGCGGGGGCAGTGTGCCCCCGTGATTATAATTGATGAAAGCCCCGGGGGTGGCGGTCCCCGGGGCTTGGAGGCCTTAGAGGCCCCCAAACTCTAAAAGCAAGCCCCGGGGGTGGCGGTCCCCGGGGGCTGCGGGGGGGCCATGTGCCCCCCGCAAATATTGTTGCAAAGCCCCGGGGGTGGCGGTCCCCGGGGCAGTGTGGGGGGGATTGGGGCCCCCCCACACATTTTTTTACTGCCCCCGAGACCTGGCCAACCCGGGGGCTTTAATTAAACGAAGCGCAGGAGCCCTCGCTTTGTTTTTTTTTTATTTTCACGGCCGGATTCGCGCACCCAGCGCGAATTTGGCTGATTTTTATTTTTTTTTAATGTTTTTGGGCCCTGGGGTCCTTGTGGGACCCCGGAGCAGGCCTAGGGGGTCAGGGGGTTTCTACCCTGCCCCCTTTTCTTGTTTTGCGCCTTAGTTTTTCTGTTTTCTTGTGCCTCGGTTGCCGAGAGCACAAGATGGCTGCCAACACTTCCTGGTTTGGAGTGTTGACAGCCAATTAGCATGAGCTCGTGATCGGGAGGGTGCGCGGATCCACCGCGGCCATAGATATCGAAACTTTTATTTTTTTAATTTCTCAGGAACTACTGAACGGATTTACACCATTTTAAAAAATCACACTTTCAGAACCAAGCACTACCTTTTTGTCAAATTTGGGGAAATTCCGTTCAGCAGTTTTGGCTGTAACCGTGTCTAAAGTTTCCTATGGGAAATTAATTTTTTGACCTCTATTTTTTGATTTTCTCCGAACTACTGAACGGATTTACACCATTTAAAAAAAGGGCGCTTTCTGAACCAAGCACTACCTTTTTGCCAAATTTGGTGAAATTCCGTTTAGCAGTTCGGGCTGTAGCCGTGTCTAAAGTTTCCTATGGGAATTAACATCGAGAAAACACGTTTTGGGACCCCACTTTTTTCTCGGCCCCCGCATGCCAAATCACCCCGAAACTTTCAAGACAGGAGCTGACCGGAGTGCCCCACTAGTTTTGAAAATTTCGCGATGATTCGTCATCCGGCGCCAAAGTTATTGGGAAAACAAAAAACGCTTTTCCTATGGAAACTAGGTCCTAACTATAACGACCTACTGGCGACCGCCAGTAGGTAATATATATATATATATATATATGTATATATATATATATATATATATATATATATTTGTATATATATATATATATTATCTACTGGCGGTCGCCAGTAGATAGTTATAGTTAGGACCTATTTTCCATAGGAAATCCGTGACATTCTATTTGAAATAACTCTCTTGCCGGTTGACGAATCTTCGCGAAATTTTCAAACTTTATGGCCCGGTCCGCTCCTACCCTGAAAGTCTCGGGGTGATTCGTCAGCGGGGCCGAGAAAGAGGGGTCCCAAAGCGTGTTTTCCCATTCATTTTCCCATAGGAAACTTTAGACACGGCTACAGCCCGAACTGCTGAACGGAATTACACCAAATTTGGCAAAGAGGTAGTTCTTGGTTCAGAAAGAACCCTTTTGTTAAATGGTGTAAATCCGTTCAGTAGTTCCTGAGAAAATCAAAATGAAAATCACATATATATCTATGGCCGCGTTGGATTCGCGCACCCTCCCAATCACGAGCTGCATGCTAATTGGCTGTCAACACTCCAGATCAGGAAGAACCGAGGGACAGAAACAAGTGCGCAAAGTGCAAAAAGGGGGCAGGGTAGAAACACCCTGACCCCCTAGGTCTGCTCAGGGGGTCCCACAAGGACCCCTGGGCAGAAAAAGCATTTAAAAAAAAAAATCAGCAGGATGCGCTCAGGGTGCGCGGATCCTGCCGAAAAAAAAAATCGAAGTGTGGTCTCCGCGCTTCGATGCAAATGGCCCCGGGTGGCCCAAGTCCCGAGGGCATGCGGGGAGTGTGTTTATTGTTTATCTGGGGGCCTCTAAGGCCCCCAAGCCCGAGGACCACCACCCCCGGGGCTTAATAAAAAAAATGGTGCGGGAGGGCTCTCCTGCCCTCCCACAGCCCCGGGGACCGCCACCCCCGGGGCTTCTTTTTTAATTTTAATAACGTGTGGGGGCTCCAGCCCCCCACACGCCCGAGACCACCACCTCCCGGGGCACATAGAAAATAAATGTGGGGGTCCGTTAAGGACCCCAGAGCCCGAGGACCACCACCTCCCGGGGCTGTGCAATTCAAGGGAGGGGGCCGCGCGGCCCCCTCCTGGAGCCCTTGATGGCCCTGGGGACCGCCACCCCCAGGGTCGGCTCCTGCAGTGTCCCGGGGTGCCTACCCCCGGGACACTGTAGTTTGCAATGGCAGGACGGGAGCCTCGCGGCTCCCGTCCTGTCATTGCAAACTTGCTGGATATTGGAAGAGAGCAGGAAACCTGCTCTCGCTTCAATATCCCAAAGCTGATTGCTTTCCACATGGGGAGCAGCATGTTAGCTGCTCCCCATGTGGAAAAGCAATGCCGGCTCACGCAGGAGGCGGGGAGCCGGCTGGGACTGTGGGGGAATTGGGGACCCCCCCACATTCCCCAACCAGAGGCCAGGCCCCGGGGGATGGGGTCCCCGGGGCCATAAGTGGCCAGGGAGGGGGGCCACGCAGCCCCCCTCCCCAAATTAAAAAAAATTAAAATAAAAAAGTGCAAGGCCGGCCCCGGGGATGGGGTCCCCGGGGCCTTAAATGGCCTGAGGAGGGAGCCACGCAGCCCCCTCCAAATCTATAAAATAAAAACCAAGGGCATGCCCCGGGGGATGGGGTCCCGGGGCCAATACAGGCCCAGAGAAGGGGGCCACGCGGCCCCTTCCCGTTTTTTTTTTTAAATTTAAAAAATAAAATAAAATGCTCAGGCCCTGGGGGATGGGGTCCCCGGGGCCAAAAGTGGGCAAGGAAGGGGGCCACGCAGCCCCCTCCCATTAAAAAAAAAAAAAAAACGACCGGCATCGTGCCGGAGGTCCCGCCCCCTCCCTGCAGTACTCTGCAAATACGCCCCTGGCGCGTTTTAAGAATGGGAAGTAATTCCCCTTGAATACTGGGGGTCCCTGGGGGCCAACTAGCCCACCAGGAACCTCCAGTATGCGCCAGGGGGCTGCGTTGCAGAGAGGTGTACAGAGGCCACGCCCCTTTTTACACCTCTCTGCAACGCAGCTCTGTGGCGCTTTTTAGAAGTACATGGTGGGCTAGTTGGACTCCAGGGACCCTCAGGATTCAAGGGGATTTAATCCCCCAACTTAAAATGCACCACAGGGCGCGTTTGCACAGTGGTGAAGGGAGGGGCGGGGCTTCAGGTGACATGTGTGCAAACAGGCCCCGTGGCGCGTTTTAAGATGGGGAATTAAATCCCCTCAATCCTGAGGGTCCCTGAGGGCCAACTAGCCCACCATGTACTTCTAAAGCGCCACAGAGCTGCGTTGCAGAGAGGTGTAAAGGGCGTGGCCTCTGAACACCTCTCTGCAACGCAGCTCTCCTGGCGCATACTGGAGGTACAGGGTGGGCTAGTTGGACCCCAGGGACCCTCATGATTCAAGGGGCCTTAATCCCCCAACTTAAAACGCGCCACGGGGCGCGTTTGCACAGATGTCACCTCAGGCCCCGCCCCTCCCTTCACCATTGTGCAAATATTCCTCTAAAATCAGCCGAACTACGAATTCCGATTTACTCACCTGTTATCAGGAGAGACCTCAGTGCTGCATCTTTCAGCCCAGTACTGATCCTGAAAAGTAATTTTAACCGTACTTACCAGTAACTTGAATTTCCTTCCATAGGCTAACATTGACTGGTTTCACTTGGAAATTCTTCTAAGTGTGGAGTTTTGGAACTTTATAATATTCCTCTAAAATCAGCCGAAATATGAATTCCGATTTAGTCACCTGTTATCAGGAGAGACCTCAGTGCTGCATCTTTCAGCCCAGTACTGATCCTGAAAAGAAATTTTAACCGTACTTACCAGTAACTTGAATTTCCTTCCATAGGATATCATTGTCTGCTTTTTGCTGAAAAAGTTTCTAAGTGTCGATTTTTGAAACATACAAATATTCCTCTAAAATCAGCCGAACTACGAATTCCGATTTACTCACCTGTTATCAGGAGAGACCTCAGTGCTGCATCTTTCAGCCCAGTACTGATCCTGAAAAGTAATTTTAACCGTACTTACCAGTAACTTGAATTTCCTTCCATAGGCTAACATTGACTGGTTTCACTTGGAAATTCTTCTAAGTGTGGAGTTTTGGAACTTTATAATATTCCTCTAAAATCAACCGAACTACGAAAACCGATTTACTCACCTGTTATCAGGAGAGAACCCAGTGCTGCATCTTTTAGCCCAGCACTGACCCTGAAAAGTAATTCTAACCGTACTTACCAGTAACTTGTATTTCCTTCCATAGGAATCCATTGTCTGGTTTTCAGCAGAAAAGTTTCAAAGTGTCGATTTTCACAAACTACAAATATTCCTTAAAAATCGCCTGTATGACTTAAACGCATTCTTTCAACTGTTTACAGGAGATGCACCAGTGCTGGATCCAGGATCCAACACTGAGTAAGAAAAAGTAACGATAACACTACTTACCTGCTAAGTGAATTTCCTCCCATAGGATAACATTGGTGATTCTATGTGAAAAAGTTTCTAAGTGTCAACTTTTAAAATACAATCATATTCCTTAAAAATCAGTACTGTAACCAAAACGCTTTTACTCAACTGTTTACAGGAGATGTCCCAGGACTGAATCTAGGATCCAGTCCTGTGGTTAGAAAAGTAATCCATAAGTAACTAATTGCATTTAACTAGAAATTCACATTGAGCTCAATGTTGCATTGTGTTTGAAATTGTGTTGCCCATTGCAACAACTGTAACTACTGTACTTAAAACTCTATTGCCTATTTGCAAACTATTTAAACTAAAGTAATTCATTCTGAGAAAGTATATTTTGTAATGTAATGTATAATGTAATTACAATGTAATTTAATAAATAAAATATCTAAAAATAAATAGTTTTAAAAATGTAGTAAATCAGTATCAAAAAATAAATATAACAATTAATACATTTAAAAATTGTCATTTACAAAACCTTTGAAATTCACTGAAAAAACCATAGGTTTTAGGGGCGTTATAGTTAGAAATTAGCATTTAAAAAACCTTTGAAATTCACTGAAAAACCACAGGTTTCAGGCACGTTATAGTTAGAAATTAGCATTTAAAAAACCTTTGAAATTCACTGAAAAAACCATAGGTTTCAGACACGTTATAGTTAGAAATTAGCATTTAAAAAACCTTTGAAATTCACTGAAAAAACCATAGGTTTTAGGGACAGTTATAGTTAGTTGGACATTTCACTCGTACAAAACCATAGAAATTCCCCCGTTATAGTTAGTTCAGCTAACTATAACTCGCGCCCCCGCAATGCACTGCTGATGACGTCACATATTACATCACTCATGCCCCCCTACGCTGCCCTTGGGACTGCCAGCTCCCCGGGGCTTTAATCAATTGTGGGCAGGGGGCATCGTGGCCTCCCCGCAGCCCCAGGGACCGCCACCTCCCCAGAGCTTTTTTTTAAATTAAAAAGGTGTGGGGGGCTCCTGCCCCCCCACACTGCCCCAGGGACCACCACCTCCCAGGGGAATTAATTAACATACGGGGGTCCATAGCGGACACCCGGCCCCAGGGACCACCACCACCCCCAATCTGTTGGGAGGTGGGGCCGCACGGCCCCCCATCCTGGAGCCCTAGATGGCCCTGGGGACCGCCACACCCCAGGGCCGGCTCCAGCAATGTCCCAGGGTGCCCTGGGACATTGCAGTTTGCTATCGCAGGGCGGGAGACCTGCTCCCGCCCTGTCATAGCAAACTCTGCTTCACTTCATGGAAAACTGCTCTCGCTTCCATGAAGCGAAGCAGAATTGCTTTTGGGCAAAGAGAGTTGCATGTCAGCAGCTCCCTTTGCCCAAAAGCAATGCCGGCTCCCGCAGGAGATGGGGAGCCGGCAGGGACAGCGGGGGCATTGGGGCTCACCCCATGGTCCCCAACAGTGAGGCCATGACCCGGGGGATGGGGTCCCCGGGCCAAAAATGGCTCAGGAGAAAATGTAAAAAAATACAGAAAATGGCCAGACCCTGGGGGCTGGAGTCCCCAGGGCCGAAATCGGCCTTGGGAGGGGGCCGCACGCCCCTCCCCTTAAATATAAAATTATAAAGAAAGGCCTAGCCCTGGGGAATGGGGTCCACAGGCCGAAATCAGCCTAGGGAGGGGGGCCTCGTGCCCACCTCCATTTTTAAAAAAAATGACAAATGGGTCAGGGAGATGGGGTCCCCAGGGCCCAAAAGGGACATGGGAAGGGGGGCCACAGAGCCCCCCTTCCTAAAAGAAAAAAGAAAAAAAAACTGGCAACTTACCGGAGGACCCGCCCCCTCCCTGTACAATCTGCAAACGTGCCTCCTGGCGCGCTCTTGGTTGGGGGATTAAGTCCCCTTTGATCCTAAGGGTCCTTAGGGGCCAACTAGCCCACCAGATACCTCCAGTAAGCCCCACACAGTGGGATTGCTGAGAGGTGGTCCGAGGCCACGCCCCTTTTTACACCACTCTGCAAATGCGCCTCTTGGAGCACTGCTGGTGGGGCGATGAGGTCCCCTTGTGTCCTGAGGACCTCAGGACTAAAGTGGACTTCATACCCCAATCTGCAGTGCACCAGGAGGCGTGTTTGCAGAGTTTTGTAACAAAGGGGTGTGGCCTCTGACCACTCTCAGCATTCCAGCTGTGTGGGGCTTACTAGAGGTAACAGGAGGGCTAGTTGGCCCCCAGGGACCCTCAGGAGGCAAGGGGACTTCATCCCCCAACTAAGAGTGAGACAGGAAGCACGTTTGCAGAGTGGTGGAGAAAGGGGGCGTGGCCTGTGTCCACCTCTCAGCAATCCCACTGTGTGGGGCTTACTGGAGGTAACAGGTAGGCTTGTTGGCCACTAAAGACCCCCAGCAGCGAAGGGGACTTCACTCCCCATCCAAGAGCACGCCAGGAGGCGCGTTTGCAGAGTGGTAGGCAAAGGGGGCATGGCCTGCTATGAGAACTTAGCAATACTGCTGTGTGGGACTTACCAGAGGAAATAAGAGGGGTAGTTGGCCGCCAAAGATGCCCTTGGGGGCCAACTATCCCTCCTATTACCTCCAGTAAGTCCCGCACAGTGAGATTAATAGTAGGTCTTCGAAGGCCATGCCCCCCTTTCTCCACCACTCTGCAAACGCGCCTCCTGGGCTGGCACACTACTGGTTGGGGATGAAGTCCACTTTACTCCTGAGGGACCTTAGAGACTAAGAAGCCCTCCTGGTACCTCCTGTAAGTCCTACGCAGCAGAATTCCTGAGCACTGGTCAGAGACCCAGCACCCTTTCTCTACCACTCTGCAAACGCGAGTACTAGTTAAAGAAGCATTTGCAATGTAATAGGTTTCGCATTTGCGAGAGTTACAGCTATTGGCATTGTAAATGTAAAAGTTTTTTACTAATGTTTTTTTGAGTGGAGTGAATGTACGTTGTGTGTAGTAGAATTATGTGGTATGTTGTGCAGTGGAATTATGTGGATAGAAAGTATGTGGTATTTAGTGTATAGGAATTATGTAGAGTGGGATTATGTGTTATGGAGAGTAATTATGTGGTATGAAAGTCTGTGTTGTGGAGTGGTAACCTCAGGTTTAGTCTTCCTCGTTTCCATAGAAGCTAAATTATAAACTCAATGAGACAAAAAAAGAAGGAACCACTGAGGAGCACTTCTGGACCTAGTCAGAGGTTTGAGCAGGGCCACTGGAATTATGCGACTGTTTGGCTGCACTGACTTTTGCACAATTATACATTTTCCGCATTTGCCACATAATCCATCATCTGCTGCATAATGTGCAGATTTGAACAAAAAAAAACCTTGTTTCTAGCTCAAACGGCTCAAACGTTACCAAAAATGCAGCGACAAGTGTTACAGCATAGTGGAAGGCCCTTTGCAAACCTAGAATGGTCACCTGTTACTTATTGTTAAATGTGGGTGTTAAATTGGTAATAATGGTGTGCAAACCACTCTGGCTTCTTTCTGCAACTCTTTTGCTTCTTTCTGCTTGCCTTTTGCTTCTTTCTGCACCCCTCGTGCCTCTTTCACACCCCTCTTCCCTCTTTCTGCACCCCTCTTGCCTCTTTGTGCTCCTCTGTTCCTTCTTTGTGCACTTCTTTTGTTTCTTTCTGCACCTCTCTTGCTTCTTTCTACACCGCTCTTGCCTCTTTCTGCACCCTTCTTCCCTCTTTCTGTACCTCTCTTGCCTCTTTCTGCACCCCTGTTCCCACTTTCTGCACCTCTCCTGCCTGTTTCTGCACCTCTGTTGCGTCTTTCTGCACTTATCTTGCCCCTTTATGCACCCCTCTTGCCTCTTTCTGCACCTCTGTTGCTTCTTTCTGCACTTCTCTTGCTTCTTTCTGCACCTCTCTTGCTTCTTTCTGCACGCCTCTTGTGTCTTTCTGCAGCCATTTTCCCTCTTTGTGCAACTCTCTTGCCTCTTTCTGCACCTCTCTACCCTCTTTCTGTACCCCTCTTGCCTCTTTGTGCACCTCTGTTCCTTCTTTCTGCACCTCTCTTGCTTCTTTCTACACCCCTCATGCCTCTTTCTGCACCCTTATTCCTTCTTTCTGCACCTCTCTTGCCTCTTTCTGCACCCCTGTTCCCTCTTTCTGCACCTCTCTTGCCTGTTTCTGCACTTGTCTTGCCTCTTTCTGCACTTCTCTTGCCTCTTTCTGCACCTCTGTTGCTTCTTCTGCACTTCTCTTGCCTCTTTCTGCACCCCTCTTGCCTCTTTCTGCACCTCTGTTACTTCTTTCTGTACTTTTCTTGCCTCTTTCTGCACCTCACCTGCTTCTTTCTGCACCCCTCTTGCCTCTTTCTGCACCTCTCTTGCCTGTTTCTGCATCCCTGTTCCCACTTTCTGCAACTCTCCTGCCTGTTTCTGCACCTCTTTTGCCTCTTTCTGTACTTCTCTTGCCTCTTTCTAAACCTCTGTTGCTTCTTCTGCACTTCTCTTGCCTCTTTCTGTACCCCTCTAGCCTCTTTCTGCACCTCTGTTGCTTCTTTCTGCACTTCTCTTGCTTCTTTCTACACCTCTCTTGCTTCTTTCTGTACATCTCTTCAATTTTCTGCACCACTCTTACCCCTTTCTGCACCTTTGTTTCCTCTTTCTGCACGTCACTTGCTTCTTTCTGCGCCTCTCTTGCCTCTTTTTGCACCCCTGTTCCCTCTTTCTGCACCTCTCCTGCCTGTTTCTGCACCTCTCCTGCCTCTTTCTGCACTTCTCTTGCCTCTTTCTGCACCTCTGTTGCTTCTTTCTGCACTTTTCTTGCCCCTTTATGCACCCCTCTTGCCTCTTTCTGCACCTCTGTTGCTTCTTTCTGCACTTCTCTTGCTTCTTTCTGCACCTCTCTTGCTTCTTTCTGCACGCCTCTTGTGTCTTTCTGCACCCATCTTCCCTCTTTGTGCAACTCTCTTGCCTCTTTCTGCACCTCTCTACACTCTTTCTGTACCCCTCTTGCATCTTTGTGCACCTCTGTTCCTTCTTTATGCACCTCTCTTGCTTCTTTCTACACCCCTCATGCCTCTTTCTGCACCCTTATTCCTTCTTTCAGCACCTCTCTTGCCTCTTTCTGCACCCCTGTTCCCTCTTTCTACACCTCTCTTGCCTGTTTCTGCACTTGTCTTGCCTCTTTCTGCACTTCTCTTGCCTCTTTCTGCACCTCTGTTGCGTCTTCTGCACTTCTCTAGCCTCTTTCTGCACCCCTCTTGCCTCGTTCTGCACCTCTGTTACTTCTTTCTGTACTTTTCTTGCCTCTTTCTGCACCTCACCTGCTTCTTTCTGCCCCCTCTTGCCTCTTTATGCACCTCTCTTGCCTGTTTCTGCATCCCTGTTCCCACTTTCTGCAACTCTCCTGCCTGTTTCTGCACCTCTTTTGCCTCTTTCTGCACTTCTCTTGCCTCTTTCTAAACCTCTGTTGCTTCTTCTGCACTTCTCTTGCCTCTTTCTGTACCCCTCTAGCCTCTTTCTGCACCTCTGTTGCTTCTTTCTGCACTTCTCTTGCTTCTTTCTACACCTCTCTTGCTTCTTTCTGTACATCTCTTCAATTTTCTGCACCTCTCTTACCCCTTTCTGCACCTTTGTTTCCTCTTTCTGCACGTGACTTGCTTCTTTCTGCACCTCTCTTGCCTCTTTTTGCACCCCTGTTCACTCTTTCTGCACCTCTCCTGCCTGTTTCTGCACCTCTCCTGACTGTTTCTGCACTTCTCTTGCCTCTTTCTGCACCTCTGTTGCTTCTTTCTGCACTTTTCTTGCCTTTTTATGCACCCCTCTTGCCTCTTTCTGCACCTCTGTTTCTTCTTTCTGCACTTCTCTTGCTTCTTTGTGCACCTCTCTTGCTTCTTTCTACACCCCTCTTGCGTCTTTCTACACCAGTGTTCCCTCTTTGTGCAACTCTCTTGCCTCTTTCTGCACCTCTCTTCCCTCTTTCTGTACCCCTCTTGCGTCTTTGTGCACCCCTGTTCCTTCTTTCTGCACTTCTTTTGTTTCTTTCTGCACCTCTCGTGCTTCTTTCTGCACCCCTCGTGCCTCTTTCTGCACCCTTCTTCCCTCTTTCTGCACCTCTCTTGCCTCTTTCTGCACCCCTGTTCCCTCATTCTGCACCTCTCCTTCCTGTACCTGCACCTGCCTTCCCTCTTTCTACACTTCTATTGCCTCTTTCTACACCTCTGTTGCTTCTTTCTGCACTTCTCTTGCCTCTTTCTGCACCCCTCTTGCCTCTTTCTGCACCTCTGTTACTTCTTTCTGCACTTCTCTTGCCCCTTTCTGCATCTCACTTGCTTCTTTCGGCACCCCTCTTGCCTTTTTCTGCACCCTTCTTCCCTCTTTCAGCACCTCTGTTGCCTCTTTCTGCACCCCTGTTCCCTCTTTCGGCACCTGTCCTGCCTGTTTCTACATCCCTCTTGCCTCTTTCTGCACATCTGTTGCTTCTTTCTGCACTTCTCTTGCTTCTTTCTGCACCTCTCTTGCTTCTTTCTGCACCCCCCTTGCCTCTTTCTGCACCCTTCTTCCCTCTTTGTGCACCTCTCTTTCCTCTTTCTGTACCTCTCTTCCCTCTTTCTACACCCACTGCCTCTTTCTGCACCCCTCTTCCCTCTTCCTATACTTCTTTTGTTTCTTTCTGCACTTCTCTTGCTTCTTTCTGCACCTCTCTTGCTTCTTTCTTTGCCCCTTGTGCCTCTTTCTGCACCCCTCTTCCCTCTTTCTGCATCCCTCTTGCTGCTTTCTGCACTTCTCTTGCCCCTTTCTGCACTCCTATTGCCTCTTTCTGCACCTCTGTTGCTTCTTTCTGCACTTCTCTTGCCTTTTTCTGCACCTCACTTGCCTCTTTCTGCACTTCTCTTGCCTCTTTCTGTACCACTGTTGCTTCTTTCTCCACTTCTTTTGCCTCTTTCTGCACCCCTCTTGCCTCTTTCTGCAATTCTGTTGCTTCTTTCTGCACTTCTCTGGCTTCTTTCTGCATCTCTTTTGCTTCTTTCTGCATCCCTCTTGACTCTTTCTGTACCCTTTTTCCCTCTTTGTGGACCTCTCTTACCTCTTTCTGTACCTCTGATCTCTTTTTCTGCACCCCCTACCTCTTTCTGTACCTCTGTTTCTTCTTTCTGCACTTCCTTTGTTTCTTTCTGAACCTCTCTTGCTTCTTTCTGCACCCCTTGTGCCTCTTTCTGTACCCCTCTGCCCTCTTTCTGCACCCCTCCTGCCTCTTTCTGTACCTCTGTTCCTTCTTTCTGCACTTATTTTGTTTCTTTCTGCACATTTCTTGCTTCTTTTTTCACCCATCTTGCCTCTTTTACCACCACTTTTCCCCCTTTCTGCATCTCTGTTGCTTCATTCTGCACTTCTCTTGCCTCTTTCTCCACCCCTCTTCCCTCTTTCTGCACTTCTGTTGTTTCTTTCTGCACTTCTCTTTCTTCTTTTGGCACCTCTCTTGCTTCTTTCTCCACCCCTCTTCCCTCTTTCTGTACCTCTTTTGCAGTTTCTGCAACTCTCTTGCCTCTATCTGCACTTCTCTTGCCTCCTGCATCTCTGTTGATTCTTTTTGCACCTCTCTTGTTTTTTTCTGCACCTCTCTTGCTTCTTTCTATATTCTTCTAGCCTCTTTCTGTACCCTTCTTCCCTCTTTCTGTACATCGCTTGCATCTTTTTGCACCCCTCTTGCCTCTTTCTGCACCTCTGTTTCTTCTTTCTGCACTTCTCTTGCTTCTTTGTGCACCTCTCTTGCTTCTTTCTACACCCCTCTTGCGTCTTTCTACACCCATGTTCCCTCTTTGTGCAACTCTCTTGCCTCTTTCTGCACCTCTCTTCCCTCTTTCTGTACCCCTCTTGCGTCTTTGTGCACCCCTGTTCCTTCTTTCTGCACTTCTTTTGTTTCTTTCTGCACCTCTCGTGCTTCTTTCTGGACCTCTCGTGCCTCTTTCTGCACCCTTCTTCCCTCTTTCTGCACCTCTGTTGCCTCTTTCTGCATCCCTGTTCCCTCATTCTGCACCTCTCCTTCCTGTACCTGCACCTGCCTTCCCTCTTTCTGCACTTCTATTGCCTCTTTCTGCACCTCTGTTGCTTCTTTCTGCACTTCTCTTGCCTCTTTCTGCACTTCTCTTGCCCCTTTCTGCATCTCACTTGCTTCTTTCGGCACCCCTCTTGCCTTTTTCTGCACCCTTCTTCCCTCTTTCAGCACCTCTGTTGCCTCTTTCTGCACCCCTGTTCCCTCTTTCGGCACCTGTCCTGCCTGTTTCTACATCCCTCTTGCCTCTTTCTGCACATCTGTTGCTTCTTTCTGCACTTCTCTTGCTTCTTTCTGTACCTCTCTTGCTTTTTTCTGCACCCCCTTGCCTCTTTATGCACCCTTCTTCCCTCTTTGTGCACCTCTCTTTCCTCTTTCTGTACCTCTCTTCCCTCTTTCTACACCCACTGCCTCTTTCTGCACCCCTCTTCCCTCTTCCTATACTTCTTTTGTTTCTTTCTGCACTTCTCTTGCTTCTTACTGCACCTCTCTTGCTTCTTTCTTTGCCCCTTGTGCCTCTTTCTGCACCCCTCTTCCCTCTTTCTGCATCCCTCTTGCTGCTTTCTGCACTTCTCTTGCCCCTTTCTACGCTCCTATTGCCTCTTTCTGCACCTCTGTTGCTTCTTTCTGCATTTCTCTTGCCTTTTTCTGCACCTCACTTGCCTCTTTCTGCACTTCTCTTGCCTCTTTTTGTACCACTGTTGCTTCTTTCTCCACTTCTTTTGCCTCTTTCTGCACCCCTCTTGCCTCTTTCTGCAATTCTGTTGCTTCTTTCTGCACTTCTCTGGCTTCTTTCTGCATCTCTTTTGCTTCTTTCTGCATCCCTCTTGACTCTTTCTGTACTTCTCTTGCCTCTTTCTGTACCACTGTTGCTTCTTTCTCCACTTCTTTTGCCTCTTTCTGCACCCCTCTTGCCTCTTTCTGCAATTCTGTTGCTTCTTTCTGCACTTCTCTGGCTTCTTTCTGCACTTCTCTTGCTTCTTTCTGCACCGCTCTTGCTTCTTTCTGCACGCCTCTTGTGTCTTTCTGCACCCATCTTCCCTCTTTGTGCAACTCTCTTGCCTCTTTCTGCACCTCTCTACCCTCTTTCTGTACCCCTCTTGCCTCTTTGTGCACCTCTGTTCCTTCTTTCTGCACCTCTCTTGCTTCTTTCTACACCCCTCATGCCTCTTTCTGCACCCTTATTCCTTCTTTCAGCACCTCTCTTGCCTCTTTCTGCACCCCTGTTCCCTCTTTCTGCACCTCTCTTGCCTGTTTCTGCACTTGTCTTGCCTCTTTCTGCACCTCTGTTGCGTCTTCTGCACTTCTCTTGCCTCTTTCTGCACCCCTCTTGCCTCTTTCTGCACCTCTGTTACTTCTTTCTGTACTTTTCTTGCCTCTTTCTGCACCTCACCTGCTTCTTTCTGCCCCCTCTTGCCTCTTTATGCACCTCTCTTGCCTGTTTCTGCATCCCTGTTCCCACTTTCTGCAACTCTCCTGCCTGTTTCTGCACCTCTTTTGCCTCTTTCTGCACTTCTCTTGCCTCTTTCTAAACCTCTGTTGCTTCTTCTGTACTTCTCTTGCCTCTTTCTGTACCCCTCTAGCCTCTTTCTGCACCTCTGTTGCTTCTTTCTGCACTTCTCTTGCTTCTTTCTACACCTCTCTTGCTTCTTTCTGTACATCTCTTCAATTTTCTGCACCTCTCTTACCCCTTTCTGCACCTTTGTTTCCTCTTTTCTGCACGTCACTTGCTTCTTTCTGCACCCCTGTTCCCTCTTTCTGCACCTCTCCTGCCTGTTTCTGCACCTCTCTGACTGTTTCTGCACTTCTCTTGCCTCTTTCTGCACCTCTGTTGCTTCTTTCTGCACTTTTCTTCCTCTTTATGCACCACTCTTGCCTCTTTCTGCACCTCTGTTTCTTCTTTCTGCACTTCTCTTGCTTCTTTGTGCACCTCTCTTGCTTCTTTCTACACCCCTCTTGCGTCTTTCTACACCTGTGTTCCCTCTTTGTGCAACTCTCTTGCCTCTTTCTGCACCACTCTTCCCTCTTTCTGTACCCCTCTTGCGTCTTTGTGCACCCCTGTTCCTTCTTTCTGCACTTCTTTTGTTTCTTTCTGCACCTCTCGTGCTTCTTTCTGCACCCCTCGTGCCTCTTTCTGCACCCTTCTTCCCTCTTTCTGCACCTCTCTTGCCTCTTTCTGCACCCCTGTTCCCTCATTCTGCACCTCTCCTTCCTGTACCTGCACCTGCCTTCCCTCTTTCTGCACTTCTATTGCCTCTTTCTGCACCTCTGTTGCTTCTTTCTGCACTTCTCTTGCCTCTTTCTGCACCCCTCTTACCTCTTTCTGCACCTCTGTTACTTCTTCCTGCACTTCTCTTGCCCCTTTCTGCATCTCACTTGCTTCTTCCGGCACCCCTCTTGCCTTTTTCTGCACCCTTCTTCCCTCTTTCAGCACCTCTGTTGCCTCTTTCTGCACCCCTGTTCCCTCTTTCGGCACCTGCCCTGCCTGTTTCTACATCCCTCTTGCCTCTTTCTGCACATCTGTTGCTTCTTTCTGCACTTCTCTTGCTTCTTTCTGCACCTCTCTTGCTTCTTTCTGCACCCCCTTGCCTCTTTCTGCACCCTTCTTCCCTCTTTGTGCACCTCTCTTTCCTCTTTCTGTACCTCTCTCCTCTTTCTACACCCACTACCTCTTTCTGCACCCCTCTTCCCTCTTCCTATACTTCTTTTGTTTCTTTCTGCACTTCTCTTGCTTCTTTCTGCACCTCTCTTGCTTCTTTCTTTGCCCCTTGTGCCTCTTTCTGCACCCCTCTTCCCTCTTTCTGCATCCCTCTTGCTGCTTTCTGCACTTCTCTTGCCCCTTTCTGCACTCCTATTGCCTCTTTCTGCACCTCTGTTGCTTCTTTCTGCACTTCTCTTGCCTTTTTCTGCACCTCACTTGTCTCTTTCTGCACTTCTCTTGCCTCTTTCTGTACCACTGTTGCTTCTTTCTCCACTTCTTTTGCCTCTTTCTGCACCCCTCTTGCCTCTTTCTGCAATTCTGTTGCTTCTTTCTGCACTTCTCTGGCTTCTTTCTGCATCTCTTTTGCTTCTTTCTGCATCCCTCTTGACTCTTTCTGTACCCTTTTTCCCTCTTTGTGGACCTCTCTTACCTCTTTCTGTACCTCTGATCTCTTTTTCTGCACCCCTACCTCTTTCTGTACCTCTGTTTCTTCTTTCTGCACTTCCTTTGTTTCTTTCTGAACCTCTCTTCCTTCTTTCTGCACCCCTTGTGCCTCTTTCTGTACCCCTCTGCCCTCTTTCTGCACCCCTCCTGCCTCTTTCTGTACCTCTGTTCCTTCTTTCTGCACTTATTTTGTTTCTTTCTGCACATTTCTTGCTTCTTTTTTCACCCATCTTGCCTCTTTTACCACCACTCTTCCCCCTTTCTGCATCTCTGTTGCTTCATTCTGCACTTCTCTTGCCTCTTTCTCCACCCCTCTTCCCTCTTTCTGCACTTCTGTTGTTTCTTTCTGCACTTCTCTTTCTTCTTTTGGCACCTCTCTTGCTTCTTTCTCCACCCCTCTTCCCTCTTTCTGCACCTCTGTTACTTCTTTCTGCACTTCTCTTGCCCCTTTCTGCATCTCACTTGCTTCTTTCGGCACCCCTCTTGCCTTTTTCTGCACCCTTCTTCCCTCTTTCAGCACCTCTGTTGCCTCTTTCTGCACCCCTGTTCCCTCTTTCGGCACCTGTCCTGCCTGTTTTTACATCCCTCTTGCCTCTTTCTGCACATCTGTTGCTTTTTTCTGCACTTCTCTTGCTTCTTTCTGCACCTCTCTTGCTTCTTTCTGCACCCCCTTGCCTCTTTCTGCACCCTTCTTCCCTCTTTGTGCACCTCTCTTTCCCCTTTCTCTTTCTGTTCCTCTCTTCCCTCTTTCTACACCCACTGCCTCTTTCTGCACCCTCTTCCCTCTTCCTATACTTCTTTTGTTTCTTTCTGCACTTCTCTTGCTTCTTTCTGCACCTCTCTTGCTTCTTTCTTTGCCCCTTGTGCCTCTTTCTGCACCCCTCTTCCCTCTTTCTGCATCCCTCTTGCTGCTTTCTGCACTTCTCTTGCCCCTTTCTGCGCTCCTATTGCCTCTTTCTGCAACTCTGTTGCTTCTTTCTGCACTTCTCTTGCCTTTTTCTGCACCTCACTTACCTCTTTCTGCACTTCTCTTGCCTCTTTCTGTACCACTGTTGCTTCTTTCTCTACTTCTTTTGCCTCTTTCTGCACCCTCTTGCCTCTTTCTGCAATTCTGTTGCTTCTTTCTGCACTTCTCTGGCTTCTTTCTGCACTTCTCTTGCTTCTTTCTGCACCGCTCTTGCTTCTTTCTGCAGCCCTCTTGACTCTTTCTGTACCCTTTTTCCCTCTTTGTGGACCTCTCTTACCTCTTTCTGTACCTCTGATCTCTTTTTCTGCACCCCCTACCTCTTTCTGTACCTCTGTTTCTTCTTTATGCACTTCCTTTGTTTCTTTCTGAACCTCTCTTGCTTCTTTCTGCACCCCTTGTGCCTCTTTCTGTACCCCTCTGCCTTCTTTCTGCACCCCTCCTGCCTCTTTCTGTACCTCTGTTCCTTCTTTCTGCACTTATTGTGTTTCTTTCTGCACATTTCTTGCTTCTTTTTTCACCCATCTTGCCTCTTTTTCCACCACTCTTCCCCCTTTCTGCATCTCTGTTGCTTCATTCTGCACTTCTCTTGCCTCTTTCTCCACCCCTCTTCCCTCTTTCTGCACTTCTTTTGTTTCTTTCTGCACTTCTCTTGCTTCTTTCTGCACCTCTCTTGCTTCTTTCTTTGCCCCTTGTGCCTCTTTCTGCACCCCTCTTCCCTCTTTCTGCATCCCTCTTGCTGCTTTCTGCACTTCTCTTGCCCTTTCTACGCTCCTATTGCCTCTTTCTGCACCTCTGTTGCTTCTTTCTGCATTTCTCTTGCCTTTTTCTGCACCTCACTTGCCTCTTTCTGCACTTCTCTTGCCTCTTTTTGTACCACTGTTGCTTCTTTCTCCACTTCTTTTGCCTCTTTCTGCACCCCTCTTGCCTCTTTCTGCAATTCTGTTGCTTCTTTCTGCACTTCTCTGGCTTCTTTCTGCATCTCTTTTGCTTCTTTCTGCATCCCTCTTGACTCTTTCTGTACTTCTCTTGCCTCTTTCTGTACCACTGTTGCTTCTTTCTCCACTTCTTTTGCCTCTTTCTGCACCCCTCTTGCCTCTTTCTGCAATTCTGTTGCTTCTTTCTGCACTTCTCTGGCTTCTTTCTGCACTTCTCTTGCTTCTTTCTGCACCGCTCTTGCTTCTTTCTGCACGCCTCTTGTGTCTTTCTGCACCCATCTTCCCTCTTTGTGCAACTCTCTTGCCTCTTTCTGCACCTCTCTACCCTCTTTCTGTACCCCTCTTGCCTCTTTGTGCACCTCTGTTCCTTCTTTCTGCACCTCTCTTGCTTCTTTCTACACCCCTCATGCCTCTTTCTGCACCCTTATTCCTTCTTTCAGCACCTCTCTTGCCTCTTTCTGCACCCCTGTTCCCTCTTTCTGCACCTCTCTTGCCTGTTTCTGCACTTGTCTTGCCTCTTTCTGCACCTCTGTTGCGTCTTCTGCACTTCTCTTGCCTCTTTCTGCACCCCTCTTGCCTCTTTCTGCACCTCTGTTACTTCTTTCTGTACTTTTCTTGCCTCTTTCTGCACCTCACCTGCTTCTTTCTGCCCCCTCTTGCCTCTTTATGCACCTCTCTTGCCTGTTTCTGCATCCCTGTTCCCACTTTCTGCAACTCTCCTGCCTGTTTCTGCACCTCTTTTGCCTCTTTCTGCACTTCTCTTGCCTCTTTCTAAACCTCTGTTGCTTCTTCTGTACTTCTCTTGCCTCTTTCTGTACCCCTCTAGCCTCTTTCTGCACCTCTGTTGCTTCTTTCTGCACTTCTCTTGCTTCTTTCTACACCTCTCTTGCTTCTTTCTGTACATCTCTTCAATTTTCTGCACCTCTCTTACCCCTTTCTGCACCTTTGTTTCCTCTTTCTGCACGTCACTTGCTTCTTTCTGCACCCCTGTTCCCTCTTTCTGCACCTCTCCTGCCTGTTTCTGCACCTCTCCTGACTGTTTCTGCACTTCTCTTGCCTCTTTCTGCACCTCTGTTGCTTCTTTCTGCACTTTTCTTCCCTCTTTATGCACCACTCTTGCCTCTTTCTGCACCTCTGTTTCTTCTTTCTGCACTTCTCTTGCTTCTTTGTGCACCTCTCTTGCTTCTTTCTACACCCTCTTGCGTCTTTCTACACCTGTGTTCCCTCTTTGTGCAACTCTCTTGCCTCTTTCTGCACCACTCTTCCCTCTTTCTGTACCCCTCTTGCGTCTTTGTGCACCCCTGTTCCTTCTTTCTGCACTTCTTTTGTTTCTTTCTGCACCTCTCGTGCTTCTTTCTGCACCCCTCGTGCCTCTTTCTGCACCCTTCTTCCCTCTTTCTGCACCTCTCTTGCCTCTTTCTGCACCCCTGTTCCCTCATTCTGCACCTCTCCTTCCTGTACCTGCACCTGCCTTCCCTCTTTCTGCACTTCCTATTGCCTCTTTCTGCACCTCTGTTGCTTCTTTCTGCACTTCTCTTGCCTCTTTCTGCACCCCTCTTACCTCTTTCTGCACCTCTGTTACTTCTTCCTGCACTTCTCTTGCCCCTTTCTGCATCTCACTTGCTTCTTTCGGCACCCCTCTTGCCTTTTTCTGCACCCTTCTTCCCTCTTTCAGCACCTCTGTTGCCTCTTTCTGCACCCCTGTTCCCTCTTTCGGCACCTGCCCTGCCTGTTTCTACATCCCTCTTGCCCCTTTCTACGCTCCTATTGCCTCTTTCTGCACCTCTGTTGCTTCTTTCTGCATTTCTCTTGCCTTTTTCTGCACCTCACTTGCCTCTTTCTGCACTTCTCTTGCCTCTTTTTGTACCACTGTTGCTTCTTTCTCCACTTCTTTGCCTCTTTCTGCACCCCTCTTGCCTCTTTTCTGCAATTCTGTTGCTTCTTTCTGCACTTCTCTGGCTTCTTTCTGCATCTCTTTTGCTTCTTTCTGCATCCCTCTTGACTCTTTCTGTACTTCTCTTGCCTCTTTCTGTACCACTGTTGCTTCTTTCTCCACTTCTTTTGCCTCTTTCTGCACCCCTCTTGCCTCTTTCTGCAATTCTGTTGCTTCTTTCTGCACTTCTCTGGCTTCTTTCTGCACTTCTCTTGCTTCTTTCTGCACCGCTCTTGCTTCTTTCTGCACGCCTCTTGTGTCTTTCTGCACCCATCTTCCCTCTTTGTGCAACTCTCTTGCCTCTTTCTGCACCTCTCTACCCTCTTTCTGTACCCCTCTTGCCTCTTTGTGCACCTCTGTTCCTTCTTTCTGCACCTCTCTTGCTTCTTTCTACACCCCTCATGCCTCTTTCTGCACCCTTATTCCTTCTTTCAGCACCTCTCTTGCCTCTTTCTGCACCCCTGTTCCCTCTTTCTGCACCTCTCTTGCCTGTTTCTGCACTTGTCTTGCCTCTTTCTGCACCTCTGTTGCGTCTTCTGCACTTCTCTTGCCTCTTTCTGCACCCCTCTTGCCTCTTTCTGCACCTCTGTTACTTCTTTCTGTACTTTTCTTGCCTCTTTCTGCACCTCACCTGCTTCTTTCTGCCCCCTCTTGCCTCTTTATGCACCTCTCTTGCCTGTTTCTGCATCCCTGTTCCCACTTTCTGCAACTCTCCTGCCTGTTTCTGCACCTCTTTTGCCTCTTTCTGCACTTCTCTTGCCTCTTTCTAAACCTCTGTTGCTTCTTCTGTACTTCTCTTGCCTCTTTCTGTACCCCTCTAGCCTCTTTCTGCACCTCTGTTGCTTCTTTCTGCACTTCTCTTGCTTCTTTCTACACCTCTCTTGCTTCTTTCTGTACATCTCTTCAATTTTCTGCACCTCTCTTACCCCTTTCTGCACCTTTGTTTCCTCTTTCTGCACGTCACTTGCTTCTTTCTGCACCCTGTTCCCTCTTTCTGCACCTCTCCTGCCTGTTTCTGCACCTCTCCTGACTGTTTCTGCACTTCTCTTGCCTCTTTCTGCACCTCTGTTGCTTCTTTCTGCACTTTTCTTCCCTCTTTATGCACCACTCTTGCCTCTTTCTGCACCTCTGTTTCTTCTTTCTGCACTTCTCTTGCTTCTTTGTGCACCTCTCTTGCTTCTTTCTACACCCCTCTTGCGTCTTTCTACACCTGTGTTCCCTCTTTGTGCAACTCTCTTGCCTCTTTCTGCACCACTCTTCCCTCTTTCTGTACCCCTCTTGCGTCTTTGTGCACCCCTGTTCCTTCTTTCTGCACTTCTTTTGTTTCTTTCTGCACCTCTCGTGCTTCTTTCTGCACCCCTCGTGCCTCTTTCTGCACCCTTCTTCCCTCTTTCTGCACCTCTCTTGCCTCTTTCTGCACCCCTGTTCCCTCATTCTGCACCTCTCCTTCCTGTACCTGCACCTGCCTTCCCTCTTTCTGCACTTCTATTGCCTCTTTCTGCACCTCTGTTGCTTCTTTCTGCACTTCTCTTGCCTCTTTCTGCACCCCTCTTACCTCTTTCTGCACCTCTGTTACTTCTTCCTGCACTTCTCTTGCCCCTTTCTGCATCTCACTTGCTTCTTTCGGCACCCCTCTTGCCTTTTTCTGCACCCTTCTTCCCTCTTTCAGCACCTCTGTTGCCTCTTTCTGCACCCCTGTTCCCTCTTTCGGCACCTGCCCTGCCTGTTTCTACATCCCTCTTGCCTCTTTCTGCACATCTGTTGCTTCTTTCTGCACTTCTCTTGCTTCTTTCTGCACCTCTCTTGCTTCTTTCTGCACCCCCTTGCCTCTTTCTGCACCCTTCTTCCCTCTTTGTGCACCTCTCTTTCCTCTTTCTGTACCTCTCTTCCCTCTTTCTACACCCACTACCTCTTTCTGCACCCCTCTTCCCTCTTCCTATACTTCTTTTGTTTCTTTCTGCACTTCTCTTGCTTCTTTCTGCACCTCTCTTGCTTCTTTCTTTGCCCCTTTGCCTCTTTCTGCACCCCTCTTCCCTCTTTCTGCATCCCTCTTGCTGCTTTCTGCACTTCTCTTGCCTCTTTCTGCACTCCTATTGCCTCTTTCTGCACCTCTGTTGCTTCTTTCTGCACTTCTCTTGCCTTTTCTGCACCTCACTTGTCTCTTTCTGCACTTCTCTTGCCTCTTTCTGTACCACTGTTGCTTCTTTCTCCACTTCTTTTGCCTCTTTCTGCACCCCTCTTGCCTCTTTCTGCAATTCTGTTGCTTCTTTCTGCACTTCTCTGGCTTCTTTCTGCATCTCTTTTGCTTCTTTCTGCATCCCTCTTGACTCTTTCTGTGCCCTTTTTCCCTCTTTGTGGACCTCTCTTACCTCTTTCTGTACCTCTGATCTCTTTTTCTGCACCCCCTACCTCTTTCTGTACCTCTGTTTCTTCTTTCTGCACTTCCTTTGTTTCTTTCTGAACCTCTCTTCCTTCTTTCTGCACCCCTTGTGCCTCTTTCTGTACCCCTCTGCCCTCTTTCTGCACCCCTCCTGCCTCTTTCTGTACCTCTGTTCCTTCTTTCTGCACTTATTTTGTTTCTTTCTGCACATTTCTTGCTTCTTTTTTCACCCATCTTGCCTCTTTTACCACCACTCTTCCCCCTTTCTGCATCTCTGTTGCTTCATTCTGCACTTCTCTTGCCTCTTTCTCCACCCCTCTTCCCTCTTTCTGCACTTCTGTTGTTTCTTTCTGCACTTCTCTTTCTTCTTTTGGCACCTCTCTTGCTTCTTTCTCCACCCTCTTCCCTCTTTCTGCACCTCTGTTACTTCTTTCTGCACTTCTCTTGCCCTTTCTGCATCTCACTTTGCTTCTTTCAGCACCCCTCTTGCCTTTTCTGCACCCTTCTTCCTCTTTCAGCACCTCTGTTGCCTCTTTCTGCACCCCTGTTCCCTCTTTCGGCACCTGTCCTGCCTGTTTTACATCCCTCTTGCCTCTTTCTGCACATCTGTTGCTTTTTTCTGCACTTCTCTTGCTTCTTTCTGCACCTCTCTTGCTTCTTTCTGCACCCCTTGCCTCTTTCTGCACCCTTCTTCCCTCTTTGTGCACCTCTCTTTCCCCTTTCCTCTTTCTGTTCCTCTCTTCCCTCTTTCTACACCCACTGCCTCTTTCTGCACCCCTCTTCCCTCTTCCTATACTTCTTTTGTTTCTTTCTGCACTTCTCTTGCTTCTTTCTGCACCTCTCTTGCTTCTTTCTTTGCCCCTTGTGCCTCTTTCTGCACCCCTCTTCCCTCTTTCTGCATCCCTCTTGCTGCTTTCTGCACTTCTCTTGCCCCTTTCTGCGCTCCTATTGCCTCTTTCTGCAACTCTGTTGCTTCTTTCTGCACTTCTCTTGCCTTTTTCTGCACCTCACTTACCTCTTTCTGCACTTCTCTTGCCTCTTTCTGTACCACTGTTGCTTCTTTCTGCACTTCTCTGGCTTCTTTCTGCACTTCTCTTGCTTCTTTCTGCACCGCTCTTGCTTCTTTCTGCAGCCCTCTTGACTCTTTCTGTACCCTTTTTCCCTCTTTGTGGACCTCTCTTACCTCTTTCTGTACCTCTGATCTCTTTTTCTGCACCCCTACCTCTTTCTGTACCTCTGTTTCTTCTTTATGCACTTCCTTTGTTTCTTTCTGAACCTCTCTTGCTTCTTTCTGCACCCCTTGTGCCTCTTTCTGTACCCCTCTGCCTTCTTTCTGCACCCCTCCTGCCTCTTTCTGTACCTCTGTTCCTTCTTTCTGCACTTATTGTGTTTCTTTCTGCACATTTCTTGCTTCTTTTTCACCCATCTTGCCTCTTTTTCCACCACTCTTCCCCCTTTCTGCATCTCTGTTGCTTCATTCTGCACTTCTCTTGCCTCTTTCTCCACCCCTCTTCCCTCTTTCTGCACTTCTGTTGTTTCTTTCTGCACTTCTCTTTCTTCTTTTGGCACCTCTCTTGCTTCTTTCTCCACCCCTCTTCCCTCTTTCTGTACCTCTTTTGCAGTTTCTGCAACTCTCTTGCCTCTATCTGCACTTCTCTGGCCTCCTGCACCTCTGTTGATTCTTTTTGCACCTTTCTTGTTTTTTTCTGCACCTCTCTTGCTTCTTTCTATATTCTTCTAGCCTATTTCTGTACCCTTCTTCCCTCTTTCTGTACATCTCTTGCCTCTTTTTGCACCCCTCTTGCCTCTTTCTGCACCTCTGTTTCTTCTTTCTGCACTTCTCTTGCTTCTTTGTGCACCTCTCTTGCTTCTTTCTACACCCCTCTTGCGTCTTTCTACACCCATGTTCCCTCTTTGTGCAACTCTCTTGCCTCTTTCTGCACCTCTCTTCCCTCTTTCTGTACCCCTCTTGCGTCTTTGTGCACCCCTGTTCCTTCTTTCTGCACTTCTTTTGTTTCTTTCTGCACCTCTCGTGCTTCTTTCTGGACCCCTTGTGCCTCTTTCTGCACCCTTCTTCCCTCTTTCTGCACCTCTCTTGCCTCTTTCTGCATCCCTGTTCCCTCATTCTGCACCTCTCCTTCCTGTACCTGCACCTGCCTTCCCTCTTTCTGCACTTCTATTGCCTCTTTCTGCACCTCTGTTGCTTCTTTCTGCACTTCTCTTGCCTCTTTCTGCACCCCTCTTGCCTCTTTCTGCACCTCTGTTACTTCTTTCTGCACTTCTCTTGCCCCTTTCTGCATCTCACTTGCTTCTTTCGGCACCCCTCTTGCCTTTTTCTACACCCTTCTTCCCTCTTTCAGCACCTCTGTTGCCTCTTTCTGCACCCCTGTTCCCTCTTTCGGCACCTGTCCTGCCTGTTTCTACATCCCTCTTGCCTCTTTCTGCACATCTGTTGCTTTTTTCTGCACTTCTCTTGCTTCTTTCTGCACCTCTCTTGCTTCTTTCTGCACCCCCTTGCCTCTTTCTGCACCCTTCTTCCCTCTTTGTGCACCTCTCTTTCCCCTTTCCTCTTTCTGTTCCTCTCTTCCCTCTTTCTACACCCTCTGCCTCTTTCTGCACCCCTCTTCCCTCTTCCTATACTTCTTTTGTTTCTTTCTGCACTTCTCTTGCTTCTTTCTGCACCTCTCTTGCTTCTTTCTTTGCCCTTTGTGCCTCTTTCTGCACCCCTCTTCCCTATTTCTGCATCCCTCTTGCTGCTTTCTGCACTTCTCTTGCCTCTTTCTGCAGCTCCTATTGCCTCTTTCTGCACCTCTGTTGCTTCTTTCTGCACTTCTCTTGCCTTTTTCTGCACCTCACTTTCCTCTTTCTGCACTTCTCTTGCCTCTTTCTGTACCACTGTTGCTTCTTTCTCCACTTCTTTTGCCTCTTTCTGCACCCCTCTTGCCTCTTTCTGCAATTCTGTTGCTTCTTTCTGCACTTCTCTGGCTTCTTTCTGCATCTCTTTTGCTTCTTTCTGCATCCCTCTTGACTCTTTCTGTAACCTTTTTCCCTCTTTGTGGACCTCTCTTACCTCTTTCTGTACCTCTGATCTCTTTTTCTGCACCCCCTACCTCTTTCTGTACCTCTGTTTCTTCTTTCTGCACTTCCTTTGTTTCTTTCTGAACCTCTCTTGCTTCTTTCTGCACCCCTTGTGCCTCTTTCTGTACCCCTCTGCCCTCTTTCTGCACCCCTCCTGCCTCTTTCTGTACCTCTGTTCCTTCTTTCTGCACTTATTTTGTTTCTTTCTGCACCTTTCTTGCTTCTTTTTTCACCCATCTTGCCTCTTTTTCCACCACTCTTGCCTCTTTCTGCACCTCTGTTTCTTCTTTCTGCACTTCTCTTGCTTCTTTGTGCACCTCTCTTGCTTCTTTCTACACCCCTCTTGCGTCTTTCTACACCCATGGTCCCTCTTTGTGCAACTCTCTTGCCTCTTTCTGCACCTCTCTTCCCTCTTTCTGTACCCCTCTTGCGTCTTTGTGCACCCCTGTTCCTTCTTTCTGCACTTCTTTTGTTTCTTTCTGCACCTCTCGTGCTTCTTTCTGGACCCCTTGTGCCTCTTTCTGCACCCTTCTTTCCTCTTTCTGCACCTCTCTTGCCTCTTTCTGCATCCCTGTTCCCTCATTCTGCACCTCTCCTTCCTGTACCTACACCTGCCTTCCCTCTTTCTGCACTTCTATTGCCTCTTTCTGCACCTCTGTTGCTTCTTTCTGCACTTCTCTTGCCTCTTTCTGCACCCCTCTTGCCTCTTTCTGCACCTCTGTTACTTCTTTCTGCACTTCTCTTGCCCCTTTCTGCATCTCACTTGCTTCTTTCGGCACCCCTCTTGCCTTTTTCTGCACCCTTCTTCCCTCTTTCAGCACCTCTGTTGCCTCTTTCTGCACCCCTGTTCCCTCTTTCGGCACCTGTCCTGCCTGTTTCTACATCCCTCTTGCCTCTTTCTGCACATCTGTTGCTTTTTTCTGCACTTCTCTTGCTTCTTTCTGCACCTCTCTTGCTTCTTTCTGCACCCCCCTTGCCTCTTTCTGCACCCTTCTTCCCTCTTTGTGCACCTCTCTTTCCCCTTTCCTCTTTCTGTTCCTCTCTTCCCTCTTTCTACACCCACTGCCTCTTTCTGCACCCCTCTTCCCTCTTCCTATACTTCTTTTGTTTCTTTCTGCACTTCTCTTGCTTCTTTCTGCACCTCTCTTGCTTCTTTCTTTGCCCCTTGTGCCTCTTTCTGCACCCCTCTTCCCTCTTTCTGCATCCCTCTTGCTGCTTTCTGCACTTCTCTTGCCCCTTTCTGCGCTCCTATTGCCTCTTTCTGCACCTCTGTTGCTTCTTTCTGCACTTCTCTTGCCTTTTTCTGCACCTCACTTGCCTCTTTCTGCACTTCTCTTGCCTCTTTCTGTACCACTGTTGCTTCTTTCTCCACTTCTTTTGCCTCTTTCTGCACCCCTCTTGCCTCTTTCTGCAATTCTGTTGCTTCTTTCTGCACTTCTCTGGCTTCTTTCTGTATCTCTTTTGCTTCTTTCTGCATCCCTCTTGACTCTTTCTGTACCCTTTTTCCCTCTTTGTGGACCTCTCTTACCTCTTTCTGTACCTCTGATCTCTTTTTCTGCACCCCCTACCTCTTTCTGTACCTCTGTTTCTTCTTTCTGCACTTCCTTTGTTTCTTTCTGAAGCTCTCTTGCTTCTTTCTGCACCCCTTGTGCCTCTTTCTGTACCCCTCTGCCCTCTTTCTGCACCCCTCCTGCCTCTTTCTGTACCTCTGTTCCTTCTTTCTGCACTTATTTTGTTTCTTTCTGCACCTATCTTGCTTCTTTTTTCACCCATCTTGCCTCTTTTTCCACCACTCTTCCCCCTTTCTGCATCTCTGTTGCTTCATTCTGCACTTCTCTTGCCTCTTTCTCCACCCCTCTTCCCTCTTTCTGCACTTCTGTTGTTTCTTTCTGCACTTCTCTTTCTTCTTTTGGCACCTCTCTTGCTTCTTTCTCCACCCCTCTTCCCTCTTTCTGTACCTCTTTTGCAGTTTCTGCAACTCTCTTGCCTCTATCTGCACTTCTCTTGCCTCCTGCACCTCTGTTGATTCTTTTTGCACCTCTCTTGTTTTTTTCTGCACCTCTCTTGCTTCTTTCTATATTCGTCTTGCCTCTTTCTGTACCCTTCTTCCCTCTTTCTGTACATCTCTTGCCTCTTTCTGCACCCCTGTTCCCTTTTTATGCACCTCTCTTGCCTGTTTCTGCAACTCTCTTGCTTCTTTCTGCAGTTCTCTTGCCTCCTTTTGCACCTCTGTTGCTTCTCTCTGTACTTCTCTTGCCTCTTTCTGTACCCCTCTTGTCTGTGTCTGCTCCTCTGTTGGTTCTTTCTGCACTAGTCTTGCTTATTCTGCATCTCTCTTGCAAATTTCTGCACCCTTTTGCCTTTTTCTGCACTTCTCTTGCCTCTTTCTGTAACCCTCTAGCCTCTTTCTGCACCTCTGTTGCTTCTTTCTGCACTTCTCTTGCTTCTTTCTGTACATCTCTTCAATTTTCTGCACCTCTCTTGCCCCTTTCTGCACCTCTGTTTCCTCTTACTGTACGTCACTTGCTTCTTTCTGCACCCCTCTTGCCTCTTTCTGTACACTTCTTCCCTCTTTGTGGACCTCTCTTACCTCTTTCTGTACCTCTCATATCTTTTTCTGCACCCCTACCTCTTTCTGCACCTCTGTTTCTTCTTTCTGCACTTCCTTTGTTTCTTTCTGAACCTCTCTTGCTTGTTTCTACACCCCTCGTGCCTCTTTCTGTACCCCTCTGCCCTCTTTCTACATCCCTCCTGCCTCTTTCTGTACCTCTGTTCCTTCTTTCTGCACTTATTTTGTTTCTTTCTGCACCTCTCTTGCTTCTTTTTTCACCCAACTTGCCTCTTTTTACATCACTCTTCCCCCTTTCTGAATCTCTGTTGCTTCATTCTGCACTTCTCTTGCCTCTTTCTGCACCCCTCTTCCCCTTTCTACACTTCTGTTGTTTCTTTCTGCACTTCTCTTTCTTCTTTTGGCACTTCTCTTGCTTCTTTCTCCACCCCTCTTCCCTCTTTCTGTACCTCTTTTGCGGTTTCTGCAACTCTCTTGCCTCTACCTGCACTTCTCTTGCCTCCTGCACCTCTGTTGCTTCTTTTTGCACCTCTCTTGTTTTTTTCTGCACCTCTCTTGCTTCTTTCTGCACCCTTCTTGCCTCTTTCTGTACCCTTCTTCCCTCTTTCTGTACATCTCTTGCCTCTTTCTGCACCCCTGTTCCCTTTTTATGCACCTCTCTTGCCTGTTTCTGCAACTCTCTTGCCTCTTTATGCAGTTCTCTTGCCTCCTTCTGTACCTCAGTTGCTTCTTTCTGCACTTCTCTTGCCTCTTTCTGTACCTCTTTTGCCTGTTTCTGCAACATTCTTGCCTCTTTCTGCACTTCTCTTGCCTCCTTCTGCACCTCTGTTGCTTCTTGCTGCACCTCTCTTGTTTTTTTCTGCACCTCTCTTGCTTCTTTCTGCACCCCTCTTGCCTCTTTCTGCACCCATCTTCCCTCTTTCTGCACCTCTCTTGCCTCCTTCTGCACCTCTGTTGCTTCTGTAGGAGAGTAGGATCTGCTTCACATGGGTACCCCCAATTTTTGCTGATGCTTCACTGTTTTTCGACCTTAGTCTGGCTGGGGCCCTGCTAATCAGAACCCCAGCCTAGCTGCTTCCTCTCTAAAATGGTTTCCATGTGCCTTAGGCCCATCTCTGATTGGAATCTGGAGTGCCCTTATAAGTCCCTAGTATATGGTATACTATGTACCCAGGGCATAGGTACCTCAGAGGCCTACCAGGGGCTGCAGCATGTATTGTGCCACCCCTGGAAGGCCATCCAAACTGACACCACAGGTCTGCTACAGCAGCCTGGGTAAGGTGGTGCATGCACCCCTTACTGTGATATAGGCTACCTATATCACTATATACATACACACATATATACCTATAAGTCACTCCTATGGCAGGCCTTATCAATCCTGAAGGCAGAGTGCGTGGTTCCTATGTGAGAGGGTGCCCCTGCATGAGCAGGGCCCCTCTGCAGCGTTCGGAGACCCTTCTCTGATGCTGTTTGTAGTGCAGCCTGACCATATACTCTTAAGCGCATTATAACCTCGCGTTAAATGCTAACTTTGGGATGGCTGCACGGAAACATGTCGTGTTTGGTGTCAAACATCTTGGAATACTACCCCCCGCCAGTTCTGGCGGCGGGGGTAGCATTCCACCCTTCTAGAGGGAAAGACATGTACACACCGGTATGCCCGGTACTGACTTTCCAGAGCCCTTGCATCACAAAATGGATGCCGCTGCCACAGACACAAGTCTGGCCTCCTGCTGCTGACCGAAACTCCGGCAGGGGAGGCCTGGACAATAGGTTTCCTGTCCCAGGGAGGTGTGACCACCTCCCCAGACAGGATAGTGTGTATTGGGGCTGGGCGGGAGCACTCTTGGGTGCTTTGAAGTCCTGCACTGGGGGCACACTTGGTGTCCCTGTGCATACCCCAGTTCAAACCGACTCAGGGGCTTCCAGCCCCTGCTCTGGCATGAAACTGGACAAAGGGAAAGGGGTGTAACCACCCCTCTGCCCTGGCCCTCCCATAGGTGGGGCCACAGAGTATGTCCAACCTCCTACCTTAGTATAAGTAGGGGAACCCAGTCCTTAGGACTTTAGATTTACCTGGACAAAACTCTGACACAGAATCCTGGACCTTCGACGCTCTACTTCAAGATTAGAGGACTGAAGAATCTCCCTTGGGGTCAAGGAGTGACTCCCCTGCTTGGCAGGCACCAAAGAAGCAATTGTCCGGTCTGCATCGCTGAAGCTCCCGTCGGACGCCGAAGTCTTTGCATCACCAGAGGTAGATTTCCAGACTTCCCCGAGGCTGCCCTGAGTCCCCAGCAAAGCTGAGGCCCGTAGCTGTCGTGGGTAACGTGGAACCGTGACCCCTGGACACCGAACGCATTTGCAAGTGCATCCTCTTCTGGGTCTCCCACGAAGTCGTGCTTTGGGCTCCGAGTAGCCCCAGCCTCCAGCACCAACTGCACTGAAGATCACTGGCCTCCACTCCACGAGTGTCCTGTGAGCCAGCTCCACGTGCATCATCTCAAGGCTCCTTTGCGGTTGCTAGTCCGTTGGCTAGTAGGCCCTCACGAAGGCCAATCTTTTTCTAATTGAGCTCCCTGGTTGCTCCAGGTGTGCCCTGACTTATCCTCACTGGGTGAGTCTCCCAGACCTTGCTGGTCTGCAACATCATCCTTCTTCTATTTCCACAAGACTTGCTGTTGCCAAGGCTTGTTGGGGGCCAATCTGGTCGCCGACACCCCTGCAATCGACAAACGTTATGGGACAGCTCCAATCCATCTCCTGGTTGTCGTCGATGCCTCCTGGACCTCGTGGCTGAAGAGTCAAGACGACCGTCAACCTACCTGAAGCACTCGACATCGGTGGGCATCTGCTCATCACCTTCCTGGTCACTGGCTAGTGACCCAGACTCTGTCCCCTCTGCTTTCAGGTTCTTGAGATCTTTGATCCACCTTTGGATCCACCCGAACACTTTCGACTTGGCCGCCAGCAGCACTTTGCAGCAGATCGCCATTGAAAGCGATGACGAAACCCGACCCCGAAAGACACCTATGCACCCGGCTTCCCTGGGTGAGGTAACTCGAGTACTCCGGTGCTTCCGTGGGTATTTACACTAGAACAGCCTAGTTCTCAAAGGGTTTGCTCCAAGTCCTCCTCTAAGTGTCCCTTTTCTTTTAAATTCTAATCGCGACTTTCCCCATAGAAGTTAACGGTGGTTCGCGGTTGTGTTCATACACTGCACGCGTCCCCCGTGGGTCCCCTGTGTCACTGCCTTGGGTGGTTCCTTGTGGTCCAAGCACTTCTACAGGCTCTAGGCCTTGTGTCTAGCTCAGTCGTGGTTCTTATACCACTTTATTGGTATATGGTTTGAGTACGCCCCTGGGGCTCAAACGTGTATTTGTGCTATTACTGTAGATAACTAACTCGTAACGTATGTAATTCGAACTCTAGCCTCATAAAGAGACTAGAGGGGTGTGTTTAGTAATAAATACATATATTTTGAATATATACCTGGTGTGGTCCTCTTTCATTTGGTCACTCAAGAGATTATAGACTGGTAAAACAAGCTGCTTTACATTCCTTCAAGACTTAGCCTGAAGGCTGCTCTCCATAGCTACCACTAGGATAGCTTTCAATAAAGGTTGTCTTTAACCTATCTCCAATAAGGGGTTGTTTGGACTGGTGCAAGGTGCCCACTATAATTAGTGGACAGCATATGCCAGGCCAACTTCTCACATTGGTGTGCAGCGTGTGGGATTCCAGCTTGCTATTGTTTTACCAGATAATCTCAATTGAATTGATCAACTGAAAACCACTAAGGGTACCTAAGGTACATATAAATCAAGCTTAGTAATACAGTAAGTTCTACTGAACTTAGAGTTGTGTGTTAAGGGACAGCACACCCTTTCTACAACTCAAGAGAGTTTAGTAGGCCACACTAGAGTAGGTAGTGCATACACCACACCTCACTAGTAATGTCTTCAAAGCCAGGACCCAGTGAGTCCTTGCCAGAAGCCAGTGGGCTTCTTCCCTCCAAGTATGATAAACTCCCATTCTTGGAATTGAGAGCATTATGCACTACTAGGAAGTTGAAGACAGGCAAAAGTGCCAGCACCCAACACCTCAGGGAGGTGTTACTAGCTGATGATCTCAGCAGGCCCCTAGGGTCTGAAGGGGTAGGCAAAGAGGGTGGGGCAGAAGATGAGGAAGGGGCCATGGGTGAAGAAACCCAGGCCCCCCTCTGAAACTGGCCAGGAAGGTGAAAATGACCTTGCCCTGGAAAATCCAATTCCTCCTGTGGAGGAGGAGGAGGGAGAGGATCAGACTGACCTCCCCTTTGTCCCCCAGGAAGAGTACTGAGTGTGCCCAGAAGGTCTAGGTCTCCTTCTCAGGAGTCTAACCACTCTGACACCTCAATAGGGACCTCTGTCTCCTCTCATAGGAGGGAATCCTCTCATGAGAGGAGAAAGAGACTGATTCAATATGAGCAAACTCAGCTTGAACTCAGGAAACAGCAATTGGCTATAGACAGGGAGTCCCTAGATCTCTATAGAGAGAGACAAAAGTTGGGACTAGAGTCCCATGGTGGCAGCAGTTTCCCCAAAGATAGGGAAAGGTCTTATGACCATAGAAACCTGAGCAAGATTGTCCCTCCCTACCAGAGTGGGGATGACATCCACAAATGGATAACTGCTCTAGAGAGGGCCTGTAAAGTACAGAGGGTCCCTCAGGAGCAGTGGGCAGCAATCTTGTGGCTCTCCTTTGCAGACAAAGGTAGAGACAAGCTCCTCACTGTTAGAGAGGAGGATGCTGATAATTACAAAGTCTTGAAGAGTGCTCTAATTGATGGGTTTGGCCTAACCACTGAACAATACAGGTTAAAGTTCAGGGATACCCAAAAGCACAGACTCAAGACTGGGTGGACTTTGTTGATTGTTCTGCCAAGGCTCTGGAAGGTTGGTTATTGGGCAGTAAGGTATGTGACTTCACAGGATTGTACAATCTGATAATGAGGGAGCAGATTCTTAATAACTGTCAAAATCAGCTGTTGCATCAGCACCTGGTAGACTCTGATCTGACCTCTCCCCAAGAATTGGGAAAGAAGGCAGACAAATGGGTCAGAACCAGGGTGAAGCAGAAGGTACAGAACCAAGGTGGTGACCCTAAGAAGCAAGATTCGAAAACCTCTGATAAGGGTGGGGAGAAGGGTAAAGATCAAAAGTCTTCACAAGGCCCCCAAAAATCTTCTTCAGGTGGGGATTCACAGTCTACCAAAGGGAAAGGCCAAAGAAAACCATGGTGCAAGGTCTGTAAGCAAAAGACCCACTGGACCAGTGATTGCACCAAGTCCAAAGACTCGACTCCAGCCCCCACCAATGCCCCTAAGGCACCTGCTCCCCCTAGTGCAGTTACAGTTGGTGGTGGGACTACACAAGCCAAGGGTTTAGTAGGGTTGACCCTGGGTAAAGAGATGAGCTCTGACCTAGTCAGAGAACTCACTCAGGCTGTCCTAGTCTGTGATGGAGGCATGGATATGACCTCCTCTGTGAGTCCCAGTAATCTGGGCAAGTACAGACAACAGCCTTTAATCAATGGAAGAGAGGCTTTGGCATTTAGGGACACAGGGGCAAGTGTCACCATGGTGACACAAGACCTTGTGAATCCTGGGCAGATTATACTTGGTGAAATGTACCAAGTGACCAATGCTAGCAATGTCAGAACAGACCATACTCTGGCAGTTGTTAACTTCTCCTGGGGAGGGGTAACTGGCCTTAAGAAGGTTGTGGTAAGTGCAGACCTACCCGTTGAATGCTTGCTTGGCAATGACTTAGAAACTTCAGCTTGGGCAGAAGTGGAGCTCAGGACCCATGCAGAAATGCTGGGGATCCCTGCAGATGTGTTTGCTGTGACCAGGTCACAAGCCAAGATGTCTAGCACTGAACAGGCCTTAGATTCTGGAATAATGGACCAAGTGCCTTCCAAGAAGAGGAATAGTAGGGTAAAGGCAGTGCCTTCCCCCTTGGATCAGAAGGAAGATCAGTCCCTTGAGGGGGATGATCTCAGTCCTGAGGAAGGAACTGTCCCAGAGGAGCTTGAACCTGAACAGGTTGAGTTCTTGGGGACAGGGGGACCTTCCAGGGCAGATCTGAGCCAGGAGCAGCAGAGCTGCCCCTCTCTTGAACCCCTCAGACAGCAAGCTGCTGCTGAGGCTGCTGGGAAAGCTAGTGGTCCCCATACTGTGTATTGGGATGATGGACTCTTGTACTCAGAGTGTAGAGACCCCAAGCCTGGTGCTACCAGGAGGTTGGTTATACCTTTGAAGTTCAGGGGCTTCCTATTGACCCTAGCCCATGATATTCCCTTAGCAGGTCACCTGGGCCAGAACAAGACTTGGGACAGAATTGTCCCTCACTTTCACTGTCCCCACATGTCTGAAGACACCAAGGAGTTTTGTCACTCCTGTGTAACCTGCCAGGCCAGTGGCAAGGCAGGTGGCACTACAAAGGCCCCCTGATACACTACCGTGGTGGGGGTTCCCTTTGAAAGGGTGGGGATTGACATTGTTGGTCCCATGGATCCCCAAACAGCATCTGGGCACAGGTTTATCCTGGTGGTAGTGGATCATGCCACCAGGTACCCAGAGGCTATTCCCCTTAGGACCACTACAGCACCTGTGGTGGCAAGGGCCCTCCTGGGAATTTTCTCAAGAGTGGGCTTCCCTAAGGAGGTTGTATCAGACAGGGGTGCAAACTTTATGTCTGGATACTTAAAAGCAATGTGGAAGGAGTGTGGAGTGACTTACAAGTTCACCACACCCTATCACCCACAATGCAATGGTTTAGTTGAGAGATTCAACAAAACCTTGAAGGGCATGATTAAAGGGCTCCCAGAAAAGCTTAGGCGAAGATGGGACATACTCTTGCCCTGCCTTTTATTTGCGTACAGGGAGGTGCCTCAAAAGGGGTTGGCTACAGCCCTTTTGAACTTTTGTTTGGTCACCCTGTCAGGGGTCCACTGTGCTTGGTGAAGGAAGGATGGGAGTTACCTCTCAAGCCCCCAAAGCAAGACATAGTGGACTACGTACTTGGTCTCCGCTCCCGGATGGCTGAGTATATGAAAAAGGCAACTAAAAACCTTGAGGCTAGCCAGGAACTTCAAAAGGCCTGGCATGACCAAAAGGCTGTACTGACTGTTTATCAGCCAGGACAGAAGGTGTGGGTGTTGGAGCCAGTGGCCCCAGCAGCTCTCCAAGACAAATGGAGTGGACCCCACACCATTGTTGAGCAGAAGGGTGAGGTTACCTACTTAGTAGACCTAGGAACACCCAGGAGTCCCCACAGGGTTCTCCATGTCAACAGGTTAAAACCATATGTGGACAGGGCAGACATGGGCTTGCTCATGGCTACTGATGAGGGACAGGAGGAAGAGAGTCACCCACTCCCTGACCTGCTCTCACAGAACCCTGGTGATGGGTCAGTGGATGGTGTAGCCTTGGAAGGCAGCCTCACTACCCAGCAGCAGACTGATTGCAGACAGGTGCTCAATCAGTTCAGACACATATTCTCACTGACACCCAGTCAGACTACCTGGTGCACTCATGAAGTGGACACTGGGGACAGTCTGCCTATTAAAAATAAGATTTATAGGCAACCTGACCATGTCAGGGACTGTAACAAGAAGAGGTATGCTGTTCCTAAAGGAGTCCTACAGAACATTGGGTGCAAGGAAAAACAAGTGGGTGCTCATAGAGATCGAAGAAAATCTTTTCTCCTTTCAGAAAAAGACCCTCACACACCCAGCCAGCTAGGTGTCATGCTTCATCACTGGGTCTGCTCCTTATCGGGTCGGCGCTGCAATACCCGATCGGCACCCGTGATGGGGCCTTCTTGGCGGAGATCTTTTTCTTAGCCGTTAGGCGAAGTGCGAGTGAGGGCCCTAATGAGTGTAGATGTGAAAAGTGTGTAGTGTGTGCTATCTAAAACAGGAAATAGTGATCCATCCAAAACTATTTTAATGACAATGGTCACTATCCTGATTAAAAACCAGTAAGAGGCGCACGCGTCTGCTCAAGGATTGCAGAGTTGTGCGCTCAAACTCAGGCCAACATGTTTCTTGCCTACTGTTAAGTTAACGGCAATTCTTCAGGACCGATTCTTAAATAATCTACACTTTATGGTCGGTGGTCTGTTCATTACACAATATAGTGACCACCCATACAGCACCCTATAAAGTGGTACCTGTTAATCAAATCCAATGCCTGTAGGAGAGAAGAATCGTAAAGGTTTAAAAACATCATTCAACAGTAGTCTGCAATTCAAACTACGTACCAAGCTCCTAGAGTATAACCAAGTTGTTGCAATACTGAAAAAACATTTGTGAATGATGAGCATGCTTCACACATCATGGTGTATGTGATCATGCATGTGGCGAGTATAAACAAAATCTAAGGATAAAAATTAGAAGTAGCAAGGGATATGCAAAAGATCAATGTAAAACATCGATGTAAAAGATCGATGTAAAACAGTACACTCACCCAACTAGGGTCATGTCAATGCCTCAAGGTATCACAGCAGGTGTAAACACTGTCAGATTCAGTGTCCTAATAAAGGTATGAAGAAAGACATCAATATAGGCTGGGTTGGAGATTGCCAACGCGGGGCCCGAAGAGGAGCAACCCCTTGAGAAAGCGATGGCTCTCACCTGAAAATAACAGTTTTATCCCACACAATGAATGCAGACGAGCCTCAGGGGATGCGGTATGCCGCGCACTCCAGCTACTAAATCCCACCGAAGGTTAAGGGAAATGCACTGGCGGGTGACAACCACAACCCCATGGTCTCTACAGCAAACAAGGAGGGCAAAAGAGACAGTAAAATGTGCTCCAGAGAGGAGCGCGCGGTGCATAGGAACAAAGCCGTACAGTATCGCCATATACTCCTTAGGCTATCAGAGAGGTAGTACTCACTCGGCTCACCTCTCTAATTCCAAAACTCACATAGAGTAGAAACGGAGGGTGAGGGACACAAACAAAGCCGGTCCCGCAACACGGACACTCCTATCAAAGCGGAGCAATTCCGTGTAATAAAATCGAAGTGACAGCCAAACGGTCCCACATTACTATGCTCAATGATCACTACTCACGTGTGTCGCTCCGTCCTCTCGCGGTAGACCTACCCCTCACTCTGCCGGACCCGGGTGGATGTCTCAACTCATAATGTGCGAGTGATATTACCCGGTCGGTCAGCAGTGGGGCGGGACTTCCGTTTGCAAGGAGTAGAACATAGACTAGAGCGTCAACAACCACTTCCGGGTACCACATTGGAATCCCCATTGCGTGTACACTAATGTAGGTGTTCCCAATGACCCTGTTATATAACGCTGTATAGTGGTAGGTAACTGATCACTAAAATTACATATAAATGAATATATATAAGAGTATGGAAATAGCAAGGACTAGTGTTCAAAACAACTAATGTAGCAAGGAATCTGATAAACAGCAGCTCGATGTCTAGGAGTGAATCAGACCCTGTGCGGATTGAGTATAAAAAATAATAAGTGAATAATCGAGTAAAGCACCGGTACCCAGTTATCAATGAGTAGCAAATCCACCACTAAGTAACAGTTCCACCTCTATTAGGAAGGCTACGTGGTGGAGACAGAGCTTGACGTCGCACATACCCGGGAAAATGGCCATAATAAAGAGGTGTCCCCGGCAGGTGGAGGAGGTGTTGTCTAACGTATGATCTAAATTAATATCAGTATAGCTCATACCGATAAAGGTACATTCGAGATTATAGAAGAACATCATCTGATGTGTTACGTCAGCAAAAACCAAAGTATGTCCGCACAACATATGCTGTATCATGTCAGCAAACTCCAAGGTATGTCTTCATTGAGTCCCTCCTTGTCCGAGGACAACCTCAGGACCCACCTCTGTTCTAGTCGGAACAGCATGTTTTTACGCATGCCGGGGTGGGCTTCCAAAACCACCCACCGAAAGGAGTCAGGGGGTGTCTGTGATCTGCAAAATGAGTAGTCATTTTTGTGTTAGTTCTATGGCAACTAAAATTGCTCCTGTGTTCAGTCATGCGGATTTTAACCGGTCTTGTCGTCATCCCTATATATAGGAGTTTGCACGGACAGGTCAGAGCATAGATGCAATTATTGGTGTTACAGTTGGTGTGTTTCTTCATGACCCATTTCACCCCATTAGTAAATATCATTTCTTTAGTGGTCTTGGTAAGAGAACAAACCGAGCAAGACCCACAAGAATAATGTCCAACTACAGGAGGAAGATCCCATAAACCTCTTTGTGCATTAGTTGTAAGGGTGTTGGGACGTGTGTGTATGAGCATATCCTTCAAATTGTTTGTGCGTTTGAACGCAAATCTGGGCTCGGGGAGAACTAATGTACCTGTGTTCAGAATCCCCCAATGTTTCTTAATAATGTTTCTCACTCGATTTGAGTCGGGAGTAAAAGTGGTTACACATGTAATCGTGGTATCAGGTTCCCTGTGTATATTCTCTAGTAGACTTTCCCGATTGTTGTTTCTGGCTCTTTTACGGCGAGTGACACAGTATGTTGTGGATAGTCCCTCTGTCGCAAGGCTTGAGCCAAGGTATCAGATTCGATGTAATAGTCCGCCAAGAGCTACAGTTCCTTCTTATCCGAAGGAATTGACCGAATGGGAGGTTCAATTTGAGTGCTCTGGGGTGATGACTACTAAATAGAAGCAAACTGTTTTTATCAGTTGGTTTACGATAGAGTGTTGTAGTGATGCAGTCATGACCCAACCTAACCAGCAGGTCAAGAAAGGGTACACTGGTCTCAGAAATGGTACTCGTAAATTTCAGGAAGGGATTAAGAGTATTAATCCAACCGCAGAATTCATCGCATGTTCTGCGATCCCCTTTCCATAGGACTAAAATATCGTCAATGTACCTTTTCCATACAAGGACATTTGCTAAGTATGGATTGTTGTGATGGTGAATCTCCCTCTCCTCAAATGCTGCCATATACAGACAGGCCAGACTCGGCGCAAAGGTACTCCCCATCGAAGTACCTTGCGTTTGATGGTATAGTTGTTTGTTGTATTCAAAGAAATTCTCAGTAAGTGCCAGAGTGGCACACTCCAGTATAAATGCTACCGGAGTCGGAGAAGTCCAGTCCTCTCGGTTCAACATGTCCTCCACGACTTCTAACGTTGCCCTTTGGGGGATATTAGTATAAAGGGCCTCGACATCCAGTGTCAACAAAAAATTGCCTTTTATTTGCGTACAGGGAGGTGCCTCAAAAGGGGGTTGGCTACAGCCCTTTTGAACTTTTGTTTGGTCACCCTGTCAGGGGTCCACTGTGCTTGGTGAAGGAAGGATGGGAGTTACCTCTCAAGCCCCCAAAGCAAGACATAGTGGACTACGTACTTGGTCTCCGCTCCCGGATGGCTGAGTATATGAAAAAGGCAACTAAAAACCTTGAGGCTAGCCTGGAACTTCAAAAGGCCTGGCATGACCAAAAGGCTGTACTGACTGTTTATCAGCCAGGACAGAAGGTGTGGGTGTTGGAGCCAGTGGCCCCAGCAGCTCTCCAAGCCAAATGGAGTGGACCCCACACCATTGTTGAGCAGAAGGGTGAGGTTACCTACTTAGTAGACCTAGGAACACCCAGGAGTCCCCACAGGGTTCTCCATGTCAACAGGTTAAAACCATATGTGGACAGGGCAGACATGGGCTTGCTCATGGCTACTGATGAGGGACAGGAGGAAGAGAGTCACCCACTCCCTGACCTGCTCTCACAGAACCCTGGTGATGGGTCAGTGGATGGTGTAGCCTTGGCAGGCAGCCTCACTACCCAGCAGCAGACTGATTGCAGACAGGTGCTCAATCAGTTCAGACACATATTCTCACTGACACCCAGTCAGACTACCTGGTGCACTCATGAAGTGGACACTGGGGACAGTCTGCCTATTAAAAATAAGATTTATAGGCAACCTGACCATGTCAGGGACTGTATCAGGACAGAAGTCCAGAAGATGTTGGATTTGGGAGTTATTGAACCCTCAGATAGCCCTTGGGCTAGTCCAGTGGTCCTTGTGCCAAAACCTCACACCAATGGTGGGAAAGAGAGATGAGGTTTTGTGTGGACCACAGGGGTCTCAATGCAGTCACTAGGACTGATGCCCATCCAATACCAAGGGCAGATGAGCTAATAGACACTTTGGCCTCAGCCAAGTATCTAAGCACATTTGACCTGACAGCTGGCTACTGGCAGATCAGACTAGCTGATGATGCAAAGCCAAAGACAGCATTCTCAACCCCTAGTGGGCATTATCAATTTGTGGTGATGCCCTTTGGTCTGAAGAATGCACCTGCCACTTTTCAGAGGTTGGTGAATACAGTCCTTACAGGTCTGGAAGCCTATAGTGCAGCATATCTAGATGATATTGCTGTCTTTAGCTCCACCTGGGAGGATCACCTGGTCCACCTCAGAAATGTTTTACAGGCCCTGCAGAAAGCAGGCCTGACTATCAAGGCCACCAAGTGCCAGATATGGCAGAGTCAGGTTGTGTACCTGGGCCACCTTGTGGGTGGAGGCCAGGTTCAACCACTGCAGAGCAAGATCCAGACCATCATGGACTGGACTGCTCCAACTACCCAGACTCAGGTGAGAGCCTTCTTAGGCCTGACTGGGTACTATAGGAGATTTGTCAAGGGGTATGGATCAATAGTGACACCCCTGAATGACTTAACTTCCAAGAAAATGCCCAAAAGGTTCAGTGGACAGTTAGCTGTCAAAAGGCATTTGATGACCTGAAGCAGGCCATGTGCACTGCTCCCATTCTACAGAGTCCTGATTACTCCAAGAATTTCATTGTTCAAACTGATGCATCTGAATTGGGGGTAGGGGCTGTACTGTCACAATTGAATGATGGAGGTCAGGATCAGCCAGTAGCTTTCATTAGCAGAAGGCTGACCCCTAGAGAGAAACGTTGGTCAGCCATTGAGAGGAGGCCTTTGCTGTGGTCTGGGCTCTGAAGAAGTTGAGGCCATACTTGTTTGGTACTCACTTCCTTGTTCAAACAGACCATAAGCCCCTCTTATGGCTAAAACAAATGAAGGGTGAAAACCCCAAACTGCTTAGGTGGTCCATTCCCTACAGGGGATGGACTTCACAGTGGAACATAGACCTGGGAGTAACCATGCCAATGCAGATGGACTCTCTAGGTACTTCCACTTAGAACATGAAGACTTAACTGGGCAAGGTTAGTTTAATGTCCCTACATTTGGGGGGGTTGTGTAGGAGAGTAGGATCTGCTTCACATGGGTACCCCCACTTTTTGCTGATGCTTCACTGTTTTTCGACCTTAGTCTGGCTGGGGCCCTGCTAATCAGAACCCCAGCCTAGCTGCTTCCTCTCTAAAATGGTTTCCATGTGCCTTAGGCACATCTCTGATTGGAATCTGGAGTGCCCTTATAAGTCCCTAGTATATGGTATACTATGTACCCAGGGCATAGGTACCTCAGAGGCCTACCAGGGGCTGCAGCATGTATTGTGCCACCCCTGGAAGGCCATCCAAACTGACACCACAGGTCTGCTACTGCAGCCTGGGTAAGGTGGTGCATGCACCCCTTACTGTGATATAGGCTACCTATATCACTATATACATACACACATATAAACCTATAAGTCACTCCTATGGCAGGCCTTATCAATCCTGAAGGCAGAGTGCGTGGTTCCTATGTGAGAGGGTGCCCCTGCATGAGCAGGGCCCCTCTGCAGCGTTCGGAGACCCTTCTCTGATGCTGTTTGTAGTGCAACCTGACCATATACTCTTAAGCGCATTATAACCTCGCGTTAAATGCTAACTTTGGGATGGCTGCACGGAAACATGTCGTGTTTGGTGTCAAACATCTTGGAATACTACCCCCCGCCAGTTCTGGCGGCGGGGGTAGCATTCCACCCTTCTAGAGGGAAAGACATGTACACACCGGTATGCCCGGTACTGACTTTCCAGAGCCCTGGCATCACAAAATGGATGCCGCTGCCACAGACACAAGTCTGGCCTCCTGCTGCTGACCGAAACTCCAGCAGGGGAGGCCTGGACACTAGGTTTCCTGTCCCAGGGAGGTGTGACCACCTCCCCAGACAGGATAGTGTGTATTGGGGCTGGGCGGGAGCACTCTCGGGTGCTTTGAAATCCTGCACTGGGGGCACACTTGGTGTCCCTGTGCATACCCCAGTTCAAACTGGCTCAGGGGCTTCCAGCCCCTGCTCTGGCGTGAAACTGGACAAAGGGAAAGGGGTGTAACCACCCCTCTGCCCTGGCCCTCCCATAGGTGGGGCCACAGAGTATGTCCAACCTCCTACCTTAGTATAAGTAGGGGAACCCAGTCCTTAGGACTTTAGATTTACCTGGACGAAACTCTGACACAGAATCCTGGACCTTCGACGCTCTACTTTAAGATTAGAGGACTGAAGAATCTCCCTTGGGGTCAAGGAGTGACTCCCCTGCTTGGCAGGCACCAAAGAAGCAATTGTCCGGTCTGCATCGCTGAAGCTCCCGTCGGACGCCGAAGTCTTTGCATCACCAGAGGTGGATTTCCAGACTTCCCCGAGGCTGCCCTGAGTCCCCAGCAAAGCTGAGGCCCATAGCTGTCGTGGGTAACGTGGAACCGTGACCCCTGGACACCGAACGCATTTGCAAGTGCATCCTCTTCTGGGTCTTCCACGAAGTCGTGCTTTGGGCTCCGAGTAGCCCCAGCCTCCAGCACCAACTGCACCGAAGATCACTGGCCTCCACTCCACGAGTGTCCTGTGAGCCAGCTCCACGTGCATCGTCTCAAGGCTCCTTCGCGGTCGCTAGTCTGTTGGCTAGTAGGCCCTCACGAAGGCCAATCTTTTTCTGCTTGGGCTCCCTGGTTGCTCCAGGTGTGCCCTGACTTATCCTCGCTGGGTGAGTCTCCCAGACCTTGCTGGTCTGCAACATCGTCCTTCTTCTATTTCCACAAGACTTGCCGTTGCCAAGGCTTGTTGGGTCCAATCCGGTCGCCGACACCCCTGCAATCGACAGACGTCGTGGGACAGCTCGAATCCAGCTCCTGGTTGTCGTCGACGCCTCCTGGACCTCGTGGCTGAAGAGTCAAGATGACCATCAACCTACCTGAAGCACTCAACATCGGTGGGCATCTGCTCATCGCCTTCCTGGTCACTGGCTAGTGACCCAGACTCTGTCCCCTCTGCTTTCAGGTTCTTCAGATCTTCGATCCACCTTTGGATCCACCCGAACACTTTCGACTTGGCCGCCAGCAGCACTTTGCAGCAGATCGCCATAGAAAGCGACGACGAAACCCGACCCCGAAAGACACCTATGCACCCGGCTTCCCTGGGTGAGGTAACTCGAGTACTCCGGTGCTTCCGTGGGTATTGACACTAGAACAGCCTAGTTCTCAAAGGGTTTGCTCCAAGTCCTCCTCTAAGTGTCCCTTTTCTTTTAAATTCTAATCGCGACTTTCCCCATAGAAGTTAACGGTGGTTCGCGGTTGTGTTCATACACTGCACGCGTCCCCCGTGGGTCCCCTGTGTCACTGCCTTGGGTGGTTCCTTATGGTCCAAGCACTTCTACAGGCTCTAGGCCTTGTGTCTAGCTCAGTCGTGGTTCTTATACCACTTTATTGGTATATGGTTTGGTACGCCCCTGGGGCTCAAACGTGTATTTGTGCTATTACTGTAGATAACTAACTCGTAACATATGTACTTTGAACTCTAGCCTCATAAAGAGACTAGAGGGGTGTGTTTAGTAATAAATACATATATTTTGAATATATACCTGGTGTGGTCCTCTTTCATTTGGTCACTCAAGAGATTATAGACTGGTAAAACAAGCTGCTTTACATTCCTTCAATACTTAGCCTGAAGGCTGCTCTCCATAGCTACCACTAGGATAGCTTTCAATAAAGGTTGTCTTTAACCTACCTCCAATAAGGGGTTGTTTGGACTGGTGCAAGGTGCCCACTATAATTAGTGGACAGCATATGCCAGGCCAACTTCTCACAGCTTCTTTCTGCACTTCTCTTGCCTCTTTGTGCACCCCTCTTGTCCGTTTCTGCACCTCTGTTGGTTCTTTCTGCACTGGCCTTGCTTCTTTCTGCACCTCTCTTGCAAATTTCTGCACCCCTCTTCCCTCTTTCTGTACCTCTATTGCGGTTTCTGCAACTCTCTTGCCTCTATCTGCACTTCTCTTGCCTCCTGCACCTCTGTTGCTTCTTTTTGCACCTCTCTTGTTTTTTTCTGCACCTCTCTTGCTTCTTTCTGCACCCTTCTTGCCTCTTTCTGTTGCCTTCTTCCCTCTTTCTGTACATCTCTGGCCTCTTTCTGCACCCTTGTTCCCTTTTTACGCACCACTCTTGCCTGTTTCTGCAACTCTCTTGCCTCTTTCTGCAGTTCTCTTGACTCCTTCTGTACCTCTGTTGCTTCTTTCTGCACTTCTCTTGCCTCTTTCTGCACTCCTCTTGTCTGTTTCTGCTCCTCTGTTGGTTCTTTCTGCACTAGTCTTGCTTCTTTCTGCATCTCTCTTACAAATTTTTGCACCCTTTTGCCTCTTTCTGCACTTCTCTTGCCTCTTTCTGAGCCCCTCTAGCCTCTTTCTGCACCTCTGTTGCTTCTTTCTGCACTTCTCTTGCTTCTTTCTAAACCTCTCTTGCTTCTTTCTGTACATCTCTTCAATTTTCTGCACCTCTCTTGCCCCTTTCTGCACCTCTGTTTCCTCTTTCTGCATGTCACTTGCTTCTTTCTGTATCCCTCTTGCCTCTTTCTGCACCCTTATTACCTCTTTCTGAACCTCTTGCCTCTTTTCGCACCCCTGTTCCTGCCTGTTTCTGCACCTCTCATGTCTCTTTCTGCACTTCTCTTGCCTCTTTCTGCACCTCTGTTGCTTCATTCTGCACTTTTCTTGCCTCTTTGTGCACCCCTCTTGCCTCTTTCTGCACCTCTGTTGCTTCATTCTGCACTTCTCTTGCTTCTTTCTGCACCTCTCTTGCTTCTTTTTGCACCCCTCCTGCGTCTTTCTACACCTGTGTTCCCTCTTTGTGCAACTCTCTTGCTTCTTTCTGCACCTCTCTTCCCTCTTTCTGCACCCCTCATGCATCTTTGTGCACCCCTGTTCTTTCTTTCTGCACTTCTTTTGTTTCTTTCTGCACTTCTCGTGCTTCTTTCTGCACCTCTCGTGCCTCTTTATGCACCCTTCTTCCCTCTTTCTGCACCTCTCTTGCCTCTTTCTGCACACCTGTTCCCTCATTCTGCACCTCTCCTGCCTGTTCCTGCACCTGTCTTGCCTCTTTCTGCACTTCTATTGCCCCTTTCTGCCCCTCTGTTGCTTCTTTCTGCACTTCTCTTGCCTCTTTCTGCACCTCTGGTACTTCTTTCTGCACTTCTCTTGCCTCTTTCTGCACCTCACTTGCTTCTTTCTGCACCCCTCTTACCTCTTTCTGCACCCATCTTCCCTCTTTCGGCACCTCTCTTGCCTCTTTCTGCACCCCTGTTCCCTCTTTCTGCACCTGTCCTGCCTGTTTCTGCATCCCTCTTGCCTCTTTATGCACCTCTGTTGCTTCTTTCTGCACTTCACTTGCTTCTTTCTGCTCCTCTCTTGCTTCTTTCTGCACCAGTCTTGCCTCTTTCTGCACCCTTCTTCCCTCTTTCAGCACCTCTCATTCCTATTTCTGCACCCCTCTTACCTCTTTCTGCAGCTCTGTTCCTTCTTTCTGCACTTCTCTTGCTTCTTTCTGCACCTCTCCGGCTTCTTTCTGCACCCCTTTTACCTCTTTCTGCACCCCTCTGCCCTCTTTCTGCACCCCTCCTGCCTCTTTCTGTACCTCTGTTCCTTCTTTCTGCACTTCTTTCGTTTCTTTCTGCACCTCCCTGGCTTCTTTCTTCACCCATCTTGCCTCTTTTTACACCAATCTTACCCCTTTCTGCATCTCTGTTGCTTCATTCTGCACTTCTCTTGCCTCTTGCTCCACCCCTCTTCCCTCGTTATGCAACTCTGTTGCTTCTTTATGCATACCTCTTTCTTCTTTTGGCACCTCACTTGCTTCTTTCTACACCCCTCTTCCCTCTTTCTGTACCTCTTTTGCCTTTTTCTGCAACTCTCTTGCCTCTTTCTGCACTTTTCTTGCCTCTTTCTGCACCCCTGTTCCCTTTTTATGCACATCTCTTGCCTGTTTATGCAACTCTCTTGCCTCTTACTGAAGTTCTCTTGCCTCCTTCTGCACCTCTGTTGCTTCTTTCTGCACCCCTCTTGCCTCTTTCTGCACCCTTCTTCCCTCTTTCTGCACCTCTCTTGCCTCCTTCTGCACCTCAGTTGCTTCTTTCTGCACTTCTCTTACCTCTTTTTGCACCCCTTTTGTCCGTTTCTGCACCTCTGTTGGTTCTTTCTGCACTGGTCTTGCTTCTTTCTGTACCTCTTCCACATTTCTGCACCCCTCTTGCCTCTTTCTGCACCCCTCTTGCCTATTTCTGCAGCTCTGTTCCTTCTTTCTACACTTCTCTTGCTTCTTTCTGCACCTCTCCGATTTCTTTCTTCACCCCTTTTACCTCTTTCTGCACCCATCTGCCCTCTTACTGCACCCCTCCTGCTTCTTTCTGTACCTCTGTTCCTTCTTTCTACACTTCTTTTGTTTCTTTCTGCACCTCTCTTGCTTCTTTATTCACCCATCTTGCCTCTTTTTCCACCACTCTTCCCCCTTTCTGCATCTCTGTTGCTTCATTCTGCACTTCTCTTGCCTCTTTCTCCACCCCTCTTCCCTCTTTCTGTACCTCTGTTGCTTCTTTCTGCACACCTCTTTCTTCTTTTGGCACCTCACTTGCTTCTTTCTGCACCCCTCTTCCCTCTTTCTGTACCTCTTTTGCCTGTTTCTGCAACTCTCTTGCCTCTTTCTTCACTTCTCTTGCCTCCTGCGCCTCTGTTGCTTCTTTTTGCACCTCTCTTGTTTTTTTATGCACCTATCTTGCTTCTTTCTGCACCCTTCTTGCCTCTTTCTGTACCCTTCCCTCTTTCTGCACCTCTCTTGCCTCTTTCTGCACCCCTGTTCCCTTTTTCTGCACCTCTCTTGCCTGTTTATGCAACTCTCTTGACTCTCTCTGCAGTTCTCTTGCCTCCTTCTGCACCTCTGTTGCTTCTTTCTGCACTTCTCTTGCCTCTTTCTGCACCCCTCTTGTCTGTTTCTGCACCTCTGTTGGTTCTTTCTGCACTAGTCTTGCTTCTTTCTGCACCTCTCTTGCAAATTTCTGCACCCCTTTTGCCTCTTTCTGCACCCCTCCTGCCTCCATCTGCACCTCTGTTGGTTCTTTCTGTACTGCTCTTGCTTCTTTCTGCACCTCTTTTGCCTGTTTCTGCAACACTCTTGCCTCTTTCTGCGCTTCTCTTGCCTCCTTCTGCACCTCTGTTGCTTCTTGCTGCACCTCTCTTGTTTTTTTCTGCACCTCTCTTGCTTCTTTCTGCACCCCTCTTGCCTCTTTCTGCACCCATCTTCCCTCTTTCTGCACCTCTCTTGCCTCCTTCTGCACCTCTGTTGCTTCTTTCTGCACTTCTCTTGCCTCTTTCTGCACCCCTCTTGTCCATTATTGCACCTCTGTTGGTTCTTTCTGCACTGGTCTTGCTTCATTCTGCAAATCTCTTGCAAATTTCTGCACCCCTTTTGCCTCTTTCTGCACTCCTCTTGCCTCCTTCTGCACCTATGTTGGTTCTTTCTATACTGCTCTTGCTTCTTTCTGTGCCTCTTTTGCCTGTTTATGCAACTCCCTTGCCTCTTTCTGCACTTCTCTTGCCTCCTTCTGCACCTCTGTTGCTTCTTTCTGCACCCCTCTTGACTCTTTCTGCACCTCTCTTACCTCATTCTGCACCTCTCTTGCCATTTTTGCACCCCTGTTATATTTTTCTGCACTTCTCTTGCCTCCTTCTGCACCTTTGTTGCTTCTTTTACCACTTCTCTTGCCTCTTTCTACACCCCTCTTGTCTATTTATGCACCTCTCTTGCCTCTTTCTGCACTTCTCTTGCCTCTTTCTGTATCGCTGTTGCTTCTTTCTCCACTTTTTTTGCCTCTTTCTGCACCCCTCTTGCCTCTTTCTGCACCTCTGTTGCTTCTTTCTGCACTTCTCTTGCTTCTTTCTGCATCTCTTTTGCTTCTTTCTGCATCCCTCTTGCCTCTTTCTGTACCCTTCTTCCCTCTTTGTGGACGTCTCTTTCCTCTTTCTCCACCTCTGTTCCTTCTTTCTGCACTTCCTATGTTTCTTTCTGCACCTCTCTTGCTTCTTTCTGCACCCCTCGCGCCTCTTTCTGCACCCCTCTTCACTCTTTCTGCACCCATCTTGCCTCTTTCTGCAGCTCTGTTCCTTCTTTCTGCACTTCTCTTGCTTCTTTCTGCACCTCTCCGGCTTCTTTCTGCACCCCTTTTACCTCTTTCTGCACCCCTCTGCCCTCTTTCTGCAACCCTCCTGCCTCTTTCTGTACCTATGTTCCTTCTTTCTGCACTTCTTTTGTTTCCTTCTGCACCTCTCTTGCTTCTTTCTTCACCCATCTTGCCTCTTTTTCCACCACTCTTCCCCCTTTCTGCATCTCTGTTGCTTCATTCTGCACTTCTCTTGCCCCTTTCTCCACCCCTCTTCCCTCTTTCTGTACCTCTGTTGCTTCTTTCTGCACACCTTTTTCTTCTTTTGGCACCTCCCTTGCTTCTTTCTGCACCCCTCCCTCTTTCTGTACATCTTTTGCCTGTTTCTGCAACTCTCTTGCCTCTTTCTGCACTTCTCTTGCCTCTCTGCACCTCTGTTGCTTCTTTTGCACCTCTCTTGTTTTTGCACCTCTCTTGCTTCTTTCTGTACCGTTCTTGCCTCTTTCTGTATCCTTATTCCCTCTTTCTGCACCTCTCTTCCCTCTTTCTGCACCCCTGTTCCCTTTTTATGCACCTCTCTTGCCTGTTTATGCAACTCTCTTGCCTCTTTCTGCAGTTTTCTTGCCTCCTTCTGCACCTCTGTTGCTTCTTTCTGCACTTCTCTTGCCTCTTTCTGCACCCCTCTTGTCTGTTTCTGCACCTCTGTTGGTTCTTTCTGCACTAGTCTTGCTTCTTTCTGCACCTCTCTTGCAAATTTTTGCACCCCTCTTGCCTCTTTCTGCACCCCTCTTGCCTCCATCTGCACCTCTGTTGGTTCTTTCTGTACTGCGCTTGCTTCTTTCTGCACTTCTTTTGCCTGTTTCTGCAACTCTCTTGCCTTCTTCTACACTTCTCTTGCCTCCTTCTGCACCTCTGTTGCTTCTTTCTGCACTTCTCTTGCCTCTTTCTGCACCCCTTTTGTCTGTTTCTGCACCTCTGTTGGTTCTTTCTGCACTGGTCTTGCTTCTTTCTGCACCTCTCTTGCAAATTTCAGCACCCCTCTTGCCTCTTTCTGCACCCCTCTTGCCTCTTTCTGCAGCTCTGTTCCTTCTTTCTGCACTTCTCTTGCTTCTTTCTGCACCCCTTTTACCTCTTTCTGCACCCATCTGCCCTCTTTCTGCACCCCTCCTGCCTCTTTCTGTACCTCTGTTCCTTCTTTCTACACTTCTTTTGTTTCCTTCTGCACCTCCCTTGCTTCTTTCTTCACCCATCTTGCCTCTATTTCCACCACTCTTCCCCCTTTCTGCATCTCAGTTGCTTCATTCTGCACTTCTCTTGCCTCTTTCTCCACCCCTCTTCCCTCTTTCTGCACCTCTGTTGCTTCTTTCTGCACACCTCTTCCTTCTTTTGGCACCTCACTTGCTTCTTTCTGCACCCCTCTTCCCTCTTTTTGTACCTCTTTTGCCTGTTTCTGCAACTCTCTTGCCTCTTTCTTCACTTCTCTTGCCTCCTGCACCTCTGTTGCTTCTTTTTGCACCTCTCTTGTTTTTTTATGCACCTCTCTTGCCTCTTTCTGCACCCTTCTTGCCTCTTTCTGTACCCTTCTTCCCTCTTTCTGCACCTCTCTTGCCTCTTTCTGCACCCCTGTTCCCTTTTTATGCACCTCTCTTGCCTGTTTATGCAACTCTCTTGCCTCTTTCTGCAGTTCTCTTGCCTCCTTCTGCACCTCTGTTGCTTCTTTCTGCACTTCTCTTGCCTCTTTCTGCACCCCTCTTGTCTGTTTCTGCACCTCTGTTGGTTCTTTCTGCACTAGTCTTGCTTCTTTCTGCACCTCTCTTGCAAATTTCTGCACCCCTTTTGCCTCTTTCTGCACCCCTCCTGCCTCCATCTGCACCTCTGTTGGTTCTTTCTGTACTGCTCTTGCTTCTTTCTGCACCTCTTTTGCCTGTTTCTGCAACACTCTTGGCTCTTTCTGCGCTTCTCTTGCATCCTTCTGCACCTCTGTTGCTTCTTGCTGCACCTCTCTTGTTTTTTTCTGCACCTCTCTTGCTTCTTTCTGCACCCCTCTTGCCTCTTTCTGCACACATCTTCCCTCTTTCTGCACCTCTCTTGCCTCCTTCTGCACCTCTGTTGCTTCTTTCTGCACTTCTCTTGCCTCTTTCTGCACCCCTCTTGTCCGTTTCTGCACCTCTGTTGGTTCTTTCTGCACTGGTCTTGCTTCTTTCTGCACCTCTCTTGCAAATTTCTGCACCCCTCTTGCCTCTTTCTGCACACCTCTTGCCTCCTTCTGCACCTATGTTGGTTCATTCTATACTGCTCTTGCTTCTTTCTGTACCTCTTTTGCCTGTTTCTGCAACTCCCTTGCCTCTTTCTGCACTTCTCTTGCCTCCTTCTGCACCTCTGTTGCTTCTTTCTGCACCCCTCTTTTCTCTTTCTGCACCTCTCTTACCTCATTCTGCACCTCTCTTGCCTCTTTCTGCACCCCTCTTGTCCGTTTCTGCACCTCTCTTGCCTCTTTCTGCACTTTTCTTGCCTCTTTCTGTACCGCTGTTGCTTCTTTCTCCACTTCTTTTGCCTCTTTCTGCACCCCTCTTGCCTCTTTCTGCACCTCTGTTGCTTCTTTCTGCACTTCTCTTGCTTCTTTCTGCATCTCTTTTGCTTCTTTCTGCATCCCTCTTGCCTCTTTCTGTACCCTTCTTCCCTCTTTGTGGACCTCTCTTTCCTCTTTCTGCACCTCTGTTCCTTCTTTCTGCACTTTCTATGTTTCTTTCTGCACCTCTCTTGCTTCTTTCTGCACCCCTCGTGCCTCTTTCTGCACCCCTCTTCCCTCTTTCTGCCCTCCTCTTGCCTCTTTCTGCAACTCTGTTCCTTCTTTCTGCACTTCTCTTGCTTCTTTCTGCACCTCTCCGGCTTCTTTCTGCACCCCTTTTACCTCTTTCTGCACCCCTCTGCCCTCTTTCTGCACCCCTCCTGCCTCTTTCTGTACCTCTGTTCATTCTTTCTGCACTGCTTTTGTTTCCTTCTGCACCTCTCTTGCTTCTTTCTTCACCCATCTTGCCTCTTTTTCCACCACTCTTCCCCCTTTCTGCATCTCTGTTGCTTCATTCTGCACTTTTCTTGCCTCTTTCTCCACCCCTCCTCCATATTTCTGTACCTCTGTTGCTTCTTTCTGCACACCTCTTTCTTCTTTTGGCACCTCCCTTGCTTCTTTCTGCACCCCTCCCTCTTTCTGTACCTCTTTTGCCTGTTTCTGCAACTCCCTTACCTCTTTCTGCACTTCTCTTGCCTCCTGCACCTCTGTTCCTTCTTTTTGCACCTCTCTTGTTTATTTATGCACCTCTTTTGCTTCTTTCTGTACCGTTCTTGCCTCTTTCTGTATCTTTCTTCCCTCTTTCTGCACCTCTCTTGCCTCTTTCTGCACCCCTGTTCCCTTTTTATGCACCTCTCTTGCCTGTTTATGCAACTCTCTTGCCTCTTTCTGCAGTTCTCTTGCCTCCTTCTGCACCTCTGTTGCTTCTTTCTGCACTTCTCTTGCCTCTTTCTGCACCCCTCTTGTCTGTTTCCGCACCTCTGTTGGTTCTTTCTGCACTAGTCTTGCTTCTTTCTGCACCTCTCTTGCAAATTTCTGCACCCCTCTTGCCTTTTTCTGCACCCCTCCTGCCTCCATCTGCACCTCTGTTGGTTCTTTCTGTACTGCTCTTGCTTCTTTCTGTATCTTTTTAGCCTGTTTCTGCAACACTCTTGCCTCTTTCTGCACCTCTCTTGCCTCTTTCTTCACCCATCTTGCCTCTTTTTCCACCACTCTTCCCCCTTTCTGCATCTCTGTTGCTTCATTCTGCACTTCTCTTGCCTCTTTCTCCACCCCTCTTCCCTCTTTCTGTACCTCTGTTGCTTCTTTCTGCACATCTCTTTCTTCTTTTGGCACCTCCCTTGCTTCTTTCTGCACTCCTCCCTCTTTCTGTACCTCTTTTGCCTGTTTCTGCAACTCTCTTGCCTCTTTCTGCACTTCTCTTGCCTCCTGCACCTCTGTTGCTTCTTTTTGCACCTCTCTTGTTTTTGTATGCACCTCTTTTGCTTCTTTCTGTACCGTTCTTGCCTCTTTCTGTATCCTTCTTCCCTCTTTCTGCACCTCTCTTGCCTCTTTCTGCACCCCTGTTCCCTTTTTATGCACCTCTCTTGCCTGTTTATGCAACTCTCTTGCCTCTTTCTGCAGTTCTCTTGCCTCCTTCTGCACCTCTGTTGCTTCTTTCTGCACTTCTCTTGCCTCTTTCTGCACCCCTCTTGTCTGTTTCTGCACCTCTATTGGTTCTTTCTGCACTAGTCTTGCTTCTTTCTGCACCTCTCTTGCAAATTTCTGCACTCCTCTTGCCTTTTTCTGCACCCCTCCTGCCCCCATCTGCACCTCTGTTGGTTCTTTCTGTACTGCTCTTGCTTCTTTCTGTACCTCTTTTGCCTGTTTCTGCAACACTCTTGCCTCTTTCAGCACTTCTCATGCCTCCTTCTGCACCTCTGTTGCTTCTTGCTGCACCTCTCTTGTTTTTTTCTGCACCTCTCTTGCTTCTTTCTGCACGCCTCTTGCCTCTTTCTGCACCCATCTTCCCTCTTTCTGCACCTCTCTTGCCTCCTTCTGCACCTCTGTTGCTTCTTTCTGCACTTCTCTTGCCTCTTTCTGCACCCCTTTTGTCCGTTTCTGCACCTCTGTTGGTTCTTTCTGCACTGGTCTTGCTTCTTTCTGCACCTCTCTTGCAAATTTCTGCACCCCTCTTGCCTCTTTCTGCACCCCTCTTGCCTCCTTCTGCACCTATGTTGGTTCTTTCTATACTGCTCTTGCTTCTTTCTGTACCTCTTTTGCCTGTTTCTGCAACACTCTTGCCTCTTTCTGCACTTCTCTTGCCTCCTTCTGCACCTCTGTTGCTTCTTGCTGCACCTCTCTTGTTTTTTTCTGCACCTCTCTTGCTTCTTTCAGCACCTCTCTTGCCTCTTTCTGCACCCCTCTTGCCTCTTTCTGCACCCATCTTCCCTCTTTCTGCACCTCTCTTGCCTCCTTCTGCACCTCTGTTGCTTCTTTCTGCACTTCTCTTGCCTCTTTTTGCACCCCTCTTGTCCGTTTCTGCACCTCTGTTGGTTCTTTCTGCACTGGTCTTGCTTCTTTCTGCACCTCTCTTGCAAATTTCTGCACCCCTCTTGCCTCTTTCTGCACCCCTCTTGCCTCCTTCTGCACCTATGTTGGTTCTTTCTATACTGCTCTTGCTTCTTTCTGTGCCTCTTTTGCCTGTTTCTGCAAATCCCTTGCCTCTTTCTGCACTTCTCTTGCCTCCTTTTGCACCTCTGTTGCTTCTTTCTGCACCCCTCTTGACTCTTTCTGCACCTCTCTTACCTCATTCTGCACCTCTCTTGCCATTTTTGCACCCCAGTTATATTTTTCTGCACTTCTCTTGCCTCCTTCTGCACCTCTGTTGCTTCTTTTACCACTTTTCTGGCCTCTTTCTACACCCCTCTTGTCCATTTCTGCACCTCTCTTGCCTCTTTCTGCACTTCTCTTGCCTCTTTCTGTACCGCTGTTGCTTCTTTCTCCACTTCTTTTGCCTCTTTCTGCACCCCTCTTGCCTCTTTCTGCACCTCTGTTGCTTCTTTCTGCACTTCTCTTGCTTCTTTCTGCATCTCTTTTGCTTCTTTCTGCATCCCTCTTGCCTCTTTCTGTACCCTTCTTCCCTCTTTGTGGACCTCTCTTTCCTCTTTCTGCACCTCTGTTTCTTCTTTCTGCACTTCCTATGTTTCTTTCTGCACCTCTCTTGCTTCTTTCTGCACCCCTCGCGCCTCTTTCTGCACCCCTCTTCCCTCTTTCTGCCCTCCTCTTGCCTCTTTCTACAGCTCTGTTCCTTCTTTCTGCACTTCTCTTGCTTCTTTCTGCACCTCTCCGGCTTCTTTCTGCACCCCTTTTACCTCTTTCTGAACACATCTGCCCTCTTTCTGCACCCCTCCTGCCTCTTTCTGTACCTCTGTTCATTCTTTCTGCACTTCTTTTGTTTCCTTCTGCACCTCTCTTGCTTCTTTCTTCACCCATCTTGCCTCTTTTTCCACCACTCTTCCCCCTTTCTGCATCTCTGTTGCTTCATTCTGCACTTCTCTTGCCTCTTTCTCCACCCCTCTTCCCTCTTTCTGTACCTCTGTTGCTTCTTTCTGAACACCTCTTTCTTCTTTTGGCACCTCCCTTGCTTCTTTCTGCACCCCTCCCTCTTTCTGTACCTCTTTTGCCTGTTTCTGCAACTCTCTTGCCTCTTTCTGCACTTCTCTTGCCTCCTGCACCTCTGTTGCTTCTTTTTGCACCTCTCTTGTTTTTTTTGCACCTCTCTTGCTTCTTTCTGTACCGTTCTTGCCTCTTTCTGTATCCTTATTCCCTCTTTCTGCACCTCTCTTGCCTCTTTCTGCACATCTGTTCCCTTTTTATGCACCTCTCTTGCCTGTTTATGCAACTCTCTTGCTTCTTTCTGCAGTTCTCTTGCCTCCTTCTGCACCTCTGTTGCTTCTTTTTGCACTTCTTGCTTCTTGCTGCACCTCTCTTATTTTTTTCTGCACCTCTCTTGCTTCTTTCTGCACCCCTCTTTCCTCTTTCTGCACCCATCTTCCCTCTTTCTGCACCTCTCTTGCCTCCTTCTGCACCTCTGTTGCTTCTTTCTGCACTTCTCTTGCCTCTTTCTGCACCCCTCTTATCCATTTCTGCACCTCTGTTGGTTCTTTCTGCACTGGTCTTGCTTCTTTCTGCACCTCTCTTGCAAATTTCTGCACCCCTCTTGCCTCTTTCTGCACTCCTCTTGCCTCCTTCTGCACCTCTGTTGGTTCTTTCTATACTGCTCTTGCTTCTTTCTGTACCTCTTTTGCCTGTTTCTGCAACACTCTTGCCTCTTTCTGCACTTCTCTTGCCTCCTTCTGCACCTCTGTTGCTTCTTGCTGCACCTCTCTTGTTTTTTTCTGCACCTCTCTTGCTTCTTTCTGCACCCCTCTTGCCTCTTTCTGCACCCATCTTCCCTCTTTCTGCACCTCTCTTCCTCCTTCTGCACCTCTGTTGCTTCTTTCTGCACTTCTCTTGCCTCTTTTTGCACCTCTCTTGTCCGTTTCTGCACCTCTGTTGAATCTTTCTGCACTGGTCTTGCTTCTTTCTGCACCTCTCTTGCAAATTTCTGCACCCCTCTTGCCTCTTTCTGCACCCCTCTTGCCTCCTTCTGCACCTATGTTGGTTCTTTCTATACTGCTCTTGCTTCTTTCTGTGCCTCTTTTGCCTGTTTCGCAAATCCCTTGCCTCTTTCTGCACTTCTCTTGCCTCCTTCTGCACCTCTGTTGCTTCTTTCTGCACCCCTCTTGACTCTTTCTGCACCTCTCTAGCCTCAGTCTGTACCTCTCTTGCCATTTTTGCACCCCTGTTATATTTTTCTGCACTTCTCTTTCCTCCTTCTGCACCTCTGTTGCTTCTTTTACCACTTTTCTGGCCTCTTTCTACACCCCTCTTGTCCGTTTCTGCACCTCTCTTGGCTCTTTCTGCACTTCTCTTGCCTCTTTCTGTACCGCTGTTGCTTCTTTCTCCACTTCTTTTGCCTCTTTCTGCACCCCTCTTGCCTCTTTCTGCGCCTCTGTTGCTTCTTTCTGCACTTCTCTTGCTTCTTTCTGCATCTCTTTTGCTTCTTTCTGCATCCCTCTTGCCTCTTTCTGTACCCTTCTTCCCTCTTTGTGGACCTCTCTTTCCTCTTTCTGCACCTCTGTTCCTTCTTTCTGCACTTCCTATGTTTCTTTCTGCACCTCTCTTGCTTCTTTCTGCAACCCTCGCGCCTCTTTCTGCATCCCTCTTCCCTCTTTCTGTACCCCTCTTGCCTCTTTCTGCAGCTCTGTTCCTTCTTTCTGCACTTCTCTTGCTTCTTTCTGCACCTCTCCAGCTTCTTTCTGCACCCCTTTACCTCTTTCTGCACCCCTCTGCCCTCTTTCTGCAACCCTCCTGCCTCTTTCTGTACCTCTGTTCCTTCTTTCTGCACTTATTTTGTTTCCTTCTGCACCTCTCTTGCTTCTTTCTTCACCCATATTGCCTCTTTTCCCTCCACTCTTCCCCCTTTCTGCATCTCTGTTGCTTCATTCTGCACTTCTCTTGCCTCTTTCTCCACCCCTCTTCCCTCTTTCTGTACCTCTGTTGCTTCTTTCTGCACACCTCTTTCTTCTTTTGGCACCTCCCTTGCTTCTTTCTGCACCCCTCCCTCTTTCTGTACCTCTTTTGCCTGTTTCTGCAACTCTCTTGCCTCTTTCTGCACTTCTCTTGCCTCCTGCACCTCTGTTGCTTCTTTTTACACCTCTCTTGTTTTTTTATGCACCTCTTTTGCTTCTTTCTGTACCATTCTTGCCTCTTTCTGTATCCTTCTTCCCTCTTTCTGCACCTCTCTTCCCTCTTTCTGCACCCCTGTTCCCTTTTTATGCACCTCTCTTGCCTGTTTATGCAACTCTCTTGCCTCTTTCTGTAGTTCTGTTTCCTCCTTCTGCACCTCTGTTGCTTCTTTCTGCACTTCTCTTGCCTCTTTCTGCACCCTCTTGTCTGTTTCTGCATCTCTGTTGGTTCTTTCTGCACTTCTCTTGCTTCTTTCTGCACCTCTCTTGCAAATTTCTGCACCCCTCTTGCCTCTTTCTGCACCCCTCCTGCCTCCATCTGCACCTCTGTTGGTTCTTTCTGTACTGCGCTTGCTTCTTTCTGCACCTCTTTTGCCTGTTTCTGCAACTCTCTTGCCTCTTTCTACACTTCTCTTGCCTCCTTCTGCACCTCTGTTGCTTCTTGCTGCACCTCTCTTGTTTTTTTCTGCACCTCTCTTGCTTCTTTCTGCACCCCTCTTGCCTCTTTCTGCACCCATCTTCCCTCTTTCTGCACCTCTCTTGCCTCCTTCTGCACCTCTGTTGCTTCTTTCTGCACTTCTCTTGCCTCTTTTTGCACCTCTCTTGTCCGTTTCTGCACCTCTGTTGAATCTTTCTGCACTGGTCTTGCTTCTTTCTGCACCTCTCTTGCAAATTTCTGCACCCCTCTTGCCTCTTTCTGCACCCCTCTTGCCTCCTTCTGCACCTATGTTGGTTCTTTCTATGCTGCTCTTGCTTCTTTCTGTGCCTCTTTTGCCTGTTTCGCAAATCCCTTGCCTCTTTCTGCACTTCTCTTGCCTCCTTCTGCACCTCTGTTGCTTCTTTCTGCACCCTCTTGACTCTTTCTGCACCTCTCTAGCCTCAGTCTGTACCTCTCTTGCCATTTTTGCACCCCTGTTATATTTTTCTGCACTTCTCTTGCCTCCTTCTGCACCTCTGTTGCTTCTTTTACCACTTTTCTGGCCTCTTTCTACACCCCTCTTGTCCGTTTCTGCACCTCTCTTGGCTCTTTCTGCACTTCGCTTGCCTCTTTCTGTACCGCTGTTGCTTCTTTCTCCACTTCTTTTGCCTCTTTCTGCACCCCTCTTGCCTCTTTCTGCACCTCTGTTGCTTCTTTCTGCACTTCTCTTGCTTCTTTCTGCATCTCTTTTGCTTCTTTCTGCATCCCTCTTGCCTCTTTCTGTACCCTTCTTCCCTCTTTGTGGACTTCTCTTTCCTCTTTCTGCACCTCTGTTCCTTCTTTCTGCACTTCCTATGTTTCTTTCTGCACCTCTCTTGCTTCTTTCTGCACCCCTCGCGCCTCTTTCTGCATCCCTCTTCCCTCTTTCTGTACCCCTCTTGCCTCTTTCTGCAGCTCTGTTCCTTCTTTCTGCACTTCTCTTGCTTCTTTCTGCACCTCTCCAGCTTCTTTCTGCACCCCTTTTACCTCTTTCTGCACCCCTCTGCCCTCTTTCTGCAACCCTCCTGCCTCTTTCTGTACCTCTGTTCCTTCTTTCTGCACTTATTTTGTTTCCTTCTGCACCTCTCTTGCTTCTTTCTTCACCCATCTTGCCTCTTTTTCCTCCACTCTTCCCCCTTTCTGCATCTCTGTTGCTTCATTCTGCACTTCTCTTGCCTCTTTCTCCACCCCTCTTCCCTCTTTCTGTACCTCTGTTGCTTCTTTCTGCACACCTCTTTCTTCTTTTGGCACCTCCCTTGCTTCTTTCTGCACCCCTCCCTCTTTCTGTACCTCTTTTGCCTGTTTCTGCAACTCTCTTGCCTCTTTCTGCACTTCTCTTGCCTCCTGCACCTCTGTTGCTTCTTTTTACACCTCTCTTGTTTTTTTATGCACCTCTTTTGCTTCTTTCTGTACCGTTCTTGCCTCTTTCTGTATCCTTCTTCCCTCTTTATGCACCTCTCTTCCCTCTTTCTGCACCCCTGTTCCCTTTTTATGCACCTCTCTTGCCTGTTTATGCAACTCTCTTGCCTCTTTCTGCAGTTCTCTTGCCTCCTTCTGCACCTCTGTTGCTTCTTTCTGCACTTCTCTTGCCTCTTTCTGCACCCCTCTTGTCTGTTTCTGCACCTCTGTTGGTTCTTTCTGTACTAGTCTTGCTTCTTTCTGCACCTCTCTTGCAAATTTCTGCACCCCTCTTGCCTCTTTCTGCACCCCTCCTGCCTCCATCTGCACCTCTGTTGGTTCTTTCTGTACTGCGCTTGCTTCTTTCTGCACCTCTTTTGCCTGTTTCTGCAACTCTCTTGCCTCTTTCTACACTTCTCTTGCCTCCTTCTGCACCTCTGTTGCTTCTTGCTGCACCTCTCTTGTTTTTTTCTGCACCTCTCTTGCTTCTTTCTGCACCCCTCTTGCCTCTTTCTGCACCCATCTTCCCTCTTTCTGCACCTCTCTTGCCTCCTTCTGCACCTCTGTTGCTTCTTTCTGCACTTCTCTTGCCTCTTTCTGCACCCCTTTTGTCCGTTTCTGCACCTCTGTTGGTTCTTTCTGCACTGGTCTTGCTTCTTTCTGCACCTCTCTTGCAAATTTCTGCACCCCTCTTGCCTCTTTCTGCACCCCTCTTGCCTCCTTCTGCACCTATGTTGGTTCTTGCTGCACCTCTCTTGTTTTTTCTGCACCTCTCTTGCTTCTTTCTGCACCCCTCTTGCCTCTTTCTGCACCCATCTTCCCTCTTTCTGCACCTCTCTTGCCTCCTTCTGCACCTCTGTTGCTTCTTTCTGCACTTCTCTTGCCTCTTTCTGCACCCCTCTTGTCCATTTCTGCACCTCTGTTGGTTCTTTCTGCACTGGTCTTGCTTCTTTCTGCACCTCTCTTGCAAATTTCTGCACCCCCCTTGCCTCTTTCTGCACCCCTCTTGCCTCCTTCTGCACCTATGTTGGTTCTTTCTATACTGCTCTTTCTTCTTTCTGTACCTCTTTTGCCTGTTTCTTCAACTCCCTTGCCTCTTTCTGTACTTCTCTTGCCTCCTTCTGCACCTCTCTTGCTTCTTTCTGCACCCCTATTGCCTCTTTCTACACCTCTCTTACCTCATTCTGCACCTCTCTTGCCTCTTTTTGCACCCCTGTTATATTTTTCTGCACTTCCCTTGCCTCCTTCTGCACCTCTGTTGCTTCTTTTACCACTTCTCTTGCCTCTTTCTGCACCCCTCTTGTCCGTTTCTGCACCTCTGGTGGTTCTTTCTGCACTGGTCTTGCTTCTTTCTGGATCCTCATGCAAATGTCTGTACCCCTCTTGCCTCTTTCTGTAGCCCTCTTGCCTCCTTCTGCACCTCTGTTGGTTCTTTCTGCACTGCTCTTGCTTCTTTCTGCACCTCTTTTGCCTATTTCTGCAACTCTTTTGCCTCTTTCTGCACTTCTCTTGCCTTCTTCTGCACCGCTGTCGTTTCTTTCTGCACCTCTCTTGGTTTTTTCTGCACAACTCTTGCTTCTTTCTGCACCCCTCTTGCCTCTTTCTGCACCATTCTACCCTCTTTCTGCACCTCTCTTGCCTCTTTCTGCACCCCTGTTCCCTTCTTATGCACCTCTCCTGCCTGTTTCTGCAACACATTTACCTCTTTCTGCAGTTCTCTTGCCTCCTTCTGCACCTCTGTTGCTTCTTTCTGCACTTCTCTTGCCTCTTTCCGCACCCCTCTTGTCTGTTTCTGCACCACTGTTGGTTCTTTCTGCACTAGTCTTGCTTCTTTCTGCACCTCTCTTGCACATTTCTGCACCCCTCTTGCCTCTTTCTGCACCCCTCCTGCCTCCATCTGCACCTCTGTTGGTTCTTTCTGCACTGCTCTTGCTTCTTTCTGCACCTCTATTGCCTGTTTCTGCAACTCTCTTGCCTCATTCTGCACTTCTCTTGCCTCCTTCTGCACATCTGTTGCTTCTTTCTTCCCTGGTCTTGCTTTTTTCTGGACCTCTTGTGCAAATTTCTGCACCCCTCTTGCCTCTTTCTGCACCCCTTTTGCCTCCTTCTGTACTTCTGTTGGTTCTTTCTGCACTGCTCTTGCTTCTTTCTGCACTTCTCTTGCCTCCTTCTGCACCTCTGTTGCTTCTTGCTGCACCTCTCTTGTTTTTTTCTGCACCTCTCTTGCTTCTTTCTGCACCCCTCTTGCCTCTTTCTGCACCCATCTTCCCTCTTTCTGCACCTCTCTTGCCTCCTTCTGCACCTCTGTTGCTTCTTTCTGCACTTCTCTTGCCTCTTTCTGCACCCCTTTTGTCCGTTTCTGCACCTCTGTTGGTTCTTTCTGCACTGGTCTTGCTTCTTTCTGCACCTCTCTTGCAAATTTCTGCACCCCTCTTGCCTCTTTCTGCACCCCTCTTGCCTCCTTCTGCACCTATGTTGGTTCTTGCTGCACCTCTCTTGTTTTTTTCTGCACCTCTCTTGCTTCTTTCTGCACCCCTCTTGCCTCTTTCTGCACCCATCTTCCCTCTTTCTGCACCTCTCTTGCCTCCTTCTGCACCTCTGTTGCTTCTTTCTGCACTTCTCTTGCCTCTTTCTGCACCCCTCTTGTCCATTTCTGCACCTCTGTTGGTTCTTTCTGCACTTGTCTTGCTTCTTTCTGCACCTCTCTTGCAAATTTCTGCACCCCCCTTGCCTCTTTCTGCACCCCTCTTGCCTCCTTCTGCACCTATGTTGGTTCTTTCTATACTGCTCTTTCTTCTTTCTGTACCTCTTTTGCCTGTTTCTTCAACTCCCTTGCCTCTTTCTGTACTTCTCTTGCCTCCTTCTGCACCTCTCTTGCTTCTTTCTGCACCCCTATTGCCTCTTTCTACACCTCTCTTACCTCATTCTGCACCTCTCTTGCCTCTTTTTGCACCCCTGTTATATTTTCTGCACTTCCCTTGCCTCCTTCTGCACCTCTGTTGCTTCTTTTACCACTTCTCTTGCCTCTTTCTGCACCCCTCTTGTCCGTTTCTGCACCTCTGGTGGTTCTTTCTGCACTGGTCTTGCTTCTTTCTGGATCCTCATGCAAATGTCTGTACCCCTCTTGCCTCTTTCTGTAGCCCTCTTGCCTCCTTCTGCACCTCTGTTGGTTCTTTCTGCACTGCTCTTGCTTCTTTCTGCATCTCTTTTGCCTATTTCTGCAACTCTTTTGCCTCTTTCTGCACTTCTCTTGCCTTCTTCTGCACCTCTGTCGTTTCTTTCTGCACCTCTCTTGGTTTTTTCTGCACAACTCTTGCTTCTTTCTGCACCCCTCTTGCCTCTTTCTGCACCATTCTACCCTCTTTCTGCACCTCTCTTGCCTCTTTCTGCACCCCTGTTCCCTTCTTATGCACCTCTCCTGCCTGTTTCTGCAACACATGTACCTCTTTCTGCAGTTCTCTTGCCTCCTTCTGCACCTCTGTTGCTTCTTTCTGCACTTCTCTTGCCTCTTTCCGCACCCCTCTTGTCTGTTTCTGCACCACTGTTGGTTCTTTCTGCACTAGTCTTGCTTCTTTCTGCACCTCTCTTGCACATTTCTGCACCCCTCTTGCCTCTTTCTGCACCCCTCCTGCCTCCATCTGCACCTCTGTTGGTTTCTTTCTGCACTGCTCTTGCTTCTTTCTGCACCTCTATTGCCTGTTTCTGCAACTCTCTTGCCTCATTCTGCACTTCTCTTGCCTCCTTCTGCACATCTGTTGCTTCTTTCTTCCCTGGTCTTGCTTTTTTCTGGACCTCTTGTGCAAATTTCTGCACCCCTCTTGCCTCTTTCTGCACCCCTTTTGCCTCCTTCTGTACTTCTGTTGGTTCTTTCTGCACTGCTCTTGCTTCTTTCTGCACTTCTCTTGCCTCCTTCTGCACCTCTGTTGCTTCTTTCTGCACCTCTCTTGTTTTTTTCTTCACCGCTCTTGCTTCTTTCTGTACCCCTCTTGCTTCTTTCTGCACCCCTGTTCCCTTTTTCTGCACCTCTCTTGCCTGCTTCTTCAACTCTCTTGCCTCTTTGTGCAGTTCTCTTGCCTCCTCCTGTACCTCTGTTGCTTCTTTCTACACTTCTCTTACCTCTTTCTGCACCCCTCTTGTCTGTTTCTGCAACTCTGTTGGTTCTTTCTGCACTGGTCTTGCTTCTTTCTGCACCTCTCTTGTAAATTTCTGTACCCCTCTTGCCTCTTTCTGCACCCCTCTTACCTCCTTCTGCATGTCTGTTGGTTCTTTCTGTGCTGCTCTTGCTTCTTTCTGTACCTCTTTTGCCTGTTTCTGTAACTCTCTTGCCTCTTTCTGCACTTCTCTTGCCTCCTTCTGCACATCTGTTGCTACTTTCTGCACTTCTCTTGCCTCTGGCTGTACCCCTCTTGCCTCTTTCCGCACCTCTGTTGCTTTCTTTCTGCACTTCTCTTGCTTCTTTCTGCACCTCTCTTGCTTCTTTCTGCACCCCTCTTGCCTCTTTCTGCACCTCTCTTCCCTCGTTCTGCACCTCTCTTGCCTCTTTCCGCACCCCTGTTACCTTTTTCTGCACTTCTCTTGCCTGTTTCTGCAACTCTCTTCCCTCTTTATGCAGTTCTCTTGCCTCCTTCTGCACCTCTGTTGCTTCTTTCTGCACTTCTCTTGCCTCTTTCTGCACCCCTCCTGCCTCTTTCTGCACCTCTGTTGGTTCTTTCAGCACTGCTCTTGCTTCTTTCTGCCCCTCTCTTGCAAATCTTTGTACCCCTCTTGCCTCTTTCTGCACCCCTCTTCCCTGTTTCTGCACCTTTCTTGCCTCTGTCTGCACCCTTCTTGCCTCTTTCTCCACCTCTTTTTCTTCTTTCTGCACCTCTGTTGGTTCTTTCTGCACTGCTCTTGCTTCTTTCTGCACCTCTCTTGCAAATTTCTGCACCCTTCTTGCCTCTTTCTGTACCCCTCTTCCCTCTTTCTGTACCTCTCTTGCCTCTGTCTACACCCCTGTTCCCTCTTTCTGCACCTCTTTTACCTGTTTCTACAACTCTCTTGCTTCTTTCTGAACTTCTCTTGCCTCTTTCTGTACTCAAATGGGAAGTGCAAGCTGGCAAGTTTAAAGGTCTGAGTGCTCTCGTGACCGAGGTATATGTCTACTTGTACATGTATTGTTACATGTGTTATGCATCTGAAGATGGAAGCTTAAAAAGTGGGTAACATCTCCTATAGGTGGTCGAATCTTCTCAGTTCCTCTCTGTCATTCGGTTGCACAGGCAGACATGTCTTATGTATATAGTTGTTATAGAGCCCCTCAAATATACTATTGAATACCCATGTGCCCTGTATTGTGAGCAGAAATAAATGCATACACCTTTTTGTACACAAATTTACAGAGTATGCTGTTTGAAACACAGGTATTCAAGTATTTGTATGTTTATTTTTATGTAACATGTCACTAGGTAAAAGCAGAGACACACGCATGCATACCTTCACAAACTTGGAGAGATGTACAGCAGTGATATGGTTAGGATTGCTGTTTTACATTTGGTAGGCCTAACATTCTGAGCAGTCGATGAATAGTGAATCTTCAAGAGAAAAGTGAGGTTTAAGACATCTTGGGAGAAGGATTAGTAATTAGGCTACTTTGTATGAGCCTGTGGAAAGGTACAGTCAAAGTAGGCCTTTTTCTGCACCTCTGTTGCTTCTTTCTGCACTTCTCTTGCTTTTTTCTCCAACTTTCTTCCTCTTTCAGGACTTCTGTTGCCTCTCTCTGTATTTTTCTTGCTTCTTTCTGCACCTTTCTTCCTCTTTCTGCACCTCTCTTCCCTCTTTCTGCACTTCTCTTGCTTCTTTCTGCTCCTTTCTTCTTCTTTCCGTATATGTTCTACTTATGTAGGCATCGTTAGAAATTAGCATTTAAAAACCCTTAGAAATTCACTGCAAAAACCACAGGTTTCAGGGATGTTATAGTTAGTAGTTAACATTTAAAAAACCTTAGAAATTCACTGAAAAACCACAGATTTTAGGTACGGTATAGTTAGGAATTAGCATTTAAAAAACCTTAGATATTCACTGAAAAAACCACAGGTTTCAGGGACGTTATAGTTAGGCTGACATTTCACTCGTACAAAACCAGAGAAATTCAGCTGTTATAGTTAGCTGAGCTAACTATAACTCGCGAACCCGCAATGCACTGCTGATTACGTCACATATTACATCACTCATGACATGGTCAATTGACATCACTGATGGCATCTCAAATGACAACACTGATGACATCATCCACTTAATATCTGATGGACCTCCTCACACCCTAATATAACCTTTCATATACCCACTCTAAAATACAGACTACCATTTTTGAAACCATAGACACACCAATACCAGGTAGGACATACCCACTCACTGATTCATAGGTCTACACACACATCCACTCACTCACCCAAACAGTTACTCATACATGCAGTCACTCATCAATACAGCCACTGATGTATGCACTCATACACCCATACAAACACTCACACACAGCCACTCACCCATAGAGTTACTCACACACCTAGTCAGTCACCCAAAGAGTCAATCACACTGCCATTTACCCACCTATACAGTTATAGACAAACCACCTCACTTATTCATACAGATAGTAACACATACTTACACTCTTCTACAATCACTGACATAAGCACACACTCACCCATATAGCCACTCTCACACTCACTCACTCACACATACAGTCACTTATATACTCCAACACTCATATATGCGGCCTTTCACATATGCAGTTACTCACCCATATACCACCGAGACATCCATACACTCACTGACACAGCCATGCATACACTCACTCAACCATACCATCCCTTGCAGATGCACTCATGAAACCATACACCCAGGGATTCCCCCACTCGTACATCCATGCAGGGAGTCACACAGCCCCTCACCCACCCACACAGACACTCAGGCACCCATACAGGTACTCAGACAACTAATCAATGACCCATATAGACACTCATGTACCTACTCACCAACCCATGCAGCCACTTACACACCAACTGACAGACTGATACACACATTTACACAGATTAGTCACTCACTCATACATTCACTAAGACACGTTTAATCACTCACTCATACAGTCAGTCAAGCACCCAACAAATCAGCCATACCTACACTCATACACCCACCCATTCTTCGAATACACCTTGGCGTATATATATAACATTCTAAAACTTTTTAGAAATACTCACAGTCACTGGATGATGTCATCAGTGATGTCATCAGAGATGTCACTGACCATGTCATGAGTGATGTAATATGTGACGTCATCAGCAGTGCATTGCGGGGGCGCGAGTTATAGTTAGCTCAGCTAACTATAACAGCTGAATTGCTCTGGTTTTGTATGAGTGGAATGTCAGCCTAACTATAACGTCCCTGAGACCTGTGGTTTTTTCAGTGAATATCCAAGGTTTTTTAAATGCTAATTCCTAACTATAACGTCCCTGAAACCTGTGGTTTTTTCAGTGAATATATATATATATATATCTATATATATATATATATTCCACACTCCTCCGGTGATGATCCAAATGGTAAACGGAAGAACACCAGTACCGCGGCCACAATTCAATTAAGTGTGTTTATTTGGGCAACACAAACAACCCGACACGTTTCGGAGTTAACAGCACTCCGAAATGAGAGAAAGGAGTGCTGTTAACTCCGAAACGCGTTGGGTTGTTTGTGTTGCCCAAATAAACACGCTTAATTGAATTGTGGCCTCGGTACTGGTGTTCTTCCATTTACCATCTGGATCATCACCGGAGGAGTGTGGAATATTAGGGGTTGACTACCCCGCTGCGTGCCCGCCGTCCAAAGTGGCTCGGACTTTGCCATAATACTGATTGGATATATATATATATATATATATATAATTAAACAAACAATAATAATAGATATATTTACACAGTATTAGGAAAAGTATTAGAGTCTGGGAACAATTGATATACTACTCCCACTCCAGTTTATGCAAAAGTAGGAGAAGCGCAGGCTTTCAGAGGGGGTTTATTTATTATGCACACTCCAAACAGGTGAACAGTAATCAATCATGTCATGTCATGTCAATCAATCATGTCACTTATAAAGCGCACTACATACCCGCGAGGGTCTCAAGGCGCTGGGGGAAGAGGGGAGTGGTGCTGCTACTGATCGAAGAGCCAGGTCTTGAGGAGTCTTCTGAAGGCCAGTAGGTCTTGGGTCTGTCGGAGGTTGGTGGGGAGGGTGTTCCAGGTCTTGGCGGCGAGGTGGGAGAAGGATCTGCCACCGGCGGTCATTTTCCGGATGCGGGGGACTGTGGCGAGGGCGAGGCTGGTCGAGCGGAGCTGGCGGGTGGGGGTGTAGAAGCTGAGTCGTCTGTTGAGGTAGGCTGGTCCGGAGTTGTGGAGTGCTTTGTGTGCATGGGTGAGGAGCTTGAAGGTTATCCTCTTGTTGACAGGGAGCCAGTGCAGGTCTCTCAGGTGGGGTGTGATGTGGCTGCGTCGGGGGATGTCGAGGATAAGACATGCAGAGGCGTTCTGGATGCGTTGCAGCCGTCTCAGGAGCTTAGCCATCGTTCCTGCGTAGAGGGCGTTTCCGTAGTCCAGCCTGCTGGTGACGAGGGCCTGGGTGACTGTTTTTCTTGTTTCGGTGGGGATCCACTTGAAGATCCTGCGGAGCATTCGGAGGATGTTGAAGCAGGATGAGGAAACGGCGTTGACCTGCTTAGTCATGGAGAGGGTGGGGTCGAGGATGACCCCTAGGTTGCGTACGTGGTCGGTGGGTGGCGGGGCTGTTCCCAGTGATGTTGGCCACCAGGAGTCGTCCCAGGCTGAAGGGTTGGAACCAAGGATGAGGACCTCCGTCTTGTCCGAGTTCAGCTTCAGGTGGCTGGTCCTCATCCATTCGGCGACGGCCTTCATTCCTTCGTGGAGGTGGGCTTTGGCGGTGTGAGGGTCTTTGGTGAGGAGAGGATCAGCTGGGTGTCGTCGGCATAGGAGATGATGTTGAGGTTGTGCTGTCGGGCGGCGTGGGCGAGGGTGCCATGTAGATGTTGAACAGCGTTGGGCTGAGGGAGGAGCCTTGGGGTACGCCGCAGATGATCTTGGTGGCCTTGGATCGGAAGGGGCGAGGCGGACGCTTTGTGTTCTGCCGGAAAGGAAGGATGTGGTCCAGTCCAGGGCCTTCTCTTGGATCCCGGCGTCGTGAAGGCGTGTTCGTAGTGTGTGGTGGCAGACCGTGTCGAAGGCGGCTGATAGGTCCAGGAGGATGAGGGGTGCTGTTTCTCCGTTGTCTAGCAGGGTCCTGATGTCATCGGTGGCGGCGATGAGGGCGGTTTCGGTGCTGTGGTTGCTGCGGAAGCCGGACTGGGAAGGGTCCAGGATGTTGTTCTCCTCGAGGTAGCGGGTCAGTTGTTTGTTGACGATTTTCTCGGTAGGGAAAGTATTGGACTTAAGAGGGGTAAGAAGTACTATTCCACCTCCAGTCTGTGCAACAGTAGGGAAAGCGTTGGACTTCAGAGGAGTAAGATTTACTACGCTCACTACAGTCTGTTCAACAGTAGAGAAAGTGTTGGATTTCAGAGGGGTAAGATTTACTATACCCACTCCAGTCTGTGCAACAGTAAGGAAAGCGTTGGACTTGGGAGAGGTAAAATTTATCATTAGCAATCCAGACGGTGCAACAGTTAGGAAAGTGTTGGACTTCGGAGGGATAAGATTTACTATTCCCACTCCAGTTTGTGCAACAGTAGGGAAAGCATTGGACTTTGGAGGGGTAAGATTTACTATCCCAGTCCAGTCTGTGCAACAGTAGGGAAAGCGTTGGACTTTGGAAGGGATAAATTCACTAGTCCCACTCAGGTCTAAGCAATAGTAGGGAAAGTAATTCACTTCAAATGACACTATTGTTTAGAACAAATATAAATGTTTTAATACGAAAATTATGAATTAACTATTGGATGTATATAACATCACAGTTAAACAATTTATGTGATTATTAAACAATTTACTAATCTATTATCAATTTAAAAAATTGTTATACATGTTTTACTTAATTGACTTCCCACACTATACCCCTAAAAACTAAGCAGTCCACACCTAAAATACAACTAAAGTAAATACGTATTACACACTTTACATAATTGATGATCAATTGACTAAATAATTAACAATTAATAATTATTTGTTAATTGATTATTACTTAATTACCATCTCACCTTATACCCCTACAAACCCAGCAGCCCACATATAAAATGTAAAAGAAAATCACACAATTTTCATAATTTCTAATAAATTAAATAATTAAAAATAAAATAATTAAATGTTAAATAATTAATACTTCATTAACTTCCCACCCTATACCGATACAAACCTAGCAACCCACTATGACATTATAAATTGCTATTAGCATTTAAATAAAAAATTATAAAGCATTTAAAATTACAAAATATATTTTTTACATTTTATTAACAATTATACAAACAATAATAAAACCTAACATTTATATATGAACTAAAACACTTTAAGATAATTAAGAAAATTATATTTTTTAAAACTATATTATTGAAAACGATATGAACAACAAAGATATTTTTAACTATATTACTTACCTGAAATAATCGATATTTCAATATCCAGATATTTTTGTGTCATGATATTTTTTTCCGAATGTTTCTGTCTCACAATATTTACAATATTTTCTCCAAATACCCATTCCATGGACAGACCGCCATATTGTAAAGGTCAGTTTATAAGGTTTCTCCATCCCCCTTACATGAAACTCCTGATATTTATCTGGTAAACGAAGAAGAAGACCAATTTTGACATTCTTTGCCTAAAGCTGAATTCTGCAGTCTCTCTATTGGGACTTATTGCTCTACGTAGCTCACCAAACAAGCCTGAACTGCTGCAGAACTGCCAGTACAGTCGAGGCAGCGAGGTTACTTAGCCATGCATGAGGAGCGCTCTGTCTTCTCCTGAATGTGTGTAACCTATGATGAGCTCTTGGCACAGATATAACACCTATTGATGGAGCATACCACTCAGTCTGAATATGTGCCAGGCAAGCATCATGTAATTGTAGTCCCATCCTTGTCACAGCGAGACCCTAATTCAGTATAGCTGAGGTCACAGAAGCAGGGTGAAAACTGCATATTTTCTAGGCAGTTCTTTGTAGAGAGCATCAGCTGGTCTTCCCATGACCTTCTAGAGTTTAGAGAGGAACCAAGCGACCTTGCACAACCTCCTGGGGGTGGAGGCTATAAATATTCCTTCTATGTGGGGAGCTATACAGAGCCCCCCCAGTGTCATTTCGTCCTGCTTTCTAGATAAGTGGCATGTGGAAATTAAACAGTAACTCAGGCTTATTTATCATCAACTAATCAAAGGTGCCTATATTTCTGTTATTTCAATCTGCCTGGGTAATATTGGGTCATAAAGGAAAAATAGCATGCATTCTGGTAGATGATATTATTCTGTTATCAGGTGTCTGGCCTTTATATTTCCCAGTCTAGTACTCTCTTCTCCTTTTGATTACTGGTTTCATACTTTCACTTTTACTTCACTATCTCGCTTCATTTTTGTGGTTCATATTTCCAATGTGAGTCGGCACATCATTTTCACTAATAGCATATTGCGATAAACAATCAGTCAGGATGGGGCGAAGCTAAGCACTCAGATGCAATGGAGGCATCCTGCTAGACCTCTGAGGGGAAGCACACGAAGTGGCAATGCAGAGGCAGCTTCCAGCATCAAAAACAACTTTTGCCCGCAAATAATTGCTTTGGACCTTACGCAGAAGCAGCGGATACCCTTTTTACTGCTTGGGTAGGTGCATTTGTTCCATTTACAATGTAATGCTCATCAGCAGCAATATTGGCCACCATTTCATGTTAAGAGACGTGCGATGAGTGCGATGCCCACAGTATGTCAGTCAGCATTATTTGCCTGCACATTAAACTTTAACTTCAACGCATACCAAAAAGAAATTACTTCTTCTTCTATGCTTGAAGGTTTCATTTAAAGACAGTATTACCATTTCTGCTGACTTATGTGCATCTTTTACCTGAGCTTCTTCTTTAACTCATTGGAGCTTTGTATTTATTTGAGCTCCGATTGTGAGTGACACAATACTATAGATATATATATTTAGATTTTTTTTCTTCACTCCTCACTTGTCTGGTCAATATTTTTAGCTTATGGGCAGACTAAAGTCTTTAAAGCAACCTTTTTAGGCTCTCCACTGGCAAACTCCTTAAGGGTGTTCTGTCGCTTTCCTCACATTGCAACATGGAGAACCCTCCTTTGCATGAAAGCCGTTTTTTTTCCTTCACCCTCAGCTGACCTCACTAATTCTACGCAGCCTAACCCTGGCAAGGCGACAATTAAAAGATTTTAAAAAGACCCACCTTGTCCCGCAAAAACTCTCCCAAGTGTCTCATTAGATCCCCTGCTGGAGGAAAGTAGAGCCTTACGCCCCTTTATGAAAGAGACTAATGCCAGGCTACAGAGTTTAGGTGACAGATGGTCTCACATGGAATATAGAATGTCTATTGCAGAAACTTCACTCAAAGTCAACTCTATGCAAACACAAATAGCGCTTCCTTCATAAACAGGTTGAAGACCTTAAAAATCATAGTCGAAGGAGCAATCTTCAAATATATGGTCTCCCAGAAGGCTCAGAACGGTCAAATCCTATGTCTTTCTTTGAATGTTTTTTACCTCAGGTATTGAAACTGCCCACAGACCCGCCTTTTAACATCCAGTGAGCCCATAGGCTGGGTCATACCTCTTCAACTTCAAAGCTTACAGGGGTTATTTTGTATGTCCTGGAATACACCAAATTAATGCAGGTCATCTCTGCAGTTAGACTTCTCAAGCACATTTCATGGTCAGGTCATAACATCTTTTCTCAGGATTATGCCAAAAGCACAGCTGACCAGCGACGAACCTTCAGGAGTATGAGGCCTACACTCTGTTCTCTTAGAGCTTGTTTTGGGCTTTTCCAACCGTGTCTTTTTAAAGTCACATCCAAGAACAAGATGATGTCTTTTGAGGACCCTTCTCACTTGCAGGCTTTCCTTGCTGCATGCAGAGCAGAGACCATGGACATTGTCACATCAGCTCACTCATCTAATTGACTTCTTTATTCCTAATTATAGCTTCCTTATATCTAAGTGGATAAATTTGATAGAAATGTCATGTTACTGCCTTTTCTTTTTATAGTCTGTGGTGGTATTGCTGAAAGTTTTTACACAGTACTCCTTAAGGAAAGAGCATTGTTAGACAATATCATTTTCATTGAAGTGAACTCACATTCTTGTTTTCATCTATTACAGGGATTGTTTTCCCCTTGTGTGTATTCTCGTTTACCATTTCAGGTTAAACCGCACTTTGTGTGCCCTGTTGTCACTGTGGAGTTTGGACTTGTCGTCTTTCTCATGTTGTCTCCCCCCACCCTCATCACAGTATTCATAGGTATGTTTCCGTTATTTGTTACTAGTATCAACTTTCTCCTTCATATCATTTTCTCTCATGCTTTATTTTTTCTCCTCTTTTTTCCTTGGCCTTGCCCTCTTTTTCCTCTTTTGCTCTTTTTATATCTTTGCATTCGTTGTATTACCACTCCTTTTCTCTGCTATCATCTCTCTTGTTGACAATTTGTCTTTTTTATGTCTTTTCTCATATAATGTCTGATTGTATTTTTCACATTGTTTCTTCCCACTGGGTTTGACAATGGTATCTTGGAACGTCAGGTGTCAAAATTCTCTGATCAAACGGTAAAGAGTTTTGACCCACCTAGCAAAGCTTAATGCTCAGATTGCTTTCTTGCAAGAAAAACATCTCACAGAAAGTGTTTCTGTGGAATTGCGCAAAGGGTGGGTAGGAGATGTATTTTTTTCTCCGGGAGTGGCAAAAACATGGTGTCATCATTTTGTGTTTGCATATTCAACAGATATCATAGGCAATAGATGAAAAGGGGAGATTAATATTGCTTAAATTGTGTATTGATAAGATTACAATTGTACATTTTAATGTATATGGTCCTAAAGCCCCGGATTGTCAGTTTTGGTCCACTATTCATCAGAAACTTTTACAATATCCTGATGATAATTTTGTTTTAGCAAGTGACTGCAACCATTTTGTCAATACTTTTATTGATAGACATTCCTCTTCTCACTATATTCTGAACAAATCACAGAGACATTTGTACACACTATTCAGCAGTGACATCTAACAGACGTTTGGTGTTTGTGCAATCCTACACTAAGGAAATATACATATTTCTTTCCAGTTCACGAAACGCAGTTTAGAATAGATTACTTTTTCCTAGCACACTCTTACTCAATCCTTACACACAGCCGATTGTGGAACTATTTTAATATATGGCCTTGCCTTGGTTTCTTTACATCTAGTTCTCTTACCTAAACAGTCCTCTGCCAAAAGATGGCGCTTTAATAATTCTTTATTGTTACACATCACTTTTACTTCTTTTTTCTTTCATAACTACTTTCTACACAATAAAACAGATGACATTCCCTTCTATACAATATGGGATCCCTTTGAGGCCTCTGCCAGGGATTTTGTAATTAATTATGTATCTAAGAAAAGGAAAACCTCTCAGATACAGTCCAAACAAATTGTTCAGAAAAAAATGCCTTTAGTATATCTGTTATACCTCCCACACACAGCAAACACTACAACAACTCGTTAAGTCTAAATTTCATTTTAATTAAGTATCCACTGATAATGCATCATCTGATCTTCTCAAATATAGTGCCAAATTTTATGAAGGTCAAAATAAATCTGGGAAATTATTGGCAAACTATTTTAAAATCAAACACAACAAACTACATATAGACTCCATTACTGACGACACTGACACTCCATATCACAAGTATTTGGATATTTTAAATGAATCCTCAGATTCAGACATTTAACAATATCTGTCCTCTGTCCAAAAACCAAATTGTTCCCAAGTAGATTTTTCTTCCCTAGAAACAGACATTACATAATCAGACCTCCACCTCGCACTTCTCTCACTTAAAAAGATAAAGCTCCTAGACCAGATGGTTTTACAGCTGAATTTTATTCTTATTTTTCCAAAGTACTTCTTCCAAAAATCTGTACCCTTATCCATTGATTTACCAAATCTTCCAGCTCTTTTGGCTCTTTCCTTGATGCACTTATATGTCTTATCCCAAAAAAGGGGCAGGACTTACATTATTGTAGGCATTACAGACTAATGGCCTCATTACGATGTCGGTCTGAAAGCATTCCAACCGACTCGGCATCAGAATGGTTTCTAACCAAATTGGATTCGGGGAATCCGACCGACCGATTATGATGTTTCTGAACACCGTTCTGTCAGACTCCCATTGACTTCAATGGGAGCCTGTGTTCCGACCGAAAACACAGACTCCCGTTAAAAAAAGGGGTGTTAAAAAAAGGGGTGGTCGCAGAAAACCTTGCATCCTGGTTGAAAAGAGAGGTCCCATGAGTACCCCCACGGGCCCCAACCGAAGGTCTCTGGGTGAAGGGGGGGCCTGCTACGGGTCCGCAAAGTCGGATCCCAACAGCCGATCCGTGTCAGACAAACTGATTCGGATAGGCTGTCCGAATCCGATATCGTAATGCGTCGGTCAGAAACACGGTCCATAGACCTGTACGATTCGGCTACGACCGACTCGGTTTCTCCGAATACCGATCAGAACCAGATATGTGTCCAAGTCGGTCGGAAACGCGGGTTCCAAATCGGATTCGGACCAACCGAATGCCGTTTGGGGCCTTTCCGACCGACATCTTAATCGGCCCCTATTTCTCTTGTCAACTTACACTGTAAGATCTTCTCCAAAGCATTATTTTTTTTGATTGGAACCCTTCCGTCCCGAACTTCTGGGAAAAGTACAGTCAGGTTGGGTCAGGGGTCGATACCTGTCGGGATAACACTCGCTTATTCTTTAATATTATTTCCAAGTCCTCAAGTTTATCTGATCCTATGGCAGTCATTGCTCTTGATGCCATAAAGTCTTTTGATCAAGTGAATTGGAAATTCCGCTTTCATACCCTTACAATGGTTTGGTTTTGGCCCTAAAATCATAACTTTAATTTCTCTCATATATACCCTTCCTCAAGCCACCAAGTGTGCCAATGGGTTGATCTCCGCTTATTTTACCCTTGGCAGAGGGGTCCAACAAGTATGTCCACTTTCTCCATTTCTCTTTCACTTACTACTGGAACCATTTTTTCTAGGATTAGACAAAACACAAACATACATGGTTTCACACATAATACTCAACATGTTAAATTAGCTGCATACGCTGATGTTATTTTATTGCTCATTTTTAAACCACTTACTTTTCATTCTGCTTTTTCCTTAGAAGTCACCTCCTATTTTTCTATATCTGGATATAAACTGAATACTGACAAATGTGAAATTTTACCCTTAAACAAATTCACTTTCAAACAAGATTTCGATTACTCTAACTTTCAATGACAGTCTACACAACTTAAATATTTAGGCCTTCAATTTACCCAATCCCTTGTGAACTCTATTTCTATTAATATTGATACTTGTGTTCAAAAGATGTCCTCATTAACTAGCAGATGGCATCCTCTACACTTATCTTGGTGGGGTCGACTCGATACTATCAAGATGATGCTAGTTCCTATTATTCTTTTCACCTTGTCTAATATTCCCCTGAATATTCCCCTCAAATCATACACGCAATGTGTTTTCAATCTTAACCTCTTTTCTTTGGCATAATAAAAGCCACACATGTCTCTATCTAAGTTAAAGCGCCATAAGGCTGAAAGTGGAGTACATTTTCCTGATTTTTCTAAATACCATAAGGCATTCTTATTAAAACAATCAGTACATTGGATAATGTCTTCATTACCACACACTCCACTTTGGGTTGACTTAGAGAGTGCATTCTTATCTTCTTTTTCTTTTCATGAACATTTATCAATGGCTGAAAATGCTTGTAAATTAATAGACTCCATTACGTCTCATTCTCCAACAGACCTTCATTCCTTTCTAGATTCTACCATTTGGCATAATAAATACATACAAGTGAAGAACAGACCTATTTACTGGCAAACATGGAGAATCAGGGGATTAGTTTGGGTCTACAAATTGTTCAATCAGGACTCTCATATCTTTTTCACAGGCTCAAGCACTTTTTGATCTTCCCCCGCTTTCTGCACCAAGTTTATAACCCTACAAAATATCATCTCTCAATCATATGTTCACTTTAAATCCATTTCTTCACCTAGTCCTGTACCTCCCAATAGTCGTGCTAATATTTTATATACAAATACAAAAGCCTGTACTATTTATTCACACTTACAATGCATCCCTTGTGATCGACCTAAATCTAGTATTGAGCTAGCATTGGAATCTGACATCCATTATTTTTCCCATCTTAACTTGGAAACACATCTGGATTAAAATCAGGAAATCCTTTCGAGCAGCAAATACAACACAAACACTCTTCTACCTAAATATTAGACTCTTTTTGACTCCTGCTTTCCTACGTAAGAATAATCCAGAAATCCCGGATACTTGTTGGTCCACACAAGCTGACTTGAAACATTAGCTATTCACATGCCCCTTTGTTTGTACTTTTTGGACACAAGTTTGGGGCCAAATAAATTCTATATTTCATTCCAATGTACCTTATTCTTTTATTAATGTGTTTTTGAGTAGTGTATCCGACACATGGATAAATGTATCATTTGATATGAAAATATTAGATTTGTTATTAGCAATTTCCTTTCAGCAAATAACTTGATACTGGAAAGAATCTTCAGAATTATCTTCTAAAGCATGGTGGTATGCAATTTGCCATAATCATCGATTGGACTCTGCTTATATGTATCCTATATCGCTTGTTTTAAAGCAAAAAGATCTTTGGACAACATTTACTCAGTTCCTAGATCATTCTGTAAAACTGTCATTTGCACCTACACCTAATGTTCAGGAAGTTCTCCAACCGCCCTGACGTCCCACTCAAAAATATATTTATTTATTATGTAACATTTTGATATCTACCTTATTACTTAACCTTTATCAATAATCAGATATTTATGTATATGGCTCATGTAATTATTCCCCTTTCTTTTCCCCCTCCCTTCTCTCCCATTTTACCTAATTGTCTTTAATTATTCTCATGCAATATTTACCTTGTATTATTAATCTGTACTATTTTTTCCACAATAAACATCTTCTTTAAAACTTAAAAACAATCAGTCAGTCATAAACTTTATTCGACAATTCAGACTTAAAAGTTCATCAAGTGAAAACATTTCATACCATCAATGCAAACAATAAATAGTAAAAACATTCATAATAAAATGATACAAATCTCACATTACCTATGTAAAAGGGCTAGAATCTAATAGATCACTAAAACTATACAATACATGAAAATAATGGACATAACCGATACTGAACAAAAGCTGATTAAGAATATCTCTTTCTAATGGTTAATGACCCTCTAATGAAACTGATCACAGCACTACAAATTTCTGCCACACCTAGCTGCAGTAAGTATGAAAAGCCCTTTTTATATGAGCTTAAATGTAATGCACGTAAAAGGTGAATTAACAAATTAGTTTTCACTGACTGGTAGAGAGTGCAAAAAAGCATGAAGTGAACTGTGCTTTGGCGTGAGTAGTTGTCTTAAGGGAAAGCTAGCAGGTTTCCTGTTCCCGTGGACGTGTGCCGCTCTGTTCCTTGGTTTCCAGCCACAACTTTGGTGGTTATGGTGCACGTACCGTATGGCTAATATGCCGGGACAGACGGAGTGAACTCAGCAACCGACAGTGGTTGCATCCAGAATATACTGAACAGTAATATCACTGGTTCAGTATTTTATCTATTGATTTACTCACGTGTTTTTTCACATGTTTTTTCAAGGAGTATTATTTATTGAATTGCAGTAGCGTACAATCTGACCCTGAAGAAGGCCGCAACACTATCTAGGTCTCTCTGGCTGAAACATGTTGGTCGAATGACACATCTGTCTTTAATTTTGGGATTTGTGTTTTAAGTTTCTCATTAGTTTTAATCCTGGCATCGGGTAGCCGAATAAAGTTACTTATAGCTAAACCTGTTAGCTAGTTTTAACTTTCACCTCACAGCACTGCACTCCATTTATCCTTTTCCACACCACATAGGGGTTTAGTACACCCAGCCTTACTCAATAAAAACATCCCTGAGCTCCTCCCTCGTAGAGAGGGGGTTGTAGCCCACGTGAAGACTAGGTCTATCATGTGAGGAGGCTCCCCTATGATGAAGCATGACACCTTTGGTGTGTGAGGGGAATCGTCCTGAAAAGGGAAACCCCTAGTCTTTGTATAGTAGAGCACGTCCAGACAGTTTAATATCCTCCTCTTGTTCCGGACCCGTGGCCCCTTTTTTGTGTAACATTAATTTGGTGGGGAGTTGGTTCACGCAGGTCCTTAAATCTCCTCTAGCCCCCAAGTGTATTCAAAGCTAGCAGGTTATCAAACCACGTTCCTTGCTGAGGAAAAGCTAAAAGAAAATCTAAGGACCCCAAGCGTAGCCTTGTCAAGTATAATCTGTATTGGGTATTATCTGCGTATGTTAGATAAAACTCCAATTCAATTTCGGGGTCAAGAGGACAACTGGAGGGCCTTGGATCAGTGGGTAAAATGTGTCTGGTCATGAAAAACAGACTTTATCTGGGCTTAGCGAAAGACCCAATTAAATCAGGATTGGTGAAGTACTCAGGAACCCTCAATCTGGCAAAAGTGCTCCTGACGTAAGCTAACCAAAGAATGTTAGCTATTTTATCCAAGGTCAAATACACGGAAAGAATGCATTTAGAGAGGCTTAGATCAAGAGGTTGCCAAATTTTCAACCATAACAAACAAGGAGCCAGCCTGAGAAGGTCTTCCAGGTTGTTCAGACCCACTTCAGCATGGCAAAAGAATGTAGGCAACCCCGAGGGAACCACTAATAATCTATGCAAAAAGCAATTGGAGTACCCCCAAAATCCAGCCCCATAGGTGGCAATTAAACAGAATTTGGATTTATAGAGGTAGCATTTCCTTCACTGGCCTATGCCCCAATTTTGACACAAAATAGAATACTGCTTCAACCGTTCTAGACAGCTGTTGTGCTCTCAGCATGAGCAGGGAACCTCAATTTAGATGTGTCAAAAGGAATGCCTAAGTAGTTAAAGCTCTTTCCTTTAGTGACAGGAACACCATTAATGAAGTGGATCTTAGTTTTTGGTGTGCTTTACACCACAGACCATTATTAAAGACTTTAAACAATTTATGTTTAGATCTAATGCTGTAATAAACTAGGATAAAGCATTTATCAGCCTCTTCAGACTGTTAGCAGTCCGAGCTATAAGGACCCCATCGTCAGTGTAAAGAAGAGTAGGAATATACCAGTTACACACCCTCGGGATATCTAGTCTCTTCTGAGGTAAATAACCCTCAACACCATTTACATACATTTAAAAAAGAAACGGTGCTAGAATGCAGCCCCGGCGGACACCTGGATACAATGTGTAGGTGGTGTGCAATGCCCCCTTGAGCCGTAACGAATCTTGGTTGTAGTGTCCCTATGAAGGCAACGTATGAGGATGACTAAAGCTTCTTCCACCACAAGATTTTTTAGAGTAACCCATAATTCAGAATGCTTCACTGTATCAAATGCTCATGAGAAATCAATGAAGGCCAAATACAATGCGCTTTTCTTGACTTGGGTGTACTTATCAATTAAAAGGGAGAGGTTCAGACATTGTTCTACAGTACCAGACCCTTGTCTAAAACTGCATTGCACCTCTGAGAGGATATTATTGGACTCAGCGCACTGCTCCAATCTCGCTAAAAGAACCCTGCTGGGATCTTCACTGTAGAGTTCAACAGGGATATTGAACAGTAGCGTGTTGGATTATTCTTATAACCCTTTTTAAAAATGGGAATGATAATTGCTTCTTTCCATGTGGTTAATAAAGAGCCAATGATCACAGCTCTAAAAGCGCTGGTGAGCAAGGGGGCCCATTGATCGATATTTTCTTTAAAGAAGTCCAAAAGGACTCCATCCGGGCCTGATGCCTTGCCATATGACTCTTCTTAATGACTGCAATGATGTCCTTGACGCTGATGGCATGACAAAAATAGATGGCAATCTCCCAAGCAGTTCCAGAAAGTTTGATGATGTCTTGTTCAGTATGGGAGAGGATGGGGGTATTGAATACTTGTGTAAAATAGGCAACTCAAGATTCAGCCGGGATTAGGTAATCTATCTTTGAGGGAGGCCCTTCAGTAAATATAGAGTGCCTCACTGCTCCCAAAATAGTCTAGAGTCCCTAGTGTTCCTTTCCACTAATAAATTGGACCATGCTTGATCTCTAAGTTCAGCCTTTCTGTCCCTAAGAACAGCTTTATAGGTCTTGCGGGCTGCTTTAATATTCTACCAATCTTTCAAGGTGCAATTTAGAGCTACCTTTAACTGCTTGTAGGCTTTAGAACAAGCTATGTTGAACCAGCGCAGTGGGGGTGAGCTGGTTGACCAACGTTTTGATGTTAATAATTGGGGATAGAATGACAGATGGTGCCAAAACTCTTTATTATGGATCAAGGGGAGGTGTCAACTGATAAACACTTGTTCACTTCATCTAAATTTCCAGTAACTAAAGACACTGCAAGCTTTTTGGGTCACCAGAATCCCACCTGATTTGAAGGCCTTTGTTGGCAGAAAATACAATTGGGGCCACTTCCATGTTAGCCATATGTTTAAGCTGATCTAAATTTAGAAATAGTGTGAGATGATTTAAAATCTGAGACTATATAACTGAATTCTTTTGAGATTAGCATAAAATCAATAATAATATGGTTACCTCCCCCAATGAAAGTTTGAAGGGCCCTAAAAGGGGTCATACCATACTCACTAGCAAAAATGAGATCCTTGTTAAATATCAACTTGTTTAAAGCATCCCCATACTTGGAGTGCCTTAAGAGGTCCATTATTTGGCCATCTGTATTTTCTAATCTGCAAACCTGAGACCCACTAAACTCACATAAAACACAATTAAAATCGCCCACCCAAAGCAGGCAATGTGCATGATTTTTTAAATTTAAATAGCAACCATATTGTCTAACATATCTACAATGTCTGAGTAATGGTGATGAAATACATTTTGGTAGAAATTAATAATTAACAGGGCAACAGGGCCTGACCCAGACAGCATCAATAGTTGGACACAAGGAGAGGAGTGTAAAGACTTCATTTAAGGAAAGTGACCTTAACGGAAATCAAGATGGTCAAACCGCCCTTCCCCGTCGAGAGGAGGAAGGAATCGACGGGTTACATAATGAAAGAAAACCATCGACGGGTTACATAATGAAAGAAAACCATCTATATGAAAATTGTTCAATAACCAAGTCTCTTTAAGGCAAATTATATCAAAGTCTTTTAAGAATACTAGCTAGTCTTCATTGGACAATGTGGCGCGTACTCGTGCTATATTCCATGATAAGAGATTGGAGGCTACAAAGTATGAAAGGGCCCCTGATTTGATTTCAGCTTTGGGGGGAGGTATAAACAATGTTTGGTATTTAATTAAAGGACAAAATATTTCTTAGATCTGATAATACCCTGTGCCTTGTTCATTTCTTGCAATGCATAAATGCTTAAACATATATTGAAAAATGCAAAAGATTTGTGTTTGAATATTGTGAGTTTTGAGGATAAACACGGAATTACATATTTGAGCAAAGGTTAGTCGGGCATAGGAAAAGCCAAGCATCCAAGTGATCTCTTCTTTAAGTGAGGGAAGGTTGCATTGCTACTGGTCTGGCTGATGCTGTTCTGTGTATGTGGGAGGAGACTGAACTGCTGCTGCTCATGTCCCTGCGGTGCAAACCCAGCTGAGTGGTGTGTAGATTATATTGAGAATTGTTGGACTTTAACCTAGATCCCATCTACCATAGCACATATGCTGTTTTTTTTATGTGTTTATTAAAGATATGCATATCTCAGTGCAGTTTTGAGAGAAATGACTTCAATTACAATGTTACAAAGACATGCCTTGAGAAAAGCATCTGTCATATAATTGTATAAAAGCATTTCAAGATTAAGTCATAGTGAGGGGGCATGGCTTCTCCTGGCTGTAAGATGGGCGCACCTTGAGTGGGCTCTACTGGCCGGGCGACAATAGCCTTCAAAATCCAGCGATCTCAGGGTGCATGAATCCACTGCGGCAGAGGATCTGCAATTCTAAGTTATGCTGCAGCGGCGGAGCAAAATAAAAACCTGCAACAAGCCCTGTATGAGCCACAAATCTGTCCATAACAGGAGGGTGGAGGAGGCCTGTCGGAGAGCCTGCCGTGGAGAAGGCCGCTACAAACGTACACCATGAGGCTGCCGGAGCCTTCTCTTGAGCGGACTGGGCCTGGTGCACCCGCCTGACTGAGAGGGTGGAAAAAGAGACTCTAGGAGCGGTGAGCGCACCGGGGGCGCTACGAGAGTCCTACAGCCTGGACGGATTCGGCCGCGCTGAAGTAAACCGCAGAACAAGCAGTGAGATGAGCAAGCGGCGGCTCTACTACACATAGACGTGGTTGGGCGAAGGGCCTAGCAAAGCGGCGCCACGGAGACCGCCCGCTACTCTACCCAGGTGACGGTGGTGATGATAACGCTGATCCTTATCTTATCACCCTAAGGATCTTCAGGTCGCCAGGATCTTTTTACCTGCTGAATAGTGTGAAGGGAAGAAAATCCTTTTCAGTTATGCAGCCATTTAGAATCCAGTTACCTTAAAAGACCACTGACTCCGAATTCAATTTTGTGGGTTTATTACAGCCAAGAATAACTGCACGTGCAAGCACCTCAACACGAGGTTAAAGAAGTAAATGGGCACTAATACAAATAGCATCCTACGCAGGAGTCTCATCCGACTCAGGATAAGAAGAATCGTTAGCTCCAGAAGAATTAGACAAGCAATAATTGCTCCGACCTCTATGTTATTCCTCATTTACCTAGATAAGCATAAAACCATTAGCTGTCCCTTCTCTATCACTTTGATGACATACCTACTTAACGAATTTCCAAGGCAAGAGTAAAGGAAAAAGGTGTCAGCTGTGAAGACTTCCTAAGAAGTACACTCACATAGCATTTCGAGCTCGTTCTGAGATGCTCCTTCCTATAATCCCCCTCTGCCTCCTCTCTCTGATATCCTCTACCTCTTCTCTACTCTCCACCTTCGGGACACTGTCCCTAATACAAATCCCAAAAACAATTGAACACGCCCTTGTCACGCCTCTTCGGCCAGGTCTTCCTTCTCGTACTTTTCCATCGAAACTCTTACTTCATCCAGGACGGTTACGATGACCTTGAGTCCCAGGCACCTTCTCCACTGAAAACATCATCCCTGCATTCCAGTGTACTCCCATCTCAATGCCTCCCACCACCCTAACTCGTGAAACAAAGAGCCAGTCTTTCGCTAACGAGGCATATGTCCTTGCACCTGCAACAGAAGATACGTTTCAACAGACTTTTTCCCTCTGCATGAATTTACCAACTGTACCCAGAGAGCCTTTCCAAGAGAACCTTTTCTACCTACAAGTTAAGCTAACATAAGAATGGATCATGCCTTTCCTTTACATATATGCAGTCAGGCCTATACACAATTTAAACGCACAATTATGATCACTTCTATAAGCATTGGTTCATTACATTTCATATGCGAAAAGTGAACTACACGTGCAACTTAATATGGTACACGTTTAACTACTGCATCTCAATTATACATAGCCTACTCCAATAATGCATCATTTTGAACACGTTTCAGTTAAGCATTACATTTGCAAAATCATAATAGCACACCTACCCTTCTATTCACTCTAATAATGCAATTTACGACTACATTAGCTAACCATTCATTAATATATATAACTAGATATATGCGGGTACAGACTAACGATGATTATGATGCATATCGCTCTATCAGTTCCCCCTTTGATGACTCCTGTCATCACATCTTTTCAACTCTCTTGGAGAAAGAACCGACCTAAACTGAACTCGTTGCCATTCTCCCTTGTCTGAATCTCTCCAAACTCTTAAGGTTTCGATAGTGACTGTCCTGCAGTCTAGCCATTCTCGTCTCATTTTCTCTCAGAGCCCTGTCAGCTCTGCCTGCTCGATACCATTTGTATGCTTTGATCAGGCCCCACAGACAAACCACACAAACCACCACAATAAGGAGAGGTCTCAGAACATAACCAAGGAATACCTTTCCCAAATTCGCCAACCAGCTCCCCACTTGACCGAATCCTTTGCCAACCTTCTCCCAGGCTCCCTCTTCAGTCAAGTCCGCTATTTTCGTGTGGATGGTAGTGATGTTACTTATATATTTCTCCAGATCCTTGCTGCGGTCTGGTATATAAGTACAGCACTCTTGAACCTTCAATAATTTACAGACTCTGCCCTCTTTTGCCAATAAGACATCCAAAGCAAGGTGATTCTGCAAAACCATTGTCCTTATCGACAACATCTCTCCCTCCACAAGTACCAACGATTTTGCTGTGTTCATTGATAGTTCATCTATCACAGTCGCCAACCTCCGGATCTTTACGTTATTCAAGACCACTCCCAAACTTGGTATCAGTGCTCCAAAGATATCTCCCACTACGACCCCTGCACTCGCACCTCTTCTCACTCTTGAATGCTTTCCACCTTCCAAAAGTTCCAAATCCTCTGTATGGTAAATCTTTGGAAATATTATTCCCAAGTAACACGTACCATACCAGTTCGCAGGCAATCTCACATAAGCATTCCTTCCACACACGAAATACACCGTAGGTATCACTTGTACAGGGCCTTGGAGAAAATTCTTTGCTGACTCCGCCATGGTGAAAACATGGTCACACGTACTCTGTCCCACTGGAACCTTTTCATAGTAGGTCTGATAACGTCTCACACACAGCTTTCCCCTCTGCTCCTTGTCCAAGGCTATAGGACCATAACTTCCTTTTGTTCGGTGCAATCTCTCCTCCTCGGTCCAATCTACTGGACTATGCCCTGTGTCCCGTGTCTGTGTTAGTTTTCTATATCTATCTTCTACCTGATCTACAAACTTCTTTTCTACATCTGATAATGAGCACGTCAAGTTATGTCGGTGGGCATATGCTGTGTCCAATTCCAAAGACGGTATGAAGTACTTCCTAAGTCTATCCTCTGACTTATAGTAATCGTACTTATTCAAATGTTTGTAAGCTGGGACTTCAGGAAGCACTGCATCGTAATTGGAAAAGAAATACTCAAACTGATCTCTTTCATAAAATATACTAAGCAACAGACTACATGAAATCCCATACGTCAGTGGAAGATGGTGATATCTAATACCCTCATCCACTGAAGCAGGCAACTGCATACACACATAGCAATCTTTAGCATCCATCGCATCTACATACTCATATAGCAGCTTGGCGTAAGCATTAAGCTTGAAATCACTTCTAGACAAATCTACATGCAATCTACGACTTTCTTCTATCAGCAAAGCCTTGTCAGCTCCTATGTTTCCCTCTTTTTGGCTAGGTGTAGTAGGTGTAGGAGTTTCTGGCACCCCCTCCACTGCTAGCTCGTGTGGAACTGTATATGAGACTACAATTACTATGATTATAGAAACTATCACAGCCCCTATAAGTATGCCTACGATCAATTTGGATCTACGATGTGGATCTCCAGCCTCCATGATCTCGAAAGTTCTTGAAAGTTCTTAGTTTCAGCAATGAGCACTCAAAAGTCTATGTCTTCTCCACACGTGACTTGCTTAACCAACTCGAGCAACCCTTCGAAACCTCTGGAAATCCCCTTTTTTAGCTACAGTCATAGTCCAGAAAAAGACTTCCCTAAACTCTTATTCCTCTTCGGTGGAAAGTCCCTAAGTTTATTCTTCTTCCACTCGGATCTAGTTTATCTTCTTCTTTAGACTTTTTATTTACAACAGGTTATATTTCATCCACAATAAGATCATCTGCAAGTGCTTCTAAAACATGATACAAAAGTTCAAGGCGAAGAATTACCAATTCATGTGAAGACGGCTCAAATCCAAAAGACGGAAATTCGAGTCGATGCAAAACCAATTCTCGGACTTTACTCAGAAGAGGGGGATTCGGAACTGTGAAGGTCAGTATTCCTTCGACTTCGAGTCCTGGTATTACCAGCACCACCTTCAGCACCACGCTCGGGCTCTTGCTGACCACCTGCACAGACCTCAGCCTCCCCGAGCTCACTACCCCCTGCATCAGTCACTGCGTAAGTCCACTCAGGGGTAGAGTATCTCTGGCAAGGAACCCTCGTTCTTTTCAACCTCCTCTGACCCTCTTGAGTCTGCTCTTCGTCACTTGCTTCTGTTTCAGACATTTCAGACACTGGAGCAAGATCTCTTTCGGGTGCCAACTTCAGATTCAGTCGCCTCTGTCTTTCAGGCCAAGCCTCCTCAATTCTGGTCGTTCTTCCGCCTTCCCCGTCTATACCCTGTGCACCACTTCCTTCTTCTGCTGAATCTGACTCCACTCCACCCACTGCACCACCTCTGTCCTCCGAGTCAGAGTCGAGGTTCTGGTTGTCGGAACCCCCTTCAGCTTGCTCTGGTGCACCACCAGCTGCGTCAGCGGCCCTCACAGCTTGACTTGTCCTCTCATGTGGCCCTGCCACATCAGCTGGATTTTCATTTACGAGAGGAGCTGTTTCTTCTGAGGGTGCTGAAACTCTGCGGGTATGGGAAGCATGTACCCAGTTCGGCAATCCTCCACACTTCACTGCTGTGTTCGTTACCAGTATCACCTGGTACGGGCCTCGCCACCGAACATCCAGACAGCTCTTCCTCACATGCTTTCGGACAAGCACCGAGTCGCCTGGACACAGGTCGTGGCACAGATCACTCGAGGCCGGAACAGCTGCAGCTTGTACCTGCTGGGACACAGAACGGACCACATCAGATAGTCCTTTACAGTAATCGAGAATCAAGTCATCAGTGATGTTTATCAAAGCCGTAGCCGGTACTGCTGGCAACCACATTGCACTTCCCATCAAGATTTCGTGAGGGGACAACCCAGTCCTCCTGTCTGGGACACTTTGCATGCTCATCAGCACAAGTGGCAATGCGTCAGGCCACTTCAGAGACGTTGATGAACACATTTTTGCCATCCGGGCTTTCAAAGTCCCATTAACCTGCTCCACCATCCCAGAAGCCTCTGGTCGGTAACTGCAATGGAGTCTCTGATCAACATTCAATGTGGCACAAAGTAACTTCATGATTTCACTGTGGAAGTGTTTTCCTCTATCTGATTCCAAAGAGGTTGGAATACCAAACCTCGGGATGAGTTCCCTCAACAATAACTTAGCCACTGTGAGAGTGTCACACCTGCGTGTTGGGTAAGCCTCCACCCACCGTGAGAATACACATACCAGCACCAAAATGTATCTCAACCCATTGCACTTAGGCATTTCCACGAAATCTAGCTGTATCCTATTGAAGGGCCCTCCTGACCTCCCAATGTGACTCAAGGTGACTACAGTTTTCTTTCCAGCATTCATCTGCTGACACGTAACACACCTCTGACAAACTGCTTCAGCAATCGCACGAAATCGTGGGTTATACCACGTTTGTCTAAACACACGCATCATTGCATCTCTACCAAGGTGTACTGGTCCATGTATTAGTCTCGCCATTGGGCTCAGCAAATTCTCTGGCAATACAGCTCTCCCATCACTGGAAACCCAAACATCCACATCCCCTCTTTCACACCCTGCTTTGACCCATCCGTTCCGTTCCTGGTCTGAGACCTCATCCTGCAGCCGCTTGAGTTCCTCCCAAGTGTCTGCCATGGCCAACATCATGTTGAGCTCGGTTCTTTCTTGGCTCTCTCCTGTGTAACCCTATGCATCCTTGTTCTGCACAGAAGCGGGCGACTTCGTCCACATAATTGTTTCCCAAAGACACAAAATCCTCCCCCTTTCCATGCGCAGTGCACTTGACAACTGCGATTTCCTTTGGATATTGCAATGCATCTAGCAGTTGTCTTACATGCTCTCCATTCCTAATGGGTGAGCCAGATGATGTCAAAAATCCCCTCTGGGACCATAACTGTCCGAAGTCATGAACCACACCGAATCCATACTTGCTGTCCGTGTAGATCGTGATTCGAATTTGATCAGCGGCCAAACAGGCACGAGTCAAAGCAATGATCTCAGCTACCTTCTCGGAGCGTACTCCTTCTAGGCAAGCAGCCTCAACCACCCTGGAAATGGTACATACAGCAAACGCTGCTCTTAGTTGACCAACACTGTCTCTTAGACATGAACCATCGACAAAGAAAATTTCATCTGGGTCAGTCAGTGGTTCATCGACAATGTCAGGTCTCGGTTTGTTGCAGAGTTCAGTCACGTCAAGACAATCATGGTCCGCACAATCTTCATCATCTGCATTCGGTATGGGCATTAATGTCGCAGGGTTTAAGACGGAGCACCTTTTCAGAGTCACATTCTCTGCGGCAAGTATGACTTGCTCATACCTTGTTAACCTGTTATTCGATAGGTGCTGAGTCTTAGTCCTGGTCATCAACAACTCAACCGAGTGTGGCACATAAACAGTCAAAGGATGACCCATTACAATGCTTTCACATCTTTCAATGCTGACACCTGTTGCAGCAATGGATCTTAGACATCCGGGCAACGCAGAAGCTACTGGATCTAGAGTAGCTGAAAAGTAGGCAACTGGTCTACGGACACCTCAATGATTCTGAGCTAAGACCGCTAATGCACAACCCTCCTTCTCACAACAGAACCATGAAAAAGCCTTGTTATAATCAGGCATTCCCAAAGCTGGTGCACTGCACAACTCTTCTCTCAGTCTTAGGAATGACACCAAGCACTCCTCGCCCCATGGTACCGGATCACTCACATCCTTGTGCGTAAGTCTCTGTAAAGGCTTTTCTCTCAAGGAAAAATTGGGAATCCACTGACGACAATAGCCGACCATTCCCAAAAACATCCTGACTTCTCTCTGAGTGGTGGGCACTGCCATGTTCATTATCGCCTCAATTCGATCTGGTGACACCTTCCTCTTGCCTTTTTCTAATCTGTGACCTAAGTACTGTACCTCATTTAGGCAGTACTGCAACTTGTTTGGAGACACCTTGTGTCCGTTCTCTGCTAAATGGTTCAATAGGGCTACCGTGTCTATCCTGCAAGCATCTTCCGATTCTGAGGCGACAAGAAGATCGTCTATGTACTGCACGAGAACTGAGTTCTGCGGCAATACGAGACTCTCAAGATTCTTCTTCAAGATCTGATTAAAGATCAATGGACTTTCTGTGTACCCTTGAGGGATACGACACCATGTTAACACACGATTTTCCAGCCGGAAAGCAAAAAGAAATTGGCTTTCCTCATGGAGCGGTATCGAGAAGAATGCTTGGCACAAATCGATAACAGTAAACCACTCGGCTTCACATGGGATCTGAAACAGTATCACTGATGGATTCGGTACCACTGGACAACAGGGGACAACTATCGTGTTAACCCTTCGCAGGTCCTGTACAATCCTGAATTTCCCGCTCGGTTTCTGTAGTCCCATGATGGGTGAATTACATGGGCTACCTCTGATCTCTTTCAGAATGCCTTGCTTGATCAAAGACTCGATTACAGGTTTAATCCCTGCGATCGTTTCAGGCGACAGATTGTACTGGGGGGTTCTAGGGAATTCAACATTCTGTTTCACCTGGATCTGCACAGGTTCAACCCCCTTGATTAGTCCGATCTCTTCTCCTGTGAAATCCCACACTTCTTGTGAAACAGAATCTCTCAAGTCCAGTGGAAGTTCTTCCACTGTCACCACTGGGTACATTTCTATACACAATTGCTGATTAGCGACCTTAAAGGTGGCATCGTCATCTTCTGTCTGAACCTCCACTCCCCTAGGTGTGCAATAGATAGTGCAGTTCAATTTACATAATAGGTCTCTTCCCAAAAGACAGACCGGGCTCGTATCGCACACCACAAACTGATGTCTAGTTTGGAAGGAACCTATCCTCACTGGAATCGGTTCGGTCAGTGGGCTGGTTATTCTTTTGTTCGCCACTCCAACAACTTGGATCGATTGTCCCGAGAGGGGTAGGTTGGGGACCACTGCTTATCTGACAGTGGACCGGGTAGCACCAGTGTCAACCAAAAGAGTGGTAGGATGACCATCAATGTCCGCCTCCACAAAAGGTCCTCTCTGGTCTACCTCCAAGACTGCTCCAAGTGTGCAATCTTCCTCCCCCCTCAGGCACCGTCAGGCTAACGGGTCTGGACTGTACTCGTCATACCCTTCGAAAAGGGGCATCTGCTGGTAGGTTCGCGTTCCTTGCAAAATTCTCTGTGGCTGGGGAACCTGTACTTGTGGGTTATACGTCCCCCCTTTCATCGATCTGGGCCTCATCACAGTATTGACTACCTCCGGCACAGGTGCCTGAACCACCTCTACCTCCTGCTGCACCTGGTTGGCTGGGTTCAAGGGGCACTCACGCTTCCAATGTCCAATCTGATGACAAAGATGACACGCAGTGGTCTTCTTCAGTGTCGCCACATCCACCCCCGTTTGGGATCTATAGGTTTCCCCTTTCCCTGGCCTTGCCCATTTTGGTTCCCTTGGTAATTTCCCGTTCTCCTTCCCAGCGTCCCTCCACTCGGCTGGACCTGGGCTGTCTGCATCTGAACGAGCATCAGTTTGTCCTTTAGCTTCCGGTGCTTCGAGTCCACTTCATCACTACAGTACCTCGCATACCGCAAGATTTCATCTACCGGCTTGTTCTGCCAACAGATCAAATGGTGCTGTATCATGAGGCTGACCTCTGGTCTCAATCCCAAGACAAACTTTGAGACAAACTGTCCCATATCCCTGTTTAAAAGCTTGCAAGAGTCTTTCATAATACTCATGCACCGTCTCTTTCGGCTCCTGCACAGTTCGATCTATCTTAACCCAGTCGATGTCTTGGGGCGAAATCTTCAATTTCAACCATATAATCACTTGCTCGAATTTTTTCATGACAATTGGTGATGGACCATTTGTAACAGCATCCCTTTCAGGTTCACAGGTCGGCCACTCAACTGCAATTTTACAAGCTGTCCACAAATCCCCTGGTACCACTATATCAAACAAAGTGTTCAAATCAGTCCATAGTACCTTCGAAATTTTAACGAAACGCTCAACCTGTTTGTACCATTCTACGGGTTTTTCCCTCAGCCGAGGAAAATCATTTGTAAACGCAGCCAAGTCCCCTCTACTCCATGGCACATGCACGTACCCTCCGTTCTGTACTTCCCGTAAAGGATAGTTCCCGACGCCCGTCGCCCTCCCCCGGAGGCGGCGTTTCTCCTACAATTTTCTTTGCCATCTTCTTCTTTGACCACCTTTCTTCCCATTTATCCAACAATTTCCATATACGCATCCCTACAATTAGATCTTTAGTATGCGTCCTTAATCCTGTGATCCTTTTCTCCTCCAATTCCTGATCACTATATTGCAACCTATGCGATCCTTGCAACGTTTTTGTTTTATTCAAATCCACCTCATATCTCTTAGCCAATTCTGTCAATTTCTCATGTGCGGTCCTTGCTTTACGAGTCACATCTTTTGCCACGAAAAGCAGCTCGTCTGGCTCATAAATCTCTATTCTCTCCAAAGGCAGGTTCCCACTAATCATTTCATCTACCTCCGCCTTTAGTCTTACTACATCCAACAGCCTCGCCTTCACTGCACTCCTCAACATTTCTCGACAAACCGCACCATTCCGCTCGTCATAGTCACTGCTTTGTTCTCGTGACTTGTTCTCTTCTATCGTATTCCTGGAACTTGGTCTAATTTCTAAGATTTCTCGTTCCCTATCTCCTGGCATTCTATCACTTTGATTCCTTACTGGTGGTGTCCACATCCTCAAAGCTGACTTGGACTCGAATAAAGACCCTGGCCGTGCCGGTCTCTCATCCACCTGTTCATAAGAGGAGTCTGCTGTGGCTGGCAGTGGCGTGCTCGTTTCTATGGGCTTCGGGGAACGGATCAATTGTACCTCTACGCCATTCCCTCTAGCGCTGATCTCCTCTCTCCCTGTAGTCTGCATTAGACTTCCTTCACTTATTCGATCTGGGTCGTACACCGATACTATAGGACCAATGGTAACAGGTACAGTCAGGGAGTCCGGCAACCGCATATTCCCCACGGGAGACTGGGTTCCCGCTCCCTCCGTTCCTGTGGAGATTTTTCCTACTACCCTCATGTTTGTCTGTTTGTATGACTCATCCATCCCTCCTGCCATAATCGAATTTCCTGCGCTATATTCTGGATTTACTGGAGGTGGTCTCTCTGCCAGCAGCCTGTCTAACAAGCTGTCATCCGTATCACTGTCATCTTCCTCTGTGCTTTTCCCCTGCGTACCTCCCGTTCCCTCTAATAACAGATATAATCTGTCCCCCTCAATTGTCTCTACTCTCCATCTTTTCTCTAGTGCATCCCATCTCGCATCTTGAAATGCCCTAATCGACTTCTTCACCCTTTCTTGGCTTTTGTCTCTCTTCCTGTCGTACGCTGCTCTAATCCATGCATGTAACGCCTCAAACTGTGTAGGCCTAGGTAATGGTCACAAGGAAGACATCACAGATTTCAACTGGTATAACACTTCCAACCTGAAAGTACCATAGCGTGGAAAGGTCAATTCTTCTTCTCCTTCTGTCATTTTATGCCAATTCTCAAGCCAAATTATAGTATGTAATCCTACATTCTTAGCCATATAATGTGCTGGCGTATCCTCGGGAGGGGCTTCCTCGCCTCCCCGAGTAACCACATGTCTATCCCCTCTACAGAGTTCTCGTAAAACTTTAAAACATTTCATGGTAAAGCAGATTTCTGTTCGCACCCAATATTTCGTTTTTTTACTTCCTGACTTCAATCTTCCAATGCCAGCGTGGCTCACACCAACCAACCTATCGCAGCACGGCACTGTCTGACGTCACCCATCCTCCACTCGCAGCAGTTCCCCTCCTTCCTAATTCTCTCGCTCTCGCTCACCCGTGTCCCAATCACACTCTGAAGCAATTGTCCATCCTACCGAACAATTACCTCTCGGACTGTCGGTCCACTGATGACCAACCAGCCTCTCAAAATTGTTGACCTCAATCTGGCAACTGTCTGTCCGCGTACGACCGGACAATCACCTCTGACACAATCGATAGGATCCAAACACTCAATGTTCTGCACACAACAACCTACGACCAGCGTCGGTTATTCACACATTCGCACATATGTTCCCTATCCTCAGTGGGTTTGTCAACGACGTCTCATGACCCCCACAACCTCTGGTCGACAATCTCAGCTCTGGGTGTCTTCTACACCACAATATCTCTCGGCCCCGCGCGCGCTCACGGTCCAATCCTCAATCACACAACTCTCATTCCAACTCCGCAAGACATCACACAATAATTAAACACCGCAATCTAACAAACATCACCCTGTTCATACTCACTCTACCACGAACTGCTACTTCTGCCGCACCGTCACTCTCCGTCAGTTCTCAGCGACCGCCAGCGTCCTCCTCTTACGATCCACTGGATCACCATCACTCGGGCTCTATGGGGCAAATAATCCCTTATCCTAATCTAGATCTCCCCTTACTATCAGAGGAAACCATCCTACTCTGCTACCAACTGATAACGCTGATCCTTATCTTATCACCCTAAGGATCTTCAGGTCGCCAGGATCTTTTTACCTGCTGAATAGTGTGAAGGGAAGAAAATCCTTTTCAGTTATGCAGCCATTTAGAATCCAGGTACCTTAAAAGACCACTGACTCCGAATTCAATTTTGTGGGTTTATTACAGCCAAGAATAACTGCACGTGCAAGCACCTCAACACGAGGTTAAAGAAGTAAATGGGCACTAATACAAATAGCATCCTACGCAGGAGTCTCATCCGACTCAGGATAAGAAGAATCGTTAGCTCCAGAAGAATTAGACAAGCAATAATTGCTCCGACTTCTATGTTATTCCTCATTTACCTAGATAAGCATAAAACCATTAGCTGTCCCTTCTCTATCACTTTGATGACATACCTACTTAACGAATTTCCCAGGCAAGAGTAAAGGAAAAAGGTGTCAGCTGTGAAGACTTCCTAAGAAGTACACTCACATAGCATTTCGAGCTCGTTCTGAGATGCTCCTTCCTATAATCCCCCTCTGCCTCCTCTCTCTGATCTCCTCTACCTCTTCTCTACTCTCCACCTTCGGGGCATTGTCCCTAATACAAATCCCAAAAACAATTGAACACGCCCTTGTCAAGCCTCTTCGGCCAGGTCTTCCTTCTCGTACTTTTCCATCGAAACTCTTACTTCATCCAGGACGGTTACGATGACCTTCAGTCCCAGGCACCTTCTCCACTGAAAACATCATCCCTGCATTCCAGTGTACTCCCATCTCAATGCCTCCCACCACCCTAACTCGTGAAACAAAGAGCCAGTCTTTCGCTAACGAGGCATATGTCCTTGCACCTGCAACAGAAGATACGTTTCAACAGACTTTTTCCCTCTGCATGAATTTACCAACTGTACCCAGAGAGCCTTTCCAAGAGAACCTTTTCTACCTACAAGTTAAGCTAACATAAGAATGGATCAGGCCTTTCCTTTACATATATGCAGTCAGGCCTATACACAATTTAAACGCACAATTATGATCACTTCTATAAGCATTGGTTCATTACATTTCATATGCGAAAAGTGAACTACACGTGCAACTTAATATGGTACACGTTTAACTACTGCATCTCAATTATACATAGCCTACTCCAATAATGCATCATTTTGAACACGTTTCAGTTAAGCATTACATTTGCAAAATCATAATAGCACAACTACCCTTCTATTCACTCTAATAATGCAATTTACGACTACATTAACTAACCATTCATTAATATATATAACTAGATATATGCGGGTACAGACTAACGATGATTATGATGCACCCCTACAATTTTTACTAGAGCATATCGCTCTATCAGTGACACTGTGTAGTGTGGCGCGATCCAGGACCTAAATGCGCTCACTGCCGACGAGCCGGAGGACTGGCTTCCGGCATTACAGCTCACCTGCAGGGGACTCCTGGGGCCTTCGTCCGTGTGGCAGGCCCCCGGGAGGGGGGGGGTACGGGACTCAATGATTCATGACTATTCGGTGCACATAGCCATGCCAGCGGCCATTTCAGCTGCACTTCAGCGTAGTATAGTTCACAATTGGATGTCCCAAGACCACCCTTCTCCAGTGGTCAGTGGAGCGTGGTAAGCACGACACGGCACCTGCCCACACCCCGAGTAATAACCCATTTAGTGTGAGAAAGAAAGACCTTGGGAGTACAAGTGGGAGGGCAGCAAAGAAGTAGAGCAGTCGGGGTAGTACTAACATTTTAGAAATGGCCACGTGTCCCAGTGGAGATAGGGGCAACAAGCGCCAAAAGGGCAGTGATTGACGGATTGAGCAAATGGCCCTATCAAGGTTGCCACCTTGGAGATTACTCTCGGTGTGATATATCCACACACCTAGGTATTTGAAGGTGTTGTAACACCACGGTACGCGATTCCTCATGGGCTCCACCCATTATGTGGCCTGTCTGGGCACTAAGGGAAATAGACAGGATTTAGGCCAGGTCACATGTAAGCTGGAGACGTCCTCAAAGTGGTCAAGTAGACGCATCGGGTCAGGGAGTGCAGACTGCACGTCACGTAGGTAAACCAGTTCGTCGTCTGCATACAATGAGATCACATGATGTATACCGCTGTCCAGGATGCCCCATTGCAATGCCCGCTGGTGAGGATGACAAGCCAGTGGCTCGATAGCCAGTGCAAAGATGAGTGGTGACAGGGGCAGCCCTGTCTGGTGCCCCTTGCAATATTGAAACTGTCGGAGATCGTGTGGCCGGTTTTTACCCTCGCAATTGGATCAGCAAAGAGTTTGAGGAACCAGCTGAGGAACCCCGGACCAAACCCCAAGCAGGTGAGGGTCAAGAGAAGGTAGTCCCAGCTCAAGGTGTCAAATGCCTTCTCTATGTCCAGTGAGACTGCCACATATGCAAAGGCATCTGCCGGAGTAGCGTGTAATATACAAAGAAGCCGGCAGATGTTCAAAAATGTGTTACAACCGGGTATGAGCCCTGATTGATTAGAATAAACCAGTGAGTGGATTATAGGGAGCAGGCAATTGGCCAGCACTCTTGCAGTCAAGATTGAGCAGAGAGAGGGTGCGATATGAGCGAACGTCCAGTAGATCTCTACCGGATTTAGGAAGAACCATGATCAACGCCTCGTGAAGCGAATCAGGAAGGCAACCACGTGTTTTAGCCTCGCTGAACATGTCAAGCATTCTCTGAGTGGTCAGGGTGGGAGAAGTGGCATAATATTCAGTTGGTAGGCCATCAGTGCCCGGGGTCTTATTGCAGGCAATCCGAGATATGGCTATCCAGAGCTCCTCCATTTGAAGGGGTTCATCCAGCTCAATGCATTGCACATGGTTTAGCCATGGCAATGGCAAGTCACAAAAGAACATATATGCCCATTCAGGAGAAGGGGCGGGGGCGCAGTGTACAGCACCTGATAGTATTCGCTGAAAGCCATGTTGATGGTCAGCTGCGAGGTAAGCAACTCACCCTCGACTCGATGGATCATGCCAATAGGGGCACAGTGTTGATTTTCCCAGGTGAGCCACAACAGCAGTCCTCCAAAGCGATCTCCATCAGCATGCTGTAGAGCTGTGTATTCCCTATAGTCGTGCCTGCTCAGTGTCACCTCTGATTCATTACGCTGCTTGCACAATTGCTGGAGTTAGACAGACAGGGCCGTGCAAAGTGCGGAGGTCATGTTCAACACCAGAAAGCTTTCTAGAGTACCGGCATAGCACATATGCTGTTAACTACAAAAACTTAATGGGAGCAGTCTTTTTAAAGATAAAAGGGTAAGTATCAATCAATCAATCAATCAGGGGTTTATAAAGCGCGCTACTCACCCGTGAGGGTCCCAAGGCGCTGGGGGGGGTGGGGGGCAGCTCCGGTTCAGTTGAAGAGCCAGGTCTTGAGGTTCTTCCTGAAGGTGTGCAGGTTCGGGAGTGTCTGATGTTTGTTGGGAGACTGTTCCAGGTCTTGGCTGCGATGTAGGAGAAGGCTTGTCCGCCAGCTCTGTTTCTGCGGATGCGGGGCGTTTCTGCCAGGGCGAGGTCGGCGGAGCGGAGGTTCCTTTTGGGTACGTGGAAGGAGACTCTCTCGTTGAGGTATTTGGGTCCGATGTTGTGGAGGGCTTTGTAGGCATGGGTGAGAAGTTTGAAGGTCACTCCCTTCTCGATGGGGAGCCCGTGGAGGTCTCGTAGGTGTTGGGTCATGTGTTTGTGTCGTGGTGTCCCTAGGACGAGTCTTGCTGTGGCGTTCTGGATGGTTTGGAGCTTGTGCAGCAGGGTTCTGTTGATTCTGGCATAGAGGGCGTTGCCGTAGTCCAGTCTGCTGGTTATGAGTGCGTGGGTGACGGTCTTTCTGCATACGGGGGGTATCCATTTGAAGGTCTTTCTGAGGATGCGAAGGCAGTTGAAGCTGGTGGAGGCGACGGAGTTGATCTGGCGGGTCATGGTGAGGGAGGAGTCCAGGATGATGCCGAGGTTCTTTGCGTGGTCTGTGGGGGTGGGTGGACTCCCGAAGGCAGGGGGCCACCAGGTATTGTCCCAGGCCGAGTTGGAGGGTCCTAGGATGAGGACTTCGGTCTTCTCCATGTTGAGCTTCAAGCAGCTGTCCTTCATCCAAGTATAAGTATCTATATAGTATTTGTATAGGGCAAACAGACCAAAAAGCAGTGGTGCGCTCTACAGGGTCAAAGACATGCCTATGTCAATGAATGATAAGAGAGGTAGCTGGTTTGTGGACTATTAATGCATTGTGATGTAGTGTTCTTTAAAAAGGTGAGTCTTCAACTCTTTCCTAATTTGGAGCAGAGTTAGGGCAGTCCTGATGAATATGGGAGTGTTTCTCCAGGTCAAGGCTTACACAGGGATGCATATGGGTTTATCTTTAGCTTTATCTACCCATCTTTCTGCCACTGTTTTTTTTTACACTTTCAGGCGTTGCTACTATCTGTCTTATATTCCATCTCTGCTTTCTCTGCAAATAAGCTCGAATTCCATACTTTATCTACATATTTAAGGGTATTCGAGATAATCACATGCTGCTGTGTGTACAAGAATTCATCACATAAAACTTAATGGGAGGAATGATTGCAATTTGTCTAACTACAGGCAATCCCTCAGGGCAGCATTCTAACCCAGCCTTCTTTTGCCCACTATTCCACCTCTGATTATACCCAGCGGTATGGAACTCAACCTTGGTCCTGCACCAATATGAACAGTCCACCATGCCACCTCAGATTAGTTCGAGCCATATGAAAATCAGCCTTCGGACTGCTCCTATGGGAACAGTCTAGCACGAACTGGCAGGTCTGGCCCTCTTGTTTTATATTTAAGCTGCAAAAATAATCCCTCAGCCAAACTTCCCTGTCCAATATATTCAAACAGTTGAACAATTTTATTTACGTACTTTTCAATAGTTTAAAATTTAAACTGTTTTAAATGTTAAAATGTTTTTTCATCTTTAAAAACGGTTAGGGCTGTTTTGAATGTAAAAAAATGGCATGTGTTTTTAAATGTTTAAACATTTTGAATGTTTATATGCATATATTACTTAACAATTTAAATATTTCAAGTTTAATCAATGTATTGAAACTGCTAGGAAGACTAAAGCAAGCTTCCAAATTAAACAAATAAATAAAGCATTTCTTTTATGAATCAAGTAACATCTCTATGTGAACAATGTACATGTTGGAGACAACATCTCTTAGATTACTAGTTTTTGCTGTAGATGCAACAATGTGTTGTTTTGATGGCTGCCTTGTAAAACATGCTTGCCTTCAGCCCTGATATATTGTTCTGGTTAGCCCTCTGCAAAAATAATCCCTCAGCCAAACTTCCCTGTCCAATATATTCAAACAGTTGAACAATTTTATTTACGTACACTTTTCAATAGTTTACATTTTAAACTGTTTTAAATGTTAAAATATTTTTTCATCTTTAAAAACGGTTAGGGCTGTTTTGAATGTAAAAAAATGGCATGTGTTTTTAAATGTTTAAACATTTTGAATGTTTATATGCATATATTACTTAACAATTTAAATATTTCAAGTTTAATCAATGTATTGAAACTGCTAGGAAGACTAAAGCAAGCTTCCAAATTAAACAAATAAATAAAGCATTTCTTTTATGAATCAAGTAACATCTTTATGCGAACAATGTACATGTTGGAGACAACATCTCTTAGATTACTAGTTTTTGCTGTAGATGCAACAATGTGTTGTTTTGATGGCTGCCTTGTAAAACATGCTTGCCTTCAGCCCTGATATATTGTTCTGGTTACCCCTTTGCAAAAACTGCGCCTACTGATGACAAAACAGAGTGAGAATAATATGTATTGCTTTCTCCCAAATGACTTACTTTCGAATGCAACAATACCAAGGTGATGGATGGAGTGCTTTAATTATTCTCTTCCACTGACTATTGTCCGGGCGACATCCCAATCCATCATTTTTCACCCACAATGCCACCTCAGTTTGGACCCAGACATATGCAAATCAGGTTGGACTGTTCCCATTGGAGCAGGGTCAAGGCTGATTTGCATATGGCTGGGTCTAAACTGAGGAGGCATGGTGGGCAAAAAACAACGGATTGGGATGTGGCACTGAGCAAGCACCAGTGGCTGAGATTAATTCAAGAATTCCATCATCACTTTATTTTCTGTTGCTTTTTGTTACTTTGGAATTGTGGGAAGAGCAAGGAACAATCCTTGAAACAACCTGGGGGCATGCTGTGATATCTTTTAATATTGGGTGTTTAGGCTCGGGTACATAGGTGGTATGTTTACAACTTAAGAGAATATTGGAAAGTGAATCAAATGTGCTCTGTAAGTATTACATGATTAATCCTAATCACTGCAGCAACGTCGGGGCTTGTTTAGGGATCATTTTCTTACTCCTCAATCCTCTTTTTTCTTTTAATTTTTCCCCCTCCAAGACCTTACAGTCTGTGGGTCTGATTTAATATTGGTGAACTGGGTGCTCCAGCACAAATGCTAGGTTTGCATGCCTTATTCAGAGATGGGTGAACCTTGTGTTTTTTCAGTTGATGGAACCCCCATAGGCTCCATCGATGGAAAGCTTCCTCTGACAGCCTGACACACCAGGGACCGTCAGAGGAAGAACATTATAATGTCCTTCTTTTATGTCCGTCACCTCCAGAAAAAACAGGGTAATGAAGGACAGAGCAATACTGACCACCACATCCTGGGAGAAAACTCCCAAAGTGAGGGGTCATTAGTTTTTTGTTTTTCAGTAGCAAATTCCCGCTTTGGAGTTTTTTTTCTGAAAAACGAAATGTTTGGGAAATTTTGATGAATGGCTATCAAAACCGAAAGCAGCTTTTCACCAGATTTTTGTATATTGAAAGGAAAAGCCATGACAGCACTTCCTTTCAATGTGGAGAGATGACCCCTGTGTGGCAATCATCTCTAAATTTAGCAGATGGTAGTCCATCAAGGTGGCAGAGGCAATGTTCCTCAACCACCTTGATGGACAGACTATTGTCCATCAAACTGTAATTCAGGCCTTATATCTACTACCTGCCACCCTCCATGCTGGGTTCTAGGGGTGGGGATTGAGATGGTACTTAATAGTGGTGAACAAAAGATCAACGGGTTGGAATGCTATCCCAAGCGATTTCCAGTAGTTAGACTTATTACAAGCATTCCTCCCATCACCTTTTGTGATTTTGATTTACCTTTATTGTTGCCAGCCCACTAGCTATCTTTTGCTTCTTTCTGAGGTATAACATGAATATTTAGTATAATAGTTCTTGAGATATCAGTAGTTTATAGGGTAAACATACACAGGATTTTTTCTGCTATATAAGTGGGAGGCTTGTAATGGATTGGGTCTCTAGTCTATGGATTTGTGCTGTATTCAGTGACTCCCAAATATAGAAAATATTATTATATTAGATGAAAGTGCCATATAGTTTCTATGAGTCACATATATTGTTTACACATTTATTGTTTGCAAGACCAGACCGGAGGAAAGTCCTTCCCCTTCCTCGCTGCCAAGACCTGGAACACGATACCCCTCCACCTCAGACTATCTCACACACTACACCAGTTCAGGAAGGACCTCAAGACCTGGCTCTTCGAATGACCCCAGCACTTAGACGGAGCTGCTCCCCACCTCCTCATCACGGGTGAGTAGTTGCGCTTTATTATTTACCAACCTTTGACTGATTGATTGATGGATGGTTTGTTTGGGCAACAAGCTACCTTTGATATTGTTTCCCAGGAGAGTTGTGTTTTGGGTCACTCAAAATCCACCTCTTCAGATGCTTAGGGTTTATCCAATGTTGTTTGGATGTATGGGAATGTGATGGCCTCTTGTACAGTAATTGGACATTCTTGTCCTCCTTTTCTGTTGCCACAAGCATAAGCAATGCAGAATACTTTCTTTGAGAGTAACACTGAAACTCTAATATATTACTTCAAATACTTTGTCTTCTGGACAGATGTATTTAATTGTTTGCTCATTACACAGTTAGACAGAACCCGATCAAAGGGCATACCTCTGACTTTGATATCTGGCACAGATCATTTTGACTTGGCATACGGAGGACCCTAAATGGAGCAGGCATTTTGGGAGGCCTTTAAGATCATTTCTCATGGGAACTGCTTAAGCGCCCTCTAGAGGTAAAGAAGTGATCTACTGAGAAGAATTACAGCTTTGGAAGAAGACATTTAAGAGTCTGAAATGAGATTAGTATCAGAAACTGGAATCAAGGAAGCATAAGTTAAGAGAATAAATATTTAATGCAAGACTCGCGATGCTTTATACAGGCATGGTAGCAATAGCTTTGCCAAAAGTCAACAGAAAGATGTCAACAAGAGGAGATGAACCCTGGCCTTGTTAGTCAACAGGGAAGGAGACAATAGAGAGCTTTGGCAGTTGGGACTGTCCAGGAAAAAGTGGGTAATTATTTCCTGTTTTAAAAATATAAGAGAGAGGTAGATTCCCAGTGGATCAGTGTGGTCTCACAGTAGGGACAAAATAGACTGAACTAATCAGGTTTCCTAGCAGCGGCCTCCATGAGAGCAGAGGAGAATTGCCCCTTCGCTGTAGAGCAGGAAACATGAAAAATAAAATGGTAATAAAACCTATTTATTACCATTTTATTTTACTTGCTGGCAGCAGCCAAGTCTGGGGGCAGGGCACCAGCAGGGAGGAATAGTGAGCACTTCAGTTTAAAGGGCGCATGTCACTTTGGCTGGCTGTCTTGAGACAGCTGACCTGACATGCGCACTTTAAACAAGCCAACCCAAGATGTCTTAGACAGCTGGGTGGAAAGCCAGCACAGACCCCCAGTGCTTTACTAGCACACTCCAGCCAATTCTGGTGCTTCTCTCATGCTGCCTCATTAAAATATTGACTTGTTGGTGCCTAATTTTTTGACAGCTTTCCACAAAGAATTGATGGCAAGAAAGTTACCTTAATCACTGTTCAAGGCTATGATTGTGTTGCTCCTAAGTGGGTAAAGGAAGCCGATACATCCATTAACGCTGTGCCAAGGTGCAACTTTATTCTCTTTTACTCTTACATTTAAAAGCAATTGAGGTATTTGACAACTTATGTTTTTATTAGTTGTTTTATTTTTATAATACAAGAAAGATTTGGTCATTTTAATCTGAGTTATGTGTTTCGAGGTATTTCATCGTATACCTTTTTAAAATATTTTTATTAGTTTTTGCACTTAATACCAATAACCCCCCTCCCTACCACCTCCCAAGCAGACATTTTCCCTAGACATAACCCATTTCATCCAACAAGTTACAAGAAACCAAATTTAAATAAAAAGATATATACATACAATACATATATATACATCTAAATTTAAATACCATAAAGATAAACAAAAAGCCACAAAGAGGAGAAAAGAAAGAAATATAGGGATTACCAAGATAGGGAAGAAAAAAAGGGCCTATACCAAACATCTTATCATCAAATTGAAAAAATTCTAGACAACCTCAGATCATCAGATAGTTTCCAAGTTACATAGAGAAAACCATACTCTTAACATTATTTCCCTTATCTTCTTGCTTTTGCGAGAATAGATAGCCCTTTCCAGATGATAAGTTGACAATAAACGAGCATACCATTGCTGGAACACCGGAGAAGAGGGATCCAACCAGGCTGTAGTTAAGCAAATCCAATAGACAGCCATAGCCACAAACATAAAAGGCTGAGCATTAACTCTAGGAACTTCATCGTCCACCCCCAACAAAATCCACAGAGAGGTTAAAGCAATATCGATGACAGGTTAGTTTCATGTCTTTAGCCATATCTTTTAGCCATGTCTGTAGCCATTGTTTCCTTCTTTGGAGCCCTTTCGGCCATGACAGATCTCGTTCAGAAATTCTTGGGCCTTTATCTCCGATGTAAAAGATTGGGTTCTGCCATTGAAGATGAATTTCAATCTTGCTGGATTAAGCAAAAAAACCTGACAGCCTACCTCTTGCAGTGGAGAGAACATCTGCCATAGACGCCACCTTCTCTCGACCATTGCGTGACAAAAGTCAGGTCTTACAAAAAACAAGTGGCCATCAAAAGAGCATTTAGCTTCGGGTCTCGCTTTTTCAAAAATGGCTTGCCGCAGCAGAAAGTTCCCAAAGAAGACTAATACCACTCTTGGTTTCTCATCCTGTCCTCCATGCCCAGCTTTCCGAAGAACCAGAAGAAATCTGTGTGCTTGTTGTACTTCCACCTCCAGATTCCAGTTAGAAAGCTCCGGGCAGGCACCCCTAAGCAGGCTGATGATAAAGGCTCTAGCGTCATTGCCTTCGACATTCTCTGGTATCCCTAAAAAACGCAAGTTGTTCCGCCGCTGGTGGGTTTCAAAGTCCTCAAGCTTCCACTGGACATCTATAAGCTGAGCATCATGACTATCCACTCTCGTTTGCAAAACACCAGCAGACTCCTCAATAGCGACAGTCCAGGCTTCAATTGTCGATATCCTTTCAGCCATTTCCATGCAGCATTTGTTGACTTTGCAAATCGCTCCCTGAATTTTCTTGGCGGTTTGGTGAGCTTTCCGACTCTCTGCTCTGGCTTCTCCTTATACTTGTTTCAGAATATTATATATTGAATCCATTGTGGGGGTCTCTGGAGCCACACTGACTTGTTCAGCACATTGTCTCCTCTCATCGTAGACCTGTGGCGTTGCTGAGTAGACCCAGGCTAGCTGAAATGTTGGTGCTGAGTCTATGGGTCTGTTGCTGGTGGCAGGGCTATTTTTACTTTTCCTTCTTTTGATATGACATTTTTGTGTGCTAGGGCATTTATCTCCGTCTCAGGTAGTGCTATCGGAGCTCTCAGAATCCCGATTCCCTTCATCAGAAAGATCATCCATTAAATTAGAGCCGTCTGAGTTATCCGGCAGGGAAACAAATTTGTCCCCAGAGTCAAGTGAATTGAAGCTTTTTGCCTCTGTACCATCTGAAGGTATATTGGAGTCTATATCATGCATACTGGGGGGTGTTAGCTGGTTTACAGAGAGTTCTGGGGGAACAGAGGAGATATCGCCCCAAGCGCCCCGCCTCCTCTACCAGCCCCTCCTGTCCCAATATCGGCATCCCTGAAACAGCCCCAGTCTCGGCCCCCACTTTTGCCAGATTGTCCGTACTTACAGCAGGATCTGCCACAGGCTGCCAAGACCCATCTTTCTCCCCTTTATCTAGTTCAGACAGACCAACATGCCGGATAAGTCCACCAAAGATTGAGGGAATCACAGGCTGTTTGAGCTCTGCCTGGGGATGTGCGCCGCTTGTAGCCCGGGAGCTCTTCGGTGACTTTACATTTCCTGGGGCATTATCTGCACTGGCTCCAGCTTTCACTTTCAATTTGAGATCGGCATCTCCACTGTCCTTCCCCTTTCTCAGCTCCGTGGTTCTGCGAGCCGAGGGGACTACTGGCTCTTTCCGCTCCTTCTCCTTTTCTTTTTCCTTGGCAGTTTGCTGTTTGTTAGCACGGGGCGGCATCACAAAGCTTGAATCGGCACTCCGCGGCGTGTGCTCGTTGCCGCCTTGGATCAGCCATGCCAGGATTCGCAGAGCTGCTCGTCACTCTCCCCTGGATTGAGCGAGGATCTTCAGCAGTGCACAAAAACCATGGAAGGGGAGACGTCTCATGCCCAGCAATCCCCCTGCCAACACACCAGTACTTTTATCTAAAGAAGCCCCTTCTTAGCGGTCATCTGAAATCACCTTTCACCGGACCTGAGTGAGACGGCTACTACGGCATTCTAGGCAGCCGCCATCTTGCTCCCCCGGTAATGGTACTTCCCAACACTGGTGTCATTGTTTACCTTTCAAGACACATGTTGTGGCCATACAAACTAATGTGGCAGATGTAAGACTACACAACATGTTCAAATAAAATGATAGGCATGCAGCAGTTGTCATCACCTTTCATACATATCCTATTACCGAAAGGCTCAGCTCAATGTAATGAAAGCTGACAGCTATTGGGCTGCCAACCCCATACTGACCCTTAGTAGTCAATACCTAGATGCTAATTCTGAAACTTTGCTTAAGAATTGGTGGATAAAACCAATGTCAATTTTTAAAAATGGAATATACGCATTGATGTGTTAAAACACTAAAGAATTGTAGCATAAGTTACATAACAGCACTAATCTCATAGACTCACCAAAGTTGCTTGGCCTGTCTCATGTCTGCGCCAAACAGCTGAGAATCCAAGAGTGATGAGGGGTGCTAACATTGATTTTAACATTCATATAGGGTCAGTGGCTTGTCCAGCCTTCTACTGTCTTAGTTGAAACAAAAGTAAACACTTCTGGAGAAAACAAATCATTGAAAAGTGTAGTATGCCACCTCATCAACTCAAATATTGACTATGCCCATTTGTTCAAGCTTAAATAAATTCACATCATTGACATCCAGACTCTATTTTGGCTGCATGTGTCAAAACATAGAGGGCCTGATTCACAAAGGTACACTCACACTTTTGTGTAAGTTTACGTTTTTTTTGCAATTCACAAAGCAATGTTTCGAGTGGTAGCTTTGCGACTGCGAAGTCTCCGCACTTGTGGCGGAGACTCCACACATAAAAAGAGGCAGTCATGAAGATACTTTGCAGATACTAAAATTCCTTTGCAATCGCAAAAAATCATAAACTTACACAAATGTGTATGTTTACCTTTTTGAATCAGGTCCATAATGTTCAGTCTTGCTAGCATAGTTTTTTAAATGAACTTCTTCGGAACTTAGGGCCTCATTACGATGTCGGTCGTAAAGCATTCCAACCGACTCGGTTTCGGAATGGTTTCCGACCGACTCAGGTTCGGGGAGTCCGATCGACTGATTACAATGTTTCCGACACTGTTCGGTCGGACTCCCATTGACTTCAATGGGAGCCTGTGTTCCGACTGACAACACAGGCTCCCATTGAAGAAAGGGGTAGTTGCAGAAAACCTTGCACCCTGTGGGGGGCACTCCATGGTGCCTGCCACAATATGTGTGGTTGGAAAGGGGGGGTCCCTTGGGTTCCCCCCGGCCCCCAACTGGAGGCTTCTGGGTGAAAGGGACCTGCTACGGGCCACCAAAGTTGGATTCCGACAGCTGATCCGTGTCGGACAGACCGACTCAGAAAGGCTGTCCGAATCTGACATCGTAATCGTCCGGTCGGAAACGAAGTCCGTAGAGACCTACGAGTCGGCTCCAGCCGACTCGGAGTCTCCAAATGCCGTTCGAACGCGAGTCGGAACCGAGTTGAACAGTCCAAACGGTTTCCAACCATCGTAATCGGACAAACCGAATGCCGTTCGGAGCCTTTCTGACCGACATCGTAATGGGCCCCAAATATTAAGATTCATTTCTACTCAATCACTTACGTCAAGTAGGCAAATATTATTGCTAGTCCTGATGACTGGGCTCCACTGCAGGAAAGATGGCAGATTAACAGAGATGGGTCATCAAATCTGGATCTTATTACCAGACAATATAAAAAAGAAGCCCAACCTGTTAAATAATAGAATATCTCTCAAAATATGTTTATCTTCCCAATGATCTTCCCATGTGCTTATCACCTGTAGGAAACTGTCAGTGACACATTAGAATTTTAAGGTTTTATTTATATGTGAGGTGCTGCCTAGTGAAAATTTAATTTGGCATATGTGCCTGAAATATAAATAAAATAAATGCAAAACATAAATAATGCTAACTAGTATTAAGTGAATTAAAGCAAATTGAGGATCCTTCAGCTGACATGTTTTGTACAGTGACATGTTTCGAAATAATTTTGAGAGATGTCCCAAGTGTCTGAGACACATTTAGAATTAATATACAATGCCACAGACATGAATGATTAATAAATAAATCAGTAAGTTGATTTAAATTGAGGAATAGGTGATGAATATGGTGATTTACTGTTGTGATTCACACTTGACAATACAAAAGGGAATGGCCATCGGAGATTAATTGAAATAATTCAAACTGGCTCCAATGTTTCTCAAAAGAGAAGAGCTCAGCACATTTCTGAATGGCTAAAATTGCTACTGTCAATGACAGCTAAGCTACTCGATATATGCTTTATAGAATACCTTGTGAGGTAAAATCGCATATTTGACGCATTATTAAATGGCACATTTCCAATTATATTCTGTCCTATTTTTCTTATTCTTTACAATGTGATGTATTTTCCTTACAATCCATGATTTTAGATCAAATTTAAATAAAGTTTAGCATGTCATAGGTAATGGCATGTAGAATGTCAATATTTTTGTACCTAAATATTTCTATTGTCTCGCTTTTTATTTAGAAGTGATGCTGCTTCTTTTATTTTTGAAATATTTGGCAGAAATATTTACAATTATGTCAGTAGGTATAAGTGCATCAATCAATAATTCTTTATTCGATTATTAATAAAAGTACAAGGTAAAATCACAGTCAATACATCACTCATCATATAACAGGAAAGCTATAAATAAATATACATAGTTAAAAAGATTGTATAAATACATGAACTTAAAACTGAGATAAAAAGGTGTCTTACTTTAGTGCATATGGTAGACTATTTATATTAAATAGCAGCATTCAAGTATAAAGCACTTTTTATGACAGACAGCAGCTATTATAATTGGATCTGCCAACATTAGTAAATGTAAAAAAGCAGGCCTATACTGATACAAAAAACCCTAGACCTTAAAATAGGGAACAAATAGCTTTTGTGTGGCTAATGGTACATTGTGGAGAATAATACCGAATGGTCCAAGGTTTGTGGCATAGTTCCATCACATGGCAGGTTGGAATGGAATTACAATCATATTGTCCAGGAGTAAAACATCATCTACAGCGTATTGAGCCCAATCGAAACCTTTCAAGCAAAGATCTCTCCCACTGATTTTTAAGGTAAGATAGGGCTCAAGTCCTAGATTCGATTTTATTATCTTACAAGCTCTCATAATCGGTTTTTCCAGCACCCTAGTTTACTTCATTTTCATAAATAAATTAAAAAACGTCTCTTTCATCCTTTTCCCGTCAGCTTTAACAATGGACTGGGGAGTGTACTACAATTCAGGATGCTCCTGTTTAATTGCCAAATCTCTGAGCTAAGCCAGCCATGGTATTGTATGCCCCAGATTACAATCAAGTGATATATTCATGTAAATAAAGGTACTTGGGCTGCTGAGGCCAACCCAAAGCAGTTTTCGACAGAACCGGTTCTCGTCCCTCTGTATATTTGTACAATTCTGATAGCCCCAAAATCGCTGCACTGTATGTAAGTACTGGCAGGCATTTCATCCTGTGAATTTGAAGCAGAGGAACTATGGGTTTATTTCCAGTTGTCAAAAGAAACTTAAAGAGCGCACCACAAGCTTGGTTAAAACGTTGGCCTCTAACAGCCATACAAGGGTTCCAATTGCTATGTTGATCAAAAGTAACTCCCAAATATGGGAAGGAACTAACCCGCAAGATTAATCCGCCCTTAATAGTTAAAGACCTGACTTTGGAGGTTATCTTCCCACTTATCATTAAATGGGTTTTAGAGATATTGGTATCCAGGTCAATATCATTCATAAAATTTACAAACAAATCCACCAATCCCCTAAAACCATTAGCTGTGTGGGATAACAAAACCGCGTCATCTGCATAATGCAGAGACGGGACAAAAGCAGAGTTAACTCTAGGCATATCCTTTCCATTGGCAATTAAGCACGTATCCATTAATGTACAATAAAAATAAAAGGGGTGCCAAAACACACCCTGCCTAACACCTCTCAGGAGATTGAGGGGATCCATATACTCCCCATCCTGGCCAAATCTGAGATCCAAACCTGACAGTAGCAGCTATATCAGAGTGCATGGCACGTAAAAAATCCAGCAAGGTTTTAGGCAATTCCATATCCACTAATAAAGACCACATCTTTGACTTATTGACTTGGTCAAAGGCGCTGCTTAGATCCATGAACACTAGATGGATGGTGCTTTTTTTTGCCACCACGTATTTCCCGTTCAGCAGCTCTAGGTTGAGGCATTGTTCCATTGTTCCCTTGCCCTCCTAAAACCATATTGAACAGGACTTAGGATATTGTTGGTTTGGGCCCATTCCTCTATACTCCCCAAAATAACTCTTCCAGCCACCTTTAAAATTGAATTTAACAAGGAGATGGGCCTATAGCAGCTAGGGTTCTGGCGGTCCAGTTTGTTAAAAATCGGTACAATTGTGTCAGACTTCCACTCCTTAGGAATACTTCTGGCTGCAGCTGCATTAAGGATGTTAGTCAATAGTGGGGCCCAAAATGAGATATTTGATTTATATAAGTCCATTGGGATTCCATCAGGGCCAGGAGCCTTGTTGGCAGGACTGATCCTGATAGCCTCCCATACTTCCTTTATTGCTGCTTCCCTGGGGCAGAAAGATTCTTCATGATCTTGTTAGCTGCTTTGTTAAGGGACCCAAAGGTCTTCAGAACCTCCCCAGGACAGGGATCGTTCATGAGCAGTGGGTCCATAAGCAGATCCAAATTGGCACTAACTAGGGATTTAAATAACTAAGAGATCTGTATGTTTTGCCATCTGATTCTGCGCCCTTTATCTTTGGTGTTCAGACCAATCAGACCTGGGTTACGTGCTCTTACTTCTCCCAGAGGTATTATTAGTTCAAACACTATAGGATTTTGATCCCTATAACAGGTGTATAGATCGTTTCCTGATTGGACTAGCTCTTCCATTAACCTTGAGAAAAATTTCAAATTGATGGTTGTTCCTTTTTCCCACCCTATAAAAGTTGGTTTACAACTAAAACATTGCCCTACTAATGAACCTAGATCTATTAGATCTATCTGGCCCAGGGCTCTTATCAGTGCCGTCCTCTTTCATCTACCCCAGATGAGTTATTATAAGGCACTTCCCTCCCAAAAGGATTTTCGTCAAGGCAGGGTTGACCTATCTTAGCATTAAAATTACCTCCAAGTACAATGTTAAAATTCTGCACCAACTGATGAGCCCTGATTTCTAGGCTAGTCAAAACCTTAAATAATGTTGAAATTTGACAGCCCATATTACCACTGAGTTATAAAAGTTAAACAAAAAAGAGTTAAAATTTCGAGTTATCACCACCCATAGCACCTGAATCCCCTTATGCTTAACAGGAACAACTGTAATTTTTAGCAGGTTTGTTCCACGGATCAAAATAGCTAATCCACCTTGGGCTCTCTGTGCATTGCCACCTATTGAGGAAACACTTGTACCCATCCACAAAAAGGTTCACATGCCCAAGTTTCCTGAAGTAATATGACATCATATGGTTTTATCAGGTTTAACCATTCTGGATCCGACATCTTGAATATTACTCCTGCAACATTTCAACAAACAAACTCAAGGGCTGAATGCCTAGTTGCCAATGATTCCAGACTGTTATTATTTCCTAATAAAAATGGTGACATTAGCAGTTCCCCCTTATTGCCCTCATTTGGAGGGGCATATTTTTCGTGTAGTCAGTTGTTGCTATCAAGGCTTGCTCGTGGAAGGAACCTGTTGACAGTGGGAATAGGAGGATTATATTCGGTGCTAAACAGGAAATTCTAGTTATAACTTCTATGGGCCTCAGATGTCTATAAAAAAAGCCAGATGATTCAATGCCAATACCCTCAACTGTCTGCCGCAGGGAACGATAACTGTATCACAATGCAATCCCCCTCTCGCTGTTTTCTTCCTGGCCCCATCCACCCAACCCTTCTGGCAAATAGGATATATCCGTGCTGAGTAACATTAAGGGGCCGATTCCGATCTCGGCCGGTAGGGCTCCGAATCGGATTCGGCTTAACCGGATCCGAGTCGGAGCCCTATTTCCCAACCGATTCGTACGCGCGTCCGGGCGAGCGAGTACGATGCGAAATCGCCGACCGACTCGTCCGGGCGTCCCGACCGCTCCGACCGACTCGTTCCCGGGTCTAACCGCACCGACCCACTCGCTCGGTCTCGGCTCGCACCGCGCAATGGAGACGTTCCCCGGCCGGGTAAGTACGATGCGCGCCGCGAGCAGTCCGACCGAGCCGTGCATTCCGGCTCGAAAGAGCAGTCGGAGCCGGACTTTGGGGGTCCGTGTCGGAACCCCTTGTACGCGTAGCCGTGCGAGTCGCACACAGGGGGGACACATGGGTCCCCCCTACACGTGCATGTACGGCGCGACCCGCATCGACACGCACACGCTGTAGGGGGCGCCCTTGTTCGCGTCGTGCCCATTGAGTCAATGGGAGCCCGTGTAAGCGTCGTACGACTGGGTCCCATTTACTTCAATGGGAGTCTGACCGAATCGAGTCCGATAGCATACGTGCGCATCGTACTCGTTCGGTCGGACTGCTAGAGTCCGATTCGGTCGGAAATCTCTCCGGGTCCGGCTCGGTCGGAGAGATTTCCGGCCCGAATCGGAATCGGCCCCAAAATTGGGCGTTTTTACAAACCCAGTGGCAAACTTTATTGCATAGTTGGGAGGTAGATTCCTTAGAGGTTGAGGATAACTTAGGGACCTACTTCATTATTAGTATGTATGGGCCACATTTAGGGGGTCGGTTAAGTGTAGGCAGAATAGCCTTCTTCTGGGTACAAATGCCTAAACCTTCCCTATCCCCCCTACTGTTCCTTGCTTCATCTCCTATACCCCTTTCTGCTGGCACTGGATCGCTACTTGTCATGGGGGCAGGAATGGGAGCTGGCTCATGAGCGTTACTTGTCCCTAGATTCTGCTCGAGGGGTTTTAATTTAGTGTTTATGCAGGGGTACGCTTCTGCACTTAGAACCCTTGAGTACGTTGCCTCTGACACCCGCTGGGAATTACTATGATTTCGGAAGTCAGGTATGTGGTCTATTTTCAAGGATAAAACATTAAACATCAACTCCAAATTATGCAATTTCTATTACAAAGGAGCAATACATTTTTCTATTAGTTGTTTACGTTTTTTTCTCTTTCAAGGCCCAGTTACTGGGGGCTAAACCCCTTACAAGGTCTATACTAATGTCCTTAGGCAGTTCCTTTTTCCTAGCATTGCGTGTGCTTGGTTTCCCTGTTATTAGTAGTTTATGTTTACATTTCCTTTTGCCCACAGGTGCACATTCACTGTCATTTAGACGTTCTTACCCGCTAATTGCCGATGGATCTGCTTCAGGTACTGAAGGGGAAATTGTTAATGCCGCTGTAGACACACAGGGGCCGATTCCGATCTCGGCCGGTAGGGCACCGAATCGGATTCGGCTTAACCGGATCCGATTCGGAGGCCTCTTTCCCGACCGATTCGTACGTGCGTCCGGCCGAGCGAGTACGATGCGAGCGCACGCGAAATCGCCGACCGACTTGTTCGCGGGTCCGAAGCGCTCCGACCGACTCGCATGGACACGACTCGCAACGCGCGATGGAGACGTTCCCCGGCCAGGCAAGTACGATGCGCGCCGCGAGCAGTCCGACCGACTCGCGCCGTCCGGCTCGAAAGAGCAGTCGGAGCTGCACTTTGGGGGTCCGTGTCTGACCCCCCTGTACGCGTAGCCGCGCGAGTCGCACACAGGGGGGACCCATGGGTCCCCCCTACCTGTGCATGTATGCCGCGAGTCGCTTCGAGGCGTACCCGCTGTAGGGGGTGTCCTTGTTTGCCTCGCACCCATTGGGTCAATGGGAGCCCGCGTACGCGTTGTACGTCCGGCTCCCATTGACTTCAATGGGAGTCCGACCGACTCGAGTACGATTGCATGCGTGCGCATCGTACTCGTTCGGTCGGACTGCCAGAGTCCGATTCGGTCGGAAATCTCTCCGGGTCCGGCTCGGTCGGAGAGATTTCCGGCCTGAATCGGAATCGGCCCCACAATTGTTACTTTGAATATTATTGGGCTGTATAGTGTCTTCGCGGGAGAGGCCCCCTCCCTCACCCAAACTTGAGCGCAGTTCGGCCAGGTCTATTGCCCTAGAAATTTCGCCAACCACATGCACCAGATAAGCACCCATGGATATTGGAGCATTCCCAGATTTACCATCAGTAGTAGAGCTGAGAACGTGTCAAAATTCTACTCTTCACCAGGCGAGGCATAATGAGGAAAAATATCTTTATTTCTCCTTGTAACTTCCTCTTTCTATGTGTGCTGCATCGTGCAGCACACATAGAAAGAGGAAAATGCCTTGGGGATTGTTTTTGTGCAGGAAGGTGTCCCTTCCTGCCCGAAAGCAATCCTGCTTACAACGCAGGCACCCTTGCACCATGGTGCAAGAGTGCGTGCATTGGTGCTAGGCAGCCAAAAGGCCACCAGCGCAAGGAAAGGACAGGAATGAGCCGTATTATGTTAAATACGAAGCATTCCTGCCCTTTCCTTTCCACGCAGTGCACTGCATAAACCTTGATAAATGAGCCCCTCAATTCTTTATTTTTATTACGCCTGTATGATAGTGACGTCAGTGGAGGCTTTTGTAAATTAAGTCTTTTACAGTCGCACAAGCTACACGTTATTATTGCAACAGCTGTTGTACTTGATCAATTTAATGTTAATAAAAGATGGTAATCTTTGGAAAAAGGTTTTTCCAAAAATACATACTTCCATAAAAACAGAAAAATACAGATACATGTATACAAAAATACAATAAATGTAAAGGTTGAGGCTGTAAAATTGAAAACATATAAACTAACATTTTAACTTTTACTACATTGAACTTAAGTGGCATTACTTCACATCTGTTAGCCACAGCAGTATCAGTCTTGTGTCATTGCTGAGGGCATCGAGCATTTTATGACCAATGTGAACTGCAGGCAACTTGGCAGTTCTGGTGACGAATCTTTTTAAACTTTCACTGGAGACAAGGGTAGACTCCGGTCATTGGAAAGCAGCTGATGTGTTCAGTCTCAACAAAAGCAGAATCGGACACGGATTAAATTGTATAGAGAGCCAGAAAATCTCTGTGATGAATGTTTTAGCCAATCATAAATGTCATAGAATACAGAATAAATTTACTACTGGAAAATAATATTAGAAGGAGGCGGAGGTGAAACCACATAATGAGGCATAGGATTAAAAATACGAATGGAATATGAGCAGAAGAAGAGTGAGGGGCCATTTTAGGAACTGAGCACATACGTCAATGGGCGCAATATTGGGAAAAAAATATTGTGCCAAGAATATCGAGAAGTCAAAAATATCGGCAACAGGATTATCAAAGATAAAAATTGTATTTTAAGTGTTTTTTATTATCACTGAAAAAAATATCAATTTTGAAAATATTGTTGTACATAATATTGCTTATAAGTGTTATTGTGCATGTAATTTATTGTAGTGTGTTTTATTCTATATGTTTATTTGGTTTTTTTAAATTTCTGATTTTAATAAAAGAATTTATAAATAATGAAGTTGTTGAAATGTGTGTTTTTGGTTGTGTTAATATATACAAATATAGGATTTATAATTTTTGTTTAGCAGAGGGATATTGGGTTTCTAGATGATAGGGTGGGAGGATTTTTTAAAGTAGTTATTTTAAAATAAATGTTATGTTAATTATGTTAATGATATGAAAATTAATGTTGTAAAATGTACCATTTTATTTTGTAACAATAGCAATTTTTAATTATTTAAAACATATATTAAGCATAATAAATTTAAAAAACATTTACTTTTTGTAAATATTAAAATACATAAACAAATAAATAAATTGAAAGAAATATATAGAAATTAAATTTAACACAGAAAGATATTTTTTACATTTTTCACATAAATAATGTAATATTTTACTTATTTTGGAATAACATATTATAATAAAAATTTCTTTTACATTTTTAATATTTTTAAATGAGGTATTTGTACAATTCTTTTATTGTTAATTTTGGATTATGGTTTTATTTTTTATTTTCTATTTCAAAGTTTAGGAATGGTGGTCAATAATTCAAAAAGACATTAATTATCAATAGTGCTACTTTTTTATATTTTCATGTTTAAATTTGAATATATAGGTTTGTAGTTTTGGTTAATGTGCTTTTTAAAGTACATTTAATTTATTGTATGTAACCTAAATTTTCTGTGGGTATGGAGTAATGATTGTGTATATAAAATGTATAGTTTGTAGAATCCTGCACAAAATGGTTTAGATTGGAGTGGGAATAGTAAATGTCACCCCTTCAGTGTCCAACACTTTTCCAAAATTGATTTTAACTGGAGTGGAAATAGTAAATGTCACCCCTTTACTGTCCAACACCTTCCCCAAATTGGTATAGTTTGGAGTGGAAATAGTAAGTGTCACCACTTCAATTTCCAACACCTCCCTCAAATTGGTATAGATTGGAGTGGGAATAGTACATGTCATCCTTTCAGTGTCCAACACTTTGTTAAAAATAGTTAATGATGGAGAGTCATTATTTAATTTAACATTTTTAGTGTGCAATCCTTTGTTTTCATTGTCTTTGTATGTAGTAGTAATAGTTTGTGTTATTTAATTAGTATTGTTGGTATTTAGCAATATAATAAAAAAATAAGTAAAATAGGAAAGCATTGGTTGACCTAGCTAGGTTATGCCCCATCTTGTATTGGCGCAGAATCTGGTGTTCACCGGAACTGGCAACTTACGCAGATGGTCTCAGGGATATAATTAAGGCAGACCATTTTCACAAAATTAGCTGGTTACGTGATGTCAGAGATTCCCTGATCAGCATGGGTCTGCCCAATCTGTGGGAATACCCATCTAGTACCCAGTTTCCATCAAAAGATATAATAAAGGAAAGATACTGGGATCTGGGGTTTCAAAATTCACTCAGGAAAAGTGATAGCACAACGCTGACTGGGGGCTTCCTAACATTTAAACCATGGCCAAACATGGAGCACTATTGGGACGTAATATCCAAACCTTTTGATCATAAATTGTACTTTCAATTTAGAGTGGGTTCCTTGCCATTAAAGTCATTCACGGCAAAATGGGTCACTTCAGATGATACTTAGGGGTCGATTCCGATTCGGGCCGGAAATTTCTCCGACCGAGCCGGACCCGGAGAGATTTCCGACCGAATCGGACCCGTGCAGTCCGACCGAACGAGTACGATGCGTCCGTATGTTATCGGACTCGAGTCGGTCGGACTCCCATTGATGTCAATGGGAGCCGGTCGTACAACGCGTACGCGGGCTCCCATTGACTCAATGGGTGCGAAGTCGGACAAGGGCGCCCCCTACAGCGGGTACGCGGCGAAGCGACTCGCGCCGTACACGCACAGGTAGGGGGACCCATGGGTCCCCCTGTGTGCGACTCGCGCGGCTACGCGTGACAGGGGTCCGACACGGACCCCCAAAGTACGGCTCCGACAGCTCTTACGAGCCGGAGTGCGCGGCTCGGTCGGACTGCTCGCGGCGCGCATCGTACTTACCCGGCCGGGAAACGTCTCCATTGCGCGGTGCGAGTCGAGTCCGAGCGAGTCGGTCGGAGCGGTTCGAGCCGGGAGCGAGTCGGTCGGAGCGGTCGGGACGCCCGGACGAGTCGGTCGGCGATTTCGCATCGTACTCGCTCGGCCGGACCCGCGTACGGTTCGGTCGGGAAACAGGGCTCCGAATCGGATCCGGTAAAGCCGAATCCGATTCGGAGCCCTACCGGCCGAGATCGGAATCGGCCCCTAAATGTCCCACTTGTATGGATCAAGAAGAAGCTTACTCCCACATAATGTTTGTTTGCCCTGCTTATGTTGCCCCCCGTAAAGCATGGCTCACTCCGACCTGTAGGAATCTGGGCACCAGACAAAGTAGCGTCGCCTTGAGAATATTGCACACTGATTCATCACCCTGTTATGCAATCTCAGTAGCCAAATTTTTGCAACTATGGATATCTGTGGATGTGATGCTGGCAGCTTATTTCTGAGCTTTGGCCATTTTAAACATTTTTAATGTGCGTAGTATTTTGTCGGTAATCTTACTACTTTATGAACTTGTCCTTTTAATGTAATTAGGATGAATCAATCTTTACCTATGATTGCTCCCACATGTTTTTAAATGTTTTTAAATGCTTTTATAAATTTTTCTTAAACAACACTGTTTTATGGCTTAAAATATTTTACCTTTTGTAATAATGCTTTTATGACATGTATTGTCAAATAAAGCTTATTTGAATTTGAATTTGGTATAGATTGGAGTGGGAATTGTACCTGTCATCCTTTTAGTGTCCAACACTTTGTTAAAAATAGTTAATGATGGAGAGTCATTATTTAATTTAACATTTTTAGCGTGTAATCCTTTGTTTTAATTGTCTTTGTATGTAGTAGTAATAGTTTGTGTTATTTAATTAGTATTGTTGGTGTTTAGCAATATAATAAAAAAATAGGTAGCTGTATATTTCTAATATATATTAGAACATTGGAATGTTGGGAGCTCCATTGAAAAGAATGGAGTGCTCCAGGCTTCTAATGGCTGGTAGAAGCCCGGAGCTCCAATATTCCAATGTTTGACTTTGTCACAGCTGTGGCTGTGAATAAAGGCGTCAGGGAGCCCGAGCAGATTTCAAACCCTGAAGCCTTTGTTTTATTTGTTAGAACATTCTGCCCTCTAGTGGCAGAATGTTTTAATAGCCTTATAGCCCTTCATAGCTGGGCTATACGGCTATTAAAGTCCCGCTCCCTTGTTAAAGCTGGAGCGGGCCTTTAATAGCCGATATAGCCCGCTACCGCAGGCTATAAATCTATAATATTATTCATTATAGGTTTTTATACAATAAAGAGATGTAACATATTTTTTTTAATTTAGTTATGTTTTGAAAGTTTATTGTATTTATATTTTTACATTTTTAAATATATATATATATATATTTCAAACTAAAAATAAACACATACATTAGATAAATACATAAAATATTTTAATACATTTTTGTTATTACATAAAAAATGTAAATCATATTTAATTGTGTTGTATGTTGTACATGTCTCACTCTTTCCCCAGTGTTGAACCTTTTTTAACATTTCCTAAATTGTTTTATATACGAATTGCCAACATCATTTTCACATACACTTTTTGTATATATTAAATAATTATATATATTTTATACTCATAAATCTCCAGTCTTGGTTCTGCCCCTTGTTGCGGTGGAGTGTGACCAGGCGGGGAGTGAAAAATGCAAGGTTAACATTCCTCATTCCTGGAAGAGCCACCACGTACGCACAAGATGCTGCTAACAAATGTATTTATTCACGCTCCCAGCTACAAGCCTCAACATGTTCAGGTACAGCCTTTGTCATGGGACAGTCGTGTATTCTGACATGTACATCTAAATACACCATTATCCAAAAGTGAATTGTTCAACATGAAAAATTGACTAATACATCCCCAAAAGTAACTTTGTTAATACAGCAGTGATTTTTAAATTTTTGGCTATTACAACAATTCATACAAAAGCTTAATATAGGGTACCTACAGTCAGTTACAATCCAGTGTAACATTAAAACTCTTTACATATTTTTTTAAGGCAACAATTGCGATCCGATTTGTAAAAAATACGATTTTTGTTAGATACACTGACTCATTTATTTATTTTATTTTATTTTAGGAGCTTATAGAGCGCACAGCTACCCCCAACAGGGGTGTCCCGAGCGCTTGGACAGGCGAAGGATGGGAGTACACTCAGTGGTTTAAGCGCTCGAGAAGAGCCAAGTCTTAAGGTCACGACGGAAGATAGGTTCAGAATTGGTCAGTCGCAGCGGCAGAGGCAAGCTGTTCCAAGTTTTGGCGGAGAACACCGCAAAAGCTCTGCCGCCCATTCTAGCGTGGCAAAAGCAGGGGGTGACGAGGAGGCGCAGGTGGTTGGATCTAAGAGCGCGGTTAGACTGTGCATGTTTGAGCCGAGCTCTAAGGTAGGCCGGGCCCATACCCAGTAGTGATCTAAAGACCAGAACCATTAATTTGAATTCGATGTGTTTGGCCACTGGAAGCCAGTGAAGCTTCTTCAGGTATGGGGAGATCGATTAGCGATAAGGAATATTATATATTAGCCTAGCAGCTGCATTCTGGACAGTCTGTAAGCGTCTGATCAGGTACGCAGGGGCCCCTGCGTACAAACTGTTTGCGTAGTCCACATGTGAGGTGATCAGTGCGTGAACAATGGTCCTGCAACAGTCCCGTGGGAGAAAGGGGAACATTTTTCGGATCATGTGGAGTTTTCCGAGGCAGGCTGCAGAAACTTGATCGATTTGATTTTTACATGAAAGTTCGTTATTGAACCGGAATCCCAGGTTCCTGGCTGACGTCACAGGTTCTGGAGGGGGGTTCATTTCTGATAGCCACCAGAGGGGAGGAGGGGGAGGGCTAGTTTGATTGAAGAATAGCACCTCCGTTTTGTCCGAATTAAGCTTGAGGGTGTTAAGGGCCATCCAGGAAGAGATGTTGAGCAGGCAACGTCTAAAATTAGAGAAGGTAGCTTCAGAGTGGTCCCTGAATGAGAACACTAATTGGGTGTCATCAGCGTAGGAAATTACTCTGACTCCACAGGATTCTACTACAGTGGCCAAGGGGGACAGATAAACATTAAAAAGTAAAGGGCTAAGTGCGGAGCCCTGAGGGACGCCGCAGTTCAGAGGTTTCTCCCCGGAAACAAAAGGCTGAAGGAGGACCTGTTGAGTGCGGTTATTTAAAAATGATCTGATCCAGGATAGGGGGATGCCCTGGATCCCGAGGCCGAGTAGTCTCTCAATCAAAATATCATGAGAGACCGTATCGAATGCCGCGGACAAGTCGAGGAGCACTAACATTGCCGCATCGCCTGTGTCCACGCATTCACAAATATTTTCCGACACCTCCAGCAGTGCAGTCTCCGTGCTGTAGCCGGATCTGAACCCGGATTGAGAGTCGTGTAGAAGGCGGCCGGCTTCAAGATAGGTGGCTAATTGCTCCTGGACTATTTTTTCAAGAACTTTGGCCGGTTTAGGTAGGAGGGAGATGGGGCGATAGTTTTTAAAAACCGAGGGTCAGCATCAGATTTTTTCAGGATAGGTATCAGCATAGCCTGTTTCCAGGCAGAGGGGAAGAATCCAGACTGTAAAGAGGAGTTCCATATGGTGTTCAGGGGGAATGATGAGGGGGCAACTGAACTAAAAAGTGAAGCCGGGCAAAGGTCCTTAGGAGAGCCTGATTTACAGGTGAGCCATTTTTGAAAGAGCAAGCTCGGAGGGGATAGGGGCGAAGGAGGTGAATGAGTGGTGGTTAGTAACCTCAGTGTTTTGTTCCGGGTGTTTCTGGGTGGGGCCGAAAGTGGAATAAATGTCCAGAATTTTGTCATAGAAAAAGTCTGATAGGCCATCGCAGAGTTCCTGAGTAGGGGAATCCTACTAGACAGGGCGGCAGGCTTAGTAAAATCTTTGACAATTTTAAAGAGGGATTTGGAAGAATTACTGGCAGAGTTTATCTTCTTAACATAGTAATCTTTCATTTCAGCGCGCTTTAGTCTGTGGAAGTTCTTGATTGCGTCTCTGTAGGTTGCTTTGGCCTCAGTATTGTAAGTGAGTCTCCAGCTTCGCTCCAGTTTTTTCCACCGACTTTTTTCGGCGCGTAGCGCGGGAGTGTACCAGGGGGCGGATGGTTTTAGTCTGGAGGAGACTAAGGGTTGAATAGGGGCAACCTTATCGAGTGCAGAGGAGACCCAGTCATTGAAGCTGGAAACATCAAGATCCAAATCATGAATATTCTATCTCCATATATAGTCTCTTTAATGTTGTTGGTCCCACAACAATAGGCAACCTATGGATACATTATTCAACATAATTGGTATAATCCACAGCAATATTTCTGTGGTCTCTGTTAAAAATGTAGTACTCTATTTTGTGGATCAGTGATCATTTAGCATGATTAATATAATTCACAGTGATACTGTAACAACATTTCATGTAATCAATATTTCAAATCCTTTCACAGTCTCAACCAAGGGGGCGAGTCCTTATCTATTTGGTTGGATATTGGAGAGTATTTGTCCTGAAGGTCTGTACCCTACTAAGTAGCCCCTGGACGGAGCCCCAATGAGCCTTGACCCCTAGTATAAATCAATAAAGGTTAAATATCAGTCTTTTAGTAATTTTAAAATCTATTTTAGGGCCTGATTACGAATTTTATGGAAGGACCACCAGTCCGCAATGGCAGCAGTCGATGAAACGCTGCAAGCTGGCGGCATCCCACCCGCCACATCACAGGCTCGCTGTGGGGCTGGCAGAATGTGTCCAGTGGAGACATGGCAGTGACTCGCTTCAACTCTGCTTCTGAGCCTGATGCCGTTGCCGGATATGCTGCACTGCCTCCAGCCAGTCGGTGCACTGTTTCCTTGCAGCATGTTCTGCAAGAGAAACAGTGTGCACAACCAGCCTGATGCCGTGGAGGAAACACTGCTGACACCAGTAGCATATCTCAAGGGCACCTTCGACCTGGAGACAGTTGTGCACCCCAAAACCTGCCTTCCTGCCGACCCACGCATGGCAGTGTTCCTGCCAGGAAATGTCAGTGGAAAGGCAGGCCATAATACACACAATGGTGCCATTGCTTGCACAGCCTCATTGACCGCCTCTGCCTCCCCACCACAGGAGCCCAGATATTTGCGGTCTGGAGATTGTCTTTCCGCCCGCTTCATAATCCGGACCAGGTATGCGGGCGGTTGGACCTCCAAAAGGCAACTGCAGTTCCAAGACCACCGGGGTCATAATCAGGCCCTCAGTGTGAGGAACCCAAAATGCCATTTCTACTACATTACATGCCTTGAAATTCGAGCACTTGAAAAATCCAGAAATTCCTATCTCCCCACATGTTTTCTTGAAGCTGGAGATTTGATTAGGATTCAACTGATCCCTTAAAGTTTTACTCTTCTTAAAGGTAATCATGGGCTGTCAGCTGGCCTCCTTAAAGAGTACATGATCAGATTCTAGGTTTATGTGTTGTATTTATTTTTTGTAATTGGTTGAGTTTGTTATTTGAGCTGTTTGGCTGGTTAAGTTTACATTTTCGTGTAATAATGTATATATTGTTTTATTATCTCAATCTTATTTAATATTGGAGTTTTAGTTAATGTTTTGACTGTTGAAATAAAATATGATGTTTATTATTTTTATCAAAAATGATTTTTCATCTTGGTTTAGATTTTTTGACAATTTTGGGGGCTATTTGTAGGTTATTGTTTAATTTATAATATTATTTTGGCTAATAATTCTAAATAATCTACTCCTTTGTTATTTTTGAAGGGTTTTAAATTAAATTGTACCGTGTCGTACATTCTTTTGGTTTGTTTGCTAAGTTTAGGTGCAATTTGGCTAACAGGGTGCTCCTTTCATAGTTGTTGGTAGCTTTTCTCTTTTTGTAATGCGCCATAAAATTAGTGTAGGCTGGGTTCTGCCTAGAGTTGATTGGAGAGCATTGAGACATCCTGCGACGCTGTTTTGGCTTCGTGTACCAGGGTGCTGTCATAGACATTCCACCATTGGTATTTGGCACTTGTGTTGACGTCTGCGACAGGGGCGATGGAGTCTGCCAACCCAAGTGTCTTTGAAATAATCCAATAGGGAGCTTAGTTACCTCTGTGACTAGTGATATCATTTTTTTTATTTTAAAGTTGAATTGGCTGTTTGTAGCATGTTCTACACTTACTGCAGATTGTTGGTGGTGTCTCCATATGCTTTGATTGAAATGATAGTAACAAACTGGGTACATTTTTTAAATGGTCTGAATCATGGCTTGTTAAATGTCTATGATTATTTTTTGTGGGTAGTAGTTATTTGTTTTATGTTTAATGTGGTTTAAGAGTTTGCAGTAAGTGCTGCTTTGTTTATTTGGTAGTAGGGCATATATAGAAAGGAATATTTGTGTTTTGATATTCACCATGTATGGTGTATATCTGAGTGAAGGGTTGGGGAAACATTTTGAGGGCCCATCCATCATCCAGGTGTGACAATGACTTAGGGCCCTATTACGATGTTGGTGGGCCCGCCAGCGACAGGCCACCAGTGGCGGGTCCACCGACATCCTGCAGAGCGGTCCTACTGATGCATTATGATGCAGTCGGTCAGACCGTATCGGTAATAGGGACAGACTGACGCTTCCAACGGGCTCAAAGAGCCCATCGGCCCGTCGGTCTGACTGTAATTTCTACAATAGGGGCAGTGACTGCTCAAGGACCCACCATAGGTATTACGATGTCCCTTTCAGACAGCTTTTCCATGGCTGTCAGACCGCCATGGAAAGGATTTCGGAAGCGGACTTTGCGGGCCCCTAGCAGAGCCCCCGTCCACCATCGGCCTCCACCATCGGACTTGCAAGGCACCTGCAGTGCCGCCCCAACCATCCATGGACCCTGTGCCAGTGCCTGGCTCACGGTGTATGGATGTTTAAAACATGCCTATTTCTATTTTGGCTTGTGCTTCGGACCTTTTCTGGGCCACTGCACAAGCCGCAATAGAAAACAGCATGTTTCCGACTGCTTGCACGGCATCATAATAAGGCCCTAAGTTTTAATTAGTTATTTACGTGGAGAATATTAGGATTTGTTTTTCATTGTTTAGGTTGTCATATAAAAGGAAAGGTTTCTCATTATGTGTCATTGTTAATTGTTCAGGTCTTTCTATGTTTTATTATCTTCTGCGGGCAGGAGGAGCATTGCTAGTGGCTTTTTTAGTATGTGCAATTGAACATTTTCAAGTGGGTATAAGTGGTAGTTGCGCAGTGTAGTGCTCATGGACTTTAGGCTTTATATCTTTTAGGATTTTGGTTGGGGTTTCCTGGGAGCGAGTGCTTGCCTCTCTTATATCCTGCAATACCTTCCTTCCTTCTATTTCTGTCACATTTGGGGTAGGGGGGTTGTGTTCTCTTATATAAGTTATAACATCATCTTTTGTAGTGGCCCTCCAATAGCATGCATGAGAATGATATTTGGTACATTTCCAATTCACATTTTCTGTCAATGCATTTTCTTTGTTGCAGGTGTAAACCATGTGACTTAGTAATTACTTTCCTTTCTGGGGTGTTATATATTTATCTTGCACTGCCATTGTATTTCAAAGTAATGTAATAGTATAAATAACTATAATTGTTTAAACTTTATCTGTTTGCTATTTACATATAAATATATGCAAGTACTCTTATTTATTATAGTTGCATGTATGTTCTTTTTAGATGTTTCACACAGCTGTTCAAGTGGGGTGTAATGTGGAGCAGGTGATTCCTTTTCTGTTGGAAGAAAAACAAGTGTCTGTTTCATTTTCAAAAGTTTATTTGTTGGTAGTTTGTAGAGTTTGAGGTCGCTAGGTTTATTTTTACTCACTATTAGGGTGAGTTTATATTTTTTAATAATTTTTGTATACTTACCTTGTTATATCTTTTTGCTGATTTGTGATAGGTGTTTTTTTTTCTGGCAGATTATTTCAAAGTCGTAGTGTTTTCTTTTAGGTAGTACATGTAAAGAGATAGGAGTTGGAGAGTGTTTTGTTAAATAATTGCTATTTTATATTTTTAAGTTAATTTACAAGTAATTTTTTGTTTAAATATAAGTTTTATGTACTTGGTTAGGTAGTTGTCAAGATGTATATATCGCTTCTTTAAGGGTTTGGTTACAAAATCCAGAAGAGTTTCTTAGTCTGCAGCGTTTGTCATTTTAGAAGTATTTCGCTGGAAAAATTAGTGGGCCTTTTATAGTGTCTGATTTTATTAGTTACGGTTGTTTACAGTTTGATAGTATTGGTTAGTTTAGTTCTAGTTTGAATTTTTTGTATCAGCCATGTTCTTCTATGGTGAAAACAACTGTTTTATTTATAATTTTTTATATATTGGGCCTCATTACAATGTCGGTCGGAAAGCATTCCGACCGACTTCTTGTCAGAATGGTTTCCGACCGACTTGAGTTCCGGGAGTCTAACCGAACAATTACGATGGCTCCGAACACCGTTCGGTCGGACTCCCATTGACTTTAATAGGAGCCTGTGTTCCGACCGACAACACAGGCTCTCATTGAAGAAAAGGGGTGGGTGCGGAAAACCTTGCACCCTGTGGCGGGCACCCCATGGTGCCTGCCACACTGTGCATGGTTTGAAAGAGGGGACCCATGGGTACCCCCACAGGCCCCAGCCGGTGGCCTATGGGTGAAAGGGGGCATGCTACAGTCCCCCAAAGTCAATTTCCGATAGCCGATCCGTGTCGGACAGACTGATTCGGAACGGCTGTCGGACTCCGACATCGCAATCGGTCAGTGGGAAACTCGGCCCGTAGAGCTCTACAATTGGGCTCCGACGACTCGGACTCTCCTAATGGTGGCGGAACCGATTTGGAATGACCGACCGACTACTTTGTATCTTAATCGGTCGGTCAGAAATGTATCCGAGTCGGTCGGAAACTTGGCTTCTGACGCGGGTTGGGTCAAATCGAATGCCATTCGGAGCCTTTCCAACCGACATTGTAATCAGCCCCATAGTTTGATAGTTTTGAATATAATTTTTTTATATATTACTTTATTAATATTTAAGTTGATGTATAAATGTTTGTAGCTAATGGCAATATTGTTTTTGGTATATTGTTATGTATTTAATTATATATTTTTTGGGGGTGAATTGTAATTATTTTGGTGATGCAATATGTTAAATTTTTGTTTAAACGTGTATGAAATCTTTCATGTTTATTTTAAATAATTGTTTATATCGAAAAGTGTTTTATTTAATATTTATTAATGATATTGTAATTATTTTGGTGATACTAATGTAGTCAATATTGATTGACTCGATATTTTTGGCATATTATGGGGCCGATTCCGATTCGTGTCGGTAATTTCTCCGACCGAGCCGGCCTCGGAGAGATTTCCGACCGAATCGGACCCGTGCAGTCCGACCGAACGAGTCCGATGCATTCGTATGCCACCGGACACGAGTCGGTCGGACTCCCATTGAACTCAATGGGAGCCGGTCGTACAACGCGTACGCGGGCTCCCATTGCCTCCAATGGGTGCGAGGCGGACAAGGGCGCCCCCTACAGCGAGTACGCCGCGTGGCGCTCGCGGCGTGCACGCACAGGTAGGGGGACCCATGGGTCCCCCCTGTGTGCGCCTCGCACGGGTACGCGTACAGGGGGTCCGACACGGACCCCCAAAGTACGGCTCCGACAGCGAGTTCGAGTCGGACGGCGCGAGTCGGTCGGAGCGGTCGAGGTGCACATCGTACTTACCCGGCCGGAAAACGTCTCCATTGCGCGGTGCGAATCGGGTCCGAGCGAGTCGGTCGGAGCAGTACGATCCGGGAACCAGTCGGTCGGAGCGGTCGGGTCGCCCGGACGAGTCGGTCGGCGAATACGCATCGTACTCGCTCGCCCGGACGCGCGTACGACTCGGTCGGAAAATAGGGCTCCGGATCGGATCCGGTAAAACCGAATCCGATTCGGAGCACTACCGGCCGAGATCGGAATCGGCCCCTATATGTTTATTTAAAGGTAATGAGTTTTCAATGTAAGTTGAAATTGATATTTTTAACAACAATATTTGTGTTTTCAATATTTGTGGTTTTATTAGTTAACTATAGAAATGCAATATTTTTGTAAATTATATTTATTTTCCAATATTTTTGTTTTTCGATATTGTATGCATCAATATTATGTCGAAGATTATTGAACAGTTGGGATTGGTCCCTTAGAGCACTGCCTACTCCCAAACAAATATTTTTTGACAGTCACAAAGGGGAAGGGACCGCATCGAGACCCCTTCCCATTTGCAAATGGGATATCACCTCCTTTGAGTACTCAGGTCTTAATCTATATATTGAGGAGAGGGAATTCCATTGGTGATGGAGTTCTCTTCCTGCCATGACTATGGTCTGCCTGCCCAATTTCAGGTGGCCCATAGTTTGATGATGGTAAAGAGTACTCCTTCTCCACCATGGTCATGCCCCTCCGACGGCCTGACAGAGTAAGGGCCATCAAGGTTGGCTATATATCTGCACACCTAATTTAGATGGGCAGACATATTACCATTTTTAAATGCCCATCAGCGCCAGGAAAAACCTGGCGTTAAGGGGCACGGAATAGTACTCAATGCCCAGCATTTATTGTTAAACTCTGGAGTCTTTTGCTAACAAGAAGTTAATGTATCGGTGAGAATGAATCAAGATGGTTGGAGAGGAAAGAGTATTCTTTTTGATAGGGATTTGCTATGCTCCATTAGTCAATTAGGTCTTCCTATTTTGGTAATCTTTTTAAGGCTTTTTGCAATGTTTGTGGGCCATATCTGGCTTGTGATTTCCTGCCACATACTGATTTGATGAAGGTGTTGCAGTGCCCTCCACAAATTACTCTGGAATTTGCTGATATTCACCCAAAGAGTTCTTGTATTTGCTTCAAAAGCCAGAGTCTCCAAGAATTTGGTGCATAGATATTGACAAGTACATAAATGTTATCTTTGCATTCAGTGCTATTTTTGTACCTCTCCTTTGATCATCAGATAAGGTTGCTATTAGAGAGGCCTTTTTTGGGATCAATATGGCTACTCCATTTTTCCTTCCCTTAGGCCTTCAATTATATGATGTGTTCAATCCATTTTTGCTTCAGTTTGGCAGATTATTCTTCATGAAGATACCTTCCTAACATGAAGGCAATATCTGCCTCTGATTTGCTGACTTGTGCTACGATTTGTTTGTCTTTTTATTTGTTTGTTGATTACCGACAAATTGCAGCTTATTCAGTTGCTTACTTCCATTTCTGATCTCTTTTTTGCATGTATAAGGTGCAGTAAATTGGTTTTCCACTTTTCCTCTATTTAATTTGGTATTCAAGAAGTTCCTCTGATTCTGCTTATCTCCGTAAACTCTCCTCCAATAGTTGCTCAGATGTTACATGCTGATGTAGGTTTTCCAATTGGACTTGATTTTCTAGCTTGATCCCTTTTTATTTTTGTATATGGGCTGCTTTTGCCACTATAGCGTTTGTCTTCTCTTTTTCTCTGGATCTTCAAACGTGAATGCCAGGGTCTGATGTGCTCATCAGTTATGTTGTAATAAGGAACATAAAGTGAACTTTAATACGGCAGTGAGTAGGATGTATCATTCATCAGTGGATATCATAAACGAGAATGATCTCTCCAGCCAGGTGAAAATTCCTAATATATGCTGCCAGAACTGTAATTGGGGTTCATGAGGTAACAGAGAATGCTTGGTTGATTGTGAATGAAGAGTTTCCAGGAATCCCCTCAGTTCATCAGGATCCTTAAATGCCATGTCTCTGTCTTGGTAGGTGACCTTGCAAATATTTTTTCGTAGTGCTTGATACTATATTTCATTTATGTTAACACATTTGTGATCTTAAATCTAGAAATCTATTTTTCAATCTGGCTACATCTTGAGAGATGTATTATTGTTGTAGAGCCCATGTGCTTTTCTTTTTCTTTTTGTCGGTCTCAAGTATCATGCATGCTTAAGTGTTTTCCAGAAAGTACATGATTATCTGTTTTGGTTTGCCAGTCTTGTGTGGCACATTATATGTTTAGATGGTCTTGACAAGGCAGTATCTTAGCTTAGGTTAAAAGTTTTCTCTGAATGCAATAATATTGCTCCACTCTGTAATTTCTTGAATCTGGCAGATTATGATGTTATTTCTGCAGTTTCCATTTAAATATTTCTGTGGGCTATTTCTAGTTGAAGAATTTGGTACTCAATTTCCTGCACTCTGCATGGCAAGGATTCTAATCGTTTGGGTCTCTTTTATAGTGGCAGTTCATTTTTAAGTATCCTATTTGTTCCCCTCTACGGTGTGTAGATTTGTTGATGTGGTTGTCATAGACTGTTTTATGGCTTTGATTTCTGCCAGGATCTTCGCGAGTGTAGGTTCCTCATTGGCCTTTGAAAGTGACAGACATTTGTTTTTACCTGGATGGTTACTGTGAGCTGGTTGTCTATCACTATTCCCAGGTTCTTGGATTAGGAGGTCGGATTGGATGTAGAGCTGTGATCCACTGGCCATCAGGTAGAGTTTGATAGGCAAGTGTCTCTGGTTAAAAGTACCACTTCCATTTTGTCTCTTTTGAGTTTTAGACAGTTGGTCTACTTCGGGCATGCAGGAGTTGAAGTAGCCCCGGGTGCTAAGTGTTTTGTCACAGAGGGATAGGAGGAACTGGGTGTCATCAGAATAGGAGATGATGCTGATTCCATGGATCTGGGTGTTGCTGGCAAGTGGGGCAAAATGGGTGTTGGCAAAATGGGTTCTCCGCAGAAGAGGCTGATGGTAGATGAGGTGTAGGGAGCTAGACTGACTGACTAAGTACAGCATGTGATGAAGAAGCAGATCAAGAAGAGTGCAGGTCCTTCTATGCTGACTTTGTGGAAGCGTCGGATGAGGATGGAGTGAGAGACAGTGTTTAAGGCAGCAAATAAGTCGAGTAGGATGAGGGTTGCGGTCTCCTCAGTCAGATGTTGTCTGTGGTGACAATGATGACAGTCTTGGTGCTGTGGTAGGTCCTGAATCTGGATTGAGAATGTAGTTGTCAATAAGGTGGCTGGGTAGACACTTGTTGATGATGTTTTCCAGGTCTTTCGCAGGATATGGCAGCAAGGAGATCAGGGGTAGTTGGCCAGCATCTTTGGATCTGCTGAGGGTTTTTCAAGAGGCCGAGTATTGTGGCGTGGTTCCAGGAGTCTAGGAAGGTGTCTGTGCAGATGAAGTTTTTCGCTATTAGGATTAGAGCTGCGCTGATGCAGTCCAGTCCTTTTGAGAAGATGTGTCACGGGCAGTGGTCCGAAGGTGCTACAGAGTGGATGGAGTGCATAGCCATCATGGTAATAGTGTGCCAGTTGGTCATCATATGTTACTAAGGCCTCTTCTTGATGGGTCGGAGGGCTGCATGGCTGCATGGATGGATTGGTCTGGCTGGGGGGCAAAGATATAGATTTTGGAAAACTGGGTGCAGAGGTCCTGAAAAGAGTTGATGGTTGTAGAGCTTTCATAGGATTTGGTGAAGTTATTCATGATGGAAAACATGTCTTTGACACTGTTAAAGCTGTTTTTGATCCATCCTGTGAGTGCTGCTCTCTTGATGGACATGATTTGCTGATGGTAGATTTTGATGTCTGACTTCTAGATGCACTTGTAGCTGTTGTTGTGGGACTGTCTATATCTGCATTTGAGTTGCTTGCAGTGGTGGTGTGATGGATAGTTCATTCACTGGGGTAGGTCCAACAGTTTATAGACTCAAAGGTTGTTCATGTTGGGGGTTGGTGAAGTTCTCCTGACGGTAGCAGAGGTCACTAAAGAGGGTCAAGCATCTCAAATCGAGCACCAGAGAGGCCACAAGGTTTGTGATAGAGTGTTCAAAGTTAATTTGAGCATGACCAAAACTCCACATTACAAGAGTAACGTAGAGTCGCCAAAATTCCACCAAGTCCTCCAGTTTAACAGAATATTTCACCCACCCCTACTCCCAAGGGTGGGAAGTGGGCAGAGAGCTGGGGTTCTAGGGCTGGAATGCCCCAAATGGATTTGCACACCAAAAAACCTACATATATACAAAAATGCACAAAATTCCTTTAGCCTATTTTCCCCCTGGAACAAGTTGCAGACTGTGGCTCATTTCCAGGGTAGAGAGAGGGTACAGATCACCTCTAAAATTGGTGGAGCTGTAGAGAAAAGGTGAAGAGACTTCTCTACTCGGGAAAGATGACATCTTTCGGTGCACAGCTGCACACTATTTAGAATGGCACATGCAGAAATGTCTGCACATTCTTAAAATTGCAAATTAAGAAATGTTTTCCAAAACTACACAAGGGAACCTATTACGGCCACAGGTTTCCAGGCATAACTCAGGAAACTTTCTTAATTTGGCTAAATCTACAACCATGCAAGGTTTTAAATATCCAGGAGTAATTTTACTCACTTCTATGAGTTGAGTTGCTTAATGTTTTCTCATTCAGCTGACAGAAATACCCAATCATTAATGAGGTGATATGTGATGAACACTACTGTGATATCACAACTCATGTAATTGATAATGTAATTTGTGATGGTATCTGTGACATTATATGTGGGATGATGAGCAGTGCATGGAGCAAATTCAGGTTAATCATAACTGGTGATTTTCAGGGTCTTTAACAGAAAATCATAATCATAATATCACTTTAACTGAGGTTTTGCAGTGTATGTCTGTACTTTTTGTCTTTTAACCTTACCTTTAACAAGTTTTTTCTAACTCCTGGTTTTTTCTATGATAAAATGTATCTAGCTTTCATGCTGATGTAATGTACTGCACATGCCCTTTGGCCATGTGCAGCATGCTTGACTATGGGTACTGGCCTGTAGCAAACTTTCATCAGAGTGGCATGCAATTGTCATTATGTTTTGATGAGATATCCATATTTCACAATGACTTGTGAAATATTTTTAATATTTCAAAGGGGCCAATTAAATGGTTTCCATATTTCACGTGTTTGCATGAAATATAGGGTTTTCCTACTGTGGGGAAATGCTCCTTTTTGTGTGGTCATCCCCATCTTTTTGCAGAATTTTATTGCTGGATTTTAGACTCTATACACTGGGGTGCTGCTGTCCAGTGCCCAGTGTATGTGCTTTGGACCCTAAAACATTTAAAAATTACCTAATCCTTAAATTGGTGTATTTAACTCCCATGGAAGGGCCTGGTATATATTGGAGAAACTACACACATGGCACAGAAAATTAAATATCACATGTGGCCCACTTATTGTGTCATCCACTAATGTGGCCCAGGAAAACATGCTTTCAGGCCTATCATTGTAGCCAGACTGCTGTAGTTTACACCTGAAGCCCGACCAGTCAAAATAACTCTCATGAAAGAGGAAAAACTTTCCTTCTAAATTTTAATGTCTGTGAAGGCTCTGGTTGACCTATGAGGAAAACTAGAGTACATATCTAAATAATTATTCAGCTATCTCTGGTTTGGGACCAGTTAGAAATATGATTCAACCACTACTTTAATAGTTACTAAAAATCCAATCTAATGGCAAAGTTATATTCTTAAAAAATATCTAAGAAAAGTAACTTCCAGAAAGTTACTTTTTCCATGTCTGAAGCTACGAGAAGCTAATTTGCATCAGCATGACAACAACTGCCTGTCAGTGCTTGACCTTAATGAAGTGTGAAAACTCCTCCCAGAGCAGAACAGTGGCTGAGGCCTGCTGATTGTTTGTTCTGAGTGTAGAGCAGGTGATCCCTAACAGCTCAAGAAGAGTAGCTGGGGAGGCTTCAGGAGTTTTATTAGCTTGAAACCTAAGAAAGGGGAGGTCTTTGTTCTTTAGTTCCAGGGTAGTCAGTTGGGTACCAGCTCAGAGGGAGGGAGAGCTCGCCCTAGAACCAGTTTTGGGTAGCTTAGGAGGAGAGGACTGCTCATTTCATTAAACACACCCCTGGCTGGCACAAAAGATCCCTCCAACAGCAGGTATGTACCATCTTGGATTTCCCTCAGAATGATACACTCTGGGCTTGTTTGCAGTAAGGTTGCCCCTGGAACTTTTCCCCAATGGGTAGGGAGGCCAAGAAATCACCCTTACCCATTGGCTAGTGAAACCTACAAACCTGGAATCTCACCCACAGCTCATCAGAACACTTTCTAGTCCTGGATAAGAACAGAAAAAGGACTGCACCTGTGAGGAGACCTAAAGGGCTGGGCCTATTCCCACTTGTACCTAGGACAAAGACGGGGGCTCCATAGGTCAGTTGGTTGACCTCAGGTGTTGCAATAGGGACATAACAAGCTACAAGAGGCCTTTTCCTGGAGAAATAATTGACTAGTCATAACTGGAAAAGGGTAGGACCCTGCTGGTGACCTCTGATTGAGTGAGTCCTGACTCCTAGGAGCTGTCCACGAGGTCCTGTGAGCCTTAACATAGTCCTGAAGAACTTATTTTGAAATCTCTGAAAAAAGTACACTTAGAAAAATGCTGGCCTTTCGAACCTCCCAAGGACCAACCACCCAAGTCATTCTTCCCCAGTAGCAACCTCACTGGGCGAGAATAGGAAATTGATCCCATTCGGAGATTTTTGCCACTTGAAAAACCTGTTCAGTGGACCCTTGCAGTGTGTCTATCTGACGTTGCTGTGACTTTCACGGATAAAGCATGCAGCCTTGCCCCACTGGAGGATTCTAAACCCCAAAAACAGAGACTAAGTAAGAATGAAGATATCTTGACCAGGTTAAGGCACAAAATATCATCTAGCTAGTGAGAGGACTTCCTTGGGCATGAAATGTGACTTTCCCAGTGATCCAGCGCAGCTAATATAAATTTCTCCTTAGGACACGAATCCAGGTAAAACATTCACGTCTATTAAACCATATGATGGTGGGGCCCATGACACCGCATATCATACACTCATTCGTTCACTGGATTACACACCAAGGAGAAAATGTGTTGCTGGAGGAATGGGATACCTTGTTAAATTTGACAGAATAACACCTCAGACATTATATACATCAACTTTGATCCTGTCAGTGCTAAACATCAAGGTATTCCGCTCTTTGGTCGATGGACCAACTAGTAGAATAAGTTGATGGTGATTAAGACCAGCTCAATCACTCTTAAAACCTGTTAACCTTTAAACTTATTAATGAACTAAAGAACCACAAACTCATTTTAAGTTAGAATGAAATTTTATCTAATTTCTCAATTGCACGGGTGAGATTCTTAGTTTATTAATCACTTTTAATACATTAATAACATTTATATGAAAAGCTCTAATAAAGAATTGAAAATTATGCATTACCCATTTGGATGCAGATAGGAATGGTTCACCAAAAAGAAGATAAACCGCAGATCACAGAATAGAACTCCCAACTGAGTGACTGTCCCGCTAAAGGCCTCCTCGATCGGACCTCCCGTACAGATTTCCCGCAACGGTCTCGTTCCTTCCCCAGTCAAGTTCGAAGTCCAAAAATGACAAAGTCCTTTCGTAATATTGAGGTGGAAAAATGGAAAATAGGAAAATGGTATGGCAAGAAACACCAACGGCAGCAGTAGCATCAATAGCGGCGGCCACAGCAGCAAAAGGAGCAACCCAAAAAGAGCAGCCCACAGAAGCACCCCAAAGAAGCAACCCCTCCCACATAAGAGTAGACCCTCTTCTACCCTACTTTCTAGCTTACTACACAAAAAGTAGCAATCCTTAGGGGCAAGAATCACACTAATTGGTCCATTTGAGGGGTGGTGATGATCACCTCATCGCCCTCCTTGTTCAAACTGGTTTTGGGGACAGTTAAGCGTACAATGAGTCTCATGACCTTTGGGTAAAAAGCAGTCCAATTTGTCCATTCATTTTGTTACAATCCCGATGGTCACAATTTAGTTAGTCCATTGTTGCTCAGTACTTTTCTCTTCCATTCCCACGAATACGTGCTGAGTCTTTCTTGGCACCCTCCTTATGGTAGGTCAGTACGACCTTGACATCTCTCACTCCGTGCACAGGCTGCACCCACGTGATTCAGCTCGTCTATTTCTTCCGCTTAGAGGCCATCTTTGGCTTTTTCACGTGACCTCATCTGTCTCGGCAGCCATTTTCGCAGCATGGCCTAACAGGCCCGAACGAACTATCATAAGAACAAACACAACCAAAATTAAAACAAAGAAAATAAGCCTTTCTGTTTACCACCCACCATTCTAAAGACCCGTGTTAGGTGTTACCTAGCAGAAGCGACATTTAAAGCCATTTTACTTACCATCTGCATTCTTTGCTACAATACAAATCTACTACATAGCATAAATCATGCGATTTTACTTTAATTAGTACGCAAATCACAATATTAGCGATAATCAACTTCACAATGGTAAATAAATTAGATTTTGCACAAATTGCGGGTTACCCCTATGTAGTGTTTACTAAAAATGCATTTGTTGATTACTTCATGCTCCATCAAACAATTAGTATCGTTAATTTATTAAAGCTCATTAATTTTCCAAGGGGGGTACACATTATTTTATTTACCCTGCTCCATCAATACCCCCTTTGGTGATTTTTAATATCACCACAAAAACCTATTCTACAATTTATCAGATAAATGTTTCTTGTCCACTTGCTTTCTTGTTAGTTCATACGATGGTGTTTTTCTCATCTTGTCTTTTAGACCTTTTGTACATGTTCTCTTTTAATTCTTCTAATTCTACTTCTCCCATTTCCCGTTCTCTTTCTTTATTTTTCTCATTTTCTCTTTTTATTCTATTTTGTCTTTTTCTTCTTTTAATACACACATATGCTAATCTCACTGATAACATTACTAATATTATCACTGTTACTGATTTTAGTATTTTCCCAATAAGAGAACTACCTATTTCTGTGAACCATCTTTGCATTGAGGAAAAACTCTTACCAAGTCTCTCCCAAACACCTTCAACCTCCAGTGGAGCAATTTCTTTGTGCAAATCAGTAATATTCTTTATATACTTCTGTATATTCTCACTTTTATCAGGAATGTAAGTGCAACAATGTTGGACTTTCAGCATTCCACAGACTCCACCCTCTTTTGCCAAAAGAATGTCAAGGGCAAGTCGATTTTGCATTACCATACCTCTCATGGCAACCATTTCGGTGTTTACCATCAAGAACCCTCCAGCAGTATTCGTTGATAAACGATCTACTACTGTAGACAATTTCCGAATCTTGTATGCATTCAAAGATATACCCACTGCTGGTATCAATGCTCCAAAAATGTCACCTACTATTTCTGAGAAGCTTTCCCTTCTCCTGCGTGTTAATGTTTTACCTATCTCGTGTATTCCTTTCGTTCCTCTCTCCACATGAAAAATCTTTGGAAAGACCAGGCCTAGATAACACGTTCCGTACCAATGGTCCGGCAACCTATAATAAGCTCTATTTCCGCAAATATAATAGATCCCTGGAAATACTGGATCTTTTCCTCCTTTAAATCCCCATCCCCCTAGAATTTTATATGTATCTCGGCACTCACTAGAACCCACGAAATAGTTATCATACATAGGGGCCGATTCCGATTCGGGCCGTAAAACGTACCGACCGACTCGGAGCCGGAATAAATACCGACCGACACGTACCGGTGCAGCCCGACCCGCAAAGTACGATGAAAAGCGTGCTAAATCCGACCGACTCGTACGGAACACAAGCCGAACGACCGAGCCGGGCGGAAAACAGCCATCCGGCCGGAAAAGCACGCAAATCGAACCGACCGACACGCACCAGGAAGAATCCCGAACGAAACGTACCCGCGAACTCCGACCCGCCAAGTACGATGCAACGCATGGAAAACACAACCGAGTCGCACGGAGCCCAAGCCGCACGACCGACATGCATTCAAAACTGCGAGCCGAAGCAACCCAAAACCCCGCGACCGACGCGTACGCAGCACAGAAAACAGCACAAACACAGCGTGAACGAATCGGAGCGGCTTGCACAAGACAACTGGAGGGTCCGACTCGGTCACAAGAACGTCTCCTACATGCACAAAAAGAACCAAGGAAAAAAAAACACAAAAAAAGGCCAAACAAGCTATCACAAAGCAAATAAATACTGGGGGGGGGGAAACAGGGAACAAAGACACACCCACAACTCCACCCATATAAAGGACACAAATCCCTACCATGATCCCTTGCAAATTCAAATTACCTGCCAGCACTCAACACCAACAGACAGCAACCACACACACACTCACAGCTCATCCATCACACAAGCCACACACCAGCAGCACCACAACAAATAGCACCCTCACATACACCCAGCAAAACACACACTCACACACCCTCCCTTGCACACCAACACACACATCACACACCAGCACCACCCAACACCATGCCCCCAAAGAAGAATCACAAGTTCCTAGATAGTGAATTGGAAGTCCTGGTAGATGAGATCCTCAGGGTAGAGCCACCCTGAGGATTTGGCACATTGGTCCAACAGACACCCATGGCGCAGAAAACCAAGATGTGGGAGAGGATCGTCGACAGGGTGAACACACAATCACCATGTTTGCGCACAAAGGTAGACATCCAGAACAGGTGGTATGACGTGCGCAGGAGGGTCAAGGAGCTGTTGAAGAAGGACTACATCTTGAGCCAACACACCGGCAGTGGCCCTCCAGCCAAACCAGTATACCTCAGGCCCTGGGAGGAGAAGGTGCGGGCCATCCTACCACCAGTGAGCGTCTATGGACTAGAAAACATCCCAGAGCCTGGTGAATACACAACAAATGTACACAATATTGTGCCACAATACACACACATCACTGTCAAGGGGAGAGTCAAACCATGCACCCTTAGCAAATACACACCAACCAAAACAGATCATCCCAAAATGTGTATGTCAGCCAGATAAACACAATACATGCCAGCTCGTAGTGAAATGTAACTGTGTCATGACATGTACAAACCTAACAACAAATAGAGCTAGGCAGTGGCACAAATATAACCAACAAACACAGTCAGACATGTAGCCACCACCACAACACCACCTCACAGGGAAGCTCACTGAAAGGAAGGAATACTGTGTATGCTGGGCAAGTCAGTGTAGCCAATAGCATGATAGGAGTGGTAGTCACAGAAATTGCCCACCCTCACAATGCGCACATCAACACCACCATGAACCATGCACACATCACAGGCAGTGCAAAACAACTGACAAGATGGCTGACACTGGCTACTGCTGTGGGGAGCACAAGGCCCTGCTGGCAACTGTGCACCAACCAACAGCAGGACACCACTGACTGACACCCTGAAAGACAACTTGCACTCCCTGCAATGGAAGCACGTTCCATGGTGGGATATCTGGCTGGGTGGGAAGGAGGACTCACAGCACTGACCATAGTCACCAGCAGCTCCACCCACACACCCCCTAACACAAACTACACACAACTCACCTGGGAGAAAGCATTGCCTCACACACCAATCAAATATCCCACAAAGAACCACAACCCTGGGTCATGCAGTGTGAAGCACAGGGACACACATGGGACTTGTAGCAAAACAAACCCCAGGATAACACTGTCAGCCATCTTGTCAGCACAGGCACACAACCCCACAGGGAAGCTGAGTCAAAAGGAAGGAAGCATGGGCATGCTGGGAAGGGGGTGGAGGCAAAAGCATGATGGGAGTGGTAGTCACAGCCCAACATCCCCCACCCACATGGCCCAGCAAGAACACACCCAAGCATGCACACCTCACAGGGAGTCAAAAGCCACTTCAAAGATGTCTGACACTGGTGCTCTGTTGTGGGGAGCACAAGGCCATGCTGGGAACTGGCCAACAACCAACAGCAGGACACCACTGTCAGCCATCTTGCCATTGCTGTCACACCCACACACAGTGAAGTACACTCAAAAGGAAGGAAGTATGGGCATGCTGGGAAGGGGGGTGGAGGCAATAGCATGATGGGAGTGGTAGTCACAGCTCAACATCCCCCCCCACATGGCCCAGCAAGCTCACACTGAAGCATGCACACCTCACAGAGAGTGGAAAGCCCCATCAAAGATGTCTGACACTGCTGCTCTGTTGTGGGGAGCACAAGGCCATGCTGGGAACTGGCCAACAACCAACAGCAGGACACCACTGTCAGCCATCTTGCCATTGCTGTCACACCCACACACAGTGAAGTACACTCAAAAGGAAGGAAGTATGGGCATGCTGGGAAGGGGGTGGAGGCAATAGCATGATGGGAGTGGTAGTCACAGCTCAACATCCCCCCCACATGGCCCAGCAAGCTCACACTGAAGCATGCACACCTCACAGAGAGTGGAAAGCCCCATCAAAGATGTCTGACACTGGTGCTCTGTTGTGGGAAACACAAGGCCATGCTGGGAACTGGCCAACAACCAACAGCAGGACACCACTGTCAGCCATCTTGCCATTGCTGTCACACCCACACACAGTGAAGAACACTCAAAAGGAAGGAAGTATGGGCATGCTGGGAAGGGGGTGGAGGCAATAGCATGATGGGAGTGGTAGTCACAGCTCAACATTCCCCCCCACATGGCCCAGCAAGCTCACACTGAAGCATGCACACCTCACAGAGAGTGTAAAGCCCCATCAAAGATGTCTGACACTGGTGCTCTGTTGTGGGGAGCACAAGGCCATGCTGGGAACTGCACAACAACCAACAGCAGTACACCACTGTCAGCCATCTTGCCATTGCTGTCACACCCACCCACAGTGAAGTACACTCAAAAGGAAGGAAGTATGGGCATGCTGGGAAGGGGGGTGGAGGCAATAGCATGATGGTAGTGGTAGTCACAGATATTGGTCAGCCTCACAATTGGCCCATCAACACCACCCTGAACCATGCACACATCACAAGGAGTGGAAAACAACTGACAAGATCGCTGACACTGGCTACTGCTGTGGGGAGCACAAGGCCCTGCTGGCAACTGTGCACCAACCAACAGCAGGACACCACTGACTGACATCTTGCCATTGCTGTCACACCCACACACAGTGAAGTACACTCAAAAGGAAGGAAGTATGGGCATGCTGGGAAGGGGGTGGAGGCAATAGCATGATGGGAGTGGTAGTCACAGATATTGCTCACCCTCACAATGCGCACATCAACACCACCATGAACCATGCCCACATCACAGGGAGTGGAAAACAACTGACAAGATGGCTGACACTGGCTACTGCTGTGGGGAGCACAAGGCCCTGCTGGCAACTGTGCACCAACCAACAGCAGGACACCACTGACTGACATCCTGAAAGACAAATTGCACTCCCTGCAATGGAAGTAAGTTCCATGGTGGGATATCTGGCTGGGTGGGAAGGAGGGCCGGATGTCAACCAAATACAACCAATGCAGACCATGTACACACCCCAACATTCACATGGGAATGCCCAAATAATGCAGGACAATGTGCTACACCAATATCAACCCCTGACTGTGACAACTTAGGACAATGCAATGTACAGGCCCGCATCCAGAGGCACAGTCACAACTGTCAGGTGTGTCAACCATTGATGCCTGCAGAAACATAACATACATTGTGTGTGCCTCCCTAAAACAGGTGATGATGGGGACACAGCAGCAGACGCTGAGGAGTCCCCGTCCCAGGCTCAAGAGGATACGGAGCTCACTGGTGTGGAACAGCCTCTGCCCTCCTCGGATGAAGAAGACCAACCTGGCACCTCCGGAGCAAGTCATCATGCAGCACCAGCAGGACCACCAGCTGCACCCCCTGCACCCACCCCTCCAACGACTGTCAATACACATACCACCCCTGCCGACATGGAAAGACCAAGGAGCACCACCACCACCAGCACAGGGACCCTGGACCAACGTGGGGCCATGGACACCAACACCACCAACAACACCCAAGGGGGCCCAGGGTCACCTGTGCGTGCCACCTCAGGTACTGCACGTGTCGCCAGGGGTGGTGAGAGGGGTGGGAGACACAGGTCACTGATCGCAGAGGGGTCTGGACTGCATGATGACCCACAACTGGCACGCATAGCCGATGCGTACCAGTCCAGCACCGGAGAGCTCAGCCAGGTAGTGGGGCTCCTCAGGGACATTAAACAGCAGCAGGCTGCCCATCATGCCCGCTTGGACTCACACATGTCCCGCGTGGAGTCCAAGTGGGACACACTGCAAGAGATGACGGCGGTGCATAGGGACATATTACAATGCCTCCGCCAGATGAGCAGCAACCAGTCAACACCTCCCTGTGTGCCCACAACATCTGGTGCTGAAACAACTGCAACTGCCACAGGGAGGGAGGATGACTCTGGCGGAGAGTCCCCTGCACCGCAGCAGCCTGCACTTGAGGGTCCCCCCAAAGAAGAGGGGCCGTCCGAGGAGGGGCCAGTGAGAGGCCGATGGCCATGTGCAACCCCAGGAAGCCAAAACCTGTTCTGGATAATCACCTTTGTGCGCAAACTGTTCACCCTGTTGACTGCAACACAACTCTCCCACATGACATGGGGAGCTCAAGTTGGACCAATGTCTCAGATGACTGTGGACTTTACTCTGGACATTTCTGCTACCAGGACTTCCAAATCATCTAGGAACTTTGGATTACAATCACAATGTACAGCACCCACCATCCTGTGCACTATACTCACACATGTATGTCAATAAACTCACTAATACACCATACTTGCCTCTGTTGTGATTCCTACGTTGTCTCTGAAGTGGCGATGATGATCTGGGAAATGACACTGTGCATGCTAACTGCTACAGCAAGTACAACACCGGCATGTGAGTCATGGCGACGTCACACATATGAGGGAGGCACACCACCAGGGCTACACAACACATACACACCATGGCCATCTGACTCATCGCCTACACTGATGTTGCCAGGAAATACGTTGCATTGCACAGACCCAACACCTATTCACAGTCTGTGTTAACTAGCCCACTGGTGCAGTAAGCAAATGTCAGTCAGATGTGTGACCACAGACAACGCACATCACAAAGTGAAGCACAGGTTTATTACACATTTGCAACATGTTGTAACCACCCCAGATGCAAGGTAATCCCACCTGGCAGCGGGCACACAGTCAACAAGTGTAGAAGGAAGGAAGTCCATGGGTGTGGTGCACATCACCTGTAGGGACACGACAGCTACCACCCTGGAAGTCGAATCACGGTGTCGGGGATCACAGTTGACCAAACTACTCTGAAAGTACCCTGTGAAGGACAGAAATGACACACAGTCAAAAGCACTGAAGAACAGGACAGAACTGCAATACTCATGCCCAATACATGTCACAAGATACCCACCCAGAACCAAGTTAGCATGTCAACACTGTTGGGGAGTACAGACTACCTGTAAGGACACATCGCTACACGCATACAGTCATGTAGCACATGCACACACTCAAACAGCACCAGAGCACCACCAACACATATCATGCAAACTCACATCAGTTACATGACATCTCTGGATACTTACATTCAGCTGAAGAAGTTGGTGATGAGCTGTGTGCGGACATCACCATCATCATCATCATCATCACTGGCATCGTGGTCCAGGCCAGGATCCTCCACAGGTGGCGGACGTTGGTCATCGTCATCCAGGATGAGAGGCAACTCCTTCCGCACTGCCAGGTTGTGTAGCATGCAGCAGACTATGACAATCTTGCACACCTTTGCCGGGGCATATGGGAGGGACCCTCCTGTCTTGTCCAGGCAGCGGAAGCGGCTCTTCAGGAGACCAAATGTCCGCTCAATAACTCTCCTCGTCCGACCATGTGCCTCATTGTAGCGCATCTGGGCTGGTGTCACAGGGTTCCTGAGGGGCGTCAGCAACCACGGCATGTTGGGATATCCGGAGTCACCTACATACAGACAATTGCACATTAGCTGAGTTGGAAAAGAGGGTGGAACACTACATTGCAGAACACACACAATGGTACAAAGTCAGTACACACCAACAAGCCAGGCACGCTGGTTCCGCATCTGTGACATCATCCTCGGGATGCGACTACTCCTCATCACGTAGGCATCGTGTGCAGAACCGGGGAAACGGGCACACACGTGTGAGATGGTCATATCTGCAAGACAGACCACCAGTGCATTGACCGAGTGGTAGTGCTTGCGGTTCCTGTATGCCTGCTCCTGGGCCTGTGGTGGTACCAAAGCCACATGTGTCCCATCAATGGAGCCAATGACATGCGGCATCCTCCCCAGGGCATAGAAGTCACTCTTCATGCCAGTCAGTTGCTGGAGTCTAGGGAAATAGATGTACTGGTTCAGGTATATCAACATAGCCTCCAATACATCGCAGAGCACACGGCTGAACATGGTCTGTGACATCCCACCAGCAGTCGCCAGAGTGTGTTGAAAGGTACCGGTGGCAAAGAAGTGTAGGGCTGCCATCACCTTCACCTTGGGGGTCAGCGCTGTAGGATACGGCCGGCCAGGTTGCAGGTGTGGTGCCAAGCGCACTGCCAAATCATCAATCAGCTGCCTGGTGAAGCGGTACCTTCGGATGCTGTCACGTTCCAGCAACGTTGCCAGGTCAGGGAATGGTCTATGGACAGCTGGTGCCCTGCAGTGCATAGGTGAAGAAAGAAAGATTGTCAGTCACCCCACATATGTGGCATTGAACACACTCAATATCACATGATACATCATTATGAGGCACAAGTACATGATGTGTGCAGTTCCGTAAGGACATGTATGGCACATACATGGCCAACATCCAACATCACAGTTCAACAAGTGGCATCAATAAGTCCCAGGTTGTGCCATTGGGTATCATGAGGACGTGTCACATTTCCCATCTCCTGCTGCCACGTTACAAACACACCCCACAGTGACATGTGAGGACAGATGTGCCCCAGGCATCACAGCCCAACGACAGGTAGATTCCCAGGGACCCTGTATTGCCACATGGACACTGGCATGACATGGCGTATCATGTATACACCACAGCAAAACAACCATGACCCCCACAGGTAGTGGTCCCTGTTGCCTTGGCAGGACAGACATGGACGTCTGTGACACACACACGCACAACATCAAAGTCCATGCACAAACAACGTGGATGTGGAGACTGTCTCCCATTGTGCACATGAAATCAGAGACATTGTAAACACAACATGCACACAGACTGCGGAGGACCATCACTATTGTGCCAATGGGTCAGCCTGGGTTAAACATACCGTCCCACATGGGACTCAGGGGGCATGTGACATGATATACACATACACCACCGTGAAATGTGACCATGCCACATGCTCAGATATGAACAGTTGCACATCACAGTGGTCATGTACACGAAACACCAAGGATACTGTCCCCATGAACACGTGCACAGCCTGGGGGTGGCTGCCCCAAGTGACACCCACAGAACAACATGTTCACCCCCATACACGGAATAGGTAATGCAGCCTTACATGCCTTAGGATACAGTTTGGACAGGCTGTGGTGTTGTAGGTGTGCCCCTCACTCCCTGGGAAGTATATGTGGCTGGCATATGTTCACCTGTGACAGGCATGGTGACATATGTCAGTGACATGTACAGGGACGCGTTGGACAGCAATGGACCGATCGGTGCGCACACATTGGCCATTGCATTCAATGTGTGCTGGTACGCGTTGCATTCGCCATACGCGTTGGACAGCAATGGACCGATCGGTGCGCACACATTGGCCATTGCATTCAATGTGTGCGGGTACGCGTTGTATCCTAGGTACGCGTTGAACAGCAATGGACCGATCGGTGTGCCCGGCCGGCCCATTGCAATCAATGTGTGCGGGTACGCCTTGTATCCTAGGTACGCGTTGAACAGCAATGGACCGATCAGTGTGCCCGGCCGGCCCATTGCAATCACTGTGTGCGGGTACGCATTGTATCCTAGGTACGCGTTGAACAGCAATGGACCGATCGGTGTGCCCGGCCGGCCCATTGCATTCAATGTATGCGGGTACGCGTTGTATCCCGGGTACGCGTTGAACAGCAATGGACCGATCGGTGTGCCCGGCCGGCCCATTGCATTCAATGTGTGCGGGTACGCGTTGTATCCCGGGTACACGTTGAACAGCAATGGACCGATCGGTGTGCCCGGCCGGCCCATTGCAATCAATGTGTGCGGGTACGCGTTGTATCCTAGGTACGCGTTGAACAGCAATGGACCGATCGGTGTGCCCGGCCGGCCCATTGCAATCAATGTGTGCGGGTACGCGTTGTATCCTAGGTACGCGTTGAACAGCAATGGACCGATCGGTGTGCCCGGCCGGCCCATTGCATTCAATGTGTGCGGGTACGCATTGTATCCCGGGTACGCGTTGAACAGCAATGGACCGATCGGTGTGCCCGGCCGGCCCATTGCATTCAATGTGTGCGGGTACGTGTTGTATCCTAGGTACGCGTTGAACAGCAATGGACCGATCGGTGTGCCCGGCCGGCCCATTGCATTCAATGTGTGCGGGTACGCGTTGTATCCCGGGTACGCGTCGAACAGCAATGGACCGATCGGTGTGCACCCATTGGCTATGGCCTGGCCTGGCAACAGACGCGTTTTCAAATTTTGAACGAGGCTGATGCTGGAAATTCAGTTGGTCACCCACAACAATGTTGCAAATTCATGGGTGTCATGAAGTTGAACTTTTGAAGGATGCTGTGGGCGTGTGTAAGTGGTGCAATTCCATGGATTGGCCAGATTCAGAAGATGCTAACGACTTGGACCTATCACTTTGGACACATGGGACAGTAACTGCCTCTGCAGCACACATATAATGCTGGCTGTTCCCCTGAGAGCTCATTTGCCTGCACTACATGCTCCAGGACGACATCTGCCACCACCACTGCTGCTGTATCTGCACCCTCTGGACCCTGCAATGGCACGTACTGTGGAGAGAGCCCCAGCCTTCAGCACTGAGGAGAACCAGGCCCTGCTGGACAGCCTCCTTCCACAGTACAGCAAGCTGTATGGGAAAGCAGGGGAGCAGGTGAGTGTTCTGTCCACTGCCTTCCTAAATGTGCATGTTGTCTGACTAGCAAGGCTAACAGTCTGCACGCCACTGGCTAGCAGGCTCACTGAGTAGTTGTCACCCCCCATAGTGTGTAGTTACATGCACTGGACAGGTATAGTGCAGTGACAGTGCATTTAAACAAGGTTTTACTTCCCAAGCAATGATACCATGTAGTTACTGCTGGCATACTGTCCATGACCATCGTTGCACTGCCTGTGTACATCATGTGCCCCTGTGATTGAGACATGTATACACAACTGTGTAATGCACGGATATGTTGCATGTGTAGTAATAGCATTCTCACTTTGTCATCCTCACAGGTTGATGCCCACCAGAAGCAGAAGATATGGCTGACCATCGTCCGGGCAGTGAGATCCGTGGGGGACTACAAGCGCCGGATCCGCAACTGCCAGAAGAGGTGGCAGGACCTTCGGGGCTGGACCCGGAGGATCGCACGGGTCCAGCTGAAGCTGTCGCCTCCTCGCAGGAGGGGCGGACACCGGACCCTGACCCCCACATGCTCAGGATCCTGGCGGTGGTCTTCCCTGATCTGGATGGGCAGCTGAAGGCCAGGGAGCAGCACGGAGGGGTGAGTCCATGACTGCATTGTGTACTCTGTCTGCCATGCTATGTGCCCTCCTCTGGCCTGGTTAAACTTCCACAGCACATATGTCATGTGGTCCAGGACCCATGTCCCTCGATTGTGCACTGCCCACTCCTCATCTGATACCCAGGTGTGGCCCTTGCAGTCAGGGAATTGTGTCACTTGGGTACTGTGTCCTTGCAGTTTGCTTGACTCAAGGTGGGGGACAGAATCTGTTCCCCTAACTGTGGTGGGCATCATGGGTGGGTCCATTGCTTACACAATGCCTGTGTTCTGCCATGTAATCTGCGTGTTACTTTGATCTGTGGTCCAATTGCTGAGCTGATCCACCACATGTGCCTGGGGTAACTGGCACACACCCAAGCTGCGGGTGGGAACAATGTTTGGGCCCCAGGAGTGTGTATATTACGTGTGTCACACATACTTAGCCAGCTGCCTACTGTCCAGGGTTCATCCCTCATTCATGTGGGGCAGGACAGTCATGCCTACTCCAGGCCATGCAATGCACTCTGTACTCCCACTCCCATGTATCAGCTGACACCTTGTGCTCAGTGATATGTCCCCTCAGGTGTCAGCCTCTGTGTCAGTGTGCTGTGGCTTCGATGTCAGGACTGCTGGGGTGTTTATCGGTTGGGGCTCAGCATGCCACCGGAGATGTGACCATAGGAGACGATACTTGTGTGACACATAGGTGTTTGAACACCTGACCATGCAGACTGGGGTATGCGAATGTGAGGTCCATGCAGCTGTTTCCCATTCACAGCAGATTGTGAGGTGCTCAGGTTCAGAGGCTTGTGTTACAGGTCACCCATATGTCCAATCAGTATGACCTGGACAGATAAGGGTTCAGATGATGTGGTGTGTGGGGGATGTACATGTGCACTTGTTCAGCTCCAGGACTTGCATTCCCCATGACCTACTATTGTGACACAGTGCAGACTGTTGTTGTGTGGCTGCCCTGCCCATGTGACTGGAGACAGTGATGTATGACTTAGCAGGCATGCCTGTGCCATGGCATGTGACTTCCTATGGGTGATCCTGCAGGGGAGTGACATGTGCTACATGCACACCATAGTGGCAATGGCTATCAGCACATGGGTGCATCGTGGTGTCTGTCGCTGGTATGCATCACATGCATTTCATATATCTGACTCTGGGCATCACTTTCATCCAGGCACCTGTACTGACTCAGTGGCAAGAGTTGTGATGTGTGCATGTTCACATGCTTCACCGTGTTCTCTGCACCGTCCAACTACTGTGTAGGTGGTGCATGTGTCCACACTGGGGTATTGCCAGCCAACGGACGCCAGACAGATGGGTGCAAGGCCAGGTGGGATGTGAGTGCCATGGTTGACGATCAGACTGACAATTGGCTTCTCCTATTCTGTTTGGGCACTTTTAGCAATGTTCAACTAAGGATGCCAGGCCTTGCTCTGTATTGTGCTATACTTACTGTGGTGTGTGCGTTCGGTGCAGGTGACTGATGTCTGTCTGTTTCCCTATTGTTTGCAGATACATCCACGGCCACAGGAGGGGACAGCTCCACGGACCAGGAGGAGCCGCAGAGCCAGACTGGGTCAACAGCCGAGGAGTGGTCGGAGGGACCCAGTGGCACGGAGGGCGAGGGGAGCCACACCGAGGAGTCCTCAGCACCATCCACCTCAGCTGAGGACCACAGCAGCTCGGAGGATGACTCCCTTATGGAGGCGGGTGTCAGCAGCCACCACACCCCAGCTAGTGTTGCTGTCCCCGCCACCACCACCACCACCACCCTCCCATCGGCTCCCATTCCCGAGGTCCGTGGAGGCTCCCATGTTCGGGAGCGTGTCTCCTTCGGGCCAGGCACCGCACCACCTGCCCCTGTGTCCCCTGCTGCCCTGAGTGAGGAGTCTGTGTACCTCCTTCGGCAGCTCCATGTAGGGCAGACAGCGATGCTGAGTGTCCTCCATGCACACACCACTCTGTTGACTCAGCTGGTGTCGTTCATGGAGGGCATCTCATCGGGCATGTCTGCCCTACAGAGGGGCAATAGGTCCATGGACTCCTCCCTGACGGCAGCAGTGTCCCTCCTCCAACAGTCCCTCACCCCTCCTGTCTCTGCCCCATCCACACTCCCAAGCACCTTACCTGTCCCAAGCACACACACACCGGCACAGGCACACACCAGCACAGACACGAGCAGCACACACACACACACGCCACAGACAAGACGCACACGCACGCACAGTCAGGGGACTGAAACCACACTCACAGGGGATGGGGCCCAGTCACACACACACGCATCCACGAGCACTGCGCAGTCCACAGTTGCCTCTCCCTCCAAAGCCCCCTCCGTTGCCTCACCTGCAACCCCAAAGACCCAGCGGCTCTTCCTCAGTGACCTCGGCCTCTTCCCCTCCGATCCAGCTGATACAGCATTCAGGGGAAGAGGAAGCCCACCCACACGGAGCGGAGTGCCCCTCGCCACCGGACACCCTCCCCCAGGCGCAGACCGACTGACGCCCCATCCGCAAGTCCCCCCGGACCCGGAAGAGCAAGACCCCGACGCCGCCCTGCAGCTCAGGCACCAAGTCTCCTTCCTCCATCCCTCAGGCCCCCACACCACAGGTACCCCCACCACACCCTGCTCCAGGTTCCCCCACCCACAGATACACCATCCCCAAAAGGATCAGGCCTTCCCCCCCTGCCACTTGCTCTTCCGGCCCCACACCCCCCGCTGCGCTTGTCTGTGCCACTGGTGTGGAGACGGTGTCCTCCCCTCTGTCCTGCCCACCTTACCTGATCCCCATTCTCCTCCCCTGGAGGTAGGCACTGCAGTAGAGTCCACTACCACCCTGTCTGACTTGGGCACTGCAGTGGGGAACCTGTCCACTCCATCTGCACGGTCCCCTGCAGTCTTGCCGGCACCCACACCATCAGAGTCATGCCCCCCAGTTGTGCCGGCACACACCATGTCAGACACCTCCACTGCAGTTGTCAGTGGCTCTCCAGCACCCACCACCCCTTCCCTGCCTCCTTCTGGTGAGCCATGATCCTGTCCCTGCGGTGCCTGGCCTGCCCCCCCGTATGCCCCTCTGAGGGGATTGTCCCTGGCTTTCATCAGTGCAGGCATGCGTAGGGTGACATCTGCCACTGTCACCCTGTTTTGACTTTCAAGTTGGACTGGCCATTGGCCTTTATTAAATTTTTTGCTGGACATCAACTGTTAGACCCACATATGCTGAATAAAGCACCTTTCTGTTCTCTAGTGCTTTTGCTTCTGATGTACATGTTGTTGATGATGCTAACCATGCCCTTGCTGCAGTGATGGTGATATTTGGTCTCATGATAATGAAGTGTTACTGTGCAGGAACACATGTGGTCCAGGGGGAATGTGTCCTATCCTGTGGTGTATCCATGTCATCCTTAGCAGCATCTGAGGGTGTCATGTGTTCAATATTTGGCAATGGGATTTCCTACTTACATTAGCAATTTCACATCTGTGGCTTCCACCCCTGCACATCTGTTGTGCCTGCCATTGTTCAATTCGTCTACTTCCCTGACCGTGTGGCCATCTCCACTGGACATGCAGGTTTGGGCATCAATGGGGAAGGACTCATCTGTGTTGTCAGTTCAACATTGCTATACAAGTGTGTTGGATCTGTGCTGATGATTTCGTTGGCACTCCCATGACCAGGCTGATGTGACGGGAGCATTCATTTGGTGCTAATTGTTGAGTGTGTGACCAAGTGCTCAGCTGACATGATGGAGCCCTACTGAGGCAACATATGGCACAGCTTTCCTCACACAAGAGTGGAGTCCCCTCATGGCAGTGTGTACTCCTGTGACATTGCCTGCGCCCAAGGTGTGTGTTATATGAGCATGTCTGTGTGTTCACTTCCGTTTTGCTGTGCATGCTGGGATCCCTAGTGTTGTACCTGTTTGTGATGCTTGCTGAGTTGACCTATGTTCCCCCCAAGTCTTCTCCCTGGATTCTCTGTGATGTGGGTGCATGGCACATTACTGGTCATCAGGGTGTCACCCATAGGTGTGTTTGCTGTCAGGGCTGAGTTTGTGTGCAGACGCAGATGGGTCACAGTCAGGATTCCCCTTGGCACTTGTTGTTTACACCTGTCATGTGATTTCCAGTTTGTGTTATCTTTCAGTGATTGTGACACGTTGTGTGTGTGACTGCTGGCACTCCTCAGGGTCCGGGCTGCAATGTTGGTAGTTGTCTATGTGTGTTCTTTGTGGGTGTCCTTGGCTTCTTCATTGGTGTGTGACTGTGGCTGGGATCCCATTGGTTGGTGTGGTATTGCCGTCATGTCCATGTACAGCGTAGTGTGCAGTGTGTCAGACATTCAGGAGTCTTGTTGAGTGGCCATGTGTGATGTGTTTCTGCACCTTGGTTCCCACCCACCAGCCTGGGATTGTCATGGGTGCATGTGCAATGTCACCAGTGCATGTGTGCTTCACTGCTGCACATTGTTGGAGGTCGAGGTGTGTGGTGTTGAGTGTGTGCAGATGAGAGTTGTTGCCCGGCTAGACCCCTGCCTCCATGTTGGCCTTGGCTTACTGGCCGTGCTGATTGATTTGTGCTTGTGTAGGTGTGATGGTAGTTTGTTGCTCAGGACACATGACTGTGGTTCACAGTGTGAACGACATCTAGCTTTGTCATCACAGTGGGATTGTAATGCAGCCCAGGGTCACCACATTGTGGGGACCCTGGGGGTAGTGCTGTGGTGTCTCTGTGTCTTGCTGTGTCAGTTGCTGTTCCTACATGCTTGTGTGACATGTGTGATTTGTGCTCCCTCTCATCTGACAATGCCTGATTGCCCACATAGGGGATTTGGATCCATGAGTTACCTTTGTGTGGCACTGTATGCACATCTGTGTAATTGGTATTCAGGCCTCCTCATGTGTTGTGTGGTTGCCTGGGGACACTGGCACCCCCCACCTGTTGTGTTTGATGTGCAGTGTGGGTCTGCCTGTTTGTGTTTGTGCATCTGCACCACTGCATTGGCATATCTTTGGTGTGCCATTGGCTGTATGTTGTTTGGTGGGTTTCCCCTGCTGTCCCTGGGACTCCTAGGTCATCGGTCAGCACAATGATCATGGTTTGTGTGTCCCATTGCTGCCATGGTATGGTATCTGTTCACCTCACATCTACAGTCTCCACAGGGTATCTGCATTTGTGTGCCCATTGGTGCAAATATGTGGGTCTGCATTATATGTAAGTCTGTTTTTATATAGCGCAGCTACTCACCCTTACGGGTCTCAAGGCGCTGGGGGCCGGAGTGGAAATTAAGTGAGCTATTGCCCAGAGTCACATGGTGCTGAGCTGAGCTGCCACCGGAGCCGGGGATCGAACTGTGAACCCTGTGCTCCGAAGGCAGCTGCCCTGGCCGCTGCACCACACAGCATTCTGATGGTCACTTCTGTCATTGTGTCATTGATGAATGTTGACAGTGTCAGCCCCCATGGGTGTTGTTTGTCTGCACATGGCCAAAGGTATGTCTTATTTGCACTGCAGTGTTTGCCTCCCCCAATCTATGTTGCAATGGGACACATGCACTACTTTGCCACTGATGTGTTTTATGTTCTGTGACCAGGAATCATCCATGCAGTTTGGCAGTTGCAGCTTTTTCTTTGTCAACACTTGCATTTTGGTCACTGTGATGATGGGGGTTTAGACCCCATTGCCACAATGTTCTGAATGTGCTTCAGCTATGGGCCCCCACACTTACATTTTGGTCACTGTGATGATGGGGGTTTGACCCCATTGCCACAATGTTCAAGATGTGCTTCAGCTATGGACCCCACACTTACCTTTTGGTCACTGTGATGATGGGGGTTTAGACCCCATTGCCACAATGTTCTGTATGTGCTTCAGCTATGGGGCCCCACACTTACATTTTGGTCACTGTGATGATGGGGGTTTGGACCCCATTGCCACAATGTTCTGTATGTGCTTCAGCTATGGACCCCACACTTACCTTTTGGTCACTGTGATGATGGGAGTTTAGACCCCATTGCCACAATGTTCTGAATGTGCTTCAGCTATGGACCCCACACTAACATTTTGGTCACTGTGATGATGGGGTTTTGGACCCCATTGCCAGAATGGTCATGGCCTGCTTGCATTGTGGGGGCCACACACATATATGTGTGGCACATGTGATAGGGGGTCACATTGTATGTTCAAAGTCCTGTTCAGTGTTGTAGGCATTTGACACAGTCTACACACGCTTGTCATGGTGTTGGGGGGATGTCTTTTTCTTGCATTCCCTAGGTTGTGGTGTGCTGGTTGTGTCATGCATTGTGCATCCTATGAGTGGGGGTGGTGTTGGTGGTAGGCATCTGGCACCCCCTGGGTAAGGGTGGTAGTAGTGGTAGGCATCTGGCACCCCTGGGTAAGGGTGGTAGTAGTGACAGGCATCCAGCCCCCATGGGTAGAGGTGGTAGTAGTGGTAGGCATCTGGCACCCCTGGGTAGAGGTGGTAGTAGTGGTAGGCATCTGGCACCCCCTGGGTAAGGGTGGTAGTAGTGACAGGCATCCAGCACCCCATGGGTAGGGGTGGCAGTAGTGGTAGGCATCTGGCACCCCTTGGGTAAGGGTGGTAGTAGTGGTAGGCATCTGGCACCCCCTGGGTAAGGGTGGTAGTAGTGGTAGGCATCTGGCACCCCCTGGGTAAGGGTGGTAGTAGTGGTAGGCATCTGGCACCCCCTGGGTAAGGGTGGTAGTAGTGACAGGCATCCAGCCCCCCATGGGTAGAGGTGGTAGTAGTGGTAGGCATCTGGCACCCCTGGGTAAGGGTGGTAGTAGTGGTAGGCATCTGGCACCCCCTGGGTAAGGGTGGTAGTAGTGGTAGGCATCCAGCCCCCCATGGGTAGGGGTGGTAGTAGTGGTAGGCATCTGGCACCCCTGGGTAAGGGTGGTAGTAGTGGTAGGCATCTGGCACCCCCTGGGTAAGGGTGGTAGTAGTGGTAGGCATCTGGCACCCCCTGGGTAAGGGTGGTAGTAGTGACAGGCATCCAGCCCCCCATGGGTAGAGGTGTTAGTAGTGGTAGGCATCTGGCACCCCCTGGGTAAGGGTGGTAGTAGTGGTAGGCATCTGGCACCCCCTGGGTAAGGGTGGTAGTAGTGGTAGGCATCTGGCACCCCTGGGTAAGGGTGGTAGTAGTGGTAGGCATCCGGCCCCCATGGGTAGAGGTGGTAGTAGTGGTAGGCATCTGGCACCCCCTGGGTAAGGGTGGTAGTAGTGGTAGGCATCTGGCACCCCCTGGGTAAGGGTGGTAGTAGTGGTAGGCATCTGGCACCCCCTGGGTAAGGGTGGTAGTAGTGGTAGGCATCCGGCCCCCCATGGGTAGAGGTGGTAGTAGTGGTAGGCATCTGGCACCCCCTGGGTAGAGGTGGTAGTAGTGATAGGCATCTGGCACCCCCTGGGTAAGGGTGGTAGTAGTGACAGGCATCCAGCACCCCATGGGTAGGGGTGGCAGTAGTGGTAGGCATCTGGCACCCTCTGGGTAAGGGTGGTAGTAGTGGTAGGCATCTGGCACCCCCTGGGTAAGGGTGGTAGTAGTGGTAAGCATCTGGCACCCCCTGGGTAAGGGTGGTAGTAGTGGTAGGCATCCAGCCCACCCTGGGTAGAGGTGGTAGTAGTGGTAGGCATCTGGCACCCCCTGGGTAAGGGTGGTAGTAGTGACAGGCATCCAGCCCCCCATGGGTAGAGGTGGTAGTAGTGACAGGCATCTGGCACCCCCTGGGTAAGGGTGGTAGTAGTGACAGGCATCCAGCCCCCCATGGGTAGAGGTGGTAGTAGTGACAGGCATCTGGCACCCCCTGGGTAAGGGTGGTAGTAGTGACAGGCATCCAGCCCCCCATGGGTAGAGGTGGTAGTAGTGGTAGGCATCTGGCACCCCCTGGGTAAGGGTGGTAGTAGTGACAGGCATCCAGCACCCCATGGGTAGGGGTGGCAGTAGTGGTAGGCATCTGGCACCCCCTGGGTAAGGGTGGTAGTAGTGGTAGGCATCTGGCACCCCCTGGGAAAGGGTGGTAGTAGTGATAGGCATCCAGCACCCCTTGGGTAGGGGTGGCAGTAGTGGTAGGCATCTGGCACCCCCTGGGTAAGGGTGGTAGTAGTGGTAGGCATCTGGCACCCCCTGGGTAAGGGTGGTAGTAGTGGTAGGCATCTGGCACCCCTGGGTAAGGGTGGTAGCAGTGACAGGCATCCAGCACCCCATGGGTAGGGGTGGCAGTAGTGGTAGGCATACAGGCCCCTATGTGTATGTGTGGCATTGGTGAGGGCCATCCCGCCCCTATGGTGCTGCTGTTGCTGGTGTAGGTATTTCTGCATCCCTCTGTGTGTGATGTGTCGGGTACATGTAGTTTGTTTTTGTTGTTGGTGTCTGACTTACCTTCTGCGCCGTACGCGTCTGTGCCTGTTCCGGTAATAGAGGTAGAATATTGGTAGGATCAGCACGAAGGGATTCATGGTTGGTTCGTCTCGTTCGTCTTTCTCTTTGCTTCGCCTCGTCCTCGTCGCTGGCGTGTTCGTCTCGTAGCCGTGGATCGTGTTGTGGCGCGAATCGGAGCTTATGTGCGCCTCGCCCGGATGCTTTGACGTGCCATTCGTAGCGACGGGTTCGGCACGTACGGGATGCGCATCGTACTTGTCCGGCCGGACGGTGCTGCATTTTTGCTTCCGTGCGGCTCGATTCTACGATTCCGGATCGGGCTCGGTCGGGGAACAGGACCTGGATTGGGTGAGTACGACTGGGTCGGAATCTATGCTGTTGTGCGCATCGTACTTGCTCGTTCGGAATAATGTGCGGATCGGTCGGGAAATAGGCATTCGCATGGCTTTTTTCCCGACCGAATGGTGTTAGGTGCGCCTCCGACCGAGATCGGAATCGGCCCCATAGTCTTACTTCTACTAATACACAATTTTCCCTGTTTGGGCCAATCCAGAACCATAGCTGCATTTGTTTCTCCTTTGTCATGATTTTTCTCTTCAAACGCCCAAAGTGGTGTTTTTGTCTTTTCTTCTGCTACCTTTCTTTGAAACTTAACTCTTCTGTTTTCTACCATATCCAAGAAAATCTTTTCCTCTTTCTTTAGTTCACAGGTAAGATTGTGTCTAACTATATACTCTAACGTTAAATCTTTATTTTCTAAGAAAAATTCTCCAAACATTTTTGCATCTTTCACCTTATTTAATTCAGGGATTACGGGAACTTTCGCAAAAAGCGTGTCTATGTCAGTGTAATAATATTCTAATCTACCTGTTTTGTAAAATAAACTAGCTAGAATGCTACAAGTTATCCCATACGTCAAGGGAAGGTGATGATAGGTCACACCTTCTGTAACAGACGCAGGTAACTGCATGCAGACATAACAATCCCTCACATCCATTGTCTCCACATATTCATACAATAGTTTCGTGAAGACATTCTTGGAAAAATCAGTTATGGACTTATCCCTATGTAAATCAGTACTATCTACTAATGCTGCAGTGTTTTGTATGATAGCTTCTTTGTCCTTATTCGTGTTATTCCTTATTACGGGTGTTTCTTCTACAACTAACCTAAGTGGAATTATTATTGCTAAAATAAGCCAGATAAACATTAGCAAACCTGTACAATAAAAACACATTTTACACCACCTACGTAGAAACTCACATCTAGATCTTCTATTCTCAGTGTCTACCATGTTGTACTATTATCTAGCTATACATATATATGTACAGAAAATGTGTCACCACACCTCAGAATGACCTTTCAGCCACTCTACCCTTTACTTTGTCTCGTTTCGGTGCTTTCTTCAGCTCTTTTCAGAACTCTTTCTCGTCTTGTTCGGTTTTGGTGTCCACTCCGGGTTTCTTTCTATGTCTTTTCAGTTTTGGTGCAATTCACTTTCACCCATTTGTTTACAGCTTTCATCTGGGCTTTCGTGACTGTTATCCTCTTCTTTAATGTCAGTCAATGCGATGTATAGCCACTCAGGTGACTTATATTTCAAGTTAGGTCTCTTCACTCTTTTTGATTTCTGTAATTGTCTTTCACTTTGTTTTCCTTGTCCTTTTTGACTAGTTATTTAATTTACTTGTTCCGCATTATCTTTGTTCAAATTTATTATCTTGTATCTCAGTCCTTTAACTTTCATGGGGCCAATTGTCTCCTTTTCTTGGCCTTTTTAGTTCGTTCTCCTTTTCCTCTCGTTCAGCTCTCCAAGTTCTCTTTCTTGGTCCTATTCTTTGTTTCCTTTCTTCTTCACTTTCTTCTGATTCTGTCTCAGACCTTACTTCACTTCCTCTAACCTTGAACCTTATGATCTCAGTTTCTTTGTCTGAATCTGAACATTCTTATGACTCTTCTGTTGGGACATTTGATTCTATCCCTCCTCGATTGTCTTCCGCATTTATATTAATCTTTCTATCTGAATCTAAATTTCCCTGTGTTTCTTCTATTTGTTGGTCTGTCCCTACTACTCCTCGGGTTTCTTCCGCTTCTTCCCCTATCTCTCTGTCTGAATCTAAGTCTCCTTCAGTTAACTCAACTATCTCTGGAGGAATTCTTCCATAACTTGTACTTGGCTGTTCGCTGTCACTGTCTCTTTGTTCAGTTTCTTCGTTGATAATATCAGTCCTTTTATTTCTTGTTTTTCTCTTTTGTCTTTCACCAGATTCAGGTTGGTCTGTTTCAGATGCCGAACTGGTATCCGATATTTCCAGATGTCAACTTACAGGTCGAGCTTCAAGATCTGGAACTTTGATCGTTTTAGTTTCTTCTTCAGTTGTCAAACTTGTACCTAATTCTTCCAGATGTCGACTTACAGGTCGAGCTTCAGGATCTGGAACTCTGTTTGTTTCAGCTTCTGCTTCGGATGCTGAGTTGGTATCCGATATCTCCAGATGTCGGCTTACAGGTCGAGCTTCAGGATCTGAAACTCTGATGGTATGACTGGCATGAACCCAATTTTTCACACCTGCACATTTCACAGCAGTTGTTGTCACCAGGATCACTTCACGTGGCTTATCCCAGCGAGGAACCAAACAGTTTCTTCTTCTGTGGACTTTTATGCGGACCCAGTCTCCTGGATTCAAATCATGAGCTGGTTTTCTTTCAAGAGTGGTCGCATCCGGTCCAACCTGATGAAACACAGAATATACCACATCAGCCAATCCTTTGCAATAGTCCAATAGGAGATCATCAGTTATAGTCAGCAGTTTGTTGACAGGTACATGTGCTTGTCTCATTGCTCGTCCTATGATTATTTCATGAGGACTCAGACCTGTTTTTCTGTCAGGTATGCTTCTGATGGTCATCAGCACCAATGGCAGGGCATCTGGCCATTTGAGTCCTGTGGCTTGACACATTTTCCCTAACCTATTCTTTATTGTTCCATTTACTTGCTCTACCACTCCAGAAGCCTCTGGTCTGTAGGCACAGTGCAATTTCTGTTGAATGTCAAGTGCTTCACATATCAACTGGATTAGTTAATTTTGGAAATGTGTTCCTCTATCTGTTTCGATCGTTACTGGAAAGCCATATCGTGGAATGAATTCTCTCAGTAGGAGTCTAGCCACTGTAACTCCATCATTCCTTCTTGTCGGATAGGCTTCCACCCAACGAGAAAACAAACAAACGACCACAAGGACATATTTCAATCTATTGCTCGGGGGCATTTCAATAAAATCTAGTTGCATTCTGGTAAAAGGACCTCCTTCACATCCTATTGTTCCCAAACTCACTACTGTTTTCCTTCCAGGATTTATCTGTTGGCATGTAAGACATCTTTGACAGAGACTTTCAGCTATAGCCCTAAATTTCGAGTTGTACCAAGTCTGTCTGAAAAGTCTGATCATGGCATCCCTACCAATGTGAGCTTGTCCATGGTACATCCGTGCCATATTAGAGATCATGCTATCAGGCATAACTGGTCTTTCATCTCTATAAACCCAAACTTCATCTTCCTCTCTTTGTCTGCAACCTGCTTTTATCCAATCATCTTTCTCCTCTTCATCTGCTTCTTCCTGCAATTGCCTTACCTCAGCCCAGGTTTCAACCGTGTTAGTAAACAGCAAGGGACATGAAACATTCTCTTTTTCTCTTCTCCTATTCAGTGAGACCACATTTCTGGCACAGTATTGAGCTATTTCATCTGCGAACTGGTTTCCCACTGTAATATAATCAGTTCCATTTTTGTGTGCAGCGCATTTTACCACTGCAATCTGTTTAGGCAGCTGTATCGCCTCAAGCAATTTCTTCACAAACTCACCGTTCCTAATAGGAGTTCCTGCAGACGTCAAGAAACCTCTCTGGGACCAGATCTGTCCGAAGTCGTGGACCACTCCGAAGCCATGCTGGCTATCTGTGATCACCGTAATTTGGAAGTTCTTTCCCAGTTTGCACGCTTGAATCAAAGCAATCAGCTCAGCCACTTGGGCTGAACGTATCCCTCTCAAACAAGATGCTTCCATTATGGCTGCCACTGTACACACAGCATACGCAGCACTTAAAACTCCTTCACTTGTTCTCGGGCATGATCCGTCCACAAACATCACATAATCTGATTCTTTTAAGGGCTCATCTTTAATATCTGGGCGAGGCTTTGTGCAAAATTCAAGCACATCCAAACACTTATGATCAACATCATCTTTGACTCCTACATCTACTTCATCTGGCAGTGAAGTTGAAGGATTCACACTTGTGCATCTATCAATGGTTACATTATCTGCACTCAAAATCACTTTTTCGTACCTAGTCAGCCGACTATGTGTCATGAATTGGGTTTTTGTTCTAGTCAGAAGGATTTCAACAGAGTGTGAAACATATACTCTCAGTGGATACCCCATCACAATGCCTTCACTCTGTTCCAGACTCACACAAGTAGCAGCTAGTGTTTTCAGACATCCAGGCAATGCCTTTGCTACTGGGTCTAAAACAGCTGAAAAATAAGCAATGGGTCTTTTCATTTTTCCATGCCTTTGCACTAACACTGAAAGTGCACATCCATCTCTCTCACTACAATACAGCTCAAATTCTTTTTCATAATCAGGCATTCCCAATGCTGGTGCCTCACACAACCTTGTTTTCAATCCTCGAAAGCCTTCATTTCCTCCTCATTCAACTCAATCGGATCTCTGACATCCCTTTTTGTCAATCGCTGTAAAGGTTTTGCAATTAATGAGAATCCACTTATCCACTGTCGACAATAACCAACCATTCCAAGGAACATTCTCACCTCTCTCTGTGTCATCGGAGCTCTCATTCCTTGGATAATCCTTATCCTTTCTGTCGTCACCTTTCGCATCCCTTTCTCAATCTTATGACTTAGGTACTGTACCTCCTGTTGACAAAATTGCAGTTTTGACGGGGACACTTTGTGCCCTCCTTCTGCCAAATGATTCAGTAAAGCAATTGTGTCTGTAACACATGCTTCTTTAGTCTTTGATGCCACTAATAGGTCATCAATATATTGGACCATCACAGATTTTTCAGGCATTTTTAAATCTTCTAATGATTTCTTTAGGATCTGATTAAAGATTGAGGGACTTTCTGTATACCCTTGAGGAATTCGGCACCATGCCAAAATACGCTCTCCGAACCGGAACGCAAATAATGGCTGGCTGTCTGGGTGTAACGGAATAGAAAAGAATGCATGGCACAAATCAATAACTGTGTACCATTCTGCATCATGTGGAATCTGATACAGTATTACAGCGGGGTTTGGCACAATTGGACAACAAGGGATAACGATTTTATTTACCTTTCTCAAATCCTGCACTATCCTATATGTCCCATTCGGCTTTTCAATCCCATTATAGGTGAATTACATGGGCTACTCATTAATTCTTTCAAAATTCCTTGTTCAATCATCTTATTAACTACTGGTGTTATTCCTTCAATAATTTCTGGCGTTAATTTGTACTGTGGAGTATTCGGGTAATTTGTTCCTTTCCTAACAGTAATTTTTACAGGGTCTACTCCTCTCATTAGCCCAATGTCTTCGCCTGTGAAATCCCATACATCAGATCTGACTATTCCTTTTAATTCAATTGGGATTTTCTCTGCATCAAACACAGGAAACATGTCATTTACTCCTGGTTCTAGTTCTGCCATTGTCATTTTATACAGGACATCTTCATCTGGTGTCTGGAAAGCAATACCATCTGGGGTACAATAGATGGTGCAATTCATTTTACAAAGCAGATCGCGTCCTAGCAAATTTACAGGACTGCAATCACATACCACAAACCGATGCATTTCTTTGAATGGTCCAACTTTCACCTCTACTGGTTTGGTAAGAGGCGCTTTAATCTGTTGGTTTGAAACACCTACAACTTGGATATATTCTCCTGAGAGAGGAAGGTTTGGAATTTCCACTGATCTAACAGTAGAACGGGTAGCTCCAGTGTCCACAAGGAATGTAACATTTACACCATTCACTTCTCCATCCACAAATGGACCTGACTGATCTACCTCTAGAGTTGCGCCAAGCACGCACTCTTCTTCCTCTCCTAGGCACCGTCATAAACTTTCATCCGATTCATTTCCATCCTGCCGTAACCAATACTGCGACACTGCAGCTGCGCGCGGCAATTTTGTTACCTGCTCTCCTCCATAGAATCCTGCCTCTGCACTGTATCTCTGGGGATTTACTCTCTTTGGAAGAGGTGGTTGTGGCACCTGACTGTTGAGTAACTACCTGCGGTTGTTGCAGCTGTTGGTAACTCACCTCACTCTGCACCTGTGGATTTAATGGTTGATTTTCCGTATTAGCTTTTGGAGGAAATTTACACTGCGTTTCTCCAATGCCCTAACTTTCCACAATTATGACATGGCCATTTCTTTTTAGCCTCTTCTATACTCATTTGACCTTTTCCCTTACCTATATTCGGTTTGGATTTAGTCTGTCCTGCATCACTAGAATGATTATTCATTTGAGCCTCTTCTTTTTCTGCAACCTTTACTTGTGCCCACATTGCTTTTTCTTTTAGTTTGCGCTGTCTACACTCGATGTCATCACTACAATATTTTGCATACCTTAGTACCGCATCTACAGTGATATTCTGCCAACACAACATATGCTGCTTAATCATTTCACTTATTTCAGGTTTCAATCCATATACAAATCTATATACGAAATGACTCATGTCCTTTTCACTCAGAGTCTCATAACCGCTATACTGCTTAAAAACCAATAGCAACCTTTCATAATAGGCGTGTACAGATTCCTTACTTTCCTGAGTTGTTCTATCAATCTTTACCCAATCTGTCTCTTTCGGTGGAATCTTATTTTTCAAAAACGTGACGGCTTGTTCATACTTTCTCATTACTTCTGGACCTGGGGCTCCAGTTGTTGCATCTCTAGGATATTCTTCCTTCGGCCAGTCAATTGTAATCTTGCATTCTGTCCATAAATCTGCTGGTACTACAATTTCAAACAATCCATCCAGATCTTCCCACAACACCTTTGAAACCTTTACAAATCTTTCTACCTGTCTATACCATTCTACGGGTTTCTCTCCCAATCTTGGGAAGTCATTTGTAAATGACAATATATCTTGTCTGGACCATGGAACATGTACATAGCTACCTCCTGGAGTTTCCCTCATTGGATATTCCAGTACTATTGGTTCCTTTTCCTTCACCGGAAAAGCCAATGATGCTTTATCGGTCGTTCCCTCCTTTCTTCTTATCCACCTGCTCCTCCATCTGTCCACATCTCCCCATTTTCTCAATAACACAATCAGTTCCTTTATCTGGGTTAATCGTCCTGATGTGTTCAGATTTTCTATATCCTTTTCACTAAAGTCTACCCTGTACGGTTTCTGCAATCCTCTGATTTTTCCAAACTCTACTCCCAGTTCATTCGCTGTTTCTTCCAATTTTTCATGCAAATTCCTAGCTCTCCAAGTAACACTCTTGCACATAAACATGAGTTCATCATCTTGGTAGGATTTCAATCTATCTGTACCAATAGTCCCTAAAATCAACTCTTCCATGTCTATCTTTAGTCTGATTACATCCAATGGTTGCGGTTCAGTATCTTTCTTCTGTAAATTCCTCATCCACTCATTTAATTCTTCTGGAGTCGGACCCACAGGGGTATTATTCATCGCTACCCAATTTGTACTTCTCTCTGGGGTCTCAGTTGCTGACTCTGTTCCCATAGGAATCCTATTTATCTGACTCACATTAATCGTCAAATTTGTAGGTGGACTCGATCTATATGAGCCAATCAAATCTCTTGTCTCTCTAGTTTCTGCAATTATCCCTTCTCTCACTCTTTGCATACTCGAGTTCATTGGAATTGTCAAGGAATGCTCATCTATTCTTTGGTTTTCAAATACCGGTATTACTGGTCCTATTGTCACTGGCACAGTCACGGCTTCCATGTTCATGGTTAATTCTCTTATTTTCTCAGTCAATTCTCTTGTGGTTCTTGCTAACTCAGCTGTATTACCACTATCAGGCTTCGCATTCTGTGGAGTTTCTAATTTTTCATAAGACCTATTTATTTCATAATTTCGTTCAGGGCTTTGATTTCTTACAGTTTCCATTGGTGGTGCATTTGGAGTCACCACCGCAGAATTCTGTTGATATGGAGGGGTTTTCTATTTAAAATGTCTTCCAGCAACTCATCCTCTGTTTCGCTACCTCCATACCCATACCTCTCTGTTACTGCATGTTTCTTTTTCTCCGTACACTTTCTCCCTGTAACTTCTTCAACTGTTCTGACAGGAAACAAACCATCCGTCATATTAGCATACCTCCATCGTCTCATCCTGTCTTCATGATTCACTCCCCATACTCTTCCATGGTCTAAACTATAATTCTTTGCACCTCTGTGTCTCTCTCTTTCATACATCTCATCTTCCCATTCACCTAACGCTTCAAACTGTGTTGGTCTAGGTCTCGGTTCAAGTTTCATCATTTTCTCTCTCAAATTTCGAAGTACAGCTGTGCTAAACGAACCATTTTCTGGAAACGCCAATACTCCATCGTTCTGGGTATATTTTGCCCAATTTTCCAACCAAATGCAAGTATGATAGCCATATTTCAACATCATATGAGAAGCTGGCGTTTTCGGCGGAGGAAGTACTTCTCCTTCCCTAGTCACTACCTTTTTGTCCTTCTTGAAAAAGTTTTTAATCTTCGCCATCCATGACGGTTTCTGTCTACCATACTCATAATAAGCCATATTGCACGTTTCTTTCTGTCAAATAAACACACGAGAATTCTTCACTACTCTGTTCTTTCTACTGTTTGGCTATTCGGACCTATCCCAGCGCGTCTCACACCAACACACCAATCCGAAAGCTCTACGTCACTCTCAACTGGCCAATACCAGCGCGTCTTCACACTAACGCACCAATCAAGAAGCTCTTCGTTTTCCCACAACTGGCCAATACCAGCGCAGTCTTTGTTGACGTCAGTTCTACTCCTGTCTTTTCTGACTCCTCCTTTACAGAAATTATCGGCAGTTTTCTTACCTTCTCTTCTCGACAAAATTTTATTAGTTACAACGTAAAACACATTACCATTGTCTGTTTCGCTAAACAAAAGAAATAGTTTGCTTTATCTTGCAAGAATACTGTTTCGTTCGATAAGTGTAGCACTTCTCTCTACCTTACCCTTCTTTCAAGCAAGGGGTGAACCCGTTTCTCTGGGGATAAAACACATGTGGAGACTACACTGCTCCTGAGAATTAAGGCCAGAGTTTCACAAGAAAACCTGTTGCTAGTTCACTCAGACGCGTTTTCATACATGAAATGTCCCTATCATAACACAATCCTGTGTTATCACCAATTTGAAAATCAGACAATGCACAATTCTGTGTGACTTCTCTTGCCACTTGTGTCCACTTCCTACTTCCTGGAAGCTTCAAAATTATGACTTACATATAACATAATACAATTCAACAAAAAGTTTTAGACATGAAAAATCAATAAATCAATAATCAATAATCACCAAACTAATCTATAGTAACCATAACTCTGCTACCAAGAAATCTGATCCAGCGCGGCTAATATAAATTTCTCCTTAGGACACGAATCCAGGTAAAACATTCACGTCTATTAAACCATATGATGGTGGGGCCCATGACACCGCATATCATACACTCATTCGTTCACTGGATTACACACCAAGGAGAAAATGTGTTGCTGGAGGAACGGATACCTTGTTAAATTTGACAGAATAACACCTCAGACATTATATACATCAACTTTGATTCTGTCAGTTCTAAACATCAAGGTATTCCGCTCTTTGGTCGATGGACCAACTAGTAGAATAAGTTGATGGTGATTAAGACCAGCTCAATCACTCTTAAAACCTGTTAACCTTTAAACTTATTAATGAACTAAAGAACCACAGACTCATTTTAAGTTAGAATGAAATTTTATCTAATTTCTCAATTGCACGGGTGAGATTCTTAGTTTATTAATCACTTTTAATACATTAATAACATTTATATGAAAAGCTCTAATAAAGAATTGAAAATTATGCATTACCCATTTGGATGCAGATAGGAATGGTTCACCAAAAAGAAGATAAACCGCAGATCACAGAATAGAACTCCCAACTGACTGACTGTCCCACTAAAGGCCTCCTCGATCGGACCTCCCGTACAGATTTCCCGCAACGGTCTCGTTCCTTCCCCAGTCAAGTTCAAAGTCCAAAAATGACAAAGTCCTTTCGTAATATTGAGGTGGAAAAATGGAAAATAGGAAAATGGTATGGCAAGAAACACCAACGGCAGCAGTAGCATCAATAGCGGCGGCCACAGCAGCAAAAGGAGCAACCCAAAAAGAGCAGACCACAGAAACAACCCAAAGAAGCAACCCCTCCCACATAAGAGTAGAACCTCTTATACCCTACTTTCTAGCTTAGTACACAAAAAGTTGCAATCCTTAGGGGCAAGAATCACACTAATTGGTCCATTTGAGGGGTGGTGATGATCACCTCATCGCCGTCCTTGTTCAAACTGGTTTTGGGGACAGTTAAGCGTACAATGAGTCTCATGACCTTTGGGTAAAAAGCAGTCCAATTTGTCCATTCATTTTGTTGCAATCCCGATGGTCACAATTTAGTTAGTCCATTGTTGCTCAGTACTTTTCTCTTCCATTCCCACGAATACGTGCTGAGTCTTTCTTGGCACCCTCCTTATGGTAGGTCAGTACGACCTTGACATCTCTCACTCCGTGCACAGGCTGCACCCACGTGATTCAGCTCCTCTATTTCTTCCGCTTAGAGGCCATCTTTGGCTTTTTCACGTGACCTCATCTGTCTCAGCAGCCATTTTCGCAGCATGGCCTAACAGGCCCGAACGAACTATCATAAGAACAAACACAACCAAAATTAAAACAAAGAAAATAAGCCTTTCTGTTTACCACCGCCATTCTAAAGACCTGTGTTAGGTGTTACCTAGCAGAAGCGACATTTAAAGCCATTTTACTTACCATCTGCATTCTTTGCTACAATACAAATCTACTACATAGCATAAATCATGCGATTTTACTTTAATTAGTACGCAAATCACAATATTAGCGTTAATCAACTTCACAATGGTAAATAAATTAGATTTTGCACAAATTGCGGGTTACCCTTATGTAGTGTTTACTAAAAATGCATTTGTTGATTACTTCATGCTCCATCAAACAATTAGTATCGTTAATTAATTAAAGCTCATTAATTTTCCAAGGGGGGGTACAAATTATTTTATTTACCCTGCTCCATCACCAGCAAAGCCAATGGCTTCGACGGGTCCTCACTCAACGATTTGCCAGATACAATTGCTGCTTTGCCCCACTTGAGGATTTTGACTTCCATTTCAGAGACTAAGGGCCCGATTCCAATCTCGGTCGGAAGAGCTCCAAATCGGATTAGGCTTTGCCAAAACCGATCCGGAGCCCTTGTTTCCGACTGAATCGTTCACAGTTCCGAACGACCAAGCACGATGCCTGGTAACCCTTCGCGCTGACCGAATTGGTTCCGGAAGGCATTAGAAGAGATAGAGCCTTCCGGAGCCGATTCGTACAGCTCTATTGGCTAGGTTTTCCGAGCGAGCAAGTACGATGAACGATTCGGACAGCCTTTCCGATTCGGTTTGCCCGGAACGAAAAGGCTGCTGGAATTGGTCTTTGGGGGCCCGTAGCTGGCCCCCCCTACACCCGGGGCCCTCCGAATCAGGCCCGTGGGGGTACCCATGGGTTCCCTCTTCCCAACCATGCACAGTGTGGCAGGCACCAAGGGGTGCCAGCCACAGGGTGCATGATTTTCCCCAGTCACCCCTTTCTTCAATGCAAGCCTGTGTATGCGTTCGGTACACAGGCTCCCATTGAATTAAATGGGAGTCCGACCAATCGTGTCCGGATGCATTCAAATGCATCGTACTCGTTCGGTCGGACTCCCCCGATCCGAGTAGTAAGGAAAGCATTCCGGACCCGAGTTGTTCGGTATGCTTTCCGAACGAGATCAGAATCGGGCCCTAAGTAGGAAGGTATAATGTTTGACTGGGATGAACTTGCTCTGTGTATCTGACCCATGCTCATCTCGGTCAGCCTCAAATGATGCATAAGCCCTGGTCAACTGAGAACAGTGATTACTGATTGGATCTTTACTTTTTCTTGGCTCTTTTCTCCTAAAATCATTAAAAGTTCATATCTATGTTTCCCATTACAAGATTTTTGCTCTTATAGTGTAATTTAGTTTATTAAATTGTTCTCTACGTTTATAAATTGGAGGTAGATTTTAACTTTTTAACTGTTTTGGTACTTCTAAATGCTTTTCACATTTTCTTTACGTTAAGTTTGTCTGCTCTGTGCTTAGCTACCAGGGTTTAAGATCTGGTCTAAATGACTGAAACCTTTGCCTGGGCCTAACAAGTTGGTGGCTTTATTACCTCTGATGAACTACCATCCACCATAATTAATAATTAAATTTCTTACAAATACCATTGCATTTTGTGCAATAAAAGTGCACAAGCAGCAAGAAAACCATTGTCATGCATCACATACTCAACATTGTGAGCTCTAAATTAATATCCTAAGCATGCATGACAGTTTCAGAGAAGAATTGATCACAGCCTTAATGAAGCTTTCCAAATTGTGTTCTACAGAGTGAATCACAATTTCAAAATCATAAAGCTAACTTTGTTAGTGATGCACCATTTAAAACTGGTTTAAATTGTGATTTCATAGTTGGCAACTTGTACAAGATATTCCGTTTGGCATGAGCTTTCCATTCTGCATTGTTTCTACTGCTCCTTCATTTATTCATAGCAAATAATAGGCACTGATTGACTGGACTAATAGGAGGAAGTTTGTAAAATGACCCTTGCTCCTAGCATTTGACTAATAAAAATCCTAAAGGATCATTTTGTAGAAGATTAAGCTCCACGTCTGAATTTGAAGGCTTAAAACACCGCCTCTAAACTAAATTGTTTGGCTGATTTTATACACCCAAGTTAGGCTTTCATTATGAGATTCTCGTAAAATTCTTATTTATGAAGAAAGACACGGTCCCTCAAAAATCATGATTCCAAGATGTGTGATGCTACTGCGACCTCAGGGTTTGATTAAATGTCCAGTTATGTGTACCAAAATATCATCCTTCAAAAATAATATAGCTAGAGTATTATCTACCACAATATCGTGAAAATAGGCATATAAAGGTAAGTGCAAACTCTTAACATCTGCATAACCTGATAACTTGAAAAGACATATATCTTCAATGTATATATAGGTGGAGTTAAGAATAGTAATACTATTCCCCCCACTGGATAGTTATTGTTAGGACGACATTTCCATAGGAAAAGCATTTTTTGATTGGCTAATAACTTTGGTGCATGTTGATAAATCTTTAAAAAACTTTTTTTAAAACTGTCTCATCCACCCTAGCTCCTTCCTGGAAAGTTTTGGATGATCCATCAAGCAGGGGCTGAGAAAAACACGTTTGCCCATTCATTTTTTCATAGGAAAATTGAACAGCAATACTAGAAAAACTGATGAATGCAATTACACCAGATTCGGCAGAAAGCTATCTCTTAGTCCAGAAAGCATGGGTTTTGTGATTTGGTGTAAGTACCAGGACACCCCAGAGAAAAATAAACAAAAAGGAAAGGCAGCATGGGAGTGGGCTCCACACGCTGCCATTATTTAAAAAAAAAAATAATAATAATAATTAATGAGTGGCCTTGCAGCTTCGGTATTGAAGCAGCAAGGCCGCTCATTAATTATTCACTGGACTGCACCTGCTGTAGTGCTCCATAGTTATTTAAAGTCCCAAAGTAACTATAACTCGTGCCATCGCCATGCACTGCTAATTACCGCACACAATACATCACTCTTGACATGTTCTATGACATCATTGATACATCACTGAAACATCTGCAATGACATCATTGATAACAACACTGTGAATGGTGGAGCCTGAATTATAGTTACTTTAGGGAAAGAGTTATAGTTACTTGAGATAACTATAACTGGTGAATTTCAGTGGTTTTGTTTGTTTAAAAAATACATTATCACCTAATTTTAACATCCATTTAACCATATTTTTTCTGTGAATATATATCTATATATATATATATAGATATATGTTATAGTTAGGTAATAGAATTAAAAAATTCTTAGAAATTCACTGAAAAAAACAAAGGTTACAGGGACATTATAGTTAGGCTCACATTTCACTTGTACCAAACCAGAGAAATTCAGCCGTTATAGTTAGCTGAGCTAACTATAACTTATGCCCCTGCAATGCACTGTTTATGACCACAAAAATTACATCACTCATGACATGGTCAGTGACATCAACGATGACATCACTGATGACATCTCAAATGTATGGGTTTCTGAATGGGTGTGACAATGTTTGTATGGGTTTATGAATGGGTGTGAGAGTGTGTCTCTATGGGGTTGTGAATGGGTGTGACAGTGTCTAAATGGGTTTGTCAATGGGTGTAACAAAATCTCTATGGTATATGAATGGATGTGGCAGTGTCTGTATGGGTTTGTCAATGGGTGTGAAAGTGACTGTATGGGTTTGTGAATGGGTGCCACAGTGTCTCTATGGGTTTCTCAATGGGTGTGACTGTGACTGAATGGGTTTGTGAATGGTTGTTACAGAGTCTTTAAGTGTATGTGAATGGGCGTGACAGTGTCTCTATGGGTGTATGAATGGAAGTGACAGTGTCTGTATTGGTGTAACAGTGGATGTGAGAGTGTCTGTATGGGTATGTGAGTGATTGTAGCAGTATCTGTATGAGTATGTGAGTAGCTGTGAGAGAAGAGACAGTATAAAAATATATGGGTTTTTTTCAGCCGTGCAAACTCTGTGGATCCCCTGAGAAGTTGCACGGGGTGCGCTGAGCCTAACGAGCAATCCACGGAGTTCGCGAACGATCAAACAAATATATTTGGGGGCCTTTTCATGGCCATAATAAACCCTCACCCCCCATTTTAAGAATACACAAGGGGTCAGGAAATCTCTCACATGACCGCTTCACTTAATATTCACTGTAGTTTTCAATGCCGGCTACCATTCCCCGGCAAACAAAATGGCAGCCGCAACTTTTCTCTGAAGGTGAAGCTAGCCAATCAGGAGTTCGCTAGTGCGTGTTAATCCGCAGATTACCTGCGGGTGGGTTTGCGGGTAGTCCGTGCCCCTATATATATACATTTGTTTTCTAGTTAATATCTCCCAAACTACTTAACAAATTTACACCAAATCACAAAAAGCACAATCTGTGTCCCAAACTTCCTGCTAAATTTGGTGTAATTCTGTCCACCGGTTTGGGCTGTAGTTGTGTCTAAAAATCCTATGGAAATTAACATGGGGAAAACGTGTTTTGCAACCCCCCCTTTTTCTAGGCCCCCACTACACGAAACACTTTGAAACTTTACAGACACCTTCTGAAGTACCGGGCATATTTTTGGGGAAACTTTTATGAAGACTCATCAATTGTCGCCGAAAATATAGGCAACTGAAAATGACCTTTTTAATGGAAACTCTGTCCTAACTGGAATGGGTTTGTCAGTGGGTGTAGCAATGTCTGTTTGGGTAAGTAAATGAACGTGACAGTATCTATATGGGTCTGTGAATGGCTGTGACAATGTTTGTATGGGTTTGCGAATGGGTGTGACAGTTTCTGCTTCGGTACGTGAATGAGTGTGACAGTATCTGTATGGGGTTGAGAATGGATATGACCCTCTCTGTATTGGTTTGTGAATGGGTGTAACAGTATATCTATGGTATATGAATGGGTGTAACAGTGTCTGTGTGGTTTTGTGAAAGGGTGTGAGAGGGTCTCTATGGGGATGTGAATGGGTCTGCCAGTCTGTTTATGAATATGTGAATGGGTGTGACAGAGTCTGTATGAGATTATGAATGGTTGTGACAGTCTCTGTATGGGTTTCTCAATGGGTGTGACAGTGACTGTATGGGTTTGTGAATGGGTGTCACAGAGTCTCTATGGGTCTGTGAATGGGTGTGACAGTCTCTCTATGGCTATATGAATGGGTGTGACAGTATCTGTATGGCGTATAAGAGTGGATGTGAGAGTCTCTGTAGGGGTTTGTGAATAGCTGTTAGATGAAGAGAGAGTATATAAATATATATTTTTTCAGCTGCGCTAAAGGTTACACGGGGGCGCGCGAGGTATCAGCGGATTTTGCGAGTGGCCCTTGCTTGTCGCAGGTACTTGGCCCACCAAAGCAAGTGAGGTACCATTTTTATCGGGAAATCTGGGGGAACACTGGGTGGTGGGAAATTTGTGTCAGCCCGGTGATCCTACAACTTTCCCACAGAAACGTGAGAAAAATTTGATTTTTTCCAGCTAAAGTTGAGATTTGCATTAGGATTCTGATTAGGAAAACATTGGGAGATCCATGCAAGCCACACATCCTTGGACTACCCCGGGTGTCAAGTTCTCAGAAATGTCTGGGTTTGGTAGGTATCCCTAGATGGCCGCTGAGCCTGGGACCAAAAACCCAGGTGACCCCCTTGCGAAACCAGGTTGTTTTGTGATTGGTAATTTTGATATCTCCACAATGCGATTTGGGCCCTTCCCTGCCACAGGTACTTGGCCCCCCACCCAAGTGAGGTACTATTTTCATCAGGAGATCTGGGGGAACTGTGGGTGGTGGGAAATTTGTTTCAGCCCAGTGATCCCACAATGTTCCCACACAGAAACGTGAGAAAAAACTGATTTTTCCCCGCTAAATTTGAGGTTTGCAGGGGATTCAGAGTAGGAAAACGTTGGGGGATCCACACAAGACATACCTCCCTGGACTCCCCTGGGTGTCTAGTTTTCAGAAATGTCTGGGTTTGGTAGGTTTCCCTAGATGGCCGCCGAGCCCGGGGCCAAAAACCCTGGTGTCCCCCTTGCAAAATCAGGTCGTTTTGTCATTGGTAATTTTGATGTCTCCAGAATACGTTTTGGGCCCTTCTCTGCCGCGGGCACTTGGCCCACCCACACAAGTGAGGTACCATATTTATCAAGAGACTTTGGGGAATGCTGAGTGGGTGGAAGTTTGTGGATCCACACAAATTCCAGACCTTTCCATCACAGAAATGTGAGGAAATTGTGTTTTTTTTTACAAAGTTTGAGGTTCGCAAAGGGATTCTGGGTAACAGAACCTGGTGAGAGCCGCACAAGTCACCCCATCCTGGATTCCACTGGGTATCTAGTTTTCAAAAATGTACAGGTTTGCTAGGTTTCCATAGGTGTCAGCTGAGCTAGGGTCCAAAAACCACAGCTAGACACACTGCAAAAAAGGGTCAGTTTTCACTAGAAAAATATGATGTGCCCACGTTGGGTTTTGGGCCATGTCCTGTCGCGGGCACTATGCCTACCCACACAAGTGAGGTACCATTTTTATTGGAAAACTTAGGGGAACACAGAATAGTAGAACAGGTGTTATTGCCAATTGACTTTCCATGCATTTCTGCCTTCCAAAGGTAAGAAAGTGTGTAAAAGAAGTTATTTTCAAAAATGCCCTATAAGTCACATGCTGGTATAGGTACCCACATATTTGGAGTTGTGCAAATAACCACTGCTTCTAAACTCCATATGTTGTTACCATTTTGGAAATACATAGTTTTCCTTGATACCTATTTTTCACTCTTTATATTTTACCAAGTGAATTGCTGAATACCCGGTACACAATGAAAAAGCATAGCAAGGCGCAGCTCAGTTATTGGCTCTGGGCACTTCGGCTTCTTAGTGAACCTACAAGTCCTATATACCCCTGTAACCTAAGTGTCCAGTGGACATAACAGTATATTGCTGTTAAAAAATCTGCTATATTTAGAAGAAGTTACAGGTGAAAATGCAGGCACAAATGGCTGTTTTTTTCAACTCATTTTCAATATGTTTTAAATTCAACTGTTAATTTCCATAGGAAAACCTTGAAGGATATACACAAATGACCCCTTGCTGAATTCAGAATTGTGTCTACTTTTCGGAAATGTATAGCTTTCTGGAATCCATTATTGGTGTTACATCAATTTTTACCACTAACTGAAAGTAGGTTGAAAGCACATAAAATAGGGAAAAATAGGCTACGGCCCACTAAAATGCCAAAACTGTGTAGAAAATCTTGGTTTTCTGACAAAAGTCTGCCTGTTCCTGAAAGCTGGGAAGATGGTGATTTTATCACTGCAAACGCTTTGTTGATAGCATTTGCAGGAAAAAAAAACAGACGCTTTCTTCTTCAGCACTTTCTTCCAATTTTTCACCGAAACCCCAAACTTTAGCTGTATTTTGGCTAATTTCCGGTCCCCTCCAGGGGAATCCACAAACCCTGGGTACCTTTAGAATCCCCAGGATGTTGAAAAAAAAGGACACAAATTTAGCATGAATAGGTAATGTGGGGGGCAGCAGTTAAGGGGTTAACTCAATTTATCATCTCCTACTGTTCATTCCTTTTTTTATGAAAGACAGCTTGCTGAAAGTATCAAATAAACTTAACTTGTCTGCATTTCAAATAAAATTGAATACTGATTTAAATGAAAGCCACTATTTAGAATGCGAATTTGCACCACTTTCAACGATATTAATGACGCTAACCCTGGATAGCGTGCACCCCTAACAGCTAATAAATAGAAAAAAAACTGCGGTGGTTAGATTCTAATTTTTTGTGCAAAATCGACCTTCATGTAAATTGAAATCCACAGCTATTCCTAACAGAGAGGCAGGAAATATTGTAAAGTGGGCAGCTGTTGACCGCAGGTAACATTTAAGCACCACATATTTTTTGCTGATTTTCTAAGACTGAAGGGGAACAGATTAGTATATACCCATATTAAGTGACATTTTTCCCACCTACTCAACTCATCTTTCCTCTTCCTGCTTGACACCACCAGAGCGCCACAGTGAAGACAAATGAATAATACAGCCGCAGTAAAGGTCAGCAATGTCTTCCACAGGCTACTGTCAGTGTAGATTTCGTCTTGTGATGTATGTGATTACCCTGACACAGTGTTTGTCACAGAGCATATCGTGCAGGTTATCACTAAACGACAGAACACACACCAGTTACTCCCCCCTTCAGGTCAGCTGGTCGTGGTAATGAAATGAAAAGCAAAGCTCACTATTATAAAGCGTCACTCAAAAATGTTTGTATTTTTATAACAAAAATGTTTTCTTGTAGGTAATTAGTCTGATTGCAGCTGTGCTTTCCGAAGAGAAAATTAGATAATATATGGCATATACAGACAAGTAATAAAGATTTTGGCAAATATAAGCACGGATGAAATAGGCCTCTTAAACATTCTCATGATTACACCTCATGATATGTCCTTCCAATGGAAGAAACCCCAAGCAAAATCTTTTTCTATGGCGGGCACTAACTTCCATTGCGTTTGTCTCGTTTTCTGGCCTTCTGAAGCTAAGACATAATTCCTTCCATGATCCCTATGAGGGCACACTGGGGACAACGCTGAGAAAAATAAGGTTATGTCTAGCCGAATTAACGAACTAATGAGAACAAAATAGATGTCCAGTAGGCTGGCATTAGATCACTTATAAGCGAGGCTATTTAATATATGCAGAATGTATCTTATCCCTGGTAGACACATTTACAATTTGGACTTTGCATTCATGGCTGTCCTTAATTGGGTCTCAAAAGCCAGATATCATACTTGACATTTACATGTAAATTTAATATATGAGTTCACTAGGAACATATTCACTTTAATTTGGCAGCAGAACACATTAAAGTAGTCACAAAAGTTATATCATGCCGCCAACTCATAATTACACATAGGTCAAATCTAGTATATTGATTACAGGGCACAAATGTAGCTATAAAGCAACAAAGACCTGTACAACAGTATGGCGTACAAAGTAGGACATATTTACTAGGGAGGCTTTGTTAGTATCCATGTGGGCTAAATAATCGTAGCAGTTACCTCTGGATGAGAAGAAATTCTCTTCCACCACTTCCTGAAGTGATGGAGTGAAGGAGTTTTCTAATTAGTGTTGGAATGGTCTTCTAAATCTTTGATGTGTATCACAAGCTGACCTGCTTCCTGTTTGTTCCCATCTTGCATTTCATTGTTTCATGCCTACAATATATTCGCTGTGTGTGTTGAATAGATGTATGAAGCAGATCCTCTGTAGGACAAATGAGCAGTAGGAACACGGATACTGAGGAAATGGCGGAGGACATTGTGAATCCTTAATATCGATTGCAGAATATCGATGGTACTTAGGGACTCACTACGATGCTGGTCGGACTAGCTTCCGCGGTCCTGTCGGAGGTGGTTGAACTGTTGCTGTCTTGTCAGAAGCAGTCACTCCAACCGCCAAATTACGATGCAGGTGTATACACAGAAATTCGACTGCCGTGTCCTTCCAACTCCGACAGGAAGTTCCAAAAGTGGTGGTGTCAGAAAGAACCAATGGAGCCTGTCAGAGCGGACCGCCTTACGAAAAGCCAGCCCAAATACGATGCACATTTCCGACGATCCGACCGTGGTGGTCCACCCACCTCATCAGAGCTGGCGGAAAGGGAGGGATAAAAGGCGGACACCTCTACGCAGCTTCCTATGTCCTGAGCCGACATGGACCCTATCCTACAAGTCCTGCCGTTGGTGCTCCTGCTCGATGACGCTGAAAATCAACACCGTCGTGGACGCAACCGCCGGAAGGTCTCAATTGATGCACCACCATGGAAAAGCTGGGACATAGCTTGCACAGTATGAGTGGGGGTGTGAGCCACATGTTTCCAAGTCATCACGCTGGGACATCTTGCTAATACCTATTTCATGAGAAGCAGTACATGAGGGGGCCTGAAGAGACAGTGGAAAGAGTGAGCAGAGAGACTTGTGCAGCAGGCACCCATTCCCACTATTGTCAGGTCAGGACTGAAGCATTATCAAAACATTATGCAATGAAGTCACAGTTGTTGCTCCAATAACTTACAACCATTGACAAATCCATTAGTCCAAGCATCTTGTAAGTGCAATGTAACTTGTTGTATCTGAGAACTTTAATGTTGTGCAATGACAGAAGTAGGTATATATTGTTTGTATAGGATAACATGCCATATCTTTCACAGGGGAGCAGCTGATCTACATGCTACGTGCAGGTTATCATTAAATGACAGACCACACACCAGCTACTGCCCCCTTCAGGTCAGCTGGTTGTGGTAAGTAAATGAAAAGCAAAGCTCACTATTATAAAGTGTCATTCATTATCAAGTGTCACTCATAAATGTTTGTATTTTTATAACAAAAATGTATTCTTGTAGGTAATTAGTCTGAAGTCAGCTGTGCATTCGGAAGAGAAAAATAGGAATTATATGGCATATACAGAGACCCCCCAGTACAGTCATCCTACTCAAAGTCTTCATGTGAAGAGGACAAAAAACACAATGAAACACAAAATTTACAACACTGTACAAGTCCACAATAACAGAAGACAGAAAACGTGTGTATGTGTCAGTGTGGGCAGGTCAAAGATCCCTGATGAAAATTCTACATACACTACACATCACCTGACTGAAAGCATTCAAAGGCCAACTTTGTCCCACACGATACATCAATCATGGGGTTATGACGCTACATACACCACCACCCACCACCCCCCAAGCCACAACACCGTGGATAGGAATAGGGGTGTTGTATCCCTGGTCCAAACTTATTTTGTGGGTCCCTGTACGCAACATCACAGAATGTATGTTTTCATCACATTTGAAAGATTCCCTCAATGTGCAAGTCAGTGACAATGTACAGGCACACTCTCACAAACTCTACATGCATGCACATCTCAGAAGCTGGTATAATGATGTGTACAATAACCAGTGTCACTAAACAGCACCTCCTCATAAATAACATAGCTAGCATCTCCAGTGACACCCTTACATTGCTCATAAGCAAGGTCCTGTTGTGACATCAAACATACATCAGTATGGATGTCTCAGGGTAATAAAACACACTTCTACTGCTAAAGCACTGTAATGGGCCCTCACACATCACCCACATGAAAAAGAAAAGTCAGGTAAATGGATTCCCACAAACCACATTCACATACATTTAAAGGCCAAAATGTAATGAATCCCTACAGATTTGGGTCACCCAACCCAGGTGAACTCCTGAAAGGCAATGGGCCAAGGCCACACTCCATATTGCACCTTCTTCAATGTCTCCATGTGCACTGGACCTGAGGCATGAGTTATATCAGGGACAACCAATATTGTCACAAAGTGGCATGCACATGTGGCTAATGTGTAAGTGCAAGTCCAGAAAGAAAACACTTCAGCAACAGCAGTTGTCACACATCTATTAAATGTATGTAGAAAGAACACACATGAAAAAGGGTACATGTGCATCCTAAGTACCAAATAGGTATGACACAACAACCCACCCCCATGTGTGGAGAAACAAAACGTACTTTTCACTTTAAAGTTATATTCACCCTACATCTCAGGTACTATATCAATCCAAAAGATGTGGACATTGGCCAAGTCAAGCTGCAATACTTTCCATAGCAGATCCCGCCCAATACAAGGTCAATCACAATTGGAATTCATCCCACATACAGACGCGCGCAGGCTGAAGGCAAGAAATAGCGCTATTACATCTAAAAGCACTTTGCCAGTATACTGTTATTCTGCACTGCTGACTGAATTGTTAAACACCGGCTGTTTGAACTCCTCTCACTACCAGAGCAGTGTGTTTTTCCTTTTAAAAATTTGAGAATTCAGTTTTACTGTTTACGGCGCCGCATTTTACTTCACTCGCTTTTAACTTCACTCACCTGTTCTATCGAACCGCATTGCTCCCCGGTCCACCACGGGAAGTCCCGATTGAGTGGAGGGAGTAACCGGCAACTTTCCTCACCCACTTCCGGCCAGGAGACCGGAGCGGGCGGAGTTTAACACTATTTAGGCTACATGCCACAAGCCTCGCACAGCGGACGCGTGCAGGCTGAAGGCAAGAAATAGCGCTATTACATCTAAAAGCACTTTGCCAGTATACTGTTATTCTGCACTGCTGACTGAATTGTTAAACACCGGCTGTTTGAACTCCTCTCACTACCAGAGCAGTGTGTTTTTCCTTTTAAAAATTTGAGAATTCTGTTTTACTGTTTACGGCGCCGCATTTTACTTCACTCGCTTTTAACTTCACTCACCTGTTCTATCGAACCGCACTGCTCCCCGGTCCACCACGGGAAGTCCCGATTGAGTGGAGGGAGTAACCGGCATCTTTCCTCACCCACTTCCGGCCAGGAGACCGGAGGGGGCGGAGTTTAACACTATTTAGGCTACATGCCACAAGCCTCGCGCAGCGGACGCGCGCAGCGGGCGCGCCAAAGGCAAGCCCGTCTGCGCCCGTCCGCGGCCGACCGGGGCTAGGGGCAGGAACCCCTGTCTATCCCACGCCCTACCCAAGATCCTATAGCCCACACACTCTACATAATCTAAGAGGACAGACCTCTGATAAGTGCCTCCACCTGTGGAATGTAGCAGATGAATACGCCGACTGTCCACACTGTGGTTTAACCCCCGGCCGGCTGTTAAGAAACAGAACTCCTTTATAAAGGAATCCACTATACAAATGTTCTTGCTAAACTGCAGATCATTTCCCAAACATGCTACTGAAATTGCACTATTACTGGAAGAACACAATCCAGATGTTCTCTTCCTAATGGAAACGTGGCTTACCCAGTCCTCGCACAAAATCTCCCTAGCAGCTACCTCATACAACGAAAGGACCGTAAAGAGGGTAGAGGGGGGGCTAGCGGTTATCTTTAAAGCCCACTTTAAGTGTCGCATTGTTCCAAACCAGGTCCCAGAGTGTGAGAGTTTACTGTTTGCCATAGATTTCTCCCCCACTCTCATTTTCTCTGGGCTACTAATATACCACCCACCTGGGCCTCTGGGACAATTTCTTAACACCCTCCCGTCAACCATTGCCAATTTAGCCTGTTCACCATCCAACTTCACAGTACTGGGAGACCTTAATATCCACCTGGATAACACCTCCGACCACACTACAGTTGAACTAAATTTGAGCCTCTCCGCACTCCAGCTAAAGCAATTAGTATTCAATCCCACCCATGTTAAAGGCCATATGCTGGACCCCATCTTTAGCAACTGCCCCGAACTCACATCTGGTATGCCAACTCTACTTCATTGGTCCGACCATTTTTTGGTCCCCATAACTTGGGTGACCCCGAAATACCCCCCCCCCCCAATTTATCCTCGCGACGAGAACGCAATTGGCCCAAGCTTCCCAGGGAATGTTGGATCTCAGTCCTTGAAAGCACCAGACCTAACACAGACCCTAATCCCACCTCAGCCAATGATAAATTTAATCACTGGATCCAAAGCTCCCTCGACGTTGTGCTTCCCATAAGGCTCGCGCATCATAAAGCCAGAACAAAGGCGGCCCCCTGGTATTCCATTAAATTGCGGGAGCTCAAGCAACACTGTAAAAAGCTAGAGAGGAAATGGCGACAGACCTATGCAGCCCGAGTAAAACCAAATACAGGGAGGCAATAAAAACCTATAAACTAGAGATTAAACTCGCTCAAGCTGCCTTCTATGAGGAAAAAATCAAGGCAGCCTCAAACTCCCCTAAGGAGATCTATCGGATTGCTAAGACTCTCTCTAAATTACCCCAGAAGCTACCCTCCTCCGATGATGCCCTATCCCGATGCAATAACCTGGCAGAATTTTTCCATCAGAAAGTACAAATTATCTACTCTACCTTCACCCCTATCCAGCCCGATCTCACCAACAACCCAGTAGGCGGAACTCAAGCCACATTGGAATCACTTCCTCCCCTAGATCTCATTTCCCTACACCCCATTCTGCACCGGGTGAAGTCAGGCTCTCCCCTAGATCCAGCACCTCCCCGCGCTTTGTTACCGGTCATAGCAAACATCTTGCCAACAGTCCTCGATCTGCTGAATGCCTCCATCTCCGCCGGAACGGTTCCTCCGGCCTGGAAATGTGCAATGGTTAAAGCCCTTATAAAAGAACCTAACCTAGACGAGAACAACCTGAGTAACTATCGCCCAATCTCCCTTCTTCCTTGGATGAGCAAGATACTAGAAAAACACATCAACTCAGTATTGGTAGAATTTCCAGAAACTAATAATCTACTTCACACCTCACAGACTGGCTTCCGTCCCCAACACGGGACCGAAACCGCCCTCCTCGCCGTAGCGGAGGAGGCAAGGAGAATATTGGATCTTAGAGGCTCTGCGACAATCATCCTCCTTGATCTCAGTGCCGCATTCGACACTGTAAACCATGACACACTGATCTTGAGACTAAAAAATCTGGGCATATCAGGGAATGCCATTGCCTGGCTACACTCCTTCCTAAGTGACCGATCCTTCCAAGTCTTTGAAGGTGAGGTGGTCTCCAAACGGATGCCCCTAAACTGTGGTGTGCCTCAGGGCTCCTCCCTGAGCCCCACGTTATTCAATATTTACATGAGCTCCCTGGCAGAGATTGTCCTTCCATTCAACATAAAAATCATCACCTACGCTGACGACACTCAGCTGGTGGTGGCGCTAAACCACCCCGAAAAATCATCAAACAACCTGGAGTGCTGTCTCACCGAGGTGGCAAAGTGGATGGAACGTTCATGCTTGAAGCTTAACGGGGACAAAACCGAGATCATGTTTCTCGGAAACTCCCCCTCTCTCAGGACGGAGCAGTTTTGGCCAAAATGTCTTGGCCCTGCCCCAGTACCTTCAGCTCAAATCAAAAGCCTTGGCATCTGGCTGGACCGCTCCCTCAGTTTTAACTACCAGGTGACGAAACTCTCGGCCACATGCTACGGTCTCCTAAGGATGCTACGCAAGATACTTCCCCTACTCCCATTTCATGCGCGACAACTCATGGTACAAGGTCTTATCCTCACCCGCCTGGATTACGGGAAAGCTTTGTACCTAGGAGCCCCACAATCTACTATCGGCAAGCTCCAAATAATCCAAAACTGCGCAGCCCGCACTCTTCTCCAGGCACCCCGCCGTCAGTCCGCAGCCCCGGCACTAAAGAGTCTCCATTGGCTACCGGTCAAAGAGCGAATCCAATTTAAAGCCATGTGCATTGCGCACAGGGCCTTTTGGAAGACAGGCTCGCTAATCAGTCAGTCCCTGATAACACCCTACCAACCAAACAGGCATCTCCGGTCAGCATCCTCCTTCCTCGCTCGACTGCCCTCCATAAAGTGAGCCAGATGCGGCGGACGTTCCTTTTCCTACAACTCCGCCAAGCTCTGGCACGCACTGCCCCTACACATGCGAAAGGAGTTCAACCTCCTATCCTTCCGCAAACTCCTAAAAACTCTACTTTTTAACAACCACTGAGTCCTCCTTCTGCCTGCTTCTGTCCACAGCGCTGGGATGCCTCAGGGTAGCTATCGCGCTATACAAATGTTTTTTTCATTTCATTTCATTTCATTTCACATATACATGCATTGAACATCTCCCCTCGTCCTCTGTAACACCATTACTTGTTCCAAGGTCTGACCATACTTACCACTGCTAATGGGACAGTTATCATGGTCCAGAAAACACACCTGTAGTCACACATCCCAAATTAGTAAATAACAAAAAGTAGTATCAGTAGCAATGGGCGGGCAAAGGTTTCTAAACAAAGCAAGTTGTTTATTATGGAGTCCACTTTGTGATCAAAAAACAAAGGCCCATGGCCAGTCCATAATCCAGAATGTGGTCCAGCACAGAGCTGGGCCACTGAACTTGCCATCCAGAACACTGCCAGGGAAACCTCCCCAGGAAGGGCCATCTAGTGGGCAGTCCAGGCACCTGAATGATGTCATTTGGATGGGCTGGGTTTGGGATCGGGAGGGCTGAGTTGATCCTTGGGAGGGCTGGGCTTGGGATTAGGAGGGTTGGTTGGTCTGTGGGAGGGCTGGGTTTCACCATACGTGGTATACAGTAGGCATGAAGGGTATGATGGGTATAGGGAGGGGGAGGTTATTTCTTTGTTTTTTTGGTGGCCTTGGAAGATCTGTGGTAGGGTGGGAAGGAGGTCCTTTGGGTTTTGGGAGGGGGTGGGTGGCTTTCTGGACCGGTGGTCTTATCTTTTTTAGGGCCTTGTGTGGTAGGGAGGAGTTCAGTAGGGGGGCAGGGTATTTGGGGTGGAAGGGTAGAGCAGGGGTGGGAAAGAAGACCTTTTGGGTTTGGAGGGCAGAGGTGGCAGGGAAGAGATCAAGGGCAAACAGGGTAAGCTCTTTGGGAGACTGGGGAGGAGGTAAGGTAAGGGATTGGGTGTTGGAGGTTGAGGGTTGTGAAATCGGTGGTGTGGTGCCTGGGTGTGTGATGTTGTTAGTGGTTGTATCTGGTGGTGTGGGTGTGGTACCTAGATGTGTGATGTTGGTAGTGGTTTTGACTGGTGGTGTGGGTGTGGTGTCTGGGTGTGTGATGTCAGTAGTAGCTGTGTCTGGTGGTGTGGGTGTGGTGCCTGGGTATGTGATGTAGTTAGTGGCTGTGTCTGGTGGTGTAGGTGTGGTGCCTGGGTGTGTGATGTAGGTAGTGGCTGCGTCTGGTGGTGTGGGTGTGGTGCCTGGGCGTGTGATGTTGGCAGTAGCTGTGTCTGGTGGTGTGGGTGTGGTGCCTGGGTGTATGTCACTGGATGAGGTGGTAATGGGATCAAGTGTCTGGTGAGTGGGTGTGTGCTTGTCTTTTTTCTTATGTTTCTGTTGTCGTGTGCTACATGTGGATGTTGGGGTGGATGCATGCTGATGTGTGCATGTGCTTTGGGCAGGTAGGGAAATATGTATTGTGGATGGGAAAGTGGCAGGAGATGGGATGGAAATCTGGAATTGGTGGAAGGCTGCTGTGAGTGTGGAATACGAGCATGAAAAGATCTCTGTACGCCAGACATGTCAGTGTGAATGCCTTCCGGGTGTGACACCCTCTTCATAAGCTGGGGGATTTGCACATGATTGGTATTCAGCACTGCAGTCTGACCCAGAGAGATCTGCACAAATAACCATTGGACATGAGTCTGCCTAGGAACATCCCCAGTCAAGATTGGTTCATGTGAGCACACATTTTTCTTATTGCAAATCTCAAAGCCATTAGAACACTGAAAGTACATGAGGATTAGAAGATATCCAGCCCATAAAGAGGTCTTAATCGTGTCCACAAGGGAAGGGAATTCACTGTTTCCCAAATACCAATGTAATACTCAGTGCTGACAGACACATATGAGCAGAACATGCCAGCATACCACTCCCTGATTCATAGATATCACCAGCCACAGAATGACCCTCCACAAAGAAAATGTACATCCCACCTAACTGAATACAGTCTTCTCAATGGCATGCAAAGTCATATTGGCTGAAAGTACTGGAAAAGTTCCAACCATGGGTGCCATTGCCTCAACATTTTGACCTGGCTAATGCCAACCATCAATGTCATTGTGTATGTGTGACTCACCTGCACATATCTACACAACCCTGTTTGTGGTTACACCTAATCTGTATACACATTACTGCATTATATTGTCATGTACACATTGGCCAACACATACAATAATTATGGATTCAGATTGAAAACCTTGTAGATCCTCAGATGATGTATAGGACTGTTGTACATGTAACAGTACAACATGTTAAGGTACACATGCCAACATGCAGGTATCAAAACAGATGGCACCAGTGGTGTTATCCACCTCATGATACTGTACATTCCCCACTAACCAAGGGGACGTAGTGCTCAGTGTCTGCATCCAGAGTGCACTGTATGCCATGCCACAAGTAAGTGGTCCACCATCACATTAGACACAGTAGTAAGTGAGCATCACTCCAGACACAAGGATGACAAATGGCCTGTTTGAGACCACTGACACACATGACAGCAAAAGATAATGTAGGTATCATTACTGTTTGGCTACTGCATATAGGAAAAGTAGATGAGAAGCATGATAGCAAGAGGTCAGGTGTGTGCAAACAGAACATTGATATGTTGGGACAGTTGGTGTGGTGTTACCTACCAGTCTCCACTCCCCAAGTATTCCTGTGAAGCCCTCAGAATGCAGGATGGCATGCACCTTCTCCATCCAGGATGCGAGTTCCAATGGTAGTCCAGGAGGACCACCGCCAGTATTCTGGGACACAAGGTGGTGCCTGAAGGCCAGGTTATTTACCCTCCCCCTCAGGTCGTGCCACCTCTTCTCTTCCTTCTTTGTGTGCAAGGTGGTATCTACAGCATTCACCTTAGTGACTATCCTGTCCAACATTTCATTCTCCCTAGCGAGAGAAGTTTGTTGGACTTGCGCTCCAAAAAAGTGTGGCTCTACTCTAATGATTTCATCCACCATCACTGACAATTCAGTGTCAGATAAACATGGATTTGTGCCCGGTAACATTTAAATTAAATTAATTAAGAGAGAGAGAGAGCAGAAAAAGTGAAATGCCTTTCAACCAAGGAAAAATGTAGTAAAAAGAGAAAAAAAGAACGTGTGTGGAGTGTGTGTGATAAGAGTGTATGAAAAGGACTAACTTCTGTGACCGCTAATGCTGTTCTGTGTTGCTGTGTTGCTATATAGAGGCAAAGGATCATGGTCTGGGATGGGGTGTGTTTTATAGTGTGATTTGTAGGTGCGCCCACTTTGGCAATAGCTATCAGCTGTGTTGTTTTTTTAGCATCAAATGTGCACTGTTTTGGTGCTTTGCTGTAGCAGTAGCGCGGCAATCTAGCGCCGTCATGAAATCGCCGACAAGGGACCATCAGTACAGTGGTCCCATGGTTATCTGCTCGGTGGTGGTAGCATAGCCCTGATGGCGTCGGAGTCCCTATCGGCAACAATTCCGACTGCAGCGGTCCATGAGAAGGCTCCTCCGCTTGTCCCGGCCCAGACAGAGAACACTTTGACCGCCACGGTCAGAGGTTCTGCTTGCATGCATCGTAATACGGTGGGGGTAACTTCGTGGCCTCGGTGGTCGGAATTGGACCGCGGCCATGGCGGTCAGACGGTCGACCCAACAAGCTTCATAATCAGCCCCTTAGTATCAAGGTCATAATATGATGAGTACTGCTATTTAACATTTTTGGAAACTGATTGTAAGTATATAGTTTTTCTTTTTTTTTAACAATAATATCGGTTTTGGATGGGTAGTGTTTTAAATAAATGTTTTGAATGTATTCTTTATTTAGTCAAAATATTGTATGTTTATATTTGAATTCCATGTTTTAATAAAAAATGTTTACATTTAATGTTCATTATTTTTTGGGATATTAGGTTTTACAGGGTGTTTTAGTGGGGAGGGTTTACAAATAATGTCAACATATCCTTTTTGTTTATGTTGTTTATTTTTTGAGGTTTTGAGTTTTATAGGTGTTTTGGGTGGGTAGTGCTTTAAAATGTATATATTTGTCTGTTTCAATTTTTTTCTCTTTGGAAGTTTGGAAGTGAAATCCTTACAACAGGTAGATGGCAGGATCGACTCTAAAATGAAAATAAGTTTATTATTTCTTTTCAGCCCTGAAGAAGCAGCGTAGTCTGCCGCGAAACACGTGTTGGCTGAAAGTTGTCAAGTTGGCTCTACACAATAGATCTTAATGTTGTAACCATGGATATTTGCTACCAGAATGAATGTATACTTTAATGACAATAATATATAGTTTAAACATAAGAGTTCTATATTTTAAATAAAATGAGTGAACCTTACTGATGTACTTTGGATTATTGATGCACCCAACAAATATTGTTAATATTGTTTAAATGTATAAGCCAGATAGGGCAACTGGCTTTTGTTGTGGCAGCTAGCGCAGGTCCTGCTCATCTTATTGCCTTCTATCTATTGCTACTGCTTGACAACACCCCTGATAGTTAATTTTGTTTCTTGTTTTGGCTGACAGTGCAGGGGCGTGCTGTACGTTCTGACTTTTATCAAAATCAAGGGACTTGCTGAACCTAGCTTCCTATGGTAGGCAGCTGAATTTTCTCCTCTTCTGTGTAAAGTAGACAATGTAGAGAAAAGTTGAGAAATGGATACTTCTTATTCTACCTTTAGTGCTTGTTTATGAAGATCAGTAGAACAGCTGGCTACTGAGGCTCACCTGGTGATAAGCTGAAAGTCATTGCCAGGTAAGAGATCCCTATTTATAACTTATGTAGGGGTATATTTACAAGGGCTTTATCTCCGCTTTTTTAGCTTAAAAAGCCAAAAAAGCGGAGATAAAACTATCGCCCTATTTACAAGAGGGTGCAAACATGCATAATCGCATGTTAGCACCCTTTTTCCCAACGCCTCCCTTTGCATCTCTAATGAGATGCAAAGTGGGCGTACCCCGGATGGACTACCTTGCAAATATCGCTGATGTTCACATCGCAATATTTACAAGGCTGCGCCAGCATTTTAGCACACGCTAGTTTTTGGAGAAAACCGCTGTTTTCTCCAAAAACTAACGTCTGCTAAAATGCAGACTTACCTATCCCTAACATTGGGGTGGATTATGCTGATACGACCCTGTGGGTCGTATCAGCAAGGAGTTATCGGCGTTTTGCAGGGAACATCGCTGGAAAACCAGCGATGTTCCCTGCAAAACGGCGATAACCTCGCTATCTCTGCAATTTTTATCGCCCTGGAGAAACGCGTTGTTAATAACGCGCTACCAGGGCGATAAATTCCGGAGATAGCCTGCGATAACAAAATTGTCGCTAAGCACGGCCAGCGATAATTATCGCTGGCCGATAATATGCCCCCCTATTTTGTAAAATGACCTTTCAGCCCAGGAGTCATTATCTATGGGTCAGTGGACTAATGCAAACATTTTATTGTGAGCTTATGGCTCCAGATTTTTATTCTGTCAACCAGTCTTTCACTCTTGCAAAGATGATAAAGTGATTACCATTGAGTGGTGCAGCAGTATTCATCTGTTGTTTCTTCTCCAAGAGACCCTGGGGTGGGCGTCCACTTTGCAAATGCACATGTTGTGTTAGTCCAACACCAAGATAAAAGCTCTCTAATAAATAATTAATTGAGAAGGGATCAAACAACCTTTTATTAATGGACATTTTGTAATCCCTCAGAACATATCCCAGCTATGTTATTGGCAAAACAACTTTTCTGCGCTGCTTCTGTTATGCTACTTTTTGAACAAAGTCAGCCCATATTGGACTTCTTTTATGCCAGTGGTACGAGGGCAAGTGATGTTTCAAGAAAAATCTGAGGAAACTATGATTAAAAAAAAAACTTTAATGAATGTTTGCTGCATTGACTTCGGGTGAGCCCCTAAAAAGGGGATTTTCTTTCTTTCGTTTTTGGACCACTCCCTTTTGGCCTCCAGTAACAAAATCAGCAGGTCACCACTCACTGAGTAACTTTGCAGCTCAGTTAGTTGTCTGTCTTATTTCCATGAAGACTGATGTCATGGAAATAAAAGACGGACAGTAGTGCACCAGTCACAAATGATTATGCATGGTGCCAGAGAAAAGAGTCACTGTACAGGCAGGCCTAGTCCATACCGCACGCAAGCCAGGCAGTGGCAGCCTTGGTAAGTGTATGTAGAGCTGCCAATTGAAAGTGTAGAAATGTTACACTTATGTGAACTGACAACTTGACATTCCCAAGTTGTCAACTTATATAAGAGTGACATTTCTATACTATGTGTTCCTATGTGTGACATTTCAAGTCTTATACGTCATGCCTGTAGCAGAGTGTTCATAATGGAGAAATGCAATCCATGTGCATTTCATCATTCTCAGTCATTTAACTGGTAGTGGAACCAATTATGCCTGGGTTCTCATTATGATGGCTGTGTGGTGGAATTGCTTCAAAGCCACAATAGTCGGACAGCTATTGTACCTCGTCTACAGAATCTGAGAAACCGAAGGGTCAAAATGGCCAGCCATAAATGCTCCTTGGTGGGACATGTTGCCTGTGATAAGGGTCCCCTTCCTGCGCACATGATACTGTTTGTGATTTTCCTACATTATGATAATGTCCCTGAAGCTCCCATATTCTCTGCACTCTCAATGCTACTTTAACTTCTGCATCTAACAACTTTAATAGCAGTAATGCTTCTTTGCCTCCTGAATGATACTCAGCACTATTGCTCGTAGGTAGATGATTTCACTACCACATGACAGACACAAATCAGCAACCGGAGAAAAATATACTATTTTTTTTATAAACATATTTTTATTGGTTTTAGCATTTTTAAAACAAATCGCATTGAAACTGATACAAGTCCCCTGATGGGGATGAAAGTCTGCACAAGCATATCAATGGCAGTACAGAAAGTCCCATACACCTATGGGAACCTAGCCCTCATGGGGACATTTTCATACCGAGCACAAATCCCCCCCTTCAAACCATTTATTCCATATTCTAGCATGCTTAGCCGGACATCCCCGTGCTTCATATACTGGCTTCTCTTGCTGAGCACACCAGTCTACCCCTGTCCTGCACAGTGATAGCGAAGGGGGCTTGGAGAAATTTCATTGAGCTGCAATATCCCATTTGGCCACCAGCAGGGCAGTCCCCAGTAGTGCCCGGTCTGCCTGGTTCCCCCCATGCCCTCCATCACCCCCAGCAGCACCATTGGTGGGAATGCTCGAGCTCTAAACTTAGGATCAGGGAGAGTTCAGCGACCACTCTTCTCCAGTATCGCTGTATGTGAACACATGTCCAAGTCATATGGAAAAATCAGCGGGTGCCTGTGAGCAGCCAAAGCATGAAGGGTTGGGAAATAATTTTGCTCGAAATAGCCTACCAGGGGAAAGATATGCACAGTGTAGATAATAGGTCCGCACCAGGCACAGTCTCAATGAGATGGGCAGCACCTTTGAAGCCATCAGAGTGTCTCTCGAGTCTGCCTCCTCGAGCCGGTCGAGCCAACCCTCCCAACAAGCTTTGAGCATTGTTAAAGTGTGTGGGGCATTAATAATGAGCCGCAGATATATCTGATATACTCCCCCTTTACCCAATGTTTACCCAATGCTCCCATCATAACTTTTGCTTCCAGTGGACTATGTTCTGGAATTGATGTGTCTAGGGGAATGTGCACCCGTAACGCATGGTGTAGTTGTAGGTACTTATGGAATTGGGTTCCTGAGTAGGTTTGTTGGAGTTCTTGAAAGGAAACCATGTGGGAACGCTTCCAGACGGATCACTGACATAATATCGACGACAACAATATCTAGCTACCAGAATATCGTGTCAAGAATATCGATGGACAAAGTATCGACATCCTATCTCTACAAAGGTAAGTACAAAAATATTGAAACCAAAATATCGTTGTTTAAAATATCGTTGTTCAAAATATCGTTTTCTTTAAATGTCTTAAAAATAATATTAAATAAATTAAATAATAAATATAATTAATAAAAACATAGTTAGAATTATTTAAAAATGTTAAAAATTATAAATAATAAATGTAATATAAAAATAAATTAAACATACATATATAAAAAAATTATATATATATTTACTTAATAATATTAATAAATAATTATTTTATTAAATTATAAAACGTTACATACATAATAAAAATTATAAATACACATATATATATATATATATATATATATATATATATATGCCAATCTATTCATGGGATGGTGGGAGGAGCAGGTGACCTTTAAGTTGGCTGAATTTGAGTCCTGTGTCCTGTGGCTGCGGTATATCGATGACATCTTCTTTATTTGGAACGGAAAGATGGAATCTGCAGTTGCGTTTGTTAACAAACTGAATGATAATGTGTACAATCTCATTTTTACAGAACACATGAGCAAGACCACGATCGAGTTTTTAGATGTACTTGTGGAAATTAAGGGCCACACGGTACAATCCAAACTTTTTCGTAAATGGACTGCAGGAAATAGCATCCTGAACGCTTCTAGTTCTCATCCCCGCAATTTGGTTTACAGCATCCCGTATGGGGAGCTGCTGCGTGCCAAACGCAATTGTAGCACTGATGCGAGTTACCAAATCGAGAAAGCAACCATGTGCCAACGTTTCAGAGAGAGAGGGTACAATGACAAAATGATAGCAGTAGCTAGCAAAAGAGTAGATGCTGTTATTCTTAATCAGTTACTACACCCCTCGAGTAAGCCGGTTGAACCGGAGACTCTGCGGTTCATCACGACTTACTCGGGCAAGCCCAAGATGTACGCCAGATTCTGAAGAAACACTGGCACGTACTTCTGACTGATGACAATCTCAAGAAATCCCTTGCTGATTATCCACAGGTGACGTTTAGGAAAAGTCGTACTCTCAGGGACAACCTTAGCCCCAATGTGGTAACTAGTGTACCTAGGGCGGGTGAAGTCAGGAATCCTGGCTTTCGCCGTTGCAAAAACTGCAAAGCTTGCAGTAACAGCGTGGACTGTTCTAGCTTTTCTATAGTCAGCTACAACCGAGAGGTACAAATCAAGAAAGTTGTCACCTGCAATACAATGTACTGTGTATATGCCCTGATTTCTCCGTGCGGAAAGGCCTACATAGGCAGCACGATTCATTGTGCCAAAAAAAGAGTTCTTGAGCATTTGCGTGCAATTCGTCATAATAACAGACAGTATCCGGTTGCACGCCATTTTTTTGACCACCATTTCCAGAATGAGAGGTTACTTAGAATGGTGGTACTAGACACTGTGTATAACAACGTGAGAGGGGGTAACCGAGAACTCTCACTGCGACAACTGGAGTCGAGGTATATCATTGAATTGGAGACCATGATACCGAAAGGTTTAAACTCCAGTGAGGAATTGGCTATTCATTTACAGACATAATCCATTATTTGGTTGTGATTAATTAGTTTCCTTGCTCTTTTTTACTTTATTTACACTTTTTTCACATCTTTTTATCTGTAGGTTTGGGGCAGTGTGCACTGAAACCAGACATTCGATTGAATAATGCTGTTGCAGTTCCTTATGTTAGAACTGTTAGCCCACTGGGGCACGATGGTGGTATGGTAAACTTCCTTTTGTATATGCAACATAATATTCTTTTGTATATTTATGGACTGGCACATACATTTGCCCACTTGGGCACTATTATTATTTGTATGTGTTTTACATGCTTTAGCAACCGTATGATAAAATATGAACCGAGTGGCTTTCACTGACATGTGTATTAATGGAACAGTATGCGCTACTCTTGGCATTTGGCGAGGGTTTGGGCAATATTGAATTATGTTTTGTTTTATACTTTATTCTGGTTTTGTTTTTGACATTGCCATTCTTGGTTGCTGTACAGCTATGTTTTACTGGCCATGTCTGCAAGGTACTCTTATAATCTATAAGGCCACGGAGCTTTATTGTACCTTTGATTGGTTTCTGTCACCCTCACAGCATTAAGAGTAATAGGTTTTGTAATATATAACAACGTGCCAAGATGGCCGCCGTTTTTGTACTGGTTTTGTGTTAACATGTATCCCTCTTTTATGTTCGCACTTTATTTATAATGGTTGCTGTGACAATGCCCTCTTGAAACGTGATCAAGGCGAAAGCTGAAACGCGTAGTTTGGAGCCATCCATTAAATCTTATTTGCAACTTCCAGGAGCGTCCGAGTTATTTTCTGTGACTGCAGAAAAATGTATCAGTGTATTTATCGGGCTGCCGGTAACCCGCACTTGGACCGCCCGTCCTGACAGTCTCCTTCTCCTACCGGGCTCGTGAGCTGATATATATATATATATATACATAAACCTGTAAGATAAATATAAAAATAAATTATATATATAATAAAATAAAATATTAAAATAAATATTTATCTTTAAAACAACATTTTACACTACATTAACTAAAACAGTAGGGAAAATATTGGATAGCGTAGGGCATAAAATTACTATTCCCACTCCAAGGAGTGCAACAGTAGGGAAAGTGTTGGATAGCGGAGAGGAATAATTTACTATTCCCACTCCAGCAAGTGCAACAGTAGGGAAAGTGTTGGATAGCGGAGGGGAATAATTTACTATTCCCACTCCACAGAGTGCAACAGTAGGGAAAGTGTTGGATAGCGGAGGAGATAAAATTACTATTCCCACTCCAGCGAGTGCAACAGTAGGGAAAGTGTTGGATAGCGGAGGGGAATAATTTACTATTCCCACTCCAGCAAGTGCAACAGTAGGGAGAGTGTTGGATAGCGGATGGGAATAATTTACTATTCCCACTCCAGGGAGTGCAACAGTAGGGAAAGTGTTTGATAGCGGAGGGGAATAATTTACTATTCTAACTCCAGCAACTGCAACAGTAGGGAAAGTGTTGGATAGTGGAGGGGAATAATTTACTATTCCCACTCCATGGAATGCAACAGTAGGGAAAGTGTTGGATAGCGGAGGGGAATAATTTACTATTCCCACTCCATGGAATGCAACAGTAGGGAAAGTGTTGGATAGCAGAGGGGGATAATTTACTATTCCCACTCCAACAAATGCAACAGTAGGGAAAGTGTTGGATAGCAGAGGGGATAAAATTACTATTCCCACTCCAGCAAGTGCAACAGTAGGGAAAGTGTTGGATAGCGGAGGGGAATAATTTACTATTCCAACTCCAGGAAGTGCAACAGTAGGGAAAGTGTTGGATAGCGGAGGGGAATAATTTACTATTCCCAGTCCACAGAGTGCAACAGTAGGGAAAGTGTTGGATAGCGGAGGGGATAAAATTACTCTTCCCACTCCAGCAAGTGCAACAGTAGGGAAAGTGTTGGATAGCGGAGGGGAATAATTTACGATTCCCACTCCACAGATTGCAACAGTAGGGAAAGTGTTGGATAGCGTAGGGAATAAAATTACTATTCCCACTCCAACGAATGCAACAGTAGGGAAAGTGTTGGATAGCAGAGGGGAATAATTTACTATTCCCACTCCAGCAAGTGCAACAGTAGGGAAAGTGTTGGATAGCGGAGTGGAATAATTTACTATTGCCACTCCACAGAGTGCAACAGTAGGGAAAGTGTTGGATAGTGGAGGGGATAAAATTACTATTCCCACTCCAACAATTGCAAAAATAGGGAAAGTGTTGGATAGCGGAGGTGAAAAATTTACTATTCCCACTCCAGTAGAAAAATAAACATTAATTAACAAACAGTGGTATAAAATTCTTTGAAATTAGGTAGGAATGCTTTATCCCAGCTGTGCGGACAGGGTCAAGTAAAATAGAATATGCCACTTAGTTTTGCCAATTATTGATTAATTACAGGCATGAGAATAACTGTGAACATCTGTAGTATGTATGAGCATGGATTTCTCAACATCTGTAAAGTCCCTTTTCTTTGAGTGAAGGAAAATTCCTATGAAACAGCCTGCTGTCCTGGTTGTAATATTTCTTTTGATCTTCACTCTCGATTTTGACAGGAGTAAATAGTTGTAGCAGCTGCTCACACTTGTTTGTCGCTTGGGACCTCAGGCACTACATTTGCAGCTCCTGATCTCAAAGCTCGAACCTTGTCGCCCTCGCCAGTATGATTTTTTCTTGCACATTTACTTGTAAACAGATCACAAACAGCTAACTGATGCTAGACTTTAAATCATCAACAACATCTGCTAGTTCTTAGCTACTGATCTACAAACAATGCTCACTCTAATGTCTGATAAATGCAGAGGACAATATTTCATTAATAATAATCACTCTGTTATTTGAGGAATCATGCATAAAGATTGCCAAGGACGTAGGATTCCTAGAAGTCCCTACTTCAAAAAAATGAAAGATGCTGTTATTAAGTAGCAGAAGGAAGAAAAACCTAATAATGCAATGAGACGTTCTAGGATAAAGCGTGCTTACTTTTTATTGACATTGTGAATCAAAAATGATATATTTCTACTGTATGTGTATATATATATATATATATATATATCTCCAAGCAACGTTATCACATTTTAAAATTATTTTTCATTGAAATGTCAAAGTATCCGTATAAGCCTTCATAAAAGATATATAGATATACTTGCTAGAGTGAGACCTTTTCAGATAATTCATCTAATTATGTGTGCCAAGAGTCAATATTAATAAGGACTTGGTATTCCAGTAGTAAAGTAATATCCATAGAAAGTAATGTAAAGTATGGCCCAGATTTTCAAAACAGTCACAGAACTCATTGCAGCAGTCAAAAAGGCTATGCTGTGTTGCATGACACGGAGAGAGCAGGTGAGAGCTATATATCTACAGAGATATGGTTCTCTCCTCCCCTTTCCCTAGTGCCAGTGCAGATTTTAGCTGCCATGTGCCAGGCACACACCTTTCCACCATAGTGCAAGGGTGTGCGCCTGAATCTATCATATGTTTTGTTCTGGAAGGGTACCCTTCCAGTACAAAATATTATGCTTAGAAAAACGTTGAAACGTTTCCTACTTTGTGTGTTGCACAGTGCAGCACACATGCAAAGTCATAAAAGAAAGGAGAAATAAAAACATTTCTCCTTTTAACACCTCCTTACAAATGGCATTAACTTTTGGTGCTAAACCCTGTCTACTATTGTTTGTAGATAGGGCTTTACATCAAAAGGCATGGGTGGTATCATGGGAATGCCCATGTACCACCTATGTAACGCCCCCTTGCCGCTAAGTAACGCAAAGCAGTGCAAGCACTGCTTTGCATTACTTCCAGGGTACTTTCTAAGGTAAAACAAGTTTTGCACTGGAAAGTAAATTAGGAAAAAAAAAAATTGTGCTTGTTAGCATCACTTTTATGATGCTAACCCAGCACAAAATGTTTGTAAATCTACTCTTTAGTCTGAAATGAAATTAAATGAAATTGAATTTATTAAGCGCAATATATGCTCAGAAAAGAGCTTCTAGGAGCTGAGACCCTGATCACAATCAAAACAGTGTGGATAAGAACATAACTATAGATTTTGTGTGGAAAGCTTTAGCATTTTAAAGAAATGTTAAGCAATAGCCACACGACTGCATTTCACATCTGCTGGAGTCTGCCCTTAACCGTTTTCGATACCCCCTGGTATATAGCGTTCGAGTTGTCAATTCTGGAGGTAATTAAAGCGTGAATTACTGTCTTCCTAGCAGTGAGAGGCAGAAGTGGTCGAAATTTGCAGAGAATTTTTAGCGTTTAACATGCTAAAACAGGTAGATGTTGCATTCTGAATCTGTTGTTTAAAGGAGAGTTGGCAGTCAAACGTCACCCCTAATGTCAACTGAAAGATGTGGTAGGCCTACATTGTACAGCCACCGATCATTGTTCCAAGCTTGGTTGTTAGGTCCAAGAAAAGTAGCTACGTCTTGTCTGAGTTGACCTTTAGATTAGGGGTGGGCAGAATTGGAAAAATTTAGCAATTTCACATTACTCTTGTAACGCGGAATTACTACAAATGTCCTTTGCTCCACCGGCGGAATTACCTAATTAGCACTAAATCAAACACTCTCTGTGGACACTCTTCACTTTGAGAACCCACTCTACTGTAATTCATTTGCTACTTTAATTGTAGCTTTTATTGAAATAGAAACTATGGCAGGTGGATATCAGAGTATTTCCTTGGAAATATATATTTCACTTGTGGTCCTGTCCTCTTTAAACTCTTTAAAGTGCCTGTATAAACCGCAGGTGTTCCCTGCTTGCATCACAAGTTCTGAGAGTATCCCCCTGAGGTTTACAGTACACTGAGAGAGCTGTGCACCTAGAGGGCACCAATAGCGGTGTGCAAGGGTCTTTAACAGAGCACAGGGTGGCAGAACTGAAGACAAGCGGTGAACATAACCTTGCAGCCGCTGGCAGTGAGATCGCCTTCTTCGCCCCCAGCAGAACAGTTCTTCCCTGTCTTCGGGATTCCCATCAGTCGGGGCTCCACTCCTAGATGACACAGTGAGGACAGCAATGCCTTGGAGGGAGCCCCTGCCGGCTGCGGAGCTTTGTCCACCCCCCTTCACTGCTCTCCATGGCAAGTCGCTGTCCCCATCGCTCATGGCTCTCCGTGTTGCTTGGACTGGTGCCCGGGTTCCTGCTTGCCTCGCGCCTGCTGCCTCTGCGGGGTTCGGGCACCAGTGAAGACCACGATCGGAGGCTGGGCGCTGCATGTGACCCATAGCTTGAGAGAACTGAAAGGCCGGAAGCCGGGAGGTGCGGAGCTCGGCCTCCAGGACAACAGCTTCCTCTTTGTGGAAGTCATGACCACTCAGAAGCACCTGAGGAGCCAAGCACTGGCAGCACCCATGTGCGAGGTGAAGGTGGAGAGGTATCTGCAGAGACTTGACATCTCTGCTCATGGATCAGTGTAGTCAGGGGGCTGCTTATTGGGCCGTGTTCCTAACATCAGTTAGTGGTTTCTGCACAAGGCCGTTGCTAAGGGGCCGATTATGATGGCGGGCGGACTTTGTCTGCCCGCCATCGCCCCGGTAAATGGGACCGCCCGCTATGTGTGCGGCGGTCCCGCACATGTGATTAGGATGCCACCGCCACGGTGGCGGTGGCATCCCCATTTCCAGCATTGTGGCGGGCGGTGCTCACAACACCGCCCGCTACAGTGCTGGAAATGCATGTTGTGCATCTGCATGCACAACGTGACAGGCACCGCGCGGTGCCTGCCACCTTGTGCATGCAGATGCAGGGGGTACCATAGGTACCCCCATGTGCAGCCCCACCCCCAACACCCTGGGGGCCCGCAACGGGCCCCCAACAGCAAGACCGCGAGCCTTTCCATGGCGGCGACGCCACCATGGAAAGGCTCATCTCCGCCGGCATCATAATATGGATGGCGGTGTCTTGCAGACACCGCCACCATATTAAACCCTTTTCCGCCCGGTCGACTGTTCGGCTGGGCGGAAAACATGCGGACGGTCTTACCGTCTGCCGGGCTCCCCTCCGCCATGGTAATATGGCGGGGGAATTTGTTGGCGGACGGGCGATTATGGCGGGCGGATCGCCACCGCCATGCGGGCGGTGGCGATCCGCCCGACATCGTAATCGACCCCTAAGTTTTTAATGTCAGCCCTGATTATCTGTTGCAGTCCTGATAGCATGGCATTAGCATGAAGGGGCAGAGTGCAGCCACGGAGGCCCTGATGATTGACTGGATGTATTTATCTGACCGAGGGCTGATGACGCACAGTCCGAGCACCACGCGCTAGTCTTTAATTCTTCTGTGTCTTTAATTGACAGCCTCTCAGAATCTGGTAATCACTGAAGATGGTGAATATGAGACTGACGATGGCTGATATCTGAGGTAGACTCAGAAGACAAGTGGTTTTCTGCAGCTGTGTGCAAACATTGAACAAGTGTTTTGGGATAATTAGTGCTGAACACGCTGCAGCCATCTTCACAAAAGAATGCATGGAGAGCTGGCTTTGAGTTGTATTCATCTGTTCCTCCGGATTATTTTGAGGACTGTTGAAATTCTCTCAGTAAAAGAGTGCCCATCTGCACTAAGGTCATTTTTCTGCTAATGGATTTCAGCGTCTTGAAAAGAAGTGAATCTCACTGAGTTTTTATGTAAATTAGCAGAATTCCATGGAGTAAAACTCCCCGAGTTCCGCCCACCCCTACTTTACATGCTTCTGGTTCATCCATGAGACTGCTGATACCAGGCTTTGTTTGAATCTTTGTTTGGTGAGACCTTCATCATCAACCAAAGTTAGGATTAATTGGGTATCGTCTGCATAACACAGAACTTAAAAGTCATAGCCCGGGATGAGTTTAGCCAAACAGGCCATAAAGATGTTGAAGAGAGTGGTGCTAAATGCTGAGCCCTGAGGCACTCCACAACCCAACAAGTGAGGCATAAAGGGGTAGCCTAACAGATTGACACCTCTTGGTAGGAACAATTGAAAGCCACTCTAAAGTGGGCCCTTCAACACCAACCTCAAAAAAGATGATACATAGGAATTTTATGGGAAATGGTGTTGAAGGCCACAGATAAGTTAAGCAATATAAGAGCAGCATTACCAAAATAGTTTTTACATTTTCTGATACTGTGAAAAGTAAGTATTCTGTACTATGGGCCACATGGAACACCAAATTGAGAGACATTGAAGAAATTATGCTGTTCCAAAAACGTAGTGCCTGATTAGACCTTGATGGGACTCCTGTTGTCCCGCCGAGCCGGACTTTACAAGTATTCTGCCCTATTTAGATGTGTGCTGGCTGAGTTGCCATCCACATCGACAGAGTGTTTCCGTCACGTAAACGGTTCACCGCTGTTGACTCGGTGGACTTCCCTGCTGGCTGACATTACTCTGTAGCTGTCAGAGCGGCAGGATTGCGCTGAGCCTATCTTGATGTTACAGTTGTGCTGGTGGTGTTCTAGCAGCAGGTTGCCAACGTAGTAATTCCGTCACGGCATGCAGTCAAGATTGTACTATTCCTGTGGCTGTAGGATGGATGCTAGCATCACACACCTGATGTGTTTTGGCTAATTGTGTTCACCTACATATCACACTATAAAACACACTCCACTTCAGACCATGATCCTTTGCCATTCCACTGCACCTCAATATTTTCAAGCAGAACTCTTGCAAGTTTAGTCAGGTTTTTTGGGGGGCTTTCACTGTTTCTTGTCCCTTATTTCTTCTCTCATTTATTTTCTTGTGGGTCATAACAATTATTTTAATTTTGTTTGTTTGAGCGCAGTTCGGATACAAGGAATGTATTGGGCCCGGACAGCACTTACATTCAGATTTAGACAATGTTTGAAGGAAAAGTGTCGAGAAGGTAGAAGTTCAGCAGGGCAAGGCTGCAGGAGTGTCCGAGGAGGGAGCAACGTTGTCGGATGGCTGTAGAGTGAAGCCGGGGTGAAGATTCTTACCCTCGGGGCTTAGCCGCTGAAATGGAAGTTGAAAATCTCCAGCGGGCTGTAGCCGAAGACAATTCCACGAGGTCAGATACCCTCTTGGTGAAGGACTGCTTAAATGGATTTGCTGCTGCAGAGAAAAAGGTAGGGAGAGAAACTGCAAAGTCAATCTGACCGGCGATGCACCTTGGGCGGAAAGGCGAGCAGGTTGATTCCGGTCTCCTCCTGGTTCTCAGAGCACTTTTTGTCCAAATTTTGTCTGTCCTTAGTTTTGGAAAATGGCCATCTGGGCACCTTCAGCACCACAACCAATGGTCCAGGAGTAGATGGTGACCTTTTGGAGGCTCATGACTCACTCAGGCAAGGCCCAGGTGTGGGTTCAAGATGGTAGGAGCCTGTTATGTCCCTGTGGTTCTGAACAGGAGGCCAGCAAACTTGCCCTTGGAGTCACTTCTGGCAATCCTGGGTGCAGGTGATATTTCAGGGCTCAACAACAGGGCTGGCCTCTGAGGGATCAAGGCAGGTTCTATGCAACAAAGCAGTCCTTCCAGGTACAGCAGCAGTCTGGCAGAGTGCATAGCAGGTCACAGCAGCAGGCAGCCCTCTGATAGTCCTTCAGCAGGTCTAGTAGTGAGCTGAAGAGAGGGTCTAAAGGCCTATTTTTATAACCTGACGCCCTTCTTCTGGTAAGTGGGAGAGGTTTTTGGAAAGGTTCTTTGAAGTGCTTGGAATTTCCTGACTCCCCTTCCCTGGGTCCAAGCTGGCTGCAGTGACCATACAGGGTTGTTAGACCTATTTTGAGGAAACAGTGTTGTGAGTACCCTATAGGGCCCACTGTAGTTCTCACCTATGTTAGCCTAACTGTCGGTTGTAGGGTGCTTTTGCTTTGCACACATTATGAAGTTACACGTTTGTTTTTGTGCCACATTATTATTTTACAAATAGGCTGCACATGTTTTTTGTTATTGAGGTCTTCTGCTGGGATTAAGTCTGAACAGTTTGTACAAGGTCAAAAAATACTGTGTCCTGTTTTCCTCTGTGGTCTGTCAATAACACACATTCATAGATATAACAAAGAGATCCAGCTGCTGTTTTCCAGTATGGTGGTTCTTATCATAGGACCCTGGGACCAGTTCGCCAGCCTTGTGCAATCTGAGATGCAGACCAGCTAATGGCAAATGCCAAGTATGGAGCCCAGCTCTAATCCCAGAGATCTGTAATATAATATTTGTGCTCACGTAGTGAAGTCAGGCATAGGCAAATATATTATTCGCCATGGTAGGGCTTTTCATTGTGTATATTCTACTGATAATGCTAATCACGTTACTATGTTGCATATGTTTCCTAATTGCAGCACAGTCACTTCGTGATATAGCACAATAGTTTCAATAAACATTGTAAACTTACCTCGTGTCTTTCAGTTGTTTATTATGGACATGTATGAGTGAGAGAACGAAAGGTTACTGTGCCTCCCTGAGGGGACTAGAGTGTTTTCTTCTGGGTGCCAACTTACCTGTTACTCTGGGAAGGTTAGGAGGGCAGGTAAGGCACTCTGAGCTTGTTAGGATTCGGGCCCACTGATGTAGTATAGTGGCTCAGTCCCTATGTACTGACGTTTTGTGATCCTAGCCATAGTTCTCTTTCCAAAACAGAATCCCTGCAACATTGCACCACCAACGTTTGGTCTGGTACTTATTGATGGGTCTCCTGAGTAGTGCTTTTGCATGCCCATCATACCCTTACACATACTACCGGAGACGTTTGTGGTGTTGGGGATTTCTCGTCCACTGTGTTTAGGAAGCATCTAAGGCTGTTGATTTTTCAAGGTTGAAAGCTTAAAAGGATAATCCATGTTTGTGTTGCACTTTGTTCCGTTTCTGTTTTCTCATGGAAGTACCACAAGCTATTGCTATTTCTGTTAATTGCAGACTTGCTGTCCATGCACATGTAGCGCATCATGGACTTACTAATGCAGATGGTGCTTTTATCTTTGTAGTGGAAGCTGATGATGCTTATCACTTTGAAGACTTTTACTCTTGGGTTGATTTTCCGACTGTGGATGCTAACACAAACACATTTCATACATATATAACTCCTCCACCACCATCACACTACCGAGCATATGAGCTCATGGAAATACCTTTATCTTATTGGGAACATCAAACTTGGTTCCTAGGCACCCTCCCACATGTACCTACACGTGTGTGCTTAGGTCCCCGTAGTATAGATGGGGCTACCTGGCCAGTGTTAGCTGGATAAACTCCACATCCTAATATGGCAAATCTTAACCTTTTGCAAACACAAGCCTTATATAATGCCCTGTTACAATAAATAGACACTTGACTCAATATATTTTTCACACCTTGTTGGCTGTACCAGCAAGGCTTGGTCTGCCAGGGCAAGCCCAGTAGCCTGCTGTGCCTACAATAAGTCCTGTAATTGTTTATTCAGTTCTGGGAAAAAGTCCCACTAATCGTGAGGCTATTCCGTTTTTTGATCGCCCCAAAATTTGCCAAATTGAAGCTGTATGTCCCCTTACGGGAACACAAGACAAGCACATAATTTTGAATATGTGCTTACCTCACAGTATGGTTCCTGCTATAGGAGACTGTACCTCTTGGGGAACAGTCTTTGCCGCTGTCCATACTATCAATCTTGGCACTCCATCCATGTCAGTCTTGCCCGACGTGTTAAAACAAATACAGAATGAACACGGGGCAGCTGCTGCCCTGTATTTGGGGATGAAACTAATGGGCAATGTTCCCGTGGTGTCTGAAATGATTGTGTCTAACATTAAAGGCAAAGTAGCATCTCTGGCTATATGCCAGTTACTTGCATCGGTTGCACAAGCCGACAATGAACGCGAGCTATGTAGTATTATTGCTGATGTGTACACATTCTTAGGATGCAATAAGTTGGGAACCAGACCGACTAAACGACCTCTTGGCAAACCTAGTACTGACAAGGAAGCAAAGCAAACCCATGAGTTTGTTAAAAAAAAACATGGGGTGAATCAAAACAAACATCAAAAGGTAAACCTCACAGAGGTTCTCTACCCCCGGAGCCCTCTCAGAGGCGGTACGAATTTTGTGATCGCATTAAGATGAAGGCTCCAAATTTCTGATACACATTCTCCTCGTTCCTTACAGGACTCATCTGACAAGCAATATGACAGAGGTGGGCGATCTGAGTGCAGACAAGAAGAGCATGTGAAAATGAAAAGGGAGATTCAAAGCTCATCTGACATGAAGATAAAAAGGAGGACAAACCTCCTCAGTATAAAGCCGCATTTCAGAAAAAGGAAATTGCAGCTATAACCTCAAAATATGCCACAGACACTGAGAACCCTCCTCCTGACCAGGAGTTGGACAGTGGCTCTCCTTAACAGTGCAGCAGAAGTCACTATAGTGCTCCGGAATCTCCAGGGGTTTCTGGCAGCGAGGGCACTAACTCTTTTGGTACAGTTGTAACCCCAGATAGGCGCGTTGCACCTCCAGACAGGTTACATGATGTAGATATACAAATTGAGGGTGACATACAGCGCACCATAAAAGCAATATTCTCAGAAAATGTAAGTTTGTCCTACGACATTCTTCTAGCGGTGGTCGATTGGCCTTCCCTCTTTGTTCAGGCATCCCCCCAGGGTGAGGATGTAATAATACCTTCAATTTCTGTGCTTGTCCCTGATGAAGTCAAACAAGTTTAGGCTGCAGAATGGGCTCTTGCGCAGGCCCCAGCTTTATACTGCAATCATGTCAGCTGGATAAGGATTCTCCTTATCATGTTATTGTCTAGCCCGCAAGTGCAACCACAATACCCTATTAAACATGCTGCTAAGTCACATGTTACAGAAATACTCTCCCAGTTAGGGTACCAGGGAGTAATTGAACCCTGTGTCTCTCAGAGGAATAACCCCCTTTTTCCTGCCTTAAAACTGGATCATTCATATGGCGTAATCTTAGACTACAGACATTTAAATAGTCATGCGTCCACTTTATACAAAGTGTGCATAGTGTGGCTTTGATAAATAATATAGTAAGTAAAAAATACAAAATGACCTTGGATATTTTCAATGGTTTTTTCAACCAAAATCTAGTGCCTGAAAGCAGAGATTGGACAGCCTTTTCGGCCCTTGGTTTTCAGCGTCGCTTCACCTGTTTAGCAATGTGCTATTAGAATAGCCCAGGACTGTTTGCTGCCCGCATAGTGTCAATTCTACATGATATTGACCCTGACGCTTTATTCTACGCAGATTATATCTACCTCACAGACAATCAGTAAAATCCACAGTTGGCCAGATTGGATCGTATAATTTTAGGATTCACAGCATGTGACTATAAGTTCACCTTTAAGAAATCACATATCGCGTTTCTAAGAGTCCCTTCCTTAGGATATGAACTTACATATGAGGGTAAGAGTCTTGCCCCTCATTTTCTGTGCACAATTGCAACCTCCAAACATGTTAAAGAAATTTCTTAATTTTGGCAAAACATACATTCCTGATTATGGACAGCGCATTAAACCACTTTATGAAATAATTCATCCTGACTTTTCCACTTCACAATGGACATCAAAGCACACATACACACTCAGATATTTACAATCTGACTTGCTTGCAATATGTCACTTACATACATGTGTAAATACAACAAACCTAGTCATCTGAGTCTTACCGGGTGCACTTGAATTTACCTATATCACTTTTAATGAAGGTGAAACGGTGCCAAAGGCATATAAATTGTGTTAGACCTGTCAGCCCTAGGGTGGTCTTGCCCTGTTTTTTTTTCCCTTTTGCGCCTCATTTTTGCCACCATATTTTTACTGGACCTAGGTCTCCGGGCGCCTTGCCACTGCTAGCCAGTGCTGAGGTGCAGGTGCTCTCTCTCACTCAAGATGGCTGCCACAGGCCCCTGCTACTGCAGAGGGGCCTTACACACATACACACTAGTAGCCAGGGTCAGGCTGGGACATAGGGATACAGTATCCATTCCGTCCCCGCCTCTGGGCCACATAGCCAGACATGTAGAAGGTTCCAGAACCTTCCGGGCTGTGGGAGGAGTTATGTTTTGCCGCCTTTGGGAGAGTCACCTGACCTAGGGGTATAAAAGGCTTGGAGGGAAAACTTTCTAGTCAGTTGAGATGGAGCACCACTGATCCTGGGAGAACCTCTGCCGGAGTACAGGCTTTAGGGCCTAGGGGGGAGACCTACACTACTGCTGCTGACAGGGCTGAGGCCCTGCTGTAGTAAGATAGCTGAGGAACGCCCACCACCCACTGACCTTGCCCAGTGTGAGGGGACCCAGGGAACCACCTTCAGCGTGCGGGGAGGAACATCAAGCACTCCCAGAACCACCAACTCATTCCCCCCCCTCATAAGAAGAAACTCCTGACAAGAAGCGCCTAAGAAGCAACCAATCTGGAACAGTCGCAAGACACCTTAATTTGAGGAGGCCTGACCGTCCAGCAAGGCCTGAAACCTAAACTGCCCAACTGGGGATCACCAGGTAAAGCGCCGTACCCTGAAGCGCTAGACCTTCACCCCCTATCTATTCCTGCCTGCTGCTGGTCTGCCCCCAAGTACTTTTCCAGTCAGCCCTGCCCACAGGCTGCTGGTGCGCCCCACGTTCTGCCTCCCCTCAGGTCACTGACCTTGTGAGGAAATCACCGCCGCGGCCGCCGCCGCGTGAGAAGTGCCGTGTGGTGAGGTGCGCCGTCGCACCCTCACCGAAGGGAGCGCTGAGGTGAGGGAAGCCCCTTGAGTGGATGTGGTGAGGTGCGCCGTCTGCGCCCTCACCGAAGCCTCTACAAATTGCCCAAATCATTGCCACCAGGCCCAGGGCCCCACCGCCGCCGTCGCGGCCGAAGAAATCACCACCGCCGCCGTTGCGGCCGAAGAAATCACCACCGCCGCCGTCGCGGCCAAAGAAATCACCGCCACGGCCTAGTGCGATCCGCGAGGCCTCCAGGCCCCGCCGACGCCGTTGCCGAGCAACCGGGGACGCCGGCCGCGCCCCCAGGAAGGCCGCGCAGCGATTGGGCGCCGGCTCCCGCCACGTCCCCAGTGCCGACGGAGGCCGAGGAAGAGCCCCGGCCGTGCAGAGGGAGACGGGGAGCCGGCCGGAGAGGACTGCCGGCTCCCGCTCCCATCCCCGAAGTCCCGGAAGGCCGCCAAACCCACTCACCTGATCCCGGGGGCCGGAGGAGGGTGATACCGGCCCCCGCAACGCGCCGCAAGTCATTTCCCTAATCCCGGGGGCCGGAGGAGGGTGATACCGGCCCCCACAACGACCCGTCAGTCCGGCCTGAAGGCCGAGGTACCCCGACCGAGCCCCGCCCTCCAGAACACGGGCCGGGCCTGGAGTTAGCCAGTCGCTAAGAAGCGCGACCAACGAACAAGCACCAGGTGAGCCCAGGAGGCCCCTAGGGCCCACAAAAACGCCACTGGGGGCCGGGGGCCACCATTAACCCCTAAAATTAACTGTGTAACTTTCCCCATGAGGCGAGGCCCCGGAGAGGAGTCGGCCTAGCCTGGAGTTAACCCCTAAGGGACATAGAAGCCCCAGGATACAGGACATGTTGAGGGGTTCCCCACAGTGTTTATTAATTTATTGCAGATGCCTATTGTAATTACTGCCTAGGCCTATGCTTTTAACTGCAAAGTCTTTACCACAGGGGGAAAGTGTTTAATTGAATTGAGCTGAAGTGGACACCGCCAAGAGTTGAAGTGTTTTATGTTACAGGTGTACTGGAATTGCGACGCCCACTGTACTGAATGTGGGCGCGCCTAGATTAATGCAGGCCTATTGAAATGTAACGTGAAAAGCCTTCTTTTAAGTAATTGAATATTCCTAAAGTGAACTGCATGTTTAGGCCCATGTTTTATTAATGCACCTTGTGATCCTTATTGGTGCTACGTTTAAGAGATAATTCCTGCGGCCTCTTAGTGGCCTACAATGTTGATGAGCTATGATGCTTTTTTTAAAATGTGCACCAGTTGAGTAATGCAATGAATTTAAATGTAGATCTGAATTAATCTGCCTCATCTGATGCTAACTTGATTTATATATAAAAGATCTTGATTTTAAATACACAAGCCTGGTGTGGTGTCATGTTATTGCGTTCGCATTCCTGAGTCAAAGTAAGAGTGTGCTGCACAACTGCCTTACACATTGCCTTCGCGTGCTTTCCCGCCTCACGCCATGCTACCGTGGCGGACTCGGTAAACCCGGTTCCAACATTTGGTGTTCAGCGGTTGGATAAGGACTGGTGTTTGTGCAGCACCCTACAGTGACTCAGTGTGCGCCGCAATTAGACACCTATTGAAATGCAAGTGCTAGGAATTCTTTTGTGATTGCCGATTGTGTACATTCCTGCGTTAGACCTGCTACCTACAGTCTAGAACCCTTTCCCTAAATTGTCTGGGACCCCACCTAGGAGGATGGAGTTTGAGTTAGCCAACCTAGAAAGGTATACGGTGACACAGCTCAAGGAGTTCTGCCTAGAGAGGGGGTGGCCGTCAAGCGAGGCGCCAGAAAGGAGGTGCTTCAGAAAGCTTTGAGGGCATGGGTAATGGCCCACCCGGAGGGAAGAGGGGACGAGGAGCAGGGGAGGCAGACAACCCAGGAGAACTGGACCTACTGCACATTGATGTTAGCGAGAATGTGTTGCCAGGAAGACGTTCCAGGGCAGGCAGTAGTGCGTCAGGGGGAGTTTGTCGGCAGAGGAATTTGAGGACAGGAGGGAGGAGAGGCAATTAACATTAGAACTTGCTAGGATGGAAAGGGAGCGAGAACAGGCAAGGCTAGCCATGGAGGAAAGGAAGCTTGCGCATGAGCTTAGCCTGAAGGAACTAGAGCTCCGAGCCTTGCAGATGGAGATGCAGGGCAAAGTGAATGGTGGCATCGTACCTGCTGGGGTTCCACAGGAGCCCAAATTCTATTTACCAAGAGAGGTGATAGCCAGTTTTAGTGTAGGAGATGACATCGATAAGTGGTTGGCGGCGTACGAGGTGGCTTTGGTGGCCCATAGAGTTCCTGAGAGATACTGGGGGGGAGGTCTTTACAGGTACATACCTCCACTAGTAAGGGACACACTTTTAACTTTGGATAAGGGGGAGCAGACTAACTACCCTATCATGAAGGAGGCCCTGCTCAAGAAGTTTGGCCTCACCCCAGAGAAGTACCGCCAAAAGTTACGCAACAGCCACAAGCTTCACACACAAAACTGGGTGGATTTTTTGATTATGCCCGGAAGGCATTGGAGGGTTGGGTGCGTGGCAGCAACGTTGACAATTACAAAGGGCTGTACGACCTGTTCTTGAGAGAGCACCTCCTAGAGAAATGTTTTCCGGAGCTGCGCCAGTACTTGGTGGACCGCAAGCTGACCAATCCTAGGGAGCTTGCAGAGGAGGCAGACACGTGGGTCAGCACTCGGGTGTCCCACAAGGGAGCCGGGGCGGACCCCCGAAAGGTGGACAGGGGCTCCCCCAGAAGAAAGAGGGGGAGATAAAAAGAGGGAGTTCTTTAAAGGCCCCCAAAATAGACCGCCTGGGAGAGGGGTAGGTTCCCCATCCCAATCTGGATCCCAGAAACCCACTTATCCTGACAGGAGTCAGCAGCCCAGAACTGTCCGGTGCTACGAGTGCGGGGAGGTTGGACATTACAAGGGGGATCCCCAGTGTCGCAAGAGAACCCCAGCCCCCACAGGAGGTAAGAGCCCCGGGGTGGCCAGTGTAGCGCTTGGGGAGGAGTTGTCCCTAGGTAGGGGAGGTGAGTGGACAGGCTTGACCTTAGTTTCCCTGGGGGATAGAGAGATCATCCCACGGGTTCAGGTACCCGCGAACACTGCCAAGTATCGGCAGAGGGTCCTGGTGAACGGGGAGGAGGTGGAGGCTCTGAGGGACACAGGTGCCAGCATGACGATGGTGAGACGTCAGCTGGTGTCCCCAGAGCAGGTGATTCCTGAGGAATTCCACCCGGTTGTTATGGCTGATAATAGCCTGGGTCATTACCCCGTGGCCCAAGTTCCCTTTGAGTGGGGAGGATTATCAGGTCTGTTGAAGGTTGCGGTGAGCCCTGCCATGCCAGTTGACTGTCTGCTGGGCAACGACTTGGAACATACTGCCTGGAGGGAGGTAGAGTTCAATGCCCATGCTGAGATGTTGGGATTACCAGGATGGACTTGCGTCGTCACGCGGTCCATGGCTGCCCGACAAGGAACTCAGCTGGGGTTGGAGCCTGAAATAATGGCCCAGCCCACTGCTGGACGAGGAGATGTCCAGGAGGAGACCCCGGTGAGATGGATGGGGAGCCCGCGGAGGTGACCCCGGAGTCCGCTGAGGTGGTTGGTGTTCCCGTGGGGGACCTGCCGACCCCTGCAGAGTGGCAGGTGGAAGGAGGGCCTACCCGGGAGGAATTTTGCCGGGCGCAGAAGGAGTGCCCTACGCTTGAAGGCATGTGGCAACAGGCCGAAGCCCAAGCAGCTGGAACCGAGACTGGTAATTACCATGTCTACTGGGAGGATGGTCTCCTCTACAGTGAGCCTAAGGCTCCGGTGCATGGGTCATCAAGGGCCGTGGTGGTCCCCCAATGCTACCGAGCCTTTCTGCTAGAGTTGGCACACGAAATACCACTAGCAGGACACCTGGGCCAAGACAAGACGTTTGCGCGTCTGGTCCCACATTTTTACTGGCCCAGGATGCGCGTCACTTCTGACACTTTTTGCAAGACTTGCACCACTTGCCAAGCGAGCGGCAAGACAGGGACTAAAGTGAAGGTCCCTCTGGAACCTCTCCCAGTTGTCGATACCCCTTTTGAGCGGGTAGGGATTGACATTGTCGGGCCATTGGACCCGCCGACTTCTGCGGGACATAGGTTCATCTTGGTGCTGGTAGACCACGCCACCCGGTACCCAGAGGCAATCCCTCTGAGGACCATCACTGCACCGGTGGTGGCGCGGGCCCTGATGGGGATTTTTACCTGAGTGGGATTCCCCAAGGTCGTGGTGTCAGATAGGGGCACGAATTTCATGTCGGCCTACATGCAGGCCATGTGGAAGGAGTGTGGAGTGACCTACCGGTTCTCCACTCCTTACCACCCCCAGACGAACGGGCTCGTGGAGCGTTTTAACAAGACCTTGAAGGGGATGATCAGGAGCCTACCCGAGGACTTGAGAAGGAAGTGGGACGTCCTCTTACCCTGTCTGCTCTTCTCCTACCGAGAGGTGCCACAGAAGGGGGTCTGTTTCAGCCCCTTTGAGCTGCTCTATGGCCACCCCGTTCGGGGGCCCCTCAGTCTTGTCAAGGAGGGGTGGGAGAAGTCTTCCTTGAAGCTTCCCCATGATGTGGTCAGCTATATGCTGGCATTCCGCAGCCAAGTGGCCAAGCTGTGGAAGGAGGCCTCGGACAACCTAGAGGCTAGTCAGGCCGTCATGAAGACATGGTATGACCGGAACGCTCGGGCGGTAGAGTTAGACGCTGGACAGAAGGTGTGGGTCATGGAGCCAGGAGAGCTTAGCGCCCTCCAGGACCGGTGGACTGGGCCGTTTGAGATCTTGGAAAGGAGAGGACAGACCACATATGTCGTCGATGTGAAGACCCCACGTCAACCCCACAGGGTGTTCCACGTCAACCGCCTGAAGCCCCACCAGGAGCGTTCAGAGCTCACTCTCCTAATGATAACAGATGGAAGTGAGGAGGAGGAGAGTGAGCCTCTTCCAGACCTTCTGGCGGCCCATGAGAAGGATGGTTTGGTAGAGGGAGTGGTCCTCGCCCCATCCTTGACCCCAGAGCAACAGAGGGACTGCCGCCAGGTCTTGGGGCAGTACGCCTTGTTGTTCTCCCTCACGCCTGGGATCACGCACCTGTGTACCCATGATGTGGACACACGGGACAGTCCGCCAGTATAAACCAAGTCTTACCGGCTGTCCGATAAAGTCAAGGCTAGTATCCAGGGTGAGGTTACCAAGATGCTAGAACTGGGAGTGATTGAGCCTTCCAGTAGCCCTTGGGCTAGTCCGGTGGTGTTGGTGCCGAAAGCGGCCCCACCGGGTACCACACCAGAACTTCGGTTCTGTGTGGATTACCGCGGACTCAACTCAGTCACAAAGACCGACGCTCACCCGATCCCTCGGGCGGATGAGCTCATTGACCGGCTGGGAGCAGCCCGGTATCTGAGTACCATTGATTTGACGTCAGGCTATTGGCAGATCGCCATGGCGGAAGGAGCAAGGGAGAAGACTGCGTTCTCCACCCCCGAGGGCCACTTTCAATTTCGGGTGATGCCCTTCGGGTTGAAAAATGCTCCAGCCACTTTCCAGCGGTTGGTGAACCAGGTGCTGTCTGGCCTAGAGGCCTTCTCTGCTGCCTACCTGGATGACATAGCTGTCTTCAGGTTGCCGATCGCGAGCGTGGAAAATAAACCTCCCGGCGAGATTCTCAACGCGGGGAGGTCAGGTTTCTCATCGCGAGTGATCGAGTATGCTCGCGACCGCTCGCGATGAGAAACTACCAGTCCGCGTTGAGAAAGCTGCCGCTCCAGTAAAAATCTACTCGAGCGGCAGTAAAAGACAGCTCGCACTGTGCAAGATGCCGTTTTCAATGATTGCACAGTGTGGACAAGCATCCGGCACTGTGCAATCATTGCGAACAGTGCACTACGCAGTTCGCGTAGTGCTATGCGTAGCTCGCGTAGTGCGAACTGCACTTTGCGTAGCTTCGCGTAGCGCTACTTCGCGAACTACGCCCAGGCTTAGGTGCAACCCCTCCAAGCCAAGATTGAGACCATCTTGGCCTGGGAGCCCCCCAAGACCCAAACCGAGGTCCGAGCTTTTCTCGGCCTCACGGGATACTACCGCTGGTTCGTCAAGGGATATGGAACCATCGTGGGCCCATTGACGGAATTGACTTCAAAGAAGCAGCCACGCAGAGTCATCTGGACGGCTGCCTGCCAGGAAGCCTTTGAAACCCTCAAACGTGCAATGTGCACCGCACCGGTGCTCAGGACTCCAGACTTTGGACGGGAATTTATCGTACAGACAGACGCTTCTGAGCATGGCATAGGAGCTGTGCTCTCGCAGCTGAATGACGATGGCCAAGACCAGCCAGTGGCCTTCATTTCCGAAGACTACTCCCCGGAAACAGCGGTGGAGTACCATCGAACGAGAAGCCTTTGCCGTGGTTTGGGCTGTAAAGAAGTTGAGGCCATACCTTTTTGGTTGTCACTTCCTGATCCAGACCGACCACAGACCCCTTCGCTGGCTCATGCAGATGAGAGGCGAAAACCCCAAATTGTTGAGGTGGTCCATTTCCCTCCAGGGGATGGACTTTCGGGTGGAACATCGACCCGGTGTAGACCACGCCAACGCTGACGGTCTCTCCCGGTTTTTCCGCCTTAGCGACGAGAACTCCCTAGAGGTTGGGAAGCTCTCCCTCTTTCGGCTGGGGGGACGCGTGTTAGACCTGTCAGCCCTAGGGTGGTCTTGCCCTGTTTTTTTTCCCTTTTGCGCCTCATTTTTGCCACTATATTTTTACTGGACCTAGGTCTCCGGGCGCCTTGCCACTGCTAGCCAGTGCTGAGGTGCAGGTGCTCTCTCTCACTCAAGATGGCTGCCACAGGCCCCTGCTACTGCAGAGGGGCCTTACACGCATACACACTAGTAGCCAGGGTCAGGCTGGGACATAGGGATACAGTATCCATTCCGTCCCCGCCTCTGGGCCACATAGCCAGACATGTAGAAGGTTCCAGAACCTTCCGGGCTGTGGGAGGAGTTATCTTTTGCCGCCTTTGGGAGAGTCACCTGACCTAGGGGTATAAAAGGCTTGGAGGGAAAACTTTCTAGTCAGTTGAGATGGAGCACCACTGATCCTGGGAGAACCTCTGCCGGAGTACAGGCTTTAGGGCCTAGGGGGGAGACCTACACTACTGCTGCTGACAGGGCTGAGGCCCTGCTGTAGTAAGATAGCTGAGGAATGCCCACCACCCACTGACCTTGCCCAGTGTGAGGGGACCCAGGGAACCACCTTCAGCGTGCGGGGAGGAACATCAAGCACTCCCAGAACCACCAACTCATTCCCCCCCCTCATAAGAAGAAACTCCTGACAAGAAGCGTCTAAGAAGCAACCAATCTGGAACAGTCGCAAGACACCTTAATTTGAGGAGGCCTGACCGTCCAGCAAGGCCTGAAACCTAAACTGCCCAACTGGGGATCACCAGGTAAAGCGCCGTACCCTGAAGCGCTAGACCTTCACCCCCTATCTATTCCTGCCTGCTGCTGGGCTGCCCTCAAGTACTTTTCCAGTCAGCCCTGCCCACAGGCTGCTGGTGCGCCCCGCGTTCTGCCTCCCCTCAGGTCACTGACCTTGTGAGGAAATCACCGCTGCGGCCGCCGCGTGAGGAGAAGTGCCGTGTGGTGAGGTGCGCCATCGCGCCCTCACCGAAGGGAGCGCTGAGGTGAGGGAAGCCCCTTGAGTGGATGTGGTGAGGTGCGCCGTCCGCGCCCTCACCGAAGCCTCTACAAATTGCCCAAATCATTGCCACCGGGCCCAGGGCCCCACCGCCGCCGTCGCGGCCGAAGAAATCACCACCGCCGCTGTCGCGGCCGAAGAAATCACCACCGCCGCGGCCGAAGAAATCACCGCCGCGGCCTAGCGCGATCCGCGAGGCCTCCAGGCCCCGCCGACGCTGTTGCCGAGCAACCGGGGACGCCGGCCGCGCCCCCAGGAAGGCCGCGCAGCAATTGGGCGCCGGCTCCCGCCATGCCCCCAGCGCCGACGGAGGCCGAGGAAGAGCCCCGGCCGTGCAGAGGGAGACGGGGAGCCGGCCGGAGAGGACTGCCGGCTCCCGCTCCCATCCCCGAAGTCCCGGAAGGCCGCCAAACCCACTCACCTGATCCCGGGGGCCGGAGGAGGGTGATACCGGCCCCCGCAATGCGCCGCAAGTCATTTCCCTAATCCCGGGGGCCGGAGGAGGGTGATACCGGCCCCCGCAACGACCCGTCAGTCCGGCCTGAAGGCCGAGGTACCCCGACCGGGCCCCGCCCTCCAGAACACGGGCCGGGCCTGGAGTTAGCCAGTCGCTAAGAAGCGCGACCAACGAACAAACACCAGGTGAGCCCAGGAGGCCCCTAGGGCCCACAAAACGCCACTGGGGGCCGGGGCCACCATTAACCCCTAAAATTAACTGTGTAACTTTCCCCATGAGGCGAGGCCCCGGAGAGGAGTGGGCCTAGCCTGGAGTTAACCCCTAAGGGACATAGAAGCCCCAGGATACAGGACATGTTGAGGGGTTCCCCACAGTGTTTATTAATTTATTGCAGATGCCTATTGTAATTACTGCCTAGGCCTATGCTTTTAACTGCAAAGTCTTTACCACAGGGGGAAAGTGTTTAATTGAATTGAGCTGAAGTGGACACCGCCAAGAGTTGAAGTGTTTTATGTTACAGGTGCACTGGAATTGCGACGCCCACTGTACTGAATGTGGGCGCGCCTAGATTAATGCAGGCCTATTGAAATGTAACGTGAAAAGCCTTCTTTTAAGTAATTGAATATTCCTAAAGTGAACTGCATGTTTAGGCCCATGTTTTATTAATGCACCTTGTGATCCTTATTGGTGCTACGTTTAAGAGATAATTCCTGTGGCCTCTTAGTGGCCTACAATGTTGATGAGCTATGATGCTTTATTTAAAATGTGCACCAGTTGAGTAATGCAATGAATTTAAATGTAGATCTGAATTAATCTGCCTCATCTGATGCTAACTTGATTTATATATAAAAGATCTTGATTTTAAATACACAAGGCTGGTGTGGTGTCATGTTATTGCGTTCGCATTCCTGAGTCAAAGTAAGAGTGTGCTGCACAACTGCCTTACACATTGCCTTCGCGTGCTTTCCCGCCTCGCGCCATGCTACCGTGGCAGACTCGGTAAACCCGGTTCCAACAAATTGCATTTATATTCCAGTGCGGAAATGCATTTTGCTTCCACTGAGGAAATATTGACTAATGTGCAGATTAATGAGCGTCATCTTGCACAAGGGAAACATATCATTGTCATTACTCCCATTCGAGCCTTAAAGGCTGTCACAAAAGCTATCACTCCTAACACCAAAGCCCTCCATCCTAGATGGATACAATGGGCAACATCCTTAACAGCTGTTGATGTAGACTTCGTCTTTGACCCGTCTTTACAGACACAAGAGTTCCTTCAGTATGAGCATGTTTACCCCATGCCCACTTCTGTTCTAACTCTTGAATAGTATAAATATAGTGGACGATTCACCAAGGTAATCTGAGCCAAAAGTCTAACTTTATGACTTTTGCTATTCACAAAAGTAATTTCCGACTTGTATCTTTACTAGGCCTGGGCGTTGAACTCCGCTCCGTTCGCGGAGTTTGCGGAGTTTTCTGCATTCCGTGGAGCTCGCGGAGTGCAAGAAAACTCCGCTTCGCGTAGTGCAGCGGAGTTTTTTCCCTGTTCGCGCTCGCTTACGGTAAGTTCGCGAGCACGAGCTGACGCTCGGGTAGAATTTCTACCCGAGCGGCAGAAAGACCAGCGCGAACAGTAGTTCGCACTACACTCCGCCACTTGCGGAACTTCGCAGATTTTTTGGGTAACTTCACGAAGTTCCGCGTAGCAAAACTCCACGAACTACGCCCAGGCTTAATCTTTATGTCCACACTCGGGCCGGAATTTCTGCACTCGGGGTGGAATTTCCGCACTCGGGCTGGAATTTCTGCATCCGGGCCGGAATCTCCGCATCCGGGCCGGAGTCTCCCTGCTCGGGCCGGATGATCATTGTCTTCAATGCTAAACACCTGTGCAAGTGCTTACCATCCCCCGACTTGGGTCAGATGAAGTAAATTGATACCAACTGTAAGACCTGCACCACATACCATATAAAAGCAGCACACAAAAAAGGAACAGGTTTGTCAACAGAGAGTTCCTGCTTGCCTGCTCTGTGCATCACTTCAGGAAAATGCTCCACCAGAGGAGGAAGAAAAATGACATAGGTGAGGAGACCACCATGATCTTGGAGTTCATTGTGAGGCACCACAAGCGGCTCCATGATTTCCCCCCTTACTGCACCAGTGGTGCACATAAGGCAGCTCTATGGCAGCATTTAGCAACTGCAGTCACAGCATTGGGGGAGGATGTGTGCACTGTCTATGACATCAAGAAGAAGTGGGTGGACTAAAAGAGGCAGGAGAACGGGAAGTACACCAGGATTGAGGCAGCCAGAATTCTCCCTGGTGTACAATCTGACACCCGCCTCCGTCTCACCACACTTAAGGAGGATACCATCAATACAATCCACCCCCACATGCTCCATGGGCTCCCTGTGAGTGATGTCCGCAATGTGGTACCAGGTAAATGTGATGACAAAAACATGTATATAAAATGACTGTCTGTGTTGCACCCCAATTGTGATAAAGGAAGTTGTCCAAAGTATGTATAGAAAGTATAGTGAATCAGAGCCTCATGTGTCTCCTTCTGTACGTTGCACCACAAGTCCCAGAATCCTTTGAGATAGAAATGGCAAATCCCATTCCCACTATCGAAGACATGGTCCCAGTACTGCTGCCGTATATACCTAACACTGTTAGGTAGCAATTGACAAAGAGGCCCCTTCCATTTAGCCCCCGCCGTGGCCAGGGCAGTCAAGAACGGTAGGGGCGGGGCAGGGGACAATCGACAGACAACGTAATTGGGAAAATCAAATAAAATTAACAAACAAAGCAACTTACCTTGTGCTCGCTGCATCACCGGAGCACAAGGTGAGTGAATCATTATTTTAAGACATTGATTTTCCCAATTCTGTTGCCTGTCTATTTTCCCCCCTGTCCCACCATGCCCCCCCACCACCCCACTGCTTCTACCTGCACCGGCTGCACTTAGCAATACTGTTAGCATGTAGAAGCACTGAGGAAATTTCTGACAAGTTGCACATGTACATTTTTGATTTGGTGACTTTTCTCTGTTCTCCCCTATTGACACATTAAGCCAGAGTACAGTCAACCACAGTAGCAGAGGTCCCTGCATCTGCTGAGAGGAAACAACTTCATCCAGAGCAAGGCATACCACCCTCACAAACTGGTGAGGTAAACTGGTCAGGAGTGGAACAAAATGCATACATTGTCTGGAGACAACAAAAGGACATATAGGGCACTGATTCTCAAAGGTAACCGGAGATGAAAGTCTAACTTTACGACTTTCGGTATTCAGAAATGACATTTACGTTTAGCAAATGCCCATTAGAATTACGAAAGTCGAAAAATAAGGTATTTTAGCTTAGTATACCTTTGTGATTCGGGCACATTACACGTATTCCACAACAGTTCCAGAACTGTGAACTCAACTCTGGAAGCGATTGCCACAACAATTCAAAAAGGAGCGTCCACTATATTGTTTTGTTTTCGGCCTAAAATCTGGAAATCCTATGTTAACAAATATAACAATGATGAACAAGAAGTGAGATTCAATTTTCAGGAGTATTAAAACTGCATCCAGTATCCAACTTATATTGATTTTTCAATACATGAAATTGTCCAGTCAACCCAGCTGGTTATATTTGTTAACATTGGATTGCATGATTTTGGGCCAGAAACAAAACAATATAGTGGACCTTCCTTTTGGAATCGTTCTGGTATAAATTTAATAGTTGTGGCTTCTAGGCAGTGGGGCCATTAAAAGTTGAGGGTGGAATCACTGAGGATATTTAATACAATACATTTGTGCAACAGTCAGACCCACACTGCTTGTGCTTATCTTTTGTGTCTGAAAATGAGTGCATCACATGTGGCAGCTGGAATGTTAAGTGGCAAACACACTTATCATTGTAGGTCCAATAATGTCATCCTGGATTCCAGTACCCATAGTGACGTCTGCTACAAGGTTGGCTATGGCATTTGGTCAGGGGCCACACGCTGGGCAGATGTGGGACCCTGGTGAGTAATCCCAAGAATGATGTACCTGAATGCTCATGAAATGTGGCTTTTAGGCCTGAAGTATGCTGTATGTGTTCTACATCACTGTTGTCCTTCATCACAATATGCCTACATATGGCATTTAACCACATACCATATCACTCCATGGTGGCTAGTGAAAGGATGACACTGTATGGCAAGTGAGTGCAGTATGTACATAAAATACTATATTGGGGCCGATTCCGATCTCGGTCGGAGGCGCACCCAATACCATTCGGTCGGGAAAAAAGCCATGCGAAAGCCAGTTTCCCGACCGATCCGTACAGCACACCGAACGAGCAAGTACGATGCGCACAACAGCAAAAATTCCGGCCGAGCCGTACTCACCCAAACCAGGTCCTGTTCTCCGACTGAGGCGAATCCGGAAACGCCGAATCGAGTCGCACGGAAGGGAAAATGCAGCCCCGTCCGGCCGGACAAGTACGATGCGCTTCCCGTACGCGCCGAACCCGTCGCTACGCGCGGCACGTCAAAGCATCCGGGAGAGGCGCACATAAGCTCCGAATCGCGCCACAACACGATCCACGGCTACGAGACGAACACGGCACCGACGAGGACGACGCGAAGCGACGAGGACGAAGCGAAGCGACGAGGACGACGCGAAGCAACGAGAAGGATGAACGACACGAACCAACCATGAATCCCTTCGTCCCGATCATACCAATATTCTACATCTACTACCGGAACAGGCACGGACGCGTACGGCGCAGAAGGTAAGTCAGACACCAACCACAAAACACATACAACACGTACACGACACATCACACACATACACGGGGAATCTGAACATACTTACACCAGCAACAGCAGCACCATAGGGGCGGGATGCCCATCACCAATGCCACATATGCACACAGGGGCCTGAATGCGCGCCACCACCCCAACCCAGAGGGGGCTGGATGCCTACCACTACTACCACCCTTAGCCAGGGGGCAGGATGCCTACCACTACTACCACCCTTAGCCAGGGGGCAGGATGCCCACCACTACTACCACCCTCACCCACGGGGGGCAGGATGCCTACCACTACTACCACCCTCACCCAGGGGGGCAGGATGCCTACCACTACTACCACCCTTAGCCAGGGGGCAGGATGCCCACCACTACTACCACCCTCACCCACGGGGGGCAGGATGCCTACCACTACTACCACCCTTAGCCAGGGGGCAGGATGCCCACCACTACTACCACCCTTAGCCAGGGGGCAGGATGCCCACCACTACTACCACCCTTAGCCAGGGGGCAGGATGCCCACCACTACTACCACCCTCACCCACGGGGGGCAGGATGCCTACCACTACTACCACCCTCACCCAGGGGGGCAGGATGCCTACCACTACTACCACCCTTAGCCAGGGGGCAGGATGCCCACCACTACTACCACCCTTAGCCAGGGGGCAGGATGCCCACCACTACTACCACCCTCACCCACGGGGGCAGGATGCCTACCACTACTACCACCCTTAGCCAGGGGGCAGGATGCCCACCACTACTACCACCCTTAGCCAGGGGGCAGGATGCCCACCACTACTACCACCCTCACCCACGGGGGGCAGGATGCCTACCACTACTACCACCCTTAGCCAGGGGGCAGGATGCCCACCACTACTACCACCCTTAGCCAGGGGGCAGGATGCCCACCACTACTACCACCCTCACCCAGGGGGGCAGGATGCCTACCACTACTACCACCCTCACCCAGGGGGGCAGGATGCCTACCACTACTACCACCCTTAGCCAGGGGGCAGGATGCCCACCACTACTACCACCCTCACCCACGGGGGCAGGATGCCTACCACTACTACCACCCTTAGCCAGGGGGCAGGATGCCCACCACTACTACCACCCTTAGCCAGGGGGCAGGATGCCCACCACTACTACCACCCTTAGCCAGGGGGCAGGATGCCCACCACTACTACCACCCTTAGCCAGGGGGGCAGGATGCCTACCACTACTACCACCCTTAGCCAGGGGGCAGGATGCCCACCACTACTACCACCCTTAGCCAGGGGGCAGGATGCCCACCACTACTACCACCCTTAGCCAGGGGGCAGGATGCCCACCACTACTACCACCCTCACCCACGGGGGGCAGGATGCCTACCACTACTACCACCCTCAACCAGGGGGGGCAGGATGCCTACCACTACTACCACCCTCACCCATGGGGGGCAGGATGCCTACCACTACTACCACCCTCACCCAGGGGGCAGGATGCCTACCACTACTACCACCCTTAGCCAGGGGGCAGGATGCCCACCACTACTACCACCCTTAGCCAGGGGGCAGGATGCCCACCACTACTACCACCCTCACCCAGGGGGGCAGGATGCCTACCACTACTACCACCCTTAGCCAGGGGGCAGGATGCCTACCACTACTACCACCCTTAGCCAGGGGGCAGGATGCCCACCACTACTACCACCCTCACCCACAGGGGGCAGGATGCCTACCACTACTACCACCCTCACCCAGGGGGGCAGGATGCCTACCACTACTACCACCCTTAGCCAGGGGGCAGGATGCCCACCACTACTACCACCCTCACCCACGGGGGGCAGGATGCCTACCACTACTACCACCCTTAGCCAGGGGGCAGGATGCCCACCACTACTACCACCCTTAGCCAGGGGGCAGGATGCCCACCACTACTACCACCCTTAGCCAGGGGGCAGGATGCCCACCACTACTACCACCCTCACCCACGGGGGGCAGGATGCCTACCACTACTACCACCCTCACCCAGGGGGGCAGGATGCCTACCACTACTACCACCCTTAGCCAGGGGGGCAGGATGCCCACCACTACTACCACCCTTAGCCAGGGGGCAGGATGCCCACCACTACTACCACCCTCACCCACGGGGGCAGGATGCCTACCACTACTACCACCCTTAGCCAGGGGGCAGGATGCCCACCACTACTACCACCCTTAGCCAGGGGGCAGGATGCCTACCACTACTACCACCCTCACCCAGGGGGGCTGGATGCCTACCACTACTACCACCCCCACTCATAGGATGGACAATGCATGACACAACAAGCACACCACAACCTAGGGAATGCAAGATTAAGACATCCCCCCACCACCATGACAAGCGTGTGTAGGCTGTGTCAAATGCCTACAACACCGAACATGACTTTCAACATACAATGTGACCCCCTAGCACATGTGCCACACATATATGTGTGTGGCACCCACAATGCAAGCAGCCCATGACCATTGTGGCAATGGGGCCTAAACCCCCATCATCACAGTGACCAAAAGGTAAGTGTGGGGTCCATAGCTGAAGCACATTTTGACCATTGTGGCAATGGGGTCTAAACCCCATCATCACAGTGACCAAAAGGCAAGTGTGGGGTCCATAGCTGAAGCACATTTTGACCATTGTGGCAATGGGGTCTAAACCCCCATCATCACAGTGACCAAAAGGCAAGTGTGGGGTCCATAGCTGAAGCACATTTTGACCATTGTGGCAATGGGGTCTAAACCCCCATCATCACAGTGACCAAAAGGCAAGTGTGGGGTCCATAGCTGAAGCACATTTTGACCATTGTGGCAATGGGGTCTACACCCTCATCATCACAGTGACCAAAAGGTAATTGTTGACAAAGAAAGAGCTGCAACTGCCAAACTGCATGGATCATTCCTGGTCACAGAACCAAAAACTCATCCGTGGCAAAGTAGTGTATGTGTCCCATTGCAACATAAATTGGGGGAGCCAAATACTGCAGTGCAAATGAAACATTCCTTTGGCCATGTGCAGACAAACAACACCCATGGGGGCTGAGACCGTCAACAGTCATCAATGACACAATGACAGAAGTGACCATCAGAATGCAGAACCACATATTTGCACCAATGGGCACACAAATGCAGATACCCTGTGGAGACAGCAGATGTGAGGTGAACAGATACCATACCATGGCAGCAATGGGACACACAAACCATGATCACTGTGCTGACCGATGACCTAGGAGTCCCAGGGACAGCAGGGGAAACACACCAAACAACATACAGCCAATGGCACACCCAAGATATGCCAATGCAGTGGTGCAGATGCACAAACACAAACAGGCAGACCAACACTGTCATCATACACAGCAGGTGAGGGGTGGGGGTGCCAGTGTCCCCAGGCAACCACACAACACATGAGGAGAGCTGAATACCAATCATACAGATGTGCATACACTGCCACACTAAGGTAACTCATGGATCCAAATCCCCTATGTGGGCAAGCAGGCATTGTCAGGTGAGAGGGAGCACAAAACACACATGTCACACAGGCACGTAGGAACAACAACTGACACAGCAAGTCACAGACACACCACAGCACCACCCCCAGGGCCCCCACAATGTGGTGACCCTGGGCTGAATAAAAATACCACTGTGATGACAAAGCTAAATGTCGTTCACACTGTGAACCACAGTCAGGTGTCCTGAGCAACAAACTACCATCACACCTACACAAGCACAAATCAATCAGCATGGCCAGTAAGCCAAGGCCAACATGGAGGCAGGGGCCTAGCCGGGCAACAACTCTCATCTGCACACACTCAACACCACACCCCTCGACCTCCAACAATGTGCAGCAGTGAAGTACACATGCACTGGTGACATTGCACATGCACCCATGACTATTCCAGGGTGGTGGGTGGGAACCAAGGTGTAGAAACACATCACACATGGACACTCAACAAGACTCCTGAATGTCTGACACACTGCACACTACGCTGTACATGGACATGACGGCAATACCACACCGACCAATGGGATCCCAGCCACAGTCACACACCAATGAAGAAGCCAAGGTCACCCACAAAGAACACACATAGACAACAACCAACATTGCAGCCCGGACCCTGAGGAGTGCCAGCAGTCACACACACAACGTGTCACAATCACTGAAAGATAACACAAACTGGAAATCACATGACAGGGGCAAACAACAAGTGCCAAGGGGAAACCTGACTGTGACCCATCTGCGTCTGCACACAAACTCAGCCCTGACAGCAAACACACCTATGGGTGACACCCTGATGACCAGTAATGTGCCATGCACCCACATCACAGAGAACACAGGGAGAAGAATTTGGGGGAACATAGCTCAAGTCAGCAAGCATCACAAACAGGTACAACACTAGGGATCACAGCATGCGCAGATGAATGAAAGTGAACACACAGACATGCACATACAACACACACCTTGGGCGCAGGCAATGTCACACGTGTACACACTGCCATGAGGGGACTCCACTCCTGTGTGAGGAAAGCTGTGCCATATGTTGCCTCAGTAGGGCCCCATCATGTCAGCTGAGCACTTGGTCACACAATCAACAATTAGCACCAAATGAGGGCTCCCATCACATCAGCCTGGTCATGGATGTGCCAACGGAATCATCAGCACAGATCCAACACACTTGTATAGCAATGTTGCACTGACTACACGGATGAGTCCCTCCCCATTGATGCCCAAACCTGCATGTCCACTGGAGATGGCAACACGGTCAGGGAAGTAGACAAATGCAACGATGGCAGGCACAACAGATGTGCAGGGGTGGAAGCCACAGATATGAAATTGCCAATGTAAGTAGGAAACCCATTGCCAAATACTGAACACATGACACCCTCAGATGCTGCTATTGATGACATGGATACACCACATGATAGGACACATTCCCCCTGGACCACATGGGTTCCTGCACAGTAACACTTCATAATCATGATACCAGATATCACCATCACTGCAGCAAGGGCATGGTTAGCTGCACCAACAACATGTACATCTGAAACATGAGCACTAGAGAAAAGAAAGTTGCTTTATTCAGCATATGTGTTGTTTGATAACGACGTCCAGAAGAAATTAGAGCAAAGGCCAATGGCCAGTCCATTGTCAAAGTTCAAACAGGGTGACACTGGCAGATGTCACCCTACGCATGCCTGCACAAAACCAGGGACAATCCACTAGGAGGGGCAACAGGGGGGGCAGGCCAGGCACCGCAGGGACAGGATCAGGGCTCACCAGGGGGAGTCAGGGAAGGGGTGGTGGGTGCTGGAGAGCCACTGACAACTGCAGTGGAGGTGTCTGACATGGTGTGTGCCGGCACAACTGGGGGGCATGACTCAGATGTCGTGGGTGCCGGCACAACTGCAGTGGACCCTGCAGATGGGGTGGACAGGTCCGCCACTGCAGTGCCCAAGTCAGACAGGGCGGTAGTGGACTCCACTGCAGTGCCTACCTCCAGGGGAGGAGAATGGGGAACAGGCAAGGTGGGTTGGACAGAGGGGGAGGACACCCTCACCACATCAGTGGCACAGACAAGCGCAGCGGGGGTGTGGTGCTGGGAGAGCAAGTGGCAGGGGGAGAAGGCCGGAGCATCTTGGGGATGGTATATCTGTGGGTGGGGGAACCTGGGGCAGGGTGTGGTGGGGGCACCTGTGCAGTGGGGGCCTGAGGGATGGAGGACGGAGACCTTGTGCCTGAGCTGCAGGGCGGTGGCGGGGTCTTGCTCTTACCACTCCGGGGGACTTGCGGGTGGGGGCCTCAGTCCGCCTGCGCCTGGGGGAGGGTGTCCGGGGGCGAGGGGCACTCTGCTCCGTGTGGGTGGGCTTCCTCTTCCCCGGGATGCTGGAGCAGCTTCATCGGTGGGGAAGAGGCCGAGGTCACAGAGGAAGAGCTGCTGTGACTTTGGGGTTGCATGTGAGGCAAGGGAGGGTGCTTTGGAGGGAGAGGGAACTGAGGACTGCGCAGTGCATGTGGATGCGTGTGTGTGTTCCAGGGCCCCATCCCCTGTGAGTCTGGCTTCAGTCCCCTGAATGTGCGTGCGTGTGCGTTTTGTCATTGGCGTGTGTGTCAGTGTGCTGGATGTGTGTGTGCTGGTGTGTGCCTGTGCCGGTGTGTGTGTGCTTGGGACGGGTAAGGTGCTGGGGAGTGTGGATGGAGCAGAGGCAGGAGGGGTGAGGGACCGTTTGAGGAGGGACACTGCTGCCGTCAGGGAGGAGTCCATGGACCTATTGCCCCTCTGTAGGTCAGACATGCCCGATGAGATGCCCTCCATGAACGACACCAGCTGAGTCAACAGCGCGGTGTGCGCATGGAGGACACTCAGCATGGCTGTCTGCCCTACATGGAGCTGGCGAAGGAGGTACACAGACTCCTCACTCAGGGCAGCAGGGGACACAGGGGCAGGGGGTGCGGTGCCTGGCCCAAAGGAAACACGCTCCCGGACATGGGAGCCTCCACGGACCTGGGGAATGGGAGCCGATGGGAGGGCGGTGGTGGTGCTGGTGGTGGCGGGGACAGCAACACTAGCTGGGGTGTGGTGGCTGCTGACACCCGCCTCCACAAGGGAGTCATCCTCCGAGTTGCTCTGGTCCTCAGCTGAGGTGGATGGTGCTGAGGACTCCTCGGTGTGGCTCCCCTCGCCCTCCGTGCCACTGGGTCCCTCCGACCACTCCTCGGCTGCTGACCCAGTCTGGCTCTCCGGCTCCTCCTGGTCCGTGGAGCTGTCCCCTTCCGTGGCCGTGGATGTATCTGCAAACAATGGGGATACAGACAGACATCAGTCACCTGCACATAACGCACACACCACTGTGAGCACAGCACATCACAGAGCAAGCCCTGGCATCATCAGTTGTACATTGCTAAAAGTGCCCTAACTGAACAGGAGAAGTCAATTGTCAGTCTGATGCCAAGCATGGCACTCACATCCCACATGGCCTTGCACCCATCTGTCTGGTGTCTGTTGGATTGCAACACCCCAGTGTTGACACATGCACCAAGTACACAGTAGTTGGACAGTGCAGAGGACACGGTGTGGACACATCACAGCTCTTGCCACTGAGTCAGTACAGGTTTCCGGATGAAAGGGATGCCCAGAGTCAAATAGGAAATGCATGTGATGCATACCAGCGACAGACACCATGATGCACCCATGTCCTGATAGCCAGCGCCACTATGGTGTGCATGTAGCACTTGTCACTCCCCTGCAGGCTCACCAATCAGTAGACACATGCCATGGCGGAGGCATGCCTGCAAAGTCATACATCACTGTCTCAGTGATGTATGGCTTTGCAGCCAGACAACAACACTCTGCACTGTGTCACAATAGTAGGTCATGGGGAATGCAAGTCCTGGAGCTGCACAAGTGCACATGTACATCCCCCCACAACACATCCTCTTAACCCTCATCTGTCCAGGTCATACCTATTGGACATATGGGAGACCTGTGACACTACCCTCTGAACCTGAGCCCCTCACACTCTGCTGTGCATGGGGAACAGCTGCCTGAACTTCACATTTACATGCCCCAGTCTGCATGGGCAGCTGATCAGACACCTATGTGTCACACAAGTATCGTCTCCTATGGTCACATCTCCAGTGGCATGCTGAGCCCCTACCAAGAAACTCCACAGCAGTCCTGGCGACTAATCTACAGCACACTGACACAGAGGCAGACACCTGAGGGGTCAAATCACTGTGCACAATGTGTCCGCTGATACACGGGAGTGGGAGTACAGAGTGTATTGTATGGCCTGGAGTAGGCATGACTGTCCAGCCCCACATGAATGAGGGATGAGCCCTGGACTGTAGGCAGCTGGCTAAGTATGTGTGACACACGTCATATACATACTCCTGGGGCCCAAACATTGTTCCCACCCGCAGCATGGGTGTGTGCCAGATACCCCAGCCACATGTGGTGGATCAGCTCAGCAATTGGACCACAGATCAAAGTAACACGCTGAATACATGTCAGAATACAGGCATTGTGTAAGCAATGGACCCACCCATGATGCCCATCACAGAGTCAGGGAAACAGATGCTGTCTCCCACCTTGAGTCAAGCAAACTGCAAGGACACAGTCCTAAGTGACAGAATTCCCTGCATGTAAGGGCCACACCTGGGTATCAGATGAGGAGTGGGCAGTGCACAATAGAGGGACATGGCTCCTGGACAACATGACTGCTGTACTGTGGCAGTTTAACCAGGCCCGAGGAGGGCACATAGCATGTTAGACAGAGTACACAGTGCAGTCTTTGACTCACCCCCTCCTTGCTGCTCTCTGGCCTTCAGCTGCCCATCCAGGTCTGGAAAGACCACCGCCAGGATCCTGAGCATGTGGGGGGTCAGGGTCCGTGTTCCGCCCCTCCTGCGAGGAGGCGACAGCTTCAGCTGGACCCGTGCAATCCTCCGGGTCCAGCCCCGAAGGTCCTGCCACCTCTTTTGGCAGTTGCGGATCCGGCGCTTGTAGACCCCCACGGACCGGACAGCCCGGACGATGTCCTTCCATATCTCATGCTTCCGATGGGCAGAAGCCTGTCAGGATGACAAAGTGATAAGGCCATTACTACACATGCAACATATCCGTGCATGACACAGTTGCATATACATGTCGCAATCACAGGGGCACATGGTGTACACAGGCAGTGCACGGCTGCCCATGGACAGTTTTCCAGAAGTCACTACATGGTATCATTGCATGGGGAGTAAAACCCTGTTCAGAAGCACTGTCACTGCACCATACCTGTCCAGTGCAAGTCACCACACACTATGGGGGTGACAACTACTCAGTGAGCCTGCTAGCCAGTGGCGTGCTGACTCTCAGCCTTGCTAGTCAGACAAAATGCACATTCAGAAAGGCAGTGCACAGAACACTCACCTGCTCCCCTGGTGTCCCATACAGCTTGCTGTACTGTGGAAGTAGGCTGTCCAGCAGGGCCTGGTTCTCCTCAAGGCTGAAGGCTGGGGCTCTCTCCACAGTACGTGCCATTGCAGGGTCCAGAGGGGCAGAGACAGCAGCAGTGCAGTGGCAGATGTCGTCCTGGAGCATGTAGTGCAGGCAAGTGGGCTCTCAGGGGAACAGGCAGCAATATATATGTGCTGGAGAGGCAGATACTGTCCCTTGTGTCCAAAGTGATAGGTCCAAGTCGTTTGCATCTTCTGAATCTGGCCAATCCATGGAATAGCAGCACCAAAACACGCCCACAGCATCCTTCAAAACTTCAACTTCATGACATACATGATTTTGCAACATTGTTGTGGGTGACCAACTGATTTTCCAGCAACCGACTCGTTCGAAATTCGAAAACGCGTCCGTTGCCAGGCAAGCCCATTGTCAATGGGTGCGCACCGATCGGTCCATTGCGGTACAACGCGCACAGGGGTACAACGCGTTCCCGCACACATTGAAAGCAATGGGCCGGCCGGAGGCACCGATCGGTCCATTGCAGTTCAACGCGCACAGGGGTACAACGCGTACCCGCACACATTGAAAGCAATGGGCCGGCCGGAGGCACCGATCGGTCCATTGCAGTTCAACGCGCACAGGGGTACAACGCGTACCCGCACACATTAAAAGCAATGGGCCGGCCGGAGGCACCGATCGGTCCATTGCAGTTCAACGCGCACAGGGGTACAACGCGTACCCGCACACATTGAAAGCAATGGGCCGGCCGGAGGCACCGATCGGTCCATTGCGGTTCAACGCATCACTGTATATGTGACTGGCATAGGTCAGCATGCCTGTCTCAGATGGACATATGCCAGCCACAGATAGCTCCCAGGGAGTGAGGGGCACACCTACATCACGACAGCCTGTCCAAACCTTATCATAAGGCATGTAAGGCTGCATTTCCTATTGTGTGTATGTTGGTGTACATGTTGTCCTGTGGGTGTCACCTGTGGGCAGCCACCCCCAGGCTGTGCACGTGTTCATGGGGACAGGATCCTGGGTGTTACGTGTACGTGACCACTGTGATGTGCAACTGTTCATATCTGTGCATGTGTCATGGTCACATTTCACAGTGGTGTTTGTGTATGTCATGTCACATACCCCGTGAGTCCCATGTGGGACGGTATGTTTGAGCCAGGGTGTCCCAGTGGCACAATAGTGATGGCCCTCCACAGTCTTTGTGCATGTAGTGTTTACAATGTCTCTGATTTCATGTGCACAATGGGAGACAGTCTCCACATCCACGTTGTGTGTGCATGGACTCTGATGTTGTGCGTGTGTGTCACAGACGTCCATGGCTGTCCTGCCATGGCAAGTGTGGCCACTACCTGTGGGGGTCATGTTTGTTTTGCTGTGGTGTACACATGATACTCCAGGTGATGCCAGTGTCCATGTGGCATTACAGGGTCCCTGGGAATGTGCCTGTCGTTGAGCTGTGGTGCCTGGGGCACATCTGTCCTCACATGTCACTGTGGGGGGTGACTGTGACACAGCATCATGATATCCAATGGGCCAACCTGGGACAAATTGATGCCACCTGTAGGACCGTGTTGACAGATGTTGGCCATGTATGTACCATACATGTCGTTCCGGTACTGCACACTTCATGTAGTTGTGCCTCATGATGATGTATGTTGGGATCTTGAGTGTGTTCAATGCCGCATATGTGGGGTGACTGACGATCTTGCTTACTTCTCCTCTGCACTGCAGGGCTCCTGCTGTCCATCGGCCATTCCCAGACCTGGCAACGATGGTGGAACGGGACAGCATCCGACGGTACCGCTTCACCAGGCAGCTGATTGAGGATTTGGCAGTGCAGTTGTCCCCACATTTGCAGCCTGGCCGGCCGTATCCTACAGCGCTGACCCCCAAGGTGAAGGTGATGGCAGCCCTACACTTCTTTGCCACCGGTACCTTCCAACATACTGTGGCGTCTGCTGGTGGGATGTCACAGACCATGTTCAGCCATGTGCTCCGCGATGTTTTGGCGGCAATGTTGCTCTTCCTGAACCGGTACATCTATTTCCCTAGACTGCGACGACTCACTGACGTGAAGAGTGACTTTTATGCCCTGGGGAGGATGCCGCATGTCATTGGCTCCATTGATGGGACACATGTGGCTTTGGTACCACCACAGGCCCAGGAGCAGGCCTACAGGAACCGCAAGCACTACCACTCGGTCAATGCACTGGTGGTGTGTCTTGCAGACATGACCATCACACACGTGTGTGCCCGTTTCCCTGGTTCAGCACACGATGCCTTTGTGATGAGGAGTAGTCGCATCCCCAGGTTGATGGCACAGATGCAGAACCAGCGTGCCTGGCTTGTCGGTGTGTACTGACTTTGTGCCATTGTGTGTGATCTGATCTGTAGTATTCCGCCCACTTTTCCAAGTCAGCTGATGTGCACTTGTCTGTCCGTAGGTGACTCGGGATACCCCAACATGCCGTGGTTGCTGACACCCCTCAGGAACCCTGTGACACCTGCCCAGATGCGCTACAATGAGGCACATGGTCGGACCAGGAGAGTGATTGAGCGGACCTTTGGTCTCCTGAAGAGCCGCTTCCGCTGCCTGGACAAGACCGGAGGGTCCCTCCCATATGCCCCTGCGAAAGTGTGCAAGATTATCATCGTCTGCTGCATGCTACACAACCTGGCAGTGTGGAAGGAGTTGCCTCTCATCCAGGATGACGATGACCAACATCCGCCACCTGTGGAGGATCCTGGCCTGGACCACGATGCCAGTGACGATGATGATGATGATGATGGTGATGGTGATGTCCGCACACAGCTCATCACCAACTTCTTTAGCTGAATGTGAGTATCCTGAGGTGTCATGTGAATGATGTGAGTTGGCATGATGTGTGGGTGGTGCTCTGGTGCTGTTGGAGTGTGTCCATGGGCTACTTGACAGGATGTGTGTTGCGATGTGTGGTGACAGGTGGGCTGTACTCCCCAACAGTGTTGACATGCTAACTTGGTTCTGGGTGGGTATCTTGTAACATGTATTGTGCATGAGTTTTGCTGATCTGTCCTGTACTGCATTGCTTTTGACTGTGTGTCATTTCTGTCCTTCACAGGGTACTTTCAGATTCGTTTGGTCAACTGTGTCCACCGACGACGTGATTGCACATCCAGGCTGGTAGCTGTTGTGTCCCTACAGGTGATGTGCGCCACACCCATGGACTTCCTTCCGTCTACAGTTGTTGACTGTGTGCCCGCTACCAGGTGGGGTTACCTTGCATCTGTAGTGGTTACGGCATGTTGCTACTGTGTAATAAACCTGTGCTTCACTTAGTGATGTGCGTTGTCTGTGGTCACACATTTGACTGCCATTTGCTTACTGCACCTGTGGGCTACTTGACTACAACTGGGAATGGGTGTGGTGTCTGTGCATTGCACCGTCTTCCCTGGCAACATCAGTGTAGGCAATGAGTCAGATGGCCTAGGTGTGTATGTGTTGTGTACCCCTGGTGGTGTGTCTCCCTCATATGTGTCACGTTGCCTGTACTCACATGCCTGTGTTGTCCTTGCTGTTGCAGTTCGCATACACAGTGTAATTTTGCAGTTCATCATCCCCATAACAGCACCCACGTTGGAATCACGACAGAGGCAAGTATGGTGTATTAGTGTGTTTATTGTGATACATCTGTGTTAATAGTGCATAGGATGGGTTGTGCTGTACATGAATCTTGCAATCCCAAGTTCCTAGGTGAATTGAAAGTCCAGGTAGACAGGATCCCCAGTATCGGGGCCACAGTTGTCTGACACATTGTTCCAACTTGTACTCCCCATGCAATGTGTGGGAGTAGTGTTGCCATCAACAGGGTGAACAGTCTGTGCACAAAGGCGAAAATCCAGAACAGGTTCAGGCTTCCTGGGAGTTGCGCTTGGCCATCAGCCTCTCACTTTCCCCTCCTCGGACGACCCCTCTTCTTGGGGGGGGCCCTCAAGTGCAGGCTGCTGCGGTGCAGGGGACTCTCCGCCAGAGTCCTCCTCCCTCCCTGTGGCAGTTGCAGTTTGTTCTGTACCAGATGTTGTTGGCACACAGGGAGGTGTGGACTGGTTGCTGTTCATCTGGCGGAGGCATTGTAAAATGTCCCTGTGCACCGCCGTCATCTCATGTAGTACATCCCACTTGGACTCCACGCGGGACATGTGGGAGTCCACACGTGACATGTGTGACTCCACGTGGGACATGTGGGAGTCCAAGCGGGCATGATGGGCAGCCTGCTGCTGTTTGATGTCTCTGAGGAGCCCCACTACCTGGCTGAGCTCTCCGGTGCTGGACTGGTACGCATCAGCTATGCGTACCAGTTGTGGGTCTTCATGCACACCAGCAACGTCTGCAAGCAGCGACCTCTGTCTCCCACCCCTCCCACCACCCCTGCTGACATGTGCAGTGTGTGCAGTTGCACGCACAGATGACCCTGGTCCACCTTGGGGGTTGGTGGTGGTGGTGGTGTCCATGGCCCCAGGTTGGTCCAGGGTCACTGCGCTGGTGTTGCTCCTTATTCCGTCCATGTCGGCAGGGATGGTATTCGTGGTGACAGTCGTTGGAGGGGTGGGTGCAGGGGGTGCAGCTGGTGGACCTGCTGGTGCTGCAGCTGGTGGTCCTGCTGGTGCAGCATGTTGACTTGCACCGGATGTGCCAGGTTGTTCATCGTCCGAGGAGGACAGAGGCTGTACGACGCCAGTGAGCTCGGCATCCTCTTGAGCCTGGGACTGGGACTCCTCAGCGTCTGCTGCTGTGTCCCTATCATCACCTGTTTTTGGGAGACACAAACAATGTATGTCATGTTTCTGCAGGCATCAGTGGTTGACACACCTGACAGTTGTGACTGTGCCTCGGGGTGCGGGCCTGTACATTGTATTGTCCTAAGTCGTCACAGTCAGGGGTTGATATTGGTGTGGCACATTGTCCTGCATTATTTGGGCATTTCTATGTATTATCTGGGGTGTGAACATGGTCTGCATTGATTGTGTTTGGTTGACAGCCAGACCTCCTTCCCACCCACCCACCCAGCCAGTCAGTTATCCCACCATGGAACGTGCTTGCATTGCAGGGAGTGTAAGTTGTCTCTCAGGATGTCAGTCAGTGGTGTCCTGCTGTTTGTTGGTGCACAGTTGGCAGCAGGGCCTTGTGCTCCCCACAGCAGTAGCCAGTGTCAGCCATCTTGTGAGTCCTTCTCCACTCACTGTGATGTGAGCATGGTTCAGGGTGGTGTTGATGGGACAGTTGTGAGGGTGAGCTATGTCTGTGACTACGACTCCCATCATGCCATTGCCTCCACCCCACTTGCCAGCATTCCCATACTTACTTGCTTTTGTGTGGAGTTCAGTGGGTGTGGGTGTGAGGGCAATGGCAAGATGGCTGACAGTGGTGTCCTGCTGTTGGTTGGTGTGCAGTACCCAGCATGCCCTTGTGCTCCCCACGACACAGCAACAGTGTCAGTCATCTTTGATGGGCCTTTCCACTCTCTGTGGGATGTGCATGCGTGAGTGTGAGCTTGCTGGGCCATGTGGTGGGGGATGTAGGGCTGTGACTACGACTCCCATCATGCTATTGCCTCCACCCCCTTCCCAGCATGCCCATGCTTCCTTCCTTTTGACTCTGCTTCCCTGTGGGGTGGGCTGGCTGTGCTGACAGGATGGCTGGGAGTGTTGTCCTGGCAGTTGTTTGGCTAAGAGTCCCAGGAGTGTCCCTGTGCTTCACGCAACATAACCCAGGGTGGTGGTGCTTTGTGGGATCTTGTGTTAGGATGGAGGGCATTGCATTCTACCAGGTGGGTACTGTGGAGTTTGTGTTGGGGGGGGTGAGGGGAGGTGCTGGTGACTATAGTCAGTGCTGCAAGTCCCCCTTCCCACCCAGCCAGCCAGATATCCCACCATGGAACGTGCTTGCATTGCAGGGAGTGTAAGTTGTCTCTCAGGATGTCAGTCAGTGGTGTCCTGCTGTTTGTTGGTGCACAGTTGGCAGCAGGGCCTTGTGCTCCCCACAGCAGTAGCCAGTGTCAGCCATCTTGTGAGTCCTTCTCCACTCCCTGTGATGTGAGCATGGTTCAGGGTGGTGTTGATGGGACAGTTGTGAGGGTGAGCTATGTCTGTGACTACGACTCCCATCATGCTATTGCCTCCACCCCCCTTCCCAGCATGCCCATGCTTCCTTCCTTTTGACTCTGCTTCCCTGTGGGGTGGGCTGGCTGTGCTGACAGGATGGCTGGGAGTGTTGTCCTGGCAGTTGTTTGGCTAAGAGTCCCAGGAGTGTCCCTGTGCTTCACGCAACATAACCCAGGGTGGTGGTGCTTTGTGGGATCTTGTGTTAGGATGGAGGGCATTGCATTCTACCAGGTGGGTACTGTGGAGTTTGTGTTGGGGGGGGTGAGGGGAGGTGCTGGTGACTATAGTCAGTGCTGCAAGTCCCCCTTCCCACCCAGCCAGCCAGATATCCCACCATGGAACGTGCTTGCATTGCAGGGAGTGTAAGTTGTCTCTCAGGATGTCAGTCAGTGGTGTCCTGCTGTTTGTTGGTGCACAGTTGGCAGCAGGGCCTTGTGCTCCCCACAGCAGTAGCCAGTGTCAGCCATCTTGTGAGTCCTTCTCCACTCCCTGTGATGTGAGCATGGTTCAGGGTGGTGTTGATGGGACAGTTGTGAGGGTGAGCTATGTCTGTGACTACGACTCCCATCATGCTATTGCCTCCACCCCCTTCCCAGCATGCCCATGCTTCCTTCCTTTTGACTCTGCTTCCCTGTGGGGTGGGCTGGCTGTGCTGACAGGATGGCTGGGAGTGTTGTCCTGGCAGTTGTTTGGCTAAGAGTCCCAAGAGTGTCCCTGTGCTTCACACAACATAACCCAGGGTGGTGGTGCTTTGTGGGATCTTGTGTTAGGATGGAGGGCATTGCATTCTACCAGGTGGGTACTGTGGAGTTTGTGTTGGGGGGGTGAGGGGAGGTGCTGGTGACTATAGTCAGTGCTGCAAGTCCCCCTTCCCACCCAGCCAGCCAGATATCCCACCATGGAACGTGCTTGCATTGCAGGGAGTGTAAGTTGTCTCTCAGGATGTCAGTCAGTGGTGTCCTGCTGTTTGTTGGTGCACAGTTGGCAGCAGGGCCTTGTGCTCCCCACAGCAGTAGCCAGTGTCAGCCATCTTGTGAGTCCTTCTCCACTCCCTGTGATGTGAGCATGGTTCAGGGTGGTGTTGATGGGACAGTTGTGAGGGTGAGCTATGTCTGTGACTACGACTCCCATCATGCCATTGCCTCCACCCCACTTGCCAGCATTCCCATACTTACTTGCTTTTGTGTGGAGTTCAGTGGGTGTGGGTGTGAGGGCAATGGCAAGATGGCTGACAGTGGTGTCCTGCTGTTGGTTGGTGTGCAGTACCCAGCATGCCCTTGTGCTCCCCACGACACAGCAACAGTGTCAGTCATCTTTGATGGGCCTTTCCACTCTCTGTGGGATGTGCATGCGTGAGTGTGAGCTTGCTGGGCCATGTGGTGGGGGATGTAGGGCTGTGACTACGATTCCCATCATGCTATTGCCTCCACCCCCTTCCCAGCATGCCCATGCTTCCTTCCTTTGACTCTGCTTCCCTGTGGGGTGGGCTGGCTGTGCTGACAGGATGGATGGGAGTGTTGTCCTGGCAGTTGTTTGGCTAAGAGTCCCAGGAGTGTCCCTGTGCTTCACGCAACATAACCCAGGGTGGTGGTGCTTTGTGGGATCTTGTGTTAGGATGGAGGGCATTGCATTCTACCAGGTGGGTACTGTGGAGTTTGTGTTGGGGGGGGTGAGGGGAGGTGCTGGTGACTATAGTCAGTGCTGCAAGTCCCCCTTCCCACCCAGCCAGCCAGATATCCCACCATGGAACGTGCTTGCATTGCAGGGAGTGTAAGTTGTCTCTCAGGATGTCAGTCAGTGGTGTCCTGCTGTTTGTTGGTGCACAGTTGGCAGCAGGGCCTTGTGCTCCCCACAGCAGTAGCCAGTGTCAGCCATCTTGTGAGTCCTTCTCCACTCCCTGTGATGTGAGCATGGTTCAGGGTGGTGTTGATGGGACAGTTGTGAGGGTGAGCTATGTCTGTGACTACGACTCCCATCATGCTATTGCCTCCACCCCCTTCCCAGCATGCCCATGCTTCCTTCCTTTTGACTCTGCTTCCCTGTGGGGTGGGCTGGCTGTGCTGACAGGATGGCTGGGAGTGTTGTCCTGGCAGTTGTTTGGCTAAGAGTCCCAGGAGTGTCCCTGTGCTTCACGCAACATAACCCAGGGTGGTGGTGCTTTGTGGGATCTTGTGTTAGGATGGAGGGCATTGCATTCTACCAGGTGGGTACTGTGGAGTTTGTGTTGGGGGGGGGTGAGGGGAGGTGCTGGTGACTATAGTCAGTGCTGCAAGTCCCCCTTCCCACCCAGCCAGCCAGATATCCCACCATGGAACGTGCTTGCATTGCAGGGAGTGTAAGTTGTCTCTCAGGATGTCAGTCAGTGGTGTCCTGCTGTTTGTTGGTGCACAGTTGGCAGCAGGGCCTTGTGCTCCCCACAGCAGTAGCCAGTGTCAGCCATCTTGTGAGTCCTTCTCCACTCCCTGTGATGTGAGCTTGGTTCAGGGTGGTGTTGATGGGACAGTTGTGGGGGGGGGCAATATGTGTGACTGCGACTCCCATGATGCTATTGGCTACACTGACTTGGCCAGCTTACACAGAATTCCTTCCTTTGAGTGGTCTTCACTGTGTGTTGGTGTTGTTGTGGTGGCTACATGTGTGGATGTGTGTGTTAGTTCTATTTGTGCCACTGCCTAGCTGTAGTTGTGGTTGTGTTTGTACATGTGTTGGCACAGTTGGATGTGACTTTTTTGATGGCATGTGTTGTGTTTATCTGACTGACATACACATTTTGGGATGATTCTGTTCTAGTTGCTGTGTAATTGCTATGAGTGCATGGTTTGACTCTCCCCTTGACTGTGATGTGTGTGTTTTGTGGCAGTTTATTGTGTACATTTGTTGTGTACTCACCAGGCTCTGGGATGTCCTCTAGTCCATATACGCTCACTGGCGGAAGGATGGCCCACACCTTCTCCTCCCAGGGCCTGAGGTATATTGGCTTGGCAGGAGGGCCACTGCCGGTGTGTTGGCTGTTGATGTAGTCTTTCTTGAGCATGTCCCGTACCCTCCTGCGCACGTCATACCACCTGTTCTGGATGTCCGTCTTTGTGCGCCGACATGGTGATTGGGCGTTCACCCTGTTGATGATCCTCTCCCACATCTTGGTTTTCTGCGACATGGGGGTCTGTTGGACCAGAGTGCCAAACAGCTGTGGCTCCACCCTGAGGATCTCGTCTACCATGACTTCCAATTCACTATCTAGGAACTTGGGATTCTTCTTGGGGGGCATGGTGATGGGTGGTGATGGTGGGTGATGTGTGTGTTGGTGTGCAGGTGAGGGTGTGTGGGTGTGTGTTGTGCTGGGTGTATGTGAGGTAGGTATTTGTTGGTGTGTTGATGGTGTGTGTCTTGTGTGAGGGATGAGCTGTGGGTGTGTGGTTGCTTTCTCTTGGGTGCTGGCAGTGAAATGGCATTTGCAAAGGCTCATGGTAGTGATTTGTGTCCTTTATATAGGTGGAGTTGTGGGTGTGTCTTTGTTCTCTGTCCCCACCCCCCAGTATTTATTGGCTTGGTAATTGCTTGTTTGGCCTTTTTTTGGTTGATTTTTCCTTTGTGCTGTTTGTGTATGTTGGAAACGTTCTTGTGACCGAGTCGGACCCTGCATTGGTCTCGTACGGTGTTTTCCGTGTCGTTCACGCTGTGTTTGTGCAGTTTTCTATGCTGCGTACGCGTCGGTCGCGGTGTATTGTGTTGCTTCGGCTCGGTTTTGTATGCGTGTCGGTCGTACGGCTTGTCCTCCGTCCGACTCGGTCGTGTTTTCGCGCCTTGCATCGTACTTTGCGGTTTGGAGTTGGCGGGTACGATTCGGTCGGATTTGTTCCGGGTGCGTGTCGGTCGGTTGGATTCGCGTGTTTTTCCGGCCGGATTGCTATTTTCCGAGCGGCTCGGTCGGTCGGCTTGGTTTCCTAACGTGTCGGTCGGATTTATCGCGGCTTGCATCGTACTTGGCGTGTCGGGCGCCACTGGTACGTGTCGGTCGGTAATTTTTCCGGCTCCGTGTCGGTCGGTGCTTTTTCCGGCCCGAATCGGAATCGACCCCTATATTGTGTCACATTAAGTGGAGTAGCCACAACTGGATTGTAATTCAATGATATGAAAACTCTCAAGGAAAATCACAAGGCACAAAATGTATTGAAATTGGTGTGGATGAGGGTCGTACTGATGCCAGTTTTGTTCTTTTGGGAGGGGTGTACGGGCTGCTAAGGTGGATGTTGAGGAAGTGAAATATTCATATCTGGTGGCTGAAATGCACAACACAAATCCAGTGTAGGCAGCAACCATCCAAGCTACTACACTTTCCCACAATGTGGGATCCTAGTCAAATGTTGAATTCAGCTTGCCTCCTTTTCTACTTTCTTCTCATATATAAGTGAGAGGATAATATATGAGGATAGGATGTGTGTTGTACAAGACATCATCCGTTGTCAGCTAAGTTTTACCATGATGTCATAAATGGATTATGGGAACAGAGGACACAGAAAGATTGGGCATAACAAATGTGTGATCTCACAGTCCAAAATGAGCGCTGTGACTTCATGGGGAGGGAAGCACAAATGAGCCACAAAATGTACCTACACTATAGGACATCTCACATATTAACTCTCCAATGCAATGTATAATCTGATGTGCAAATGTGAAACTGGTCAGTCTGATGATGTACACTACTTTAGACTTGTCAACAGACAACATTATACTCATGAGGCATGATGGTCCTTACGATGAAGGTGTAATCCAAGTAAGGCGGAGGCGTTCAGAATATTTATCCCCTTCCTTCAAATATCAGTTACCTTCTCATACACATTTGTCTGTTAGTGTGTCATCTCATTGATGTCAGCGCTGTGTGCAGGTAACAGCTGGCAACTGCTGCTGGTGATCAGGGGCCCCCATGTGAAGTCCAGGAGGTATACATGCCACACATTGGCCAGAAATAGCATATCAATGGTCATTGAGAATGACACATACATGTTAGCTCATAGCTACCATCCTGTGTATTTAAATATGGACATGTATGTCTCATAACTAACCCTGGGCAAAGCACTACGCTACGCTCGCGTAGTTTGCGAAGTTTGCGCTACTTCGCACAACGCGAATTGCACGTAGCACAGTGCAAACACGCGTAGCGTAGCGTAGCGTAGTGCAGCGGTCATTTTTGCTTGCTCGCGGTCCTCAACGTCAAGTTGGCGACCGCGAGCAAGCAAAATGACATCCCGGCGAGACTTTTTCTCGTTCGCGATCAGCAACATCAAGTTGCCGATCGCGAGCGTGGAAAATAAACCTCCCGGCGAGATTCTCAACGCGGGAGGTCAGGTTTCTCATTGCGAGTGGTCGCGTATGCTCGCGACCGCTCGCGATGAGAAACTACCAGTCCGCGTTGAGAAAGCTGCCGCTCGAGTAAAAATCTACTCGAGCGGCAGTAAAAGACAGCTCGCACTGTGCAAGATGCCGTTTTAAATGATTGCACAGTGCGGACAAGCATCCGGCACTGTGCAATCATTGTGAACAGTGCACTACGCAGTTCGCGTAGTGCTACGCGTAGCTCGCGTAGTGCGAACTGCACTTTGCGTAGCTTCGCATAGCGCTACTTCGCGAACTACGCCCAGGCTTACTCATAACAGCTGCTGACAGGATGCCATCAGTGCAGCGGACAACACCATCCCAGGGTATGCAAGACATCCTGGCTGCAGCAGTGAAATTCATTCCCATCTGTCCATCAGGTAAGCATGCCATGAAGTGTTTCCCTATCATGGATTTCAAAATCATTCCAAAGATCCAAATCCGCTTCTGCTTAGTATCTGCAGTTGGTGTTTAAAAAGTTACATACATACCATTTCATAAATGTGAGTGTCACATGTGCCTGTTTGCAAATTAGTAATGCAGATCATTGAGTGTGGTGTCACTACTCACTCCAGCTGCTGGATCGGGGACCGCTTCCTCAGCTACACCTATGAGGAGCCAGGTTCAGCAGTTGACAACAGAGGGGATCGCAAAGCAACACAGAGCTGTGGCTGGAGCTGGTGAGTTTGCTTGTGCATTGTACATCTCCATTCAACACTTCAGTGCTATGGTCAGGGCCGGACTGGCTACTGGGCTTTCCTTAAACAATGCAAAATAAAAGTTTTAAAAAGTACGCTTTAAAGGTATTTGTTTTGCATTGTTTATTTCAAAGCGCCGGCAGCCACCCAGCAATAAAATCAGCCTCTCCACAGTGAACCTGAACCCCACCCTGCCGCCCCTGCAAAAAACGCCCGGTAACCAGTCCGGCCCTGGCTATGTTCAGCTGTCATGTGTAGGTGTACCCAAACCAGGTCACGTGCTTCATCTGTTCATGCAAAGTACAGTAAAATTAACCCTTGTGTTGCACCACATCGTATACTAGGTCAATTACTTATCGTGTTGCAACCGCTGTCTTCCAGGTGATGATGACGATGAGGAGAATGGACCTTCCACCAGTGGTGGGCGACGGGCAAACGAAGCGGAGAATCCACTGCTCTTGCAAGCAGCAATGTCAGCTGAAAGTACTGCGCAAGAGGAGGAGGATGAAGTACCCGAGGAGGCTGCTGAATTTGAAGATGAGGGAGACTATCTGGCCCTCCTCACAGAGGATGAGGATTTAGATGCCCTGACCAGAACATTTATCACATTGGCCAAATTTGGCAAGGCCACACACCCTCCGCCCAGTAAAGTGCCTCAGCCTCCAAAACCCAAGATTGCCTGTCCTCAGCATAGAGCTAACCAGCCACAGCTCACACACACCCCAACATAGACATCACTCCCTCACAACCCTCACATCTAGGACAGATGTGGTGGTTCCCCTACACGCTCCTCCCTATACAGTGCATCACAGGCATGCTCTCCATCATCTGAGGGAGGCACCAACCCTGGTGGGGTGCAGGTATCCCCTGGGCACCAATCTCCTGTCCACAGACTGCCACCTGCCACCCTCCCCCCTGCTGGTGGACCTGGCGGTCTTATCCATTGCCGTCCCCTGCAGAGAGGGCCAGTAGATGGCCATGGTGGCCAGTGGGAGGAGGACTTCTTCCAACAGCAGGCAGATGTGAGGCAGGACATTCGTGCCATTGGGGCTACCCTAAAGCGCTACCAAAGGGGATGATGGACGGAGCGCTTGAGCTAATCAAACACTCACCCCCAGTCAACTGATCTGGGTTTAATCCATCATCATTCTTTAGCTCACTCCACCACCCCAGTTCAGACATGGCCATATGCAAATCAGTCTGACCCTGTGCCTCATGGGAACAGTCCAACCCGAACTGCCAAGCCATGTCTTCCCTGGACCGGAAACAAGCATCCTGGGACCGGTTTCTGGCTATTCAGCCATCATCAGCCAGGCTAGCTTGAATCTAGTGGCAAAGTGAGCAAGGGACCCACGTCTGGGCATACCCTGCCAACTTAGGGCGAACAAAGCGATACCAAAGGGGATGATGGACGGAGCGCTTGAGCTAATCAAACACTCACCCCCAGTCAACTGATCTGGGTTTAATCCATCATCATTCTTTAGCTCACTCCACCACCCCAGTTCAGACATGGCCATATGCAAATCAGTCTGACCCTGTGCCTCATGGGAACAGTCCAACCCGAACTGCCAAGCCATGTCTTCCCTGGACCGGAAACAAGCATCCTGGGACTGGTTTCTGGCTATTCAGCCATCATCAGCCAGGCTAGCTTGAATCCAGTGGCAAAGTGAGCAAGGGACCCACGTCTGGGCATACCCTGCCAACTTAGGGCGAACAAAGCGATACCAAAGGGGATGATGGACGGAGCGCTTGAGCTAATCAAACACTCACCCCCAGTCAACTGATCTGGGTTTAATCCATCATCATTCTTTAGCTCACTCCACCACCCCAGTTCAGACATGGCCATATGCAAATCAGTCTGACCCTGTACCTCATGGGAACAGTCCAGCCCGAACTGCCAAGCCATGTCTTCCCTGGACCGGAAACAAGCATCCTGGGACCGGTTTCTGGCTATTCAGCCGTCATCAGCCAGGCTAGCTTGAATCCAGTGGCAAAGTGAGCAAGGGACCCTGGGGCTACCCTGTCAGACATGTCTAAGGCCCTACAGGACATGCTGCAAATCCCTCAGGTGGTGGGCAGACTGGCCCAGGTATTGGACAGGATGGATAGATCTTGGCAAGTCATGTCCAAGAATATCAAAGACATTATATCCATCCATAGGGAAGAGAGTGCAAGACACCATGCATTGGCCATGAAGATGATGAAGGGCATGCTGAAACTGATCCAAAGTCTCCCTTCAAGGTCAATGTAGGGAGGGGAGCCATCCCATCTGCCTGCAGCACATCACACCCACACACCTGTACCACAAACTGCACAGGCACAGAGCAAGAGTACACATTCATCACCGCCCAATGTCCAGGCACTCCCCCACCTGCACATCCACCACCACCCCCTGTTCAGGCACTCCCCCACCTGCAAATCCACCACCACCCCCTGTCCAGGCACTCCCCCCACCTGCACATCTACCACCACCCCCTACCACCAACTGTACAGACACCATCAGCCCCTATCCATGAACTTCCCCCTGTACAGGCAGATGCACCACACCGACCAGCACCTCGGCGACAACACAAACGCACTCACTCACAGCGATCCTCACCTCCAACTTTGCGAAGTCACAAGCAAGATCCCCCTTGATCACATCTCAAATATATCATCCTGCGTGAATATGTGTAAATAAAATATAAATCTCCTCACAAGTAAAGACTAAGTTGCATATTATGTACTGATGGGCAAATGTTTACCCATGTGGTGGCCTAGAGATGTGAGGATGAATGTGTGTGAGTGACACGTGTAAAAGTGTAACCCCATCAGTGCAGCAAGCTATCATGTGCAGAGCAAATAACTACTCCCAAGATATATGTCCCTACTTTGAACAAGACATTCACATTGAAGTTAACTAGATAGAGAAAGTATAAATCAAAATATAAGTTTATGTAAATGAAATGATTTGGAGAAAAAAAAACACAGTCCGAAGAAAGGAAAACAAATAATGTTCTTCATACAGAAAGGACAAGGGGACTTGGAGGGAGGAACATAAATAAAACACGTCAGGAAGCGTCAGGGGAACCAGTCTATATACAAGGGGCAAAGTAAATAAGTGTCCAAAACAAAGTCAGAGTCCAAAAGGTCAACTGTCCTTCTGGTCATCCTCAATATCCACAATGTTCAGATCCTCAGAATCCGAAGTGGGCTCCTGGCTGGCTGGTACAGGACCAGGCACAACACGGGGTTGGGATTCACAAGGAGTACGTGGGAAACAGTGTGGGGCAACATACAGGGGGAAACATTGAGGGTGGTGTGGGAGAGACATTGGGTTAGGACAGACAACATGGCTGCACCCAAGGAAGTGACAAAGGCAGTGAGGGTGGCCATGGATCTTGCATTTTCCTCTTGCATCAGACGCAACTCAGTGCAGATCAGCAGCATGATGCGAGAGGACTTGTCTGGCTGACCCTCACATGCCCCCATCACTTCCTGTGGTGCAGCCACAGGAATTACAATACAGGGAGGGGTTTGGGTAGAACATGAGGGTTGTGGTGTCTCGGATTCGGAGCCGATGTTGGAGTCTTCCTGGGAGCCACTTTGAGGGGGAGTAGTTGCAGGGGATGCAGCTGGAGACTCCGATGGAATGGGGGCCTCAGAAGTCAGGGAGGGTCTGATGGCAGGCCCAGGTTGTGTTGTGGCCTGCCCCGGGGACACCTCGCCAAAAGAAAGTAATGAATGGTCTGGGGGAGAGTCGATCTCCTCCCCCTGGCCAGAGGTGTCCAGTTCTCCCCCCATTCAATGTCCTCAGCCTCCACCCAGTCCATAGCACCAGAGGTGCCTTCCTGCTCAGACTGGGTGGGCGCAATTCCCCTGCCTCCTGATGTAGAAGGTCCCTCCTCCTCCTCTTCATCATCAGTCAGAGAGAGAGGTCGTGGCCGCCGGTGCCCCAAAGATGTCCTGCTCCGAACCCGGTCCAAGTCCTCCTGGCCAGCTGAGCCCACTGAAATGTAAGACAAATCATAATGTAGTGGTTGTACACGTCAGAACGAGACACATAACTACATGAGGCAAGGGCAGACTCCACTGATCACACTATACAGATGTAAGTGAATTGGAGCCTAAAGTACGTATATGTTCACTGCGATCTTCTGACTTTACTCGCACATGGACATCTCACTTGAATTTTGATGGCTTAAACTTCTGTACTGAACAACCCTCAGCTTCTGCATTCTTGTGATCTGTGTGTCCTGTCATTGCTACATAGGCAACTTCCAATCCCAGTCTACAAAAGGAGATCAGAGACAGTCTGGATGGTATTGGAATGGGCCTGTGATATGTAGTCTCTGCACTTTTACTTTCTGACAAATGTCATCTGCTTTCTAGCATTGTATAAGACAACACAAATGCAGATTTGGGGCACACATCCATATAGGGGCTGGAATTTTAGCTGTGCTAAGTGGGGAGTCTAACCTTTTGATATTCCCTCACAAAAGCAGACAATCCAGTGCCACATATTGGCTTTGAAGACTGATCAGGTAGTCCTGTACCCTGGTGAACAGTTGTGGCTAGTTGTTACAGCTACCTTGACTGGACAAATGACAAACAAGCTACTGTTGGTAAGACGTGTATGTGGACCCATTTGGAGAATTTGCTAACACTTAAGAGTGAGGCAAGGATCTCAAAATCTGTCTTAACTCCATGGCACATGATGATCTGTCTTAATCAGAACCCAAACTCACTAAATGCAATGCAAGTCACAGCATCCAACACCCATAGGCCTCTCATCCACACACTGGACAGTGTCTGTACCATTCTTCATCCAATGTACACATCAGTTATAATGCCCTTGGTTTACTGTTAATGGTGCTGGCAGTTGAAATGTATGTACAAATGCACATATGTAGATCAGTTCCCCAGTTGGCATATTAAAACTACCACTCCCAGAACGCACTCTGCTCTGTACATTCTATGTGCTGCAGTGAGCCTTTGGCCTTATGATGACTGCTGCATTTGCACAGAATAGGTAAATGAAGGCATGGGACACATGATGGTACAGCTCTGTCTTCCCTCACATCATACTTTCAGACACATATTGCAGTTAATGCGCTTACCAGCTCTTTGCTGCTCATGCTCTTCCAGCTGAGCATGGAGGGTTGGCCAGGCTGCCCGCAGGACCCTCCTGTACAGTGGCAACAGGCGGGGCCGATGCACATGGTGATGGGAGGACTGGCTCAAGATCTCCAGGGCCTTGACCCGGGTTTGCGGCATGCCCTGGCCTTCCGAGTATGGATGCCCACTGCACTGCAGCACTCCCCAATGGTGTCCCATAGTCTGGCATGCACTGCATTGCTCAACTGGTCCTCAGGCCCCCCATACAACTAAGGAAATTTAGATACCACCCCCTCTGCTAGAATATCTAATTCCCTTTCGGTGAAAGGGGGTGCTTTCTCCTCATATCCCTCAGACATGTTGTGGGTACTTGGGTTGTACTGAGCAGCAGGATGGCAGAGGATCTGATCTGTGGCAGAGGATGACTCAGAATTAAAGAATGGGTTCCGGTCCGTTTTTGCAACTTCCGGCCCGAATGCTTGCTCTCTGTTTGCAGAGCGTAGGCTTTGTAAGTGGCGCATCGGCTCCGCATACGATGCATATGCTCCGCATACGGAGAGAAGAAATTAGTGCTGGATGTGTGGGAAACAGACCAGAACCCATTCTTTCATACAGGAAATGACATACAGGAAGTGGTAGGCAGGAAATACAGCACAGGAAGTTGCTGAAAGCCATTTTCTGTTTATTCTGAGTCATCCTCCATCACAGATCAGATGTTATGTGATTCTTGCTCCAGATTCCTCTGGGTTGGGCCACATCATTCAGCTGACACTTGCACTGATATTAAAGTCCTGCAAGTCTTTATCGGGACACATGCATGCAGTACATTCCACCCGGACCAGGGCCCTGCTTTCGCTGCTAAATCGTACTGGTATACTATGGCATTATGGGTGTACAGGTGCATTATTCTTCTCCATTCTGGCCCAAGGGCAATTCTGTTATGGAGAGGATGAACCGTGACTTAAAGCAGCCCTTAGCAGCTAGAGTATTAGGCACAGGGCATTGTTGGATCCACTACTTATATGGGGTGCAGCAAGCATTTAATAATCTCTCTAAAAGATCTCTGGATGGCCAGACCCCAAACCAGGTCCTCTTTTGCATCTATGTACGTTCCTGACCTTGACATTCCACACCTTGTGGCGGACGCCACTCTCTTTGATGTAAATGATTATTGCGCTGTCTTACAGGATCTACAAACGTTCTGTGACACCTAATTCAACAAGCAGTTGAAGACGTCTGCCTCTGCTGCAATCAAGGAGAAACCAGAACTGGCTGGATTCCAAAAGTTGGGGATCTTGTGCTAGAAAAGGTGGCAGTGAAAAGGGAGTTTGGCCCATCATACTGACCACCAGTGCCAGTCCTTGGCATTCAAGGAACAAGAACTGTAACCTTGCCACCACTTCCTGGTTCTAAAGACAATTGTTTTGTCTCTATTGATCACATCAAGTTACATCATGTCACCAATTCTAAATAGTAGGCCAAGAGGAATCCTTGGTAGTTACCTAATGCCTCTCACTACCATACAAGAAATTGCTCTACAGCTAGTCAACACCACCAAAGCTGTTTATCCTCAGCTGGGGGGAGGATAGGTGGAGAATGCACTACAGTTAATTCCTGCATCTGCTACGAATACTAGCAACATGACTGAAGTGAGCACTGCTCTTACTACTGAGTCTTCTGCAGCTGATGTCATTTATACAGATATACCTTTTTCAGATCCACCCCTTCTGGGGTTTTCCAGTCCATCTGTGGTACCTGAGGCACCTGTTTTTCAATTAACTGCTTCTGGGTATTATGTGGGTCTAGATGATTTTTCTTTGGATTCTTTTGAATATTCTTCCATTTTAGACACTCCTCCCACACAGATCTGTGTTTTCATTTCATGGCTGAAAAGCACTTATCTGGTCCTACCAGTGATATATGTTTGGATAACACTTTCATGGTTTTTCTATTCCTGTGGATTGGATTTGTGACTGTTTTTTTCTCGCTTATTAATGACCACTATCTTCCAAAACACTATGCTACAGAAATGGTTGATGGGGTGTTGGCCCCCCACTCATCTTCACATAAGCTAAAAAGAGACTTGTCCCCCGTGAACATTTCAGCTGTTCCAGTAATTTATGGAATTGTTTGTGATAAAGTTCCCTTTGATATGTTCGGTCCTACGGAGATTCTGCAGATACCATATTTACTTAGGGTTTTTATGGGTGATGTAATTGTGCCTGGGTTACATTCTGATGATTGGGATGTTGAAACTGTAAACTCTATGCTCTTGGAGCTGAAATACTATACTGTTTTGAATCTGAGAATCTGTACTAAGGGGCTGATTACGATGGCGGACGGACTGGAGTCTGTCCGCCATCGTGGTGGAGACCGGGACCATCCGCAATACATGTGGCGGTCCCGCACACCAAATCAGGGTGCGACCGCCACCATGGCGGTCGCATCTAGCATTTTAACATTGCGGCGGGTGCTGCTGACAGCAGCACCCGCCGCAAAGCTAAAATGGCATGTTGCGCATTTCACTGCACTACGTGGCAGGCACCACATGGTGCCTGCCACTTGGTGCAGTGAAATGTTGGGGGGTACCATGGGTACCCCCCAGTGTACCCACAACTCCCCCCAACACAAGGGCGGCCCACAAAGTGCCCCCAAAACCAATCTCCACCAGCCTTTCAATGGCGGTTTACCCGCCACGGAAAGGCTGGCTTCCGCCAGCATCGTAATTTGGCGGACGGTGCCTGCTAGGCGCCGCCACCATTTTAGGCATACTGACCGCTCTGCCCGGCAATCGGAACAATTGCCTGTGGCGGTTCCGTGGCAGATGATCTTTGCGACCGCCGCGGTCCGAAAGCGATTCCCACCACCATCGTAATTTGGCAGTGGGAAAATTGCTGTCAGATCGCGGAAGGATCGCCACAGCCGGGCTGGCGGTGGCCGTCCTTCTGCCAATTAAAGTGAAATGTTCTGTTATCACCATTATGGACATCATTATTTACACCAAGCTAGTGTTCAGTGCACCATTCTTAATTACACACAATGGGAACATTGCCCCACACCCCCACAAGGGCGCTCCAAAACATATAGGGATAAATGTACATATTTTTCTGGCTAATGTACATCGAACCCAACATCATATTATTTCAAATTAGTCCCTAAACTACAAAAGAATTATATGCTTACACAATCTAAGCTAATATACACAGAGTCATTTGTCACCCAGTTAGCTGTGAAAGGCCATGATTATTGGAAAGACACAATTGACATGCAGCCCATTTGGGGTGCCAAACCTTAGCAAGTTTAGGGGACAGCAGAACATGTTGTGACAAACAAACTCCTATAAAACAATATTTTCTTTTCAAAAATGTTTGCTGAGGATCACATGGGCATCTTTCCTGCATTCTACTTTTCATGATCCGGACTATGCAACATCATTTTCAAACGGAAAAAAATCCTATTCTCCAGCTCTAATAAGAGCTGTCAGCTCAATTACACAAACTAACTAATAAAAGACTAGCAATGCCCTTGCAAAACTGTATATAACATGAGAATAACATAAACAATAATGGTGTTGTCACCTGAGATTTTTTAACAGAAACCCCCACTATACAGTTCCCTTTAAAGGTCAAATAAGGGAACATCAATCTGTTCTACTCATTCTTTCATACAGGATGGGCAGTAACATGGCATATTTTTTTAATCATTTTATTAATGCTAACAATTTTTTCAAAACAGTATTACTGAATAGCCAATTAAATGTCTCATGGCCATTTCCTAGACAGCTTAGACAGGCTCAAAAGAGAGTGAGAAAAAGAGAGAGAAAACATAAATTTGCTTACCCTTAATTTGCCCAGGAGCTAACCTCCTTCCCCCATTTCGACAGTAGGAAACCTGAGACAGGTAACCTTCTGTCAACACTACCCACATTTTTGGCAGCTGGGCACAAACAAACTTGTAGGAGATATCTTAGAAAGTGGCTATTTTCTTATTCAGCCTAACACAAGCACATTGAGTTAACTTTAGAAAGCGTTAATAACGAACTACCAATTCCTTCAGCAATTGTACTAGTTTAACATGAGGGCGCATGAATGCAAACTAAAATCCATTGCCTCCTTATCTCAGCCCTTGCACAGTAATCTTTAAGGCTAAAACCATTATTTTTATATACATGGCAGAGCTATGCTCTACTCAGGGCCCACATACGCCACTGCATTTCCTTCTGTTCATATAACTGCGCAAAACTTGCTTTTGCCAAAAATAGTAAGCAAAGCTTCTCTTCCTCTCTCTGCGCTGTCATCTCTTCTTTCAGAATCTTTTCAGAGGTCAAAGTGTCAAAGCAAACCTTACCCGTAGCCCTGCTAGGCTGCTAAATGTAGAACTCGACCTCTAACCCTTATCAGCTGTCCTATTTTGTGCAAGGCTTTTCCATGCGGTTTTTCCAATTCTATGTCAGGACCGGAGGCAGCGGATTATGCTTATATCTCTCTTCGCTTTATTACAACAAAACTTCATAGCAGCCAAGTGACAAAAACTCAAAAGAAACTACAACTCCCATGAACCACGGAGAGTGTCCAGATAATAGTCCTTCTACAGTGTCCATTTACAGCACATAGTCCTTCTGCTCTGTCAACAACTCCTCTTTCTTCGCTGCTTCGCAGCCGGAGTTGTGTTTTTCCTGTTCTTGTTAATCATTCTTGTTAATGGTAGATTTGGTAATGTTTTAGTAACGTTTTATCTTCCCCGAGGGCGCGTTATGTGAAGGCGCCCTTCGGGAACTGTTGTCAGTGGGGCTTTGAGGCGATTTGTTTCTCTTTCAGAGCCCCGGGGCCGCGGGAACGTTCCTCGTTCCTTACGCGGCCGTGCCCTTTGCTTGCGGTGCTCAGATAAGCCCGCTGGGTGGACTATTCCGTCTCGTTGCTCCCGCGGCGCGTCTTTTCAATTTGAGGAGATCGCGCAGCGGGAAGTAACGTAGACGGAGCCTTGTCCCCTGCTGAGCCTCAACGCCCGTGTGGTCGCGGGTCCGTATTTTCCCGCATTTCTGACATTTTACACCCCGGCGGGGGTCCGTATTGCGACGTGAGTCACGTTGAACGCCGGCAGGCGTAAATTGCACTTGGAACGAGTGGGGTTGGATTTCTGGAGCGCGCGCGCTCAGTATTGTTGTTTGCCCCAGTTTAGCGCACTTGGCTCAGCAGAGCCCGGTTGGGGGTTTGTCCCTGAGGGCTAAATTTCTTGTCAGTGCGCAGGGGTAGTGCAAGCCCCATTTGCAGCCTTCCAGTCTGCCTATAACCTAGTTGCTGGAACTCCCAGCCCATAATCCTCACCTGTGCTAAGGTTGAGACGCTTGGGAGTTTTTCTTCCAAACCTTGTGGGGGCACCGTTAGGCCCTGTGTGTGTGTTTCATTGACGACGTGGAACAGCAGGAGTGTGTGTATGAGGAGGAGGAATCCCAGTATTATCAGTGGGACGATGATTTCTTTGATGCAGTGGACTCTTCTATTTTTAGGGTGGTCCTGGACGTGGTTACTCCCATGGAGCAACGTCTGTCGGATAGGATTGTGCAGGAGTGTGCACGGTTGGCCCAGGCTCATGCTGTTCCCCCAGCTCTTCCGATACCTTCCGCTTCCCCTGTGGGCGATGAGGTTCCACCGGCTAAGATGCAGCGCACTGAGGGAGTTGACAGGGATGCCTTTGCGCGTCTGAAGTCCGCTTTTTTGGCGCAGGGCCCCCTGCCAACCTCTCTGGTACCGGTGCAGGCTCCGCAACCCCCTGAGATCCCGGACCCAGTGTCTCCTGTTCCTATGATGGGTTCCCCGGATGATTCTGATGATGAGGCGGGTCCTTCTCGTCCTTGGCGGGCGGGGGTCTCCCTTCCCCCTTCTTCTATCGGGGAGGATTCTGGAATGTTGGACCCTGATGATATGCTGCACCCTCGGTCTGCAGCTTGGGCTCCTGGGGAGAAGGTAGCAAAGTTTGTTGCGGGTCGTCTCCGCAAACCATTGGAGACGGAGGCTAGAGGCTGCCTCAGGGCAGAGTGCCCCCGACCCTCTTTAGATGATAAGGTGGCTTGTACGCCGGAATTGGACTCTAAGATGGCCACGTTTTTGGCCAAGTATATCAAGGACCCACGCAAAGGTATTGATAGGTCGTGGCGTTCTTGCCAAGATAAACTGTTAGATGCCATTGGCCCTATGACGAAAATCTTGGATATGGCTGAGGAGGCCAAGGTGTCTGGGTCGCTGATTTCTCCCGAGGTGCTGTCTAATTGGGCCCAACGGACAATAATATTCATGGGCAACGCAAATTGCGCGTTGTCAACGGAGCGTCGTCGCTCTCTATTTATTAAGCTTGACCCAAAGCTGGGTGATTTAGCCTCTTCGGAGGCAGGAGCTGTGGCCCAGGGGGGCCTGTTTGGCGATCCTTTTATAAAGGAGCTTGGCAAGTTTGTTGCCACTTTTACCTCGCTTGATAAGGCACAGTCCAGCATTAAGAGGGTGTTTAATCAACGGGTTTTCCGTGGGGCCGGTCGAGGCAGGGGCCGCTCTGCCGGCCGTGGTTTTTAGCAGCAGCAGTCCAGAGGACAAGGCTCCGGGGCGCGGACAATACCAGACCAGCGCCAATTACACCAATTTCTACCCCACCCGGGGGCAACGTTTCAGAGGCAAAGGAGGCTTCAGGGGTAATTCCGGAGGCGGCAATGCAACCGGTAAGTGTCATTCCAGCTTCTTCTATCCGCATTGGGGGTCGGTTGGCAGGTTTCTTGGAAGCTTGGCGCTCCTTAACCGCGGACGCCTGGGTTCTTCAAACCGTCCAGGGTTTCCATATCGAGGTTCACAGTCACCCTCAACAGGAGTTTCACCCGCGCCCAATTTCTTTCTCGACTCGCGACGCGGAACTGATCGACGAAGAGGTGCAAGCACTTCTGCACAAGGGTGCAATTTGTCGGTCGGTTCCGCACCGCGACGGTTTCTTAAGCAACATCTTTTTGGTAGACAAGCCAGATGGGGGGCGCCGTCCAGTCATCAATCTACGCGACTTCAATGCGTGGGTAGTGTACCGCCATTTCAAAATGGAGGGAATCCACCTCCTCTGGGACGTTCTGCTCCCAGCAGATTGGATGGTTCATTTAGATCTGAAGGACGCGTACTTGGTCATCCCAATTCACCGTCCCCATCGGCGTTTTCTGCAGTTTTTGTGGAGGTCGGTGGTTTACGAATTCACGTCCCTTCCGTTCGGTCTGTCTTCGGCACCGTGGTGTTTTACCAAGGTGCTCCATCCAGTGGTGGAGTTTCTTCGGGGCCAGGGGATTCGAATGATCGTTTACTTAGACGATATTCTCCTCATGGCTCAGTGTCCCAGAGTCTTGACGGCGCAGTTACACCAGACGGTGGTTCTGTTACAGAGCCTAGGGTTCATCATCAACGACTCAAAGTCTGTCCTCACTCCCTCGCGGGAAGTGGTATTCCTGGGTTTCGTGGTAAACTCCGTGCAGGCCTCCTTGAGCCTTCCTTCTCGGAAAATGGCAAAAATCCGTCACGAATTGCGCTAAGCAAAGGCCAAATCACGGATATCTCTCAGGCAGATTGCCAGGTTGGTGGGGCTCCTCTCCTCTTCCATCCAGGCAATCTTCCCGGGTCCCTTGCATTATTGGGCGTTGCAACGTCTGAAGGCGTATCATCTGCGTCAAGGGCGGGCTTATGCACATTCGGTCCCGCTCTCCTCGGAGGCAAGGGAAGAGATACAATGGTGGTTGAATCACATGGAGGCTTGGAACGGGCGAGCAATTTTTGGCTCGGTTCCAGACCTTGTCATAGAGTCGGACGCCAGCAGGTCCGGCTGGGGCGCTCGATGCGGGGACTTCGCCACCGGCGGTGTCTGGTCACTAGACGAGCAAGCTCTACATATCAATTGCCTGGAACTTCTGGCAGGATCGTTTGCCGTCCGTTGTTGGACCAAGGACGAAATTCAGTCATGTGTGCTCCTCAAAATGGACAACATCTCTGCGGTTCGATATATCAACCACCTGGGAGGTCCGCGATCCCGGGCTCTAGCGAACCTTGCAAAGGATTTTGGGAATTTTTGCCTGGCCAATTATGTCTCGGTGACAGCGGAGTATCTTCCGGGCCAGGCCAATCAGGTGGCAGATTGGCATTCGAGGCATCTGCACGATTCCAGCCTCTGGCAGTTAGCTCTAGAAGTGTACCGTTGGCTGGACTCCACTTGGGGGCCGTTTTCAGTGGATCTCTTTGCGTCGCGTCTCGACCATCAGGTGCCGCGCTTCTTCAGCTGGAGGCCGGATCCGTTGGCCGCAGCCAAGGATGCCTTCCTTCAGGATTGGAGTCTGGAGAACGGTTATGCATTTCCCCCGTTCTCAATGATCACCAGAGCGGCGGCTCAAATCCGTCGCCAAGTGGCGAGCGTGGTGATGGTGACTCCGCTTTGGAGGTCGCAAGTCTGGTTTCCGGTTCTACTGGAACTTTCTTGGGATTCTCCAATCCTACTCCCCCGGTTTCCTCATCTTCTTCTGAACCCGGATCAGCAACCGCATGCCCTAGTGCTGCAAGGGTCCCTTCAATTGATGGCCTGGCGTCTTTCAGGCAGCGGTGGTCTCTCCCAGGCTTATCGCAGCCGGCTCAACACTTGCTGTCCAAGGCGTGGGCGGACAGTACCACTAAGCATTACCGGTCTGCGTGGACAAGATGGTTTCGTTGGTGTCTTCGAAGGCACCTGGATACCGTGGCGGCAGACGTTGTTCAAATCCTACATTTTGTTGGCGGAACTGGCCACGGATGGGTTGGCTTACCGTTCTATTCATGCAGTCCGGTCGGCGATTTCAGCAGGACACGTCCCGGTGGATGGGGCGCCTGTGGGGGAACATCCGTTTGTCTGTAAATTGCTGCGAGGCATTCGCCTTTCCTTACCCCCGGAGCCGAGGTATTCTATCTTGTGGGATGTTAATTTGGTCTTGAATTTGTTTCTTTCGTGGCAATCTAATAAGTATCTATCATTGAAGGAGCTTTCAGCCAAATTGGCTATGCTTTTGTGCTTGGTCTCCTGTAGGAGAGTGTCGGATGTCCGGGCCTTAGACGTTTCGGCAAGGGTTTTTTCTCCGGACGGAGTTTCCTTTACGGTGGGTCGCCGTACAAAATCTTTTTCTCGCACGGTGTCATATCCAGCATTCCCTGACGCCCCTAAGTTGTGTGTGGTGCGGTGCCTGAAGGCTTATGAATATCTGACTCAAGAGTTTCGTCCACCGGGCGAACGTCAGTTGCTTATTGCCATAAGGAAGCCTCACAAAGCTGTCTCCTCTCCTACCATTGCAAGGTGGGTCCGTTGGGTTATGCAAGAGGCAGGCATTGATACTAAACAGTTTGGAGCCCATTCGGCACGGGGGGCCATGGCCTCTAAGGCTTTTTCTTTGGGGGCTCGTCTGGAGGATTTGATGCGAGCTGCGGATTGGTCCTCAGATTCCACCTTCAAAAGGTTTTATTTTAAACCGGTTCTGGAGGTTGCTCAATTGGTGGTAAGTAAGCTTTAAACTAGCATAATCTGCAGCCTCCGGTCCTGACATAGAATAGAAATTTGCCTAGCGGAGGTAACGGTAAGTTTCAATTCTATTAAGGACGCGGAGGCACGGATTATCCCACCCGGGACAACGTTGGTGTCCACCCTCCCTGTATGATGGTGAGTAAAGTATTCACATGCTTAAGGTCTGATTCTTTGATGCTGTGGATATGCTTTCAAGTGCATTGCGTATATGTTTTTTGATTGGTGCCTTACGCTCTGTTTCTTTTGGGTTAGGTAATGACGGCTCAAAACAGGACCAGTGATGTGACTCACGGCATACTCCGCACGAAGAAAGAGGAGTTGTTGACAGAGCAGAAGGACTATGTGCTGTAAATGGACACTATAGAAGGACTATTATCTGGACACTCTCCGTGGTTCATGGGAGTTGTAGTTTCTTTTGAGTTTTTGTCTCTTGGCTGCTATGAAGTTTTGTTGTAATAAAGCGAAGAGAGATATAAGCATAATCAATGCCTCCGCGTCCTTAATAGAATTGAAACTTACCGTTACCTCCGCTAGGCAAATTTCTATTCAAAGCAACTCTGGCGAATCACAGCTGAAAGGCAGTCTTGTTCCGTACCTGTTTGCCAATAATTTAGAGGTAGGATAATAACTTCTGCTGGTTTCTTTATACTTATTTTCATTTGTGTGCAGTGTGTGGTGTGCTTTCTAGCAGGTTAGAGGTCAGCTGTTTGGTCTGTACTTGCATGTGTGCATTACTGAAGCCTGAGATCAGTTTGAAAACTGCCCTGAGTGGCAGAACTGGTTTTAAAAAGTAAATATTGCCCAAATTCGACTTTGGTGGTAGGGGCACTTAAAAATGAATAACCTACAATGTTTTGGCATATTAGGGACCCCCAGGGTGTCCTCTAGATATCCCAGAGATGGGGGATCAGAAATGTATAAGGTACACCCTTATAAAATGAGTTTTGTACGCCTGGGTAAAGTGAAATTTCACATTGCACTCCCAACATCATGGTAAAGTGCTACTCAAATCCAACTTTGATGCTAGGAGCTATATATTATTCACAGTATGATTATCAGACATTACAAAGATCAAAAACGATTTTAGGGCAATTATTTTTAATAAACATTTTTTTTCATATAATCAAAATGGTGAACAGACATAATATCGAATTTTTAATATCGAATTGCCAAAATATCGAGTTTTTTATATAGAATGGACAGAATATCGAATTGCCAAAATATAGTGGTGCAGAATATCGAAATTCAGGTAAGAAATATCGATTGTCATAATATCGACAGTCATAATATAGGGGCCCATTACGATGTCGGGGGGAAGCACGACCGCGTTGGCGGCGGTGCGGTAAAATGCCTTTTATCGCACGCCAGCCGCGGTCTTCACGCCCGCCATATTAGGATGGGAAAACATAGGCATTTACTGTCCGCCGCGGTGTGACGCCGACCGCCATCGAACAGCGCCCGCCACCGCGGCTGAGTGAGCCAATCACCACACACCGCCGTGCGGAATGACGTCCTGTACGCCGAGGATATCGCGATGCCGGAAACAGGGCAGCGCACCGCGACGGAGAAACCGCACAGCGAAAGACGGCGGAGACATCACAGCGGAGACAGAAAAAATAACACCCGGGACACACCGCGATGGATCCTGCCCTACACGCACTCCCGGTGCTGTACATGATTTACTACCTGCAAGTCATCCACCGCCACGGACGCCTCCGCAGGTACGTACAGACACAACAGTGCAAGTAACACAATACACAGCTCCAGGGGGAAAAAACATAGCATGGGAACACCACACACCCCTGTGGGGACAGGCACACAGCCAGCATTGCACACACACATGTCCCACCTGTCACAAAAACGTCGCGCCACAAACTGCCCACCCATGTACCGCATTCATGTACAAATGTCCCGGTCACGTCACCGCAGCGGTCAGTGTGCATGAAAACATGCACACAACGCAGAGCACAGGGCCAGCGCATACCAAGGGCAACGTACAAATAGCACAGAGCCACAACTACATCCACAACACACCAGCAACCGCCCTGAAGGGACACAACATGTGTCTCACAAGTGCCACTCCTGCACAACAACAACACAACTACAGCCACACCATGCCCCACGTCCCAACAACTGCATATACAGCCACAGCAGGACCCTATGCAAAGGAACACATAGCACAGAAGGCCAGGCCCCAGCCAACACACACACCACAACAACATCACACACAAGCCAAGAACACTGAGGCCAGGCACAAAATGTACACACACACAGATGAGGACCAAACACTTCACTTCACAAACCACCTGACAGGTCACACACACACACCACCCAGAGTCACAGCTACATACACACACCACATGCCAGCAGTAATGGAGGACAACATATAGGAAAGCCAAAGTGAGGTGCCCACAAATGGAAGGGCAGTGACTAAACCATCAAGCAAGTGTGATGCACATGCAAGACAAGACACATGTGAGAACACACACAGCCCATCACAGCACACATGGCTGACACAGTCAGTCAACACAAACCACGGTCACCCCAATGCCACAACTCCTGGAGACAGCAAGGACACCCATGTATAGGCACAGGGATGTAAGGAAGGCCCTGAACACAAACACTGACCAGCCACACATAGGCATCCAAATACTGGACAAGACAACGTCTGCTGCACAACACACAGGGCCCAATGACACACTACATGACAGCCAAGCACAAGTAGGATATGGCACACATACCTCCTCCCACAACAGCAACACACAATACTGCCATGTACACAAAACACAACCACAGGGCTAAACAAGTACACATACAGGCACACCACTCCAGGGTCACACATGGCAGTAGTTGACAATGCATGTGCACACACATCCACAGTCACAACAAAGTCACCCCTTCACACCACACACTTCTCCACCACCCAAGTGCACACATTGGAAGTAAGCCATGGGACCTGGATAACTCATCACCACAAGATGTCCATACACCGACACTGATTGACACACAGAAAGGAAGCTCACACAGACCCCATGACCCTGGCCTGCCTGCCTGTAAGCCTGTGCCCAAACTCCCACCCTGTGCTGCCATTGCCCACAAACCTGACATGTGTCCACCATAGATAACATGAGCCAAGAAGGAAGATGACTACAAGACTTCATTGCCAACCACCTGCACTGCACCCATAAGTATCACAGTCATGTAGAAATGAAGTGCCTCCCACCCCTGCAAAAAATGAAATGTGACACAACCCATTGGCAATGTCGAAGTGGCATACTGAGCCTGTGACACAGTTAACCATGCACACACAGAAACAACATTATTCAGGAAGGACACTGACACAACTCACTGCAGGACCAACTGTGTTTATTCACAATTTGCATATAGAGCCAACAAATCTGGGCAACAGCAAAGCCAGTGGGCATTTCAATATGCACAGTATTTACATGAGAAGCTGCACAGGCAGGGGGCAAACAGCAGTGAACAGCAAGGCCAGTGGCCAGTCCAAAGTGCAGGTGAGGTACATGAGAAGCTGCACAGGCAGGGGGCAAACAGCAGTGAACGACAAGGCCAGTGGCCAGGACACAGTGCAGGTTAAGTCCATGAGATCCTGCACAGGCAGGGGGCACACAGCAGTGAACAACAAGGCCAGTGGCCAGGACACAGTGCAGGTTAAGTCCATGAGATCCTGCACAGGCAGGGGCACACAGCAGTTAACAACAAGGCCAGTGGGCAGGACAAAGTGCAGGTGAGGTACATGAGATCCTGCAGAGGCAAGTCTAGGACATCAGTCGACAACAAGGCCAGTGGCCAGTCCAAAGTGCAGGTGAGGTACATGAGATCCTGCAGAGGCAAGGGGCAAACAGCAGTGAACAACAAGGCCAGTGGCCAGGACACAGTGCAGGTTAAGTCCATGAGATCCTGCACAGGCAGGGGGCACACAGCAGTGAACAACAATGCCAGTGGCCAGGACACAGTGCAGGTTAAGTCCATGAGATCCTGCACAGGCAGGGGGCACACAGCAGTGAACAACAAGGCCAGTGGCCAGGACACAGTGCAGGTGAGGTACATGAGAAGCTGCACAGGCAGGGGGCAAACAGCAGTGAACAGCAAGGCCAGTGGCCAGTCCAAAGTGCAGGTGAGGTACATGAGAAGCTGCACAGGCAGGGGGCAAACAGCAGTGAACAGCAAGGCCAGTGGCCAGTCCAAAGTGCAGGTGAGGTACATGAGAAGCTGCACAGGCAGGGGGCAAACAGCAGTGAACAGCAAGGCCAGTGGCCAGGACACAGTGCAGGTGAGGTACATGAGAAGCTGCACTGGCAAGGGGCAAACAGCAGTGAACAACAAGGCCAGTGGCCAGGACACAGTGCAGGTGAGGTACATGAGAAGCTGCACAGGCAAGGGGCAAACAGCAGTGAACAACAAGGCCAGTGGGCAGGACAAAGTGCAGGCGAGGTACATGAGATCCTGCAGAGGCAAGTCTAGGACATCAGTCGACAACAAGGCCAGTGGCCAGTCCAAAGTGCAGGTGAGGTACATGAGATCCTGCAGAGGCAAGGGGCAAACAGCAGTGAACAACAAGGCCCGTGGCCAGGACACAGTGCAGGTTAAGTCCATGAGATCCTGCACAGGCAGGGGGCACACAGCAGTGAACAACAAGGCCAGTGGCCAGGACACAGTGCAGGTTAAGTCCATGAGATCCTGCACAGGCAGGGGGCACACAGCAGTGAACAACAAGGCCAGTGGCCAGGACACAGTGCAGGTTAAGTCCATGAGATCCTGCACAGGCAGGGGGCACACAGCAGTGAACAACAAGGCCAGTGGCCAGGACACAGTGCAGGTGAGGTACATGAGAAGCTGCACAGGCAGGGGGCAAACAGAAGTGAACAGCAAGGCCAGTGGCCAGTCCAAAGTGCAGGTGAGGTACATGAGAAGCTGCACAGGCAGGGGGCAAACAGCAGTGAACAGCAAGGCCAGTGGCCAGTCCAAAGTGCAGGTGAGGTACATGAGAAGCTGCACAGGCAGGGGGCAAACAGCAGTGAACAGCAAGGCCAGTGGCCAGGACACAGTGCAGGTGAGGTACATGAGAAGCTGCACAGGCAAGGGGCAGACAGCAGTGAACAACAAGGCCAGTGGCCAGGACACAGTGCAGGTGAGGTACATGAGAAGCTGCACAGGCAAGGGGCAAACAGCAGTGAACACCAAGGCCAGTGGGCAGGACAAAGTGCAGAGTGAGTCCATGAGAAGCTGCACAGGCAGGGGGCACACAGCAGTGAACAACAAGGCCAGTGGCCAGTCCAAAGTGCAGGTGAGGTACATGAGAAGCTGCACAGGCAGGGGGCAAACAGCAGTGAACAGCAAGGCCAGTGGCCAGTCCAAAGTGCAGGTGAGGTACATGAGAAGCTGCACAGGCAGGGGGCAAACAGCAGTGAACGACAAGGCCAGTGGCCAGGACACAGTGCAGGTTAAGTCCATGAGATCCTGCACAGGCAGGGGGCACACAGCAGTGAACAACAAGGCCAGTGGCCAGGACACAGTGCAGGTTAAGTCCATGAGATCCTGCACAGGCAGGGGGCACACAGCAGTGTACAACAAGGCCAGTGGGCAGGACAAAGTGCAGGTGAGGTACATGAGATCCTGCAGAGGCAAGTCTAGGACATCAGTCGACAACAAGGCCAGTGGCCAGTCCAAAGTGCAGGTGAGGTACATGAGATCCTGCAGAGGCAAGGGGCAAACAGCAGTGAACAGCAAGGCCAGTGGCCAGTCCAAAGTGCAGGTGAGGTACATGAGAAGCTGCACAGGCAGGGGGCAAACAGCAGTGAACAGCAAGGCCAGTGGCCAGGACACAGTGCAGGTGAGATACATGAGAAGCTGCACAGGCAAGGGGCAAACAGCAGTGAACAACAAGGCCAGTGGCCAGGACACAGTGCAGGTGAGGTACATGAGAAGCTGCACAGGCAAGGGGCAAACAGCAGTGAACAACAAGGCCAGTGGCCAGGACACAGTGCAGGTGAGGTACATGAGAAGCTGCACAGGCAAGGGGCAAACAGCAGTGAACAACAAGGCCAGTGGGCAGGACAAAGTACAGAGTGAGTCCATGAGAAGCTGCACAGGCAGGGGGCACACAGCAGTGAACAACAAGGCCAGTGGCCAGTACAAAGTGCAGGTGAGGTACATGAGAAGCTGCACAGGCAGGGGGCAAACAGCAGTGAACAGCAAGGCCAGTGGCCAGGACACAGTGCAGGTTAAGTCCTTGAGATCCTGCACAGGCAGGGGGCACACAGCAGTGAACAACACGGCCAGTGGGCAGGACAAAGTGCAGGTGAGGTACATGAGATCCTGCAGAGGCAAGTCTAGGACATCAGTCGACAACAAGGCCAGTGGCCAGGACACAGTGCAGGTGAGGTACATGAGAAGCTGCACAGGCAAGGGGCAAACAGCAGTGAACAACAAGGCCAGTGGCCAGGACACAGTGCAGGTGAGGTACATGAGAAGCTGCACAAGCAGGGGGCACACAGCAGTGAACAACAAGGCCAGTGGGCAGGACAAAGTGCAGCGTGAGTCCATGAGAAGCTGCACAGGCAGGGGGCACACAGCAGTGAAACACAAGGCAAGTACAATGTGCAGAGTAGTCACATCAGAAGCTACACAGGGAATGTATGCAACTCTACCATGCCATGCCCAGCAACAGAGTAATGGGTCTGACAATGGGCATCACACGCACCCCTGTGGACAGACAGGTGTGTGAGGGTGACCACCACTCAGATGGGGCTGTCTGTCGGACTTGGAGCTGACTGTGTGTTGGGGTCTGTTGGCGGACTACCATGGGCAGTGGGAGTAACAACTGTGGAAGAGCCAACTGTGCATGTGGTAGCTGGGGGCTGCTTGGACCAGGTGGGGTGGTGGCCCGGGGAGGTGGACTCATGCCCTGGTGAGACACAGTGTGTGCCGGAGAATGTGGAGGGGTGGCTCTCCACTTCTTGGGGATCCTGAAAGGCTTCCCTGTCAGGGGATTGAGGGAAGTGGGGCAGACACAACAGGTGACCCCAACACCAAAGCTGATTCTGGTGTGGATGGTGACCCCCTCTGGGGACATGCTGGAACCCGCTGTGCGCTTGCCTAGTGTTTGCCGCCGCCCTGCCTCCCTCTGTCCACCAGCTTTGCCCCCTACAGTGTCCTCCCGTGCTGGCTTCACAGGGCTTGGGATGGGAGTGGAGGTCAAGGATGGATTATCCATGGGGCCCTCATCCTGTGTAATGTTTGCAGGCAACACCTTCTCAGTGGGTGTGGAAACTGTCTTTTGCCTCTGCGAGACGTCTTTGGGACAGGGGAGTCTTTGGCAGGGGAGGAAGGTGAGGCCTGTGACCCTGATGCTTGTTTCTTTGCTTTGTGGCCCTTGCTGTCGCCTGATGGGCTTTTCTCTCTGCGCTCTGGGGTGGCCTTACTCTTATGTGGGGATGGTGTCTGTGCCCTAGTACGCTTGGGTTGCTGCTGCTCCTGTGTGCTGCGGGTTCTGTATCGGGACTTTGGGGTCCGTTGGGCATTGTCACTGTCGTCAGAGGTGCACAGTGACACGGGGCCGGACCGAGTGCTGGGAGTCGCTCCCTGACTATGTGCCTGTTGCAGGGCTGCTGTCACAGTTGATGACAAGGACTGCACAGTGCGGTGTAGCCCACCAACATCGGAATGTAAGCCCTCCATGAAAGCTATAACCTGCCCCAACTTTTTGTCGTGCTCTTGGAAGGCATTGAGAAGTGCTGTCTGCCCCACACACATCTGGCGCAATAGCTCGACTGCTTCTGCACTGAGGGCAGCAGGGCTGACATGGGCTGGGGCAGCTGTGCCTGGGGTGAAGGTGACTCTACCCTTCCTACTTGTGCGGAGACGGGCAGCACCAGTGGAGGTTGAAGGGAGGCTGGGCACTGGACGCTGTGTGGCGGAAGAGGAGGCAGATTCCCCGTTCCCTGTACCCCCCAACATGGATGTGTCACCGCTGGCGTCAGATGACGTAGAGCTTTGTGTCTCCAGCTGTGAGTCCTCTAGCAGACTCCTGTCCCCCTCCTCGGCGCTGGTCACATCTGTGTCAGTCAGCTCCGGTGCGGCTGTAGCAGTGGAAGCCTCACCACTGGTGTCCGTCCCTCTCCCTCTGCACATACGGGAGCTGCTGCTTAGGAGAGAGAAGTACTGTGAGATGAGTGGCATCAACAGAACTAACACGTGCCAATACATCTGCATCCTAGAAAGAGGAGTGCAGCACATTGCATGCCACCCTGTGCACACATATATCTTGACACCCAAAATTTCGACACAACGGTGCATGTCCGCCACACGTCCTGCTATAAGTGACCCAGGTGATTCACACAGCACTCCATCCTGCAGTTGGCTCACATCAGACACAGCCCCAAAATGGCCTGTGCACACACACTGTCCCGATGTTGGCAAGGATGAACACCACGACATGGTGCACATCACCTACATGTGTGGAGCAGTAGGGGACCACACAGACTACAACATACCAGCCCACAATGACCCTGCACACATGCCATCCACCATATCGAGGCCATGGGCACATCTACTGTTGCACATTGGCCTCAGATGTCTGACTGGCAGACATCTGAGGTCTGGAATTGCACACATTCATTGAAACGCATTCACAGTTGGCACACTGGCATTACCATCCATCAGAATTCACACACTACCCCACAGCAGAAGGTACCTGAAGGCCACAACTCAAAATGTAAGTGAGATGCACAGTGCTAAAACTCACTTCATGAAGCGCCGTTTGGGTAAAAGCATGGCAAATACACCCAGCACAGAGGCCACTCACAAAACATTGCACCACACAACCAACGTCACACAGCTGACAATTTGCACACTCTGTAGACACATGCACCCACTCCCAGCCAAAGGCAGCCTGCAACACATACTCACCCCTGTCTCGCTGCTGATGCTCCCTCAGTCGTCTGTCCAGCTCAGGTTGTGTGACAGCCAGGATGTGGGCCATTAGTGGTGTCATGCTGCGCCTAGCCAACCTGCCAGTCCGAGGGAGCAGCCCCAGCGTCATCTCGGCCACGTTCTTGCTCAGCCGGCAGATGTCGTCCCACCTTTTATGACAGTGGTTGCGCCTTCGGTTTGACACATCCAGATCCCGGACTCTGGAGGCAATGGCCCTCCACACGGCTTTACGCTGGTGGACCTTCAGCTGCAGGCATGGGAGACAAGAGGGGTGATGTGCCAGTGACACAGTGCACAATAACAACACAACGAAAATGCAGTAGCACGACAGTGACTCATCCAAAACTCAAGCTACAACTGTCACATAGCCAACAATTGCTCTGAACATGATGCAATGTCATTGGTCAATCAGACGTACAGGCATGCATGTTCGATGGTGGATACAGTACCTCCACACCCCATTCACATGCAGGATACCAACACACCAAGCAACGTGTAGTCTGCCTGCAGCTACTGTCTTCAGTTACCTACAACTACACATACAGAAGATAGCAAAACATGTGTCATGTTGTTGGACTCACTGTGTCCAACACTGCGCAGACCTAAGTGTCCTAGCCCTGTGAAAGCCTCACTGTGTCTTGGGACTCACATAGAGTGACAATGACTGTCATACACACACCCTTCTCCCACGCCTGCTCCTGTGCAATCTACATGGCAGAGATGGGACTCAGATGAAGAGGCGTGAGACAAACACACATGGTACACACTGTTCATGCAGTGATGTCGACATGTGGCATTCGGTGGGGACTGTGCAGGGCAGGTCGACTGACACTGAGTGGGTCACGTGTGAACGAGCCCACCAAGCCCTTCCTGCTGTAGAAAACATGATGGGCAGTGCATGTCAGAGCCCCACAACCACTGACACATACCGAAGAACCTCCACCCCACGTGTGCACACCCTGCACTCTCACTCACAGTCTGGGAAACTTACCACAACATTAGGTCCGCCATAAAGCCTTGGGTACTGTGCAAGCACCCCGTCTACCAGGACCCCAAGCTCCTCACTGGTGAAGGGACTGGCACGGATCTTCTGAGTCCTCAACATCACAATGGACATGTGGCAGCAGCAGCACATTGAGGGTGGCAGTCAGCAGTCCCTTGAGGCAGCAGGTGCAGGGTGGCAGCCAGCAGTCCCTTGGGGCAGCAGCAGCAGGTGCAGGGTGGCAGCCAGCAGTCCCTTGAGGCAGCAGCAGCAGCAGCAGGTGCAGGGTGGCAGCCAGCAGCCCCTTGAGGCAGCAGCAGCAGGTGGAGGGTGGCAGCCAGCAGTCCCTTGGGGCAGCAGCAGCAGGTGCAGGGTGGCAGCCAGCAGTCCCTTGAGGCAGCAGCAGCAGGTGCAGGGGTGTCAGTCAGCAGTCCCTGGTAGCTGTGGGAATGTGGTGCGCCCTCCCACACATATATAGGCCCCAGGGGCTGTGTCAGTGGTCCCAGGGTGCTGCAATTGGTGTACGAGGTCTGCCTCATTTAAATACATCCAATGTCCGCCTCCGCGGTGGCGGTGCACGCCTACCGCGATTTTCAAACTCGCATCAGGCTACCGCGAGTCTGCTTCCCATTGGCTGCAGGGGCATGGTCCATGCCGGTGACACACCGTAGGATGCATGTGCGCGCTACCGCGGTGGTGCATCTTTTGAATGCCTCCAGTGACCGCCTCCGCGGGGTGGTGCACGCCCACCGTGATTTTCAAACTCGCATCAGGCTACCGCGAGGCTGCTTCCCATTGGCTGCAGGGGCATGGTCCATGCCGGTGACACACCACAGGGCCCAGGCGGTAGGCACCGCCATATGTCTGGCAGACAGTGCCTGGAGTGACCGTGATTTGGGTAGCGGTGCATGGTGACCGCAAGTGTCACATACATAACTGGCGGTGTCTCCCGCGATCGTGCATGGGTTATGTGCGGTGCCGCACCTCAGTGGCCAGGCGGTAGGCACCGCCACATGTCTGGCAGACAGTGCCTGGAGTGACCGTGATTTGGGTAGCGGTGCATGGTGACCGCAATTGTCACATACATAACTGGCGGTGTCTCCCGCGATCGTGCATGGGTTATGTGCGGTGCCGCACCTCAGTGGCCAGGCGGTAGGCACCGCCACATGTCTGGCAGACAGTGCCTGGAGTGACCGTGATTTGGGTAGCGGTGCATGGTGACCGCAATTGTCACATACATAACTGGCGGTGTCTCCCGCGATCGTGCATGGGTTATGTGCGGGCCACACCTCAGTGGCCAGGCGGTAGGCACCGCCACATGTCTGGCAGACAGTGCCTGGAGTGACCGTGATTTGGGTAGCGGTGCATGGTGACCGCAATTGTCACATACATAACTGGCGGTGTCTCCCGCGATCGTGCATGGGTTATGTGCGGTGCCGCACCTCAGTGGCAAGGCGGTAGGCACTGCCACATGTCTGGCAGACAGTGCCTGGAGTGAGCATTAATGGAGTTGTGGAGTAGCTGTGCTGCACCTAACGTGTCCTCCAGCTCTCTGCATAGGCCAACATATACATTGCCCAGGGTCTCAACAATTGAAGGGTCCTCATGAGGGCAAATGCACAAAAGGGACATGTCACTCCACATCACCAACACATACCATATATGGGTCGCCAATACATTGCATGGGCACATACACTCGCACATGTCACATGTGCAGTGTAATGAAATGTAGACTGTACAGTTACTGTGTTGCATAGCATATGGAGATAATGTTCAATGTCTGTGTGTGCAATGTAACGAACAATGTTGTCTCATTGACTGGACTAGGGGCATCAGCAACTGGCACATTGTCCAATGCACATGCACACACGTGTCCCCCACGCTCAGCCGGTGGTGAGTGTGTAGTTGATGTGTGCCATGTGCAACCTGTGTTGGGAGGTGTATCAGGGCCAGCAACATGGTGTGTTCGGCTAGTATTGCAATTATCAACATATGCTGGGGGTCAGACTCACAGGTATGCACACATATCTGTTAGTATATCACACTGTGCATGTGAATGAGCCGGAGGGGTGCACAAATAATTGCTGCTGGTAAGGGGACAGGTGTACGAGTAGTGTGCCTGATGTGAACCTAGTTGTGAAGTGCCCTGTCGGTTGATGGTGCATGTTGTAAGACTTGGGAATGTGTCTGTACAAGTAATTGATGTGATGCACATTTCATGGTCTTCTGCATTGACATCTGTGCACTGTGATCTGTCCTAGGAGGAGGAGGCACAATATCCATCGTCCGTTCACAGTCCTGGCAGACATGGAGAATGAGGAAATAATCCGCAAATTCAGGCTGGACCGACAAACCCTGTAGAACCTATGTGCCATGTTGGAGCCCCACCTGCAGCCATGTCGGACATATCCAACAGCTTTCACCGCAACAGCTAAGGTGATGGCATGCTTGCATTTCTTTGCAATGGGCTCATTCCAGCACACGGTCGCAAGTGCAGGCGGGATGTCACAGCCGATGTTCAGCATGGTGCTGAGGGATGTCCTGTCGGCCATGATGCTGTACAAAGACAGATATATCCATTTTCCCAGGGGGCCTGAGTTGGTGGCTGTGAAGGGCGATTTCTATGCCCTTGGACATATCCCACATGTCATTGGTGCAATTGATTGCACACATGTTGGGCTTGTGCCACCACAGGCACGTGAACAGGTTTACCGCAATAGGAAGCATTCACACTCGGTAAATGTTCAAGTGGTGTGCCTGGCGGACATGATCATCTCACACGTGTGTGCCAAGTTTCCCGGCTCAGCCCATGATGCCCACATCTTGCGCAGCAGCATCGTTCCTCAGTTGATGGCCAATCTGCTTCCTGAGCGTGCATGGCTTGTGGGTGAGTATGTATAGTGGATTAGAGTGGTGTGTGTGTGTGACATGCTGTTGTGTAGCATTTTGGGACTGCAAGGTTAATCTGTGTCTCTCACACACAGGTGCTCGGCATATCCAAACCGCCCGTGGTTGCTGAGCCCATTGCGGAACTCCGTCACGCCAGCTGATGTGCGATACAATGATGCCCATGGGAGGACACGGCGTGTGATAGAACGGACATTTGGTCTCCTAAAATCAAGATTTCGGTGCCTGGACCGTACTGGGGGGGCCCTTATGTACTCGCCAGGGAAGGTGTGTCAGATAGTGGTGGCATGCTGCATGCTCCACAACCTCGCCATTCGCAAGGCAATACCCCTGATCCTGGATGACGATGATGAGCAGCCAAGGCCGCCGCCTGCAAATCAAGCCGGATCCAGTGACGAGGGCAGTGGAGAGGAGGAAGGGGTCGACATGCGTCGTCAGCTCATCACCCGCTACTTCACTTGAAGGTGAGTGACGATGTAGAAGGGACAAAATGGTCTGATGGTGTTGCTGTTGCTATGTGGGTGTATGTGAGCTTGCTGACTGCAGCTTGGTGTTGACTCATTGCTGCCTGCCAATGTATGTGTGATTGGTTAGTGTGGAACAGATTGTCTCTATGGTGACTGTTGCTCTGTGTAAAGTTTGTAGATCTGAGTACCTTGTTGACAAGTGTTGTGTGATGTGTGCAATGCCACACCCATACAAGTGACTCTTGTTCTGCTGTTTTCCGTAGGTCCCTTCAGCATCTCACTTGTTACCTACATTCCATTCCCCTGGACCATGTCCTACACGGTGTAGGTTGCACATCCTGTATTAAAGATGGAGCAGACACAACAACATGTGTGTAAGGTGTATTTATTAACAACTGTGACATGCAAGGGTGGAGGAAATGTGAAGGGGGTAATTGAAGAAGTGAGTTGACAGTCAAGGTAAATGAGATACTTGAGTAGTCCCCACAATGATGTGGAGACCCAGTCCAACAGATGGATGCCATTCACATGGCAGTGTGGTGAAGGATAGTCCAAAAGGTCAATGCAGTGGTGCAGTGGTCTGCCATCATGGCTGGTTTGAGGATTAGCGTTTGGCAGGTGCTTGGGCACGTGAGTCCCCCGGCCTTTCCTTGGACGGCCCCTCTTGCGCTTCACTGGAGGGGCCACTGCTGCAGGGGCAGTGGTGTCTGAGGACTCACCCCCCTCTGTGGACGCAGGGGAGGATGATGAAGTGTCATCCTGCTGCCCAACGGGGGGAGGCAGAGGGGTAGGATGTTGCGCTTGCCTGTCCCTCAGAACCGCCACCAGCTGCCCCAGAAGGTCCACAATCTGTCCCATGCGTGTGTCCATGGACCTCCGCAGCAGGAGGTGCTCCCGAGATTCTTCCTCTAACCGGCCCATTCGTCCCTGGGCCTGTTGGTATGCCCCAAGGACTCTGTCGATGTGGCCCGGGGCTTCCGTCCCCGGATCAGTCCCCCTCTGCATGAGCCTGTCCCGACCAGCTGCACTGCTGCCACGGTCCTGTCTGGTCCTCACATTGGCCCGCTGCATCCTCTCCCTGGCCTCCGCAGTCGATGTGGTGGGCTGCTCAACCCCTGGGGCAGGGTGGGTGTTGCGGACAGCTGTGGTGGTGGTGGTAGTAGTGGGTGACACACAGGCCATGACAGCAGCTGTCAGAGGAGGGTCAGGGGCTGCAGCTGATGTGGTTGGGGGGACAATGGGTGCCTGGGACTGGTTGCGGCCTGCCACACCAGATGGGCCAGCGTGGAGCTCCTCATCCAAGGAATCCAGGGAGTCCTCATCCAGTTATCTCTGTCCCGGGGGGACTGGCTCTGCAGGGTGGTGTCATCCTCTGCAGTGAGTTCTTGGTCACCTGTGGGTCAGATGAGAAATGGTCATTGTGTTGCACCCAGCAAAGTTAGTGTTAGCAGTGTTACATCAACTGTTTGTACATCCAGCAGTTGTTCACTGTACAAATGTGCATTGACCGACATCCAGTGATGCATTACAAGCTGTTGTGGTACATGCATTACTTGTCCATATTGGGAGTTCTCAAGACATGACATGCACAATATATGTTTTTTGACATTGACAGTCTCATGTTGGCATCCTGTTATTGATCAATCATATGTCATCCATTTACGCGTATGTGTCACTTGTTGAGCCCTTGTAGCGGTTCTCTCTGCACAGTGAGTGAGCATTGTAGTTTCATGCATACCTTATCATTGTGGTGTAGATATCTGTATTTGCAATTCCAGACATGCTTAAGTTTGCTTTTAGTAGATCCTAGGTGGTGTGGTCCACTGCTACTGTCAGATGGCATGTAGTGGTGTGCATGGTTGTGCTCGGAGTTCCATCGACATGTGTTTCAGTCATTCACACTTTGGTCGCTGTCACAGTTTCATTTTTTTAGGTGTGTGCACACTATAGTTGCCAATGCTATCTGGGTGTGCAGTTGTGAATTGAGAGGCCTGGTGTCCTATGCTGACATGTTTTATTAAATGCATATCTGGCTTTATGTTGTGGCTGTGGATATGTTGTGTTTGCTGTGTTTTCCTTGTATTTGTGAGACCTCTCTGTGTGTGTATGATGATGGCTTCCATCTTGGTCCAGTGTGGGACAGGTCAGCATGATATGTCCACATGCAAGTTCTTTTGAAGTGTACATTGCAATGACTGACACATGCATGTTGGTGCCAGGGAGTAATGGGTCTTGTGTGCTGCCGGTCAGGTGGGCCCGTGTGAGTTGTTGTGCAAGCTTTCCAGCCCCACACTCCCCGACCTGTGAGATGCGGTTACCTACCTGTGAGTTGGGTGGGTAGCATACATTGCCTGCCACATGCTTCTTATTGGGGGTGTAGTGTCACATCCTCCATTGTGGTGGGACAGCATGCATGTAGCATTTTGTGGGACGGATAGCCAAACACACTGCACCGTCTCCCTGTGGAGATGGCTACCTACCTGTTAGGTGAGGGTGTAGCACACAATGGCTGAGGCTTGCTTCTGGGTGGGGGAGGGCTACATCCTGCTCAGCTGTGGGACAAGGGGGCCTGGTGGGAGTCGTAGTGCAGGCCTCCCACACACACACCCACCTCCCTGTGAAGATGGCTACCTACCTGTTAGGTGAGAGTGTAGCACACAATGGCTGAGGCTTTCTTCTGGGTGGGGGGAGGGCTACATCCTGCTCAGCTGTGGGACAAGGGGGCCTGGTGGGAGTCGTAGTGCAGGCCTCCCACACACACACCCACCTCCCTGTGAAGATGGCTACCTACCTGTTAGGTGAGAGTGTAGCACACAATGGCTGAGGCTTTCTTCTGGGTGGGGGGAGGGCTACATCCTGCTGAGCTGTGGGACAAGGGGTCCTGGTGGGAGTTGTAGTGCAGGCCTCCCACACACACACCCACCTCCCTGTGAAGATGGCTACCTACCTGTTAGGTGAGAGTGTAGCACACAATGGCTGAGGCTTGCTTCTGGGTGGGGGAGGGCTACATCCTGCTCAGCTGTGGGACAAGGGGTCCTGGTGGGAGTTGTAGTGCAGGCCTCCCACACACACACCCACCTCCCTGTGAAGATGGCTACCTACCTGTTAGGTGAGAGTGTAGCACACAATGGCTGAGGCTTGCTTCTGGGTGGGGGGAGGGCTCCATCCTGCTCAGCTGTGGGCCAAGGGGGCCTGGTGGGAGTTGTAGTGCAGGCCTCCCAAACACCCACCCACCTCCCTGTGATGATGGCTACCTACCTGTTAGGTGAGGGTGAGGACACAATAGCTGCCACATGGTTCTGGGGGGAGGGGGTACTCCATCCTGCTGAGTGATGGGGCAGGGTGTGCCTGGTGGGAGTCGTAGTGCAGGCCTTCCACACACACACACACCTCCCTGTGATGATGGCTACCTACCTGTTAGGTGAGGGTGAAGGACACAATGGCTGCCACATGGTTCTGGGGGGGAGGGGGTGCTCCAACCTGCTGAGTGATGGGGCAGGGTGTGCCTGGTGGGAGTCGTAGTGCAGGCCTCCCACACACACACCCACCTCCCTGTGAAGATGGCTACCTACCTGTTAGGTGAGGGTGAAGGATACAATGGCTGCCACATGGTTCTGGGGGGGAGGGGGTGCTCCATCCTGCTGAGTGATGGGGCAGGGTGTGCCTGGTGGGAGTCGTAGTGCAGGCCTCCCACACACACAACCACCTCCCTGTGAAGATGGCTACCTACCTGTTAGGTGAGAGTGTAGCACACAATGGCTGAGGCTTGCTTCTGGGTGGGGGAGGGCTCCATCCTGCTCAGCTGTGGGCCAAGGGGGCCTGGTGGGAGTTGTAGTGCAGGCCTCCCAAACACCCACCCACCTCCCTGTGATGATGGCTACCTACCTGTTAGGTGAGGGTGAAGAACACAATGGCTGAGGCTTGCTTCTGGGTGGGGGGAAGGCTACATCCTGCTCAGCTGTGGGACAAGGGGGCCTGGTGGGAGTTGTAGTGCAGGCCTCCCAAACACCCACCCACCTCCCTGTGATGATGGCTACCTACCTGTTAGGTGAGGGTGAAGAACACAATGGCTGAGGCTTGCTTCTGGGTGGGGGAGGGCTACATCCTGCTCAGCTGTGGGACAAGGGGGCCTGGTGGGAGTTGTAGTGCAGGCCTCCCAAACACCCACCCACCTCCCTGTGATGATGGCTACCTACCTGTTAGGTGAGGGTGAAGAACACAATGGCTGAGGCTTGCTTCTGGGTGGGGGAGGGCTACATCCTGCTCAGCTGTGGGACAAGGGGGCCTGGTGGGAGTTGTAGTGCTGGCAGCATGTACACATGTACCCATGGTGATGTTGCTTACTACCTTTGGGGGCTTCAGGGGGAGTGTCTGTTGTATCTGTGAGAGATGTGTTGGGAGGAGTGTTGTGCACATGAATGAATTTGTACCTAGGAGGTATTATTTTGTGATTGGGCAAGACAGTACATTTGTGTGATGTTAGGCATTTGTTTGTACTTACCAGCCTCCACTCCCCGGGTATTCCTGAGAGACTCTCTGGATGTAGAATGCCAAGCACCTTCTCCTCCCATTCAGTGAATGTTTTGAGTGGAACGGGAGGGCCACTGCCTGTCCTCTGAGCCAGCTCATGGTTCTTGGCTCTCCTCTTTTTGACCACTGCCTTCAGATCGTGCCACCTCTTCATGATTTCATCTCTATTGCGTGGCACGGTCCCTACTGCATTGACCTTCTCTACTATCCTTCTCCACATTTGCGTTCTTGTTGCCAGTGGTGTCTGTTGGACCTGGTTACCAAACAATTGTGGTTCTACCCTGATTATCTCATCGACCATGACCCTCAACTCGCTCTCAGTGAATTTGGGCATTCTCTGTGGTGACATGGTGTGTGATGTGTCAAGGTGTTTAGGGTGCAGGTTTGGGAGTGTTAGTGGTGGTTGTGATGTGTATGGTGTGTGCTGTGCAAAGGTATTAGAGGTGCAGGTGTGGAAGTGGTGGTGGTGGTGATGTGTGTGTGTTGTGCAGATTTGCCTCTCCTGTCATCTGTGGTGGATGTCCCCTCAGTTGTGGAGCTTTGCAAAGGATTGTGGTTTGTTGGGTGCTGGATTTATACTGGTGTCTGTGGGTGTGTCAGGATGGGGTGTTGGTTGCAGGTGTGGTGTGTGTGTGTACCTGGGATTTGTAGTTTTTGTGTTTCCCATGGGGGGGTGTCTTTGGGCTGTGTTGGCTATTTTTGGGTGCATGCCTTGTGTGGTTGGTGCACTTTGTGGCCATGTTGTGTGTTTTTCTGGCGACCGCCATTTTTTTTGCGGAGCGTCCGCAGTGGTGGCTCGGCTATGGCGCTTCCGCCGTCTCACTGATTCTTCACTGTTGTCGACCGCGGCGGTCGGTAGCAGCGCACTGCACCGCGGGGGTGTCGGGGATATCATAATTTTGATGGCGGTGTCTCCGCTGTGGTTGCGGGCGTTTGGCCTGTTTCCGCTGCGACACCGACCGCCGCGGACGGTTTTTTGCCCTTTTCGCAGGCGTACGGCGGATTTTCGTGTCTCCTTTCTGCCGCGGTTGTGGTTTTACCGCTGGGGATCCTAATCTAGCTGTCGGTTTTCCCGCGGTAGCGGCGGGCGGTATTTTCCCGCTACCATGGCGGTCGGTTTTTTTTCCGTCCGCCATCGTAATGACCTCCTATATTTTTGCAAACAAAATTAATGATTTCGATATTTTTAAAATCGATATTACTTACCTAAAAATCGATATTCTTGACATTAATATTCTTGCTGTAGATATTTCCATGTCACAATATTTCTGATTCGATATTCTTGTCTGTCGATTTAAAACTTGATATTCTCTCTGAATATCATACGAGCCAGAACCTGGTTGACCAGCCTCTGGAAAATTTTGCAGTCCAAAGGGCATCTCCTTAAACTGAAAGTGTCCTTCTTGGGTGGAAAAGGCCGACCTCTCCCTAGCCCCTTCAGTTAGAGCAATCTGCCAGTACACTGAAGCTAAGTCAAAAGTACTCAGAAACTTGGCAGCACCTAAGCTATTCATGAGCTCATCAGCCCTGAGGATCGAGTGAACGTCAGTCTTGTTGAATGAGTTGAGCCCCCTGTAGTCCACACAGAACCGAAGTTCTGGGGATGCACCCGGTGGGTTAACTTTTTGTGCCATCACCACTGGGCTGAAACAGGGGCTACTGGAGTGCTAAATCACCCCTAACTCCAACATCATAGGGACTTCCTCCTTGACGCTGGCCCTCACTTTTCCAGACAGCCTGTATATTTTGTTTTTGACAGGGGGGCTGAATCAATGTCATGGGTACACAAAGATGTAAGCCCAGGAGTGAGGGTAAACAGAGAGGCAACTGACAGAACAATTGGGGACAGTCCCTCTGCTGTTCTGGGGTCAGAGTAACTGAGAGATTGGCACCCTCTGTCAGGGTTGAACAAATCCAGTCAGAATCTGCTCTCACTCGGTTCCTTATTAGGTTAAAACATAAAAGATTGCCAATTTTCCCTGTCGGAAAGCGCCATCGTTCTATTTCCTTGAGGCTCTTGAAGGTGCTTCTTAAACTGATCCAAATTCACCCACTTCAGGATTCCAAGATTGCGGCCGCAGATAGAGGTTAAATAGTCCTCGGTCTAGTGTTTTTGCTGGTTAGAGAAGTGTTGCTGCTATCACGCTCACGCACAATGCGCTAAGCGCACTTCGACCATTTTTTTCTTGAGGAGAAGCAGTGTTTGGATATCACGCATGCTAGTGACTGAATATTCATCAGGGGAGTAGCGTTTTTTCCCGTTTTTTCACTCCACCTGTCAAGTCAGCAAGTACGCCTTCACTAAGTTCCTAGTTTATGTGAAAAACCTTGAGTTGAGCCTATAAAGGTATTTGCTGTGAGAATTCAGTTTAAGCACTCCTTTCACACTACATTGAAGTAGAGAGCATATAGAAGATTTTCAAGTAAGTCTCAACAGTAATTATTGAACCAAAACTTTTATCAGTGTTCTTCTCACCTTCCTTCTTTCCGTTTGGTGAGAGGATTTTCAGGAGATTATTGTTACACATTATTTGGAAAAGATAATAGACATTTGAACAATTCAGATTTTGCTCAACCTATTTTAATTTAGAGACAAGCACAGATTACATCTCTTGTGCAGAACCTCTCTGGTCTAATACAACAGAAATTCAATTGAACATTCGCTGTAGATACAGATATATATATATATATATATATATATATATATATATATATATATATATATATATATATATATATATTCACTGAAAAAACCATAGGTTTTAGGGACAGTTATAGTTAGTTGGACATTGCACTCGTACAAAACCCGTGAAATTCCCCCGTTATAGTTAGTTCAGCTAACTATAACTCGCGCCCCGCAATGCACTGCTGATGACGTCACATATTACATCACTCATGACATGGTCAGTGACATCACTGATGACATCACTGATGACATCTCAAATGACATCACTGATGACATCACTGATGACATCATCCAGTGACTGTGTAAAGTTTAAATATGTTTAATATATATAGGGAAAGGCGTATTGAAGAATGAGTGGGTGTATAAGTGTCTGAATGGATGATTTAGTAGGTGCGTGACTGAGTCTATAAGTGAGTGATTAAACGTATCTTACTGGATGCATGGGTGAGTGACTAAACTGTGTGAATGTCTGTATCCGTCTGTCTGTTGTTGTGTAAGCAGCTGCATGGGTTTCTGACTAGCTAAATGAGTGTCTATATGGGTTATGGATTGGTTCTCTGAGTATCTGTATGGGTGCCTCAGTGTTTGTGTGGGTGGGGTGAGTGTGACTCTGTGCATAGATGTGTGAGTGGGTGATTCACTGGGTGCATGGTTTCAAGAGTGCGTCTGTGATGGACTGTATGGGTGGGTGAGTGTGTGTATGGGTGTGTTAGTGATTGAATGTATATCTCAGTGGTACATGTGTGAGTAACTACATATGTGAAAGGCAGTATATATGTGTGTTGGAGTATATAAATGGCTATAAGTGAGAGTGTGTGATTGTGAGAGTGGCTATATGGATGAGTGTGTGCTTGCATCAGTGATTGCATAGGAGCGTAAGAATGTGCTAGTATTTTTATGAGTAAGTGAGCTGGTGTGTATAACTGTATAGGTGAGTAAATTGGAGTGTGATTAATTATTTGCATGACTGACTAGGTGTGTGAGTACCTCTATGGATGAGTTGTGTTGTGTGAGTGTTTATATAGGTGTATGAGTGCATATGATAGTCCTGTACTGAGTGACTGTAAGTATGAGTGACTGTACGGGTGAGTGAGTAGATGTGTGTGTGTAGACCTAAGAATCAGTGAGTGGGTATGTACATATTGGTATTGGAGTGTGTATGGTTTTGAGAATGGCAGTCTGTAATTTAGAGTGGGTGTTTCAAAACTTATATTAGGGTGTGAGAAGATGCATTAAATTATCACATGGATGATGTCATCAGTGATGTCATTTGAGATGTCATCAGTGATGTCATCAGTGATGTCACTGACCATGTCATGAGTGATGTAATATGTGACGTCATCAGCAGTGCATTGCGGGCGCGAGTTATAGTTAGCTGAACTAACTATAACGGGGGAATTTCACGGGTTTTGTACGAGTGCAATGTCCAACTAACTATAACTGTCCCTAAAACCTATGGTTTTTTCAGTGAATTTGTAAGGTTTTTTAAATGCTAATTTCTAACTATAACGTGCCTGAAACCTATGGTTTTTTCAGTGAATTTCAAAGGTTTTTTAAATGCTAATTTCTAACTATAACATGTCTGAAACCTATGGTTTTTTCAGTGAATTTCAAAGGTTTTTTAAATGCTAATTCCTAACTATAACATGTCTGAAACCTATGGTTTTTTTCAGTGAATAACAAAGGTTTTGTAAATGCCAATTTTTAAATATATTAATTGTTATTTTTATTTTTTTCATACTGATTTCCTACATTTGTTTAAACTATTTATTTTTAGATATTTTATTTTTTAAATTACATTGTAATTACATTATACATTACATTACAAAATATAGTTTCTCAGAATGAATTAATTTACTTTAAATACTTTGCAAATAGGCAATAGACTTTTAAGTACAGTAGTTACAGTTGTTGCAATGGGCAATACAATTTCAAACACAATGCAACATTGAGCTCAATGTGAATTTCTAGCTAAATGCAATTAGTTACTTTATGGATTACTTTTCTAACCACAGGACTGGATCCTAGATTCAGTCCTGGGACATCTCCTGTAAACAGTTGAGCAAAAGCGTTTTGGTTACAGTCGTGATTTTTAAGGAATATTATTGTATTTTAAAAGTTGACACTTAGAAACTTTTTCTCATAGAATCACCAATGTTATCCTATGGAAGGAAATTCACTTAGCAGGTAAAAACTGTTATCATTACTTTTTCTTACTCAGTGTTCGATCCTGGATCCAGCACTGGTGCATCTCCTGTAAACAGTTGAAAGAATGCGTTTAAGTCATACAGGCGATTTTTAAGGAATATTTGTAGTTTGTGAAAATCGACACTTTGAAACTTTTCTGCTGAAAACCAGACAATGGATTCCTATGGAAGAAAATATAAGTTACTGGTAAGTACGGTTAAAATTACTTTTCAGGGTCAGTGCTGGGCTAAAAGATGCAGCACTGAGGTCTCTCCTGATAACAGGTGAGTAAATCGGAATTCGTATTTCGGTTGATTTTAGAGGAATATTTTAAAGTTCCAAAACTCCACACTTAGAAGAATTTCCAAGTGAAACCAGTCAATGTTAGCCTATGGAAGGAAATTCAAGTTACTGGTAAGTACGGTTAAAATTACTTTTCAGGACCAGTACTGGGCTGAAAGATACAGCACTGAGGTCTCTCCTGATAACAGGTGAGTAAATCGGAATTCGTATTTCGGCTGATTTTAGAGGAATATTTGTATGTTTCAAAAATCAACACTTAGAAACTTTTTCAGCAAAAAGCAGGCAATGATATCCTATGGAAGGAAATTCAAGTTACTGGTAAGTACGGTTAAAATTACTTTTCAGGATTAGTACTGGGTTGAAAGATGCAGCACTGAGGTCTCTCCTGATAACAGGTGAGTAAATCTGAATTCGTAGTTCGGCAGATTTTAGAGGAATATTTGCACAATGGTGAAGGTAGGGGGCGGGGCTGAGGTGACATCTGTGCAAACGCGCCCCGTGGTGCGTTTTAGGTTGGGGGATTGAGTCCCCTTGAATCATGAGGGTCCCTAGGGGCCAACTAGCCCACCAGGAACCTCCAGTATGCGCCAGGGGCTGCGTTGCAGAGACGTGTAGAGGGGCCACACCCCTTTTTACACCTCTCTGCAACGCAGCTCGGTGGCGTTTTCTGGATGTACCTGTTGGGCTAGTTGTTCCCCAGGGACCCTCAGGATTGAAGGGGATTTAATTCCCCATCTTAAAACGCGCCACGGGGCCTGTTTGCACACATGTCACCTGAAGCCCCGCCCCTCCCTTCACCACTGTGCAAACGCGCCCGTGGCGCGTTTTAAGTTGGGGGATTAAGTCCCCTTGAATCCTGAGGGTTCCTGTGGGCCAACTAGCCCACCATGTACCTCCAAAGCGCCACTAGAGCTGCGTTGCAGAGAGGTGTATAAAGGGGCGTGGCCTCTGTACACCTCTCTGCAACGCAGCCCCTGGCGCATACTGGAGGTTCCTGGTGGGCTAGTTGGCCCCAGGGACCCCCAGTATTCAAAGGGAATTACTTCCCATCTGCAAACGCGCCAGGGGACGCGTTTGCAAAGTGGTGAAGGAAGGGGCGGGGCCTGCGGCCCGATCGTTTTTTTTTTTTTCCTGAAGGGGGCTGTGTGGCCCCCTTCCTTTTTCTTATTTTTGGGCCCGGGGGACCCCATCCCCCAGGGCCTTACCCCCTTTTTTTTTTTTTTAATTTAAAAAAAAAAAATATTTCTGGGGAGGGGGCCGCGTGGCCCCCTCCCGGGCCACTACTTGCCCCGGGGACCCCATCCCCCGGGGCCTGGCCTCTGGTTGGGGACTGTGGGGGTCCCCAAACCCCCACAGTCCCGCCGGCTCCCCGTGTCCTACGGGAGCCGGCATTGCTTTTACACATGGGGAGCAGCTAACATGCTGCTCCCCGTGTGGAAAGCAATTGTCTTTGGATATTGGAAGCGAGAGCAGGTTTCCCTGCTCTCTCTTCCAATATCCAAAGCAGTTTGCAATGACAGGACGGGAGCCGCGAGGCTCCCGTCCTGTCATTGCAAACAGCAGTGTCCCGGGGGTAGGCACCCGGGACACTGCAGGAGCTGGCCCTGGGGGTGGCGGTCCCCAGGGCCACCACAGGCTCCAGGAGGGGGCCGCGCGGCCCCCTCCCCACATCAGCACAGCCCCGGGGAGGTGGTGGTCCCCGGGCTTCGGGGGTCCAAAACGGACCCCCATTTTAATTTGTTAGTGCCCCGGGAGGTGGCAGTCCCCGGGCGTGTGGGGGCTCGAGCCCCCCCCCACACAGGAAAAAAAAAAAAAAGAAGCCCCGGGGAGGTGGTGGTCCTCGGGGCTGCGGGAGGGCTCAGAGCACTCCCGCACCATTTTAAAAAGAAAGCCCCAGGGGTGGTGGTCCCCGGGCTTGGGGGCCCTTAGAGGCCCCCATACATAAAATAAACACCCCTCAGCATGCCCCCGGGACTTGGCCCACCCGGGGGCAAATTAACATCGAGCGCGGAGACCGTAGCTTCGATTTTTATCGGCAGGATCCGCGCACCCTGAGCGCATCCTGCCGATTTAAAAAAATGCTTTTTCTGCCCAGGGGTCCTTATGGGACCCCTGAGCAGACCTAGGGGGTCAGGGTGTTTCTACCCTGCCCCCTTTGTGCGCTTTGCGCACTTGTTTCTGTCCCTCGGTTCTACCGAGGGACAAAATGGCTGCCAACATTTCCTGAATCGGAATGTTGACAGCCAGCTGACAGCCAATTAACATGCAGCTCGTGATCGGGACGGTGCGCGCAGGGTGCGCTCAGGGTGCGCGGATCCTCCGTGCCCATAGATATATATGTACTTTTACTTTTGATTTTCTCAGCAACTACTGAACGGATTTACACCATTTAACAAAAAGGGTTCTTTCTGAACCAAGAACTACCTCTTTGCCAAATTTGGTGTAATTCCGTTCAGCAGTTCGAGCTGTAGCCGTGTCTAAAGTTTCCTATGGAAAATGAATGGGGAAAACGCGTTTGGGACCCCCTTTTTTCGGCCCCCGCTTGACGAATCACCCCGAGACTTTCAGGGTAGGAGCGGACCGGAGCGCCCCACAAAGTTTGAAAATTTTGCGAAGATACGTCAACCGGAAAGAGAGTTATTTCAAATAGAATGTCGCGGATTTCCTATGGAAAATAGGTTCTAACTATAACTATCTACTGGCGACCGCCAGTAGATAATATATATATATATATATATATATATATATATATATATATATATATATATATATATATATATATATATATATATATATATATATAGATATTACCTACTGGCAGTCGCCAGTAGGTAGTTATAGTTAGAACCTATTTTCCATAGGAAAAGCGTTTTTTGATTTGCCAATATCTTTGGCGCCGTTTGACGAATCTTCGCGAAATTTACAAAACTAATGGAGCGCTCCAGTCAGCTCCTGTCTTGAAAGTTTTGGGGTGATTCATCAAGCGGGGGCTGAGAAAAAAGGGGGCTCCCAAAATGCGTTTTCCCCATGTTAATTCCATAGGAAACTTTAGACAAAGCTACAGCCCGAACTGCTGAACGGAATTACACCAAATTTGGTAAAAAGGTAGTTCTTGGTTCAGCAAGCGCCCTTTTTTTAAATGGTGTAAATCTGTTCAGTAGTTCCTGAGAAATTAAAAAAGAAAACTTTCGATATCTGAGCACTGAGGAGGGTTCGCGAACCCTCCCGGGCACGAGCTTGTTTCTGATTGGCTGCCAACACTCCAAACCAGGAAGTGTTGCCAGCCATCTTGTGACTCGGTAACCGAGTCACAAGAAAAGAGTAAAAAAAATAGGTGAAAAACAAGAAAAGGGGGCAGGGTACAAACACCCTGACCCCCTAGGCCTGCTCAGGGGGTCCCACAAGGACCCCCAGGGCCAAAAAAAGCATTAATTTTTTTAAATCGGGCGAATTTGCGCTGGGTGCGCGAATCTGGATGACAAAATTTTAAAAAAACGAAGCGCGGGCTACCGCGCTTCGTTGTATTTAAGCCCCCGGGTGGGCCAGGTCCCGGGGTCAATGCATAATTAATTTGTGGGGGCCCACGGGGGCCCCCACAGCCCCAGGGACCGCCACCTCCCCGGGGCTTATTTAATTGTATGCGGGGGCACGCAGACTCCCGCAGCCCCAGGGACTGCCACCTCCCTGGGGCTTTAAAAATAAATGTGTGGGGGGTCCCAAACCCCCCCCCACGCAGCCCCGGGGACCGCCACCTCCCTGGGGCTCTGTTTAAAAAAAAAGATGTGTGGGGGGGCAAGAGCCCCCCCCACACGCCCCGGGGACCACCACCTCCCCAGGGCACATACTCATTTCAATGCGGGGGGCCGTAGCGGACCCCCAGGCCCCAGGGACCACCACCTTCCGGGGCTTTGAAATGTAGGGAGGGGAGCCATGCTGGCCCCCTCTTGGAGCCCTTGATGGCCCTGGGTACCGCCACCCCCCAGGGCCGGCTACTGCAATGTCCCAGGGTGCCCACCCCCGGGACATTGCTGTTTGCTATGGCAGGGCGGGAGCACGGCTCCCGCCCTGCCATAGCAAACACTGCTTTCCTTCTTGGAAGCGAGAGCAGGAAACCTGCTCTCGCTTCCAAAAACCAAAGCAGAATTGCTTTTGCACAAGGGGAGATGCATGTCAGCAGCTCCCCTTGTGCAAAAGCAATGCCGGCTCCCGCAGGACGCAGGGAGCCGGCGGGACCGTGAGGGCATTGGGGCACCCCCACGGTCCCTAACGTGAGGCCAGGCCCCGGGGGATGGGGTCCACCACCTCCCCAGGGCACATACTCATTTCAATGCGGGGGTCCGTAGCGGACCCCCGGGCCCCAGGGACCACCACCTTCCGGGGCTTTGAAATGTAGGGAGGGGAGCCATGCTGGCCCCCTCCTGGAGCCCTTGATGGCCCTGGGTACCGCCACCCCCCAGGGCCAGCTCCTGCAATGTCCCAGGGTGCCCACCCCGGGACATTGCTGTTTGCTATGGCAGGGCGGGAGCACGGCTCCCGCCCTGCCATAGAAAACACTGCTTTCCTTCTTGGAAGCGAGAGCAGGAAACCTGCTCTCGCTTCCAAAAACCAAAGCAGAATTGCTTTTGCACAAGGGGAGCTGCATGTCAGCAGCTCCCCTTGTGCAAAGCAATGCCGGCTCCCGCAGGACGCGGGGAGCCGGCGGGACCGTGGGGGCATTGGGGCACCCCCACGGTCCCTAACGTGAGGCCAGGCCCCGGGGGATGGGGTCCCCGGGGCCAGAAGTGGCCCGGTAGGGGGGCCACACGGCCCCCCTACCCCGAAATAAAAAAAATAACAAACGGAAAGGCCGGCCCTGGGGGATGGGTCCTTAGGGCCATAATTGGCCTGAGGAGGGGGGCCACGCAGCCCCCCCTCCAAAGAATTAAATAAATTAAAAAAAAGACTGGCCTTGCCCCGGTGGATGGGGTCCTTGGGGCCGAAATTTGCCTCTGGAGGGGGGCCACGAGGCCCCCTTCCCATTTTTTTAAAAATTTAATAAAAAGGGGTTCAGGCCCTGGGGGATGGGGTCCCCAGGGCCCCAAAAATGGTAAAAGAAGGGGGGGCCACACAGCCCCCCTTCTAAAAAAAGTTTTTTTAAAAGCCGGCATCTCGCCAGAGGCCCCGCCCCTTCCCTGCACCACTCTGCAAATGCGCCCCCTGGCGCGTTGTAAATTGGGGAATTAATTCTCCTTGAATACAGAGGGTCCCTGGGGGCCAACTAGCCCACCAGGTACCTCCAGTATGCACCACAGAGCTGCGTTGCAGAGAGGTGGTCTGAGGCCACGCCCCTTTTTACACCAATCTGCAAACGCGCCTCTTGGCGCACTTCTGGTGGGGGGATGAGGTCCTCTTGTGTCCTGAGGACCTCAGGACACAAGTGGACTTCATCCTCCGAGCAGCAGTGCGCCAGGAGCCGAGTTTGCAGAGTGATGTAAAAAGGGGCATGGCCTCGGACCAACTCTCTGCAATGCAGCTCTGTGGCACTTACTGGAGATACCTGGTGGGCTAGTTGGTGCCCAGGGACCCTCAGCATTCAATTAATCCCCCAACCCAGAACGCACCAGGAGGTGCGTCTGCAGAGTGGTGGAGAAAGGGGGCGTGGCCTGTGTCCACCTCTCAGCAATCCCACTGTGTGGGGCTTACTGGAGGTAAGAGGTAGGCTAGTTGGCTCATAAAGGACCCCCAGCAGCGAAGGGGACTTCAATTCCCATCCAAGAGTGCGCCAGGGAGTGCGTTTGCACAGTGGTGAGCAAAGGGGGCGTGGCCTGCTATAAGAACTTAGCAATCCTGCTGTGTAGGACTTACTGGAGGTAATAAGAGGGGTAGTTGGCCCCCAGGGATGTCCTTGGGGGCCAACTACCCCTCTTGTTACCTCCAGTAAGTCCCAGACAGTGGGATTGCTAAGACGTCTTCAGAGGCCATGCCACTTTTTCTCCACCACTCTGCAAACACGCCTCCTGGCAGACTACGGGATGGGGGATGAAGTCCAATTTTCTCCTGAGGGACTTTGGGGGCCAAGAAGCCCTCCTGGTACTTCCTGTAAGTCCTACGCAACGGAATTCATGAGCGCTGGTCAGAGGCCCAGCACCCTTTCTCCACCACTCTGCAAACGTGACTACTACTTAAAGAAGCATCTTTCTACACCTCTGACTTAGAGGTAGTTTTAATCTCCCTGCCCTATTATATACTAGGGCCTTACAGGGAAGGTCATGCCAATCACAGGGGTACCCCAACCCATAGTGTACCCTAGTGTATGTAGGTGTTTTCACTGTATTCTAAGTGTCTTTTAGCATAGCACTGGCTCCGGGCCTGGTTAGTCAGAGTCAGTTACCACCAGTACCAGTCAGAAAAAAGTTGGGGGCACAGGATGACTTTGCAACAAGGCCTCTTTCTGCACCTCTGTTGGTTCTTTCTGCATATCTCTTGCTTCTTTCTGCACCTTTCTTTGTCTTTCTGAACTTCTGTTGCCTCTTTCTGCATGTCTCTTGCTTCTTTCTGCGCCTTTCTTCCTCTGTCTGCACATGTCCTACCTCTGTAGGCAAAGTTAGAAATTAGCATTTAAAAAACCTTTGAAATTCACTGAAAAAACCATAGGTTTCAGGGACGTTATAGTTAGAAATTAGCATTTAAAAAACTATAGAAATTCACTGAAAAAACCATAGGTTTCAGGGACGTTATAGTTAGTTGGACATTTCACTCGTACAAAACCTGAGAAATTCGGCCGTTATAGTTAGTTGAGCTAACTATAACTCGCGCCCCCGCAATGCACTGCTGATGAGGTCACATATTACATCATTCATGACATGGTCAGTGACATCACTGATGACATCACTGATGACATCTCAAATGACATCACTGATGACATCACTGATGACATCATCCATGTGATAATCTGATACACCTCCTCACACTCTAATATAACCTTTGATACACCTACTCTAAAATACAGACTACCATTTTCGAAACCATAAACACACCAATACCAGTTACTACATACCCAGTCACTGATTCCTAGGTCTACACACACATCCACTCATTCACCCATACAGTCACTCACACATGCAGTCACTCATCAATACAGCACTATCATTTGCACTCATACACCTATACAGACACTCACACACCGCCACTCACCCATAGAGTTACTCACACACCTAGTCAGTCATGCAAAGATTAAATCACACTCCCATTTACTCACCTATACAGTTATACACACACCACCTCACTTATTCATACAGATAATAACACATACTTACTCTCTTATACAATCAATGATACAAACACACACTCATCCATAAAGCCACTCTCACAATCACTCACTCTCACGTATAGTCATTTATATACTCCAACACTCACATATACTGCCTTTCACATATGCAGTTACTCGCACATGTACCACTGAGACATCCATTCACTCACCAACACACCCATACACACACTCACCCACCCATACAGCCCTTCACAGATACACTCTTGAACCCATACACCCAGTGAATCACCCACTCACACATCTATGCACAGAGTCACACACCCCACCCACCCACACAGACACTCAGGCACCCATACAGATACTCAGACAACCAATCAATAACCCATATAGACACTCATGTAGCTACTCACCAACCCATGCAGCCGCTTACACACCAACTGACAGACTGATACAGACATTTACACAGTTTAGTCACTAACCCATGCATTCAGTCAGACACGTTTAATCACTCACTTATACAGTCAGTCACGCACCTACTAAATCATCCATTCAGACACTTATACACCCACTCATTCTTCAATACACCTTGGCATATATATATAAATATATAACATATTTAAACTTTACAGAAACAGACAATCAGTGATGTCATCAGTGATGTCATTTGAGATGTCATCAGTGATGTCATCAGTGATGTCACTGACCATGTCATGAATGATGTAATATGTGACGTCATCAGCAGTGCATTGTGGGCGCAAGTTATAGTTAGCTCATCTAACTATAACGGCCGAATTTCTCAGGATTTGTACGAGTGAAATGTCCAACTAACTATAACGTCCCTGAAACCTATGGTTTTTTCAGTGAATTTCTATGGTTTTTAAATGCTAATTTCTAACTATAACGTCCCTGAAACCTACGGTTTTTTCAGTGAATATATATATATATATATATATATATATATATATATATATATATATATATATATATATATATATTAGTCATCAAGGTATCCAAACAAGGATTCTCCGCACACCAAGGGAATATATATTTCAATCCTTTATTTGCAAACGTGCAAATTATCCCACTTCCACCACCTACGCATTTCAACCCCACCGGGTCTAGTTCACGGTAATGTGAGTCCATCTTTCATTTCTCTTTATATAATCCTGGCCCATCTGCGCCCACTATGAGGCATTCTGGGACACGTAGTTTCTCAAATACAGGTTATAGTTCTTTGAATATCTTATTCAAGTATTAACAATGTCCATACTGGGTATTCTATTTTGTTAGTATTTCAATGTACTGAATGTTGATGTTTACATTGATATTTCAAGCACCAATGAGAGCAGCGATTTAATGGCATGACACATGTTGCCTTATATTATTAGAAGTTACATTATGCCTTATCAACCTCTTGTTAGTGCACAATCTTGTGTATATTCATAGTGATTCCGGAGTGTCACATCAGATGATGTATAATCAGTATAGTACTGTCATTATCGGAATTTGGCTGTGATATAAATCTTTGTGGCTAAATGCCTATTTACTTCCTGATTGCATTTCTTGCAATACTTCTATTTGTTATTTTGAGACTCCCTCTGAGAACTGTTTCTCTTTCTTGTACACATTCCTTGATCCACTCTATTTCTTGTTATTTTGCTTCTGTAAGAATTATCCTGATACGTGTCAATGTTGGTGATGCCTATATGTACTTCTTACAGTTTTGGTTCTATTCAATTCTCATCTGGCTTCATAAATGTAGGTACATCTCTTCATCCCCGTTTAATCCATGTGGGGTCTTTGTCCTGAATCTGATAATCATCCTAGATTCTAGTCTTCTTAATTTGAGGGTTCTGTTGCCACCTCTCTCGCGTTTAGGTATTGTTACTAGTCCAAAGTACCAGATGTTCTGTCGGTCTTCATTGTGATGTGTTATCATGTATTTCGCAATTGCATAGGTCATGTTCCCATTTTGGATAGCTCGAAGATGTTCCAAGATTCGTTTTCTGAGGGGGCATATCGTGCTGCCTATGTACCGCATTGCACAGTGGCATTCAATCACATACACTACGTACATTGATTCACATGTTCTTTTTCATCAATTCTGAAGGTTTTACCCCTGAAGTCCAACATTTCTTTAACATTTTTGCCTATTCTGCAGGCTTTGCACTTAGTGCAATGTGTGAAGCCATTTTGTTGATTTACCAACCAGTTTTTCTTCGGATTCGCTGAGAAATGGCTTTTGACTAGTTTGTCTCTCAATGAGGGTACTTTGCGGTATGTTACACTTGGTCTTTCTCCTAATTTGTTGCCAATATCTGGATCTTTTTTGAGGATGTTCCAATGTTTTTTAAGGATATCAATGATCTTGTGATTCTCCTTGCTGTATGTAAGTATTAGTCTGATTGCTTTATCCTCCTTCTTTTGCTTTTCTTTGAAGGAATCTAGTTTTAGTTTCCTGGAATGTTTTTTCCATCTCCAGGTCATTCGAGCAGTTCCTTTTCATCCTTATGAATTCCCCTTAGGGGATGCTTTTTTTCAGTTGTTGTGGATGGAAGCTCTCGCCATGCAGTGTACTGTTGGTTGCTGTAGGTTTTCTGTATATTTTGGTTTCAATTCGATTGTTTTCTATATACACTGTAACATCTAAGAATTGTATTTCTTGGTTACTGATGTTGTATGTGAATTGTAGACCTACATTGTTATTGTTCAGAATTTGCATGTATTCAGTAAATTCCTCCTTGCTGCCGTTCCAAATAAAAAAAACAAGTCATCTATAAACCGCAACCACAGTACGATTTTTGCTGTGTGGGCCTCATTTTCCTCTCTCCAAGCAATGATTTTCTCCCACCACCCCATAGTGAGGTTTGCATAGCTTGGAGAGAAGGAAACTCCCATTGTGGTCCCGCATGTCTGGGAGTAGATTTGATTGTTGAACAGAAAGATGTTGTTTCTGAGGCATAATTCAATCATCTCAATAAGCATCCTGGTATGTTGTAGCTCCTGTATATTTCTTTGCTTTAAAAAGTAGCTGATAGCATTCAGACCTACTTCATGGCTAATTGAGGTGTAGAGGGACACCACATCTATGGTTGCTAGATGGTATCCTTCCTGCCAATCTGTGTTTGTTAATATCCGCAGGAAGTCTCTAGTGTCCTTAATATAGGAGCTTAAATTAATTACCAGTGGTGCCAAGTAGAAGTCCACATATTCAGAGAGATGTTCATATAATGAATTGCAGCTCGAGATTATTGGCCTCCCCGGGGATCTCTTAAGGTTTTGTGGACCTTAGGCATTACTGGGCTGTCATTACTGGGCTGGGCTGTCATTAATTAAAAAGGACTTTTCATCATCTGTTAGCAATCCTTCTCAATACCAATTTGTCAATTTTTACCTCCCGATCCAGAGTCAGATCATTTAATGGGTTTCTCATCAATTTGGTGTAGTTCTTTCTATCGTTCAGTTGTCTCATGGCTTCTTTGATGTAGTCATTTTTGTTTAGCAGCACCACATTCCCCCCCTTGTCTGCGGGCTTTATTATCAGATCTTCTTTATTCATAAGATGTTCCAGTGCTTGCCTTTCAGCCTTTGATAGATTCTCTTTTCCATTAGCATTGCATATTTTATCCATATTTTCTAGGTCAGACACCACTAAGTCATGGAATATATCTATTCTGTTGCCGGGACTGAGTACTGGATAGAATTTTGACTTCGGTTTGAGGCCACTGATCATATTTTTATCACCTGTGATGTCGAGTTCTTCCAATACTTGTGAGTCTGTCATTTCATTTTCCCCACCGCACTGCATAAGATCATAGGATGTCCTGAGGGTCGGTATGTCGGATATCGTGAGGTTGGTTTCTGGAGGTTTATGTGTTTCCTCCCATTTGCGAGTGTGCTCAGATTTAGAGAAGAATTTTGCAAGTTTCAACTTTCTCACAAATTTGTATATTTCCACTCTGGTATCGACATGATCATAATGTCGTTCAGGGCAGAAGGAGAGTCCTTTATTTAGTATGCTTTGTTCATGTTGGTTAAGGGTGTAGTTTGATAAATTGATTATTAGATTTTCTTTTGTTTTTTTCCTCATACTGTTATTTATTTTTGCTGACGATTGCGCAATGGATATCCCTTTGTTTTTTCCACTCCCTCTTCGCGTTTTTCTTCGTTTCTTGAATTTAATTGAAAGTCTCGGCCTCTTGCTCTCCCTCGCCCCCGTCCTCTTCCTTGGGTTTTGGGATTTCTCTGGTCGATATACATCAATTTCATCTCCTCTAAAAAAAGTATTGCGTCCTCCCACTCGCACATTTCTTTCTTCCTCACTCAAGTCTGATTCAGACTCACTTGTAATGGCAATTGCAGCGGTCGTTGTTTCTCCCATTGTCATTTTCCCTGAGTATAGTTGTTGTTTTAATGCATCAAACCTCCTAGCGAAGGTTAGGATAGCTTCAGTTTCATAATCTTTTTCGTCCCTTCTAAATTTTCTTTGTTTTCTTTGTTCCACCTCCGTTTCATGTTTATCAAGATTTTTTTCCATTTCCTTTCTCAGTTGTTTTGCCTCTTCTTCCTGTTTCAGAGTGGCAATTTGTGTCTCAATTTCTCCAATGGAAATATGCAGCTCCTCAATATCTTTTTTCGCGTACTTGATAATTATTAGTATCATATTTTTCGAGCATTGCATACTGTTTTTCCCCCATTTCTCCAACATTTCTGGCCTGGTATTGGGGTGATTTGGAAGTGTAAAGATCCTCAGGCCTCTCGGTATTCGATCAAGTTCAATATACTTCTCTAGGGTGATTATTTCCCAGCTCTTAGTGATTTCTTTTTTAAGCAATTTCTCCAGCTGGAGGAACAACTGTTTCATACTTTTATTGCCTAGATGTACATTTGCTCTTTCGTCTTCTTTTTCATTAAGTGGTGCTCCTTTCTGAAACATAGTTTCCGCTTTTTGCAGTCGTTTCGCTGCCCTTGCTTCCATTTTTATTAAACTGATTATGCTCCCAGTGTTATGCTATAACCTGAACAAAAGAATATGCCGTAGAACTCCTCACAAAGAGGATACAAATATCGAGATGTTAAGGAAGGGAAAGATAAGGCTAAACTGATGCTGAGAATATCTACCCTTATGAGTGGCAAAGATGAAAAGCAAAAGAAGGAGGACAAAACAATCAGACTAATACTTACATACAGCAAGGAGAATCACAAGATCATTAATATCCTTAAAAAACATTGGAACATCCTCAAAAAAGATCCACATATTGGCAACATAATAGGAGAAAGACCAAGTGTAACATACCGCAAAGAACCCTCATTGAGAGACAAACTAGTCAAAAGCCATTTCTCAGCGAATCCGAAGAGAAACTGGTTGGTAAATCAACAAAATGGCTTCACACATTGCACTACGTGCAAAGCCTGCAGAATAGGCAAAAATGTTAAAGAAATGGTGGACTTCAGGAGTAAAATCTTCAGAATTGATGAAAACATAACATGTGAATCAACGTACGTAGTGTATGTGATTGAATACCACTGTGGAATGCGGTACATAGGCAGCACGATATGCCCCCTCAGAAAATGAATCTTGGAGCATCTTCAAGTTATCCAAAGTGGGGACATGACCTATGCAATTACGAAACACATGATAACACATCACAATGAAGACCAACAGAACATCTGGTACTTTGGACTAGTAACAATACCTAAACACGAGAGAGGTGGCAAAAGAACCCTCAAATTAAGAAGACTAGAATCTAGGATGATTATCAGATTCAGAACAAAGACCCCACATGGATTAAAAGGGGATGAAGAGATGTACATACATTTATGAAGCCAGATGAGAATTGAATAGAACCAAAACTGTAAGAAGTACATATAGGCATCACCAACATCAACACATGTATCAGGATAAATCTCAAGGAAGCAAAATAACAAGAAATAGAGTGGATCAAGGAACGTGTACAAGAAAGAGAAACAGTTCTCAGAGGGAGTCGCAAAATAACAAATAGAAGTATTGCAAGAAATGCAATCAGGAAGTAAATAGGCACTTAGCCACAAAGATTTATATCACAGCCAAATTCTGATAATGACAGTATTATACTGATTATACATCATCTGATGTGACACTCCCGAATCACTGTGAATATACACAAGATTGTGCACTAACAAGAGGTTGATAAGGCATAATGTAACATCTAATTTTATACGGCAACATGTGTCATGCCATTAAATCGCTGCTCTCATTGGTGCTTGAAATAGCAATGTAAACATCAACATTCAGTACATTGAAATACTAACAAAATAGAATACCCAGTATGGACATTGTTAATACTTGAATAAGATATTCAAAGAACTATAACCTGTATTTGAGAAACTACGTGTCCCAGAATGCCTCATAGTGGGCGCTGATGGGCCAGGATTATATAAGTAGAAATGAAAGATGGACTCACATTACCATGAACAAGACCCGGTGGGGTTGAAATGCGTAGGTGGTGGAAGTGGGATAATTTGCACGCTTGCAAATAAAGGATTGAAATATATATTCCCTTGGTGTGCGGTGAATCCTTGTTTGGATATCTTGGTGACTAATAATTATTACGAGGGGCAGTCCACCCTCGACACCAGCACCCTCTGTGTGACAGAGCGCGTTACCATGGACTAATTGGTGGTGCATATACATATATATATATATATATATATATATATATATATATATATATTCACTGAAAAAACCATAGGTTTCAGGCACGTTATAGTTAGAAATTAGCATTTAAAAAACCTTAGAAATTCACTGAAAAAACCATAAGGTTTTAGGGACAGTTATAGTTAGTTGGACATTGCACTCGTACAAAACCCGTGAAATTCCCCCGTTATAGTTAGTTCAGGTAACTATAACTCGCGCCCCGCAATGCACTGCTGATGACGTCACATATTACATCACTCATGACATGGTCAGTGACATCACTGATGACATCACTGATGACATCTCAAATGACATCACTGATGACATCACTGATGACATCATCCAGTGACTGTGTGTTTCTGTAAAGTTTAATTTTTTTTTATATATATAGGGAAATATGAAGAATGAGTGGGTGTAGAAGCGCCTGAATGGATGATTTAGTAGGTGCGTGACTGAGTCTATAAGTGAGTGATTAAACGTATCTTACTGGATGCATGGGTGAGTGACTAAACTGTGTGAATGTCTGTATCCGTCTGTCTGTTGTTGTGTAAGCAACTGCATGGGTTTCTGACTAGCTAAATGAGTGTCTATATGGGTTATGGATTGGTTCTCTGAGTATCTGTATGGGTGCCTCAGTGTTTGTGTGGGTGGGGTGTGTGTGACTCTGTGCATAGATGTGTGAGTGGGTGATTCACTGGGTGCATGGTTTCAAGAGTGCGTCTGTGATGGACTGTATGGGTGGGTGAGTGTGTGTATGGGTGTGTTAGTGATTGAATGTATATCTCAGTGGTACATGTGTGAGTAACTACATATGTGAAAGGCAGTATATATGTGTGTTGGAGTATATAAATGGCTATAAGTGAGAGTGTGTGATTGTGAGAGTGGCTATATGGATGAGTGTGTACTTGCATCAGTGATTGCATAGGAGCGTAAGAATGTGCTAGTATTTTTATGAGTAAGTGAGCTGGTGTGTATAACTGTATAGGTGAGTAAATTGGAGTGTGATTAATTATTTGCATGACTGACTAGGTGTGTGAGTACCTCTATGGATGAGTTGCGTTGTGTGAGTGTTTATATAGGTGTATGAGTGCATATGATAGTCCTGTACTGAGTGACTGTAAGTATGAGTGACTGTACGGGTGAGTGAGTAGATGTGTGTGTGTAGACCTAAGAATCAGTGAGTGGGTATGTACTTATTGGTATTGGAGTGTGTATGGTTTTGAGAATGGCAGTCTGTAATGTAGAGTGGGTGTATCAAAACTTATATTAGGGTGTGAGAAGATGCATTAAATTCTCACATGGATGATGTCATCAGTGATGTCATCAGTGATGTCATTTGAGATGTCATCAGTGATGTCATCAGTGATGTCACTGACCATGTCATGAGTGATGTAATATGTGACGTCATCAGCAGTGCATTGCGGGGCGCGAGTTATAGTTACCTGAACTAACTATAACGGGGAATTTCACGGGTTTTGTACGAGTGCAATGTCCAACTAACTATAACTGTCCCTAAAACCTTATGGTTTTTTCAGTCAATTTCTAAGGTTTTTTAAATGCTAATTTCTAACTATAACGTGCCTGAAACCTATGGTTTTTTCAGTGAATTTCAAAGGTTTTTTAAATGCTAATTTCTAACTATAACGTGTCTGAAACCTATGGTTTTTTCAGTGAATTTCAAAGGTTTTTTAAATGCTAATTCCTAACTATAACATGTCTGAAACCTACGGTTTTTTCAGTGAATTTCAAAGGTTTTGTAAATGACAATTTTTAAATGTATTAATTGTTATATTTATTTTTTTCATACTGATTTACTACATTTTTAGAAACAATTTTTTTTTACATATTTTATTTTTTAAATTACATTGTAATTACATTATACATTACAAAAAATACTTTCTCAGAATGAATTACTTTAGTTTAAATACTTTGCACATAGGCAATAGACTTTTAAGTACAGTAGTTACAGTTGTTGCAATGGGCAACACATTTTCAAACACAATGCAACATTCAGCTCAATGTGAATTTCTAGTTAAATGCAATTAGTTACTTTATGGATTACTTTTTCTAACCACAGGACTGGATCCTAGATTCAGTCCTGGGACATCTCCTGTAAACAGTTGAGTAAAAGCGTTTTGGTTACAGTAGTGATTTTTAAGGAATATTATTGTATTTTAAAAGTTGACACTTAGAAACTTTTTCTCATAGAATCACCAATGTTATCCTATGGAAGGAAATTCACTTAGCAGGTAAAAACTGTTATCGTTACTTTTTCTTACTCAGTGTTGGATCCTGGATCCAGCACTGGTGCATCTCCTGTAAACAGTTGAAAGAATGCGTTTAAGTCATACAGGCGATTTTTAAGGAATATTTGTAGTTTGTGAAAATCGACACTTTGAAACTTTTCTGCTGAAAACCAGACAATGGATTCCTATGGAAGAAAATATAAGTTACTGGTAAGTACGGTTAAAATTACTTTTTAGGGTCAGTGCTGGGCTAAAAGATGCAGCACTGGGTTCTCTCCTGATAACAGGTGAGTAAATCGGAATTCGTATTTCGGCTGATTTTAGAGGAATATTTTAAAGTTCCAAAACTCCACACTTAGAAGAATTTCCAAGTGAAACCAGTCAATGTTAGCCTATGAAGGAAATTCAAGTTACCGGTAAGTACGGTTAAAATTACTTTTCAGGACCAGTACTGGGCTGAAAGATGCAGCATTGAGGTCTCTCCTGATAACAGGTGAGTAAATCGGAATTCGTATTTCGGCTGATTTTAGAGGAATATTTTAAAGTTCCAAAACTCCACACTTAGAAGAATTTCCAAGTGAAACCAGTCAATGTTAGCCTATGAAGGAAATTCAAGTTACTGGTAAGTACGGTTAAAATTACTTTTGAGGATCAGTACTGGGCTGAAAGATGCAGCACTGAGGTCTCTCCTGATAACAGGTGAGTAAATCGGAATTCGTATTTCGGCTGATTTTAGAGGAATATTTTAAAGTTCCAAAACTCCACACTTAGAAGAATTTCCAAGTGAAACCAGTCAATGTTAGCCTATGGAAGGAAATTCAAGTTACTGCTAAGTACGGTTAAAATTACTTTTCAGGACCAGTACTGGGCTGAAAGATACAGCACTGAGGTCTCTCTTGATAACAGGTGAGTAAATCGGAATTCGTATTTCGGCTGATTTTAGAGGAATATTTGTATGTTTCAAAAATCAACACTTTGAAACTTTTTCAGCAAAAAGCAGGCAATGATATCCTATGGAAGGAAATTCAAGTTACTGGTAAGTACGGTTAAAATTACTTTTCAGGATTAGTACTGGGCTGAAAGATGCAGCACTGAGGTCTCTCCTGATAACAGGTGAGTAAATCAGAATTCGTAGTTCGGCAGATTTTAGAGGAATATTTGCACAATGGTGAAGGGAGGGGCGGGGCCTGAGGTGACATCTGTGCAAACGCGCCCTGTGGCGCGTTTTAAGTTGGGGGATTAAGTCCCCTTGAATCATGAGGGTCCCTAGGGGCCAACTAGCCCACCAGGAACCTCCAGTATGCGCCAGGGGCTGCGTTGCAGAGACGTGTAGAGAGGCCACACCCCTTTTACACCTCTCTGCAACGCAGCTCTGTGGCGCTTTCTGGATGTACCTGTTGGGCTAGTTGGCCCCAGAGACCCTCAGGATTGAAGGGGATTTAATTCCCCATCTTAAAACGCGCCATGGGGCCTGTTTGCACACATGTCACCTCAGGCCCCGCCCTCCCTTCACCACTGTGCAAACGCGCCCGTGGCGCGTTTTAAGTCGGGGGATTAACTCCCTTGAATCCTGAGGGTCCCTGGGGTGCAACTAGCCCACCAGCTACCTCCATTAAGCGCCACAGAGCTGCGTTGCAGAGAGGTGTAAAAGGGGCGTGGCCTCTGTACACCTCTCTGCAAGGCAGCCCCTGGCGCATACTGGAGGTTCCTGGTGGGCTAGTTGGCCCTCAGGGACCCCAGTATTCAAGGGGAATTACTTCCCTTCTTAAACGCGCCAGGGGGCGCGTTTGCAGAGTACTGCAGGGAGGGGCGGGGCCTCGGCACGATGCCGTTTTTTTTTTTTTAATGGGAGGGGGCTGCGTGGCCCCCTTCCCTCGGCCACTTTTGGCCCCGGGGACCCCATCCCCCGGGGCCTGGGCATTTTTTTGTTTTATTAAAAAAAAAAAAACGGGAAGGGGCCGCGTGGCCCCCTTCCCTGGGCCTCTATTGGCCCCGGGGACCCCATCCCCGGGGCATGCCCTCTTTTTAAATAAAAAATATGGGGGGGCTGCGTGGCCCCCTCCTCAGGCCATTTAAGGCCCCGGGGACCCCATCCCCGGGGCCGGCCTTGCCCTTATTTTTTTAATTTTTTTAATTTTTTTATTTGGGGAGGGGGCTGCGTGGGCCCCCTCCCGGGCCACTTATGGCCCCGGGGACCCCATCCCCGGGGCCTGGCCTCTGGTTGGGGACTGTGGGGGTCCCCAAACCCCCCACAGTCCCGCCGGCTCCCCGTGTCCTACGGGAGCCGGCATTCCTTTTCCACATGGGGAGCATCTAACATGCTGCTCCCCGTGTGGAAAGCAATTGGTTTGCATTTTGAAAGAGAGAGCAGGTTTCCTGCTCTCTCTTTCAAAATGCAAACCAAGTTTGCTATGACAGGACGGGAGCCGCGAGGCTCCGTCCTGTCATAGCAAACTACAGTGTCCCGAGGGTAGGCACCCTGGGACACTGCAGGAGCCGGCCCTGGGGTTGGCGGTCCCCAGGGCCATCAAGGGCTCCAGGAGGGGGCCGCGCGGCCCCCTCCCTACATTTTGAAAGCCCCGGGAGGTGGTGGTCCCCGGGGCTTGGGGTCCAAAACGGACCCCCATTTTCAATGTTCTTAGTGCCCCGGGAGGTGGTGGTCCCAGGGGCGTGTGGGGGCTGGAGCCCCCCACACAGGTTTAAAAATAAATTTAAAAAAAGCCCGGGGAGGTGGCGGTCCCCGGGGCTGCGGGAGGGCTCAGAGCCCTCCCGCACCATTAATGATAAAGCCCCGGGGGTGGCGGTCCCCGGGGCTTGGGGCCCTTGGAGGCCCCCATACATAAAATAAACTCCCCCAGCATGCCCCCGGGACTTGGCGCACCCGGGGGCAAATTAACATCGAGCGCGGGAGACCGCGCTTCGATTCTTGCGGCAGGATCCGCGCTCCCTGAGCGCATCCTGCCGATTTTTTTTTTTTAAATGCTTTTTTTGCCCAGGGGGTCCTTGTGGGACCCCTGAGCAGGCCTAGGGGGTTAGGGTGTTTCTACCATGCCCCCTTTGTGCGTTTTGCGCACTTGTTTCTTTTTTTTCTCGGCGGATCCGCGCACCCTAAGCGCATCCCGCCGATTTTTTAAAAAAATGCTTTTTCTGCCCAGGGGGTCCTTGTGGGACCCCTGAGCAGACCTAGAGGTCAGGGTGTTTCTACCCTGCCCCCTTTTGCGCTTTGCGCACTTGTTTCTGTCCCTCGGTTCTACCGAGGACAAAATGGCTGCCAACACTTCCTGATTTGGAGTGTTGACAGCCAATTAGCATGCAGCTCGTGATCGGGAGGGTACGCGTATCCGACGCGCCCATAGATATATATGTGATTTTAATTGTGAATTTCTCAGGAACTACTGAACGGATTTACACCATTTTAGCAAAAGGCACCAGTCTGAACCAAGGGCTACCTCTTTGCCAAATTTGGGGTAATTCCGTTCAGCAGTTCAGGCTGTAGCTGCGACTAAAGGTTCCTATGGAAAAATGAATGGGGAAAACGCGTTTTGGGACCCCCCTTTTTCTCGGCCCCCGCTTGACGTATCACCCCGAGACTTTCAGGGTAGGAGCGGACCGGAGCGCCCCAACAAGTTGGAAGCTTTCGCGAAGATTCGTCAACCGGCGCCAACGTTATTGCAAATAGAATGTCGCGGATTTCCTATGGATAATAGGTCCTAACTATAACTATCTACTGGCGACCGCTAGTAGATATATATATATATATATATATATATATATATATATATATATATATATATACATATATATACATATATATATACATATATGAGGTTTTCACAATCCTGGAATGCCTCCGTCTCGGCAAAAGTCAGGTACGGACCACAACGTGCTTGATTGCTTTAAAGTGCGTTTATTGCAGAATAATCAGCATGAATTGAATAAGGCAAGTGCCCAGCATAATATACATATATATACATATACATATATATACATTTATATATTATCTACTGGCGGTCGCCAGTAGATAGTTATAGTTACAACCTATTATCCATAGGAAATCCGCGACATTCTATTTGAAATAACTCTCTTGCCGGTTGACGTATCTTCGCAAACTTTTCAAACTTTGTGGGGCGCTCCGGTCCGTTCCTACCCTGAAAGTCTCGGGGATTCGTCAGCGGGGGCCGAGAAAAAGGGGGGTCCCAAAACGCGTTTTCCCCATGCAATTTTCCATAGGAAACTTTAGACACGGCTACAGCCCGAACTGCTGAACGGAATTACACCAAATTTGGCAAAGAGGTAGTTCTTGGTTCAGAAAGAACCCTTTTTGTTAAATGGTGTAAATCCGTTCAGTAGTTGCTGAGAAAATCAAAAGTAAAAGTACATATATATCTATGGCCGAGTAGGGTCCGCGTACCCTCAGCGCACCCTGCGCGCACCGTCCCGATCACGAGCTGCATGTTAATTGGCTGTCAGCTGGCTGTCAACATTCCGATTCAGGAAATGTTGGCAGCCATTTTGTCCCTCGGTAGAACCGAGGGACAGAAACAAGTGCGCAAAGCGCACAAAGGGGGCAGGGTAGAAACACCTGACCCCTAGGTTTGCTCAGGGGTCCCACAAGGACCCCCTGGGCAAAAAAAAATAATAATTTTTTAAATCGGCAGGATGCGCTCAGGGTGCGCGAATCCTGCCGAAAATCGAAATCGACGCGGTCTCCCGCGCTCGAGTGCATTTGCCCCGGGTGGCCCAAGTCCCGGGGGCATGGTGGAGGTGGGTATATTGTTTGTATGGGGGCCTCAAAGGCCCCCAAGCCCCGGGGACCGCCACCCCCGGGGCTTTATAAAAAAAATGGTGCGGGAGGGCTTTCCTGCCCTCCCGCAGCCCCGGGGACCGCCACCCCCCGGGGCTTCTTTTTTTTAAATAAATAAGGTGTGGGGGGGCTCCATTACGGACCCCCAGAGCCCCGGGGACCACCACCTCCCCGGGGCTGTGCAATTTAAGGGAGGGGGGCCATGCGGCCCCCTCCTGGAGCCCTTGATGGCCCTGGGGACCGCCACCCCCAGGGCCGGCTCCTGCAGTGTCCCGGGGTGCCTACCCCGGGACACTGTAGTTTGCTATGGCAGGGCGGGAGCCTCGCGGCTCCCATCCTGCCATAGCAAACTGCTTTGCATATTGGAAGAGAGAGCAGGGAAACCTGCTCTCTCTTCCAATATCTAAAGCAAATTGCTTTTCCACACGGGGAGCTGCATGTCAGCAGCTCCCCATGTGGAAAAGCAATGCCGGCTCTCGAAGGACGCGGGGAGCCGGCGGGACCGTGGGGGCATTGGGGCTCCCCTCATGGTCTCCATTATTATGTATAGGCCCCGGGGGATGGGGTCTCCGGGGAGAATAAAAATTAGTGGTAGGAGCTATCAAAAATTTTATGGAGAAATAAGGAGTCGCGCACCCAGCGCGCCGCTCAGCGCGGCCCCTAGTGTGAACGCGTTGGGTGCGCGACTCCCAGCGCGGCCCCCTGGTGTAAACGCGTTGGGTGCGCGACTCCAAGGTAAACGCGTTGGGTGCGCGAATCCCCCAAATATTTTTTAAAAAACAGTAAATATACATGAAGTATATATGTTTAGATCTTGGGTGGCTCTAAAAAGAGCCCTTGTGTTTATTGATAGATTATGGTACCTACAAGTAAGTACCGATGCAGAGTCTAAAGTTGATGAGAAAGATTCTGTTACCCTCATCTGTAAAATGTACACCGTCTCTCCTATAGATGCCATCTATATTAAAACGCAGATTGTTGTTGAAAATGGACCCCATCCTATAATCTCTGAGATAAGCAGAAACAGCTTTATTGACATGTTTCCTAGCTTTCTCAAACTGTGGACAAAAATGATTGGACCACTGCCATTTCTGTCTTTGGCATATGTTCGAATAGACAAAGGCAGTTTGGAGGAAAAGTGACATGAATTCTGCAAAGGTGTCCTTCATAAGCATTTCCAGACCTACCCCAGTCAAAGTGCCTAGGTCATTGCCACCACAGTGCACAATTATGAGGTCAGGGTGTTGGAGATGCAAAAGGATTTAACCAATGGCATCAATTGGTGCCACTTTAATCCTCTCTGACCAATCCATTTAATGTCTACATTTGGCAAAGCTAAATCTTTGTCAATACCTCTGCTTTCAGCATACCTTTTGCACCAGAAAACATAGCTGTGTCCCACAATCCACACTGAAAGCATCTTGAAGGGATCAATGTAGGTAATAAAAAGATGTCTGTAGCTGAGGTAGGTAGGAGGGAAAATGAAATCTATCTAAAATGGTGGACAACATGCTGTTTTTAAGAAAGTAGAGATTTGATTGGCTGTTTAAGAACACTCTACATTCTAATATAGGGTGCATTTTTCTTTGTTTAGAAAGCATGTTTATTATTGGTTATAATGAAAAGTTTGCAAGGTACAGCAGAAAGGATAAGTGAATGCTTTGCAAAGCCAACCACACCTGCTGTTGTCATTTGCAACATTGTGTGGTGAACTTGTGACCTGACAGCTAAGTTGAATGTTGCATGAGCTGTTGCTATGGAAACTGATATTCAGAACAAGGGGTCCAGAAGCCATCTTCTTATTTCAGAAATACCAATAGTTGTACAATGTAGAGATGTGTCTCCAAAGAAGCTCAAAGAAGAATGATGGAAATGGGTGGGGTCCTTCAATAGTTACAATGGGAAATGTTATCAACCAATCAAAAGTTTTTTTCAAGTCACATGGGATCCGCGTACCGTGCGCACACGCAGCACGCACCCAACGCGAAGTCGCGAAATTGCATTTAAAAGTAATATAACTTTATTACATGTAAAAATATATTATTTTTATGCATAAGTAAGATAATGTCTGGCCCTAATATGTGTATTAAAGACATATATATGTCATTTTAGAACATATAAAAATTCGCGGGAGTCGCGTACACAGCGCGTACAGCACGCATATGACGTCACGCGAGGCGCGTGTCCGCGCAAGTGCCGCGTAGTATAATGCGCATGTGTCACCAATGTATAAACGTAAGAAGCGCGAACCGTTCGCATACTAATCGCGCACAACACGTAACATACGTATATCACGTAACTGTAAAACACGCACCCATCGCACACCCTACGCGGATCCTTCACGACTTTCAGAAAATGGCGGCTACAATCCGCGCACTGATCTTGTAAGGTACGCTGCCGGTGCGCGACTCCAAAAAAAAAAATTTTTTTTAAAAATTTACATTTATTAACAAATTATAAAACAAAACAAAAACTATTTATGTTTCAATATTTTTGAAAACATTTTTTTACAATTTATATTAAAAAAATATAAATATTTAAAAAAAAAAAAATAGGTAAAAATAAACAGATAAACATCTGTAGAAAGTTAGTATCAAAAAAATACATGTAACAAATATTACAATTAAATATTATCATTTAAAAAACCTTTGAAATTCACTGAAAAAACCATAGGTTTCAGGCACGTTATAGTTACAAATTAGCATTTAAAAAACCTTTGAAATTCACTGAAAAAACCATAGGTTTTAGGGACAGTTATAGTTAGTTGGACATTGCACTCGTACAAAACCCGTGAAATTCCCCTGTTATAGTTAGTTCAGCTAACTATAACTCGCGCCCCGCAATGCACTGCTGATGACGTCACATATTACATCACTCATGACATGGTCAGTGACATCACTGATGACATCACTGATGACATCTCAAATGACATCACTGATGACATCATCCACGTGATAATTTCATGCATCTTCTCACACCCTAATATAACTTTTGATACACCCACTCTAAATTACAGTCTGCCATTCTCAAAACCATAGACACTCCAACACCAAAAACTACATACCCACTCACTGATTCTTAGGTCTACACACACATCCACTCACTCACCTGTACAGTCACTCATACTTACAGTCACTCAGTACAGGACTATCATATGCACTCATACACCTATATAAACACTCACACACCGCCACTCATCCATAGAGGTACTCACACACCTAGTCAGTCATGCAAAAAATTAATCACACACCCATTTACTCACCTATACAGTTATACACACACCAGTTCACTTACTCATACAAATACTAGCACATTCTTACGCTCTTATACAATAACTGATACAAGCACACACGCATCCATACAGCCACTCTCACAATAACACACTCTCACTTATAGCCATTTAAATACTCTAACACACATATATACTGCCTTTTACATATGTAGTTACTCGCACATGTACCACTGAGATATACATTCACTCACTAACACACCCATACACACACTCACCCACCCAAGCAGTCCATCACAGATGCACTCTTGAAATCATGCACCCAGTGAATCACCCACTCACACATCTATGTATAGAGTCACACACACCCCTCCCACACAAACACTCAGGCAGCCATACAGATACTCAGAGAACCAATCAATAACCCATATAGACACTCATGTAGCTATTCGCAAATCCATGCATCCACTTACACACCAACAAACAGACGGATACAGACATTCACACAGTTTAGTCACTAACCCATGCATTCAGTAAGATACGTTTAATCACCCACTTGTAGAGTCAGTCACTCACGTACTAAATCATCCATTCAGACACTTATACACCCACTCATTCTTCAATACGCCTTTCCCTATATATATTAAACATATTTAAACTTTACAGAAACACACAGTCACTGGATGATGTCATCAGTGATGTCATTTGAGATGTCATCAGTGATGTCATCAGTGATGTCACTGACCATGTCATGAGTGATGTAATATGTGACGTCATCAGCAGTGCATTGCGGGGCGCGAGTTATAGTTAGCTGAACTAACTATAACAGGGGAATTTCACGGGTTTTGTACGAGTGCAATGTCCAACTAACTATAACTGTCCCTAAAACCTATGGTTTTTCAGTGAATATATATATATATATATATATATTCCTCTCCTCGCCACAATCCTCCGGAAAAACGAGTGCAGACCTCATTCAGTGCCAAAATTCTTTTTATTTTTACCAGTCCTCTGCCATTACGCGTTATATATATATATTAGTACTTACCACCCAGTGTCTTCTCTACCAGCAAGCTGTAAAATAAGAGAAAGAACATTACATTGTTTTAGAGAAATGAACTACAAGAACTAAATAACTAATTAAATCCTATTGGAGAGCAGCTAGTCCACTGCGTATAACAGGTAATAGGCAGAAGCAGGGGAGGGTACAGGGAGATAATAGGGAGTATGTAAAAGAAGTAGTGAAATTGTATTTATGTTACAGGTGCCCTGAAGACATTCGCCAGATATCCAGAGAGGAAGAGGCGAGGCGCAGCAGTGGCAGTCTCTCTTATCATCCCAATCGCCTTTTCCCCGCTTTACTGTGAGTGGATTATCTAATTGACTTGCAGTGGAGTCTGGGATTTGGGGAAAAGTTCTTCTGCTCCTGTGGAAGCTGAGTTTCAGGTGCGTGGTACTGACACCGTCCACTGACCCATCTTTCTCTATTGATGATAGGAGGTTAGGGAGAGGTTCGCTCTCCTCTTCCTCCCCATCATCTGTCACCAACAGCATGGTGATCTCAGACCTCTCAACAGGGACATCTTAAAGATTTTGGGGGCCCGCAGCCAAACAGATTTTGGAGCCCCCTGTTCAAAACAGCTTTGAATTTTCGATCCAATTTCAGCTTTTTCATGCCCTCTTTAGCCAGGTCGCTGACAGTGCACAGGCACACTCGTACAAATTTTAAATGTGCTTACATATAATATTTATGGATAGTGACTAGTGTTTTCACAGCAGGAGCTCACAAATATTACTACAAATAATTTCTGTGATGCTATCCCATTTCTCATATGTGAGGTCCTGTTTTAATCTAAAAGGATTTCTTTTAATATGTTACATGAAACATAAACACATCATTTCTCTTCAAAATGTCCATAATAGACTCTCAAACATCAACCACATTTAAAATAAATTAAAGGAAAACGGTATTTAAAATAATTTGTCTAAGAATTACTCAAGGTCATCAGGGGAATAATCTCTGCATAACAGAGCTGGCTCGATAAAGGGGGCCCCCTGAAAGGCTTGGGCCCTGGGCCAGAGCCCACTTTGCCCATGCCTTGAAATGTCTCTGCTTCTCAAAGTGTGACTTGAGACAGTTGATATGGAGGACCCTTAGGGGTGTCTGGGGGTGTTGAGGTCCACTAAGTAGGTGGCCTGCCCCTTCCTCTCAACAAACTCATAAGGCCCATTCAAACAGTCTTGAAGGGACCTGGGCTCCACTGGCTGTATTATTCACATTTTCTGCCCAGGCTGGAATTCCACAGCGGCAGCTGTCTGGTCAGCCCACTGCTTCATCACTTCCTGGCTAGCCAGCAAGTTCTCTGAAGCCTTCTTCCAGAATGTAGGGGCTGATTAGGATGGTGGGCGGACTTTCGTGCGGCTGCCACCCTAACGTAAACGGGACCGCCCGACAGGCTGTCGGCTGTGCCGACAGAGGCATTACGATGTGACTGCCACCAAGGCAGTTGCAATGCCTATCTTTTGCATTGCGGTGGGTGCTGCTGGCTGCAGCACATGCCGCAATGCAAAAAGGGGATAGAATATATATCCCTGCACTACGTGGCAGGCACCATGCGGTGCTTAGGGCAAAGGGGAAGGGGGCCTGCTACGGGCCCACAAAGTCCCTTTCTGCCTGTCTTTTCATGGCGAGTTACCTGCCATGAAAAGGCAGGCAGAAAGGGACATCATAATCCCTACGGCGGTGCATGGCAGGCACAACCACTATTGTAGGGATTGGATGTCCCTCCGACGCACCAGCAGGCTCAAGGAGCCCGTCGGATGCGTGGCGGTCGGTCTTTCCATGGTAATATGGCAGGTGGATTACATGGTTCCGATTGTGGTTGGACCGCCACTGACTTTCTGTCGGTGGCAGTCCCACCGCGATCGAAATTGGCCCCTTAGACATCTGGTTCTAGCATGTAGCTAATTACCTCCCAGGGAGGCTTCTTGGAAGCTTGCTCCCACCCCTTCCTAACCAGGCTGAGAGGTCTCCTTACAAGGTTCCAATACAAAAGCTCAAAGGGGCGAAATCCAACCCCCTTCTGTGGTACCTCCCTATAAGCAAAGAGCAGGCATGGTAAGAGGACTTCTTTACTGCTGCCTCGTGGGCTCAGTTAAGTTAATTTAAGTTAAAAAACATATATAGTGCAAGAGCTGCTCACCAGGGGTTTCCCACCACTTTAGCAACAAGTAAGGTTAATTCAAGCCCAACTTATTCAAAACAGCCAAGTTTTTAATTATCTGAGGAAAGAGGTCAGTGAAGTGCAGGCTGTCTGATGTTCCGGTAGGGTGTTCCAGAGCTTAGGATCGAGGTACTCAAAAGAGCAACCTCCCATGCGAGTTTGTTTGATCCTGGGAACAATGCACAGGGTGAGGTTACCTGAGCGCAAATGGTGGGCAGGCTGATTCAGCTTTATCAGGTTAGTGATATGGTGACTTTGAAAACATAGCAAGAGCCTTAAATTGGATACGTTGCTCCACCCTACCACAATGAAGCTCACAGAGGAGAGAAGAAGCTGAGACATATATTGCCAATCTGTAAGTCAACCTGGCAGCTGCATTCTGCACCACCTGCATGTGTCTCATGTCTCAAGTAAAGGATGTTCCCATAATCCAGGCAAGTCAAATTGAGTGCCTGGATAACAGTTCTTTGAGCAGGTAAGGGAAGAATCCAGATACATTTCCGTAACCATTTCAGGGTCACAAAGCAGATCGCAGATACCTTTGCTACCTGAGGCTTCATAGAGAGCTAAAAGCCTTGGGTCAGGGTCGCAAAGCTGGTCGCAGATAACTTTGCTACCTGAGGCTTCATAGAGAGCTAAAAAGTCTAGATCCTTGACTTTAAGTGCAGGGGCTGGAATAACGCCCAAAGTGTCCGGCCAGTTCTAAGGTCCCCAGAGTGACAAGTTCTAACCAAGCACTAGCACCTCTGTTTTCTCTCAATTTCAGCCAGTTTTTGTTAAAAGTGGGTAGCGAACACCGCTCCGCCAGCGGAGTTTGCAGAGTTTTGCCAACTCCACGCTCTTTTGGGAATGTGGAGTTCGGCAAAAACTCTGATTCCGCGGCGTGGTGGAGTTTGCCCCTACTGCTCACCCCTAATATACACACACCCCTTCCAGACCTCCGCTAGGCTCTGCCATTGGATAGCTAATCTGTGGCAAGATGGTACTTTGCAGTCTGATCGGCCATAGTGGAAGCCGACTAGTTGAGCAGTCTCTGGCAACGGAGGTGACATGCACGGTGCAGAGCATCATTGGCTGGCGCATCGTACCATCATGCGTGCCCACAGCCTCCTCCTCTTTGCAGCTGGGTCTTTTCTCTGCAATCCTGGCTGAAGGTGCTGTCACTCGTGCCGAGGCAGAGCTTCTTCTGCATGCCTCCAGTGCCTTCCTACTGCCTCCCAACCAGAGAACTGGTAGGTGAGCGGTCAGGGCACTAGGGCATATGGTCCGCGATCGGTTTGTTGGTGCCTAGGTCATCGCGGTGACTTTCGGGGTAGAGATTCTCAGTGTGCTGCCTGCACATCTGTCATTGTCTGTTGATAGCCATTTGCCACAGGTTTGAATAGTCTCTAAGATGGGACCTGTAGCATTGAATCTTTGTCTTTAGTTGCCTGACTGCTCTGAGTTCTTGATGTTACCGGCCAGATACTATTGAATGTGCTGCCTGCATACAATTTAGGGCGGAGTGGAATTCCACCGAGTTTTTAGGCAACTCCATGGAATTCTGCGTAGTGACACTCCGCCAACTCCAACCACCCCTAGTTGTTGTTCATCCACGTGGTTACATGAGCCAGGCAATAGTTCAATGATACAGAATTGTGGTTCTGAGTGGATGATAGAGAAAAGATGATTTGAGTTTCGTCCGCATAGGAGAATAAGGTCAAACCACAATGTTCCACAAGATCCGCCAGAGGGCAAACATAGATGTTAAAAAGTGCCAGTCTATGAGCCGAACCTTGCAGAACCCCAGGCATCAGTGCATGACGCATGGAAGAGTCGCTGCCAGAACAGACCGGGAAGGTTCAGTCTTTTAAAAATTAAGACAACCAGGCAAGTGCTGATCCCTGAAATACCAATTGTGCCGGTCTCTGAATGAGTGTATCATGAGATACACTATCGAAGGTAGCGTTAGGATCAAGCAAAATCAGCGCTGCCACCTCACCCTCTTCTAGGAGCTGCCTGAGTTGTTGTGTGACCCAGAGTAGGGCGGACTCTGTACTGTGCCCTGCTCTAAAGCCTGACTGGGAGTCATGAAGAAACTTTTGTGACTCCAAGAAAACTGAGAGCTGTTCATAGACATGTTTTTCTAATGTCTTAGACAAAATGGGGAGCAAAGAAATGGGTCTATAATTGGACCAGATAGACAGACCTAAACTCTGTTTCTTCATAAGAGGAAGGACCGTGGCATGCTTCTGAGACTGAGGGATAAACCCCTCCTGTAGCAAACGGTTGAGGAGCTTTACCAGAGGAAGCATGATGTCAGGATCCAGAAAGCAGAGCTTGGCAGGAGGAAGGGGGTCTTTGAGAGATCCAGATCTTATGGCTTGTGCCAGAGATGAAAACAGAGATAGGTCCAGAGCATCCCACGTATCAGTGTCTGATGGGTAAGGGGGGTAGTTCCGGTAATACGATTCCACCAAGGCCAAAGGAGACGGGCGACTATTGAACTGAGAAGGTTCCTCACTTAACCCCCTCAAATAGAATTGGATGTCCTGTACTTTACTCAGAAAGAAGAGCGCCATTTACTTGCATTGTCCCTGAGATAATAGAGATGTGGGGCCAATACTTCGAGGGTCAGAAAGCTCTTTAACTATTCTGAAAAGTGTTTTGGGGCAATTTTTTATGGAAATGATCTGTTAGAATAAAAAGTAGCTACAGAGAGGGTCCTCTAGATGAATATCCAGGTCTCCTAATAATACAAAGTTAGCTGATCTGAGGATTGTAGGGCTAATATATCAGGTAGAAGCTTGCCCCAGCTTCCTGCACTGCCTGGCAGATGATAAATCAAGGCGCCTGAATGAGTAAATTTAGAAGTGAGTTCCAGTGCAAAGGACATGGCTTCACAGGTTGAAATGTGCAGGTCTTGAATTTTACATTTGTATTTATCTTTAAATACTATAGCTATTCGCCTCCTGATCTGCCTAGTCTATCCCTCCTCACAATGGAATAATGTTGTGTAAGGGCTGCAATCATGTCTGGCATAGAGGCCCAATGAAGCCAGGTTTCTGTGAGAAACAAGGCAAGGTAGGCCCAATATCATGCCCTTCAGGGTCATGTTAAATCTATAAACAAGCCCATTTGTTTGTGGATGAAGGGTATGGAAAACGTGTAAGGAACTCCACACTCCTTCCACTTTGACTGCATATATGCAGACATAAAGTTGGTGCCCCTGTCAGACACCACTTTTTGGGTAAACCCACTCTTGTAAAAATCCACATCATGGCCCTAACCACTGCAGGTGCAATTTCAGTCGTCAGAAGTATGGCCTCTGGGTATCTTGTGGCATAGTCCACCAAGACCAGTATAAACCTGTTGCCAGAGGGTGTCTTTGGGTTCATGGGCTCTAAAATTTAATCCCTTGCCTGTCATTGGCACCCTTGGGTGGGCATCGACGGGAGCCCTGTCTTCTTACTAGCCTGATAGGTCAAGCAAGTCCTACAGAAGGTGTCTGAAGAAATCATCATCTGGGTCAGTAAAAGTGGGGGACCAGCCTGGCAAAGGTCTTGTGCTGTCCTAGATGTCCTGTCAGGGGTATCTCATGAGCCAGCCCGAGTAGAAAGTTGCTGCTGCATTGGGGAACTATCATTGCCCTTGTTGCCCCATGCACAGGAGCCTTAGGCAACTATACCGGAGGACATCCTTCCAGTAGATGCAGTGATCTCTAGAGGCATCACCAGCTGCCTGGGCTTCAGCCTGTTGCCTCATGCCCTCCAGGGTTGAGCACCCCTTCTGTGCCTTACAGAACTCCTCCTTAGTGGGTCCTCCTTCTGCTTGTCACCCAGCAAGCTCAGGTAGGTCACCAAGAGAGGCAATGTCCTCCCCAGTGGGCTTTGGTGCAGCTTCATCTGGCACCCCATCCACCTCATCTGTCGGACATTAAGGGACTGGTTTTCCCTTGGCCCTCCCCTCTCTTGGCAGCTGTCTGAGACATTTTTCCAGGCTCCTGACCTCCTTTACTCTCTCCCTTGTCAGCTACTGTCCAGGTGGTCACACACACCCACTCAGGGGACCCCAACATTTCCAGGTATTACCTTAACTCTACTTCCTTCCAGGCAGTGTGCTCAAGATCATTCCTTAGCAAACAATCCATAGACATGGCAGGGCTCACATCAACTTTCAGAAGACCTGCGAACCCCCCACTCAAAGGGAACTAGAGGCACAGGGTAGTGGCTCTTCTGGTTGTCTGCTACCAGAACCTGGCAGCATATATTGAAAATAACTTGCTCTGAGGACACCAGATGGCACCTTATTGTAGTCATATTGGCTCATGTGTCCCTTAGAGACTTCACATTCTGTCCATTGATGGTGACCCACTGCCTATATTTTGCAGTAGTGGAAGACATGTGGGCTTTGTGCACTTCCTCCTCATCACCCAGGGACACTAGGTTAACCTCACTGACTCTCCCCCCACAAACTGGGGCCAACTCCTACTCAAGCACTATACTAGCCAACCTTGGGTGTTTCACTCCACTGGAAGGCTGTGCCCTCTTAGGGCAATTTGTGTCATCCTTGATGTGCACATAACATTCATATGACTTGGGGACAGACTTGCTATGATTCGTATCACAGAAACCTCTCTTTTGGTGTCCAGATTAGGACCCTTTCCCTTGAAAACGATTTTGGGGTCCTTGGGAGAACTCCTTCCTTTTACCTTCCTTCTTCTGGTGGGAACCCTGACCACCCTTTCAAGAGTCCCCCCCCCAGATGCCTTCTTGGACAGTTTGGTGCTGTCACACAGGCCCGCCTCTTCAGCAAGCTTCCTGGGGTCAGTCAGCTTGCTATCTGCCAGGTGTTGGTGCAGCTCTGTAAAACATGTATTGAGCATCAGGTTGTACAGCCCAGTGAGATTATTTACCTTTCTGCCCCTCACCCAGCCCTTCAGTACCTTGCTGGGGTTATCTAGGAAGTCCACCCAGGACTGGCTTCGGCTTGTGGCTGTCCCTGAACCTCCATTTAAACCTCTCAGGGGTCAGCTCAAATTTGTTAAGAAGAATGGCCTTTATGGGGGCATACTTGGTCTGGTCCTCTACCTCTAGTGTCAGGAGTGTGTCCCTCCCCACAGTGGGCATATACCTCCACAGGCTACCCCCTAGTACTCCTCTTAGACCTTGTGTACCCTTAGAGCCACTTCATAAGCTGAGACTTATTTATCTATGTCATCTCCCACCACATAACTTGGGCCCAGGTCCTTGGGGATGAGAACCCTCACCTCTCCATTAGACACTGCTGATTTGATGCCACCATTACTGCTGGACTCTATCTGCTTAGCTCTAAAGTCCAGCTCTCTGAGACTTAGCTCATGGGCCATTCACGTTTCCTCCATGGCTAGTCTCTTCTCCTCCAAACCTTTTTCTTTCTCCTGTTTCAATTAATCCACTTCTTACTTGAGCTTTTTTTCTTCCCTCCTGTCCTCGAACTCCTCTGGGGACAGGTCTATGAAAAAACACACTGCTCCCTGCACAGGGAGGGATGTCTAATCCTGGGAGTAGGCTACCCCCCTCAACAGACTGCCTTTGAAGCTCCTCCTGTTGGTCCTTTTCTAATTCCTCCTCATCCAGCTCGCCCTCCTCATCATCTGTTGCCAACTGGTATGCCTCTGCCTATGCCCTAAAGACCTTTTGGAGCTCTGACTTTTTATTGCTCCTCTTAGTGGGCAGTCCCCTCTCCTGACGAAACTCCTTGAGCTGGGCCACAGTGTAGCTCTCCAGATTGACTACCTCAAACTCCATCGTTGCAGCTGAGGTTACAGACACAACATCAGATAGAGAGAGAATACATTTGGAAAAGCATAAAAAGGCCAATCAGGGAGAATTTAAAATGAGGTCAACTCTGATGTCAAAATATTTATCTGCCACTTTTGTGAAACACAAACCACTGCATGGTACAGCACTAACACAAGCCCTGATCCCACCGCTGCCACCAATGTGAGAAATTGGGTTGTTGGTTGACTGGGGTGTGAGCCTTGGTCAAGCAATAGCCACAGTCCCTTGCAGGATAAACTACAAAAAACTGACAGTGCACAGGCACACTCGTACACATTTTAAATGTGCTTACATATAATATTCATGGATAGTGACTTGTGTTTTCACAGCAGGAGCTCACAAATATTACTACAAATAATTTCTGTGATGCTCTCCCATTTCTCATATGTGAGGTCCTGTTTTAATCTAAAAGGATTTCTTTTATTATGTTACATGAAACATAAACACATCATTTCTCTTCAAAATGCCCATAATAGACTCTCAAGCATCAACCACATTAAAAATAAATTAAAGAAAAACGGTATTTAAAACAATTTGTCTAAGAATTACTCAAGGTCATCAGGGGAATAATCTCTGCATAACAGAGCTGGCTCGATAAAGGGGGCCCCCTGAAAGGCTTGGGCCCTGGGCCAGAGCCCACTTTGCCCATGCCTTGAAACGTCTCTGCTTCTCAAAGTGTGACTTGAGACAGTTGATATGGAGGACCCTTATGGGGTGTCTGGGGGTGTTGAGGTCCACTAAGTAGGTGGCCTGCCCCTTCCTCTCAACAAACTCATAAGACCCATTCAAACAGTCTTGAAGGGACCTGGGCTCCACTGGCTCTATTACTCACATTTTCTGCCCAGGCTGGAATTCCACAGGGGCAGCTGTCTGGTCAGACCACTGCTTCATCACTTCCTGGCTAGCCAGCAAGTTCTCTGAAGCCTTCCTCCAGAACGTAGAGGCTGATTAGGATGGTGGGTGGACTTTCATGCGGCTGCCACCCTAACATAAATGGGACCGCCCGACAGGCTGTCGGCTGTGCCGACAGAGGCATTACGATGCGACTGCCACCAAGGCGGTTGCAATACCTATCTTTTGCAACGCGGTGGGTGCTGCTGGCTGCAGCACATGCCGCAATGCAAAAAGGGGATAGAATATATATCCCTGCACTACGTAGCAGGCACCATGCGGTGCTTAGGGCAAAGGGGAAGGGGGCCCACAAAGTCCCTTTCCGCCTGCCTTTTCATGGCGAGTTACCTGCCATGAAAAGGCAGGCGGAAAGGGACATCATAATCCCTACGGCGGTGTATGGCAGGCACAACCACTATTGTAGGGATTGGATGTCCCTCCGACGCACCAGCAGGCTCAAGGAGCCCGTTGGATGTGTGGCGGTCGGTCTTTCCATGGTAATATGGCAGGTGGATTACATGGTTCCGATTGCGGTAGGACCGCCACTGACTTTCTGTCGGTGGCGGTCCCTTCGCCATCGAAATCGGCCCCTTAGACATCTGGTTCTAGCATGTAGCTAATTACCTCCCAGGGAGGCTTCTTGGAAGCTTGCTCCCACCCCTTCCTAACCAGGCTGAGAGGTCTCCTTACAGGGTTCCCATACAAAAGCTCAAAGGGGCGAAATCCAACCCCCTTCTGTGGTACCTCCCTATAAGCAAAGAGAAGGCATTGTAAGAGAACTTCTTTACTGCTGCCTCGTGGGCTCAGTTAAGTTAATTTAAGTTAAAAAACATATATAGTGCAAGAGCTGCTCACCTGGAGTTTCTCGCCGCTTTAGCAACAAGTAAGGTTACTTCAAGCCCAACTTATTCAAAACAGCCAAGTTTTTAATTGTCTGAGGAAAGAGGTCGGTGAAGTGCAGGCTGTCTGATGTTCCGGTAGGGTGTTCCAGTACTTAGGATCGAGGTACTCAAAAGAGCAACCTCCCTTGCGAGTTTGTTTGATCCTGGGAACAATGCACAGGGTGAGGTTACCTGAGCGCAAATGGTGGGCAGGCTGATGTAGCTTTATCAGGTTAGTGATATGGTGAGGTGCAGCGTCTGCCCTTGCTTTGAAAACATAGCAAGAGCCTTGAATTGGATACGTGGCTCCACCCTAACCCAATGAAGCTCACAGAGGAGAGAAGAAGCTGAGACATATATTGCCAATCTGTAAGTCAACGTGGCAGCTGCATTCTGCACCACCTGCATGTGTCTCATGTCTCAAGTAAAGGATGTTCCCATAATCCAGGCGAGTCAAATTGAGTGCCTGGATAACAGTTCTTTGAGCAGGTAAGGGAAGAATCCAGATACATTTCCGTAACCATTTCAGGGTCACAAAGCAGATCGCAGATACCTTTGCTACCTGAGGCTTCATAGAGAGCTAAAAGCCTAGGGTCAGGGTCGCAAAGCTGGTCACAGATAACTTTGCTACCTGAGGCTTCATAGAGCGCTAAAAAGTCTAGATCCTTGACTTTAAGTGCAGGGGCTGGAATAACGCCCAAAGTGTCCGGCCAGTTCTAAGGTCCCCAGAGTGACAAGTTCTTACCAAGCACTAGCACCTCTGTTTTCTCTCAATTTCAGCCAGTTGTTGTTAAGGGTGGGTAGAGAACTCCGCTCCGCCAACGGAGTTTGCAGAGTTTTGTCAACTTCACGCTCTTTTGGGAACGCGGAGTTTGGCAAAAACTCTGATTCCGCGGTGTGGTGGAGTTTAACCCTACTGCCCAGCCCTAATATACACACACTCCTTCCAGAGCTCCGATAGGCTCCGCCATTGGATAGCTAATCTGTGGCAAGATGGTACTTTGCAGTCTGATCAGCCATAGTGGAAGCCGACTAGTTGAGCAGTCTCGGGCAACGGAGGTGACGTGCATGGTGCAGAGCGCCATTGGCAGGCGCATCGTACCATTGTGTGTGCCCACAGCCTCCTCCTCTTTGCAGATGGGTCTTTTCTCCGCAATCCTGGCTGAAGGTGCTGTCACTCGTGCTGAGGCAGAGCTTCTTCTGCATGCCACCAGCGCCTTCCTACTGCCTCCCAGCCAGAGAACCGGTAGGTGAGTGGTCAGGGCACTAGGGCATATGGTCCGCGATCGGTTTGTTGGTGCCTAGGTCATCGCGGTGACCTTCGGGGTAGAGATTCTCAGTGTTCTGCCTGCACATCTGTCATTGTCTGTTGATAGCCATTGGCCACAGGTTTGAATAGTCTCTAAGATGGGACCTGTAGCATTGAATCTTTGTCTTTAGTCGCCTGACTGCTCTGAGTTCTTGATGTTACCGGCCAGATACTATTGAATGTGCTGCCTGCATACAATTTAGGGCGGAGTGGAATTCCACTGAGTTTTTAGGCAACTCCATGGAATTCTGCGTAGTGACACTCCGCCAACCCCGCCCACCCCTAGTTGTTGTTCATCCACGTGGTTACATGAGCCAGGCAATCATTCAATGATACAGAATTGTGGTTCTGAGTGGATGATAGAGAAAAGATGATTTGAGTTTCGTCCGCATAGGAGAATAAGGTAAAACCACAATGTTCCACAAGATCCCCCAGAGGGCAAACATAGATGTTAAAAAGTGCCAGTTTATGAGCTGAACCTTGCGGAACCCCAGGCATCAGTGCGTGACGCATGGAAGAGTCAATGCCAGAACAGACCTGGAAGGTTCAGTCTTTTAAAATTTAAGACAACCAGGCAAGTGCTGATCCCTGAAATACCAATTGTGCCGGTCTCTGTATGAGCATATCATGAGATACAGTACCGAAGGTAGCGTTAGGATCAAGCAAAATCAGCGCTGGCACCTCACCCTCTTCTAGGAGCTGCCTGAGTTGTTATGTGACCAAGAGTAGGGCGGACTCTGTACTGTGCCCTGCTCTAAAGCCTGACTGGGAGTCATGAAGAAACTTTTGTGACTCCAAGAAAACTGAGAGCTGTTCACAGACATATTTTTCTAATGTCTTAGACAAAATGGGGAGCAAAGAAATGGGTCTATAATTGGACCTGATAGACAGACCTAAACTCTGTTTCTTCATAAGAGGAAGGACTGTGGCATGCTTCTGAGACTGAGGGATAAACCCCTCCTGTAGCAAACGGTTGAGGAGCTTTACCAGAGGAAGCATGATGTCAGGATCCAGAAAGCAGAGCTTGGCAGGAGGAAGGGGGTCTTTGGGAGATCCAGATCTTATGGCTTGTACCAGAGACGAAAACAGAGATAGGTCCACAGCATCCCAAGTATCCAGTGTCTGATGGGAAAGGGGGGTAGTTCCGGTAATACGATTCCACCAAGGCCAAAGGAGACGGGCGACTATTGAACTGAGAAGGTTCCTCACTTAACCCCCTCAAAGAGTATTGGATGTCCTGTATTTTACTTAGAAAGAAGAGCATCAGTTACTTGCATTGTCCCTGAGATAATAGAGATGTGGGGCCAATACTTCGAGGGTCAGAAAGCTCTTTAACTATTCTGAAAAGTGTTTTGGGGCAATTTTTTATGGAAATCATCTGTTAGAATAAAAAGTAGCATGAGCCTTTTTACACAGGCCCTTATACTGTTTCAAGGACATTTTAAATTAGAGTTTGGAGGAATCATCGTAGCGAAGCCTCCAAACCCTCATCAGTCCCTTACAGACAGTCTTGGCTGCCTGTAGCTCCTCAGTGAGCCATGAGGCCGGGAGGTGAAGCCTGTTGGGGCGATCGGTTTTTGAAGTCAGAATATTTACTGAGGAGCTTTTGAGCCACTCATGCAGTTGAGGTTGATCTAGCTTAACCTCTTCCAATGAATTGGGAATCAAACTTCTCAGGTGGCTGTTGCGAGCTCCCATGTCCAGCCTTGACCAAGCCCTCGTCCTAATCTGTGGTTTGTTCCACTTCCTTGCAGCATCAGGAAGATTTGGTACACAGAAAGGGACTGCCCGGTGACCCAAACACAGAAGTGGCACCAGAGGAAGGGAACACAGATTTTTTTATATTAGAAAAAACTGGATCTAACAAGTGCCCTGCTTGGTGGGTCGGAATATGACTCATGAGGTTAAGATCCAATGCTCCTAAATCTTCACTTAGGTTTTGTCCAATGCTACAGAGAGGGTCCTCTAGATGAATATCCAGGTCTCCTAATAATACAAAGTTAGCTGATCTGAGGATTGTAGGGCTAAAATATCAGGTAGAAGCTTGCCCCAGCTTCCTGCACTGCCTGGCAGGTGATAAATCAAGGCGCCTGAATGAGTACATTTAGAAGTGAGTTCCAATGCAAAGGACATGGCTTCACAGGCTGAAATGTGCAGGTCTTGAATTTTACATTTGTATTTATCTTTAAATACTATCGCTATCCCACCTCCTGATCTGCCTAGTCTATCCCTCCTCACAATGGAATGATGTTGTGTAAGGACTGCAATCATGTCTGGAATAGAGGCCCAATGAAGCAAGGTTTCTGTGATAAACAAGGCAAGGTAGGCCCATAATCATGCCCTTCAGGGTCATGTTAAATCTCTAAACAAGCCCATTTGTTTGTGGATGGAAGGGGGTGGAAAACGTGTAAGGAACTCCACACTCCTTCCACTTTGACTGCATATATGCAGACATAAAGTTGGTGCCCCTGTCAGACACCACTGTTTTGGGTAAACCCACTCTTGTAAAAATCGCCATCATGGCCCCTAACCACTGCAGGTGAAATTTCAGTCCTCAGAAGTATGGACTCTGGGTATCTTGTGGCATAGTCCACCAAGACCAGTATAAACCTGTTGCCAGAGGGTGTCTTTGGGTTCATGGGCTCTACAATTTAATCCCTTGCCTGTCATTGGCACCCTTGGGTGGGCATCGATGGGAGCCCTGTCTTCTCACTAGCCTGATAGGTCAAGCAAGTCCTACACAGGGTGTCTGAGGAAATCATCATCAGGGTCAGTAAAAGTGGGGGACCAGCCTGGCAAAGGTCTTGTGATGTCCTAGATGTCCTGTCAGGGGTATCTCATGAGCCAGCCCCAGTAGAAAGGTGCTGCAGCATTGGGGAACTATCAGTGCCCTTGTTGCCCCATGCACAGGAGACTTAGGCAACTATATCGGAGGTCATCCTTCTAGTAGATGCAGTGATCTTTAGAGGCATCACCAGCTGCCTGGGCTTCAGCCTGTTGCCTCATGCCCTCCAGGGTTGAGCACTCCTTCTGTGCCTTACAGAACTCCTCCTTAGTGGGTCCTCCTTCTGCTTGTCACCCAGCAAGCTCAGGTAGGTCACCAAGAGAGGCAATGTCCTCCCCAGTGGGCTTTGGGGCAGCTTCCTCTGGCACCCCATCCACCTCATCTGTGGTACATTAAGGGACTGGCTTTCCCCTGGCCCTCCCCTCTCTTGGCAGCTATCTGAGACATTTTTCCAGGCTCCTGACCTCCTTTACTCCCTCCCTTGTCAGCTACTGTCCTGGTGGTCACACACACCCACTCAGGGAACCCCAACATTTCCAGGTATTACCTGAGCTCTACTTCCTTCCAGGCAGTGTGCTCAAGATCATTCCTTAGCAAACAATCCACACACATGGCAGGGCTCACATCAACTTTCAGAAGACCTGCGAATCCCCCACTCAAAGGGAACTAGAGCCACAGGGTAGTGGCTCTCCTGGTTGTCTGCTACCAGAACCTGCCAGCATATATTGGAAATTACTTGCTCTGAGGACACCAGACGGCACCTTATTGTAGTCATATTGGCTCATGTGTCCCTTAGAGACTTCACCTTCTGTCCATTGATGGTGACCCACTGCCTATATTTTGCAGTACTGGAAGACATGTGGGCTTTGTGCACCTCGTCCTCATCACCCAGGGACACTAGGTTAACCCCACTGACTCCACCCCCCCCCCACAAACTGGGGCCAACTCCTACTCAAGCACTATACTAGCCAACCTTGGGTGTTTCACTCCACTGGAAGGCTGTGCCCTCGTTGGGCAATTTGTGTCATCCTTGATGTGCACATAACATTCATATCACTGGGGGACAGACTTGCTATGATTCGTATCACAGAAGCCTTTATTTTGGTGTCCAGATTAGGACCCTTTTCCTTGAAAACGATTTTGGGGTCCTTGAGAGAACTCCTTCCTTTTACCTTCCTTCTTCTGGTGGGAACCCTGACCACCCTTTCAGGAGTCCCCCCCCAGATGCCTCCTTGGACAGTTTGGTGCTGACACAGAGGCCCGCCCCTTCAGCAACCTTCCTGGGGTCAGTCAGCTTGCTATCTGCCAGGTGTTGGTGCAGCTCTGTAAAACATGTAATGAGCATCAGGCTGTACAGCCCAGTGAGATTATTTACCTTTCTGCCCCTCACCCAGTCCTTCAGTACCTTGCTGGGGTTATCTAGGAAGTCCACCCAGGACTGGCTTCGGCTTGTGGCTGTCCCTGAACCTCCATCTAAACCTCTCAGGGGTCAGCTCAAATTTGTTAAGAAGAATGGCCTTTATGGGGGCATACTTGGTCTGGTCCTCTACCTCTAGTGTCAGGAGTGTGTCCCTCCCCACAGTGGGCATATACCTCCACAGGCTACCCCCTAGTACTCCTCTTAGACCTTGTGTACCCTTAGAGCCACTTCATAAGCTGAGACTTATTTATCTATGTCATCTCCCACCACATAACTTGGGCCCAGGTCCTTGGGGAGGAGAACCCTCACCTCTCCATTAGACACTGCTGATTTGATGCCACCATTACTGCTGGACTCCATCTGCTTAGCTCTAAAGTCCAGCTCTCTGAGACTTAGCTCATGGGCCATTCACGTTTCCTCCATGGCTAGTCTCTTATCCTCCAAAGCTTTTTCTTTCTCCTGTTTCAATTAATCCACCTCTTACTTGAGCTTTTTTTCTTCCCTCCTGTCCTCGAACTCCTCTGGGGACAGGTCTCTGAAAAAACACACTGCTCCCTGCACAGGGAGGGATGTCTAATCCTGGAAGTAGGTTACCCCCCCTCAACAGACTGCCTTCGAAGCTCCTCTTGTTGGTCCTTTTCTAATTCTTCCTCATCCAGCTCACCCTAATCATCATCTGTTGCCAACTGGTATGCCTCTGCCTATGCCCTAAAGTCCTTTTGGAGCTCTGACTTTTTATTGCTCCTCTTAGTGGGCAGACCCCTCTCCTGACAAAACTCCTTGAGCTGGGCCACAGTGTAGCTCTCCAGATTGGCTACCTCAAACTCAAACTGCATGGTACAGCACTAACACAAGCCCTGATCCCACCGCTGCCACCAATGTGAGAAATTGGGTTGTTGGTTGACTGGGGTGTGAGCCTTGGTCAAGCAATAGCCACAGTCCCTTGCAGGGTAAACTACAAAAAGTCACTGAATTAAACTGTGCTTAACCCTTGGTTAAGCACATGGTTAAGCATGTGTAGTGCTTGATTTACTAATTTTTTTTAGTTGTTACTTACACTTTGAGGATGTGAATACTGCAAACGTAGTATTATTACTCAAAAATGTAAACTTACTCAACGTGTTACCTTTGTGATTTATGCTCACAGTGTGTGGTAAGCACCTGCATGGGTTTAGCAAGCACTGCAGAAGTTGAAGTTAACTGGTCACAGTATCCAGTCATTCCCAAAAATGTGCAAACATGAGATTGGGTTGTAGGTCGGGGCATTTCCATAATTGCATTAACTATCAACAAAAATGTTGCCGGCGCCAGGGTGAATATCATGACTTAGATAATGCACTTGGGACTGGCAGTATGGCGACTTATCATTTGAGACCTAATGGCCATGGTGAGCCAAGTATATCAGCAAAGCAACAGTGTCCTGTTAACATCCCTGATAGTAGGGGGATGCAACCAATATGCCATCCATATACTGTACAAGAATGTTACTTGAAGCTATTGGAATCACATCTAAAGCTTATTCAAGAGCTTGCGAAAAAATAGGGGGTGGTTCAATATAACCTTGAACTAGTCTTGTCCACATTAGTTGGCACCCCCTACATTTGAATCCAAAGAAATGCTCACCATCTGGATAGAGTGAAATGAAGGCAAAAGCTGCACACATATCAATGACGCTACAGGAAGCAGAATTGGGAGGAATAGATGTCAAAATAGTTGCAAGGTTAGAAACTGGGAAATCAAAGGAGAACAATTGGATTAAAAGCCCTTAGGTCTTGCACTGACTTTCTTACAGGAACAATAAAAGAGTTGCATGGACTTCTAGTGATGACCAGTTCACATTGGACAAACGGGAAGCTCTGAAAGGTTTTATTCGAGTTTCAACTTCTTCAGAAAAAGCATACTGAGGGTTCTTAAGGAGGCCTTTTCCTGGTTTCAGTGTTATCACTAAGGGTGGAACAATCCACATGGAACCTACTTCATTTGGCTCCAGGGACCATATGCATTTTGGTACTGAAGAAACAATTCATTAGGAATTTGAAAATTATTTTGGGTAATTTGAACATCAGACACATCGACAATTTGGCAGCAACTTCCTCTGGCAATACCACTGGAACGTCGAATTATACTCTATCCAGGGTAAATGAGATGGTACAATTCAACTTGCATAATAGGTCCCTTCCTAACAGGTTCACTTGGGACATTGAACTCAACAAGGATGCATGTTATTTAGACAGAAATCCTATGATTATAGATATTGCCCGTGACAGGAGGTGTGTAGCATTTTCATTAGTAAAACAGTCTGCTCAGACTGTTTTGCCCCAAATGGGAAGATATGGGAAATCAGACGCCCTTAGTGTAGATCTCCTCTCTTCTTATAACTCTGTCCTTTAAAATGGGTCCCTTTTGGTCTATGGAAAGGAGGGAAGCTTGAATGTAGTTTTCTATTCTCCTCACACTGTCTGTCATTGGAAACTCCATTTTGGATAACAGTTCTGTAACTGGTCAATAGTTGCTGCTTGTGAGTTACCCTGGGCGGAGCTGGTGGAGTGCAACTACGTGGAGGTCCACGGAGTTGGGGGGAAACTCCGCTCCGCTCTGCCACCCGCCTCCACCCCCCCAATACAATAATAGTGATAACTTAATTTAAAAAAAATAAAGTCACTTACCTGTATTGCGGCGTCCCCGGGCTGCCCTCCTCCTCCTCGACGAACATCTTGCATGAACTGCGCATGCGTGCGCGCATGCGCATTTCTCACAAAGAAATGCGCGCGCGCATGCCCAGTTCGTGCAGAATGTCCGGCGAGAAGGAGGAGGGCAGCCCGGGGACGCCCTAATACAGCCAAGTGACTTTATTTTTTTTAAATTAAGTTGTCACTATTATTTTATTAGGGGGAGTGGAGGCGGGGGCCAATTTAGCGGGAGCTGGCTAACTCCGCTCCGCTGCGGAGTCAGAGTTTTTTTCCCTACTCCGCGTTCTCAGCGGAGTAGGGAAATCTCCGCACACTCCGCCGGCAGAGCGGAGGTCTCCGCCCACGCCTACTTGTGAGGGAAGGGATTGAAGGAAGTTACGAAAAATACTTAAAATTGCATAGCCCCAGGATTATGACTCCAAGATTCAGAGTTGAGGAGGGCCTATTCAGAATGGCCAGTCCTGGCAGGACATTCATTCTCCCAAAGTACAACTGGCCGTAATTATGATACACATTTGGAGTTGAGGCATTCCTTCTTGGAAGCTGAGTCTGGTGGTTTCGGGGTCCTTCGTGAGCGAGAGAATGAGCTGGGTGTCCTCGGCGTAGGATACAATGCTTGGGTTCCTGCTCTCCCAGCGCACAGCTCTGTGGCTTAGGAAGTTACCTGCCTCTCCTGTCGGCCCAACTCAGACCACGGTTCTCGCTCCTGGTCTGACTGTTCGCCTGCCCAGTGTTTTCTTTAGTTTTTCATCAGCTCAGAATCTTTAATTTTTCCTTGGCTTTGCTTAGATTTCTATTCCCCCAGATTTCCTTTTCCCTTCCTTTTTACTTATTTCTCTGCTGACTGTGGAAGCCTCATTCTTTTCTTCCCCCCTTTCTGCTGCCTCCTGCCGCTGCTGTCCCCGCGGCCCCTCCCGCTCCCGCATTTTTTCACCTCGTTCCCGCCTCCCAGCTGCCCTGCCCTCCCCGACCTCTACTTAATTAATGGAGGCCGCTGCGTGGCCGCGCCACCGGCGTGCCCAAGGCGTGCCAAAGGCAAGCCCGTCTGCGCCTGTCCACGACCTGACCGCGACCAGCGCCAGGACCCCTGGTCCTCTGGCCCGCCAGCGCTACAGCTCTTTGGCTCTCCACGAACTCAACGCCGGCAAGAGCTACAACTGAAAGCTCTCCTCACCCCTCGACACTCACGGACCCTTCACCTGCCATCACTGCCGCCATTCCTTCACCTTTGCCGAGACCCAGGACCCTCCACCTCCCTCCAGCAACAACTCCATCGCACCACAAACCCTGAGATGCATCCTCCTCAACGTCCGCTCCCTCCACAGACACGCCACGGAAATCTGGGACCTCCTCGACAGCACCACCCAAGACATTGCCTTCCTCACCGAAACCTGGACAAACGCTGCCTCCGGACCAGACATCGCGATCGCCTTCCCCAAAGGATACAAGTTCACCCGAAAGGATTGCCCCAACCACCCCAGAGGAGGCATCGCCATCGTCCACCAGGCCTATCTCCGGCTGAGCACCTACTCCAACGGACACACAGACCTGATGGAACACCTCCACTTCAAGATCCAGACCAACCCGTCCTCCAGCCTCCGAGGAACCCTCATCTACAGACTGCCCGGACTCCATGCTCCTTTCCCAGACTCCATCACTGACGTCATCATGCCGCATGCCATCACCTCCACCGATTTCAAGCTGCTAGGAGACCTCAACTTCCCCCTCGACAACCGCCAGGACCCCAACTCTGCCTCCCTCCTGGACAACCTCCACACCATAGGACTCAAGCAGATCGTACCAGAACCAACGCACTCAGCTGGGCACATCCTTGACCCTCTTTTCACATCAGGGAACTCCATCACCTTCAGCCACACCTCCGAACTCCCATGGACGGACCACCGCTGTGTTCACTTCACCTTCACATCCAACATCCCCCGCAGACGCCCGCATCAGCTCCAGCGCAGGAATTGGAACAAGATCTCCGACGACCAGCTCGCCGCTGCCATCGGTAGCTCCGCTCCCACCACCAGACGATGACCCCACCACCACCGTCCGCACTCTACACAACTGGATCACTGACTGCACCAACACCATCGCCCCCCTCAAGAAAGCCTCCAAGCCCCAAGCCAAGAAAGCCAGCTGGTTTTCCACCGAACTCCGAGACTCCAGGCACACCTGCAGACATCTCGAAAAACTGTGGAGGGACTCCAAAACCCCGACAGACCTCGACAACTTCAAAAAAGCTACCACTGCCCACCACAAGCTCATCAGACTTTCCATGAAGAAAGCACTTCAGGATAGAATCTCCACCAATGCACACAACAGCAAGGAACTCTTCGGCATCAACAAAGAGTTCGCCCAACCCAACAGCGAGTCCACAGACATCACTCCCTCCCAGGACCTCTGCGACACACTCAGCGCTTTTTTCCATCACAAAATCAAGACCATCTATGACAACTTCGACAACAACAACCCCCACGAGGAATTCCCCCACTCCTCCCAGCAGCATGCAGCCGATACTAGACAGCTGGACCGCCCTCAGCATAGAAGACACTCTGAGGATTATGAAGACGACGCACTCCGGGGCCCCCACAGACCCCTGCCCCCACCACATCTACTGCAAAGCCGCAGACATCATCGCCCCGAGCTTCAACGTATCATCAACCGCTCCTTCGAGACCACCTCCTTCCCCAACGATTGGAAACACACCGAGATCAACCCTCTCCTGAAAAAACCTTCATCGGACCCCACTGACCTCAAGAATTTCAGACCATCTCCCTACTCCCTTATCCGGCCAAAGTCATGGAAAAAGCCGTCAACAGCCAACTCGCCGCCTTCATAGAAGACTCCTCCCAATCAGGCTTCAGGAAGAACCACAGACCGAAACCACACTTCTCACAGCAACAGATGACATCTGCGCCCTCCTTGACAGAGGAGAGACTGTAGCCCTCATCCTCCTTGACCTCTCCGTGGCCTTCGACACTGTCTCTCACCGCACCCTAGCCCGCAGACTCCACAACGGGGGAATCCGGAACAAGGCCCTCAACTGGATCCTCTCTTTCCTCTCCGGCAGAAAGCAACGAGTCAGACTCCCTCCATTTCTCTCAGAACCGACTCCAACCACCTGTGGAGTCCCACAAGGATCCTCCATCAGCCAGGCCCTGTTTAACATCTACATGGCCCTGCTCGCATCCATCGGCAGAGCATATGGACTCAACATCACATCATACGCAGACGACACCCAACTCATCCTCTCCCTATCCAACAAACCCAACATCACCAAAGGTAACTTTCAAGACGGAATGGAAGCCGTCGCAGGCTGGATGAAGAACAGCTGCTTTCAACTCAACATGGACAAAACCGAGGTACTCATCATGGGCCCACACCCCGACGTCTGGAACAACACCTGGTGGCCCCCCTCCCTCGGAGACCACCCCACCCCCACGGACCACCCACGCAACCTCGGAATCATCCTGGACTCTGAACTCAAAATGGACCGCCCGATCAATGCCATCACCTCCTCCTCCTACCACACCCTCCGCTTCCTCCGAAAGACCTTCAAGTAGATCCCCCCCAAATACAGGAAAACTGTAACACACGCCCTCATCAGTAGCAGACTGGACTACGGCAACGCACTCTACGCCGGTGTCAACAAGAACCTCACCCACAAACTCCAGAATGGCCAGAATGCCGCTGCCAGACTAGTCTTCAACCTACCGCACCACAGCCTTATCAGCCATCACCTACGGACCCTACATTGGCTCCCTGTCGAGAAGAGAATCACCTTCAAGGTTCTCACCCATGCACACAAGGCCCTCCACAACACTGGACCCGCTAACCTGAACCACCACCTCGCATTCCATGCTCCCCAGCGTTCTCTCCGCTCAGCCCAGCTCTCCCTCGCTACGGTACCTTGGATCAAGAAAAGCAGAACAGGAGGGCACTCCTTCTCCCTCCTCGCGGCCAAGCATGGAACTCCCTCCCTCTCCACCTCCGACAGACTGCATTGCTCCCTGAGTTCGTAAAGGACCTCAAGACCTGGCTCTTTGATGGAACTCAGTGATCCTCCTGGATCTGCGGAACCACCACCCCTCCCTCAGCACCTTGAGACCCGTTCCGGGTGAGTAGCGTGCGCTCTACAAACCCATGATTGATTGATTGATTGAATGCTGAGTCCGTGCTGTCTGACAATGGCGGCGAGAGGGGCCATGTAGATGTTGAAGAGCATGGGATGGAGCGATGATCCTTGTGGTACTCCGCAGTTGATCTTAGTGGGTTCGGAGAGGAAAGGCGGGAGTCTGATCCTTTGGGTTCTGTCTGCAAGGAAGGAGCGGAGCCAGTCAAGGGCGGTTCCCTGTATCCCGGCGTCGTGGAGTCTGGCTGCGAGGGTGCGTTGGGAGACGGAGTCGAAAGCTACAGAGAGTTCGAGTAGGATGAGGGCTGTGGTGTGTCCTTGGTCGAGGAGCGTGCAGATGTCATCTGTGGCGGCGAGGAGGGCACTCTTGGTGCTGTGGTTGCTGTGGAATCCGGATTGGGAGGGGTCGAGGAAGGAGTTCTCTTCGATGAAGTTTGTCAGCTGTGAGTTGACGATCTTCTCAGTGACTTTGGCCGTGAAGGGAAGCAGAGAGATGGGTCGGTAGTTCTTCAGGTCCATTGGGTCTGCCAAGGGTTTCTTGAGGAGGGGCTTGACTTCTGCGCATTTCCAGTCGTCTGGAAAGGTGCCGGATTCGAAGGTGGCATTGATGGTGCGTCGTAGCTGGGAGGCAATGGCAGCAGCGGCTCTATGGAAGATCTGCAGAGGGCAAGGGTCCATGGGGCTACTGAGTGGGTGCTCTTCATGGTGGCGGTGGTATCTTCGGTGGTGACCGGGCTCCAGGCGGTGATGGTGGACCGGTTGTCGTCGCTGGAGGGAAGGGTGGTTTCTGGAGTCTGCTCGATGAAGTGGTCGTAGAGGGATTTGATTTTCAAGTCGAAGTAGGAGCTGAGCTTGTTGCAGAGGTCTTGGGAGGGAGTGACGTCTGTGGCTTCGCTGTGGGGCTTGGTGAATTGCTGGATGATGTTGAAGAGTTCTTTTGAGTTGCTGGAGTTGGTGAGGATTTTGTTCCGGATTAATGTCTTCTTTGTGGATCTTATGCGTTGGTGGTAGTCCGTCATGGCGTTCTTGTAGGTGGTCAGGTCTTCCGTGGTTTTGCTGTTTCTCCATTGTTTCTCGAGACGTCTGCAGGAGTGTCTGGCATCTTGAAGGTCGGTGGTGAACCAGGTGGCTTTCAGGGGGCGTTGTCTGTTGGTGGTGCGGAGTGGTGTAGCTCCTTGGCTGCGGAGTTGGCGTTGGTCGAGGCGGGGGGGTCCCGGCTGAGGGTGGAGTTGAGGTGCTCCTCTGTTACCTTGCACAAGTTTCTTTGTGGAGGGCGAGGAGTGGGTTTGGGAGCGGTGGTGGTGTAGAAAGAAAAGTGTACGCAGTGGTGGTCCGTCCAGAGGGGCTGCGTGGTGTGGCTGAAACGGATGTTGTTCCCTCCTGCGAAGATGGGGTCGAGGGTGTGTCCTGCCTAGTGGGTGCAGGTGGTGACCAGCTGCTTCAGTCCGATGTTGGCGAGGTTGTCCAGGAGGGCGGTGGAGTTGGGGTCGCTGAGTTTGTCGAGGTGGAAGTTCAGGTCTCCGATGAGTATGTAGTCCATGGAGGTGATGGCATGGGGTGCGACGAGGTTGGCAATGGTAGTGCCAAACAAAGTGCAGGGGCCTGGAGGTCTGTAGATGAGGGTGCCACGAAGAGTGGTTCTGCGGCTGGTCTGAATCTGGAAGTGAAGGTGTTCAGTGGTGGCAGAGGAGTCTCTCGTAGTAGAGGTGGAGAGTCGGAGGGAGTTCTTGTGTGCCATGGCGAGTCCTCCTCCTGGGCCGTTGGGGCGGTCCTTCCTCTGTATCTTGTAACCGTCTGTAATGGCAGTGGTGATCTCGGGGCTGGAGGAGGCGTTGGTCTAGGTTTCCATGAAGAAGGCGACGTCTGGCGAGATAGTGTTGAGGAGGTTCCAAATCTCTACGGTGTGTCTGTGCAGGGAGCCCGCGTTGAGTAGGATGCACTTCAGGGCTTGGGTGGTGTTGGCGTCCGGAGTTGAGGCGGCGGCCATGGTGGTGCGGAGGGTGGCAAAGGTTCGGTGGCAGGAGAACAGGCCGTGGGTGGTGTTCGGAGTCGACAGCTGGCAGTTGTTGTTCCTTCCAGGGTTCAGTGTGTGGAGGGCAGCTGAGTCATACCAGTGGGTGGCCAGAGAACCAGGGTCCCTGGCACTGGTCGCGGTCGGGGCGCAGTCGGGCTTGCCTTTGGCACGCCTTCTGCCACCATTAAATAGGGGAGGGGGAAGGGAAGTGCAGCTGGGATGCTGGAGCGGGAAAACCAGAAGGAGAGAGGGGCATGGAGGGCGCAAAACAGGAAGGAAGGAGGCAGCAGAGGATCGAGGGGCAGAGAGGAGAAAATTATACTAAGGCAAAAAACTGAGGCGAGATTAAAAAGCAGGCAAATAAAAATACAATAGGCAAACAGAAAATAGGGCACCAGCGCAGTCTCGAACCCCTACCTGGCAGAGGGGTGGAAGGGTAGCAGCGGAGGCACAGTCAGCGGAGCTGCAACGGGTGGAGAGCTGGGTCACTGACCAGGAGGTCAGAGGTCCTGCACCCTACACAAAGGGACCGATTACGATGTCGGTCAGAAATGCTCCGAATGGCATTCGGTTTGTCCGAATCCGATTCAGAACCCGCGTTTCCGACCGACTCGTAAACACATCCGACCGACTGATTATGATATTCGGAAACCGATCGGTCGTTCCGGCTTGGTTCCAATCGGCATTCGGAGAAACTGAGTCAGTCGGAGCCGACTCGTATGGCTCTATGGACCCCGTTTCCGACCGACACATTACGATGTCGGATTCAGACAGCCTTTCTGAATCGGTTTGTCTGACACCGATCGGCTGTCGGAATCCCACTTTGGGGGCCCATAGCAGGCCCCCTTCACCTGGAGTCCTCCGGTTGGGGCCCATGGGTGTACCCATGGGCTCCCTCTTTACAACCATGTATGGTGTAGCAGTCACCAAGGGGTGCGCGCCACAGGGTGCAGGGTTTTCCACGACCACCCCTTTTTTCAAAGGGAAACTGTGTTGTCGGTCGGAGCACAGGCTCCTATTGAAGTCAATGGGAGTCTGACCGAACGGTGTTCGGAAACATCGTAATCGGTTGGTCGGACTCCCCGAATCTGATTTGGTTGGAAACGATTCCGCGACCAAGTCAGTAGGAATGCTTTCAGACCAACATCGTAATGAGGCCCAAAGTATTTATTGTGTGATCAAAAGTGTTGTCATCAGTTGGGTGTCCTCATCAATGCATGGTATAGTCCTAGCACATTGCTATTACATTTACTTAGACATTATCAGTCTTTTGCCAACTTTTTTCTCTGTCTTCAACCTGGGGTCATGCAGAACCTTTTCTCCAGGAACATGCACCCTTTTTCATTTCTACCTCTTGTCATTGAAGGTAGGCGTCTCACTGCTGTGAAGAAAATTTGTTACTGTTCTTCACCATAACCACTTTCAAATAGTCTAGCCTATCAAAAGCAAAAATGCCTGCTGCAGGGGACTTCAAGTTCCTTCTCTAAATGCAGTGCCTAGGATGTATGGCACTCCATGGACTTAATGGGAGGGATACCTACAAGGAGGTGGGAAAAATTACTTATGAGCAAAGTTACACCTTGGAATACAGACGCAGTCTAAGTATGACCCAGCGTCCGTTCGTACTAATGCCAGAGCCAAAGTAAAAAGGCTAGACAGTGAGAGAGTTGTTGGGTAGTGATACATTTTCAGGGCAGAGACACTTCAAATAGGCTGTAGTCCTAATTTAGGTGATATATTGGGCTAATGAAAGACCCATCTCTTGGGCTCTGGTGATGTGCATTTTCACCCCAAAAAATTGGCATGTTGAAATAAAATAAAAAACTTTCATTGAGGGCAAAACAAACAAATGGCTTAGATTCATTAAATTTAGATTCAAGTATGGAACGGCCCAACAAATTCATATATTTGTAAATTTCTTACAATTTCTATTAGGTACAGGTGTGTCATCTATAAATCAATTCATATAGTCAAGATATGTGATATATGCCAGGTTGACCTGGTGAACACCCAAGGGAGGCACATATTACCTTAGAAGATGTTATCCTTGCTGTCGCTTGCTATTAACCTACTGTGGACTCTCTAGGGTGTTTGGACAAAATATTAAATAAAAAATATTGCGATTAGAAAATATTGTGTCAAGCATATCGGGATGTCAAACATATCATCCAGAGGAATATCAAAGGTAAACATATTGTTTTAAGTGTTTTTAATACCATTGTACAAATAATGATCTAGAAAATTTCGTTGTTTATAATATAATTTGTGTTATTTTGTATGTATTTTATTGTAGTGTGGTTGATTTTCTATGTTGTATATTTTTTTGTGTGTTCAGTAAGTTAATTTATTGAATATGAATTTTTTTTTATTTGTACTTTTAGGGCCCGATTTTGATGTCAGACAGACTTGAGTCCGTCCGACATCAATTGGGTACTGGGACTGACCGACCTCCTGTCGGCGGTCCCAACCCAGCAATTAGGATGCAACCGAACACTGTTCGGTCGCAGTCCTATTCTTTACAATGGGAGCATGCATTCCGACCGGAATGCATGCTCTCATTGTAAAGAGAAGAGGTGTAGTTCATCCCTGCACCACGTGGCAGGCACCTCCAGGTGCCTGCCATGGGGTGCAGGGATCAACAGGGGCGCCGCCATACGGAGGCCTTGAACCCTTGGGGGCCCTGCTAGTCGACTTCCAACAGCCTTTCTGTGTCGGAAAGGCCGGGAACAGAAAGGCTGGTTTTTTGTAAATGTAGTTTTATTAAAAAATGTTAATTTAATATTCTTTTAATTTAATCTTTTTTGGAATTTAGAATTATTTCAAGGAAATTTTGTATATGTTTAAAATTATGTCATTGGTAATAAATTGTTGGAGAAATGTTTTAATAATGTTTTTACATTTATTTAAAATGCAATTGAAGTGTTCTATAATTAAACTGTGAAAATAGAATAAATATGTATTTTTTCATGATGTATAAAAAAGATTTAGGTGTGTATTTAAATGTTATAGGATTATTTGTTTCAAATGTATTAATCAACATTTTAAAAAATACATTTTTATTATTTTTACTATTGGAAGACGTTTTGAGGTTGGGAATATATATTCTAAAATGTAATAATTTGAATGCAATAAAAATTATTTTCTATATATAATTTGAAGTTTAGTTTCATATATTGTTTTTAAAATCAAAATCATGGCTTTCAATTCTGGATTATGATTTTTTTATGTTATGTTTTAAAGTTTAGGACTATTAATAGATATTGATAAAATATATTAATTATCAATAGTGATTCACATAATATTTATATGTTAATGTTTAATTTTAAATATATAGGGTTTTTGTTTAGGTTATTGTGTCTTTTAACCTATTCGGTGCGTCAGACACATGGGAGCCATCCGATGCAACGTTGCTCTTGCGCGTCGGATGGCTCCCACGCATCCGCGCACATGGCACTGGAAATCTCACTGGTGCCTGTGCCAGAGGGATTTCTTTTATTCCAAAACAGCCTCTGGAGCTGGGGAATAATGTCCCCAGCTCCCGAGTCTGTTCTGGGTTTTCACTGAAATGATGATCAGCGCACACAAATGGGCAAAGAGGTCTTCGGAGGCCATGCCCCCTTTCTCCACCACTCTGCAAACACAGCTTATAGTGCACTGCTGGATGGGGCATGAAGTTGACTTGACTCCTGGGGGACCTTGGGGGCCAAGAAGCCCTTCTGTTACCTCCTGTAAGTCCTAGACAGCGGGATTCCTGGGAACTGGTCAAAGGCCCATCCCCTTTCCTCCACCCCTCTGCAAACGCATCTCCGGCACATTGATGGTTGTGGGATGAAGTCCCTTGGCTCAAGAGGGTCCTGGGGGGCCAACATGCCCTCCTGTAACCACCAGTAAGTCCAACACAGCGGGATTCCTGAGAACTGGTCAGAAGCCCATCCCCCTTTCTCCACCCATCTGCAAACGTGCCTCCTGGTGCACTACTGCTTGGGGGGGGAAGTCCCCTTGGCTGCTGAGGGACCTTGGGGGCCAAAAAGCACTCCTGCTGCCTCCAGTAAGTCCCTTACAGTGCTACTCTGCAAACATGCCTCCTGGCGTGCTACTGGTTCAAGAAAGAAGTCCACTTTAGTCCTGGGCCCTCAGGAGGCAAGGGGACTTCAAGCAGTAGTGCACCAGGAGGCGCTTTTGCAGATGGGTGGAGAAAGGGGGATGGGCCTCTGACCAGCTCTCAGGAATCCTACTGTGTTGGACTTACTGGAGGTAACAGGAGGGCTTGTTGGCCCCCAAGGACCCTCTGGAGCCTAGGGACTTCAACCCCCAACCAGCAGCACGCCAGGAGGCACGTTTGCAGAGTGGTGGAGAAAGGAGGCGTGACCTCCAAAGACTACTCAGCAATCCAGCTGTGTGGGACTTACTGGAGGTAACAGGAGGGCTTGTTGCCCCCCCCAAGGACCCTCTAGATCCAAGGGTGCTTAAACCCCAACCGGGAGTGCACCAGGAGGCGCATATGCAGAGTAGTGGTGTAGGGGTTATGGCCTCCAGCGACTTGCCAGAGGTTTTCTTTTCTTTTCAATTTTTCGAAGGGAGGGGGCTGCTGGCCCCCCTTCCCTGAGCCATGTTTACCCTCAGGGCCCCATCCTCCGGGGCCAGGCCTTTTTAAATGGGTGAGGTGCGCCACGCGGCCCCCCTACCAGGCCAATTTCGGCACCAGGGACCCCATCCCCTGGGACCTGCCAATTTATTTTTTATTTTTATTTTTAATCAAAAAAGGGAGGGGCCGAACAGCCTCCCTCAAAACCCCATCCCCCGGGGCCTGCCCATTTTTTTGTTTTCTTTTCAACAAAATGGTTGGGGCCACATGGCCCCCTTCCCGGGAATATTTCGGTCCAGGGGACCCCATCCCCGGGGCCTGGCCTCTCCATTGGGGACCAAGAGGGGAGCCTGAAGGCCCCTGCTGTCCATGCCGGATCGCCGCCTCATTGCTTTAGGACAGAGGGTGCTGCTAAACATTCAGCTCCCTCTGTCCAAAAGAAATTCTGCTCCGCTTTGTGCAAGCGACAGCATTTTACATGCTTTCACTTGCACGAAGTGGAGAAGAGTTTAGTATGGCTTGGCGAAGCCATAGCAAACTGCAATGTCCCGGGGGTGGGCACCCAGCAACATTGCTGGAGCCGGTCTCCAGGGCCATCTAGGGCTCCAGGAGGGAGCAAAAAGCAAGTGTACCAATTCTGAAACCCCATTCATATAATACTGATTCCTAAAGTTCAATGGTTGGAAGCCTACACATTTCTTAAGTAAGCCTTGTCTATTATGAAGATTTAGAAGCCAAATGGTGACATGCCTATTTATTTAGTTATAGGTAACAGAGCTCATCTAATGTAAAAAGGAGACACCTCACAGTAGCAACCAAAGGGTAGCCCTGATGGATGTATTCAGTGTCCTGGCTTGTCATCATATAATGTAGAGGGAATAATGTAGAGGGAAAGGGACCCAGACATTATATTGATCCTTGGATCCGTTTCCTTGAACTCAAAAGGTATTTCATAAAGGAAATATGATGTACTTTGTCATCAGTCCTTTTGTCTGGTAGGTTCAAAGATGGTCCTTCTATCTAGCAGGTCCTCACATCTACAAGACAGTAACGTTAAAAATGTGTCGTAGGTGGTCAGTAATCCTTCATTATGTGTCCCACCCAGAACATGGTTAAAAACCCTACATCATTTGTTTGACCTAGTGCTTATGACTGGCCAACATGTTCCATTGGGGTTATGGTTTCGGCAACTTCTTAAGGGCTTAAGGTCCAACGTCAATTTTTTGTCTGATAACACCGTAATAACTGGTCAGGATCGTAGAAATTGTGTTTTCTGTAAATATAGTTTCATTGTAGTGAAGGTAAGCTATAGTTACCTGCCCTCCCTAAGGAGACCGTGTACCAGGAGGGGTAGGTCTGGTGTATGAAATGCAATGTCCTGGTGTACCGGTATCGAATGTCCTGGAAGATGGAAAGAGTTGTATCAACTGCTGAATAACACCTGCTGGAACCTGTTTATTGATACCTTTCCCTATGTATTAAATTGGCGACTACATTGACAGTTAGGGAGGCTGTTTGTCAGGGTGATTTATTTTTAGATTGTTTCTATTTTTGCATTTTATCTACCCCTAGACGTGGTACGGATCCCTTAGCCGAGTCCTCTATGTTGTTATCTGCAACATCGATGGTTAAATCCCCAAGCACAACCGTCGAATCAACAAATCGCGCGGCTACTTCAGCCTCCCTAAGAGTAAATGTAGTCGCCACTTGAATATTTAGGATGCGTGACCGTCAATGTATGTATGAAGGGTGACGTTCTGGGAGAAAAGAAATATTTTTCAGCCTAAAAGATGAAATTCTAATATTGTGTTTTTAACAGAATAGATCTGTGGGAGATAACATTCTGCAACTTCACTAACTGGGCAGAAGTTACTTCAAACTCATTTAGATGAATAGATAATATGAAACATATTGTTATTGTGGAACATTTCCAAAATGTTCCCTAGTGGCGGTAATAACGTTCATAAATAATTGAAAGCACATAGACTTTATTGAAATGTTAATGTATATGCAATTTGTTTATATTTCCAATTAGTCGCATATTAATGCCATTACTCACATGCAGTGCAAGAGCCTCCAATAAAAACATTCTGCACTGTTCATCAGTTCGGAGCGGTCTACAGCGCTGCATACATCAAAATGCAACATGAACAGAATTCAGACCGCTGCTCTGGTCATGTACCCGTTGTCCGTGAAACTGCCAACCTTCATTTCACTGCTGACACGAGCCTCACTTGTGAATCTCCAAATAGGATCTCGCCAATTTATTTAAGCAAGGTATTTATCATTGATATGTTGTGCTACAAATTGCTCAAAAGATGCTCTGGACACTCAAATAATCCATTCCTGTATCTGGATACTTTTCATGATAAATCAAGGGATCTAGAGATTAAAACTAAATGTTATATTAACAAACCCACGCATGTTTTTTTTTTTTTTTTCCTGCGTGTCCTGGAAGGTACCTTTTATGTTGTCACTGGCATGCAATGGGGGAATCAACAACCCGTAACATTGTGAAATAAACTGTGTCGTGATTCAAAAAAACGAAACTGTGTAGAAATACTCAGTTGTGCCAATTTGTTTATAACTGTGCATAAAATTATAAATAGAAAAATATGCAAATAATTAGTGCATTTTGAAATATGTTGCAGATACTGTGCATGATGTCTCATACAAGCCTCAACCACTCATTGGTGTTTGGTGAGGAGAAAGGAATGAGACCACTACTTGTTTCAACTAAAAGACAGGGGAATATAAGCTTTTCTGGCTGTCCTGAAGGAAAGTATGTATTCAATTAAGGAAAGGGACGTAGGTGGCCAACCAAGCTGTACTACATTTCTCAGCAACCAAGGGAAATGCCCATCAAACACATGTGCTCCAACATTGCCACTTAGGGCCTATTATGAGTCTGGCAGTCCGAGGACCGCCAGACTTGTGGTGGTGCGGCCATGGCGGATCCAGCCACCGCTGCACTGGCGGTCTGACCGCCCGATTACAAACGACCGCCGGCGCTGCCATTCGTCAATATGCTTGGAGGGATCGCCATGGTCCCGCCAAGCATATTACGAGTTTCCTCTCTGCCATAGTTTTCATGATGGTTCCACTGCCATGAAAACACTGGCGGAGAGGAAACAAAGGGGGCCCTACAGGTCCCCCCTGTGCCTCAAACATATGTGGATGCACACAGGAGGGCATAAGATATGCCCCCTTGTGTGCATGCACATAGATTCCTGCACAGCATGGACTTTTGAGTCCATGCCATGCAGGAAACTTGTAGTGCAGTCCCATTGCGGTGCCTTTAAAGGCACCGCCGCCTTTAAAAGAAGAGGCACCATCATGGGACCGACACGCCGCCCGCCTGCCAGACTACCTGTTAGTCATAATCGGATGGGCGGGTCAAACTTCGGCGGAGCGGTGACCCCGGCTCTACCGCTCCGCGGAAAGGTCATAATAGAGTTCCAAAGGGTACTCCACTACAATTTGCTCCTTCCATTTTATCCAAAATATGCCACAATCATTTATTCATTTATTTACCTCATTATTTATAATGCATTCAGTCACCTAAAGGAATCACTACATCCTACCTTGGCGGCGGCCACTTACGAAATCTTCTCTCTTACTCCTGCATTTGATACCTTCTTGCCGCAGAAACAATTTTGTCTCTCAATGCTCAAAATATAAACTCCTGATATTTGTAAATCTCGACCTCTGAACATAATCACATTAAAAACATAAACAGTAAAATGCAACATTTTTCCATATAATCACTGGGGGCATTATAAAAAAAGGTAAGTACTCACAATAATTGAGTTGGATAATTCTCTCCTCTGTATCATTAATAGAATCTAAATTTCACAGCAAATAGAACTTTTCTTCATTAATGGAAAGGGTCATGGATGAGGATTATCCTTCTTTAGAGTAAATAGACAACCAATGATGCTAGACCCACCAATGATTTAAAGTTCAACTCCTTATTTTACTGTCTGGATATTTTCTGCTTTTTGTGTCATAGTATTATGAGAATTATGTTATACCTCAGCTGAAACTTTTCTGTGGGACTCACATTTCTGTCCCAGTATTTTTCAGATTACTCCCTGCCTCTTTTTTTAATCATGTTAGGTCTTTGGAAAACCACGTGATAGCTATCCTGTTCACCTTGCGATAAGTGCATTAGGATATAATGCACTTTTAATAAGGCGGACAGGATATTCGTCATTTTTACTACGAATAGCCATCTGCAAACTTTAAATCAGGCCCTTAAAGCAGAATCACTAAAACAAAATTAAACACATCAATATGCAACTAGTAATGTGCTGAGAAAAAACATATTCTAAGCAGCTAAGTGTAAAACCGTTTAACAGACATTGTCAAAACCATTAGGCCTGACTTAAATGGGCTAATGCACGCTAAACACTGGCATTTACAAATTGCTGCTCAATAAAGCCATCCTTATTGTCTTTGCCAATGCTGGGAAAAAGTGACAAAATAGGATTGATTTCTGTATAGAATCCATATAGGAGATAAATATTTGAATGTCACCGTCTGATGACATTCTGATGATTGAATATATCAATTGAAGAATGTATCAATTCAAAATATTGACACACACCTACAAAGCTCTTCACGACCAAGGACCAGCATACATCAACCACCGCCTGAACTTCCACCAACCATCCAGAGACCTTCGCTCCACCACCCTTGCCCTCGCACAGACACTGTGCATCCACAGAAGCCAGAACAGAGGCTGTCGCTTCTACCTTGCCACCAAGTCCTGCAAAGGCCTTCCCCTTCACCTCCAGACATCACCCTCACTGGTGGGTATCAGGAAGAAACTCAAGACCTGGCTGTTCAACTAAGACCTACAATCTAGCGCCTGGATGCCCATCATGGGTGATTAGTAGCGGTATACAAATAATGATTGATTGATTCAAAATACCAACCCCCCTGCATTCCAATGGAATCACTTTCTATACGATGGAATTGTATATCAAACAGCCAATCGAAAGTAGTAGGAGAGAAATACTCTCTTGGGAGGAGGCAAAGCTTTACTATATGAATATTTTAAAGAATTGTTAACAATAGGTCGGCGGACAACTGTGCTGTCAAGGCAGACCTAAAAACTGCTGTCGGACAGAACCAAAGTTCCTGCTTTTATGTAATGAACTTAACCATGCACAAAATAAACATACACCCAACAATATCTATTTTCTACTAATAATCTTCATTTCAGGCAAACATAGCTCAGTAGCGCTGAAAATCTAGGTCTCTCTTTGTTAAACCAACAGTTGTAATTATTTTCAGGGACCTGCCTTCACACCGCCTGATGGTGCTGGCGGCAGGCATAATGATGTCATACTCAACAATATTAAGTTATTACAGTAGAGTAGCTGTGTCACTTCTTTATAGGTAAGGACTGTTTTTTATACATATATTGCAGTCCCGTGCTGACGAGAAATCTGGCTGGATGGTGGATACTAGAGTAATGAGGAGGAGAAGAAGAGACAGGATGGTGGGAGTGAGGGATCATACATTTTATTTTTAACTGTACAGTAAACACAATTTTTAAAAAAAATTGATTGATTGAATAATACTTCCTTTATGGAATAGGCAGATGATCAGTGGTGTAGGTCACAAGTAATACATGAATAAATGAGGCTACCCCAGAGCCCGAAGATTCAGAAACACAGATGCAGTAATGGATGTACCGGTATAAGAAAACAAATCACATTAATGACCGGGTTGACAGGGGGATCAAGTCACCGACCCTATCAATTCTTAAGAACACCAGACCACCATCTCCTGCCCTCATGGCATCATTAAATAATGAAAGGGTGAGGATGTTCACATGCAGAGGCCAAATAGGGATTAAGCCGATCACCATCTTCATGAAAATGTGAGAGTCTGATGCATTGCTAGTTCTTTCTTTGAGGAAAGATGAGAGGGCATGTAGCCAGGTTGGCCTAGCCGGAATCGGCAATTCAAGCCACGTAGTGCACCCTGCTGTCTCTGATTCATGCACCCTCATGAACAGTTAGTGAAATGTTTGAAACAGAAAACTTCTGCACCCAAGTTTCCTCCTTCAGCGGTGGAGGGGCGGGGGGAGTTGGGCAAACATGGTGCCAGACCGAATGAAGGAAAGAACATGTTAAAAAATATATGGCCCGATAATGTCTGTCTCTTCCATCACTGTGTTCCGACAGGGTAGTCTTGGGGAACTGAATGGTCAGATCAATTGTACATCACTTATACAAGTAGGATTGGAAGCATTAAATGGAAATTGGGACACACTTAGGTCTGAAATTAACACCATTCTCTCAGAGACGGCCTGGCATACTCAGCTATATTCTCTGAAACATTGAAGAGCTGGAACTGGGGCCTACTAGTTTGCTAAAAGTTTCTAAATGTAAAGAGAGGATGTGGCCTTGCGGCCAGAGCTGCCGACTTTGGAGCTGGGGTACCAGGTTCGAGCCTCGGCATTGGCTCAGCATCCTGTGATTCTGGGCAGATCACTTAATCTCCTCGTGCGTACCAAAACAAAATCAATGACTGTGTCCTTGTGTAACGTAACTGGTGCTCATTTAAAGCGCTCCAATACTTTTGGGTCGAGTTCGCGCTATAAAAAACTGCAACAAAAAAATATAAAAAGCTGGGTGATTAACACCTCCCAGAGGAGACCTACAGTTCTACTGCTGAGCACATTTTCAGAAAAAAAGACTATTGGCAGAAGATTCTGTGGTTGGGGTGCTGTCACCCCTAAGTGTCAGGTTGATTAAAACATTCACTCCTAAGATTGAGTCGATCAGGAGGCTCATCACTGCTACCTGGTTCAATTTGTGATTAGCCAGGTTAGGTCCCTTCCCTTCTTAGTGCGAGAGAGTCAAATGATGCTTCCTATATTTTAGACAGTGAAATTCAAGAACCTTGTTGAATAATTGTTGTTTGTCTCATATCACATTTGTGTGAAGGAGAGCAATAAAAGACATTAATATTTTATCTACATATTGGACCTGACATCACCTATGAGGTCATAGGTCCCTCACCAAAGAATCCACTGTCACCAGGAACAACTTCCACGGAGGAATGAAAGCTGTCGTCGCCTGGATGAAGGACAGCTGCCTGAAGCTCAACACAGACAAGACAGAGGTCCTCATACTGGGAGCCTCCCCCTCCACTTAGAACGACTCCTGGTGGCCCTCTGCTCTAAGAAGTCCTCCTACCCCCACGAACCACGCACAAAACCTCAGCATCATACTGGACTCCTCGCTCACAATGGACTTCCAGATAAACACCGTCTCCTCTGCCTGCTTCAACACACTCTGCTTGCTTCGATAGACCTTCAGATGGATCCCCACCATATCCAGGAAGACAGTCACTCATGCCCTCATCTGCAGCAGACTCGACTACAGCAACGCACTATACGCCGGCCTCACCCAGAAACTCCTCCGAAGACTCCAGAATGTCCAGAACTCCACAGCAAGACTAATCCTCAACATCCCCCATCGTAGCCACATCACTCAACACCTTCGCAACCTCCACTGGTTCCCAGTCGACAGAAGAATAACCTTCAAACTCCTCACCCACGCACACAAGGCCCTTCACAACGCTAGACCCACATACCTGAATCACTGCCTCACATTCCACATACCAAACAGACACCTCCGCTCTGCCCAGCTTTCCCTGGTTACGGTCCCACGAATCCGCGAGACCAAAACTCGAGGAATGTCCTTTTCCTACCTCGCCTCCAAGACATGAAACATCCTGCCCATCCACCTCAAGAAATCACGCTCGCTGCTGAACTCAGCACTTAGTCTCATCCACTGCACCTCCCCCCCCACAGGGCCTTGAGACCCTCACAGGTGAGTAGCCGCGCTTTACAAACCGTGATTGATTGATATGTAGAAAGTTGCAGTTGAACATTTCTTGTCCAATTAGACTGATGACCCAGGAAGTGTTTGCATTGGCGGTCCATGCCTTGTTTCATTACTCCTCACTGGGTCTCTTTAAGTTTTTTAAAAGCAAACAGTGAATTTTGTGCGCCAACGTAACCTACCTTTTTTCATCCGCATCAATGCTTGTCCTAAAATGCGTCGACAGAAGGAACTTGTTCTGCCATGGACCAGTTTTCCATTTTAATTCACTTCTGCACTGAGTAGCCGTTCAAGCTTCTGCTCTGTCCCCACTTTGAGAACAGAGCAACCGGAAGAGGCGAGAGACCATTTCCTTCCAGTGTCCTTCAATCTTACTCCCTCGCAGTGTAATGGTCCGCCCAACACAACGGAGACAAGTGGAGCGGAGCAGAACGCGGGTTATTTGCAAAATGCACTATCCTGCAGTTTCACGTAATGATATCTCTATCTAAATGATAGTTCAACAATTCCTACTTTCAAATTATCTGGTGGCGACACAATTCTCAGAATCAAAGGTATGGAGATAATTAGGACTCTTGTTAATCATTCCGCATTTTTTCACTCCTCAATGAAATGAGATTTGCACAGATTAATTACTACTTGCTATAAATAAACTCAGAGAAAGGCAATCTGCATAGTCGAGGCAGAGAGGAACTGTCATTTAATATATCACAGCTTCGCAATGCACCTGTTCTCCCCCGGCTGTTGCCATGGCAACCTCACTTTATAAGAGAAGCTATGCATAATTAGCACGAATCGAGGGCTATATCAATCAGAATAATTTGGAAGAATACTAAAAGCCCAAAGGAGCCGGCAAAACTACTTTTCTCAGTAGGAAGGTATCAGACTTCCGCTGTGTGGTAAATGGCAAGGCAGTTACCGAAAGAAATAATCAGGCAAATTAAGAATTCTAAGGCTGGCAGGAGACATGGATGGCTCTACTCTATATTTATACATATTTATGATAACGCGAAGCAGTGCAATAGACAAGCGTGCAGAAATGTTTTTACAAAAGTTTAGAAATGATAAGAAAATGAGGCTGCATCTGTCTGATCTGCGTCGGGTAAATACAAGGTAGAATGGATCATTTTGTCGTGATTAGCATCGTGGCATTTTTTTTTTATAAATGCATTTGAAACCTCGCTTTCTGGATGCAAATTAATTTCTGGCTCCCGTCTGGATCTCTCTGATGGGCTCTTCAGCAAAATCTACCGGATAAGCCCTCGACACTACCCATGCTCGTGGGGGATCATGATATTCTGACGTCATAGAAGACGCTTAAGGCCGTACTGGAAAATATGTGATCCTAGGCACTCATTTTACCTGACTTTAAAAAGTCTGTAAGAAAAAATACGAGGCCTTATTCCCAAGCCTGTGATTTCAGTCACAAAGCCAGATATCCCAGCAGAGAAGTCAAGAAGTTTCGATCTAATTGTACCAAAGCCTCAATTGTCTCCTTAAAGCTGAATGCGTGTTTGTGTGGGGAAGTGGAAAATGTAGAGGCTTCAAGGACTGGAACTGAGAGGCTTAAATGTATGAATTAAAATAGACCACGATCTGGTAATTGCTACTTTGCCTGCCAGGACAATGCACGTCTGCTCTTAACCAGGCCGATTAAACATGTCTGTCACAGTAATAACAATTAGGAAATAATAAAGATGACATTGAATTATTGCACTGCTACTTTCTCCGCATGTATTATCACAAGAGGGAAGAAAGAAGAAATATGGTTCATTTTGTGTTGCTGAGTAGCTAAAGGCATTATTGTGGTTAGCAGAAAGTATTTTACTTGCCTTTAAAAGCACAAGACAAACATGAGCTGAATCAATACTGATGCATTTTTTTAAAAAGTAATTCACAACTGATGCTCCAAAGTTGATACCACGACTCGACCACCTCCTTTTTAAGAATGCAAGCAACATTTGTAGTCGCACGGAGGTTTATCATGAGAAATTGACAAGTATCAAAAAGTGATGAGGAAATAGGTTTGTATGGATTGCATGATCGCCAGGCCATGCACTAAAGTTGAAATCACAGACCAATCAGCCACAAGAGCAGAAGATTCAATGTCAGCTACTTCGAGGCACAACAGAGAAAACCCCAAGCCAATTCAGGTCACTATGGTCTTGGAGCCCTCTCTGGTATAATGTGGTATCTCCGGACAAGTGGAACATAATTTGACAAATTCTGTTAGTACCTGAATTGACACTATTACATCAATCACCTGATTTCTACCTCCTTCCTTCCCCAGTTTCCTCTAACCCTATCCTCCTCCCTTTATATTTTCCCTGCTCCCTTCTATTTTATTAGCTTTTCAGATGAGTAGCCACCTCCATATGATGCAATAGTGTTTTGTAGAACATTCCATCCACAAGGATCCCCCTGTGTTCCACTATATTGTTTCCTCCCTTTTGTTCTTCTCGTCCCTCTCTATCCTTCTCGTCTGCCCCATGATCTCCATGTTTTCAGGCAGGCCTTTGGTTGCATAAAGTGCTACTTAAGTAATGATCACAATATATCAGAACATTGTCAACCTGAACCTTCAAAATGTGGGCGTCATCTTGGCCCCTGCAGTGCATTATTTTGAAAAACAGAGGTTAGGATGTTTCTAAATGCTGTTGTCTCTCTGAGGGTGATATTTCAGAAAAACAAATCAAGAAGTTGAAGAAATCATAAATAAATGCTGCTAGGGAGACAGCAATAGGTGGTTTTAAAAATCACTACAGACACTGAGGGTGTCATTCTTTATCCTTAGGGACAACTGCATTGGTGTTCTCACACACAGAGGTACCGATGCCACAGGTATCATTCATTAATCTTAGGTTTCGGAATTACAGGTCCTTTACAATTATCACCCTGGGAAATGAAGAATAATATAGAAGAATTGGTGCTTCTTCACTGATTTTGTTTTTTTCCCAATTGTTGGCTGTTTTTCACATTTCACCTGCTCTGAGCAGATGAATTGTCCTGGAAAAAAACTTGTGAGTAGGTGAATTGTCCAATTAAAAAATGTGAACTGCAGTATTCCCAAGTAACCTTTAAGTCTTGATTTAGCTGGAAGCCAGCAGCAGAAGCACTGGGAACTACGGGTCTCACATAATGAGGGCCTGGAGGGCTTATAGAGTAACTAAAGAATATAATGCACAAAACTTGAAGAAAAACTTTGGGATGTGTGATCCAGATTATCATAATTGTTTTGTCCTGAGGAAGACTTAATTTATTATTCCACATAGCTGAATCTTTGATTTCAAATTGGCAAATATAAAGGGGAAACCGTGATTGGGGTCAGGCAAAAATAACAGTATAAGCTGCTGTACTGTTTAGATAAAACAGTGATAAAATATAAATGTACTCAACAAGGGTGTTAAAGGTCAGTGACTGAAGGTCTGATGCAGTTATAATAAGTAGAAATATTTTTTAATATAAGTAAATCTTATTTTAGTAACTTGAAAAATTGAAAGGCATATTTCATGTGTTTGTACAAATTGGTTGCTACATAGTATAATTGATCACACATCTCAGCGGGGGTTGAAGGACTGTTAAAAGTGAAAAAACTTTGGGACCCTAGGTCCTCACCATGTTGTAGTGTAAGAAAGAAGTTTTGGACAGAGTCGATCTCTTTTAGCCCTGTACCCTTAGGGATTTTCCATGGGGTTGTAGAGCAGAGAAAACAGGCAGGACGATTGCTAGCCCCTTCTCTGAACTATGGTGTTTGAAAAGAATATAAAAAATTAAATGTCACAATACAAAAGTATTGGTATTGAAATATTGTGATGTTAAAAATATTGTGGACGTAAATATCGAAGGTAAGAATATTTGTTTTTAGTTTTTTTTGTTAATAGGGTTGTAAAATATATCGTTTATGAAAATAATGAATGTAAGGTTGTTTTTTGACATTATTTTTGTTAAATTATTGTGTGACTTTTTAAATTAATGTTATGTAGTTATTATACACATAGGTTCATGGTATGTATACTTATTTTTAAAAAGTAATCACAATGTTTGTTGTGTTTAATTTTAAGCTGAATTATTGGAAATCTTTTTTCAAAAAACATACATATAATAAATATTTTAGTATTGAGGATGTTCAGTTTACAAGGGAAAGGTATGGGGATATTTTTACATATACCTGTTTAAAAATTATTTTATTTTGTTTATCTAAATGTAATTAATAATTAATTTTATATTTTATATTTTCTTTAATTTTTACTTACATTAAAAACTGTCTTTGTTACCTAAATCTAGGTTAAAATTGTATGTTAAAAATATAATGTATTTTTATTTTATCTTTATGTTAAGGTATTTTATGTTAATTTTGAATGCATTTGTTCATTAATAACATATTTATTTAAGTTCCATTTTAAATAAAAAATTAAATAAAAAATAAGCTCAAATTAATTAGACATTACTTTGTACTTAAATGTCAATGTTTTTAATTTGGTTTGTTATTTGTAAATGGCTATTTATTAATTTATAAAAAATATTACTTATATATTATGTGATTTAGGGGGTCATTACGATGGCAGACGGACTTTAGTCCGTCCGCCACCGTTGCAGTAGTGGGACTGGCCACCTACGAGGCGGCCTACCTACTGACCGCATTAGGATGCAACCGCCACCATGACGGTTGCATTGCCTATCTACAATATTGCGGCGGGGATGCGGTTAGCAGACCCCGCCGCAATACAAAAAAAACAGCACTTGCATATCCCTGCTCTACGTGGCAGGCACCATGTGGTGCCTGCCACATGGTGCAGGGATATGGAGGGGGGCACCATAGGTGCCCCCCAATGCCCTTACCCCAGGCCCAGGGATGAAGGTGGGCCCGCTACGGGACCCAAAATCCATTTCCGCCTGCTGTTTCGTGACGGGTTGACCACCGCGAAATGACCGGCGGAAAGGGATATCATTATCCCAACGGCAGTGCCTCACAGGCACCGCTGCAATGCTGGGCAATGCGGCTGCTGCGACAGGCGGTCGGAAAATGACCGCCTGTCAGAACCGTGGCGGTCAGTCTTTCCGACCGCCACGTTTCCGCCCACCATTGTAATCTGGCGGGCGGAAAACCGCAGTACGATGGCAGAGGGCCCGCCACCGACAACCTGTCGGTGGAGGGACCTTCGCCATCGTAATGACCCCCTTAATTCTTTTATTGCTTGAAAGAAAATAAAAAGAGATGGGTTTCTAGGGGATTTGGTTGTGGAGATTGTTGACATAGTTCTTGTTATATTTAAATCATATTTAATGTTTTTAAGTGTAATTTTACTTTAAAAAAAATGTTACAGTTTGAAACTTAAGATTTAATATTGAAAATTGTTTTTGTATGTTAAAGTCTAATTTTTTTAAAGAACTAAAACATAAATGAATGATTGACATAACTTATTTGAAATTTTGCAATTTTGAATTTTTTTAATTTTTTTATTATGAGCAGCTATTGTATTGAATATTTATTGCCTAAGTTCTTGAATACATTTGATTATTGTATACTTTAATTTATGTAGTTGTAAACAAAAATTAATAATTCTTAAAAAATTCTATCTCAATTTGTAATGCATTACTTAGTAATTGCTATAATATTTAAATTATTAATAACATTATTACTGAAAATAAGAAATGCATTGTTTAAATATATTTATTTTATACTAATTCTGTATGTTTAAGTCTTAATTCTGTGTTTAATTCTTGTTATTTTTTAACTACATTTAATTTTTTATTGTTTGATTTTCTTTCTTTTTAAATGTTTTGAATGAAGTTTGTTATATTTTATTATATATTGTGTTACGTTTATTTGTAGAGAATTTATCTAAAGTGTAAGTATTTATTGTAATTAACATTTATTGGGTATTTATTTTTTTGACGATTTTGTAAACTGATGTATCATATTGTTGGAGTAGTAAATGTGATCTCTTTAGTATTCAGCTTCTGTTGTGTAGTTCCTACTAATATATATAGGATCTGCACGTTTAGACAACATAAACTCAGGGATTGGTGTCCAGACTGATTTCAGACACCCCCAGAGGATAGGTTAGTCTGTAGACCAGCTAGCTCACAGTGCCACCATAAGCTCACAACCTTACCAAGGAGCGAATAGTTTCTGGCAACTATCGAACATGACAACCCTGACCCCTCAGGGATCGTGGAAACAGTGCAATACTTTTCGCTCAGTCACTTGTGCTCACTCGTTCTCAGAGAGATATACAGAATAAACGATGGGGACATTTTCAATAAGCATTTATTGAACCAGCATCATTCTAGTATAAAATACGTGTGCTGCAACAACCATTAGACAGAAACAGATGTATTCGGTTATAAGCACCAACAGAGTTAATAAAAGGTAGAATTCTACCATGATGCTAAAACAATGAATATATGCAGGCATATAGATACAGGGCAGTAATCATGAGCAATGTTCCCTCTAATTTTTTTCCTCTGTGTGCGGCATTGGAAGGTCTCTGTACGATTAAGCCAAGGCTATGTGCGCCAGGAACCAGACCGCGCGTTTGGGTGCAGCGACAAATATCAGTGCAAAAATCACTCCAAACTTTTGCTTAAAAAGTAAAAAGACAGTGTATTTCCACACATACGGCACAACATGATGGGTCTTAAGGCTTAAGGCAGGTTTGCAATTTAGATATACACACCATTACATGAATTGGTTACACAGGCAAGTACACTTAGGCTTTAGAAAAGCACAGGACTCCAACTGTGGTACCATTATAAGATTTTACTAAAGATTCTCAACTGGAGCTCTCTTCATAGGGTGGGGAAATGTTGGGTACCTATACAAGATCGCATACCTGGGGATACATGCAGGGGGGCACATGTTATGTCAATGACCACCTCTTCCACGGATTCCCTCACTACCACCCTTTAACAGTGCCCCTCAAGTCTTTATTACCACTCTCTCTGAGATGCATTTAATTTGTTTCATAGCACACCTCATACTAGTGTAGGGTGTCAGAGCACTTTACGTTTCACACACATTAAACAGAGACAATAAATCACAGGTATGTAAATCAGTGTATAAGAAATGTTACATAAGACAGAGGACAGCAAAGTGTAGGAGTGGCATGCCATCCATACCGGTAGGCAGTACAGTTTAAGAGTGCTTGGTCTGGAGAAGCATAAACTCGGAATATAAAATGTAACACCATGGTTGGGGGTTCTCTTTAATAAGAATTGCTTTGTACCCAAATTAACCCTTTTTGCAACATTACAATAATGTTTGGCTGGGTAAACATCATACCGCTCTAATCTATACCTTGCAGTATGCATGAAGTTCTTTGATGATAGTTAATAGTTTACTGTTATATATTAGGATTTTAACTTAGAAAACTGCAAGTAACAGAATGACCTCTCTGGCAAAAGTAGTAACCTGCTAACCTATTTTCATTCTATGCACTTTGTGATCTGCATGGTGCACATTCTTTGCAGCAGGCATATCAGCCCTCTGCGCTACCTTAAAACTTCCACTAGAGAAAACTCTGAAAGTTATCCTGACATATTTATTATTGCATTAAAATTGCTGGAGGCAAGGAACGTCGCAGAAGGTGCTTTCAAAATAATAATATACCTGCAAATACAGCGTCCCCACTCTAAGTCAGCACCCAGTAGAGTGGCACTGGTCATGCTGCCCTAGAGCTGGCCCTGGCCCCGCAGCCGAGCCCTATTAACCAAAGAAATGAAGCAAGTCTACCGGGACATCTTAAGGATTTTGGGGCCCCTGGGCCAAACCTATTTTGGGGGCCCCTGTTCAGAATAGGTTTGAATTTATGACTTAATTTCAGCTCTTTCATTCCCTCTTAGGCCAGGTCACTGACAGTATACAGGCGCAATTGTCTGAATTCTAAATGTGTTTACATCTAATGTTCAGGGATAGTGATGTGTTTATCAATATTGTAACACATCAGCAGTTCACTAATATTACTGCAAATAATATCTTTGACACACTCCCATTTCTCATATGTTTGGTCCTATTGCGATCAAAAAGAAACCTTTTTATGGATGATGCAGCAAGTCTACCAGGGACATCTTAAGGATTTCCGGGACCCTGGGCCAAACCTATTTTGGGGGCCCCTGTTCAGAACAGGTTTGAATTTATGATTTAATTTCAGCTCTTTCATGCCCTCTTAGGCCAGGTCACTGAAAGTATACATGCACAATTGTCCGAATTCTAAATGTGTTTACATCTAATTTTAAGGGATAGTGATGTGTTTTATCAATATTGTAACACATCAGCAGTTCACTAATTTTACTGCAAATAATATCTATGACACACTCCCATTTTTCATATGTTTGCTCCTATTGCGATTTATGGATGTTACATGAAAAATAAACATTTCTTTGCAGAATGTCTATAATAACTCTTACACGTCATACACTTTAAAAATAAATTAAGGGATAATGGTATTCCAACAATCTGTTTAGTAATTATTCAAGGTAATCACAGCAAGACAATCAGGAGGCTCCCCTGAAAGGCTGGGGCCCTGGGTCAGAGCCCACTTTGGCCATGGCTTAAAAACGTCTCTGAAGTTTACCAGCACGACGTATGCTTTCAGGTGATTCTGAAAGCACATGTCGTGCTTGTAGACTTGCAGCATTCCATTTGTGAATAGAGCGGGGCAGATTGTGTGCCACGCTCTATTAACAAAAGAAATGCAGCAAGTCTACAAGCATTGAAAGCACATGTCGTGCATGTAGACTTGCTGCATTTCTTTTGTTAATAGAGTGTGGCACACAATCTGCCCCACTCTATTAACAAGCGAAATGCAGCAAGTCTACAAGCATGACATGTGCTTTCAGACTCACCTGAAAGCACACGTCGCGCTTGTAGACTTGCTGCCTTTCATTTGTTAATAGGGCACAGCTGCGGGGCAGATTGTGTGCCTTTGTGAAAGTATTCATGTTAATTGCAGCGCGTGGCGGGCGCTAAGATTAACATGATTACTTTAGAAAAGGCACGCAATCTGCCCCAAAGCCGTGCCCTTTTAAACAAAAGAAATGCAGCAAGAGCCACTTGCTGGCAAACTTCGGGTGGTCTCTACCTCTGCCTACTGCAGAAGGAAGTGACCATTTTTTGCACCGCACGCATTTTAAAAGCAGCGGCGCAAACGGTACTCAGCTGCATGTGCGCGCTTCACTTATTACACTGCATGCTCCAGGAGACATAGGTGCGCACGTGCATCTTACAGGGAACAGTGATCATGAGTACTCCTAAGAGGCAAACCCTAACTAGATGTACCCAAGTGTACCTAGCATGTATGTAGGTGTATAGCCAAGAATCCCCCTAGGAAAGAGCCAACCCCATTACCTGATGGGGGAGAATGAAGGACCCCGTCTTGTTCTCAAGTTGGACACCCCGCGAGGGATGTCAGACCACTGCATGCAGGGACTTCAGCATCTCGTGTCAGCATGGAAGCTTCTCCTCTGGTTTGCCCAGCGAAGATGTGATACTTATATACCCGAAAGGTACCCTCAGGGGTTCTACCCAAATGTGTCATGGTACTGTGGGTCTGTCGGCCAAGGATGACGATAGTGGTGACTTTTGTACAGAGTTATTATGCAGAAGATGGTAATCCTGCTGTGATACTAAGAATCCTCATGCATTATAAATAAGACTCGTTTTCGAAGAAAACCACACAACATTTATTCAGCACCTAACTAGGTAAAAGGTCAGCACCAGAGCCGTTATGTACAGCAAGGTAGGAAAAAGTAGGTAAAAGGTCATGCAACTACCTAGGCCTATATTGGGGTACATTGGGGATCATAAAACTTCTTTCCCAAACTAATTTAAAATGGTATGGGAATAGTAAATGTAATTCTTTTACTATCCAACACCTTGCTCAAACTGGTTTAGATTGGAGTGGGACTAGTAAATGTGATCCATTTAGAGCCCAACACTTTCCCCAAACTGGTTTAGATTGGATGGAAATAGTACTTTGATCTCTTAAGTGCCAACAAATTCTTCAATGTGGCTTATATTGGAGTGGGAATCGGAAATCTGGGGCCCCATGCATCAAACCAAAAACCGGTCGCAAACGGGCAGATTCGCAGAATCTGCCCCTTTGCGACCGGTATTTTTGCATTTGGGATGCATCATCCCAAATGCAAAAATTGCAACTTAAGGAATCGCTAAAATTGTGATTACTTAAATTGCGATTGCATTTAAGGAATCACAAATTGCGATTCCTTAAATGCAATGCATTAAGCAAAAAATGATTGCAATTTCGCTATTAGGAATCGCAAATTGCCATCAAACTAATGTTGATGGTAATTTGCGATTGCTTTGAAAAATGCACTAAAGTGCATTTTTCAAAGTCACATTTTACACACACACATGCCCTTGGGGCACGTGTGTGCTCAACATGTGTAAAAAGGGGAATTTCAGGGGTGCAACAGGGTATCCTTTTGGAACCCTTGCACCCTTGAAATTGCATGCGCAATTTGCGAGTACCTATGGAGTACTCGCAAATTGCGCATACAATTCCCATTGATTCCTATGGGCCTCTAGGGAATCAATTCCTTAATTGCGAGTCGCAATTTGCGAGTCGCAATTAAGGAATTTTAAGGAATCGCATTTTTTGGGGGGATTTCTACATGCATTGCATTTTGCGATTTCTAAATAGCAAATCGGTAAAATTCGCTATTTAGAAATCGCAAAATGCGGGCTTGATGCATGTGCCCCCTAGCCCCTTCAGCTCCCAACACCTTCCCCAAAATGGTTTAGATTGGACTGGGAATAGTACATTTGACGAAATGTGTTAAGATTGGTTGAATGCACACCTGTTTGTACTCAACTGTTTTTTACTTGCTTGTAGCAATGTGGCGGCGTGCTGCCTAGTGACGTGCTCTGCCCCAAATGGCACGCATGAATAATCCAAGAAATATAACTGGCACGACCTGCGTGCCAGAATAGACGCACAGCCAAGAACAGAATCCTTTTCTTACCAATAAACCACTGTCCAAATAGTACTCTTGTGTAATCCATATCTTAAATTTATTTTTCATCTTCAACCATAGTTAATCCATTCACTTCAACGGCAGCATTATACCACTTTTTTTAAATGTCGCTGGCATGCCCATCCAGGCTTTAACAGTGACACGTAGGAATAGACAAATCATCATATTTAACCTCATGTGCTTTTCACCCAATGCATTTCGGGCACTGCTGCCCTTCGTCAGGGGTCACTGATGATGATTTGTCTATTCCTACGTGTCACTGTTAAGGCCTGGATGGGCATGCCAGCAACATTTAAAAAAAAGTGGAATAATGCTGCCGTTGAAGTGAATGGATTAACTATGGTTGAAGATGAAAAATAAATTTAAGATATGGAGTACACAAGAGTACTATTTGGACAGTGGTTTATTGGTAAGAAAAGAATTCTGTTCTTGGCTGTGCGTCTATTCTGGCACGCAGGTCGTGCCAGTTATATTTCTTGAATAGTAAATTTGACCCATTTAGTGTTCTATACCGTTTTCAAAAATGGTTTAGATTGCAGTCGGAATAGTAACTTTGACCCCTTTACTGTTCAACACTGTTTTCCAAAATGGTTTAGATTGGAGTTGGAATGGTAAATATGGCCCCTTTATTTTCCAGCTCCTTCCCCAAAATGTTTTAGATTGGAGTGAGAATAGTAAATGTGACATGTTAGTGCCCAACAACTTCACCAAAAAGGTTTAGATTGGAGTGGTAATAGTAAATGTGACCACTTTAGTGTCCACAACTTTCCATAAAATGCTCTGGACTAGAGTGGGAATAATAAACATGACTGCTTCATTGTCCATCACCTTTCCCAAAATGTTTTTTATTGGAGTGAGAATAGTAAATGTGACCCTTTTAGTGTCCAGCCCATTCCCCAAAACACTTTTGATTGGAGTGGGAACAATAAGTCAGCCCTCTTAGTCTTACACCTTCCATAAAATGGCTTTGATTAGCGTGAAAAGAGTAAATTAGTCTTTTTAAAGTAGGAATTGCTGGTAGCTGACTTGTAATATGTTCAGGTGCTTTAGGGAGAATAATTTTAGTAGTGGGCTCTTGGGAGCTAGTGTTCACCTCTTTAAATCTTGAAGTACATCTTACTTCTATTGCTGTTACATTTGGGGTGATTGTGTTCTCTGAATTTAATTACCATATCACTATTCATTGTAGCCCTCCATTAACAAACATTTGCATAACGTCAAGGGCCTCATTACGAATTTGGTGGTCTTCCAATGGGACCGCCACCATAGGGGTACCAGGAAGAGCGCCAAGGCCGTGGTAAGCCCACCCGCTGGATTATGAGTGTAATCCAGGGTGGTGGGTGGTGCTGTGGTGGTCTCACAGCAGCGGCTGTGTTAGGCTCATAGGAGAGTCTAACCAGCATACCGCTGCCATGAGAGTGCCTGCAGGATGTTCCTGCATGGTGTAGCATGCATCATGTCAGGCATGCCACACCATGCAAGAATGAGGGTGCAATTCCAGGGGGGCACAACATGTGCCACCCGCATGCATCCCCAGGCCCAGAATTGGCTGAGAGCCCTGTTAGGGCCCCCTTACCTGCATGTCTGCCACCCTTTTCATGGCGGGGTCCCTAGCATGAAAAGAATAGTGGATATGCAGGTTAGAATATGCTCAGTGGTTCTTGCATTGGCACCACCAACATATTCAGGCCATTGTCAGGCCGATGCCACAGTGGCCCCTTGATCACGGTGGAGGTGGCAGTCTTGTGGCGGTCCCACCGCCACACTCGCACTAGGGTGGATGGGTGGTGGTGGTCAGACTGCCACCACGAGTACGGCGGTCCTAGGATCGCCATACTCATAATAAAGCCCTAAGTATATTTCAAAAGCAAGTTCTGACTGCTTGCGCTTTCCCATCTGTATGTGTATTCAATTTGCTAAAGCAATTATTTGCCTTTCTTTGATGTCATATACGTGGCTCTTTCTGCCATTCCGTCTTAAAGAAGGGTGACTTTAAAATGAATAGTTTTGTAAATAATGTTTATTTTGTTTGCTAATATTATTGAAATATGCTTTCAAAAGTTTTACATTTGAAGCTTTCATATGTGCTCTTGCTTTAAGTTGAACTTGATTTTATTCTTATTGTCCTTGATGTAGTCGAGATTTGGGTCAGGTAGGCTTTCCATTTCTGCTGGTGAGAAAATGTTTGTTTTTGTTTTATGTAAAAAATATCACCTTGGTTAGTTTTGGGGGGAGGTGGGGTTTTAAGTTTACATTTGATGTGTAGGGGTTGTTCTATTTTTATAAATGTTTTTATTTTACATACTTTTAAGTTGCCTTTTTCCAGGTTTATGAGCATGGAGTTGGAGTTTTTGGTCTGAGGTATTTCTTTTTTGGTGAAGTAATTCTCAAATATCTAAGGATTGAGACAGAGAAAAAGAGAGTTTTGTAATTTATTTATGCATTTGCATTTGAAAATTAAGGGGCTGATTACGATGGCGGAATAATCGCCGGGCCGGCGGTGAGGTCCGCCGGCCCTGCGGACCGCGATTCTCCGACCGCCAGATTACAATGGCGTGGGATCCAGACCGCGACGGAGGCAAAGCCCGTCCGCCACGGAACCGCCACAGGCAATCGTTACGATTGCCTGGCGGAGCGGTCAGCATGCTTACAATGGTGGCGGAGCCTAGCAGGCTCCGTCTGCCGAATTACGATGCTGGCGGAAGCCAGCCTTTCCGTGGCGGGTGAACCGCCATTGAAAGGCTGGCGGGGATTGGTTTCGGGGGCCCGTTGCTGGCCCCCCTTGTGTGGGGGGGAAGTGTGGGTGCACTGGGGGGTACCCATGGTACCCCCCTGCATTTCACTGCACCATATGGCAGGCACAGTGTAGTGCCTGCCACGTAGTGCAGTGAAATGCACAACATGCTCTTTTCTACATCGCGGCTGTGCTGCTGTCAGCAGCCACTGCCGCAATGTTAACGGTGCGGAATCTGACCGCAGCGGTGGCAGTCCCATCCTAATCAGGCATGCGGGACCGCTGCATGCATGGTGGACGGTCCCAAACACCGCTACGATGGCGGGCCGACCAAGTCCGCCCGCCATCGTAATAAGCCCCTAAGTTAGGTTGCACTACAGTTTAGTTATTTTTGAAAATTACTTGTGAAGGCGGTTTGTTATTTTGTTGAACTCTTCCTTCTGGCTTTTTTTTAGAGCAGTCTAGCACAGTGTCCCTTTCTTGCATTTGTTATATTTTCCCTGTGATAAATAATGAGGTTTTGTTCTCTTTTTACACTTTCCACCTAATTAGGTTTATTTTTTTATTGGTTAGTTTGTTCTATGGTACATCTTATTGGATACTTTGTGTGTAGTTTGAATTATTTTTGTACAGTTATCTCCTTTTATGGTGGAAGCTAATTGGATTTTTTCGTTTATAAATCTGTGTATTTGTTGGATTATTATATTATTCATTTTTTTAAATGTTATTTTTTATTAATATTTTATGTGCATTCTAATATTAATTTTCTTGTAATAATGTTTGATTTTTACATGTGTTTCTTTTTAATAGTACATGTATTGTGAATGGATATGGTTTTATATATGAATAATGTTACGTTTGTGGTTTTAAAGTATTATTAATTCTCCTTCTTGTGTACTGTGTTTATTGATATTCTTATATGTATTCTATATAATAAATGGAGTTTATGATTTAAAATATTATTTTTCAATAATTTTCATTTCATAATCATAGCCGATATTGTGTGTTTTGATATTCTTAACATTATGTATATATTTCATTGACTGTAATTGTGTATTCAATATTTTTAAAATTAGATATTTTTGACAGCGATATTTTTGCCATTGATATTTGTGTTTTTTTTTTTGGTTAAGTACAAGATGATGATACTTTTTAATTGATATTATTTTGCTAACTCTAAATCAGGCCCATACTCTGGACAGCAGTCATTGTGTAGAGATAGATGCATGTCTCAGCTTAGTTGTACTATGGGTTTTCAAGGAATCTTCAATGAAGAATTGGGTTAAGTGGTTTGATAGCGACAAAAGCTTACATAATGGTAAAATACAGTTGTAATAAAGTGGCCGGCACAATAGGTAATAATGCAAATATTACATTAGGATATAATGCATCTGCAATAAAGTGGATGGGATATCCATCATGTTTATGACTGGGTACCTGTCTGCCAAACTCTAAGTCAGGCACTATGCAGTTGTTTGAGTGACAGACATTGATAATCTCAGGCGCTGCTTTAATTCACTGTCTGTGTTTTATTTACCTTAAGCAATCTTTTATTGATAAAAATGCTTCAGTGTACATAGCCTTTCCTAGATCACTTGAAGAGGTTTCACACATCATACTTGTATTGCTTTCACAAGAGTAACAGAGTTGGAAATGCTGGTATCTACTGGTTACATGCACTGGAAAACTCTGTCCTATATTTCTGAATGCCTACATGGTTGTAAGGTAGCACCTGGCTCCTAAGGCAGGGCCAAGTGGATCAAGATTATTATTTGCATTTTATTTGGTTAAAAGCACTCTTCATGGTGACCCATCACAAGTACAGAGACTATAAAACACTGAAAGAGATGGAGCAACCATATTTGTTATACATACATCTGATCAAATATAAATATGACATACATTCTCCACATGATAAGAGCAACTTTTTTAAATCATCTGCAGCCTTTGTTTATTTTCAGTGCTGCTTTGATTGTTTAGTGGCGCTTATCAAAGAAGGAATGTGTCACTGGCTAGTATCCACCTTCTAGGGCTTTGTTCAAAGAGACCTGCTATTTTGGGGTCTCATACCACTACCAGTCAATTAGGAGGGGTGTGGTTTTTACCTTGTGAGGCTTTATATTCCCATTCTGAAATCAGCACCTGGAATGGGTATAACTCTAGAATTGTACTGTATTGTAGTTATGTCAATGTGGGTCTTCATACTCTAGCCAGGAAAACCTTTTCCCACATTCTGGCTGTAAAATATATAATAGTGTGGTATTTTCCCACACAGACTCCACCTGGTTTTACATCGAAAAATTTGTGCTAGGTAAGTCAAAATGTACACACTAGACACATTGCGAGGAAGGTTGTCAGAAATTGGGTTGTTGGTTGACTGGGATGTGAGCCCTGGTTAAGCAGAAACCACAATCCTTGTCAGGGTGAGGCACAAGACAACCCTAAATTTACCTATCCTCAACCCTCTGGTAGCTTGGCACAGAGCAGTCAGGCTCAACTTAGAGGCAATTTGTAAAGTATTTGTGCAACCATTCAAACAGTAATAAAGTGAAAACACACAAAAAGGATCTCAAACCAAGTTAGAACAGAGATCCTTTTAATTAATAAAACAACACCAAAACAACAAAAATCTGAATAGTAGAACCGGAGATATTCAAATTTAATGATTTTAGTAAAAATAGCGCCAAAAAGCACAAAGCGCCAATTGTGGATATCTGGTCGCTTCGGGCCAGGACAAAGTCACAAGTTCAGGCCAACTGTGATGGAGCATGGGCCAACAACAGGGAACTTTGTTAGGCCCTCTGAACAGAGTACCTTAAATTCTGGTTTGCGGAGTGTTGCGAGGATCGACGGCAAAGATGTGTTGTGCAGCTGAAGCGATGCAACAGTTATGAGATGCAGCAAGGCTGTGGTACGAGGGCCGGCGTCATCACCAGGGAACCTGTTGACGGGGTTTGCAATGTGAAGACCGGCTTTGAGGATGCAGCACGCAGTCTGAGTGATATGTCAGTTCGGAAGAGCCTCAAGGCTGCCATGCCAAGTTCGTCGTCAAGGCTGCTGTTGACAAAGAAAACGAGGGCTTGCCCGAGGATGCTTTGAGCAGAGGTGGTTCCAATGGAGCTGCGGTGATGATGCAGGTCTTTGCTACAGATCCAATCTATGCAGCAGCAGTGATGCATTGATTCTGCTCAGGTTAGCGCCACACAGCAGAGGAGATGCATCAGTTCCAGTTGATCCACAGAGGCTGGCAGAGCACCTTAAACCCATTTTCAAGGGCCCAGAAGTGGGGTGGCACCACTTTGCGGGGCAGACTCACAGATGGCAGAGTCCAGGTGCAGGTGCAAGGTTGTTGGAAGCCTGTTGTGTCCCTGAAGCTTGAGATCAGGAGACCAGCCAAGTAGCCTTTGGAGTCACTCCTGGTTCTAGGTTCTTGGTTCAAAAGATGCAGGTCCGGGGGGCGTGGCTTGAGCCCGACTAAGATGGCCGCACACTGAGTGTGCTCCGGTAGATATCTGCAATCTCCCCATTTAAATCCGGCATAATCCGTCCAAAAGTGGTGCACTGAAGGATAGAAAAGGTAATAGCAGCGGTGCGAGACCGAAAGGCACCCTGCCCGGCGGAAAATAAGGTGCTATCGACAAAGGAGGCGAGGACCGCGGCCGCAACCGCATCTCAACATGGCACCGGCCGCGCACCGAGCAGTGCTGCCGGAAACCAACACCCGGAGTGCACTTGTGGGACCTGATCCCTGAGAGGCGGCAGCAGCTGGGCCAGCGCAGACAGAGGGAGCGGTGATCACGGCACCGCGCCGGCCCAGGCACGTGCGCACATTTATTTAAGATACTGCAGCGGGCATAGCGGCCCAAACAGGCTTCCCATACGCGCCGCAACATAAGCGGCCTGAGTCGGAAGTGTGGAGCGGCCTCCAGCCATCTGCAGACGCCCGGGCCGGGAGTGGAATTTGAAAGGAGCATGCTGGCTGCTATCCAATGCAAAGGCATATTTACTCCTGCTCCACGATGAATATGCGGGCCTATAAACATTACTGAAGAGGTGTTCGTGCGAGCCCTGAGGGGCAGCTCTGGGACTGAAAGACACCTAGGCCTGCACCCACTACAGCACCGCGCTTGAGCTTGGATAGGTGAAAGGGCTGGGAGGACTTCAATCAAAGGAATTAGCCCGCAATCCTTACAAGTGTTGAACTGAGCCGGCCATCGAGCGGGGATACTTGGAGGTCCTGCTGATGTTCCCGAGTAGTCCTGCATCCGGAGTCAGCAATATACACCCAGGGGGGGCGCGCGGGGCATTGAGGCGGCGATAAAGGGCATGAATAAAAGATCCTTTCGGCATCCCCCCACCTCCTTACTTTATACACGAGGGATCCCTCGGCTGGGTGGTCCCGGCCCGAGGCAGAAAGCGCAGAGAAAATGGAGGCTAAGCCACGAATCCTAACACGCGAAGCCAGGACCTCCCCAAGACCTCTTGAATGGACATTCCGCCCCCTGGGCTCAGGGTGGTTGGCTATCACAATGGGGCGCAATAAGGGCCCGGGACAAACAAACCAGATTGACAAGTACACAGTCGCAATGAGCCGCGACGGAGGAGCGGAGGAGGCTGCTCCTCCGCAAGAACAGGAAGATGTGATTTGTGAATAGGAAAACAATGTAAACTTACATAAAAGTGTAAGTTTACATTTCTGAATCGGGCCCTTTGCTGTCAAAGAACATACACTATGTAGTCGTGCACCACTCCCTATAAGAACCTTCCCTTCAAATACCTATTTTATGAAGATCCTCAAACTGCAGTTTCTGGTCTTCATGCAACAGGTGCATATTTTCTTTCAGACACGGTTCTTTATTGAGTTTTTAAACCAGTACACAACAAATGTTGGCATACTCCGTAGTGCAATCCTTTTGGATATTCATGCATAGCAGTCTCAATTGTGTAATGCTTCCAATTCTCATGATGGACCCATAGTTCATGGGTTCAATGCCCCCTTATAAAGCTAGGACAGGAAAGTCCGGGTGGTGAGTCGTGTGGGGAAAGGGAAGAAAGGGGAGAAAGGAAGGGAATCAGAATGTGTGCCTCCAGTGTCAAAAGAAATGTATAAGTCTTAGGGGTGGGGTATGTTAAAGAAAGGGGTGTGACTACCAACAGTGTGGTATCCCTTAAGAGTGCAAGGCTGTGGAATCTGAGGAAGACTCTGACGTGAATCAATCAATTTAGAGGGTAGTGCTTCCCATCTTGGGGTCAACGGGCATCGACATAGTTCTCTGGCATCCTCACCAGGTAATGCCACTACTTCGGGCTTTGCCCATCCATCAAACAGAGCCAGCCATTGTTCAGGGGTCAGAGGGTTGGGTCATTTCCAACAAGTCGTGATCATTGTCTTGGCCAATATCAGGTCAAGGAAACGTGTAGCAGCTTTGCATTTAAATGGCCCAGAGTATATGCCCAGAGCGCCCGCCTCCCAGGTAGAAATGTTCAAAATGCCTGTGAGGCATTCCAGCTGGGAGTGAATATGTTTGCAGTTGTGTGCAGTCTCACAGGATGTGTTTCAGGCCAGGCTCCAGTGTGTTACATCTGACACATGTGACGGAGATGCTGGGAAAAATACATGCAACTTGTTTTGGGGATAACTATGCCTGGTGAAGTATGTAATATTGGATGTGTTTGAGGCGGGTGGGCGTTGTGAGACACCCTACGTGAGGGTGCCAATGCCTCTCCCATTCCCTGTCATGAAGTATTCTTCCTGAAAAACTCCTCCTCCGAGACCTCCGACAAGGTATGGAGTGATATCTGTGTATGTGTAAGTATGGCTTTAGTGAGCCATGTGATTAACTTACGACCTGTACCCAAAGTGCTCAGCATTTGTAGAAGTTGGTGTGTGACTGGTTTGGAGCCCCGAGCCACTTAGGTATCCTCCATCGCCTTTTTCATGGAAGCATAGAAGAGGAATGCAGTGGGCCTGGAGACGGACCCCCTAAAATGGGTCCTAGCTGTGGGGGATGTTTTTTTGCTTGCTCTGGTTCTTGAACCATTTTTTCTTCTTTCATTTATTTTCTTGTGGGTCTTAAAATGTATTTCATTTCTTTTGTTTTATAATGGCAGGGAGGAGGAATCCCTGTTTTACACAGAGAGAATTATCAGTCATGGTAGATTAATTTTTTAGAGTAGAGCCACAATTGTTTGGAGCCCAAGTACAAAATACAACTATAGCTCAGAAAAGGCAAATCTGGACCAGAATAGTTGACAGAGTGAATGCTGTAGCAAACATCCTGAGCACACAGGAGGCAATTAGGCAGAGGTCAAAAGACCTGCGGGGGAAAGTGCATTACCTGGCCTCCAAGCATTACCTGGAGGCCCAGAGGTTCTCCCAGCCCCCCATTGAAACCTTTTCCCTGGGAGGAGAAGGTCTTCCAGATCCTACATCCTGAAGGCTAGACAGGAATACCTGGTGGAGTGGAGAATGGTTAGTTATACTTTTGAATCTGTCACTAAACCTAAATGCCCTTTTTGCTTTTAATTTTGCTAATGTGTTTTGCACCTTTTTGAAACATAAAAACCTATATATATTTGTATCATTTTTGGGTTTACTTGTTTTTATGTATTTTGTTGTATTTAAGATTACAGGTTTCAATCTCAATTACATTTCACATGATGTAATGGTGCTTTTAAGTGTTTTTACACTAAATAACATATTTCATATATGTGTTTATATTAGAACTGTATGTTCTTTTTTACTGCATATTTTCACTAGGTATGTTTAACTTATAATTTTGCTGAGCGTTGTTAATGTTTAATTGAAATGACGACAACTACCATGATGCCTTGTTTTTGTTTTGTGAAAATAATATTGCAATGTTATCTTGCTCATTCTCTCTTTTCTATCATAATTTTCACATATGTTAAAGTGTTATGTATATATCAATCTCTATTTCATGCTAGGTTTTGAAATGTTTTTGTGTTTAATTTTGTATGTTGTTCTATCCTTGTTATTTTATTGAATTGATGTTAGAGGTTTAGTTAAAATATTTACTCTGCAATGTTTACTAATGATGACTAAAGCAACATATCCTTCTAAGGGGTCGATTACGATGCCGTTAGAAAAGGCTCCGAATGGCATTCAATTTGTCTGAATTCGATTCGGAGCCCGCCTTTCCAACCGACTCGGACACGTTTCCCAACGAGCAATTACGATGGCTGGGAAGCGTTCAAACTGTCTGACTCGGTTCCGAAAGGCATTGGGAGTAACCAAGTTGGTCGGAGCCAAATCCGTTTGGTCTACGGAGCGCATTTCCAGCCGAGCGATTAGGATATCAGATTCAGACAGCATTTCCGAATCAGTTGTTCTGAAACTAATCGGCTGTTGGAATCTGACTTTGGGGGCCCGTAGCAGGCCCCCTTCACCCGGGGCCCTCCAAATCGGGCCCATGGGTCCCCCCTACCCATGCATGCACAGTGTGGCAGGCACCATGGGGTGCCCATCACAGGGTGCATGGTTTTCCCCAGCAACCCCTTTTTTCAATGGGAGCCTGTGTTCTCGTCCGGAACACAGACTCCCATTGAAGTCAATAGGAGTCTGACTGAGTCGAATCCGGAAGCATCCGGATGCATCAAAATCGCTTGGTCGGACTACCCCGACCCGAGTCGTTTGGAAAGCATTCCAGAACCGATTCGGTCGGAATGCTTGCCTAACGACATCGTAATCGACCCCTAAGTTGTGTAATAGTCAGATTTCTAGCCTGCTAGGCCTTGGAATGGTTTCTGTCGCATTTCTCCTCTCTACTGTGCTGTGTTGAATCTTTAGTATATTTTATGTATACTTTCTAATTAATTTTATCATTTCAGGACATCTTTTTACCTGCTTATTTGAAGTAGTTTTTTGTGTAATTTAAGCTATTTGTATAATCTATTATAATACTACTGAAAGGCACAATCATTGTATTAATTTTCATTTTCCTTTTAGGTTGCTTCATTTTTAGTTTCAAACTCATTTGATGTATAATCCACACTTTTGCAATACTTAAAAAAAATTCTAAATAGGTTCAACACCTAGAGTACGTGGACAACTATCTGCCACTGAGGGTACCTCCACTCCAGACAAAAGGAACAAGCCTTCAGTGAGAACTCCACACTTGATAGTCCGTATGACAAGGAGCTGCCCTGTCCATCTGGCCTGCCTGGGCAGACCGCTCCAGTGAGTCTCACCGGGCCCACACCTACTCCTCCCACCTCCGCTGTTACCACACCTCAGCCCATGGATACCAACACTTGTGTCCAAACCAACATCACCCCAATCTTGTGTCCCCAGTACTGGCTGCTGTTGATCCAACAACACTACCACCTCCAGTTTAGCCAGGACCCAGTGGGATGGGTCACACTGGGTCAAGGGCACAGGGCAGTGGGTGTAGGGGGCGTGGGAGGGAATCTGTGGGCCAGCAAAGTGAGGCCACTAGGTTCACTATCACCCAGGCCACCATCGATCAAGTCTTAGGATCCCTCCATCAGTCCCAAGACATGATAGGCTATGTCCTAACAGAGCTCCAGAAGAAGAAGCAGTTGCAGAGGGAGCACAATATATAGATGGAGAATCTGAACTCTAATTTTGGCTCCCTGACTGGGGTGCTGCATGATATTTTTACCCATATGTGCAGGGCTTTTATATCAACATCTTCCCCTTTCTGCGGTCCAACATCTGGGCCAACTCTTTCTACCCCAGCCACAGAAAGGGAAGCCCTGCACAAGAGGAAACAGCTGCACCCAGCTCAGTCCCTGCAACTGTGGATCCACCAGCCCCCCTCAGGAGAGAATATTCATCCCAACTAGCAGGAGAGGTTGGCAAGACCTCCACTACCACCAGCAAGAGATGCAGAACCTAATTTCCTCCAGTGTGAGACTACCATTCACTCTGTGGACACTTTTCTGGACAGATTTACCTTTTTCATGCCAGTTGTATTTTGGACATTGGATGTCACACAATTTTGGCTCTTCAATATTAGTTTCAGTCACCATGATTGACTTATTATGTTTTTTTGTTAACATCCTGTTTTAGTTAATTGGGTTTTATTGAATGAAAAAAAGACTGATTTTGTGTTTATCTTCTCAATTTGTTAACTTTTTTACTTCCATCATACATTTTAAAAAGTTAAAATAAAAAAATATTGTTTTTCATATATAAATTCCATGTAGGTAATGGTTTTCACTTTAAAAGATGACAACAAAGAACAAAGACCACAATTCAAAAACAAGGATATGATTTAATTGGAATAAAGAAATGTTTTTCATATTTTCCTAATGCATTATAGACCATGCATATTCAAAAGAATTCATGCCATATTTTGTTTTACAGTTCCACACCATGCCACCATGGAAGAACGGGAGGTAATCAAAACAATCTGAATAAATAGTCAAACTCTTATTGATGGATGTCATCAGCTCGAGCCAGATTTTCTGCTGTCATGTATCCCGGCTAGGCCTAGTGGGAAACACTGCCATTTTATATGCACAAGTTTTCCTAAGTTGCCTTCTCTTCCACACAATGACTCTTGACACACGTTTGCTTGCATGAGAGTGTGGATTAATTTCCATGAAACAAAGGGGCTGATTACAAGTCTGGTGGTCTTCCAACCGCCAGACTCGTGGTGGTGCAGCAGTGGCGGTCCACCGTTTTGACGATTACGACGTTCACCGTCGCATCAGTGGTAGACCGCCAGTTGCGCCAGGGAAAAGTCATTTCCTGGCAGTGGCGCAGCTGCGCCACAATGCAATATGCTGAGCAGGGACTGGCTAAGTACAGCTCAGCATATTACGAGTTCCTGCACCGCAAGCCATTTCATGGCGGAGCCCCGCCATGAAAAGGCTGGTGGTGCAGGAACAAAGGGGGCCCTACAGGGCCCCCATGTCCACCCTGCCATGGGGATATATTTGGGGGGCATGCTCCCCTGTCTGTAATCCCACAAAGTTCCTGCACAGCATGGACGTCCATGACATGCTGGAACTGTTTTGCTGTTCCCAGTGTGGTGCCTGTTTCCAGGCACCGCCATGGGAAGGGCAAAGGACCATCTGCTGTATTACGAGTTGAACTTGTTCAACTCATAATACGGCGGGCAGTCCTTGCATGGGTTTGGCACAGCTGTGTTGGCGGAGAGCCAGAGCAACTGGTCAAACTCGTAATCGGTCCCTAAAACGTACTTACAAATTATTCTTCGCCATAACACTATCACAACACATTGAACATTCTGTACAAGGTCTGAATAAACATTGTGCAAATGCGCCTGTTTGTTGTTCATCCATGTGGCGACATAGCTTTCTATAGAATATAAGCAATGGTAGCCTGACTAGAATCTCGGCTCAGGGCAAGGAAGCTTTAAGATATAAATAAACAAGCATTTCCGGCTTGAGGTAGAGGAGCACTTGCCCTCAGCCCAGCTGCTTGCTGATCTCTCTGCAAAGAGGGATGTCCAATTCATGACCACGATGGGGACCTATATTCTTTCTCTTCAGATAATGGGGTTGGATCATCTGATGGGGAGCTCTTGGCAGAACACACACCCGCACAATCTAGACACTTTGGTTAGGGAGTGCACAGTAGGAGTATGCTATCTAGATATTGTTTTATATGCTCGCATACATACATTGTTTGGAAAGATGGGGGAACTTTTCGTTCTGTTCACTGTCTTGATATTTCTAATCACTTTCATCTGGTTCTGTCTATTGATCATTGCAGCACATATATTTTATACAAGAATCACTTCGGTTCAATATATATTGAAAACACCTCACTGTGTTTTCTTTGTATATTTCTCTGAGAGAAAGAGAGCATGAGTGACTGAACAAAAGGGTTCTAGATCTGTTACCATAATCCCTGGGAGAGCTCAGGGTCATCAAGTTCTGTGGTTGCCAAAACAGTTTGTCACCCATCTAGTTTTAGGGATGGCTAATAGTGGCACTGTGGGCTAGCTAGTCTTTAGGACGACATATCCTGTGGGGGTGCAAAAAATCTGTCTGTCACCATCCCTATGTTTATGTTGCCCAACAAGCGTTCAGTTCCTACTGGGAAGTAGGGTACTACACAACACTGCCTCACAATAGAAAACACACATCAATAACATCATTAATGAAAATATGGCAGTATTCCCTTTTGTGGCTACAGGATCATTCAAATGCACTGTTGCAGTATCCAGTGGAATGTCACAACCAACTTTAAGTGAGGTGCTACAAGACGTTCTTCCTTCAATGATGAAACACATTAACAGCTACATACAGTAAACACAAAATGTGGATTTTGCATATGTGAAGGGAGATTTGTATGCTTTAGGTGGCCTACCACATGTGATTAGAGCAATTTAAGCAGCAAATATTGCCTTGTGGTAACAATCAACAGAAAACAAGTCTAATGCAATCTTAACAAACACAATTCAATCACTGTGCAAGTTGTCTGTGTACAAGATCTGTGCATCCGAAGTGTCTGTGTCTTTCACAGGATCAACCATGGTCCCTTTGTACTTCACAATAGCAGCATATATCTGCAAATGTCACAACATTGAACTGTCCAAATGAAGATGATATGGTAAAGGAACCTAAAACAGATTACATTTAAAAAAAATTGTATGACATTACAACATAGACACATTACAAATGACACATTTTGAGGGCACATTTTTAAAAACAATCAAAGATAAACAATGTATATAAATAGTAGTCAATGTGTCAATGTTAGAACTGGGGGTCTCTAGTTGGCTGAGGCAGTTATCTTAGTCCAAATAGGGACCCTTGCTTCTAGTCAGGGAAAGGAGGGACACCCTCGTTGATAACCCCTGCTCACCCCCTGGTAGCTTGGCATGAGCAGCCAGGCTTATCTTCAAGGCAATGTGTAAAGTATTTGCAACCACACTCCCAGTGACACAGTGATAACACCACAAATGGACACCACACTGATGTATGAAAATAGCGGTATCTTTATCAAGTAGAAAAATACGGTAAGACCAAACGATAAATATCCAACATATGCGTATTCGTAATATTTCACTTTGCCGGTTATTAGGCCAACAAACACTTGTAGGTTCTTGCGGTATTAATGAGCAGTTCACGATGTTCACATGCAGTCCTAATGCAATGCAATGCAGTTCGTACTGCAGTTCGTATTATCAGACTAATGCAGTTCGTAATGAAACAATAATGCAATCCTCAATGGAAGTAATCAGGCAGTTCGTAATGCAAGAATAATGCAATCCTCAATGCACGTAATCAGGCAGTTCATAATGCAAGAATAATGCAATCCTCAATGCAAGCAATCAGGCAGTTCGTAATTCAAGTATAATGCACTCCTTAATGCAAGTAATAAGGCAGTTCGTAGTGCAAGAATAATGCAATCCTCAATGCACGTAATCAGGTAGTTCGTAATGCAAGAATAATGCAATCCTCAATGCAAGTAATAAGGCAGTTCGTAATGCAGGAATAATACCAGGTCAATCGACGCGATTAGCGCGGGCACCACTAGGCCCCAACCACAGACAACAGTCCTGAACTTCCGAGGGCAGCCCCGGTACTGCCAGGCAGGTCTGAGCCGCTCGAGGACTCAGCGCGTCTAACGCGATGCAGCGGGAGAGAGACGGGAGCACTCCGGTACTCCTCCTGCGCCTCCCCAGGCCACACACGCTTCCGGCTCCCGACCGGAGTCCAAGCCTTACCTGGGGGATGCGCTGCCTCGCTCTCTCTCTCTCTCCCCACTCGTCGGACGTCCTGCTGGGCGCTCCCCATGACGACGCAGCTCCGATGCAAGGCGACTCTGCAGCCGGACAGGTTACGGCACTGCCTTCTCCATTGCTGACGATCTTAGGAAGATTCCTCTTGCGAACAACGATCACGATTACCTCACAACTTCCTTAGCTTTACGAAATCCTTCAGCACGTTGCGGCTCGGGCCGGCGGCGGCAATCTTGATCCGCAGCCTCCGTTGCGATGACGGCTCAGGCCACAAACAGCTACACAGCAGCGTGGACGATGATTCACGCTGCGGGGGCACTGCAGTCACGGGGCACTTTCCAACCAGTACCACGGACCCCACGGCAGTCTCAGGCTGCACACGCACAAAGCGTCGCTGAGACTCGGGTGGGTTTCGGGCCAAACAGTCCCGGTGCAATGCTTACGAAGGTCTCAGGCTGCAAAAAGCACACACACACAGAGTCGCTGAGGCACTCTTGGAAACTTTGATGTTCCTGAGTTTCCACAACAGGGAGCCAGCTCTCCTCGGGCCCTTGGAGACAAGTTACTTCGGGACACAGCACACAGCAAAGTCCTTTCAAGCAGGGGGACACAGCACACAGCAAAGTCCCTTAGCCTCTCCTTAGTTAAATCAGCAAACTGCAGGCCAGCCCCAGAACACACAGCAAGGGTCAGTCCTTCTCTTCAGTCTCTTCAGCTGTTCTTCTTTGGCAGAGGTTCCTCTTGACCACGAAGTAATTTCAATCCTTTTCAGTCTTGATCAGTCCAACGTTCAGGGGCTTCAGCTCTCATAGTTATACCCCTAAATGTCTTTGAAGTCTTTGTGTTCAGGGGGCACTGACCCCTGTCCAAACCAGTTCTGGGTGTCTTCCTGCCAGAGGCACCTTCTTCCTTTGATAGTGGGGGTCTGGTTCCTCAACCACTCAGCAGGAGGGGGAGCCATTCTATTATGGCAGCAGCCCAAGCCTCTTCACCTCCAGGGGGCTACTCCTCCTCCCTACACTCCAGATGCAGGTCAGCCTGTTGCTGTCTCGCCTACTCCTCCCCTGGGTCAAGACATTTCCCAGATCCTATCACATTCAAATCCAGACAGTCAATCCACAACCAGGCAGAGACACACAGAATTGTTAGAACAAAAAAACCAGCCACTTCTAAAAGCGTGGTTTCTAAACACACAATTCACAAACCACCTTCACAAAAAGATGTGTTATTAAATTGTGAGTTCAGGCACACTAAACTTCACCTCTCCATCTTAAGCCTATGGGAAGATAGGCTGGAAACATATTACACAGCCTTCCCCATTCTGTCCTATGGGCAAGATGGCCGTGCAACAGTGAAAAACGAAATGGAGAGTATTTCACTGTTAGGACATGGTACACACCTCAGTACATGTCCTACCTTTCACAGACACTGCACCCTGCCCAGGGGGGTACCTTGGGCCTACTATAGGGGTGTCTGATGTGCATGGAAAGGGAAGGGTAAGGCCTGGCAAGTGGGTGCACTTGTCAGGACAACATGACAGCTAGCAAACTGCGTGCAGGCACTGCAGTGGCAGGCCTGAGTTCTCTCGTTAGGGCTACTTGTGTGGGTGGCACAATTAGTGCTGTAGACCCACCAGTAGCATTTGCATTACCAGCCCTGGCACACATAGTGCACTTTACTAGGGACTTTACTAGTAAGGCAAACATACCAATTATGGACAACCAATTACCATAACACTTTATACAGGGAGAACTTGCACTTTGACACTGATCAGCAGTGGCAAAGTGCCCAAAGCATCTAAGCCAGTAAAACGCAATCCATCACAGCATCAAAATAGAGGAGGTAGAGTCAAAAAGTCAGGGGTAACCACGCCAAGAAATGCCATTTCTAACACGTGTCCCCTCCAGCTGAAAAGTGGGGAGAATTACCCACCCTGATGGGAGTTCTCATCACTAAGGCGGAAAAATCTGGACAGACCATCAGCATTGGCGTGTTCTGTGCCAGGTTCCACCGTGAAGTCCATTCCCTGTAGGGAGATGGACCACCTCAACAGTTATGGGTTCTCACCCCTCATCTGCATCAACCATCTGAGGGGCCTGCGGTCGGTCTGAACCAGGAAGTGAGTCCCAAACAGGTAGGGCCTCAGCTTCTTCAGTGCCCAGACCACAGCAAAAGCTTCCCTTTCAATTGCACTCCACCTCTGTTCCCTGGGAAATAGCCTCCTGCTAATGAAAGCTACGGGTTGGTCCAAGCCCTCGTCGTTCAGTTGTGAGAGTACTGCTCCCACACCATGCTCTGAAGCATCTGTCTGCACCACAAATTCTTTGGAGAAATCAGGCGCCTTGAGTTGAGCACGGGTGCCGTGCACATGGCAGTTTTCAGGGCATCAAAAGCGGTCTGGCAGGCATCAGTCCAGATCACCTTCTTGGGCTGTTTCTTTGAAGTCAGTTCTGTAAAGGGGGCAACAATGGTGCCATACCCCTTCACAAACCATCGGTAATACCCAGTGAGCCCTAAAAAGGCCCTCACTTCTGTCTGGGTCTTGGGGGGTTCCCAAGCCAGAATGGTATCAATTTGTGCCTGTAGGGGCGCCACCTGGCCGCTCCCTACCTGGTGTCCTAAGTACACCACAGAACCCTGCCCTATCTGGCACTTACTTGCCTTGATAGTTAGGCCTGCCCTCTGCAAGGCCTTCAACACGTCACAGAGGTGTTGCAAATGTTGCTCCCAACTGGAGTTGAACACTGCAATGTCATCCAGGTAGGCGGCGCTGAATTCCTCCAGCCCACACAGCACCTGGTTAACCAGTCTCTGGAAGGTGGCAGGGGCGTTCTTCAACCCAAAGGGCATAACCCTGAACTGGTAGTGCCCCTCTGGCGTTGAGAACGCTGACCTCTCCTTGGCTCCCTCGGTCAAGGCAATGTGCCAGTACCCAGATGTCAAGTCGAATGTGCTGAGGTACCGGGCAGCTCCCAGCCGATCCACGAGCTCATCAGCTCTGGGGATGGGGTGAGCGTCAGTCTTGGTGACCGCATTGAGCCCACAGTAATCCATACAGAACTGGAGTTCTGGGGTGGCACCAGGCGCAGCAGCTAGCCCAGGGGCTGCTGGATGGCTCAATCACCCCTAGCGCCAGCATCTTGGAAACCTCCTCCTTGATGCTGGCCCTGACCTTATCAGCTACTCTGTAAAATTTTACTTTTACAGGCAGGCTGTCTCCAGTGTCCACATCATGGACGCACCAATGGGTGACTCCTGGGGTCAGGGAGAACAGGGAGTCGAACTGACCCAATACCTGGCGACAGTCCCTCTGCTGTTCCGGGGTCAGTGTAGGCGAGAGGTTCACCACATCCACTTACCCATCCTTCTCCTTGGCTGACAGGAGGTCAGGAAGAGGTTCACTCTCATCTTCCGCCCCATCATCTGTAGCCAAGAGCATGGTCACATCAGACCTCTCAAAGTGTGGTTTGAGGCGGTTCACATGGAGGACCCTCAAAGGGTTCCTAGGAGACCGTAAGTCAACCAGGTAGGTCACTTCACTCTTGCGCTCCACCACCTCATAAGGCCCAGTCCACTTGTCCTGGAGCGCAAGGCTCCACTGGCGCCATCACCCACACTTTTTGCCCAGGTTGAAACTCGACCAGAGTGGCATTCTGGTCGTACCACCGTTTCATTTCTTCCTGGCCTGCTTCCAGATTCGCCTGAGCGAGTTGCCTGAAACGCCTAGTTTGGTTCCTGAAGGCCAGCATGTAGCTATATACATCCTGGGGGGGGTTTACTAGGAGCCTTCTCCCAGCCCTCCTTCACCAAACTCAAGGGTCCTCTTACAGGGTGACCATACAGTAGCTCAAAGGGACTGAACCCTCAGGACTTCTGTGGCACCTCTCTGTAAGCAAACAGCAGGCATGGTAAGAGGACGTCCCACTTACGCCTCATGGGTTCCTCAAGGCCCATAATCATGCGCTTCAGCGTTCGGTTAAATCTCTCAACCAGACCGTTACCCTGGGGGTGGTAAGGCGTGGTGAACTTATAGGTTACACCGCACTCCTTCCACAGAGACTTCATATACCTAGATATGAAATTATTACCCCGGTCGGACACCACCTCTCTGGGGAACCCCACGCGGGAGAAAATCCCCATCAGTGCACGGCCCACCACGGGGGCTGTCACCGTCTGGAGAGGGATGGCTTCTGGGTACCGGGTGGCATGGTCCACCAAGACCAGGATGAACCTGTTGCCCATGGCTATCTTGGGATCCAGAGGCCCCACGATGTCAATGCCCACCCTTTCAAAGCAGGTGCTGACTACAGGGAAAGGTTGGAGTGGAGCCTTGCGCTTCCTCCCACTCCTACCACTTGCCTGGCAAGTCTGACAGGTCCTGCAATGAGTATCAGAACACTTGTGCATTTGAGGCCAGTAGAAGTGGGTGACAAGCCTCTCAAAGGTCTTGTCCTGCCCCAAATGTCCTGCTAAAGGCACATCATGAGCCAGCCCCAGTAGGAAGGCTCTGAAGCGCCGGGGTACCACCAGCACACAGGCTGACCCAGGCTCAGCAACCTCAGGCTCGCTGTATAGGAGATCATTCTCCCAGTAAATCGCATGTGACCCAGACTGATCACCTGCTGCCTGGTTTGCTGCCTGCTGCCGCAAACCTAAAAGAGAAGGGCACGTTTTCTGCTCCTCACAGAATTCCTCCCTGGAGGGCCCTCCCTCCTGCTGTCATTCGGTCAGCTCAGGTAGGTCCCCCAGTTCAGCTACTTGCTCCCCCGTTGGCTCCAGGGCATCCCCCTCAGGGTTTGCTTCCTCCTGGACCGTGGGAACTTTGGGGGCCGGTTTCCCGCGCCCCCTGCCTCTTCTCTTTAAGGCAGGCACCTGGGCCACTGTTTCAGGCTCCAGGTCCTCTTGAACCCCTTTACTGGCTGCCATAGACCGAGTGGTCACACAAGCCCACTCAGGCAGACCCAACATCTCCAAATGCGCCTGGCGCTCCACCTCCTTCCAGGGGGAACTCTCCAGGTCATTCCCCAACAGACAGTCTACAGGCATAGACGGACTTACAACGACCTTCAAGGAACCTGAGACCCCCCACTCGAAGGGAACTAGCGCCACCTTGCAGAGGCGCACGGAGTTGTCTGCTGCAACTACAGGGTGAAGTACATTGGGAATTACCTGCTCCTCAGACACCCACTGACACCTGAGAGATGTCAAACTGACTCCTGTGTGTCTCAGAGCCTCCACCCTCCTTCCATTGATGGTCACCCACTGCCTGTACTTCTTAGTATTCTCAGGCAGAGAGGCTTCCTGGACCATCTCTCGATCTCCTAATGAGACCAGGGTCATAACTGCTTGCTCCTCTCCATTCCAAGGACTCAATTCCTCCCCCAACGCTTCACTCACTAAACCCGGTGTTGGAGCACCAGTGGGTGCAGGTGGTTTCTTGGGGTATTTAGGGGCATTGTGACCCACTTCTTTACAGAAATAACAAGTAGGAGGACCTCTGTAGTCCCGCTTGCCTTTAGGGGGCCAGGGCCTCTTAGCCTTTGGGGGACTAGGACCCTTTCACCTGGGAACTACTTTGGGGCCCTTTAGAGAACTCCTTGTGGTTACCCTTGTCCTCCCCCACCTTCTGCGGTGGACCCTGTACACCTTTGGTAGTGGTACCTCCAATCCCCTTGTGGACGCTGGTGCTGGTCCATCGGTCCGCCTCCTCAGCAAGCTTACTGTCAGCTTACTGTCTAAAAGATGCTGGCGCAGCTCTGGAACACACAGACTACTCAAGTGCTCCCAACTAATTAAATTGCATAAGCCCTTAAAATCATTTACCTTGCTGCCCGTCATCCAACCATCCAGGGCACGCGTGTATGCATTCACACACTCAACCCAAGTACTGGATTCCTGTTTCTTGAAGTTCCTGAACTTCTGCCTGTATTGTTCTGGAGTGAGCCCATTCCTGAGGCATAAACCCTCCTTCATGTTGGCGTAGGTCAGGGTTCCCGCCCTCTCTAAAGGTGGTAAAACATCCCTCCCAGAAGCCTCAAAGTGTTTCCATAGGCCCGCCCCCAATGCTTTTCAGGCACCTCATTCATCCTCAGTGCGATCTCATATGCTGTGAACCACGCATAAATATCATCACCCCTTTGGTAATCTCGCACTAAATCTTTGGGAATGTACACCTTACCCGCTGGCACTGGTTGTGTGCTGCCACCATTCGAACTGGACTCCACCTGTTTAGCCTTAATGTCCAGTTCCTTCATGCTTAACTCATGAGCCAAGAGAATCTTTTTCTCCTCCAAGGCGAGAGCGTTCTTGCTCTCCTCTGCTCGCTTTTCACTTTCAATGAGCAGCTTCTTCTCCTCTGCTTGAGCCTTAAGTTTTAAAACCTCCAACTCATGCTCTCTGACGGTTTGGTTTTCCTCCAGCTCCTCTGGGGAAAAACTCCGCCCGGAATGGTCACTACCAGCCCCTAAGGCTGGCCTTCCCACTGGCAAATCCTGTAGGCCAAATCCATTCCCTGGGTCATCCTCATCCACCTCAGCATCACCTGTCTCCTGAGCCTCTTTGGCTTCCCACCAGGCCCTCAAGGCAGTTTGCAGCTCCTCCTTCTTGGCGCTACTTTTCATGGGACATCCCAAAGCTCTGCAGAATTGCCTCAATTGATCAACTTTGTAGGTAAGCAATGCCTCAATGTCGAACTCCAATTCTGCAACCTCACTGGCTACTTGACTCCTCTGAGACATGATGTGTGGCTTAAAGGTCGCTCAAAAATAGAACCAAAAATCAAGAACACGATATGTGGTTGCATCGTGGTCTGCGCTAAAACAAGTGCTGTACACCAATCACTGTGAGTGAATTTGCAAATACCCGTTCCAATCCCACACCGCTGACCACCAATGTTAGACCTGGGGGTCTCTAGTTGGCTGAGGCAGTTACCTTAGTCCAAATAGGGACCCTTGCTTCTAGTCAGGGAAAGGAGGGACACCCTCGTTGATAACCCCTGCTCACCCCCTGGTAGCTAGGCACGAGCAGCCAGGCTTATCTTCAAGGCAATGTGTAAAGTATTTGCAACCACACTCCCAGTGACACAGTGATAACACCACAAATGGACACCACACTGATGTATGAAAATAGCGGTATCTTTATCAAGCAGAAAAATACGGTAAGACCAAACGATAATAATCCAACATATGCGTATTCGTAATATTTCACTATGCCGGTTATTAGGCCAACAAACACTTGTAGGTTCTTGCGGTATTAATGAGCAGTTCACGATGTTCACATGCAGTCCTAATGCAATGCTATGCAGTTCGTACTGCAGTTTGTATTATCAGACTAATGCAGTTCGTAATGCAAGAATAATGCAATCCTCAATGCAAGTAATCAGGCAGTTCGTAATGCAAGAATAATGCAATCCTCAATGCACGTAATCAGACAGTTCGTAATGCAAGAATAATGCAATCCTCAATGCAAGTAATCAGGCAGTTCGTAATGCAAGTATAACGCACTCCTTAATGCAAGTAATAAGGCAGTTCGTAGTGCAAGAATAATGCAATCCTCAATGCACGTAATCAGGCAGTTCGTAATGCAAGAATAATGGAATCCTCAAGGCAAGTAATAAGGCAGTTCGTAATGCAGGAATAATACCAGGCCAATCGACGCGATTAGCGCGGGCACCACTAGGCCCCAACCACAGACAACAGTCCTGAACTTCCGAGGGCGGCCCCGGTACTGCCGGGCAGGTCCGGGCCGCTCGAGGACTCAGCGCGTCTAACGCGATGCAGCGGGAGAGAAATGGGAGCACTCCGGTACTCCTCCTGCGCCTCCCCAGGCCACACACGCTTGCGGCTCCCGACCGGAGTCCAAGCCTTATCTGGGGGATGCGCTGCCTCGCTCTCTCTCTCCCCGCTCGTCGGACATCCTGCTGGGTGCTCCCGATGACGATGCAGCTCTGATGCAAGGCGACGCTGCAGCCGGACAGGTTACGGCGCTGCCTTCTCCGTTGCTGGCGATCTTGGGCAGATTCCTCTTGCGAACAACGATCACGATTACCTCACGACTTCCTTATCTTTACGAAATCCTTCAGCACATTGAGTCTCGGGCCGGCGGCGGCGATCTTGATCCGCAGCCTCCGTTGCGATGACGGCTCGGGCCACAAACAGCTACACAGCAGCGTGGACGATGATTCACGCTGCGGGGGCACTGCAGTCACGGGGTACTTTCCAACCAGTACAACGGACCCCACGGCAGTCTCAGGCTCCACACGCACAAAGTGTCGCTGAGATTCGGTTGGGTTTCGGGCCACACAGTCCCGGTGCAATGCTTACGAAGGTCTCAGGCTGCAAAAAGCACACGCACACAGCGTCGCTGAGACACTCTTAGAAACTTTGATGTTCATGAGTTTCCACAACAGGGAGCCAGCTCTCCTCGGGCCCTTGGAGACCAGTTACTTCGGGACACAGCACACAGCAAAGTCCTTTCAAGCAGGGGGACACAGCACACAGCAAAGTCCCTTAGCCGCTCCTTAGTTAAATCAGCAAACTGCAGGCCAGCCCCAGAACACACAGCAAGGGTCAGTCCTTCTCTTCAGTCTCTTCAGCTGTTCTTCCTTGGCAGAGGTTCCTCTTGACCACGAAGTAGTTTCAATCCTTTTCAGTCTTGATCAGTCCAACGTTCAGGGGCTTCAGCTCTCATAGTTATACCCCTAAATGTCTTTGAAGTCTTTGTGTTCAGGGGCACTGACCCCTGTCCAAACCAGTTCTGGGTGTCTTCCTGCCAGCGGCACTCTTCTTCCTTTGATAGTGGGGGTCTGGTTCCTCAATCACTCAGCAGGAGGGGGAGCCATTCTTTTATGGCAGCAGCCCAGGCCTCTTCACCTCCAGGGGGCTACTCCTCCCCCCCTACACTCCAGATGCAGGTCAGCCTGTTGCTGTCTCACCTACTCCTCCCCTGGGTCAAGACATTTCTCAGATCCTATCACATTCAAATCCAGACATTCAATCCACAACCAGGCAGAGACACACAGAATTGTTAGAAGAAAAAAAAACAGCAACTTCTAAAAGCGTGGTTTCTAAACACACAATTCAAAAAACATCTTCACAAAAAGATGTGTTATTAAATTGTGAGTTCAGGCACACTAAACTTCACCTCTCCATCTTAAGCCTATGGGAAGATAGGCTGGAAACATATTACACATCCTTCCCCATTCTGTCTTATGGGCAAGATGGCCTTGCAACAGTGAAAAATGAAATGGAGAGTATTTCACTGTTAGGACATGGTACACACCTCAGTACATGTCCTACCTTTCACAGACACTGCACCCTGCCCAGGGGGGTACCTTGGGCCTACTATAGGGGTGTCTGATGTGCATGGAAAGGGAAGGGTAAGGCCTGGAAAGTGGGTGCACTTGTCAGGACAACATGGCAGTTAGCAAACTGCGTGCAGGCACTGCAGTGGCAGGCCTGAGTTCTCTCTTTAGGGCTACTTGTGTGGGTGGCACAATTAGTGCTGCACACCCACCAGTAGCATTTGCATTACCAGCCCTGTCACACATAGTGCACTTTACTAGGGACTTTACTAGTAAGGCAAACATACCAATTATGGACAACCAATTACAATAACACTTTATACAGGGAGCACTTGCACTTTGACACTGATCAGCAGTGGCAAAGTGCCCAAAGCATCTAAGCCAGTAAAACGCAATCCATCACAGCATCAAAATAGAGGAGGTAGAGGCAAAAAGTCAGGGGTAACCACGCCAAGAAATGCCAGGTCTAACAGTCAAAACTTATATCAACAAACATCTTTGCCCTAGATTTACCTGAACTTGCTCTTTCACAAAAATGTCTAGCACAGACTTTAATTCTCATTAGATTAGAAGTTTTTTTAAGTATAATGTCATAACATGTGAATTTAGTATTGCACTCATGTGGAGGAGTTTACAATAACATCTTGATGTAAGTCAATTCCTTCCTCTTTGCCACTATCATCTTCATTTGACATTTAACATCCTCACCTGGTGGCTTGTCGTGGTCTTCTTCCTCTGCAATGTATGTGATGTTCCGTCGCAGGGCTATGTTGTGCAACATGCAGCATGGCGATTTTGCACACCTTATTGGGTGAGTAGAGGAGGGTTCCACCAGTCTTGTTCGGACATTGAAATCTGGCCTTTAGGAGCCCAAAGGCCCACTCCACTGGTCTCTGTGTTCTTCCATGGGTGTCAGTGAAGTGTACTTCCCCTGGTGTTGTCGGATTCCTCAGCAGTGCTGACAGCCATGGTCAGTTAGGATAAGCTGAGTCTCCTATATGAAATAAAAAAAATTAAAAAGCCACAAAATGATATACTATTTATAGACTTGCATTCATCAAATAATTATATTGACAGATTGTACTTACCAACAAGCCATGCCCTCTCAGGTTCAAGTTGTGACATTTGCAGGGGTATGGTGCTGTTCTATAGTACAAAGTAATCATGTGTTGATCCTGGAAAACATGCATGCATGCTTGTGTTGAACAAATCTGGTAAACACACAACTTGCACATTGATTGAATGGACGTTTTTCCGATTGCGGTAGACTTGCTCTCTGTCATGTGGTGGCACCAACGCAATATGTGTACCATCAATTGCTCCAATCACATGTCATAGGCAACCCAAAGCATAAAAATCTCCCTTCACATTGGAAAATCCTATATTTTTGGAAACTGTATGAAGCTGTTGATTTGTCTCATCATTGAACTAAGAACTTCTTGTAGCACACCACTGAAAGTTGGTTGTGACATTCCACCAGTTACTGCCACAGTGTATTCCAATGATCCTATGGCCACAAAATGAAGTACTGCCATTATTTTGACTATTGGTGTAATTGATGTGGGATTCCTAATGTGAGGCAGCAGATCTGGCTCCAGCTGATGACATAAATCAAAAATAGTTCGCCTATTTAATCTGAATGGTTTGATAATATCCTGTTCTTCATGGTGGCAAGGACTGGAAATGGTCTAAAAACTTGAGGCTATTGTCTCCTCACTCTCCCTGGGATCATATGTCTGCATTTCATATAAAAAATAAATGTTGTATATTTTTACAAACATATTTTTCAAACAAAACACACATTTCATCTAGTTTAAAAAAAAAAATCATAACAATTATACACAACATTAATTACTTAAAAAATTTTTTTTTAAATAACATTTTTTACATGTGTATTTTATTTTTCTAAATGTGTAAATAGTACATTTTTCAATGAATCATTTTCACATTCTGACTTTAAAAAAAAAAATTGTCTTCGAAAATTCCGTTGACTGAAGTCTAAAGAAAACCACTATAATATTGCATTTAACCATGGTAACGCACTACATAACACTTTTTTGTGAAAACAAATAAATAACATTAGCATTTTGCATATGAAAACAAAGTATCCACCATTTTAAGTGGTGTTGATGCACTTAACATTCACAAACACACTATTTCACAATCTGAAATGGCAAGCACCTGACCTCGCCGTCAGGACATTTGCAATTAGACGGCCGTCGACGGACTTTGACCGGGTAGTGGGTGGGAAAGTCGGCTACGGACACTGCCATAGGATAACGTTTGTGAAGGCAACATACGAAAGCCAATGGATGTGTCTGTCTCTGTTGACAATTGCGCACGTCATGTAGATGTATGCGACATTTAAAAAAAAGCTCACTTGCCTCCTAATACTTCAGCCAACAACACTTCCTCAACTTTTGCTGCTGTTTCATACCTCTGGGAGCCACGATGCCAGGAAAAGCAGGTGACAGAGCCTCACAGTTCTCGCCAGAGGAGCTGGAGTTGCTGGCTACAGGGGTCTTGTCCCTGTACAGCCAGCTGTATGGCTCACCAGAGAAACAGGTACATGTTTAAAATGAAAATGTAATTCTGACTAACTTTTTTTTTATTTAAAGGCTAGAACATCCCTTTTAGTTCCTGAGAGAAGTGGAGGGATTGAAGTGAAGTTTCATTTCTTTTTAAATTGATTAGAAAAATGATGGTGTGTTTATTTAAAAACATTATAATTAGACAACACCACAACATTAGCAAGTGTTGTGTGTTTGGCACTCTATTGTTTATTTGGTGTATATTTCTATACATATATATGTATATTTAATAATTTCTTGTGAAATCTAGAAAATTAACATTATGTTAATTTAGAAAATATATTTTATTTTCAATACAAATTAACATATATATATATATATATATATATATATATATATATATGTTTGTTCTCCAAAGGCCCTCGCTTGCATGCACCACAGAGACGTCACAAGCGCCAGAACTGTGAAGCAAGCCCCTGAAGAGAGGCGGACGGCCTCGAAACGCGTAGGGCTGACCAACAGATATCGTACTGCAGAGGAATGGGGGAGCTGTTGAGTGCCTTCTGAAAGCGAGGGTCTTTGGAGAACAAACAATATTACACGGCCGTCCAGCCGTGCAGAAGAGCACCATCTTGACTACAAAGAGGCTGAGGCTGGTAACTAAGCCCGACCGAACAGCACAGTGAGCCCAACTACTAAAGGAAAGTGTCCCGGCAGACGATTTCCTACATAGGAAGAAAATGACTTCAACTATGTTTGGCGCATGGAGCCCACTACGGGTAACACTATATCTCTAAGGGACCACATGTCCCAGCATGCAGTTGCAATTTACAGCGTTCTTACGCCATCAATTAAATAAATTGCATGCACCACAGAGACGTCACAAGCACCAGAACTGTGAAGCAAGCCCCTGAAGAGAGGCGGACGGCCTCGAAACGCGTAGGGCTGACCAACAGATATCGTACTGCAGAGGAATGGGGGAGCTGTCGAGTGCCTTCTGAAAGCGAGGGCCTTTGGAGAACAAACAATATTACACGGCCGTCCAGCCGTGCAGAAGAACACCATCTTGACTACAAAGAGGCTGAGACTGGTTACTAAGCCCGACCGAACATCACAGTGAGCCCAACTACTAAAGGAAAGTGTCCCGGCAGACGATTTCCTACATAGGAAGAAAATGACTTCAACTATGTTTGGCGCATGGAGCCCACTACGGGTAACACTATATCTCTAAGGGACCACATGTCCCAGCATGCAGTTGCAATTTACAGCGTTCTTACGCCATCAATTAAATAAATTGCATGCACCACAGAGACGTCACAAGTGCCAGAACTGTGAAGCAAGCCCCTGAAGAGAGGCGGACGACCTCGAAACGCGTAGGGCTGACCAACAGATATCGTACTGCAGAGGAATGGGGGAGCTGTCGAGTGCCTTCTGAAAGCGAGGGCCTTTGGAGAACAAACAATATTACACAGCCGTCCAGCCGTGCAGAAGAGCACCATCTTGACTACAAAGAGGCTGAGGCTAGTAACCAAGCCCGACCGAACAGCACAGTGAGCCCAACTACTAAAGGAAAGTGTCCCGGCAGACGATTTCCTACATAGGAAGAAAATGACTTCAACTATGTTTGGCGCATGGAGCCCACTACGGGTAACACTATATCTCTAAGGGACCACATGTCCCAGCATGCAGTTGCAATTTACAGCGTTCTTACGCCATCAATTAAATAAATTGCATGCACCACAGAGACGTCACAAGCGCCAGAACTGTGAAGCAAGCCCCTGAAGAGAGGCGGACGGCCTCGAAACGCGTAGGGCTGACCAACAGATATCGTACTGCAGAGGAATGGGGGAGCTGTCGAGTGCCTTCTGAAAGCGAGGGCCTTTGGAGAACAAACAATATTACACGGCCGTCCAGCCGTGCAGAAGAGCACCATCTTGACTACAAAGAGGCTGAGGCTGGTAACTAAGCCCGACCGAACAGCACAGTGAGCCCAACTACTAAAGGAAAGTGTCCCTGCAGACGATTTCCTACATAGGAAGAAAATGACTTCAACTATGTTTGGCGCATGGATCCCACTACGGGTAACACTATATCTCTAAGGGACCACATGTCCCAGCATGCAGTTGCAATTTACAGCGTTCTTACGCCATCAATTAAATAAATTGCATGCACCACAGAGACGTCACAAGCGCCAGAACTGTGAAGCAAGCCCCTGAAGAGAGGCGGACGGCCTCGAAACGCGTAGGGCTGATCAACAGATATCGTACTGCAGAGGAATGGGGGAGCTGTCGAGTGCCTTCTGAAAGCGAGGGCCTTTGGAGAACAAACAATATTACACGGCCATCCAGCCGTGCAGAAGAGCACCATCTTGACTACAAAGAGGCTGAGGCTGGTAACAAAGCCTGACCGAACAGCACAGTGAGCCCAACTACTAAAGGAAAGTGTCCCGGCAGACGATTTCCTACATAGGAAGAAAATGACTTCAACTATGTTTGGCGCATGGAGCCCACTACGGGTAACACTATGGGGCCGACTCCGATCTCGGTCGGAGGCGCACCTAACGCCATTCGGTCGGGAAAAAAGCCATGCGAATGCCTGTTTCCCGACCGATCCGCACATTAATCCGAACGAACAAGTACGATGCGCACAACAGCACAGATTCCGACCCAGTCGTACTCACCCAATACAAGTCCCGTTCCCCGACCGAGCCGGATCCGTAAACGCAGAATCGAGTCGCCCGGAAGCCAAAATGCAGCCCCGTCCGGCCGGACAAGTACGATGCGCTTCCCGTACGTGCCGAACCCGTCGCTACGCACGGCACGTCAAAGCATCCGAGAGAGGCGCACATAAGCTCCGATTCGCGCCACAACACGATCCACGGCTACGAGACGAACACGCAAGCGACGAGGACGAGGCGAAGCAACAACAAAGACGAACGAGACGAACCAACCATGAATCCCATCGTTCCGATCCTACCAATATTCTACATCTACTACCGGAACAGGCACGGACGCGTACGGCGCAGAAGGTAAGTCAGACACCAACCACAAAAACAAACAACACGTACCCGACATATCACACACACACAGAGGGATGCAGAAATTACTTACACCAGAAACAGCAGCACCACAGGGGCGGGATGCCCATCACCAATGCCACATATACACATAGGGGCCCGGATGCCTACCACTACTACCACCTCTACCCAGGGGGTGCCAGATGCCTACCACTACTACCACCTCTACCCATGGGGTGCCAGATGCCTACCACTACTACCACCTCTACCCATGGGGGGCTGGATGCCTGTCACTACTACCACCTCTACCCAGGGGGTGCCAGATGCCTACCACTACTACCACCTCTACCCATGGGGGGCTGGATGCCTTTCATTACTACCACCTCTACCCAGGGGGTGCCAGATGCCTACCACTACTACCACCTCTACCCAGGGGTGCCAGATGCCTACCACTACTACCACCTCTACCCATGGGGGCTGGATGCCTGTCACTACTACCACCTCTACCCATGGGGTGCCAGATGCCTACCACTACTACCACCTCTACCCATGGGGGGCTGGATGCCTGTCACTACTACCACCTCTACCCAGGGGGTACCAGATGCCTGCCACTACTACCACCCCTACCCAGGGGGTGCCAGATGCCTACCACTACTACCACCTCTACCCATGGGGGGCTGGATGCCTGTTACTACTGCCACCTCTACCCATGGGGTGCCAGATGCCTACCACTACTACCACCTCTACCCATGGGGGGCTGGATGCCTGTCACTACTACCACCTCTACCCAGGGGGTGCCAGATGCCTACCACTACTACCACCTCTACCCAGGGGGTGCCAGATGCCTACCACTACTACCACCTCTACCCATGGGGTGCCTGATGCCTACCACTACTACCACCTCTACCCATGGGGGGCTGGATGCCTGTCATTACTACCACCTCTACCCAGGGGGTGCCAGATGCCTACCACTACTACCACCTCTACCCAGGGGGTGCCAGATGCCTACCACTACTACCACCTCTACCCATGGGGGGCTGGATGCCTGTCACTACTACCACCTCTACCCAGGGGGTGCCAGATGCCTACCACCATTACCACCTCTACCCATGGGGTGCCAGATGCCTACCACTACTACCACCTCTACCCATGGGGGGCTGGATGCCTGTCACTACTACCACCTCTACCCATGGGGTGCCAGATGCCTACCACTACTACCACCTCTACCCAGGGGGTGCCAGATGCCTACCACTACTACCACCTCTACCCATGGGGGGCTGGATGCCTGTCACTACTACCACCTCTACCCAGGGGGTGCCAGATGCCTACCACTACTACCACCTCTACCCAGGGGGTGCCAGATGCCTACCACTACTACCACCTCTACCCAGGGGGTGCCAGATGCCTACCACTACTACCACCTCTACCCATGGGGGGCTGGATGCCTGTCACTACTACCACCTCTACCCATGGGGTGCCAGATGCCTACCACTACTACCACCTCTACCCATGGGGGGCTGGATGCCTGTCACTACTACCACCTCTACCCAGGGGGTGCCAGATGCCTACCACTACTACCACCTCCACCCATGGGGGGCTGGATGCCTACCACCACCAACACCCCCACTCACAGGATGGCCAATACATGACACCACAAGCACACACCAACATAAAGAATGCAACATTAAGACATCCCCCCCCACACCATGACAAGCGTGTGTAGACTGTGTCAAATGCCTACAACACTGAACATGACTTTGAACCTACAATGTGACCCCCTATCACATGTGCCACACATAAATGTGTGTGGCCCCCACAATGCAAGCAGGCCATGACCATTGTGGATATGGGGTCCAAACCCCCATCATCACAGTGGCCAAAATGTAAGTGTGGGGTCCATAGCTGAAGCACATTTTGAACATTATGGAAATGGGGTCCAAACCCCCATCATCACAGTGCCCAAAATGTAAGTGTGGGGTCCATAGCTGAAGCACATTTTGACCATTGTGGAAATGGGGTCCAAACCCCCATCATCACAGTGCCCAAAATGTAAGTGTGGGGTCCTTAGCTGAAGCACAGTTTGAACATTGTGGAAATGGGGTCCAAACCCCCATCATCACAGTGACCAAAATGTAAGTGTGGGGTCCATAGCTGAAGCACATTTTTACCATTGTGGAAATGGGGTCCAAACCCCCATCATCACAGTGCCCAAAATGTAAGTGTGGGGTCCATAGCTGAAGCACAGTTTGAACATTGTGGAAATGGGGTCCAAACCCCCATCATCACAGTGACCAAAATGTAAGTGTGGGGTCCATAGCTGAAGCACATTCTTACCATTGTGGAAATGGGGTCCAAACCCCCATCATCACAGTGCCCAAAATGTAAGTGTGGGGTCCATAGCTGAAGCACAGTTTGAACATTGTGGAAATGGGGTCCAAACCCCCATCATCACAGTGACCAAAATGTAAGTGTGGGGTCCATAGCTGAAGCACATTCTTACCATTGTGGAAATGGGGTCCAAACCCCCATCATCACAGTGCCCAAAATGTAAGTGTGGGGTCCATAGCTGAAGCACAGTTTGAACATTGTGGAAATGGGGTCCAAACCCCCATCATCACAGTGACCAAAATGTAAGTGTTGACAAAGAAAAAGCTGCAACTGCCAAACTGCATGGATGATTCCTGGTCACACAACAACAAACACATCAGTGGCAAAGTAGTGCTTGTGTCCCATAGCAACATATATTGGGGGAGGCAAACAGTGCAGTGCAAATAAGACATACCTTTGGCCATGTGCAGACAAACATCACCATGGGGGCTGACACTGTCAACATTCATCAATGACAGAAGTGACCATCTGAATGCAGACCCACATATTTCCACCAATGGGCACACAAATTCAGATACCCTGTGGAGACTGTAGATGTGAGGTGAACAGATACCATACCATGGCAGCACTGGGACACACAAACAATGATCATAGTGCTGACTGATGACCTAGGAGTCCCAGAGACAGCAGGGCAAACACACCAAACAACATACAGCCAATGGCACACTAAAGATATGCCAATGCAGTGGTGCAGATGCACAAACACAAACAGGCAGACCCACACTGCACATCAGACACAACAGGTGAGGGGGGGGTACCAGTGTCCCCAGGCAACAACACAACACATGAGGAGGCCTGAATACCAATTAAACAGACGTGCATACAGTGCCACACAAAGGTAACTCATGGATCCAAATCCCCCATGTGGGCAATCAGGCATTGTCAGATGAGAGGGAGCACAAATCACACATGTCACACAAGCATGTAGGAACAGCAACTGACACAGCAAGACACATAGACACCACAGCACTACCCCCAGGGCCCCCACAATGTGGTGACCCTGGCCTGCATTACAACCCCACTGTGATGACAAAGCTAGATGTCGTTCACACTGTGAACCACAGTCATGTGTCCTGAGCAACAAACTACCAGAACACCTACACAAGCACAAATCAATCAGCACAGCCAGTAAGCCAAGGCCAACATGGAGGCAGGGGTCTAGCCAGGCAACAACTCTCATCTGCACACACTCAACACCACACACCTCGACCTCCAACAATGTGCAGCAGTGAAGCTCACATGCACTGGTGACATTGCACATGCACCCATGACAATCCCAGGGGGGGGTGGGAACCAAGGGGCAGAAACACATCACACATGGCCACTCAACAAGACTCCTGAATGTCTGACACACTGAACACTACGCTGTACATGGACATGACGGCAATACCACACCAACCAATGGGAACCCAGCCACAGTCACACACCAATGAAGAAGCCAAGGTCACCCACAAAGAACACACATAGACAACTACCAACATTGCAGCCCTGACCCTGAGGAGTGCCAGCAGTCACACACACAACGTGTCACAACCAATGAAAGCTAACACAAACCGGAAATCACATGACAGGTGTAAACAACAAGTGCCAAGGGGAATCCTGACTGTGACCCATCTGCGTCTGCCCACTAACTCAGCCCTGACAGCAAACACACCTATGGGTGACACCCTGATGACCAGTAATGTGCCATGCACCCACATCACAGAGAACCCAGGGAGAAGACTTTGGGGGAACATTGCTCAACTCAGCATGCATCACAAACAGGAACATCACTAGGGATCCTAGCATGCACAGCAACATGGAAGTGAACACACAGACATGCCCATATAACACACACCTTGTGCGCAGGCGATGTCACAGGAGTACACACTGCCATGAGGGGATTCCACTCCTGTGTGAGGAAAGCTGTGCCATATGTCGCATCAGTAGGGCTCCATCATGTCAGCAGAACACTTGGTCACACAGTCAACAATTAGCACCAAATGAAGGCTCCCCTCACATCAGCCTGGTCATGGGAGTGTCAACGAAATCATCAGCACAGATCCAACACACATGTATAGCAAGAAACACTGACAACACAGATGAGTTCTACCCCATTGATGCCCAAACCTGCATGTCCAGTGGAGATGGCCACACGGTCAGGGAAGTAGACTAATTGAACAATGGCAAACACAACAGATGTGCAGCGGTGGAACCCACAGATGTGACATTGCTAATGTAAGTAGGGAATCCCATTGCCAAATATTGAAAACATGACACCCTCAGGTGCTGCTAAGGATGACATGGATACACCACAGGATAGGACACTGTCCCCCTGGACCACATGGGTTCCTGCACAGTAACACTTCATTGTCATGAGACCAAATATCACCATCACTGCAGCAAGGGCATGGTTAGCATCATCAACATCATGTACATCAGAAGCAAAAGCACTAGAGAACTGAAAGTTGCTTTATTCAGCATATGTGGCATCAAAAGTAGAAGTCAGGTCGAAAATAAACAAAGGCCAATGGCCAGTCCATCATTAAAGTCAAAGGTGGGTGACAGTGGCAGATGCCACCCTACGCATGCCTGCACCGACAAAATCCAGGGACAATCCCCTAGGAGGGGCATACAGGGGGGCAGGCCAGGCACCGCAGGGACAGGATCAGGGCTCACCAGGAGGAGGCAGGGAAGGGGTGGTGGGTGCTGGAGAGCCACTGACAACTGCAGTGGAGGTGTCTGACATGGTGTGTGCCGGCACAACTGGGGGGCATGACTCAGATGTAGTGGGTGCCGGCACGACTGCAGTGGACCCTGCAGATGGAGTGGACAGCTTCGCCACTGCAGTGCCCAAGTCAGACAGGGTGGTAGTAGACTGCACTGCAGTGCCTACTGCCAGGGGAGGAGAATGGGGATCAGGTAAGGTGGGCAGGACAGAGGGGGAGGACACCCTCACCACATCAGTGGTACAGACAAGCGCAGCGGGGGTGTGGGGCCGGAAGAGCAAGTGGCAGGGGGAGAAGGCTTGATCCTTCTGGGGATGGTGTATCTGTGGGTGGGGGAACCTGGGGCAGGGTGTGGTGGGGGCACCTGTGGAGTGGGGGCCTGAGGGATGGCGGAAGGAGACTTGGTGCCTGAGCTGCAGGGCGGCGGCGGGGTCTTGCTCTTCCGGGACCGGGGGGACTTGTGGGTGAGGGCCTCAGTCGGTCTGCGCCTGGGGGAGGGTGTCCAGGGGCCAGGGGCACTCCGCTCCGTGTGGGTGGACTTCCTCTTCCCCCTGAATGCTGTATCAGCTGGATTGGAGGGGAAGAGGCCGAGGTCACTGAGGAAGAGCCGCTGTGTCTTTGGGGTTGCAGGTGAGGCAAGGGAGGCAAGGGAGGGGGCTTTGGAGGGAGAGGCAACTGAGGACTGCGCAGTGCATGTGGATGCGTGTGTGTGTGCCTGTGCCCCATCCCCTGTGAGTGTGGTTGCAGTCCCCTGACGGTGCGTGCGTGTGCGTCTTGTTTGTGGCGTGTGTGTCTGTGTGCTGCACGTGTCTGTGCTGGTGTGTGCCTGTGCCAGTGTGTGTGTGCCTGGGACAGGTAAGGTGCTGGGGAGTGTGGATGGGGCAGAGGCAGGAGGGGTGAGGGACTGTCGGAGGAGGGACACTGCTGCCGTCAGGGAGGAGTCCATGGACCTATTGCCCCTCTGTAGGTCAGACATGCCCGATGAGATGCCCTCCATGAACGACACCAGCTGAGTCAACAGACTGGTGTGTGCATGGAGGACACTCAGCATCGCTGTCTGTCCTACATGGAGCTGGCGGAGGAGATACACAGACTCCTCACTCAGGGCAGCAGGGGACACAGGGGCAGGGGGTGCGGTGCCTGGCCCGAAGGAGACACGCTCCCGAACATGGGAGCCTCCACGGACCTCGGGAATGGGAGCCAACGGGAGGGCGGTGGTGGTGGTGGCGGGGACAGCAACACTAGCTGGGGTGTGGTGGCTGCTGACACCCGCCTCCATAAGGGAGTCATCCTCCGAGCTGCTGTGGTCCTCAGCTGAGGTGGATGGTGCTGAGGACTCCTCGGTGTGGCTCCCCTCGCCCTCCATGCCACTGGGTCCCTCCGACCACGTGGCACCAGGAGAGTGATTGAGCGGACATTTGGTCTCCTGAAGAGCCGCTTCCGCTGCCTCGACAAGACAGGAGGGTCCCTCCCATATGCCCCAGCAAAGGTGTGCAAGATTGTCATTGTCTGCTGCATGCTCCACAACCTGGCAGTGCGGAAGGAGTTGCCTCTCATCCTGGATGACGATGACCAACGTCCTCCACCTGTGGAGGATCCTGGCCTGGACCACAATGCCAGTGATGATGATGATGATGATGGTGATGTCCGCACACAGCTCATCACCAGCTTCTTCAGCTGAATGTGAGTATCCTGAGATGTCATGTCAATGATGTGAGTTTGCATGATATGTGTTGGTGGTGCTCTGGTGCTGTTTGTGTGTGTCCATGGGCTACATGACTGTATGCGTGTAGCGATGTGTCCTTGCAGGTAGTCTGCACTCCCCAACAGTGTTGACATGCTAACTTGGTTCTGGGTGGGTATCTTGTAACATGTATTGTGCATGAGTATTGCAGTTCTGTCCTGTTCTTCAGTGCTTTTGACTGTGTGTCATTTCTGTCCTTCACAGGGTACTTTCAGAGTCGTTTGGTCAACTGTGATCCCCAACACCGTGATTCGACTTCCCGGGTGGTAGCTGTTGTGTCCCTACAGGTGATGTGCACCACACCCATGGACTTCCTTCCTTCTACACTTGTTAACTGTGTGCCCGCTGCTAGGTGGGATTACCTTGCATCTGTGGTGGTTACATGTTGCAAATGTGTAATAAACCTGTGCTTCACTTTGTGATGTGCGTTGTCTGTGATCACACATCTGACTGACATTTGCTTACTGCACCAGTGGGCTAGTTAACACAGACTGTGAATAGGTGTTGGGTCTGTGCAATGCAACGTATTTCCTGGCAACATCAGTGTAGGCGATGAGTCAGATGGCCATGGTGTGTATGTGTTGTGTAGCCCTGGTGGTGTGCCTCCCTCATATGTGTGACGTCGCCATGACTCACATGCCGGTGTTGTACTTGCTGTAGCAGTGAGCATGCACAGTGTCATTTCCCAGATCATCATCGCCACTTCTGAGACAACATAGGAATCACAACAGAGGCAAGTATGGTGTATTAGTGAGTTTATTGACATACATGTGTGAGTATAGCGCACAGGATGGTGGGTGCTGTACATTGTGATTGTAATCCAAAGTTCCTAGATGATTTGGAAGTCCTGGTAGCAGAAATGTCCAGAGTAAAGTCCACAGTCATCTGAGACATTGGTCCAACTTGAGCTCCCCATGTCATGTGGGAGAGTTGTGTTGCAGTCAACAGGGTGAACAGTTTGCGCACAAAGGTGATTATCCAGAACAGGTTTTGGCTTCCTGGGGGTTGCACATGGCCATCGGCCTCTCACTTGCCCCTCCTCGGACGGCCCCTCTTCTTTGGGGGGGGGACCCTCAAGTGCAGGCTGCTGCGGTGCAGGGGACTCTTCGCCAGAGTCATCCGCCCTCCCTGTGGCAGTTGCAGTTGTTTCAGCACCAGATGTTGTGGGCACACAGGGAGGTGTTGACTGGTTGCTGCTCATCTGGCGGAGGCATTGTAATATGTCCCTATGCACCACCGTCATTTCTTGCAGTGTGTCCCACTTGGACTCCACGCGGGACATGTGTGAATCCAAGCGGGCATGATGGGCAGCCTGCTGCTGTTTCATGTCCCTGAGGAGCCCCACTACCTGGCTGAACTCTCCGGTGCTGGACTGGTACGCATCGGCTATGCGTGCCAGTTGTGGGTCATCATGCAGTCCAGACCCCTCTGCGAGCAGCGACCTATGTCTCCCACCCCTCCCACCACCCCTGGCGACACGTGCAGTACCTGAGGTGGCACGCACAGGTGACCCTGGGCCACCTTGTGGGTTGTTGGTGGTGGTGGTGTCCATGGCCCCACGTTGGTCCAGGGTCCCTGTGCTGGTGGTGGTGGTGCTCCTTGGTCTGTCCATGTCGGCAGGGGTGGTATGTGTGTTGACAGTCGTTGGAGGGGTGGGTGCAGGGGGTGCAGCTGGTGGTCCTGCTGGTGCTGCATGATGACTTGCTCTGGAGGTGCCAGGTGGGTCTTCTTCATCCGAGGAGGGCAGAGGCTGTTCCACACCAGTGAGCTCCGTATCCTCTTGAGCCTGGGAAGAGGACTCCTCAGCGTCTGCTGCTGTGTCCCCATCATCACCTGTTTTTGGGAGACACACACAATGTATGTTATGTTTCTGCAGGCATCAATGGTTGACACACTTGACAGTTGTGACTCTGCCTCTGGATGCGGGCCTGTACATTGCATTGTCCTAAGTTGTCACAGTCAGGGGTTGATATTGGTGTAGCACATTGTCCTGCATTATTTGGGCATTTCTATGTGAATGTTGGGGTGTGTACATGGTCTGCATTGGTTGTATTTGGTTGACATCCGGCCCTCCTTCCCACCCAGCCAGATATTCCACCATGGAATGTGCATCCATTGCAGGGAGTGCAAGTTGTCTTTCAGGATGTCAGTCAGTGGTGTCCTGCTGTTGGTTGGTGCACAGTTGCCAGCAGGGCCTTGTGCTCCCCACAGCAGTAGCCAGTGTCAGCCATCTTGTCAGTTGTTTTCCACTCCCTGTGATGTGCGCATGGTTCAGGGTGGTGTTGATGGGACAGTTGTGGGGGTGACCAATATCTGTGACTACAACTCCCATCATGCTATTGCGTCCACCCCACTTCCCAGCATGCCCATACTTACTTGCTTTTGGGTGGACTTCAGTGTGTGTGAGTGTGAGAGCAATGGCAAGATGGCTGACAGTGGTGTCCTGCTGTTGGTTGGTGGGCAGTTCCCAGCATGGCCTTGTGCTCCCCACAACAGAGCACCAGTGTCAGACATCTTTGATGGGGCTTTCCACTCTCTGTGGGGTGTGCATGCTTGAGTGTGAGCTTGCTGGGCCATGTGGGTGGGGGATGTTGAGCTGTGACTACCACTCCCATCATGCTATTGCCTCCACCCCCCTTCCCAGCATGCCCATCCTTCCTTCCTTTTGACTCTGCTTCCCTGTGGGGTGGGCTGCCTGTGCTGACAGGATGGCTGGGAGTGTTGTCCTGGCAGTTGTTTGGCTAAAAGTCCCAAGAGTGTCCCTGTGCTTCACAGCATAACTCAGGGTGGTGGTTCTTTGTGGGATCTTCAGTTAGGATGTGAGGCATTGCATTCTCCCAGGTGTGTTCTGTGGAGTTTGTGTTGAGGGGTGTGTGAGGGGAGGTGCTTGTGACTATGGTCAGTGCTGTGAGTCCTCCTTCCCACCCAGCCAGATATCCCACCATGGAAGGTGCTTCCATTGCAGGGAGTGCAAGTTGTCTTTCAGGATGTCAGTCAGTGGTGTCCTGCTGTTGGTTGTTGCACAGTTGCCAGCAGGGCCTTGTGCTCCCCACAGCAGTACCCAGTGTCAGCCATCTTGTGAGTCCTTTTCCACTCCCTGTGATGTGAGCATGGTTGAGAGTGGTGTTGATGGGCCAATTGTGGGTGTGACCAATATCTGTGCCTACAACTCCCATCATGCTATTGCCTCCACCCCCTTCCCAGCATGCCCATCCTTCCTTCCTTTTGACTCTGCTTCCCTGTGGGGTGGGCTGCCTGTGCTGACAGGATGGCTGGGAGTGTTGTCCTGGCAGTTGTTTGGCTAAAAGTCCCAAGAGTGTCCCTGTGCTTCACACAGCATAACCCAGGGTGGTGGTTCTTTGTGGGATCTTCAGTTAGGATGTGAGGCATTGCATTCTCTCAGGTGTGTTCTGTGGAGTTTGTGTTGAGGGGTGTGTGAGGGGAGGTGCTTGTGACTATGGTCAGTGCTGTGAGTCCTCCTTCCCACCCAGCCAGATATCCCACCATGGAAGGTGCTTCCATTGCAGGGAGTGCAAGTTGTCTTTCAGGATGTCAGTCAGTGGTGTCCTGCTGTTGGTTGTTGCACAGTTGCCAGCAGGGCCTTGTGCTCCCCACAGCAGTACCCAGTGTCAGCCATCTTGTGAGTCCTTTTCCACTCCCTGTGATGTGAGCATGGTTGAGAGTGGTGTTGATGGGCCAATTGTGGGTGTGACCAATATCTGTGCCTACGACTCCCATCATGCTATTGCGTCCACCCCACTTCCCAGCATGCCCATACTTACTTGCTTTTGGTTGGACTTCAGTGTGTGTGAGTGTGAGAGCAATGGCAAGATGGCTGACAGTGGTGTCCTGCTGTTGGTTGGTGGGCAGTTCCCAGCATGGCCTTGTGCTCCCCACAACAGAGCACCAGTGTCAGACATCTTTGATGGGGCTTTCCACTCTCTGTGGGGTGTGCATGCTTGAGTGTGAGCTTGCTGGGCCATGTGGGTGGGGGATGTTGAGCTGTGACTACCACTCCCATCATGCTATTGCCTCCACCCCCCTTCCCAGCATGCCCATCCTTCCTTCCTTTTGACTCTGCTTCCCTGTGGGGTGGGCTGCCTGTGCTGACAGGAGGGCTGGGAGTGTTGTCCTGGCAGTTGTTTGGCTAAAAGTCCCAAGAGTGTCCCTGTGCTTCACACAGCATAACCCAGGGTGGTGGTTCTTTGTGGGATCTTCAGTTAGGATGTGAGGCATTGCATTCTCCCAGGTGTGTTCTGTGGAGTTTGTGTTGAGGGGTGTGTGAGGGGAGGTGCTTGTGACTATGGTCAGTGCTGTGAGTCCTCCTTCCCACCCAGCCAGATATCCCACCATGGAAGGTGCTTCCATTGCAGGGAGTGCAAGTTGTCTTTCAGGATGTCAGTCAGTGGTGTCCTGCTGTTGGTTGTTGCACAGTTGCCAGCAGGGCCTTGTGCTCCCCACAGCAGTACCCAGTGTCAGCCATCTTGTGAGTCCTTTTCCACTCCCTGTGATGTGAGCATGGTTGAGAGTGGTGTTGATGGGCCAATTGTGGGTGTGACCAATATCTGTGCCTACAACTCCCATCATGCTATTGCCTCCACCCCCTTCCCAGCATGTCCATCCTTCCTTCCTTTTGACTCTGCTTCCCTGTGGGGTGGGCTGCCTGTGCTGACAGGATGGCTGGGAGTGTTGTCCTGGCAGTTGTTTGGCTAAAAGTCCCAAGAGTGTCCCTATGCTTCACACAGCATAACCCAGGGTGGTGGTTCTTTGTGGGATCTTCAGTTAGGATGTGAGGCATTGCATTCTCCCAGGTGTGTTCTGTGGAGTTTGTGTTGAGGGGGTGTTTGAGGGAGGTGCTTGTGACTATGGTCAGTGCTGTGAGTCCTCCTTCCCACCCAGCCAGATATCCCACCATGGAAGGTGCTTCCATTGCAGGGAGTGCAAGTTGTCTTTCAGGATGTCAGTCAGTGGTGTCCTGCTGTTGGTTGTTGCACAGTTGCCAGCAGGGCCTTGTGCTCCCCACAGCAGTACCCAGTGTCAGCCATCTTGTGAGTCCTTTTCCACTCCCTGTGATGTGAGCATGGTTGAGAGTGGTGTTGATGGGACAGTTGTGGGGGTGACCAATATCTGTGCCTACGACTCCCATCATGCTATTGGCTACACTGACTTGCCCAGCATACACATATTTCCTTTCTTTCAGTGGGCTTCACTGTGTGGTGGTGTTGTAGTGGTGGCTGCTTGTCTGGATGTGTTTGTCAGTTATATTTGTGCCACTGCCTAGCTGTAGTTGTAGTTGTGTTTGTACGTGTGATGACACAGTTAAATGTCACTTTGAGATGGCATGTGTTGTGTTTATCTGACTGACATACACATTTTGGGATGATTCTGTTCTGGTTGCTGTGTATTTGCTAAGAGTGCATGGTTTGACTCTCCCCTTGACAGTGATGTGTGTGTGTAGTCGCAGAATATTGTGTACATTTGTTGTGTACTCACCAGACTCTGGGATATTTTCTAGTCCATATACGCTCACTGGTGGTAGGATGGCCCGCACCTTCTCCTCCCAGGGCCTGAGGTATACTGGCTTGGCAGGAGGGCCACTGCCGGTGTGTTGGCTCACGAGGTAGTCCTTCTTCAACAGCTCCTTGACCCTCCTGCGCACGTCATACCACCTGTTCTGGATGTCTGTCTTTGTGCGCAAACATGGTGATTGTGCGTTCACCCTGTCGACAATCCTCTCCCACATCTTTGTTTTCTGTGACATGGGTGTCTGTTGGACCAGTGTACCAAAGAGCTGTGGCTCTACCCTGAGGATCTCATCTACCAGGACTTCCAATTCACTATCTAGGAACTTATGATTCTTCTTTGGGGGCATGGTGATGGGTGGTGATGGTGAGTGATGTGTGTGTTGGTGTGCAGGTGAAGGTGTGTGAGTGTGTGTTTTGCTGGGTGTATGTGAGGTTTCAATTTGTTGTGGTGCTGATGGTGTGTGGCTTGTGTGATGGATGAGCTGTGGGTGTGTAGTTGCTGTCTGTTGAGTGCTGGCAGGTAATTTGAATTTGCAAAGGATCATGGTAGGGATTTTGTGTCCTTTATATGGGTGGAGTTGTGGGTGTGTCTTTGTTCCCTGCCCCGCCCCCTGTATTTATTGGCTTTGTAATTGCTTGTTTGGCCTTTTTTTGTGTATTTTCCCTTTGTACTTTTCGTGCATGTAGGAGACGTTCTTGTGACCGAGTCGGACCCTGCAGTTGTCTTGTACGGTCTTCTCCGTTTCGTTCACGCTGTGTTTGTGCTGTTTTCTAGGCTGCGTACGCGTCGGTCGCGGTATTTTGGGTTGCTTCGCCTCGCAGTTTTGTATGCGTGTCGGTCGTACGGCTTGTCCTCCGTGCGACTCGGTCGTGTTTTCCACGCCTTGCATCGTACTTGGCGGGTGGGAGTTCGCGGTTACGTCTCGTTCGGGTTTGTTCCGGGTGCGAGTCGGTCGGTTCGAATCGCGTGTTTTTCCGGCCGGATTGCTGTTTTCCGCGCGGCTCGGTCGTTCGGATGGTGTTCCGTACGAGTCGGTCGTGTTTTGCTCGCTTCTCATCGTACTTGGCGGGTCGGGCTGCACCAGTACGTGTCGGTCGGAGTAAATTCCGGCTCCGAATCGGTCGGTACGTTTTCCGGCCGGAATCGGCCCCTAAATCTCTAAGGGACCACATGTCCCAGCATGCAGTTGCAATTTACAGCGTTCTTACGCCATCAATTAAATAAATTGCATGCACCACAGAGAAGTCACAAGCGTCAGAACTGTGAAGCAAGCCCCTGAAGAGAGGCGGACGGCCTCGAAACGCGTAGGGCTGACCAACAGATATCGTACTGCAGAGGAATGGGGGAGCTGTCGAGTGCCTTCTCAAAGCGAGGGCCTTTGGAGAACAAACATATATATATATATATATATATATATATATATCACTGAAAAAACCATAGGTTTCAGGGACGTTATAGTTACAAATTAGCATTTAAAAAACCTTTGAAATTCACTGAAAAAACCATTGGTTTTAGGGACAGTTATAGTTAGTTGGACATTGCACTCGTACAAAACCCGTGAAATTCCCCGTTATTGTTAGTCCAGCTAACTATAACTCGCGCCCCGCAATGCACTGCTGATGACGTCACATATTACATCACTCATGACATGGTCAGTGACATCACTGATGACATCACTGATGACATCTCAAATGACATCACTGATGACATCACTGATGACATCATCCAGTGACTGTGTGTTTCTGTAAAGTTTAAATATTTTATATATATTTAGGAAAAGACGTATTGAAGAATGAGTGGGTGTGTAAGTGTCTGTATGGATGATTTAGTAGGTGCGTGACTGACTCTATAAGTGAGTGATTTAACGTATCTTACTGAATGCATGGGTTAGTGACTAAACTGGGTGAATGTCTGTATCCGTCTGTCTGTTGCTGTGTAAGTGGCTGCATGTGTTTGTGAATAGCTACATGAGTGTCTATATGAGTTATTGAATGCTTGTCTGAGTATCTGTATGGGTGCCTGAGTGTTTGTGTGGGAGGGGTGTGTGCAACTCTGTGCATAGATGTGTGAGTGGGTGATTCACTGGGTGGATGGTTTCAAGAGTGCAACTGTGATAGACTGTATGGGTGGGTAAGTGTGTGTAAGAGTGTGTTAGTGAGTGAATGTATGTCCCAGTGGTACATGTGTGAGTAACTACATATGTGAAAGGCAGTATATATGTGTGTTGGAGTATATAAATAGCTATAAGCGAGAGTGAGTGATTGTGATAGTGGCTGTATGGATGAGTGTGTGCTTGTATCAGTGATTGTATAAGAGCGTAAGAATGTGCTACTATTTGTATGAGTAAGTGAGCTGGTGTGTGTATAACTGTATAGGTGAGTAAATGGTAGTGTGTTTAATTATTTGCATGACTGACTAGGTGTGTGAGTACCTCTATGGATGAGTGGCGGTGTTTGAGTGTCTATATAGGAGTATGAGTGCATATGATAGTCCTGTACTGAGTGACCGTAAGTATGAGTGACTGTACGGGTGAGTGAGTGGATGTGTGCGTAGACCTAAGAATCAGTGAGTGGGTATGTAGTTATTGGTGTTGGAGTGTCTATGGTTTTGCGAATGGCAGTCTGTAATTTAGAGTGGGTGTATCAAAGGTTATATTAGAGTGTGAGGAGGTGCATCAGATTATCACGTGGATGATGTCATCAGTGATGTCATTTGAGATGTCATCAGTGATGTCATCAGTGATGTCACTGACCATGTCATGAGTGATGTAATATGTGACGTCATCAGCAGTGCATTGCGGGCGCGAGTTATAGTTAGCTGGACTAACTATAACGGGGTAATTTCACGGGTTTTGTACGAGTGCAATGTCCAACTAACTATAACTGTCCCTAAAACCAATGGTTTTTTCAGTGAATTTCAAAGGTTTTTTAAATGCTAATTTGTAACTATAACGTCCCTGAAACCTATGGTTTTTTCAGTGAATTTCAAAGGTTTTTTAAATGCTAATTTGTAACTATAACATGTCTGAAACCTACAGTTTTTTCAGTGAATTTCAAAGGTTTTGTAAATGACAATTTTTAAATGTATTAATTGTTATATAAATTTTTTTCATACTGATTTCCAAATTTTTTAGAAACAATTTTTTTTACATATTTTATTTTTTAAATTACATTGTAATTACATTATACATTACATTACAAAAAATACTTTCTCAGAATGAATTACTTTAGTTTAATTACTTTGCACATAGGCAATAGACTTTTAAGTACAGTAGTTACAGTTGTTGCAATGGGCAACACATTTTCAAACACAATGCAACATTCAGCTCAATGTGAATTTCTAGTTAAATGCAATTAGTTACTTTATGGATTACTTTTCTAACCACATTACTGGATCCTAGATTCAGTCCTGGGACATCTCCTGTAAACAGTTGAGTAAAAGCGTTTTGGTTACAGTCGTGATTTTTAAGGAATATTATTGTACTTTAAAAGTTCACACTTAGAAACTTTTTCTCATAGAATCACCAATGTTATCCTATGGAAGGAAATTCACTTAGAAGTTAAAAACTGTTATCGTTACTTTTTCTTACTCAGTGTTGGATCCTGGATCCAGCACTGGTGCATCTCCTGTAAACAGTTGAAAGAATGCGTTTAAGTCATACAGGCGATTTTTTAGGAATATTTGTAGTTTGTGAAAATCGACACTTTGAAACTTTTCTGCTGAAAACCAGACAATGGATTCCTATGGAAGGAAATTCAAGTTACTGGTAAGTACGGTTAAAATTACTTTTGAGGATCAGTACTGGGCTGAAAGATGCAGCACTGAGGTCTCTCCTGATAACAGGTGAGTAAATCGGAATTCGTATTTCGGCTGATTTTAGAGGACTATTTTAAAGTTCCAAAACTCCACACTTAGAAGAATTTCCAAGTGAAACCAGTCAATGTGAGCCTATGGAAGGAAATTCAAGTTACTGGTAAGTACGGTTAAAATTACTTTTCAGGACCAGTACTGGGCTGAAAGATGCAGCACTGAGGTCTCTCCTGATAACAGGTGAGTAAATCAGAATTCGGATTTCGGCTGATTTTAGAGGAATATTTGTATGTTTCAAAAATCAACACTTAGAAACTTTTTCAGCAAAAAGCAGGCAATGATATCCTATGGAAGGAAATTCAAGTTACTGGTAAGTACGGTTAAAATTACTTTTGAGGATCAGTACTGGGCTAAAAGATACAGCACTGGGTTCTCTCCTGATAACAGGTGAGTAAATCGGAATTCGTATTTCGGCTGATTTTAGAGGAATATTTTAAAGTTCCAAAACTCCACACTTAGAAGAATTTCCAAGTGAAACCAGTCAATGTTAGCCTATAAAGGAAATTCAAGTTACTGGTAAGTACGGTTAAAATTACTTTTGAGGATCAGTACTGGGCTGAAAGATGCAGCACTGAGGTCTCTCCTGATAACAGGTGAGTAAATCGGAATTCGTATTTCGGCTGATTTTAGAGGAATATTTTAAAGTTCCAAAACTCCACACTTAGAAGAATTTCCAAGTGAAACCAGTCAATGTTAGCCTATGAAGGAAATTCAAGTTACCGGTAAGTACGGTTAAAATTACTTTTCAGGACCAGTACTGGGCTGAAAGATGCAGCACTGAGGTCTCTCCTGATAACAGGTGAGTAAATCAGAATTCGGATTTCGGCTGATTTTAGAGGAATATTTGTATGTTTCAAAAATCAACACTTAGAAACTTTTTCAGCAAAAAGCAGGCAATGATATCCTATGGAAGGAAATTCAAGTTACTGGTAAGTACGGTTAAAATTACTTTTGAGGATCAGTACTGGGCTGAAAGATGCAGCACTGAGGTCTCTCCTGATAACAGGTGAGTAAATCGGAATTCGTATTTCGGCTGATTTTAGAGGAATATTTTAAAGTTCCAAAACTCCACACTTAGAAGAATTTCCAAGTGAAACCAGTCAATGTTAGCCTATGGAAGGAAATTCAAGTTACTGGTAAGTACGGTTAAAATTACTTTTCAGGACCAGTACTGGGCTGAAAGATGCAGCACTGAGGTCTCTCCTGATAACAGGTGAGTAAATCGGAATTCGTATTTCGGCTGATTTTAGAGGAATATTTGCACAATGGTGAAGGGAGGGGCGGGGCCTGAGGTGACATCCAGTGCAAACGCGCCCCGTGGCGCGTTTTAAGTTGGGGGATTAAGTCCCCTTGAATCATGAGGGTCCCTACGGGCCAACTAGCCCACCATGTTCCTCCAAAAAGCGCCACAGAGCTGCGTTGCAGAGAGGTGTAAAAAGGGGCGTGGCCTCTGTACACCTCTCTGCAAGGCAGCCCCCTGGCGCATACTGGAGGTTCCTGGTGGGCTAGTTGGCCCCCAGGGACCCCCAGTATTCAAGGGGAATTCATTCCCCCTCTGCAAACGCGCCAGGGGGCGCATTTGCAGAGTGGTGAAGGAAGGGGGCGGGGCCTGCGGGCCCGATCGTTTTTTTTTTTTCTCCCCTGAAGGGAGGCCGTGTGGCCCCCTTCCTTTTTCCTATTTTTAGGCCCTGGGGACCCCATCCCCCAGGGCCTTACCCCTTTTTTAAATTAAAATTAAAAAAAAAACGGGAAGGGTGCCGCGTGGCCCCCTTCCCTGGGCCTGTATTGGCCCCGGGGACCCCATCCCCGGGGCATGGCCTCTTTGTTTTTATTTGGAGGGGGCTGCGTGGCCCCCTCCTCAGGCCATTTAAGGCCCCGGGGACCCCATCCCCGGGGCCGGCCTTGCACTTTTTTAAATTTTTTTAATTTTTTACTTTGGGGAGGGGCTGCGTGGCCCCCTCCCGGGCCACTTATGGCCCGGGGACCCCATCCCCCGGGGCCTGAACTCTTGTTGGGGACTGTGGGGGTCCCCAAACCCCCACAGTCCCGCCGGCTCCCCGTGTCCTACGGGAGCCGGCATTGCTTTACACATGGGGAGCAGCTAACATGCTCCTCCCCATGTGTAAAGCAATCGGCTTGGATATTGGAAGAGAGAGCAGGTTTCCTGCTCTCTCTTCCAATATCCAAAGCAGTTTGCAATGACAGGGACGGGAGCCGCGAGGCTCCCGTCCTGTCATTGCAAACAGCAGTGTCCCGGGGTAGGCACCCCGGGACACTGCAGGAGCCGGCCCTGGGGGTGGTGGTCCCCAGGGCCATCAAGGGCTCCAGGAGGGGGCCGCGCGGCCCCCTCCCTACATCGAGAAAGCCCCGGGGAGGTGGTGGTCCCCGGGGCTTGGGAGGTCCAAAACGGACCCCCATTTTCATTTTCTTAGTGCCCCGGGGAGGTGGTGGTCCCGGGGCATGTGGGGGCTGGAGCCCCCACACAGGTTTTTCAAATATAAAAAGAAGCCCCGGGAGGTGGTGGTCCCCGGGGCTGCGGGAGGGCTCAGAGCCCTCCCACACCATTATCCATAAAGCCCCGGGGGTGGTGGTCCCCGGGCTTGGGAGGCCCTTAGAGGCCCCCACACATAAAATTAACCCCCCAGCATGCCCCCGGGACTTGGCCCACCCGGGGGCCAATTAACATCGAGCGCGGGAGACCGCGCTTCGATTTTTCGGCAGGGTTCGCGCTCCCTGAGCGCATCCTGCTGATTTTTACAAAAAAAAATATATTTTTTTTGCCCAGGGGGTCCTTGTGGGACCCCTGAGCAGACCTAGGGGTCAGGGTGTTTCTACCCTGCCCCCTTTGTGCGCTTTGCGCACTTGTTTCTGTCCCTCGGTTCTACCGAGGGACAAAATGGCTGCCAACACTTCCTGATTTGGAGTGTTGACAGCCAATTAACATAAAGCTCGTGCTCGGGAGGATCCGCGGCCCTAGATATACCTATCTTTTTTTCTTTTGATTTTCTCAGCAACTACTGAACGGATTTACACCATTTAACAAAAAGGGTTCTTTCTGAACCAAGAACTACCTCTTTGCCAAATTTGGTGTAATTCCGTTCAGCAGTTCGGGCTGTAGCCGTGTCTAAAGTTTCCTATGGAAAATTGCATGGGGAAAACGCGTTTTGGGACCCCCTTTTTCTCGGCCCCCGCTTGACGAATCCCCCGAGACTTTCAGGGTAGGAGCGGACCGGAGCGGGCCACAAAGTTTGAAAATTTTGCGAAGATACGTCAACCGGCAAGAGAGTTATTTCAAATAGAATGTCGCGGATTTCCTATGGATAATAGGTTGTAACTATAACTATCTACTGGCGACCGCCAGTAGATAATATATATATATATATATATATATATATATATATATATATATATATATATATATATATATATATATATATTGTTTTTTTACATACCAAATAAAAAAGATTTTTGCTATTTGTATTGTCCCACAAATCACTCAGCCTAGATCAGGTGTCTCCAACCAGTCAATCAGGAGCTACCAGTAGATCCCAGACACCTTCTGAGTAGCTCACAGCCTTGAGTTAATTTTAAAATAAGCACAAGGTCATATTTTACTTTTAAAGTTAAGGGATGGCTGTGCTCATTTTACATAGTTTAAATACATTTGATTAGTTTCATTAAATAGACCTTAGTGGAATATTGACAGGCATATAATACAGATCATAAATGATATGCACTACATATAACGTCATTTGCTTTAAAAAGGTACACACATAATTATTATAAATAGATTAAAATATAGGTTAAAAAGTAGAAATACCCATATAACTATAATTTACAGATTAAAAGTGATATCAATATATCTCATATGACATGCATCCACAAGCATTCAACAATATTCCAACTACTATATATTTCATACATATCTCAAGTCTGCTAAAATGAGTACAATAAAACTATAACATCAATCCCCCACCCACAGTTACCCCTAATCAAGAAAAGCAGTCAGAAATAAAAGTGTCAAAATATTCCACATGCACAAGTATATCACAGTAGTTCCCATTATCACCCAATTTAGCAGGGATCTCCCTTCCCTTACCCGCAAGGCCTCAGGGAGCTATTCAATGAATCTGTGTCTGCATCGAGGCGAACAAACTGTCCACCAGGTGTTCCCATGCTTTAACCCTTTAAATGTTCCCTCGTCCTCTTTTAATCTCATGAAACAACACAGCACTCTCCAAACTTGCCCATTTAATCATTTCTTTACACCATCTAGTAATTCAAGTACCATGCGCTGATTTCCAGTGCATAGTCAATTCTCGTTTTGCCAAAATCAAACCTAAGTCAGTAAATCTAGTAATAGTTTTCTTATTTTTAGGGTGAGGGTATCCCTGTAGAAGGCAGACCAAGAGTGTACAAGGGATATCCTGCAAGGTTATTCCATTAATATAATCCAATACTTCTCCCCAGAACCCTGCTAATGAAGGGCAGGACCATACCATGTGGAACATTTCTGCCCTCAACTCCCCACATCTATGGCATTTTTCAGCAGCAGTCGCATAGAACTTGTTAATCCTGCCAGGTGTAAGATAAGCTCTATGCAGGATATAGAAATTAATTAATTTGAAACTAGCAATTCTATAAACAGCTGGTATATGCGCTACAATCCTATCCCAGTCCAAATCATTAATGTGGAGCTGTAATTCTCTCTCCCATTTTATTTCAACTCAGCAAGAGGAGAAAGAATATTTGCACGAATCGCACAATATAGATATGAGACAGCTCTTACACACCTTGTTGTTGTACAGAGCTTTTGACATACCTAATGTGTGGCAGGTTTAGCATCTCTAGTTCTCAAATAATTCCTTACTGCTGCAACCAATGCACTGTGTGCTAAAAATTGTCCTCTAGGTATATTAAATTCTTCAGCCAAGTCTTCAAACCTAAGCAATACTCCATCCCGATATAGGTCTCCAACACGGTTAACCTCAAAGGTAGTCCATCTTTCAATCCCTGCTAATGCTCCTACCTGGGCCACTATCTTCATCCATTTTAATGGTATATTAGGTGACTAGGGTACCTGGACTCGAGTTTCATGCAGGCAATGACGCCAGCAGTGCTGTATCATTAGCAGCTCTTGGGAAATTGCAGGCAGTTTCCGCCGAGGAAGCAAGAAGACTTTCAATAAGTCCTACAAATCAGGCAGTGAGCCAATAACACCCTCCCCAGGGTTCATTTGACAGTAAACACAACTATTTAACCATTGCAGTTGAGACGCCAGATAATAAGATTCAAGATCAGGAGCAGCCAACCCTCCTTCCATTACAGGGCGCTGTAGTTTTGTTAGTGCTACTCTACGCCTACCAAAACAATTTCAGAAGTAGCGATTCCAATTCCCTAAATAATTGGGGAGGCACCACCAACCGCAGCGTGTTGAAGAAATAGGGCTATCTTGGTAGCGCCACCATTTTAGCTACTGCTATTCTGTCAGCCACAGATAATGGTAAGCTCGTCCAAAATGTAATACTAGTTCTAAGTGTTCTAACAGCTGCTCCAATATTCCCACGTAATAAATCTTGCTGGTTATGATATATTTTTACACCTAAATATTTAATGCAAGAAGGGCTCCAATTGAGCCCATGTAAATTCAGGGGCTGCACAACATCTCCGCAAAGCGGAAACCAGTGAGATTTGTGCCAATTAATATGTGGCCCAGATACTATACCAAAATGGTTTAGTAAGTCTGTGCTCATTTTACATTATTATCACCAGGCTGCAGATAGCAGGGCCTGATAATGAATAGTTCTCAGTCAGATGTATGACCCAGGCTGGGGCTTGGTCACAGAGGTAAACCACTAAGTTATTTAGCTCTGAAATAAAAGTCCTTGTCAACCGAACATTGGAGCTGTGAACACAATGATGTTTCTGAATGCTTTTAAATAAAAGAAAATTTACATGGAAAGTTACCTTAATGATTTAGTAAACTCTTCATTTAAATGTTCTCCCATTTCAAAGTGTTGCATTTACAAACAGCAGGCCCCTTACTCCCAAAGGCCAGTAGACAATGTGCCATAAGTATAGCGGGAAAATACAGCCATTGATTTTTTAAATGATTGAAATTTAAAGTGCAGAAATGTTTCATATTATGAACTCTTTTGCAGATTATTTTTCTACACTTTAATTTTTTCCCGTTTAAAAAAAAAAAAGATTGTGGGGCCGATTCACAGAACTAATCTGAGATAAAATCCTAAACTTACTACTTTTGGTATTCACAGAAGGCATTTAGTAGTAGTAAAGTTAGGACTCCTAACTTTACTACTATTAAACTGAGATAAAATCCTAAACTTACTACTTTTGATATTCACAGAAGGCATTTAGTAGTAGTAAAGTTAGGACTTCTAACTTTACTACTACTAAATGCCTTTTGTGAATACAGAAGATCTTAAAGTTAGGATTTTGTCTCAGTTTAATAGTAGTAAAGTTAGGAGTACTAACTTTACTACTACTAAATGCTTTCTGTGAATACCAAAAGTAGTAAGTTTAGGATTTTATCTCAGATTAGTTCTGTAAATCGGCCCCTGTATGTTTGTGTTATACATGTACCGGTGCTACATATGGCGAAAGGTATGTCCTGTGCAGCAAGTACATACCGCATAGGCTCTCAGTCACCCGTACAAATATATCCCATTCATACGCACACATGTTCATACATCCCAAACAACTGCACTCTCACTGACACACATGGCAGCCTTTTCATAGGGCCCTTAGTCATAGTGTTTTGTTCAAACCAACCAATCAATCAATCAAGTGTGTCTACTTACCGATTAGGGTCTCAAGACACTTAAGGGGAGGATCTGCGGTTTAGTCGAAGAGCCAGGTCTTGAGATCCTTCCTGAATTGAGGCAGCGACGTGCCTGAGATGTAGAGGCAGAGAGTTCAAGGTCTTCACAGCGAGGTAGGAAAAGGATCTTCCTCTAGCCGTTGTCGTGCAGAAACCATAGTACCTGGCTCTATAGACATTAGCTTAAAGTCACAGAAGCTGGGCCTGTGGCTGGTAACAATGCGCAAGTTGTTAGCCTTCAGTAGCTCGCGATGATTTTCACCAATCAGTAGTAGCTGTCAGTACAGAAAATGTTGGAGACCCCGGGCCTAGATGATGTCACTGGCCTGGATTAGTAAAATAAGAACATGAAAATGCATAAGGGTACTCAGGAGGTTACTACAATTATTTTTTTAATTTATAAAATCAATTAAAAAATAATATGCTCTTGTAACTTCTAAAAATGCTTGTGATTGATATATCAAAATTGTGCAAATACAAACAAACAAAAAGTCACAAAACATTTTTTTCTTTCATTTTTGTATCCATACAGGTTAACGGCCATTAAAGAAGGCCATCTGGAAGGCCATCGCGAAGAAGGTGCGAACCCTGTCTGTCCACAAGCACGCAGCATCCACTGCAGAATGAGATGGGAGGACCTACGCGCTTGACCAAAAAGTCAGCCAAAGTCCAGCTCGGCCAGTCCTCCCAAAATGGGAAGCATGTGCACTGCACCCTAACCCCCCTACTGGCCCAGATACTTACAGCGGCCTATCCCTAGCATGATGTGCAGTTGAGATCCCAACAGCAGCATCAAGGGGGTAAGTTCTTTTTTGAGTTTTCCATGTTAAATAACAATTTTTCTTACAGCAACAAATTATGGCATCAACATAAAGGATGACACATATCCAACGCACAAGAAGAGTTGTTGAAGGTGTAAGTTTTGCACAATGTTTATGATGATGTGTTTTGTATATTAATTTGTGGAAAATGATACCAAATATAAAGGGATAGTAAATGCAATGGTTACAATAAACATTTTATGTGAAAGAAGGGAATCAGAGGGAGAAGAATAAAGGGGGATGGGAGAAATAATATATTATTACAGTACCAAGATTGAGAAAAAAAGAGCTATATAATTAAACACTGTATGCAAATCAAATATACTATAATAAAGTATTATAATAGAATTACGTAGGCATAAAACAGTAACATCTTAAATTTTTAAGAAGAAGACAACAAGGCATGTTTATGGCGGTTTACGGACATCATCTGACGTATTAACAACAGTAACATTAGAGACATTTGAAGAAGCGGACCAGGATAGATACGTGGTAAGTGGGAGCCATAACAAATCCCTTTTAATTGCTAGAGAGATAGGGGTGACATAATTGGTGTCAAGTCTGTGGTGGAAACATATGGCATTCCACCATGCTTTAAAAGTAACTTTATCCGCATGTTTCCAGTTGGAGGTTATTAAATGTAAGGCTATAGCTAATAATAAATCTAACAACTTAAAGTTTGATGGTGATTGAGGCCAATGAGGTGACAGTGAACCTAAGAAAATATTAGGTAAAGAAAAGGGAACATTAACTCTAAAAATCTTATTAATTTGGGACCAGACTAACTGCCAAAATCTATAGACATTAGGGCAGTCAAATAGCATATGTTTTAAGTCAGCATTTGAACAGGGACAGGACCAGCAGGTAGATGGAGTACTAGAGGAGAAAGAAGCTAATGCTGCAGGGGAATATAGTAGGCGTTGATAAACAAAATAAAGGGTTCGGGTAGTATTAGCAGCTCTTGAAGTCTTGTGAATCCTTAGCCACAATTTATCCCACATAGAGGTAGGCCAGGATTGTGTTAAATCCCTTTCCCATGCCAATTCAGTCTTCGATTTATGTCGTTCTAAAGGCAATAATAAACACTTGTAAATATAAGACGCAGAGGGGGAAGTATCCAATAAGGGAGATATTGTAGAACAAATTGTAGGAAGAATGGGGATAGATGGGAGTGTAAGGAGATATTGATTAAGAGAAGGAAGTAAAAGATTAGATTGTGTTTTAAAAGAATTAGGAAGAGAGAATTTAGACTGGAGATCAGCAAAGGATAAGGGTTCATTATTAGTCAAAAGTTGAGAAATCCATAACAAACCCTTGGATCTCCAGGATTTCCAGTAAAAAGTATGATTTTTGATACGTAGTAATTTATTGTGCCAAATGGGTTGTTGAGATAACGAGGTGAAGGAAGGATAAGAAGATGGTAGGAGAGGAGCTAAAAGTTTACGAGTATGAGAAATAACGGAAGAGCGTAAAGAGGAGATGTTAGTAGTGAATGCGAGAGTCTCTTGAAGGTCAAAAGGGGAGACAAGAGATTTTTCTATAGATAACCACACCGGGAGATGTGTAGAGAGATCAGAGGAGATCCAACGGGAGGCTTGTTTTAGAGAAAAGGCATAGTGATAGGATTTAAAGTCAGGGAATTTAAGGCCTCCATTGAGTTTATCTTTTTTTAGAGAGGATAAAGCTATTCCAGAGGGCTTGTTTTTCCAAACAAATTTTAGTAGCAGCGAATCAATTTTCTTGAAATAATATCCCGGAATGTGCACAGGAATCATAGAGAGAGTGTATAGAATCATGGGGGTGAGCATCATCTTAATCAAGTCTAATCTACCCCACCAAGAGAGAAAAAGAGGATGCCATCTAGTAATTGTGTTGTTTAGTGTTTTGATAATGTGGTCAAAATTTAATTTTAAAGTCTCCGAAATAGTCGAAGAAAACCATAGACCTAAGTATTTTAACTTAGAGGGTTGCCAGGAAAATCCCGTTTGAAGGAAATAGTGCTTAAGGCATAAAACATTAAGGGGCAGAACTTCACATTTATCCCGATTGAGGTGGTATCCTGATAACCGAGAAAAAGTATCAACCTGATGGAGAAAAGGGGGAAGAGAAGTATCTGGATTGGAACAGTATAAAAGGATATCATCTGCGTAAACAGACATTTTAACTTAATGTGGGCCTAGTTGGAAACCCGTGATCAAAGTATCCTGTCTGATTTTAGTTAAAAAAGTTTCTAATGCCACCACAAACAATAAAGGTGATAGGGGACATCCCTGACGAACCCCTCTAGAGAGAGAGAAAATAATCCGAGATTTTACTATTGGCAAAAATAGAAGCTTTAGGATCAGAATATAATAAAGAAATCAAGGAAATCAATTTGGGAGGAAAACCTATCCATTTTAAAGCATGAAACATAAATTCCCAACCAATCCTGTCAAATGCTTTTTCAGCATCTAATGCTATAGCAGCAAGCGGGTAGTCTAGGGAAGAGGCCTTGCTAAGGACATTAAAAAAGACTCTAGATTTGTCAGAGGATAGTCGACCTTTTACAAAACCGGATTGTTCTGGTCCAATGAGCTCAGGAAGAATAGGGTCAATGCGTAATGCCAACATTTTGGCAAAGATTTTATAGTCTGTATTAACTAAAGAAATTGGACGATAATTTTTACATAAAGAGGGGTCCTTATTGTCTTTTGGCATTAAACAAATCATGGCTTCCTGAAAAGTGCCCTGGGAAGAACCGTTTGTAATAAAAAAGTTAAATAAAAGAAGAAGATTTGGAAGAAGAAGCTTAGAAAAATGCTCATAGAACTCAATAGTAAATCCGTCAGGTCCAGGGGTTTTACCCCGTCGTAGTACCGAAACAGCGTGGGAAATTTCTGCCAAAGTGATATCAGTTTCTAATGAATCAAAATCAATATGTTGAGAAGGAGGAGAGTTAATAGAATGAAAATAAGAGGATAGATCAGATTGAAGTGGTTGAGTCTCAGGAGTATAAAGATTTTTATAAAAGGAGACAAATTCGTTTAGTATATCTTCGTCTTTAAAAAGTGTAGTCCCAGCAGAGTTTTGCAAGGATTCTATTCTAGTTCTATCCCGTCTTGTTTTTAAGTAATTAGCCAATAGCTTCCCCATTTTATTTTGACCCCCGTAATAGCGAGAACTACTTTTCGAGAGATAGGAAGAAGCAGCTTCCGTGGATAATCTATTAAAAGTAAGCTTAGCGTCAATAAGATCTTTTAAAGAAGATTCAGTGTTGGAGTGATAATAAACGTATTCTAGTTTTTTAATTTTAGTGAGTAATTGAGTCGATTGTTTTTCAAAACCTTTTTTCTTTTGAGAAACAAAATTGATTATGAAGCCTCTCGCGGCTGCTTTGAAAGAATCCCAAATCATGGTGGGAGAGGACTCCAGAGTTGTATTAATAGCAAAGAATTCAGAAGCAAAAGAGCTGAATTGGCTAGAGAAATTAGGATCCACAAGTAATGAATTATTAAAACGTCATCTACCACCACATGGGGCAAAAGGTATTAAGTCAAAATCAACAAAAAGCGGGGCATGGTCTGATATTAAAATAGAACCTATCTCAGAGTGGAGGACATGTTGAGCCAAAGATTTACTTAAAAAGATATAGTCAATACGAGATTGTGATTGGTGTGGGGGTGAAAAGTAACTGTATTCTCAAAGATCTGGGTGACAAAGTCTCCAAATATCGACTAGGGATTTTCGGCGTATGGTAGAGGTGAATTGTGAATGCATTTTAGTGTTAACAAATTTAACTGGAGAGTGTCTATCCAAGATGGGGTCATGAATTTGATTACAGTCACCACCAAAAACAATATAGTCATCATCAAACGAAAGTAATTTATCAGAGATTTGCGACCAGAATGTTTTATCAACAGAAACTGGACCATAAACGTTAATGAAAACTAATGGTATTTTATCTATAAGTAATTTAACAATAACCCAACGACTGTCAGAGTCAGATTCTTGATGAACAACTGAAACATTACATTTTTTATGACAGAGAATCAAAACACTGTTTTTCTTACCTAAAGCTGGAGAAGAAAAAATATTGCCCACCCAACATTTCTTTAACTTAGAAGCTTCAACATCAGACAAATGAGACTCTTGGAGTAGAGCAACGTCAGTTTTCAACTTAGCTAAATGGGACAACACTCATTGTCTTTTAATGGGGTTACCTAGTCCCTTAATATTCCATGTAGTAACTCTGAATTTGACTAGAAGGAAGTAACATAAGCATTCATTAAGCATACAATGCGATAATCAATCTTAAATTTGAGAAAAAGTGATAGAATAAAAGTATACACAAAAGAGTATTGATTTATTAGAGGAAAGAAGAAAGAAAGGAATGAGAGAGCAACATCGAGTATAGAAGAAAGAAAAAAGAGGAATGGAATAAAAGAACAGAGGGTAAAAGAGAGGGATAGAACATGACAAAAAACAAAAAGACAGTACAAGTCATAAAATAGAAGAAAAAGACAATATATGTCATGCAAATGACGACTGAAAGACATACCTATAACACAAGACGAAATGAGGGGTGGTAACACCGAAAGATGACGGCGACCTCGCCGAGACCCCACCGAACTCCAAAGGACCAGGGTAAGACATCAACATATAGGAGAGACCAAAGGGGAAGCAAACGAAGACAGAAAAGAACTGTACCTGTATGAAAAAGAAGTAAGCAAAAAATAAGAAAATACATTCAGAAGGACATGAAGGAGGAAAAATAAGTAAGAAACATTAATGCAACATATAATACAAAAATATAAGAATATAAACAAAACAGCAATCAAGGAATAACATAAACAAGAAACAGCTAGACAAGACGAATCAAAATAACAAGTCAAGTAGACTTTGAAGTGTCCATAGCCACAGCTCCATGTTGACGAAGGAACTCCTGCAATACAGCTGGATCATCGAAAGTGGAAGTCTTTTCCTTATAAGTGACCTTGAAAATGCAAGGATGAATTAGTCCAAATCTGGCATTTATAGAGCGAAGTTGAGGGCGAAGATTGAGAAATTTCTTGCGATGGTCAGCAGTAACCTTAGCTACATCTTGAGAGAAAAATAGTCGATGACCTTCCCAAAAAACCTGTTTTTTAGACTTGACTACAGACAAGACATGCAAAAGGTCTGTATATTGCAGGAAGAACATAATGACTCCACGAGGTTTTGTCGATATCTTGGGACCAAGTCTGTGAGCTCTTTGGATATTAAGAGAAGTAGTAGAGGTCAATTCCAATAGCTTAGGTAAGAATGTTGAAAAGAAAACAGTTGGGTTGGAACCTTCGATATTTTCAGGAAGACCATAAATTCATAGATTGTTTCGGCGATTTCGATTTTCTAAATCCTCCGATTGTTTCTTAAGTAGAGATATTTCAGCTTCTAGATTTGAAATACGGGAGCAAGAGGTCTGAAGAGAGTCTGTTTTTTGTTCCACAACAAGCATACGAGACTCCAAAGAAGACCATTTGTCATCCAGATGCTGCAAGGTTTTAGTGGTCTCCTCCATGAAGGGCTTCAGAGCGCGGATTTCCTCAAGGATTATATCCATGGATACTGAAGATGAGTTCACTGGAGAAGGAGGATCTTTCTTTGGCCGTTTGGTAGAAATCGCAGGTAACTTGCTTGATAGATGAGATTTTGGAATGGTGCCTGATGGGTTTTCAGGTTTCTGAGGAGAAACGTCTTCCGTTTCGTTGAGAGCGGAGTCAGAATTGGACTGAGCAGTAGGTTTAGAAGACGCGGTGAGCTTAAGATTTCGTAGTCTTCCCATAGAAGAGGTAAAGGAAATTTAATGGATAATATTAGCTGATCAGTTCCTGAACTTCTGACAGAAAAAACAGTGCATAGGATAATCCAAAGGCGTGAATTCAGGATCATTCATATCCTATACAGAAGTTATGAAGAGAGGTGAGGTGAGAGGACTCACATAAGGCTATCATTGGTAGATGAATCACACCATTTCTCATAAAGTAAGAAGAAGATCGATGAGAAAAAATGAAAAAATTTGTTTACCCAACATGAGGGAACAAATACCAGGCACGTTTCTGAAAATGAAGTATAGTTGTGAGATGTGAAAAAGGAGATTCACAAAATGGCTGCCGTCAATAAAACTCTCAACGTTTCCTTTAAAATGTTGAAAAGCACTAAAATTAGGTACAAGAGAGAGTTCAGCTGTTTAGCTTAAGTGGCTGGCATTAAACGCTTCTAGAGAGTAGTAGGTATATTGTCCTGAAGAGAGACAAGCATCACAGCACTTCTGAACTAAAATGGCGGTCGTTATGAAGAAAAACGACTCGCGCCATAAAATTGCCGAAAAACGGAGTAAAACGGCAGAAAAAGAGTGCAAAAGCTTCCCAGTAAGAGCACAATCCACAAACCTACATCATTATGCTTGGAGCGGACCGGTCTCTCTGTAAAACGGAGCTTCGTTCAAGGCGTCGGTGCGGAGCACCGGAGTTACGCCGCCATCTTGGTTAGCGTCGAAGCCACGCCCCCGATACCACTATATTTCTGATCACTACCAAAGAACTGTTTTCAGCAGACACATGCCTGCTAAAAAAACTAATATACAGGAGTTTGTTTGATCTTATAAGGGACAGTTGTACCAAACAGGCCACAATTTATAATTGTATCAGGTGTGATGATCCGTCACAATTGTGAATGATGTTACGTTAGCCCTATTACAGGTGACATAGCATGAAATTGACATTGTACAGTGGATGTTTCAAACGTCACATTTGTGATTTAGTGTTATAAACATACAAGACTGAGCATGTGAGCCAAAATGACTAGAAACATAAGATTAAATGGCTATATATTTGAATAATAACATATCACAAAAATGTTTTGAATCAAAAATACTATTTAATGTATGTTAAAAGTGACAGATATGCATGATGTCTTGCTCCTTCACAAATGTGCATGTAAGCCAGTCTGTTTTTTGACGAAAGCATTTGATAGGCATACTATTTTTGGAAAAAACAGACAGGAGTGTGAACACATTGGTGGCAGAGTAACAAATACACAAAAAGATTTTTTAATGGCCTTTGTTATGTACAGATGATAAATTAATGATGAACCAAAATAGGAAACTTAAAGGGACTTTTGCAGATGGAATGTTACGTCATGTGTATGTTTGACTATCCAATCTGGAAAACTCAAAATCAGGCACAACCCATGACTCATTAGGAAATTTTAGAAATACATCAAGGTTTACTATGTTTCATTATTGTGATTTGCCTTTTGTTTATTCAAAAACAAATATCTGAATCAGTGTATTCAAAATTTACTGTAATGTACTAATGTTTGCATAAAATGAAAGGCAGCATATTTTTTTCATTTTTTCACATTGGTAAAACAAACAGAAAATAATGTAAGATTTTTGGAGTCAAAGGTAAAAATATTTTTGCTCTGTGCTAAAGTGGATTAGAAGTGTATGAAGTCCTATGTGTTTATTTGTGCTGTAGAAGTCATTTGAAAATACCAACAAAATTATTTTAGAATTTCTACAAGTTCTACAACAGCATAAGTGAATACATAGGTTGTGATACTGTAATAATCAGCAAGTACTGAATCCATAAAACGTATTTTAACATTTGAAAAATACTTATGTTACTTGAAGTAAGTGTTACCACTGTGAAATGGCCAAACAAAAGAGACAGGCTTTCAGTTTATACAAATGTTGGTACAACTTTGCAGTAAATATTAACAAACATTGATTTATGTTTTTGTTTTTTTAAATAAAACTAATTCTGTATTTGTTGCATTGTGCACACAATGTACAAAGGGATTTTTGCTATATATTGATTTTTGTGATATAAGTTCATTATTCAAAGCAACCAATCAGAACCATTCAGTTGTTAAACAGTTCATGGAGAAAATTGAATATGGGTAAGAAAAATAAGATAGGAGCAATATTGTGAAATTACAAAACTGTGACCAAATGGTTTCTGATGATGTTCCCCACATGCATGAGATAATGATAAAATTAAACCAAAGTTTGAAAGCATTGAAGCAGGTGAAAAATGAAAATTGACGTCAACAGTTAAGAGCCAAAAGACCTCCGAATAATTAATTTGAGGTCTTTAATAATTTCTTCCAATTTTTCAAGATCGATTTTTCTAGTTAATTTGTGAATTGAATAGCTTTTTCACAGCAATAGTGGATGGTTTGACTAAGGCAGGAATCAATTATGGATTATAATTCCCAACATCCACGATACATCTATTGTTAATAGGGTTGTGTTTAAACTCAGGGGCATATTTATGGGATTGATGGCACAGGGCAGTGCTGCAAGTTGCACACACGCAATTTGCACACTGGGAAAGGGCAGGAATGCACCGTATTTATCCAATACGTTGCATTCCTGTAATTTCCCCCTGTGCTGGCACCGTTTTGCTGCCTAGCGCCAACGCAGGCACCCGTGCACCATAGTGAAAGGATGCCTGTGTTGTCGGCAGGATTGGTTTTGTGCAGGCAGGGGCACCCTCCTGCACAAAAACAATACAAAGAGGTGTTGCCTCTTTCTATATGTGCTGCAGAATAGAAAGAAGAAACAATTTGGAGAAATAAAGATATTTCTTCTTGTTGCACCTCACCTGGGGAGGTGTAAGATTTTATGCATTCCCAGGTTTACCAATCCTTGTAAATATGGGAATGCATCAAAAGCCATGGGAGTTGCATGGGAACACCTGCCACAAAGCCCATGGATCTCCTCCCTTACACAGAGTAAGGCAATGCAGTGATTTGCGTTGCATTACTCCATATTTGTGAAGCCATTCAAAGCCAGGCAAAGTGGCTTTGCGTGGGTCAATAAATATGACTTGGGGCTTTGCATCATGCATGTACCACTTTGCATGTTCCAAGCATGACAGAAGGCCCTCATAAATTTGTCCCTCAGTTTTGAAGCTATAAATGGGGCAAGTCCTCTCCTTGGGTGACCTTTGCAAAATCCTGTTGTTACTTGGGTTTCGAATTCTATGTAACCAATCAAAGGAAAGTCTGTTTCACACCAGTTTTCTTGAAGCATGAGGATATCAAAGGACTGCAGAAATGTTATTAATTTTCAAACCTCCATCATACCAGCCAAACACGTATATTCCATGAGTAGATTAATGAGTTTCGAGGGGAATTTGGACTCAGGCATGTTTCTTTTCTGCAACAGTAAATCACGTATGTTCACATCGGAACATTTGCTCACAGTAGTATCCCTGAATGGAGGCACCATATATAATTATTTCATGTGTTTGAAGCAGCACCTTGTATTTACAGTGAGTCGATAGCTTTCTCACCAGAAAGACTGCCAAATTGCCATTTTTGTTCATCTTGCCTTTCTCCACAGTATCTGTCTCATTCACCTTGAACCTGAGCTCATTCACCCCTGGGTGAACCATTCTACTTATTCAGAAGCACAGACATACAGATCAACAAAACAGAAAATGTGCAGCAACACCACTATTAATAAAACAAATTGCTTTTAGAAATACTAATTGGCAGGGTGTTGTGCCACAGGGAATGGTACCACATGACCTTTGTCCTCTTAATTTACTCATGATGATAGGTAACAGTGACACCCATCCTTAATGTGATCAGAGTGAAAGTGGTGCAGTTTAGATTTGCCTGCTACTCCACAGTTACATTTGTAGAGCACTAAAAAGGTACATCTGTTCCTGAGACAATCCTGTGGCACTAAAACAGGGGTGATGTATCTACAGAGTTTTTGCAATAATCCTGTTTTGGTTTATATCATGCTGTTCTCAAAGTACTGAGCCATACAAACACAATCTTACAAAGTACCATCTTTCTTTCTGCAGTGGCCATTTGTAGGGCACTATCATGTCACAGTAATGAGACATCTGGAAGACTTGCAGTGTGTGCTGAATTATTAGGACTGAGAAACTGACCACACTTAAAATAAATTATTTGTGTGTTGATATATGCCTATATTTCTACTAAGACAGTTTTGTGGGTAGATATGTGGCTGCAAATATCAGTTTAACTTGCAGCTTTGTGGCTATGAATCCTATTGGAGCCTACTTGGGCCCATATTATGTAATGGGTGCACTTTCTCTGGTTGCTCCATGAGCACCTTCAAATTGGTGCACTGAGACACAAACATGGACAATGTGCCTTTTTCAGACCCCAGGGCAGATGCAAATTCTGCTGCTTCCCTGGGGAAGCATAATAGTGAAAGACTGAGCTGTTGGTTGGATCAGCTGCTCTGCCTTTAACTGTATGGGTAGCATCCACCCCCACTGCAAAAGGGGGACAGAGATCACCCTGCAGGTGGGTGCAGAGAGTGACTGTACCAGCCTCCAGTGTGATATTTTGGGGGTCTATGGGACCCTCTTTCCCCCTGCAGAGGGCTACTTTCAGAGGGCTCACTGACCGCGCCAACTTTTTGTGGGGCAGTCAGTGTGCCTACTGATGTCCTTTTTGCCTCTGCAGATGTATCCATAATATGGTGTGGGCAAAGAATCAAAGTGTTTTTCTTATTTGCATGGGGACAGAAGAGGAGCACCGTCTTCAGATAGTGCTGGTACTGTATGTGCGCCTGGGTTATATGTGTTTTGCCTAAGGGGCTGCACAAGCATCTGCCGATCCTTCTGTAATACTGCTTTGCCCTGGGGCACTGTACATAATATGGCCCCTGACCTCTCTTATTAACGCTGCTGTGGAGGCGAGCACCCCGGAGTCTTGGGCAAAGTCAATTATTCTACCAGTTTTTAAAAAGGGTGACAGGGACAGTACCCATTGCTACAGGCCCATATCACTGACTCAGTGCTTAAGGTGGCGGGCATATTCTCTTGAACAGGCTCTCTGAATGGGCAGAGACTAATAACGTCTTGTCGGAGGCACAGTATGGCTTCCGGTCCGGGAGGTCAACTGTGGATCAATGCCTGATTTTATATCTAGTATTAAGAAAAATATACTGTTGCAAGGCCCGGCTCCATACATCTAGCTTTTATGGATCTATCATCCGAGTTTGACCAAGTAAATAGATTCAAACTCTGGCAGATTATGTCATCCATGGGGGTAGATTGGGACATTGTTTTATTTTTGAGGGACCTTCACAGGGACACGGTGGCAGCGGTACGCTATCCAAAAGATTTAAAGATCACCCACCATTTTAAAACTCAAAGAGGGGTGCGGCAAAGCTGTATTTTGGCCCTATTCCATTTTAACTTATACGTTAATAATTTGGAGCAGGTCCTATCTGATTCAAAAGTAGACTGTCCCTAGGTGGGGCCCCGGCGTCTGCCGGTCTTATTATACGCAGACAATGCGGTACTCATGGCCAGAACCGCCAAGGGCCTGCAGATCTTACTGGACTCATTTGTATATTTTATGGAGGAGTTGGATTTATCACAGAATGATAAAAAATAATTTGTAATGGTCGCAGGCCCCCGATCCACCAAATCGATGACATTTAAAGTTGGGTGTTCTCTGGTGCCAAAGACCAGGGAGATTTCTTATCTGGGTTTGTTGTTCGACTTGTCCCTGAGCTGGCATCCCCTGGTTAACAGGAAAAAAGAAGACCTTGTCAGGGCAAACGCCACTATATTTAATTGTGCTACACGACTAGGCAGCAGACTCACTGGTGCTCTCTTACAGATCAATAGAGCTAATGTCCATCTCTAAAGCAGTTTCTGGAAGTGAAATTTGGGGTTACACCAATCAGAAGGAGTTGCAAATTGTCGAAAATGCTTTTTTGAGACGTTTTCTGTGTGTCCCACAAAGTACCCCAACCTTCCCAGTACAAGAAGAATTGGGAGTGGCTTATCTAACCGATATCACTGCCTTTCGGACACTCTCCCTTTGGATAAATATCTGGACCAGGCCTGGGATCCAATTGAGCAAAGAGATTATCAAGGACTGCCTGACCCTGGATTATTCCCTTCACATTCCCTGGTTTAAATATATCAGGGACTGTTTTTTGAACTTAGGTAGGAGAGATGTATTTAGGAATCCGGATAGTAACTGCAAGCAGGACTACAAATGGGTGAAAGAACACTTTTTTAGAAGGAGGCGGTTGGATAGTGAGGGGGGCGCTTAATGAAGTTTAGTATTTGTCGATATGTCCTCTTGGAAACCGTGCCCTCTACCGAGCCTTACCTCATGTGTGTTAAAAGTAGCTATGACCGCTTTTTACTCACTAGGTTCTGGCTTGACCTATTGCTCTTTTTCTTAGCCTATCCCGGGGGGGGTTATGTGGGTGTTAATCTTAAGTCTTGCGGCTTGTCATCTGTTATGTCTCTGTAGGACCTTTTTAAATGTGTATTTATTCTATGTATTTTTAACTGTTGATATTGAGGGCAATTCAAGTGTGTGTCATGGCTTGTTTTACTTTTATGGTTTTTATTTCAAAGACCGAATAAAGTCTATATTGATTGATTGATTGGCCCCTGGCCTTCCATCATTTCTGACTTGATAAAAATGAGTACCATTGAATTTAGTTATTATAGCACCAGTCATTTAGTGCATGCTCAAGGGTGTCCCCTAAAAAGTGTTTGTTCAGCTAGCAGCGGGGTAAACTTTTATTTTGTCTATGGCTGCCACATTAAGCATATTTTTTCTTTTTATCCTACAAAGAGCATACAAGTTTTCCTCTAGAGGAATCCTTTTCCTTACACCTTAGAAATTCTGGAGGTTTTTGAGAACTTTTTTCACCCCATATGCAATGGGGCATATTTATGAAAAAATCATGCAGCGTAGCAAGTCACCTTGTTGCACTGCATCCCATGATAGAGAAGGGGCAGAAATGCACTGTATTTAAAATAATACAGTGCATACCTCCCTTTCTCCTGCACTGGCACAAAATGAGCTGCCTAGCACCAACACAGGCAACCTTGCACCATGGTGCAAGGGTGTCTGCATTGTAAGCAGAATTTTTTGTGTGCAGGAAGAGACACCTTCCAGCACAAAAACAATCCCCTGAGGCATTTTCCTCTATTTGTGCTGCACAATGCAGCACACTTCGAAAGGGGGAGAAATAAAGATATTTCTCTTTGTTACACCTCACATGGGGTGGCGTAGAATGTTGACGCATTCCCAGGTCTACCAGTAATGGTAAATCTGGCAATGCAGCAAACTCCATCTGTGGATGCGAAGGAACACCCATGTTCCACCCATGGAAAGCCTCCCTAGGGCAGAGTACTGAGATGCAGTGATTTGTGCAGCGTTGCGTTACTCTCGATTTATCAAGCCACGCAATGGAAACACAACTCTTTGATAAATATGCCCCAAACTTTCTCCAATATTTTCATGAATTGGCCTTACATGTATGAATGAGGGTGAAAAAAACACTGGAATTGTTTATTACTACCCACAAAGTTATAATGTTAATGCTCGCTCAATAGTCACACCTCTAGCCCTGACCTGGTAACATCCATGCTCCCATTTTCAACCCTAAGCCTAGTAGAATGGAGAACCAGCCATGTTGGCAGATGCTCCATGGTACCAGTTTTCACCTACAAGCAGAAGCACCAGCAAATAACTTCTTTCCATGTGTAAACTGATCTTAGGTATGCACAAATGTTTGACAGTCGAACTCTTCATTTTCATTTCAAGTAATTGTGTGCAAGGCACGAGTCTAAAAAAAAGATGTGGAGGGACAAGCCAAGGTAGATAGTATACAAGTGACATCATGGCACGTGTCATCACATGTGACATCAAAGGAAGTGACATCGCAGGAAGTGGCACCACGACCCATGACCTCACAGGAAGTGACATCAAAAGAAGAGACATTAAATCTTGAGATCTCATACATGCTTAGCAGGTCTATAATGAGTACATTTGAGTTCACTACGCGATTTAACAATAGAAAGCTGATCAATACTAAAGCCTGTGACTTGAGTTGCCTGTTTGAAGGAATTAACAGGCCAAATGTGGATGAAGTTTTGTGTCTGACTAACTACAGTAGACACACCATTAAGTTATACAAGCTCGGCTTATTAAACTTGGCACCAAGAACAAGGCACATTCCATGCTAAAAACTGCAATTCTGAATATCAAAACTATAAAATGTATTAACCTACTTAACATACCACCATTATATACACTGACAGTTTTAGCAAACTTTGACCATTATAATAAAAAGCAAGTTGCATTCTGCATTTGGTATTCGGAGCATGGCAAATGATATTCCCTATGGAAGATACAGCTATAACTGGCTATTCTGCATATATGTTAATTCATACATTATGAGCCATGCTATTTTGCCACAGGATGATTAACCAAAAGTAATGAGTAATTAGTGAGACCTTTCAAACCATTGCATTAATGTAGCCAGGGTCCTTAAGCACATGGACAGCCAACACTTACCGGGCATACATTAGTTGCCCATGCATGCTCTGTGGGCACGACACCTTCAGCTTTAACTCCATACCTTAAAATGCCCTAAGAAAGAGCAGTAAAAGAATATAGGAAGAACATTTCTGAATCCAAGAATCAAGTGGTTGACATCAGTAAAGAAAAAATATAGAACATTATGGAAATGTTAAAATCCCTAGAAGGCTTAAATATATGAAGTAATTTATTGAACAGGGTGGTGAACTGATCATTTAACTGTTTGAGGTACAAATCTACAACTGTAGAGGCCTATGTGTATCAGGCAAATTCATTGATATAATTAGAGCCACAGAGCTGAATTAGGAATATCCAAAGCTGTGAGGTAGGTACATTGACTGGATTGAGACCCTAGTAACTGCAGAAAACAGTGCTGAAAAGTGTCACACAGATCAGTGGCCAAGGAATGGGACACAAAGTGAGCTCCATCCTTGCCATGTTGCAAAACCAGCCAGCATGCTTGCAGAGAGTGGATTATGAAGCCAAGGGACATATGTATATACACCAACACTCCTGATTTAGGCAGAAGACTCACACTTTTGTAAGCTACACATAAAACAATGTTGCCTTTTGAACAAGCTAACTGTGCTGTCAACACACTCCACTAGGCGTACTATTCTATGTACAGAAATCCATGTAGATGTGATTGCCTGAGATATCCAGAGGTGAGGCCGTTCTTTTATATGAAGTATGCTTACCCAGCCCCACTCACCACTTAATGTGTCTGTGGTGGCTTCTTGCATTCATTTCAGGAGATTGGGGCTTATTTTTCACCCACAAACCTTGACTGAGAGCAAGAGAGAAAGAAAGAAAGGGAAGAAAGAAGGAGAAAGAGAGACATGAAAACAATGATGAAGGCAGAAAAGGGGATGAAAAAAGAACCTGCAAGAATCAGATAAAATTAAAGCAGGTGTAGGGTAGTCAAAGAAAAAGGAAATGGTAACCCTGGCATTCAGCAATGGGACCCTAAAAAAATGTTTGGAGGTCTTCATTTATGTTTTTACAAATTTCCAATAAACCCCAAAAGGTTGTCACCTCTGCATTTAGCAGCAGGGCTCTCTTGTGTTCTCATTGTTAGCATAACAAAATTTAAACCATCCTCACATTCTACAGCATAACAGACTGACAGCTCACCTGGGAATCAATACAAGTAAATTATCCACTCAAAGATTGGACCTTAACTTTCAAAGTAAACAGTATCATCACCACATCAAAATAAGTGTAAGTCTCACAGTATCCAAGGATGAGAAGGAAATGCTGATAAAATTAACTCACAAGAAAGGGGCACATGCAATTCTAGTCTGAACTAGCACTTTAAAGAAAATATTGGCCTTCTCAAGGAAATGTTGCTAGTTTACATAGAAAATCTACACAATTGTGGAGATGTAGGAACAACGAGAGACACCACAAGCTATGGCCAGTAATCACAATCTAAATTTGACTACACTCGCTAATAAGAACTTCGCCCATCCTACACATGTTACACTGCCAACATGGTGCACTACAGTATGTCTAGCTGTTTATAGTAACACTGACCTGTGGGCTCACCTATTCACTGAACCCTCATGTTGAAGGAGCCAGCGCTATGAAAGCGCATGTGTTCTATCATCTCATACATAGCATAACTCGGAATTACATCAGTCTGTCAGATTTAAGAGCATTGTAACAGCAAATATAACCTGTGTTGTTGTATTATAGAACAGTACGTCACAAACCTTGCAGTATTGATGCAGTAAGTAGTGAACGGTACCAAGTGCGCATCCCACACTATGGGCCCGATTCCGATCTCGTTTGGAAAGCAAACCGAACGACTCGTGTCCGTCCGGAATGCTTTCCGTACGACTCGTGCCAGGGTAGTCCGACCGAACAAGTACGATGCATTTGAATGCATCCGGATACAATTCGGTTGGACTCCCATTGACTTCAATGGGAGCCTGTGTACCGAATGCGTACACAGGCTCTCATTGACAAAAGGGGTGGTTAGGGATCACCGTGCACCCTGTGGCGGGCACCCCTTGGTGCCTGCCACACTGTGCATGGTCTGAAAGGGGGGACCCTTGGGTACCCCCACGGGCACGAGTCGGAGGGCCCCGGGTGAAGGGGGGCCAGCTACGGGCCCACAAAGACCGATTCCGGCAGCCTTTTCTATCCGGGCAAAAGGAATCGTAAAGCTGTCCGAATTGTTCATCGTACTTGCTCGCTTGGAAAACCTACTCCATAGAGCTGTACGATTCGGCTCCAGAGGGCTCTATCTCTCCATATGCCTTCCGGAAACGATTCGGTCACTGCTAAGGGTTTCCAGGCATCGTACTTGGTCGTTCGGAATTGGGAACAAGTCGGTCGGAAACAAGGGCTCCGGATTGGCTTAGGTAAAACCAAATCCAATTCGGAGCCCTTCTGACCGAGATCGGAATCAGGCCCTAAATGTTCTAACTTACTCTGCACAGTGAAGAGCGAAAACAGGTAAAGAGCAAAAGCAACCCCTCCCCACCCTGCAACTGCGTGAGAGCACAGAAAATGGAGTCAGTTATACAAAATGGAGTCGATGGTCAGTGTATCTTTCCTCATAGTATCACAATTACTAGTCACAAATAAGTAAATTAAATATGTCAGTTGCGGATAAGCCAATGTTACCATGTTACCATGTTTTAAGCAGAGAGCACATGCACTTTAGCACTGGTTAGCAGCAGTAAAGTGCCAAGAGTCCTAAAGCCAGCAAAAGAAATGTCAGCAAAACAGGAGGTCTGAAGGTAAAAAAGTTACGGGAAACCATGCCAAGGCTGCCATGTCTAACACCAGCACTCTCAACTATCCACAGCTATAAAAAAAGCAATGTGTCTTCCTTTCAAGGAAAACTACTCTTCAACATTTACTGATTGGAACTGTGAAATAAGGCACATAATTTCAAATGTTTGGAAATAATTTTTTGCTGTGGTGTGATTTCTACAAATTGACAAATAAGTGCGCATCAACCTGTTTTTACTGACTAAACATGAAATGATAGGTTAAATTGAGATGTGTAACATAGATACATCTGTCTATGCAGTTTAACATACATACAATAAGAAGTGGAAACTGAAGTGGGGTTTAGTATGAGTGGTAGGCAAATACCTCTTGTATGTGATTTAATCAACTATATTGTTTCATGTATAATAAGAATCTAGGACATATATAAGGAGCAAATGGCAATTGACTTGCATGTGAGTTCTGTCTGCCACCCACGTTCCACCTTGATGCACCAAGATTTAAATACAAAGCATTAACATTTGATGAAAACAGGAGAAATAAAGGCGAAATAAAGAGATTTCCATCTAATGACTGTAAATTCAGTCTGAAGCAGAAAACCTGGGATCAATCTGGGCTTCCTTACTTCACCAAATTGTGTGATCCTAGGCAAATCCTTGTGTGTGATTTAATAGACTATAATTTGTGCTGCAATCTAAACACTTTACTCCGAGAACACATAACTTGTGGGTCAAGGTGGGGCAATGACAGGGGGTGGAGTCATGAGGGACAAATTCATGAAGAGCAGTCTGACATTGAGAACCAGATTTGCAAAGATTTCATGCAACGTAGCACAGCAAGTGGAGTTGCAGTGCAGCGTTGCTTGAAAGAAAGAGAACAGGGAAGCACCATATTTTCAAAGATTTGGCGCAGTTCTGTTCTCTCCAAGCGCTGGAGCACATGTGACTGCCTAGTGCCAACGCCAGCTCCCTTGTATCAGGATAGATTTTATGCAGGAAGCATACCTTCCTGAACAAAAACTATCCTTTGAGGCTTTTTTCTCTTTGTATGTTCACTGCACAATTCAGCACACATACAAAGAGAAAAAAACAAGGAGAAATAAAAATATATCTCCTCATTAAGCCAGTCTCAAGTAGGTGCACCATTTTGGCGCAAGCCTATGTCTATAAGTCTTGGTAAATGTGGGTTTGTGTCAAAATACATGGATGGATGCACTGGAATAGCCGACACCACCCATGAAATCTAACACAAGGTAACACAAGGCAGCACTATGAGCCTCTAGGTTTACATTTATTTTTTTTAAACTGTGCCACTGAACAATTGGCAACAAAGAAAAATGTGACAGTAAATCTATTGTGGTTTAATTGATTGCAAAGGCTGCATTTTAAAATATCTTATTAGGTTAAGGCACCTGCTGCAGAGATCTTTGTGTGTCAGTAAATTTCAAGGAATAATAACTGTCAAATAACTCTGCTGGTTAAAGTATTTGCCGGAGAGATCTGTGTTTTGTATAGTCACAGTTTTGATTCAAATTAGCATACAGGGTTAAAGTGTCTCCTGAAAAGTACATTGCATAACATACAGATGGCAGGTTTTTATTTTATGTAGATAGGTAAGTGGGTTACTGCTTTTAACACATAGATCCTTTTGCTACTTGCAGTTCATAAATTGCAATCCTTTTAATATAAGACAGTGATCTATGAAGAACATATCATCACTCCTACACCTTGTGTACCTTATGTAAAAATCCTGTACATTGCTTAACACTTATGTATGATTTATTGCCAATGTATAATGTGTGCATGTGATGTAAAGAGCTCTGTCACTCTACCTAAAAGAAATAAAAAACATTGTCGTATTTAAATTGATATTTGTGTAAATGCTTGCACAGACTGACACATCTGACTTTCTTACAGTGAATGCATTTATCTTATATACAGGGATTGAACAAAGGAAAAAGCTTGCCTGCAAATCTTAGTATTTCTTTACTAATTGTTAATTGATGAAGTGATGACAAGCTGTGTGCCTTTGAATCACTGACATAATATCGACAGACACTATATCGACCTACCATAATACCGTGACAAAAATATCGAATACACTAACATCGACACACTATACTTATTTTAAAAAATACACAAATATCGAGACCAAAATATCGTCATACACTTACATCGATATCAGTATTATCGAACACAAAAATATTGTTATAAAAATATCGAACATGTTTAAAAAAGATACAAGGCTTCAATAAAATCGATAACCACAATATAGACACTAATAATATTGTTAGAAAAATTATATCAACATGTTAAAAACATTTATAAACATACAAAACTTACCCAAAATAATATATAATTATTAATAAACACACACAACATACAAAAGAAATCAATTAAAAAATGTTTTAAAGACATTTAAAAATATTACCATAAAATATATTAAATACACACAATTATTTACTATTTAAAATATTATACCTAAATAAAAAGCACATATTATTTATCATCGAAAACAATATAATTCACATATAATATAATAAACCACTTTAAAATAAAAAAATGCAATAACTGAAACTTAATTAGCGTTTTCCATATATGGAAAGCAACCATCAAATCAATTAAAACAATAAATATCAACCAATGAAGTACACACACTATTAAAATAAACCAATGAAATTAAAACAACAATTAATGAAACACTATATAAACACACACAAATTAAGCATTATTTTACACTTCAAACAAAAAAGAAAGAAAAAGGAGAAACTCTGCTGGATTGCTGCCAGAACACTGGACTACTTTATAGAAAACTCTGGGGCATATTCTCAAGGACTTATCGCCGAGTTAGCGGCACTTTATCGCAGCCAAAGTGGCGATAGATATATCGCACCATTCACAAGCATGTGCTAACAGCCGGCATCGCCAGTTTTCCTGCGATAGCAGCCGCAAAAAACATCGCCACGGATGACACCGGCAACTAACGCTAATGATATGCAGAGTAGGCGTTCCCGTGCAAAAAGCCGCGAAAACAACACTTTGCAATATTCCCTACGACCAGCCAGATCGGCGATAAGATCCCAAAACAGGCGATAAGGCGTGTTAGCAGCAGGGATTTAACACCTGCTCTTACCTGGTGTTGTCGGATGACAACCTGCACCACAAAAGGGAGCCCAGACCAGAGCCACACCTGAAGAACAACAGATGCCATGGAGCCACTGAGCATGCAGCTCGGAGCACCAAGAGGGCCACAACACCCACCGCCCCCACGCCCAGGCCCGCCACACCCCCCCCCGGGCCCTACCCCGCACAAAGATATATTACATCGACCGTACGAAATTATGAACAAAACAAATCACCTGATGTCGCACAAGTACAACAATTAACATACATGTGTGGTCGGAAAAAGGAGAATCATTCATTCATCTCTGAATTTCCAAACAAATTATTTTATTCAAATTTAAGATAAGAAGGTGTGTCATGTGCTCATCAAAGGACAGAGAGAGAGAGAGAGAGAGAAAGGGAGGGAGAGAGAGAGAGAGTGAAAGAGAGGGAGAGAGAGAAAAAGAGAGAAAGGGGGAGAGAGGGAGAAGGAGAGAGAGAGTGAAAGAGAGGGAGAGAGAGAAAGGGGGAGAGAGGGAGAAGGAGAGAGAGTGAAAGAGAGAGAAAGAGAGAGAAAGGGGAAGAGAGGGAGAAGGAGAGATAGAGTGAAAGAGAGGGAGAGAGAGACAGTGAAAGGAAGAGAGGGAGAAAGAGAGAGAGTGCCGACACTGTGGACACAGGCCTCACTGCTCACCTGCTGCCACCGGTGTGTCTCCAACCACATGCCGGTATGCACTGCAGTCCACCAGGTCCCTAATCTGAAACAGAGTCCAGATCTATGAATGGCAGAGTCCCTATCATTGCACACGCCACCATCGCCTGGCCGCCCCTGCGCACACAGGCTGCTGCACCCCAGCCCCTCCCGCCGCCCAGTGGTGTTTGCCCGCCCCTGCGCACCCAGGCCTCACTACTCACCTTCCGCCACCGGCGTGTCTCCAAGAGGGCCCACTACGTGCCGGTGCAAGCTCCAAGCCCGGGGCCCACGACCTTGGCAGCCTCCACACCATGTAGCCCCGCCCCGCGGGCCACCAGGTCACACATGTGATTCCTTGTCTTGATTTCGCAATGGCAGAGATCATATCAGTGCACACGGCAACATCGCAGGCTGCACACCCGCTCAGCCCTATAGGTGCCACTAACCCTGTGAACCGCGAGGCAACGCCACGTGGCGGAAGGCCCGCGCTGCCCGCTGGCTCAGGCCCACTCTGCGGTCCAGCAGGGCTCACACAAACCCTTACCAGTCCGGACCGCCAGGATGGCGCATCATCGCAGGCTGCACACTCGCTCAGCACCTAAGGTGCCCCTACCTCAGTGCACCGAAAGTCACCGTCCCGTGGCAGTAGGCCCGTGCCGGCCCGCAGTGTTTCTGGTGCCACCAACTCTGTGCAATGCAAGTCATGGACCCTTTCTGATTGAGTCTCGTGATATGCCAGGCGTACGCATCCATGTCACCTCCGGCAGTGGAGAAGAACTGGGACACGTAGAGTCGTCGCCCCCCCCTTTATACGTACGCCAAGTGGGCTGGGTCGGCGTACGCCAGGCCAGCGTAGGGGTGTGAATAATTATCCCTGGGCTCTGGGCGTGGTTAATTTCTGGGCTGGACAGGAAACCAACTGATGCGTATGTCTCTGTTGCAGTGTCTGCGCCACACGGCCCGCAATCGACAATGTTGCAATGTTGCATGCACCCGGAGGGCGGCCGCGCACGAAGGGATTGTACAAGGAGCGCAAGGCCGCTCGGGCTCTTGGCTCATGCATGCCAACTGTTGTGTGTGTATCGCTATTGGTGCACCATAAGCCTAAGGCCTAGCCTCAATTGCAGCGCGAAAGCCACATCACATTTCCAGAATGCAAGCAGCAGTCAGACTAAAATTAGGGATAAAAGCTAATTTGTCTCAATACATAAGGCGGAAGGACATCTGCACCTCCGACCTTGGTCTTGCATGCGGCGGGCACTCCCTGAGAGAGATACCATAGCAGATGATGACGACTCCCACACTACGCACAGCGCTAATGAAGGACCAACGTATCCACACCCCACACACAGAAGTTCTTGCTCGAGGTACTCTTGCATGGAATGCCCTTGACACTTACGTACACAACAACCCATATGTCCAAACGTTGCACACACACATGACTCATTGCTCCGAGCTGTGGCATATCATCCACATAACTGCCGCTGGTCAGAAGAGTGCCGGTTCTACGAGAGCCACCAACGCAATGGCAGAACATCCCGGGCGCATGCACAACGCTTGTCACGTGGAACTGTACCATGACCGAATGCTGCCTGTTAGTGTCTGATGCATTAGTCTGAATGTTGTGGCCCTTGTCTTGCCTGTACTGACACGCACATGGCAATGAAGTCCACGCAACTTCACTAGTGTTCAACTGTGATGAGTGTTGATTAGAATGACAAATCGTGTGCCTCAATGAGCATTGTCCGTACACAGGGAGGGACTGACTGACACATTTCACTTAGGGGTGAGTCCCTATTCCCAGCTCCACCTCTGTGAGCCAGACATAGTGGTTGGGATAGTTGCTGATAGACCTGTGCTCTTACGTGTCTTCAGCAATGTGAGTATGGTGTCCATATTCCTGCCATGTGGATCAATGTGACCCATCACTACAGGCTGTGTCCACCCAGTTGAGTGTGAGTAGGTATGTGAAGAGATGTTCTGTTGTCAAATGTGATGGGGGACACTACTTTAGGCCTGCCAACGACTTTGACATTTCATACCCAGCCCTATTTCTAACATTGCGTGGGGCAAACTTGAGGAATTCCGCGATTGTTGTTTCAGAGCAATGAGGCCACAGCTAGTGCACACATTCCCAGTCATCCCACTTCCCATGTGTCATGGTCAAACATGCGCATTGCTTTAATTTCCCAGGGTGTACCTTTTTGGGCAATCAATGTCCTTACATTCATCCATACTTTCATACTTGATCGATTATGGACATGACACATCTGTGTGTATTTGAATGATTTATACACATTCGGTGGAGTCTCGGAGCTGGAGCAGTACATGGCCATGCAAACCCCACATTACATTGTAGCCCAGTGAAGGGCCAGCCAGAGTCATTTAGGGATTGACAAGTACATCGGAAGAGGAAGAGTACAGTCCGCAGTCTGATTGCTGTGTCAATGGTAAGCAAACAAAATATGGCAGTCCATGTCGAGGTCCAAGGTGAGTGTCGCAGAGTGTTTCGGGGGACAGTGGGAGGTGTTGTTACAGGGCATGATGCAGAGGGCAGAACCAAGCTGAAACAGGGCATATGGCGGAGAAGAATGCTACTGGCTCCTTCTTACTACAAAGGTGGAATCACCCGCATCTTCGTCCTCTATGTCATCTGTCTGACATGTGAGTGCTGATGTTTGGTCTGCAGCACTGTGTGCCACTGATACATCAGGGGCCGGAGATGTGTGTGTAGAAGTACCAGAAGCATTCATCAGCAACTGCCTTAGTGGCAGCAATGCGATGATGAGGATCTGCAGGGCATGGAAGATCCCAACAACTTTTCGCTGGTGTGCATCCGTGGCAGCCATTCTTTCCGCATGCATCCGCTCCATGTTCTCCATTATCCTCAGCATCTGTGCCAACTCTCGGCTGACAACGCTGAGGCCACTCTGACTAAACAGTTGTTCTCCTCTCAGAGTCATGACTCCAGCGATGTCGGGCATGGATTGTTGGACATCATGGAGTGAACTGTGGGTGTCCGTTAGGGAGTGTAAGTGGTCCCTGATGGGAATTAGACACCCACGTATGTCATCTAGATTGGCTGCCATGAGGTCGAACCCCACCCGCACCTGTTCAGCCACCTCCTTCTGGCAGTCTAACACCTGGCCTTGGAATGTCATGTGTTGGTCGTGGGGGTCCTGGGAGACAGCCATGGTGGTGGGTGCTTCCTGCTGTGTGGTCTGTGCAGGGGGTGGGGTCTCCTCGATGCATCTGGGCTGCCCTGCTCCTGGAGGTGGGTTGCCGTAGCTGTCCATGAGCTGTTGTAGGGCGTCGGTGTCGAAGGTGTGGAGGTCCTCTCCATCATCACTGATGAGTTGTCTGGTCTGCTCTGCAGGAGGTGTTGATTTCCCTCTGCAATGTGAAGGGGAGATGCATTTTAACATTGTGTTGACATGTATGTTGACGCATTGTTCAAGTTTACATACAGACTACATGACAATGTACATTGTGACTGTTTGGGAGGAGCTGACTATTTGATGCGGGACAGTGGACATTTGAACTACATCACGGATGTGAGGTTGTACACGTACATTATCATCTCAAAGTTTCCTGCTATGCCAGATGTGATTGGCCAGTTTCTACGCACAAGCGGAACCAGTTGTGTCCTCTGTTCTGTAGTGAGAGTGTTGCACTTTGTACCACATTGTCGTCAGTGATGTTGTGCTGTTATTGCTATGTGTGTGTGCTGCATTGTGGGAGAGTCGCCCCTGCAGCTGTGATTTTGCTGCCCCTTATCCCTTTGAGGCGGTGTGCCTTTGACTTCTGTGCTTCTACAGTGCTGAGATGTTGCAGACTTGGCTGATTTTGGCTCGAGTTCGGATTTTGGACTCTTGGGCATGGTTTATCCGCAGATGTGTTGTTGACGTCAGGGGTTGTTTGTGCACGTGGATGTGTCAGAGTGTGACCTGCTCCTTTCCGGATGTGTTCCGCACTCAGCCACCTCAGTGTCGTGGCGTGCACCATGTCATGATAATTGGACTGCAGCCATGCTGTTCGTCATGCAGTGTCACTTGCATTGTCAGTGTGGCTCACAGACACGCAGCTTTACTGGTTTTAACACGTGTGCATGGGTTGGTTGTGAGATTGGTGCTGTGTGGGGAGGGACCCCTTAGTGCACATAGTGGACGGGGGCCTACTTGCTGTTTGTATGTGTGCTGCAGTGTGCCAAGGGGATCAGGGACATGATCCAGAGTCATTGTGGGTGTGCAGTGTGCTGTACTTAATTGTGCATGTGTGCCATTGTGCCCATCTCCCCCGTCCCCCCAGTCCCTGTTCGGTACTCACCCTGGTGCTGTTGTGTCAGGTCATGTCGTGCAGTGTCCAGACCCCCAACTCCTGCCACCGTCTCCCCACTGATGACTGTAGCCACCATTTCCTCCATCTCATCCAGCTCCTGGTGTTCTGCTGGGCTGCCACCTCCAGTCTGCATTGCTGCCTGATGGTTGTCAGCGAGTTTCTTCTTGGTTTTGCGCTTCGCATCATTCCAGCGCCTCTTGACCTCTCCAATTGTCCTCCTCCTCACTCCGACTGCATTCACCTTGTCCAGGATGGACTGCCATGTTGCATTTTTATTTGCCAATGACACATTGGAGGTGACGAACAGTTGTTGGTGGTGTTCTATCACCTCCGTGATAATGATCCTGTTTTCCTGCGGAATGAACCTCGTCTTCCTCGTCTTCTTCTCCTTGCCCTTCCGTGACCCCGAGGTCCCAGGCTGTTCCTCCTGGGGGCTTGTGGGGTTCTGGTCGTCCTCTGTACTTGCTCCGGCTTCCTCCATGGTGCTACGCAGTTTTAATTATTTTGTTTGTGTTTTTCGGTGCTTTTATAGTGCATTTTCCCACATGACGCGAGGGAATTGCAGGCCTGTCTCTGGTTATCACAGATTTTTTTTATCACGGTTGGCCCCATCGCAACATTTTTCGCATTCGTGTTTCGCGTTTTTTGGCCGTCAGGGTAATTTTAGCGCGGTCATTTGACGTGTTGGTGTGAGACTATCGCATGGTACCGCCGTGTTGAGAATACAACGTTAACACAGCGTTATTTTCCCACGATAGACTGCGATGTGCAAAGTTGCGTTAAGCTAATTTTGCGATAATTATCACACTTTCTTGAGAATATCCCCCTCTGTTTCCTGCTCCACAAAGTAAGTAAAATAACATTTAGAAACTAATACTACCGCTAATCTTCTAAAAGCACTATTTTTAGATACAAAATAATTAATATATGTTTTTTAAATTTATATCTCCTCTACAGATAATTCTAAACAGATTCAAACACCTACAGAACACCGTGAAAAATCAAGTTGCCAATAAAGTAAGTATCAAACCGAAATAAATTAAAACAATTTGTTAAAATACCCAACATAAGTCCAAGTTAATCCCAAAACCCCCCCCGTTAATACACCACAGTTAAACAAAATTATTAAAATTACTTTTTTTTACCAACAGGAATCTCAGCAAGAAAACCAAAAAAACAGTAAAGAAAACCCATCAGCATTGAAAATGACTTCAAATTCAACGTTGTAAGTATAAACTGACAATGTATATATTTCAGAAAATAAAACAGTACAGGATTATTTATAGTAATGTTTCTAAACATTTTTCTTAGCATTTCAAACATCACAATGACTGAAGGCACCCAATTCATAATTTCACAAAAAGGAACATTTTTACTATGTTATATCGGGTATGTGTACACCCAAGTAAGGCAATTAGGAGACAAAGTCAACTGGAAATGTAGTAAATACTATTCTAACAAATGTTATGGGAGGGCTGCAACAAAGGAAACAACTGTACTATATGTTAGGGAGCATAACCACCCCCCTAAGGTTTCTGAAATTGAAGTTAGAAATGCTTTAGACGATATAAATGAAGCTAGCACTAGATCAGAAAAGTCTACAACAGAAATACTTAAAGAAATGCTCCCCAGAATCCCACAACATGCAACTGGCCAAATGCCCTCCATCTCGTCCCTAAAAAGAACAATTGCTAGAACTAAAAAAGCTACTACCACCACCACACCTGTCCCCAAAACTTTTGCAGAAGTAGAAATTCCCCAGAACTCACAATTACCCATAATGAAGAACAATTTCTTCTTTATGATAACAAATCAACAGACAAAAGAATAATATTATTTGGAACTGCTACTAATTTACAAAAACTCCAAACCTGTGACACTTGGATGATGGACGGGACTTTTAAAATATGTCCCAAACCATTTTATCAGTTATACACTATACATGCACTTTATCAAAACACAAACATCCCTTTTCTATATGCTTTATTACCAAATAAGCAAAACTCCACCTATATTGAACTATTAACAAAAATTAAACAAGAAACCAATAATTATTTCCCCAAAAAAATAATCATTGACTTTGAACAGTCAATGATGATACAAGCAATACTTCAAACCTACCCTCACACAGCAATTCAGGGTTGCTATTATCATTTTAATCAATGTATTTGGAGACACCTCCAAAAATCCACACTAAGGGCCCGATTCCGATCTCGCTCGGAAAGCCCTCCGTACGACTCAGATCCGGGCGGTTTTCCGAGCGAGACGTGCTCCTGGAGTCCGACCGAGTGAGTACGATGCAGCCGTATGTTGATGGACTCGTTTTGCTTGGACTCCCATTGAACTCTATCGGAGCCTGTGTACAGACGCATACACAGGCTCCCATAGCAGAAAAGGGGTGGGTGTGGAAAAGCGTACACCCTGGGGTGCCCGCCACACTGTGCATGCTTGGATCGGGGGGACCCATGGGCACCCCCCGTGATAGATTCGGAGGGCCCCGGGTGAAGGGGGGCCTGGTATGGCCCCCCAAAGTATGCTTCCGACAGCCGTTTCATCTCGCTGGGACCGACGCAAAGCGGCTGTCCAAATCGTGCATCGTACTCGCTCGGTCGGAAATTTGCTCCATTGCGCGGCATGAGTCTTCTACAAACGAGACGTACGGAGCGGTTCGGGTCCGGAAACGATTCGGTCGGCGCGTACGCGTTCTTCGCATTGTACTTGGTCGTTCGGACCTGTCTACGATTCGGTCGTAAACAAGGGCTACGAATCGGATCCGGTAAAGCCAAATCTGATTCGGAGGCCTTCCGAGCGAGATCGGAATTGGGCCCTAAGTATTGAATATGCAACAAATAGCTCCTTTTCATATATCAAATTAAAAAACTTATAGAACTGGCATACGTCCCAGTTACTGACGTAGCCGAACACTCCAATTTACTAATTGAAAGTGCATACTACCAACAAAATGAGCAAAAACTAAGTCCCATACTTGACTATTTTGAGGATACCTGGGTGGGAAAGCTACACAGATCTGGACACAGAAAGCAACCTAAATACCACATTCCATGGTGGAATGTATATAACAGTACCCTAAACAAAGAAGCTAAAACTAACAATGCTGTTCAAGGATGGCATAACGCCTTCCAAGCAACAACAGGCAGAACTCCACCAACTCTACATAAACTATTACTATCTATCCAAAAAGACCAGAGCTACCAACAACTAAGAATGGAGCAGTCTGTAACACAAATAGGCCCACAACTTACCAAACAAACTAGACAAATGTTTGAGTACTTACAATACAAAGTAAGACTATATCTAACAACTAAAGGCCTAGAATACGTAGAATTAATAGCCAAATCCCTACTTTAACCCCTTCGATGCTCATGACGGAGCGGTTCCGTCATGAGCATCGGTTGGGCTGTGCTTATGACGGAACCGCTCCGTCATGAGCACAGCCCCTGGGGGAAGCGCTGGCGCTCCCCCCCTGGGGCATCGATCTTGCCCCCACAGAGGGGCATGGCAGCGGAAGAGTTTCCGCTGCCACCCCCGGCCCCCCCCACGCTTCCCCATGACGTCAGCGCGCACAGCGCGCGCCAACGTCATCAGGAAGCGATGGATGCGCTGGAAATCATTTCTTTCCAGCGCATCCAGAGGGAGGGTGAGTGTTTGTTGGTGCGGTGGGGCGGGGGGCCCAAATCTGGATGCCTTGAGGCATCGGGGGAGAGGAAACTGTGTTTCCTCTCCCCTGATGTCTCAATGCAGGGCATTCCTGGTGCACGATCGCGCACAGCGTCGCGATCATGCACCAGGAATGTCCCACTAGACACCAGGGATTCCTTTTTTTTCTATAAAGGAAGCGACCCCTTGGGCAAGGGTTTCTTCCTAAGGGGGCAAATAAATTAAAGACTTTTCTGCCCCCCCTGGGGACAGATCGGCCGATTTTTGGCCGTTTGTGGACCCAGGGGGGGCAGAAAAGCCCACTAGAGCCAGGGATCTTTTTTAAAATTAAATTGGAAGCGACCCCTTGGGCAAGGGTCGCTTCCTGGGGGGCCAATTAATTTATAAGTATATTCTGCCCCCTCTGGGGGCAGATCGGTTTTTTTATTTGGCCTTTCTGCCCCCAGGGGGGGCAGAAAACCCCACTAGACACCAGGGATTTTGTTTAAATGTAAATGGAAGCGACCCCTTGGGCAAGGGTCGCTTCCAGGGGCTAATTATTTTTAAAAAGTATATTCTGCCCCCCCTGGGGACAGATAGCCTGATTTTTTTGGCGTTTCTGGACCCAGGGGGGGCAGAAAAGCCCACTAGAGGCAGGGAATTTGTTTTTTTTTAAATTGGAAGCGACCCCTTGGGCAAGGGTTGCTTCCAGGGGCCATATTTAAAAAAAAATTATATTCTACCCCCCCTGGGGGCAGATTGGTTTGTGTATTTGGCCAGGGGGGGGCATAAAACCCCATTAGACACCAGGGAGAGTTTTAAATTTTAAATGGAAGCGACCCCTTGGCCAAGGGTCGCTTCCTTATCGGCCTAAATAATTTTTAAGACTTTTCTGCCCTCCATGGGGACAGATCACCTGCATTTTATGGCATTTCTGGCCCGGGGGTGGGGGCAGAATAGCCCACTAGAGCCAGGTATCTAAAAATAAATAAATTGGCCACTTCCAGGGGACATATATTTTTTTATGTGTATTTGGCCTTTCTGCTCCCATTTGGGTAGTGACTTAGCATGTTATAATGTTGTTTTATTTCTTGTGAATTGCAATTGTAATGCTTTATTTCTCCTTTTTTGTTAGGTCAAGGCTTTTGCTCTTTAGACTGTTCCAGGTTGCGGTTTCGTTACTGTTTGCGTAGTTGCATGTGTTTGGTAAGAGACTTTTTTTGTACAATGTAAATGAGTTTTATTTCTCTGCATGAATGTGTTTTTTGCGAATGGTGTAATAATAGCAGTATGTTTGGCTTCTGTTTTTTGAGTGTCAAAAACTTTTTGCATTTGTGCTCGATGTGTATTTTGTTGTATTGTGAGTAATTGGTTTTGTTTTTTTCTTTCTAGTGGGATATCGTTGGTTTTTGCTGTGTCTCTGCAGAGTAGGTGCTGGTGAGTGTAGCTGTCTCTTGTAAGTGAATCGTATAGTTTTTGAGTGTATAGATCTTTGTGATAAAGACACACATTTTTTTACTTACTTGCTTTGCACAGTGTTGGTTGTTGTTGACTTGTTTGTGCAGTCTCCTTTCTTAGTAAGGATAATGGCTAGCCGCAGGATTACTGCTCAGCAGGTTGTTGGTATGCTTTTTGAGTCTTCCTCTGACCATGGTTCAGAGACTGACTCTGCATCTTAGGCAGAGGAGGCAGGGGACGATTCAGGCAGTGAGTTTTCTCTCCACATGGAATCATCGGATGATGAAGCTACTCTCAGTGCGGATGAAGTGCATGTGTTAGAGGAGGACATTGATGTGCCGATAGTGCGGCAAGAGGCATCTGGGCTGCAGCCTGGTGCTGCAAGGCTTCCTGTTGGTGTAGTGCGGCAAGAGGCATCTGGGCTGCAGCCTGGGGCTGCAAGGCTTCCCGTTGGTATAGTGCGGCAAGAGGCATCTGGGCTGCAGCCTGGGGCTGCAAGGCTTCCCGTTGAAAGTGCTGACCTCTGGGTTGCCCCAGGCATGGTGCAGCCGGCATTGCCAGACTTTACTGGTGTTCCAGGGTGTAGAGTGAATACTGAAAACTTTTTGCCGATAAATTTTTTTCAGTTGTTTATGGACGATGTGTTTTTGGCAGAGATTGTTGAGCAGACTAATTTGTATGCCGAACAGTTTTTGAGGGACAACAGTGCCAGCCTTAAGCCCCACTCTAGAGCTACCCGGTGGACTCCCACAAATTTGGAAGAGATGAAGAAGTTCTTGGGTTTAACTTTTTTGATGGGCTTGCTAAGGAAGCCATCAATGTCTTCATATTGGTCTACTAGTCCCTTGATGGCAACGGCTATATTTCCGGCAGTCATGAGTCGTGATAGGTATTTGCTTCTGCTTCAGATGATGCATTTTGTCGATAATGGTTTAGCGTTGCCACGAGATCACCCTGAATGTGACCGTCTTTTTAAGATTCGGCCTGTCATTGATCACTTTGTTGATCGATTTTCTGAGATCTATGCTCCTGGGAAGGAAATTGCAGTGGATGAGTCTTTGGTGTTGTTCAAGGGCCGCTTGGTTTTTAGGCAATACATTCCTAGTAAGAGGGCAAGCTATGGAATTAAGCTGTATATGCTGTGTGACAGTAGGACTGGATATGTCTCTAATTTCAGGGTGTACACCGGTAAGGAATCCAGGATTAACCCCCCTGGTTGTCCGTCCACTTTTGGAGTGACTGAGAAAATTGTGTGGGAACTTGGTATAGGATTTTTTAACAAAGGCCACCATTTATATGTAGATAACTTCTACACTGGTGTGCGGTTGTTCAGGGAATTGGCCAAAGTGGACACTGTTGCTTGTGGCACGATCCGCTCTAACCGTAAAGGTTTCCCAAAAGAACTTGTTTGCCAAAAGCTTGTGCGGGGAGAGTGCAGTGTGTTGCGTTGCGAGGAGCTTCTAGCTGTGAAGTTTTCAGACAGGAGAGATGTCTACATGCTGACTACCATCCATGATGAAAGCACTGCACCTGTGACTGTTTGGGGTCACATTGCTGAAGTGCGCAAACCTGTGTGCATTTTAGACTATAATAGGCACATGGGTGGTGTTGACAGAGTAGATCAGAGGTTGGAACCTTACGCTGCTCTTCGTAAGGCTTACATTTGGTATAAGAAGTTGGCTATCCATCTTTTCCACTTGGCAACCTTTAATGCTTTTGTTGTGTTCCAGGATTCTTGTCCTGAGTCAAAGATGACTTTTGTTAAGTTTCAGGAGTCTGTAATAGGCAGCCTTGTTTTAGTGGAACAGGCAAGTGTTCCTAGAGTTGGAGTGGTGGAGGATGTTGCTAGATTGAAAGATCGCCACTTTCCTGATCACATTCCTCCCACACCCTCAAAAGACTTTCCCAGTAGGAGATGTAGAGTCTGTTGGCGAAGAGGTATGCGGAAGGAGACTCGTATGTACTGCCCCGAGTGTCCTTCTAACCCTGGGCTGTGTGTGCCTGCTTGTTTTAGAATGTACCACACGCAAAATAATTTTTGGGAGCATCCATGAGTGGTAAAGTGAACTGCCTGGCCTCTATTGTTTAATATTTTTTGTTCAGTTTCAAGGTTGGCATTTGTGTAGTGTATTTAGTTTCAGATTTTGTGTTAGTAGATTTGTATTTATTTGCAATTTGTTTGTGTTTTCTTATTTATATTAAAAAAATCCTAAATGTGATGGCGGTGTGCATGGAGTGGCGCTTGTGTGGCGGTGTGCGTGGTCTGGCGTTTGGCTGGCAGTGTGTTTGGATTGGCGCTTGGCTGGTGGTGTGTTTGGATTGGCGCTTGGCTGGCGGTGTGCGTGGACTGGCGCTTGGCTGGCGGTGTTTGGACTGGCGCTTGGCTGGTGGTGTGCGTGGACTGGTGCTTGGCTGGCGGTGTGCGTGGACTGGCGCTTGGCTGGCGGTGTGTGTGGACTGGCGCTTGGCTGGCGGTGTACGTGGACTGGCGCTTGGCTGGCGGTGTGTGTGGACTGGTGCTTGGCTGGCGGTGTGCGTGGACTGGCGCTTGGCTGGCGGTGTGTGTGGACTGGCGCTTGGCTGGCGGTGTGCGTGGACTGGCGCTTGGCTGGCGGTGTGTGTGGACTGGCGCTTGGCTGGCGGTGTGCGTGGACTGGCGCTTGGCCGGCGGTGTGTGTGGACTGGCGCTTGGCTGGCGGTGTGCGTGGACTGGTGCTCGGCTGGCGGTGTACGTAGACTGGCGCTTGGCTGGCGGTGTGTGAGTAGTGACTAGCTGCTGGTCACTACACACACTGCTAGCCAAACGCCACTGAACGCAATCCGTGAGCTGGTGTGGTTGCTGTGTCAGGAATGTGGGCATGTGAAAGTGATGGGCCCTTGAATGGCGCTGTCTGCTGGTGTGAGTGTTGTAATGTGCTGGGCCCGCGGCTGGCGTTGTGAATGGTTTTGTATGTGTCACACGTATGAAAGGTGTATGAATGGCCTGTAAAGAGGTTGGTGCCTTGTCGTGGCTTTACAGCTCACGAGCTCTGAGTCAATGGTTCAGTTTCTCGTCCTTTCAATTAACAGTGCATTTCATTTTTGTGAAATCTCTGGTTAATACAACTGTATATACTGAACCATCACTCACCCTCGTGCCAAATCCAACCAGTATGTATGTGTGCGTGAGGAATAGGTGGTTGTGCATAAAAATGTCTTTTCTGTTTTTGTCAAGCAGGGTGTACCTTGTCCTTTTTGGTGAATGTTGTAATGTGTTGGTTTTGTGCCTGGTGGTGTGAATGGTCTTGTGTGTATCATGTATGAAAGGTGTGTGAATGGCCTGTAAAGCGGTTGGTGCCTTGAAGTGGCTTTACAGCTCACGAGCTGCGAGTCACTGGTTCAGGTTTTTGTCCTTTCAATTATTGACAGTGCATTTCATTTTTGTGAAATCTCTTGTTAATAACATTTTATATACTGAACCATCACTCGCCCTCGTGCTAAATCCAACCAGTATGTGTGTGTGCTTGAAGAATAGATGGCTCTGCAGTAATCTTTGTCTGTTTTGTCTCTCTGCCAAGCTGTACATTTCATCTAAGAATAACCTAACAACTGTAGTTTTTGGCGTAAACTAAACACCCATGGGAGTGCATGGTGATGTCTCTTGTGGATTCCAACAAGTTATCTTACCCACAATGTCCTGCAAACCTCAAAATGTGACTGCGACATTTTCATTGCATTATTGTGTCCAAATTTTCACACTGCAGAAAGTAACAACAAATTTCCAACCCCCAGCATTTCTCCAAGTATCCCAATAGAAATGGTACCTCACTTGTATGGGTGGGCCAAGTACTCGCTGCAGGGAAGGGCCCAAAACCTATTGATGCGACATTAAAATTACCTATCACAAACCAACCTGGTTTTGCAAGGGGGGTCCCATGAGTTTTTGGCCCGGGGCTCGGCGGCCATCTAGGGAAACCTACCTAACCCACACATTTCTGGAAACTAGACACCCGGGAGAGTCCAGCGAGGTATGGCTTGCGTGGGTCCCCCATCATTCTCCTACCCAGAATCCCCTGCAAACGTCAAATTTTGCTGAAAAAATCACTTTTTTCTCACATTTCTGTGGTGGAAAGTTCTGGAATCTGCGTGGATCCACAAATTTCCTCCCACCCAGCGTTCCCCCAGGTCTCCTGATAAAAATGGTACCTCACTTGCGTGGGTGGGTCAAGGACCCGCGACAGGCAAGGGCCCAAAAGCTATTGAGGCGACATCAAAGTTACCTATCACAAACCAACCTGGTTTTGCATGGGGGGTCCCATGAGTTTTTGGCCCGGGGCTCGCAGCCATCTAGGGAAACCTACCTAACCCACACATTTCTGGAAACTAGACACCCGGGAGAGTCCAGCGAGGTATGGCTTGCGTGGGTCCCCCATCATTCTCCTACCCAGAATCCCCTGCAAACCTCAAATTTTACCGAAAATTTCACTTTTTTCCACATATGTGTGGTGGAAAGTTCTGGAATCTGCGTGGATCCACAAATTTCCTCCCACCTAGCGATCCCCCAGGTCTTCCGATAAAAATGGTACCTCACTTGCGTGGGTGGGTCAAGGACCCGCGACAGGCAACGGCCCAAAAGCTATTGAGGCGACATCAAAATTACCTATCACAAACCAACCTGGTTTTGCATGGGGGGTCCCATGAGTTTTTGGCCCGGGGCTCGCAGCCATCTAGGGAAACCTACCTAACCCACACATTTCTGGAAACTAGACACCCGGGGGAGTCCAGCGAGGTATGGCTTGCGTGGATCCCCCAACGTTTTCCTACCCAGAATGCAATGCAAACCTTAACTTTAGCTGAAAAAAACACATTTTCCACATATTTGTGTGTGGAATCACCGTGCTGGCACAAATGTCCTACCACCCAGAATTCCCCTTGTTCTCCTGAGTAAAATGATACCTCACTTGTGTGGGTGTCCAAAGCAGAATTGGCTAAAAACGTATTTTTTTTTAAATGTAGCGCTTAGAATTCTCGGTGCTATATTCTAAATCCCTATGTTTTGGGCTCTTCCTAGCCACAGGCCTTTGGCCCACCCACACAAGTGAGGTATCATTTTACTCGGGAGAACAAGGGGAACGCTGGGTGGTAGGACATTTGTGCCGGCACGGTGATTCCACACACAAATATGTGGAAAATGTGGTTTTTTCAGCTAAATTTAAGGTTTGCATTGCATTCTGGGTAGGAAAACGTTGGGGGATCCATGCAAGCCATACCTCATTGGACTCCCCCGGGTGTCTAGTTTTCAGAAATGTTTGGGTTTGGTACTTTCCCAAGATGGCCGCCGAGCCCGGGGCCAAAATCTCAGGTGCCCCCCCACCAAAACCAGGTAGTTTTGCTGTAGGTAATTTTGAAGTCTTCAGAGTACGATTTGGGCCATTTCCTGCTGCAGCCACTGTGCCTACCCACACAAGTGAGGTACCATTTTTATCGGGAGACCTGGGGGAACGCTGGGTGGGAGGAAATCCACGAAGATTCCAGAACTTTCCTCCACAGAAATGTGAGAAAAAAGTGAACTTTTCGGTAAAACTTGAGGTTTGCAGGGGATTCTGGGTAGGAGAATGATGGGGGACCCACGCAAGCCATACCTCGCTGGACTCTCCCGGGTGTCTAGTTTCCAGAAATGTGTGGGTTAGGTAGGTTTCCCTAGATGGCTGCGAGCCCCGGGCCAAAAACTCATGGGACCCCCCATGCAAAACCAGGTTGGTTTGTGATAGGTAATTTTGATGTCGCCTCAATAGCTTTTGGGCCCTTGCCTGTCGCGGGTCCTTGACCCACCCACGCAAGTGAGGTACCATTTTTATCAGGAGACCCGGGGGAACGCTGGGTGGGAGGAAATTTGTGAATCCACGCAGATTCCAGAACTTTCCACCACACATATGTGAGAAAAAAGTGAACTTTTCGGTAAAATTTGAGGTTTGCAGGGGATTCTGGGTAGGAGAATGATGGGGGACCCACACAAGCCATACCTCGCTGGACTCTCCCGGGTGTCTAGTTTCCAGAAATGTGTGGGTTAGGTAGGTTTCCCTAGATGGCTGCGAGCCCCGGGCCAAAAACTCATGGGACCCCCATGCAAAACCAGGTTGGTTTGTGATAGGTAATTTTGATGTTGCCTCAATAGCTTTTGGGCCCTTGCCTGTCGCGGGTCCTTGACCCACCCACGCAAGTGAGGTACCATTATTATCAGGAGACCTGGGGGAATGCTGGGTGGGAGGAAATTTGTGAATCCACGCAGATTCCAGAACTTTCCACCACACATATGTGAGAAAAAAGTGAACTTTTCGGTAAAATTTGAGGTTTGCAGGGGATTCTGGGTAGGAGAATGATGGGGGACCCACACAAGCCATACCTCGCTGGACTCTCCCGGGTGTCTAGTTTCCAGAAATGTGTGGGTTAGGTAGGTTTCCCTAGATGGCTGCGAGCCCCGGGCCAAAAACTCATGGGACCCCCCATGCAAAACCAGGTTGGTTTGTGATAGGTAATTTTGATGTCGCCTCAATAGCTTTTGGGCCCTTGCCTGTCGCGGGTCCTTGACCCACCCACGCAAGTGAGGTACCATTTTTATCGGGAAACCTGGGGGAACGTTGGGTGGGAGGAAATTTGTGGATCCACGCAGATTCCAGAATTGTCCACCACAGAAATGTGAGGAAAATGCTCAAGGTTTGCAAGGGATTCTGGGTAACAGAACCTGGTGGGAGGCAGTCAAGTCACCCCATCCTGGATTTCCCTGGGTGTCTAGTTTTCAAAAATGTATAGGTTTGCTAGGTTTCCCTAGGTGCCGGCAGAGTTAGGGTTAAAAAACTACAGCTAGGCACTTTGCCAAAAAAGGGTCATTTTTCACAGCGAAATTGAGGTGTGTCCACGTTGCGTTTTGCACCGTTTCCTGTTGCGGGCACTAGGCCGACCCACACAAGTGAGGTACCATTTTTCTCGGAAGACTTTGGGGATCACGGGGCAGGTGGAAATTTGTGGATCCACGCAGATTACAGAACTTTCCACCACAGAAATGTGGGAAAATGTGATTTTTTGGACACTTTTTTAGGTTTGCAAAGGATTCTGGGTAACAGAACCTGGTGGGAGGCAGTCAAGTCACCCCATCCTGGATTCCCCTGGGTGTCTAGTTTTCAAAAATGTATAGGTTTGCTAGGTTTCCCTAGGTGCCGGCAGAGTTGGGGTTCAAAAACTACAGCTAGGCACTTTGCCAAAAAAGGGTCATTTTTCACTGCGAAATTGAGGTGTGTCCACGTTGCGTTTTGCGCCGTTTCCTGATGCGGGCACTAGGCCGACCCACACAAGTGAGGTACCATTGTTCTCGGAAGACTTTGGGGATCGCGGGGCGGGTGGAAATTTGTGGATCCACGCAGATTACAGAACTTTCCACCACAGAAATGTGGGGAAAATGTGTTTTTTTTTACACTTTTTTAGGTTTGCAAGGGATTCTGGGTAACAGAACCTGGTGGGAGGCAGTCAAGTCACCCCATCCTGGATTCCCCTGGGTGTCTAGTTTTCAAAAATGTATAGGTTTGCTAGGTTTCCCTTGGTGCCGGCAGAGTTAGGGTTCACAAACTACAGCTAGGCACTTTGCCAAAAAAGGGTCATTTTTCACTGCGAAATTGAGGTGTGTCCACGTTGCGTTTTGTGCCGTTTCCTGTCGCGGGCACTAGGCCGACCCACACAAGTGAGGTACCATTTTTCTCCGAAGACTTTGGGGATCGCGGGGTGGGTGGAAATTTGTGAATCCACACAGATTCCAGAACTTTCCACCTCAGAAATGTGAGGAAAATGTGTTTGTTTTGACAATTCTTTAGGTTTGCAAGGGATTCTGGGTAACAGAACCTGGTGGGAGCCAGTCAAGTCACCCCATCCTGGATTCCCCTGGGTGTCTAGTTTTCAAAAATGTATAGGTTTGCTAGGTTTCCCTAGGTGCCGGCAGAGCTAGGGTTCAAAAACTACAGCTAGGCACTTTGCAAAAAAAGGGTAATTTTTCATTGTCAAAATGTGGTGTGTTCACGTTGGGTTTTGAGCCATTTCCTGTCATGGGCACTATGCTTACCCACACAAGTGAGGTACCATTTTTATCGGGAGACTTAGGGTAATTCAGATTTGTAAAGCAACTGTTATTACCTATTGACTTTCGATGCATTCTGCCTTCCAAATGAAAAACATTGTGTAAAAAGAAGTCATTTTAAAAAATAACCGATAATTCTCATGCTAGTATGAGTATTCCCAATTTCGGAAATGTGCAAATATATACTGTTTCTAAACTCTATATTTTGTTCCCATTTCAGAAATGCATAGGTGTCTTTCATACCGATTTTTCCATGTATACATTTTCCCACAATAATTGCTATATACCCGGTACATAATAAAAAACCATTGCAAGACGCTGCTCAGTTATTGGCTCTGGGTTTGTCGGGTTCTTGGTGAACCTACAAGTCCTATATATCCCCACAACCAGTAAGGTCCAGCAGATTTAACGGTATATTGCTTTCAAAGAGCTGTCATAATTAGAAGAAGTTACAGGTGAAAACGTTGACACAAAAGGCTGTTTTTTTCAACTAATTTTCAATTTTTCCTATATTTAACTGTTACTTTCCATAAAGAAACCTTGATGGATCTACACAAATGACCCCTTGCTGAATTCAGAATTTTGTCTACTTTTCTAAAATGTATAGCTTTCTAGGATCCATTATTGCTTTCATACCCATTTCTACCATTAACTGGAAGGAGGTTAAAAGCACAAAAAATAGCAAAAATAGGCTATGTTTCAGAAAAATGCCAAAACTGTGTAAAAAATATTGGTTTTCTGACAAAAGTCTGTCATTCCCTAACCGCTGGGAAAATGGTGATTTCAGCCCCACAAACCCTTTTTTGATATTATTTGCAGGGAAAAACCCAGACGCTTTCATTTGCAGCCCTTTTTTCGCATTTTTCCCAAAACCCCCAAAATTTAGCTGTATTTTGGTTAATTTCTCGGACCCCTCCAGGGGAATTCACTAACCCTGGGTACCTTTAGAATCCCCATGATGTTGGAAGAAAAGGACGCAAATTTGGCGTGGATACCTTATGTGGTTAAAAAGTTACAGGGGCCTCAGCGCGCACTACCCCAAACAGCCAAAAAATGGCTTAGCACAGGGGGGGAAAAGGCCTAGCAGCGAAGGGGTTAAGTAAAAAAACATCTAAATACCCTAAAACTCATTACCAAAATAGAAACAAACAAATAAATATAATTTTTATATTTTAAAAAATATAATTATTTTGTCAAATATGTTAATGAATATACAAAAAATATAGACATAATAATTATATTTCATGAAATATAAATCACAATAACAATGTCTTTTTTAAACATTTCGATCCCACAATAAATAACTTAAAATTACTTACTGTTCCCGTAGCTGAAGAAACGAAATCCCAACTGCCATAAATAAATCCAGGTTTGTCATAATCCCAATAAGCAACAAAAATCCCCCCAAAAAATGGAAAAATCCAACTGTTTAAAAAGTAATCCACCGCAAATAACTCCACAAACGATAAACCATAAAAATCCCGAAAAACGTATTTAAAAAAAGAATCGCTCCATAAAAACTCGAAAAATTAAGGAAGTGTAAAATACTTATTAGTTTTCTAAAACTAATACTCACTTCCTTAACTAAAAAAAACGCAATCTTCTCCCAACCGGAACTTCCAATAGACAAAAACCTGTAAAGAAACAAAACAATCCCACCCACACAAATATACACATAAATTATAACACAATACTAATAAATATATTACTAACACTGTAGTTTAAACATATTTTCACATATTTATATAATTCTAACATCGACCGATTAACAAACTGACGACATATCGCTAACACATAACTAAAACATACAATTCACCAAAACTTTAAAAACTTAACACTACACACACTCCCTAGTACTTAACTACCTTCAAATTAAAGTAAAATTAAACTTTAAATAAAGAAAATTAAACTTACCTTACCCGATGCGACGCAGCTTCCAACTGCGAGCTTCTCCCCTCAGAAATGACCCACAACAAACTCGAGCGGTTACAAAATACAAGTCAGAAACAAGTATGGCTGCTTTAAACATTAAAGATTTCTCTATTTCTTTAATAAACTGATAGAACATTATAAATACATTGCAGTAAATGTTTGTAAAAATACTACAAAATAATATTTAAGTATTAAAAATGAGTTCTTATTTTTTGTAATGTAAAATTATAATAATAAATATTATTAAACATTTAATAATTATTATTATAATTCTATAAATACACATGTTATATCTAATGTATAATAAAAATATGTACTATGTAAAATGAATGTTAAAATTTTTTATTAATGTTATAAAAAATGTTTGTATTAAAAAATAACATGTAATAATTAATATTATTTATATTCAAATATAAATAATATTACTTAAAATATAACAATATATGTAAAAAAAATGTGAAAGATTTCAAAGAAGTGTTTGTAATAAAAACATGTTAAAACATATATATTAATAATAAATTACACTATATGTAAGAATGTAATCAATGTTTACAATACAAATTAATAATGTGTAACTGTTATTAAAAATGTATTTCTTTCTAAAAAATGTTTAAAAAGCAATGTAAAACTACATCATTTTATGTTTAAAAATGTACATAACTGTAATAAAATGTTTAATAATGTTTAAAAATAAGGGGCTCGTTACGATGGCGGAACGATCGCCACCGCCGGGCCGGTGGTGGCGATCGTTCCGCCATCAAATAGAGAATTACCCACCGCCATATTAGGATGGCGGGGGGTATCGCGGCGGACGCAAAGTCCGTCCGCCGCTTTTCCGCTGGTGGCAATCGCACCCATTGCCTGGCGGGCGGAGCAGGGCCACTAATTTGGTGGCGGTGCCTAGCAGGCACCGTCCGCCATATTAGGATGTGGGAAAATAAAGGCCTTTCCATGGCGTAGATGCCGCCATGGAAAGGCTGGCGGGGATTGGGTTTGGGGGCCCGTTGCAAGCCCCCCATGGGGGTTGGGGTGTCGCTGCACTGGGGGGTACCCATGGTACTCCCCTGCATTTCTATGCACCAAGTGGCAGGCACCGCGTTGTGCCTGCCTCGTGGTGCAGGGAAATGCGGTGCAAGCACCTTTAACATTGCGGACGCTGCTGCAGCCAGCTGCACCGCCCGCAATGTTAAAGGCGCAGGATGCGCCAGCCAGTATAGCGGTCGTATCCTAATTTCAGTGGTGGGACCGCCGCATGTCTGGCGGGCGGTTCCAATCACAGCTACGGTGGCGGGCGGACCAAGTCCACCCGCCATCGTAATCAGCCCCTAAGTTTGCAAAAATATTATATATGAAGGTATACATATGTACAAAATATATAATATCTGAAAAATAAAGATTGTATTTTTTTTCTCTATGTCTAACAATATATATTAAATATACTTTTAATAAAATAAAATGTTATTTCTTTACATTAATAAATGTTTGAAAATAAAGACACATCAATAAAAAAATAACGTTTCATCATTTATTTGTTATTTTTTTAAACTTTGTATATGTAATAAAATATGTATGTTACATCAATGTACTTTATACAATAATTTATTTTATAATTTTTTATAATGATATATTTTTATTAATACAAACTATATTATTATTTTTAAACATTCCCACTGTACACTACATTAATTCTCACAAATTAAAAAACTGTAAACATATATATTTTACTATTCCTACTCCAATTTCTATGAAGTCAGGGAATGTGCTGGACACTTAGGGGCCGATTCCGATCTCGGTCGGAAGGGCACCGAATCGGGTTTGGCATTAGCGGATCCGATTCGGAGGCTGATTTTCCGTCCGATTCGTACACGGGTCCGGACGGCGAAGTACGATGCGAACAAGCGCGAATTCACCGTCCGAATCGTTTCCGGCTCCGAACCGCTCTGTACAACTCGGTCGCAAGCAAATCGTGGCGCGCAATGGAGACGTTTCACGACCGAGCTAGTACGATGCTCGATTCGGACAGCCGGATCAAGTAGGAGCGTCCGGCTCGCAAAAGCTCCCGGAGTCGGACTTCGGGGGTCCGCGTCGGACCCCCCTTCACCCGCAGCCTTACGACTCGGACACACAGGCATGTACGGTGTGGATGGCACTGACGCGTAGCCACTGTAGGGGGCGCACTTGTTCGCGACGTACCCATTCAGTCAATGGGAGCCCATGTACGCGTTGTACGACCGGCTCCCATTGACTTCAATGGGAGTCCGACCGAATCGAGTCCGGCAGCATGCGGCCGCATCATACTCACTCGGTCGGACTGCAGGAGTCCGGCTCGGTCGGAAATCTCTCCGGATCCGGCTCGGTCAGAGAGTTTTCCGACCCAGATCGGAATCGGCCCCTAAGCATATATAATTTACTATTCCCACTCCAATTAATATTAAATCAGGGAAGGTGCTGGACACTAAAAATATATAATTTACTATTTCCACTCCAAACTACATTAACTCAGGGAAGGTGCTGGACACTAAACATACATAATTTACTATTCCCACTCCAAACTATATTAACTCTGGGAAGGTGCTGGACACTAAGGGGTCGATTCCGATCTCGGCCGTAAGCGCACCTAACACTATTCGTCCGGAAAAAAACCAAGCCGAGGGCGTGTTTCCCAACCGATTCGAACATTCGTCCTAACGAGCAAGTACGATGCGCATAACTGCTCAGATTCCGACCCAGCCGTACGTACCCATTCCAGCTCCTGTTCCCCGCCCGAGCCGGATCCGTAAACGCCGAATCGAGTCGCACGGAAGCAAATATACAGCACCTTCCGGCCGGACTAGTACGATGCGCCTTCCGTACGCGCCGAACCCGTCGCTACGTCCGGCACGTCAGAGCATCCGGGAGAGCTGCACATAAGCTCCGATTCGCACCACAAGACGATCCACGGCTACGAGACGAACAAGCCAGCCACGAGTACGAGTCGAAGCCACGAGAAACACGAACGAGACGACCCAACCATGAATCCCATCGTGCAGGTCCTACCAATACTCTACATATATTACCGGAACCGGTACGGACGCGTACGGCGCAGACGGTAAGTCAAACACCCACAACACAAACAAACGACACGTACCCGACATATGTCACACACACATAGGGATGCAGAAATGACGTACACTAGCAACAGCAGAACCATAGGGGCGGGATGGCTATCACCAATGCCATACACACCCATAGGGGCCTGATGGCTACCACTACCACCACCCCTACTCATGGGGGGCTGGATGCCTACCAATACCACCACCCTACTCATGGGGGCCTGGATGCCTACCACTACCACCTCCCCTACTCAGGGGGGCCTGAATGCCTACCACTACCACCACCCCTACTCATGTGGGCCTGGATGCCTGTCACTACTACCATCCCCACTCATAGGGGGATGGATGCCTACCACTAACACCACCCCTACTCAGGGGGGCCTGGATGCCTACCACTACCACCACCCCTACTCATGTGGGCCTGGATGCCTACCACTACCACCACCGCTGCTCAGGGGTGCCTGGATGCCTGTCACTACTACCATCCCCACTCATAGGGGAATGGATGCCTACCACTAACACCACCCCTACTCAGGGGGGCCTGGATGCCTACCACAACCACCACCCCTACTCATGGGGGCCTGGATGCCTACCACTACCACCACCCCTACTCAGGGGGGCCTGGATGCCTACCACTAACACCACCCCTACTCATGTGGGCCTGGATGCCTACCACTAACACCACCCCTACTCATGTGGGCCTGGATGCCTACCACTACCACCACCCCTACTCAGGGGGGCCTGGATGCCTACCACTACCACCACCCCTACTCATGGGGGCCTGGATGCCTGTCACTACTACCATCCCCACTCATAGGGGGATGGATGCCTACCACTACCACCACCCCTACTCATGTGGGCCTGGATGACTACCACTACCACCACCCCTAGTCATGGGGGCCTCGATGCCTGTCACTACTACCATCCCCACTCATAGGGGGATGGATGCCTACCACTAACACCACCCCTACTCATGGGGGCCTCGATGCTTGGCACTACTACCATCCCCACTCATAGGGGGATGGATGCCTACCACTACCACCACCCCTACTCAGGGGGCCTGGATGCCTACCATTACCACCACCCCTACTCATGTGGGCCTGGATGCCTGTCACTACTACCATCCCCACTCATAGGGGGATGGATGCCTACCACCAACACCACCCCTACTCATGGGAGCCTGGATGCCTGTCACTACTACCATCCCCACTCATAGGGGGATGGATGCCTACCACTAACACCACCCCTACTCAGGGGGGCCTGGATGCCTACCACTACCACCACCCCTACTTATGTGGGCCTGGATGCCTACCACTACCACCACCCCTACTCATGGGGGCCTGGATGCCTACCACTACCACCACCCCTACTCATGTGGGCCTGGATGCCTGTCACTACTACCATCCCCACTCATAGGGGGATGGATGCCTACCACTAACACCACCCCTACTCAGGGGGGCCTGGATGCCTACCACTACCACCACCCCTACTCATGTGGGCCTGGATGCCTACCACTAACACCACCCCTACTCATGGGGGCCTGGATGCCTACCACTACTACCATCCCCACTCATAGGACGGGTAATGCATGACACAACCAGCATACTCCAACATAAGGAATGTTAGAAAAAGACATCCCCCCAACATCATGACAAGCGTGTGTAGTCTGTGTCAAATGCCTACAACACTGAACATGTCATTGAACATACAATGTGACCCTCTATCACATGTGTCACACATAAATGTGTGTGGCCTCCACAATGCAAGCAGACCATGACCACTGTGGCAATTGGGTCTAAACCCCCATCATCACAGTGACCAAAATGTAAGTGTGGGATCCATAGCTGAAGCCCAATTGAACATTGTGGCAATGGGGTCTAAACCCCCATCATCACAGTGACCAAAATGTAAGTGTGGGGTCCATAGCTGAAGCACAATTGAACATTGTGGCAATGGGGTCGAAACCCCCATCATCACAGTGACCAAAATGTAAGTGTGGGGTCCATAGCTGAAGCCCAATTGAACATTGTGGCAATGGGGTCTAAACCCCCATCATCACGGTGACCAAAAGGTAAGTGTGGGGTCCATAGCTGAAGCACATTTTGAACATTGTGGCAATGGGGTCTAAACCCCCATCATCACAGTGACCAAAATGTAAGTGTGGGGTCCATAGCTGAAGCACATTTTGAACATTGTGGCAATGGGGTCTAAACCCACATCATCACAGTGACCAAAAGGTAAGTGTTGTCATGGAAAAAGCTGCAACTGCCAAACAGCATGGATGATTCCTGGTCACACAACAACAAACACATCAGTGGCAAAGTAGTGCTTGTGTCCCATAGCAACATAGATTGGGTGAGGCAAACAGTGCAGTGCAAATAAGACATACCTTTGGCCATGTGCAGACAAACATCACCCATGGGGGCTGACATTGTCAACATTCATCAATTACACAATGACAGAAGTGACCTTCATAATGCAGACCCACATATCTGCACCAATGGACACACAAATGTAGATATCATGTGGAGACTGTAGATGTGAGGTGAACAAATACCATACCATGGCAGCAATGGGACATACAAACCATGATTATTGTGCTGACTGATGACCTAGGAGTCCCAGGGACAGCAGGGAAAATCCACCAAACAACATACAGCCAATGGCAAACTAAAGATATGCCAATGCAGTGGTGCAGATGCACAAACACAAACAGGCAGCCTCACACTGCATATCAAACACAACAGGTGATGGGGGTGTGTGCCAGTGTCTTCAGGCAACCACACAACACATGAGGAGGCCTGAATCCCAATTACACAGATGTGTATACAGTGCCACACAAAAGTAACTCATCGATCGGATTCCCCTATGTGGGCAATCAGGCATTGTTAGATGAGAGGGAGCCCAAATTACACATGTCACATAAGCTTGTAGTAACAGCAACTAACACAGCAAGAGACAGACCCACCACAGCACTACCCCCAGAGACCCCACATTGTGGTGACACTGGCCTGCATGATAATCCTACTGTGATGACAAAGCTAGATGTCGTTCACACTGTGAACCACAGTCATGTGTCCTGAGCAACAAACTACCATCACACCTACACAAGCACAAATCAATCAGCACGGCCTGTCAGCCAAGGCCAATATGGAGGTAGGGGTCTAGCCGTGCAACAACTCTCATTTGCACACACTCAACACCACACACCTTGATCTCCACCAATGTGCAGCAGTGAAGCTCACATGGACTGGTGACATTGCACATGCACCCATGACAATCCCAGGGGTGATGGTGGGAACTAAGGTGCAGAAACCCATCACACATGGCCAGTCAACAAGACTCGTGAATGTCTGACACACTGCACAGTACGCCGTACATGGGAATGACGTGAAATCCACCCCAATCAATGGGATCCCGGCCACAGTCACACACCAATTAAGAAGCCAAGGTCACCCACAAAGAACACACATAGACAACTTCCAACATTGCAGCTCTAACCCTGAGGAGTGATTATCAAAAACAATGGCTCCTGTGGACTAATGGCAAGAAAATCTCAATAAAATAACGCACTATGGCAATGTAATGGGTTATTGTGATGTCAAAAGAGAAGGAGTCGAACACACCTTAGATTAGTATTTCATTCATAATTCTTGTTTATATAGTTCTTTGAAGCAAAATTACATTCATGACATTTAACAATCAATTGATTGTAGTGAGTGGTGTCCCAGTGAAAAAAAGGAACCTAAACAAATAAACCTAAATAATTTGTGACATATTCGTGACATATATACAAGGTTTCCTATATTTCATGAAAGCGACCATTGAAAGATATATATTATATAAACCACGCTTTTATACAATGATAAGTGCTGGCTTGTAATGATTCGCTTTGAAAAAATTGTCGACGGCGTTTCGACCCTGTGTGCAATGTAGGGTCTCTTCAGGACCTGAGATAGTAGGGACACCTGAAGGAAGGGTTTGCGCAGCCTCGTGTGGAATTTGTGGCACCGTGATTAAAGTGAAAAGGAAGGATACTCACATGGAACCCGGCCGGGCACCCATGTGAGGGTAGCTGTCGGCTGGCAAAATTCGGTTAGCACAATAGGAGGATTCCGCAGGTATGGAATAGAAGGGCACGGTGAGTGTGCAGATCAAGCACGAGCCGATAGGGTTTTTAAGTAGAAGTAGCAGGCTTCTTCCATATGTTATGGCTCTTGATAATTATGTAACACGGCTATGCGCCTCTTTGTGTCGCCAGTTGATAAGTAATGGGGGTCTTACTCAAGAATCAGTATGTTCGTGCCTGCATCAAGGATATCTGTGGAGCAGAACAGCATCTGTCTGTCTGCCTTGGTTCAATGACCCAACTGGCGACACAAAGAGACCCTACATTGCACACAGGGTCGAAACGCCGTTGACAGTTTTTTCAAAGCGAATCATTACAAGCCAGCACTTATCATTGTATAAAAGCGTGGTTTATATAATATATATCTTTCAATGGTCGCTTTCATGAAATATAGGAAACCTTGTATATATGTCACGAATATGTCACAAATTATTTAGGTTTATTTGTTTAGGTTCCTTTTTTTCACTGGGACACCACTCACTACAATCAATTGATTGTTAAATGTCATGAATGTAATTTTGCTTCAAAGAACTATATAAACAAGAATTATGAATGAAATACTAATCTAAGGTGTGTTCGACTCCTTCTCTTTTTGACATCACAATAACCCATTACATTGCCATAGTGCGTTATTTTATTGAGATTTTCTTGCCATTAGTCCACAGGAGCCATTGTTTTTGATAATCATTTCAGTACCCTGGTTCCAAGTGAGTAGGGTTCCCTTGTTGTTTTTCCTGACCCTGAGGAGTGGGAGAGGTCACACACACAACGTGTCACAATCACTGAAAGCTACCACAAACTGTAAATTACATGACTTGTGTAACCAACAAGTGCCAAGGGGAATCCTGACTGTGTCCCATCTGCGTTTGCCCACATCCCCAGCCCTGACAACAAAGACAACTAGGGATGACAACCTGATGAACATTAGTTTGCCATGCACCCACATCCCGGAGAAACCAGGTCCAAGATGCTGGATGAACACAGGACAACTCAGCAAGCATCACAAACAGGAACATCCCTAGGGACACAGCCTGTGTAGGAAAAGGGAAGGGAACACACACAGACATGCTCACACAACACACAACACGGGCCCAGGCAATGTCACGGGATTACACACTGCCATGAGGGCACTCCACTCCTGTGGAAGGTCCGCTGTGCCAAACCTTGTCTGTGCACGACTCAAACATGTCAGCAGAACACTCGGTCAGTGAGTCAACAACTACAACACACTGAAGGCTCTGCTCACATCAGCCTGGGTACGGGAGTGTCACGTCAGTCATCTGCATACACCCAAAACACGTGTCAAGCAAGTTGCACTGTATACACAGATGAGTCCTTCAACATTGATGTGCTAAACTGCATGTCCAGTGGAGATGGGCACACAGTCAGGGAAATAGAAACATTGAACAGTGGTAAGCCCACCAGATGTGCATCAGTGTAAGCCAAAGATGTTAATTTACAAATGCAAAACGTACATCCCTGTGTCAAATGCTGAACATTACACCCTCAGACTGCAGCAAAGGATGCTATAGATCCAGACTACATTAGGACACATATCCCATGGACCACATGGAGTCCATCACAGCAACACTTCATTTTCATGATCTGAACACTATTACAACTGCAAATGCATGATGATACTCATCTACATCATGTACATCCAAAGAAAAACCACAAGTAAACAAAAAGAGGCTTTATTCAGCAAATGTTAAACTAAAGATTTAAGTCCAAAAGAAACTAAGGCCAATGGCCAGTCCAAATACACAGTCCCAACAGGGTGATATGTGACAACTTGTCACCCATTGCTTGCCTGCACTGGTACGGACAGGGGACATCCCCTCGGAGGGGCATACAAGGGGCAGGCCAGGCACCGCAGGGACAGGATCAGGGGATGCCAGAAGGAGGCAGTGAAGGGGTGGTGGGTGCAGGAGTGTCACCGGCAACTGCAGTGGAGGTGTCTGACTCAGTGGGGGCCGGCACCACTGTAGGGCACAAGTCAGATGGTGTGGGTGCTGCAACCACTGCAGTGGGCCGGTCAGATGGAGTGGACTGGGTCCCCACTGCAGTGCCCGAGTCAGACGGGGTGGTTGTGGACTCCACTGCAGTGCATGACTCCAAGGGAGTGGAAGGGGGGGCAGATGAGGTGGGCAGGACAGAGGGGGGGACCCGGTCTCCACACCAGTGGCACAAACAGGCAGAGCGTCTGGTTTGGGGGTGGAAGAGCAAGTGGTAGGGGGGAGGGCCTAAGCAGTTTGGGGATGCGGTATCGGTGTGTGGGGGAACCTGGGGCAGGGTGTGGCGGTGGAACCTGTGGAGTGGTGGCCTGGGGGATGGAGGAGATAGACTGTGTGGTGGAGCTGCGTGGTGGTGGTGGTGGTGGTGGTGGGGTCTTGCCCTTCCTGGTCCGGGGGGACTTTCGAATGGGGTCCTCAGTCTGCCTGTGCCTGGGGGAGGGTGTCCGGGTGTGAGGGGCACTCCCCTCTGTGTGTGGTGGTCGCCTCTTCCGCCTGGACTTCGTGTCAGATGTATCTGTGGGGAAGAGGCCAAGCTCACAGAGGAAGAGCTTCTGGGAGGGGGGTTGCAGGTGAGGCAAGGGAAGGGGTTTTGGAGGGAGAGGCATCTGAGGACTGCGGAGTGCTCGTGGATGCGTGTGTGTGTGTCTGGGCCCCATCCCCTGTGAGTGAGATATCAGTCCCCTGACTGTGCGTGCGTGTGCGTCTGGAGTTTGGCTTGTGTGTCTGTGTGCTGCTTGTGTCTGTGCTGGTGCGTGCCGGTGCCGGTGTGTGTGTGCTTGGGACAGGTAGGGTGCTGGGGATTGTGGATGGGGCAGAGGTAGGAGGGGTGAGGGACTGTTGCAGGAGGGACACTGCTGCCGTCAGTGAGGAGGCCATGGACTGATTGGTCCGATGTAGGGCAGACATGCCAGATGACATGCCCTCCATGAATGACACCAGTTGTGTCAAAAGACCCGTGTGTGCATGGAGGACACTCAGCATTGATGTCTGCCCTACATGGATCTGTTTCAGCAAGTCCACAGACTCCACACTCAGGGCAGCAGGGGGACAGAGGCAGGGGGTGCGGTGCCTGGCATGAAGGAGACACGCTCCCCTACACGGGAGCCTCCACGGACATGTGGGATGGGAGCAGATGGGAGGGTGGAGATGGTGGTGGTGGCGGGGACAGACTTGCTTGACGTTGCCTCTGGTCTGCTGACACCCGCCTCCACAAGGGAGTCCTCACTGGAAGTGCTGTTTTCCCCAGCCGAGGTGGTCGTAGCTGAGGTCTCCTCAGTGTGGCTCCCCTCACCCTCCGTGCCACTGGGTCCCTCGGTCTCCCCTGCAGTGGACCCAGTCTGGCTCTGCCGCTCCTCTTGGTCCGTGGAGCTGTCTCCTCCTGTGGCCGTGGATGTATCTGCAAACAATCAGGATAAACAGAGCAACATTAGTCACCTGTACTGACCACACACACCACAGTAAGTACAGCACATCACAGAGCAAGCCCTGCCATCATTTGCTAGACATTGCAATAAGTGCTGACACTGATTTGAAGAAGCCCATTGTCTGCCTGACAGTCAGTCATGCCACACATATCCTACCTGTCCATGCACCCATCTGTCTGCTGCCTGTTGTATGCGACTAATCATATGTGCACACATGCACCACATACACAGTTGTTGGACATCCAAGAGAACATATGGAAATGTGTCACTCCAAACACATGCCATCTCCTGCCACTGACTCAGTACATGTGTCAGGAAAAGTGATGGGCAAAGTCTCTGTTGATATGCGGGTTTTGGTTCCATCACCAGACACAATGATGTCCTCATGTCCTGATAGACAATGCAACAATGGTGTGCATGCAGGACATATCACACCACTGCTGGATCACCCTTTGCGATTGGAATGTCATGGCACAGGCCTGTCTGGCAAGTCAGTCATAACTGTCTCCTGTCACAGGGGCAGTGCATACACACAACACCAGTCTGCACTGTGTCACAATCATGGAAGTTTTTGAAATGTAAGCCCTGTAGCTGACAGGTGCACATGTGCACCCCTGGCCACCCACATCATGAGGACTGAGATGATCCCACGTCAATCAAATGAGACATTTGAGTGACTGCAAACACAAATCCATACACATGAGCACTTCAACGTTTGATGAGAATGAACCAAAGCTGCCTGCACCCCAATGTTTCATACAACATTGTGCACAGTCAAGGGATCAGAGACCTATGCATTGACCTATGTGCAGATCCCATAGTCACAACTCAGATGGCTGGCCACCCCAAATTGTTAAACACTCCAGGAGTCCAAATAGCAAGGCCACACCACGGTGACACAGAGGCATACACCTGAGTGCCCTCTTCACAATGCCCAATATGTATGCTGACACACGGGAGTGGGAGAACAGAGTGCCTTCGATGTCCGGAGTAGGCATTACAGTCCTGGTCCATGTGCAACATGGTATTACCCTGAACACTAGGCAGGTGGCTATGCATGTGTCACACACATGATGTACATACTACTGAGGCTCCTACCTTGGTCTCTGCAGCAGCATGGGTGTGTGGCACATACCCCAGACATGTGGTGAGTCAGAGCAGCAATTGGAACACATGTTAAAGCCATACCCAGAGTACATGTCAGATCACAGGCATTGTGAGCAATTGTACCACCCATGCAGCCCACCACAAAGTTCCTGTAACTGATGCTGTCCCCAACTTGAACCACAGGTAACTGCAAGTACACAGTACCCAAGTGACCTAAGTCACAGACTGTAAGGGCCACACCTGTGTATCAGATGAGGAGGGGGCATGACACAAGTGAGGGACATGAGTCCAGGACGACATGACAGTTGTACTGTGGAAGTGGAACCAGGCTAAAGGAGTGCATAGAGCATGTCAGTCATAGTACACAGTTGAGGCTAGCACTTACCCCCTCCTTGCTGCTGTCTGGCCTTCAGCTGCCCATCCAGGTCAGGGAAGACCACCGCCAGGATCCGGAGCATGTGGGGGTCAGGGTCCGGTGTCCGCCCCTCCTGCGAGGAGGCGACAGCTTCAGCTGGACCCTTGCGATCCTCCGGGTCCAGCCCCGAAGGTCCTGCCACCTCTTCTGGCAGTTGCGGATCCTGCGCCTGTAGACCCCCACCGATCGTACTGCCCGGACGATGGTCAGCCAGATCTCCTGCTTCTGGTGGGCATCAACCTGTGAGGATGACAAAGTGAAAAGGCCATTACTACACATGCAACATTTCCGTGCATCACACAGTTGGATATACATGTCTCAATCACAGGGGCATATGATGTACACAGGCAGTGCAACTATGGCTATGAACAGTTTGCCAGCAGTTACCAAATGGTATCATTGCCTGGGAAGTCAAACCTTGTTGGAATGCACTGTTACTGCACTATACCTGTTCAGTGCATGTAACTACACACTTTGGGGGGTGCCAAGTACTCAGTGAGCATGCTAGCCAGTGGTGTGCACACTGTAAGTCTTGCTAGTCAGACAACATGCACAATTAGTAAGGCAGTGGACAGCACACTCACCTGCTCCCCTGGTTTCCCATACAGCTTGCTGTACTGTGGAAGGAGGCTGTCCAGCAGGGCCTGGTTCTCCTCAGTGCTGAAGGCTGGGGCTCTCTCCACAGTACGTGCCATTGCAGTAGCCAGAGGATGCAGAGACAGCAGCAGTGGTGGTGGCAGATGTCGTCCTGGAGCATGTAGTGCAGGCAAGTGAGCTCTCAGGGGAACAGCCAGCATTATATGTGTGCTGCAGAGGCAGATACTGTCCCATGTGTCCAAAGTGATAGGTCCAAGTCGTTTGCATCTTCTGAATCTGGCCAATCCATGGAATTGCACCACTTATACACGCCCACAGCATCCTTCAAAAGTTCAACTTCATGACACCCATGAATTTGCAACATTGTTGTGGGTGGCCAACTGAATTCACTGCATCAGACTCGTTAAAGCTTCGAAAACGCGTCCGTTACCATGTCAGGCCATAGCCAATGCGTGCGCACCGATCGGACCATTGCTGTACAACGCGTATTTCGAAAAACAACACGCATCCGTCCACATCAAATGCAATGGCCAATGCGTGCGCACCGATCGGTCCATTGCTGTACAACGCGTATTTCGGATGACAACACGCATCCGTCCACATCAAATGCAATGGCCAATGCGTGCGCACCGATCGGTCCATTGCTGTACAACGCGTATTTCGGATGACAACACGCATCCGTCCACATCAAATGCAATGGCCAATGCGTGCGCACCGATCGGTCCATTGCTGTACAACGCGTATTTCGGATGACAACACGCATCCGTCCACATCAAATGCAATGGCCAATGCGTGCGCACCGATCGGTCCATTGCTGTACAACGCGTATTTCGGATGACAACACGCATCCGTCCACATCAAATGCAATGGCCAATGCGTGCGCACCGATCGGTCCATTGCTGTACAACGCGTATTTCGGATGACAACACGCATCCGTCCACATCAAATGCAATGGCCAATGCGTGCGCACCGATCGGTCCATTGCTGTACAACGCGTATTTCGGATGACAACACGCATCCGTCCACATCAAATGCAATGGCCAATGCGTGCGCACCGATCGGTCCATTGCTGTACAACGCGTATTTCGGATGACAACACGCATCCGTCCACATCAAATGCAATGGCCAATGCGTGCGCATCGATCGGTCCATTGCTGTACAACGCGTATTTCGGATGACAACACGCATCCGTCCACATCATATGCAATGGCCAATGCGTGCGCACCGATCGGTCCATTGCTGTACGACGCGTCCCTGTACAAGTCACTCGCATATGTCACCATGGTTGTCACTGGTGAATGTATGCCAGCCACAATTACTTGCCAGGGACTCAGGGGCACACCTACAACACCACAGCCTGTCCACACTGTATCCTAAGGCATGTAAGGCTGCATTACCTGTGTGTGTATGGGGGTCAACATGTGGTTTTTTTGGTGGCACTTGGGGGCAGCCACTCCCAGGCTGTGCACGTGTTCATGGGGACAGAATCCTTTGTGTGTTGTGCACATGACCACTGTGATGTGCAACTTTTCAGTTCAGGGCATGTGGCATGGTCACATTTCCAGGTTGTGTATGTGTATGTCATGTCACATACACCCTGAGTCCCATGTGGGAAGGTATGTACGTCACAGGGTGACCCATTGCCACAATAGTGATGGCCCTCCACAGTCTGTGTGCATGTTGTGTTTCAGATGTCTCTGATTCCATGTGCACAATGGGAGACAGTCTCCACATCCACGTTGTTTGTGCATCGACTTTGATGTTGTGCGTGTGTGTGTCACAGACGTCCATGTCTGTCCTGCAGAGGCAACAGGGGCCACTACCTGTGGGAGTCATGGTTGTTTTGCTGACGTGTACATGATACGCCATGTCATGCCAGTGTCCATGTGGCAATACAGGGTCCCTGGGAATCTACCTGTCAATGAGCTGTGATGCCTGTGGCACATCTGTCCTCACTTGTCACTGTGGTGTGTGTTTGGAACGTGACAGCAGTACATGGGTACTGTGACACAGCCTAATGATTTCCCATAGCACAACCTGGAACTTGTTGTCAACACATGTTGAACTGTGATGTTAGATGTTGGCCATGTAGGTGCCATATATGTCCATACAGAACGGCACACACATCAAGTACTTGTGTCTCGTAATGATGTATCATGTGATATTGAGTATGGTCAATGCCACATATGTGGGGTGACTGACAATCTTTCTTTGTTCACCTATGCACTGCAGGGCACCAGCTGTCCATAGACCATTCCCTGACCTTGCAACCATGGTTGAACGTGACTGCATCCGACGGTACCGCTTCAACAGGCCGCTGATTGAGGAATTGGCGGTGCGGTTGGCCCCACATTTGCAACCTGGCCGGCCATACCCTACAGCGCTGACCCCCAAGGTGAAGGTGATGGCAGCCCTACACTTCTTTGCCACCGGTACCTTTCAACACACTGTGGCGTCTGCTGGTGGGATGTCACAGACCATGTTCAGCCGTGTGCTACGCGATGTTTTGGAGGCAATGTTGAGATACCTGAACCAGTACATCTATTTCCCTAAACGTCAACAACTCACTGACGTCAAGAGTGACTTCTATGCCCTGGGGAGGATGCCACATGTCATTGGCTCCATTGATGGGACACATGTGGCTTTGGTACCACCACAGGCACATGAGCAGGCATACAGGAACAGGAAACATTACCATTCTATCAATGCTCTGGTGGTATGTCTTGCAGATATGAGCATCTCACATGTGTGTGCACGTTTCCCCGGTTCTGCACACGATGCCTACGTGATGAGGAGTAGTCGCATCCCGAGGATGATGTCACAGATGCAGAACCAGCGTGCCTGGCTTGTCGGTGTGTACTGACTTTGTACCATTGTGCGTGTTCTGCAATGTTGTATTCCACCCTCTTTTCCAACTCAGCTAATGTGCAATTGTCTGTATGTAGGTGACTCCGGATACCCCAACATGCCGTGGTTGCTGACACCCCTCAGGAACCCTGTGACACCAGCCCAGATGCGCTACAATGAGGCACATGGTCGGACCAGGAGAGTGATCGAGCGGACATTTGGTCTCCTGAAGAGCCACTTTCGCTGCCTGTACAAGACAGGAGGGGCCCTCCCATATGCCCCAGCAAAGGTGTGCAAGATTGTCATCGTCTGCTGCATGCTACACAACCTGGCAGTGCAGAAGGAGTTGCCTCTCATCCTGGATGACGATGACCAACATCCACCACCTGTGGAGGATCCTGGCCTGGGCCACGATGCCAGTGATGATGATGATGATGAGGGTGATGTCCGCACACAGCTCATCACCAACTTCTTCAGCTGAATGTGAGTATCCAGAGATGTCATGTCAATGATTTGAGTTTGCATGATATGTGTTGGTGGTGCTCTGTTGCTGTTTGAGTGTGGCCATGTGCTACTTGACTGGATGCGTGCAGCGATGTGTCCTTACAGGTAGTCTGTACTCCCCAACAGTGTTGACATGCTAACTTGGTTTTGTGTAGGTATCTTGTGACATGTATTGGGCATGAGTATTGCAGTTCTGTCCTGTTCTTCAGTGCTTTTGACTGTGTGTCATGTCTGTCCTTCACAGGGTGCTTTCAGAGTTGTTTGGTCAACTCGGATCCCCCGACACCATGATTCAACTTCCAGGGTGGAAGCAGTCGTTTCCCTACAGGTGATGTGCCACACACCCCTGGACTTTATTTCTTCTACACTTGGTGACTGTGTGGCCACTGCCACGTGGGATTACCTTGCATCTGTAGTGGAAACAACATGTTGCAAATGTGTAATAAACCTGTGCTTCACTTTGGGATGTGCGTTGTCTGTGGTCACACATCTGACTGACATTTGCTTACTGCACCTGTGGGCTAGTTAACACAGACTGTGAATAGGTGTGGTGTCTGTGCATTCCACTGTATTTCCTGGCAACATCAGTGTAGGCGATGAGTCAGATGGCCCTGGTGTGTATGTGTTGTGTAGCCCTAGTGGTGTGTCTCCCTCATATGTGTCACGTCGCCATGACTCACATGACGGTGTTGAACTTGCTGTAGCAGTTAGCATGCACAGTGTCATTTAGCAGATCATCATCTCCATGACAAAAACAACGTTGGAATCACAACAGAGGCAAGTATGGTGTATTAGTGAGTTTATTTACATACATGTGTGAGGATAGTGCACAGGATGGTGGGTGCTGTACATTGGGATTGGAATCCAAAGTTCCCAGATGAGTTGGAAGTGTTGGTAGCAGAAATGTCCTGAGTAAAGTCCACAGTCATCTGATACATTAGTCCAACTTAAACTCCCCATGTCATGTGGGAGAGTTGTGTTGCATTCGACAGGGTGAACAGTTTGCACACAAAGGAGAATTTCCAGAACAGGTGTTGGGTTCCTGGGGGATGTACATGGCCATCGGCCTCTCAGTTGTCCTTCCTCGGACGGCCCCTCTTCTTTCTGGGGGACCCTCACGTGCAGGCCGCTGCGGTGCAGAGGACTCTCCACCAGAGTCATCCTCCCTCCCTGTGGCAGTTGCAGTTGTTGCGGCACCAGATGTTGTGGGCACACAGGGAGGTGTGGCCATGTTGGTGCTAATCTGGCGGAGGCATGTCAATATGTCCCTCTGCACCGCTGTCAGTTCTTCCAATGTGTCCCACTTGGACTCCATGCCAGACATGTGTGTCTCCACACGGGACATGTGTGTCTCCACACGGGACATGTGGGAGTCCAAGCGGGCATGATGGGCAGCCTGCTGCTGTTGAATGTCCTTGAGGATCCCCACTACCTGGCTGACCTCTCCGGTGCTATTCTGGTACGCATCAGCAATGCGTACCAGTTGTGGGTCATCATGCAGTCCAGACCCCTCTGCAAACAGCGACCTCTGCCTACCACCCCTCCCACCACCCCTGGCCACATGTGCGGGACCTGCGGTGGCACGCACAGGTGACCCTAGGCCCCCTTGGGGGTTGGTACTGGGGTTGTTGTCCGTTGCTTCACGGTGGGCTGGGGTCCCTGTGCTGTTGTCATTGAGTGTCCTTGGTCTGTCCGTGTCGGCGGGGGTGGTCTGTGTGTCGGCAGATGTTGGAGGAATGGGTGCAGGGGGTGCAGATGGTGGTCCTGCTGGTGCTGCATGATGACTCACACCGGAGGTGCCAGGTTTGTCTTCGCCATCCGATGAGGGCAGAGGCTGTTCCACACCAGAGAGCTCATGGGCCACCGGAGCCTGGGACAGGGACTCCTCCTCATCTGCTGCTGTGTCCCCATCATCACCTGTTTTTGGAAGAGACACACAATGTATGTTATGTTTCTGCAGGCATCAATGGTTCAAACACATGACAGTTGTGACTGTACCTCTGGATGCGGCCCTGTACATTGCATTGTCCTAAGTTGTCACAGTCAGAGGTTGATATTGGTGTGGCTCATTGTCCTGCCAACCTGATGCTTTGCAATGTGGATGTTGAGGTGTGTGCATGACCAGCATTGGTGGTATTTGGTTGACATCCGGACCTCCTTCTCCCCCAGCCCAGTTATCCCACCATGAAGCATGCCACCCTTGCAGTGGGTGCAGGTTAACTCTCAGGATGTCAGTCAGTGGTGTCCTGCTGTTGGTTGGTGCCCAGTTCCCAGCAGGGCCTGGTACTCCCCACAACAGAGGACCATTGTCAGACATCTTAGAAGTGGCTTTTCACTCCCTGTGAGGTGTGCATGCTTCAGTGTGAGCTTGCTGGGCCATGTGGGTGGGGGATGTTGAGCTGTGACTACCACTCCCATCATGCTATTGCCTACACCCCCTTCCCAGCATGCCCATACTTCCTTCCTTTTGACTCTGCTTCTCTGTGGGGTAGTGTGCCTGTGCTGACAGGATGGCTGACAGTGTTGTCCTGGCGTTTGTTTGGCTACAAGTCCCAAGAGTGTCCCTGTGCTTCACACAGCATAACCCAGGGTGGTGGTTCTTTGTGGGATATTTAATTAGAGTGTGAGGCATTGCATTCTCCCAGGTGAGTTGTGTGGAGTTTGTGTTAAGGGGGGTGTGAGAAAAGCTGCTTGTGACTATGGTCAGAGCTGTCAGTCCTCCTTCCCACCCAGCCAGATATCCCACCATGGAACGTGCTTCCATTGCAGGGAGTGCAAGTTGGCTTTCAGGATGTCAGTCAGTGGTGTCCTGCTGTTGGTTGGTGCACAGTTCCCAGCAGGGCCGTGTGCTCCCCACAGCAGTGCCCAGTGTCAGCCATCTTGTCAGTTCTTTTCCACTCCCTGTGATGTGAGCATGGTTCAGAGTGGTGGTGATGGGCCAATTGTGAGGGTGACCAATATCTGTGACTACAACTCCCATCATGCTATTGGCTACACTCACTTCACCAGCATACACAGCATTCCTTCCTTTTGAGTCGACTTCACTGTGTGTGAGTGGGACAGCAATGGCAAGATGGCTGACAGTGGTGTCCTGCTGTTGGTTGGTGCACAGTTCCCAGCAGGGCCTTGTGCTCCCCACAGCAGTACCCAGTGTCAGCCATCTTGTCAGTTCTTTTCCACTCCCTGTGATGTGAGCATGGTTCAGAGTGGTGTTGATGGGCCAATTGTGAGGGTGACCAATATCTGTGACTACAACTCCCATCATGCCATTGCCTACACCCCCTTCCCAGCATGCCCATACTTCCTTCCTTTTGACTCTGCTTCCCTGTGGGGTAGTGTGCCTGTGCTGACAGGATGGCTGACAGTGTTGTCCTGGCGTTTGTTTGGCTACAAGTCCCAAGAGTGTCCCTGTGCTTCACACAGCATAACCCAGGGTGGTGGTTCTTTGTGGGATATTTAATTAGCGTGTGAGGCATTGCATTCTCCCAGGTGAGTTGTGTGGAGTTTGTGTTAAGGGTGTGTGTGAGAAAAGCTGCTTGTAACTATGGTCAGAGCTGTCAGTCCTCCTTCCCACCCAGCCAGATATCCCACCATGGAACGTGCTTCCATTGCAGGGAGTGCAAGTTGGCTTTCAGGATGTCAGTCAGTGGTGTCCTGCTGTTGGTTGGTGCACAGTTCCCAGCAGGGCCTTGTGCTCCCCACAGCAGTGCCCAGTGTCAGCCATCTTGTCAGTTCTTTTCCACTCCCTGTGATGTGAGCATGGTTCAGAGTGGTGTTGATGGGCCAATTGTGAGGGTGACCAATATCTGTGACTACAACTCCCATCATGCTATTGGCTACACTCACTTCACCAGCATACACAGCATTCCTTCCTTTCAGTGAGCTTCCCTGTGAGGTGGTGTTCTAGTGGTGGCAAAATATCTGACAGTGTTTGTTGGTTAGATTTGTGCCACTGCCTTGCTCTATTTGTTGTTAGGTTTGTACATGTCATGACACAGTTACATATCACTATGAGATGGCATGTATTGTGTTTATCTAACTAACATACACATATTGGGATGATTATCTTTTGGTTGCTGTGGATTTGCTAAGGGTGCATGGTTTGACTATCCCCTTGACAGTGATGTGTGTGTATTGTCACACAATATTGGGTATATTGGTTGTGTACTCACCAGGCTCTGGGATGTTTGATAGTCCATATACGCTCACTGGTGGTAGGATGGCCCGCACCTTCTCCTCCCAGGGCCTGAGGTATACTGGTTTGGCAGGAGGGCCACTGCCGGTGCGATTACTCAAGGCGTAATCCTTCTTGAGTAGGTCCTTGACCCTCCTGCGCACATCATATCACCTGTTCTGGATGTCTTCCTTTGTGCGCAAACATGGTGATTGTGCATTCACCCTGTCGACGATCCTCTCCCACATCTTGGTTTTCTGCGACATGGGGGTTTGTTGGACCAATGTACCAAACAACTGTGGCTCTACCCTGAGGATCTCATCTACCAGGACTTCCAATTCACTGTCTAGGAACTTTGGATTCTTCTTTGGGGGCATGGTGATGGGTGGTGGTGGGGATTGATGTGTGTGTGAGTGTGCAATTGAGGGTGGGTCAGTGTAGGTTTTGCTGGGTGTATGTGAGGGTGCTATTTGGGAGGTGCTAATGGTGTGTGGCTTGTGTGATGGATGAGTTGTGGGTGTGTCTGTGTTTGCTGTCTGATGGTGTTCTGTGCTGGCAGGTCAGTTGAATTTGCAAAGGATCATGGTAGTGATTTGTGGCCTTTATATGGGTGGGGTTGTGGGTGTGTCTTTGTTCCATGTTTTTTCACCCCTGTATTTATTGACTTTGTCATTGCTTGTTTGGCCCTTTTTTTGTATTTTTCCTTTGTGGGTTTTGGGCATGTAGGAGACGTTCTTCTGACCGAGTAGGACGCTGAAGTTGGCTCGTGCGGGCTTCTCCGAGTCTTTCAAGCTGTGTTTCTGATGGGTTTCATGTGCGGCGTATGCGTCCGTCGCGGAGTATTGGTTTGCTTCGGCTCAGTTTTGTATGCGTGTCGGTCGTGCGGCTTGGGCTCCATGCGACTCGGTCTGGTTTTCCACGCATTGCATCGTACTGCACGGGTCGGAGTTCGCGGGTACATTTCTGTCGGGTTCATTCCTGGTGCGTGTCGGTCGGTTCTATTCGAGTAGTTTTCCGGCCGGATAGCTGGTTTCCGTGCGGTTCGGTCGTTCGGCTTGTGTTCCGTACAAGTCGGTCGTAATTCACATGCATTGCATCGTACTACGCGGATCGGGCAGCGCCGGTACGTGTCGGTAGGACTATATTCCCGTACCGAGTCGGTCGGCACGTTTTCCGGCCCGAATCGGAATCGGCCCCTAAACATATATATTTTACTATTCCCACTCCAATTAATATTAAATCAGGGAAGGTGCTGGACACTAAACATATATAATTTACTATTCCCACTCCAAACTATATTAACTCTGGGAAAGTGCTGGACACTAAACATATATAATTTACTATTCCCACTCCAATTAATATTAAATCAGGGAAGGTGCTGGACACTAAATATATAGAATTTACTCTTCCCACTCAAATTTATATAAAATCATGAAATATTCTGATCACTAAACATATATAGTTTTATATTCACAATTCCAAAATCTAAAATTATTAAATTTAGTTACTCAGTATCAAATTTATAAATCATATTTATAGATTAAAATAAATCATACATTTTAAATTTTAAATAGTAAACAAAAATTTTAGAACATCTTTCCATATATACAATTTTTTAAATAATTATAAAATATAAAACATATTTTTATTAATATATTATTATCATAAATATTATATATTTTATTTAAATTTAAACATTATTTTTTTTATATTAGTAGCAAATTTTGATACATAATTCATTAAATTTAATTAATATCTCTAATTATTTTAAAAATTACATTTTCCCAAAAATTAATATTTAAATTTAAAATTGTTTAAATAAAATGTAAACAAATTTATCCCTGATTAACACATTACATTAATAAATTACAATATTTTTAAAAAAAAATATTTAATAAAAAATATTAATTTTTTAAAATATTTAAAAAATAATTAAATCCCCACCCTTATCCCCTATAAACCCAACATCCCACTCCTAAAAAACAAATTTAAATTAATTTTGCAAATTTAAAAAAAAATTATATTTTGTATCAAAATTTTTAAAACACTGCCCACCCTTATCCCCTATAAACCCAACATCCCGCTCCTAAAAAACAAATTTAAATTTATTTTACAAATTTTTATATTTTTTTATATTTTTTAACAAATATTTTAAAACACTCCCCACCCTTATCCCCTATAAACCCAACATCCTGCTCCTAAAAACTATATTACAATTCAAAACTTTTATAATATTAATTAACTATTATTATAACATTAACAAACATATAACAATAAAAAATATTACTATAACGATATTTTTGCATAACAATATTTTAACAAACGACATTTATAACAACGATATTTTTTACAACACACTAAATCGATATTTTGTACTTCGATATATTTAACATCGATATTTACTACTTTCGATATTAAAAACTCGATATTATTACACATCGATATTAAATGTTCGATATTATGTCTACTTACCGTGTGCCTTTGTGTCCTTCCATTGTATTGGCATCTAGGTGTGAGGATCTAAAAGCTCCCAGCCACGAACTAACTCTGACAAAAGGAGGGCTGATGGCACCTTAAATTGGGCCTTTGTTTTGGGCCCAGGCAGACATCAAGCTGGAATCTAAATGCAAAAGCCCATTCCCTGCCTCCACATTTCTGCTGCGAAGAGAAAGCAGACAATGTGCAGGCACTGCTGAATGTGTCCTGGTCTTGGAACGTTACACAAAGACAGGTTCTGCGTATTTAACTGAGGCCCAGCTTCTTGGCAGGGGAGACGGTGTTCACCCTGTAAAAATAGTGGGTGGACGCCGTCTACCTGCCTGTATCCTCGACTTGTGCCCTGATTTTGTGGCACTTCATATGCAACATTTGAATGTGCTCATCTCACTGACAAGTGAATGCTTTTGTTGAGAACCAGTTCTCGTGGTTCATCTAAATGGATAGTGTATTGGCTATTTCCTAGAGTCTGCAGATGCTGAACCAAAGTGTGGTTCCACAAACCAAAAGGCTCATGCTCTTAGTACAATCTTTGACTCTAGGAATTTCCAGGACCTTATCATTATCTGGACAGAGTGGTCTAGGCACCTTGTAAGAAGGTAGTAGTTTTGATGTAAAAAGGTCCCTTAGGGCATGTTTCCATACACAGGAACCGATCAGCCTCATTTAGCACGTGGCAGACCAGTAATGCAGCAACCAGCCTGCCTTATCTATAAATTCCTGTCCTGCGCCATTTATTTCCTGAAGCAGCTTCCACTTCATTGGAGAAGGCTGTCTCCCAAAAATTTGTGATTTTGTGACGCCTTGGATAGTACAGAAAAAAGTACCTCTCTAGCCATTTTACATTATATGAAAATGAAATATAAGCACCACTAGGGAAAATTAGCAGATTGGATGTCTAAAGGATAGACCTCAGGATATTCCCTCGGATGAACTAATTGTGCGATCAATGTTTTCAAAACTTTCAAAAGGAAATCTCACAGTTCCTTTGTTTGGCATACAAGGCAGATGAACTTACCAAATGTGCATTTTAAAGGAGCACAATGCAGGGGGGAAAAAACACTGAACCAACGTTGCTGCAAGGGGGTCATCATCCTGTTACATCACAACCACAGCATATGAAGATACTGTCTCTCATTTAGCCAAACTGGATGCTGCAGAATAAGAGCCATATTTATCAAATAGTGATGCAGCACAGCAAGTCACCTTGCTGCGCTGAGCTGCATTACAGTGAAAGGGCAGGAATGCACCGTATTTATCACAATACGGCGCATTCCTGCCTTTTCCCAGCGCTGCTGCATAATGTGCTGCCTAGCGGCAATGCAAGCACCCTTGCATGATAGTACAAGGGTGCCTGCTTTGCAAGCAGGATTGTTTTTGTGCAGGAAGGGAGACTTTCCTGCACACAAACAATCTTCTGAGGCATATTCCTCTTGCTATGTGTGCTGCAGAATGCAGCACTCATAGAAAAAGGAAATAACTGGAAGAAATAAAAATATTTCTCCTCGTTACGCCTCCCCTGGGAACGCATATCATTTTGGCACATTCCCAAGTCTACCAGTCATGGTAAATCTGGGAATGCATCAAAATCCATGGGTGTTATGTGAGAACACCCACGCAATGCCCATGGAATCCCTCCCCTGGGGCAGAGTACCGCAACTCAGCTATTTGCGCTGCATTTCGTTATTCCAGATTTATCAAGCAACTCAGGGCCACGCAAGGGGCCTTGTGTAGCTTAATAAATCGCATCTTAGGGGTTGCATCTCTTTTGCACCACGTTGCGTGGTGCAAAAGTGACTCAACCCCTTGATAAATATGTCCCTCAGTGCTTTGGCAGACATTTCCAGACTATGCCCGGTGAAAAGCTATGGTTCATTGATACTTCATTACTGGACAATTCTTCTTTAAACATTTTTCTTTGAAGACTTTGCATTTTATTTTCATATACTGTAAATTGGCCAGAACATGTCATGCTACTTTAAGTTGTTCTGACAAAATGCCAGCTGCAGGGGGATGTTATTGGTGCCGCTGCACTGGGCACCAAGCTTTGGGGGAGGCGCTGCAACCTGAAACATCCCACGAGGTCAAAGGCACCTGCTACAGAGCTCCACAAGTGGTCAGCAACCTCCAGGCGATAACAAAAGTGTCAAGATAACACTGGTAATCAATGCACCTGCAAGAGAGATCCAAGCCCCATCCAGTTGAAGCCCTGGCCTGTCACATTGCAGCACAGGGGGTCAATGTGCCACCTGCAAAGCATAATGTTCAACACGCAGATCACAGATCTGCGCTCCATTTTAGAAAGCTCAGTTGGCCATCTCCTCTGCGACAGAGATTCTCCTGCCACCCACAGCCCACAATTCACAATCCTTGCTTCCAATACAGCAATAAGCCACAAACCAGCATCAATCAGCTGCACAAAGATTGCAGGCACAGGCTCAGAACTCCACCATTCATCTTCTTAATCTTTTGCCAATCCAAGGCCACCAAAATATGCTCCTTGGGATAGCAATAAACTGCCCCCAGTATAACAACGCTTACCGTGCCACACATCAAGTCATGAGTTCATGCCCCTCCAGAAGAAATGCCCAACCATACAACACCCACCAGCATAAATGACAACTCGATCCACGCACTTCACAGCTCCCACCGTCCCATGCAACACTTCACACACACTTGCATGATTCACCATCTCTGCACCACATGCGTGCATGATACAAAGCTCTCCAACACCCCACACCGGGATGAGCAGTGCCACAAAACAAATCAAACAAATGTGAAGCAGGCCAACTGAGGGTAGCGGGCACCAACAAAGACCAGTGCACAGGGCCCGACCAGTGCTGTAGCTGGCCTGGTAGTAGGTGAATTCATAGAAAAAACAAAACATAGAAACCACAATGGAGGAAACCAAATCATGGAAAACCAATTTTAAGGATAGACAAGTTTAAGGAAATACAAAAAATTGAAAATTAAAGGAAACATTTTGCATTTTAAAGGAAAGATAAATTCAAAGAAAATCCAAAATTGCATCAAACTTGGTTGGAGTCTAGGACTACTGTGGGGCTTTTGGGCTCAGAGATGGATCATGTTTAGGCTTATGAAGGGGTTCTTACAGATAAGGAATAATTGGCGTTAGGGCATATAATGGGGTTTTTAGGGTTCAGAGATAAGTAGAGTGCAGGGGTGGTTGGGGCTTTTTAGGGTTCATGAATGATTGGTGTTTAGGTGTGTGAAGTGTTTTTAGGTTTCAATGACAGATGGAGTGTATGGGTGTCAAGATTTTAGGGTTCATGGATGGGCAGAGTTTAGGGCTGGTGAGTGTTTTTAAGGTTCAATTATGGGTAGCTGCTGGGGTGGTGAAGAGTTTTTAGGGTTCAGGATGGGGTGGAGTTTAGGGTAGTGAGGGGTTTTAAGGATTCAGGCATGGGTGGAGTTTAGATGTAGAAAGGGGTTTTTAGGGTTCACGGCTGAGTAATTTAGGGTGATGAGTTCTTATGGGTCATGAATGGCTGGTGTTTAAGGGCAGTGAGGGATCCAAAGTAATTTTCTGACACTGTAGAGGGTATAAATATGAAATAGTGTCTCCTGAAGTAAAGCACAGATGTTGGAAAGTGGATTATTGGTAGGGGCAAATGTAGGTCTGCCACTGGCAATAAGGCCACTAACACATGGTAGGACTCAGCATAGGTCTTAGAAAATTATTCCTATGCTCAACCCTTGGTATCTTGGCTGCGAGCAGGCAGGCTTAACTTCAAAGACAGGTATGTAAAGCATTTAAAAACACCAATTCAGTAAATAATTAAGACACCACACATAATAAAAATCAAGCACCAATTTATAAAAATAGGAAATATTTTTATCTTTAAAATGACACCAAAACGACAAAAATCCAATGTAGGGAACCGGAGATATGAATTTTCAAAGATTTAGCAAAATATAGCACTTAGAAGATTATAGCACCATATTGGGATACCTGCTCGCGATAGACCGGGTCAAAGTCAAAGTTTCAGGCCGACCGCGATGGAGCCCTGGGCGGCTACAGCTCGCGGCAGGTCCCGGTCTCAGTTTCTACCTTCACACTTAGAAACTTTTCTGGAGCTTTTCTCCCCGAGGTCCCTCGAAGCTCCCAGCCAGTCTGGATTCGGTGAGGGTTCGCCGGATTGCCTTTCGACGAGCTCCCGGTCAACTTCCCTGGAGCGGACTTAGAAACTTTTTCTTTAGCGCTTCAGCGGGGCAACCCAGGAGCCCAGGCCGACACGCGATGGAAGGCAGGCGGCTTGGCTCTCGCGGTTGCTCCCGGTCACCTTTTCTACGAGCGGACTTAGAAACTTTTCTGGAGCTTTTTCTCGCGGGGTCTCTCGATGCTCTTCATGTAGCCGGATCCGGTGAGGGTTCGCCGGCTTCAGATTTCTTCTAGTCCCGGTCAAACTCTGGAAGTTGGACCGATGGAGCTTCTAGTGGGATGAACCTGGGTGGCTTGGCCGGCTCGCGGTTGAAGGCAGGCGACTTGGCTGACCAGGTTGAGTCGGTCCCTCTATGGAGCTTTTTTTTCAAAGTTCCTCCAAAGTTCTCCAAACTTCTTGAACTTCTTCCTGAAGTTTCTCAAAGGGTCCCAAAGTATCTCAAACTCACTCCAAGGGTTTGGAAGCTCCAAGATGGTCCTTGAAAGTTGAGGACTTCAGTTCCCACAATCCACTTGGACGTCACCCTTACAAATCCACTGGTAGTTCTCCAAGGTCAGATTTAGTTGGTGATGTTCCAGATGAGCTCTTTTAACCTGTAGCTTTCAGGGAGTCCACTCTTTAATTCCTTTTCAGCAAGATAATCCACAGGGCTGTAGTTTCAGATGGTGCAGTCTTCAGAGGTCAGGCCTTAGAATTTGCACAGCAAAACTTCTCAGCTTGGCACAATGTCTTGCTTTCTTCAGTTTCAAGCAGCAGATCTGGAGGGCTCTGCCCCTCTCAGATACTTATTCCAAGTTCTCTGGGTCATGCAGGAGGTCACTCCTGACCAATGGGAGCAGGGTAACTCCTCAAAAATATGACCACATCCTGTAGAGTGTGGCATTATTTTCTCACAGAGTGCATCAAATCTTCCAAAGCCAAAATGGCTGATTTTCCAGCAAGGAGGTAAGAGCTGGCTAAACACACCCCTAGGATGGCTAATTTACTTAGACTCTCCCCCCTGCATCTGCTCATACCTTCCTTAATCCTACCATCTGCCTAAGGTGGGAAGTTCAGAGTTGTAAATGACACTGTTCTCTGCTCTCCTCTTTGATGAACATAGTTTACGACTCCTCCCCTGGCCTGGCATTCCTATGGAACAGCACACTGCCCTGCCAGCAGAGCTGGTTGACCCCAGGGGCTCTTTATCACCTCTTCAAGGCAGCCTGGCTAATCCACTTAACTCTGACCAATCAGGGCAGACCACTGGAAGGCTGAATCTGGACTTACAAACAAGAAAGTCTTATAACTTCTTGTATGTTCACTTTAGGAGAAATTCAACAATATCATATTGTGGAATTTATTAATGCCATTCGAGGAAGTCTTTGAATGGCACTTCTAGCCCTCTCCTATCAAGAGTTATTAATCAACAACTTCCTACCATGTTAACCTATGTAGCAGGGGATTTGCAATGGGAAAAATGACTTGGGCCATTTTTCCAGCACCAGGACTTACAAAAACATATTTTATAAGTACTTTGCTTATATCTACAGGACCCCCACCCCATGGGACAACTAGGGGAGACTTTAGGGGTTCTGAATCTGTAGAAATATTGCAGATCCTCCCTCCACAGTGCTCCTAGCATCAAAGTCGAATTTGGGCAGCACTTTATCACAATGTGGGGAGTGAAATGTGAAATTTCACTTAACCCAGAGCATATAAAACTCATTTTACAAGGGTGTACCTTATAAATATCTCACCCCCCACCCCTGGGATACCTAGGGGAGACCCTGGGGGTTCCTAATATGCCACAACATGGTAGGTTATCCATTTTTAAGTGCCCCAAACTCCATAGTCGAGTTTGGGCACAATTTACTTTTTAAAAGCAGTCCTGGTACCCAGGGCTGCTTTTAAACTGACCTCAGGCTTCAACAGTGCACACATGCAAGTTCAAAAAGAGGAGCTGCTGGCCTCTAAACTGCCATTCCCTAGGGTACTAGGGACTTCTAGGTAGTTTCAATCCCCCTGCCCTATTATATACTAGGGGCTTATAGGGTAGGTCATGCCAATCACAGGGGTACCCTACCATACCATTGTGTACCCTAGTGTATGTAGGTGTTTTAACTGTATTCTACTATGTCTCTTTCAGCATAGCATTGGCCCTGGGCCTGGTTAGACAGAGCCCAGGGTCAGTCAAAGTCAGTCACCACCAGTATCAGTCAGCAAAAAGTTGGGGGGTGCCCAGGGCACAGGATGACTTTGCAACAACGGAAATAAATACCTCCGACAAAAATGATTCTGAAATGAAGACCTGGAACCATTGCATTTACACATAATAAATAATCATTCAAACGCCAATTTTGACCAAAATTACTTTCTATGAATTGGTTTCTACAAAAAAAGTCAATGGCATTCATTCTGAAAATTTCCATAAAAAGTTTAGATAAAATGGTTTCTCAGTAATGGTATTCCATGATATCGTTTTTCTATGAAATCACATACAACCAGACGGCCCTGGTCCTAAAGATGATTATTCAACATGAACTGCAATGCAGAAATGAAACATCAACCAAGAAACATTGATTCAGAATAAACTAAATGTATGGTTTGTACTTCGGTTATAAAGTACTTGACATAACTGTAGTTGCCCAAAAAGGTGAAACAGGTCATTCTTTCTTGGATTCGCTATTGCTCTAACGTATATATTTTATTTACTTGATTTGAATAGATATACTTTCAATATAACCTCTTTTTTCTCTGAGTCTCGTTTAAATGGGACATGGTTTGAGTTGAAAAAAATTATCTTTGATACAGTTAAAGATATTTTAGCATTGCTCTAAGCCTCTCAAGAGTTTTGACAAAGGCAAAACAATCCAAGAGACGCTAATTAATACTTTAATGAGTGCCACTGCGAGTGATCGTTTTCAGTCTTTGACCGGCTTCCCCGAATAATACATGGTAACTCTAATTTTATAAATACCATATCATGATGACATGGCAGACTTTTCTTCTTCACTTTCTTTTTGACTGACGAAGATACAATTAAAGTCCCAGGGACAATGGAAGAATTTTTTCCAAGCACAATGAGGAGTTTTGAGCAGTTTTCTGTCCAGGACAACCGGGTAAGGAAAAAACGGTGGCAGACAAGGCGCTTGAGGGGCCACCCCAAATAAGGGCCAAGAATATAATTTCCAATGGTGGCTGCTCCTTGCAACAGTTTACTAGAAGGCGGAAGCTACAGTCTCTGAAGTCTGGAAAAATCTCCCACAATCCAAATTAGGTGGGCGTACAAGAGGTGTGGGGTAGGAGAGCCGCCAATTTCTGGAAGTTGTGCTGTTACCAACCTGTGTAAATGATGCCTTGTATCTTCATTTAATTACAGACCGTGCACTCCCTCACATATGTTCACATTGGGTTAATTTCAAAATAAAATTCTCATCTATGCTTTGACAATGTAAAAGTCATACGCACAATGAGAAAAATTCAGAAGAACTTCTTTTCACTTGTTCATATGTGTGTTCATTGTGAGCTTTTGGAAGTGCTGGGTGTTATCTTTTGGGTACTTCGGGTAACACTAGGGGGCATATTCACAAGGACTTATCGCCGAGTTATCGCCACCTTAACGCATCAAAAGTGGAGATAGATTTAACGCCCCATTCACAAGCATGTGCAAACTGCAGACATCGCCAGTATTCCCGCGATAACTGCCCCAAAATTTATCTCCACGGGTGACACCACCAACTAACCCTAATGAGATGCAGAGTAGGCGTTCCCGTGCAAAAACTAACGAAAACACCACTACACCACTTTCACAACAAACTGCCAGATCTGCGATGCGAACCAAAAACAGGCGATAAGCCGCGGTAGCAGCAGGGAATGAACACCTGCCTTTTGCTGGTGTTAAGCAGGACGACTACCTGCAGCATGAAAGGGAGCCCAGCCAAGAGCCACATCTGAAGACCCACAGATGCCATGGAGACAATGATCATGCAGCTCGGAGACCCATGAGGGCCACAACACCCACTGCCACCCACCCCAGGCCCGCCACCCCCCCAGGACCCGTCACGCCCCCGCCCCAGAACACCACAGAGGCAGCGTACACAAAGACAGCGGACCCACCTTAAACGCACCAGCCGCCCAGACCCAATGCCAGAGGAGGACATTGCCCACTACAGGCCCAAAAGGACAACCATCACCCGCATCCTGACCCACATCGCCCACCTGCTGATGGTACCAACACAGCGGACAACCAACATCCCTCCGCAGACAAAGCTGCCGGCTGTGCTGCACATGTTGGCCTCTGGTACCTTCAAACCCACAACTGCCAGAGTTGGAGGAGTCTCACAGCCAGCCCCATCCAAGTTCATCACACCTGTCCTGGATGCCATCATCAGCCTGGTACCCCAGCACCTCCACTTCACCCACACTGCGCAGGAGCAGCTGGAGACCAAGCAAGGCCCCTACGCCATAGCTGGATTCCCTCACGTGTCGGGGGCAATCGACTGCACACATGTACCCCTCGTGCCCCCTGCCGACACTGCACACAACTACCGCAACAGAAAGCACACGCATTCCATGAATGTGCAGGCAATAGTGGACCACCCGGGACTCCTCAACAATGTCGTGGCCAACTCCCCAGGCAGAGTGCATGATTCCTACATCGCCCGACAGTCCATCATCAACCAGCGCTCCCAGGATGGCACCTATGGAAATGCAGTGCTCGTTGGTAAGTACCAAATGAACACACCACACACCTCCACCCCACAGTCATGCAACTCACGACACTGGCAATGGGCACGCAGCAGAACTACATGCAACATGCCACACAACATGCCAACCGACCAAACACGATGACACGACTCCATTGGGAACCTGGGCTTGCCATGCACACAACCCAGCCACGGCATGGCACCACAGCCACACAATAGCAGAATGTGAGGAGAGGCTTGGAGCAGGCATGTGCGAGAGCGGCAAGTGACTAATGAATAAGAACCTACCCAATGCCAGGTGTGGAGTGGAGGTGCCGGACGGACTCCAATGTGCAAACCATGGAAATGGCCATGTGGACATTAACTGCTGGTGCATGGAGTGTAGTGGCCAGTGGATGCTACCATGTCCCCACAGGCTGTGGGGCAGAACGCGGAAATGTTGCACGTTACGTCCCCCCCTGTATGCGTGGGCGGAGTGGGTTGGCCCTGCATACGCCAGGCCTGCGTAGGGGTGTGAATAAAAACCCCGCACACTGGGCGTGGTTCTCTTTCGGAATGGCCAACGTGTCTGCCAGGGCGGTGCCTCTCAGCCTGCCACGAGTCCGGCGCCGTGCTCGGCGGGGCCTGCGTCCCTGTGCGCCTGCTGCACCCCGGGCCGCTGGTCCCCAGACCCGCCATGCCTGCCCCAGCGCACCAAGGAGGCTCCGCTCACCTGCCGACACCGGAGTGTGTCAAAGAGGGCCCACCACGTGCCGGTGCAAGCTCCAAGCCCCAGTCCCGCGACCTTTGCAGCCTCTGCAGACCATCGCTGGCCTCCACGACGCTGGCCCACAGTACTCCTTTCTCATTGACATACTCCACCGGCGTACTTCTTCGGCCCAGTTGTTGGCACATGTTGTACTGAGTTGTGAGTTAAGAATGGCAGTGACCCCAAGTCCGTGACAGCGTCCACATCAGTAAACTCCCTCCGATCAGTGAAGGCAAAGTCTGCATCGCAAGCCGACGACACGTGGTGCCACTAACCCTGTTCAACGCAAGCCGGCGACATGTGGTGCCACTAACCCTGTTCAATGCAAGCCGGCGACACGTGGTGCCACTAACCCTGTTCAACGCAAGCCGGCGACACGTGGATGAGGGCTCAGGCCTACACTGCGTCCAAGTAGGTCCCACATGTGGAACTGCGTCCTGCGTCTTGAATGGCAGTAACCCCAAGTCTGTGGCAGCGTCCACATCCCTATACTCCCTCCGATCAGTGAAGCAAAAGTCTGCATCGCAAGCCTGCGACACGTGGTGCCACTAACCCTGTTCAACGCAAGCCGGCGACACGTGGATGAGGGCTCAGTTCTACACTGCGGCCCAGTAGGTCCCACATGTGGAACTGTGTCCTGAGTCTTGAATGGCAGTGACCCCAAGTCCGTGGCAGCGTCCACATCACTGAACTCCCTCCGATCAGTGAAGCAAAAGTCTGCATCGCAAGCACACGACACGCGTCTGTGGGCCCGTGCTGACCGCTGCCCCAGGCCTACACTGCAGTCCAGGTGGACCCATATCCAGCACTAAGTCGTGATTCATGAATGGCAGAGTCCATACCAGAGAACGCACGGAGAGGAATAAGAGGAAGATGCGGCTCAGTCCGGATGAAAGCCGGATCCTCGTCACGGAGGTGACCGAACACTAGCAACAACTGACCTGGTGCCACCAACCCTGTTCACCGCAAGTCCGCGTCCCATGGTGCCACTGAACCTGAACTACGCAGGCCGGTGGGACCATCCAACATAAGCCGGCTACACTCAGTGAATGGCCCCTGCTGACCGCTGCCTCAGGCCTACACTGCGGTCCAGTAGGTCCCACATGTGGAACTGTGTCTTGGGTAAGATATGGAGGAGTCCACACCATTGGACACGCCTCATCTCATGCGGCCTCCCCAATCAGCACTGGTGCCACTAACTCTGTGCGCAATGAGTCATGGGCACTTTCTGGTTGGACTTTGGTGGCGTCTGAGTCCATGGCCTGGGGGTTGTCTGCATCATCATCTTGCTGGGCCGGACTTGGTGTTTGACATGTGTCTGTTCCATTCATCTCCACCATAGTGACTGTTTCTGCGTGGTTCTGCCCTCTGCATCATGCCCTGGGGGTACACCTTCCACTGTCCACCGAGACACTCCGCAACAACCCCCTTTGTCATCTACGAGAACCTGCTCTGCTCTCGTGACCCTGCCCCAGTGCACCGCAAGTCAGCGGCCCATGGCGGTAGGCCCGTGCAGGACGATGTGCATCCGGGGCCACTAACTCTGTGCAGCTCAAGCCATGGGGCCTTTATGGTTGAATGGTTGTGTCCTTAACGATGTACACTGTTGTCGTATTTTGACTGCACCAGGCACTCCATGATGGCTGGTGTACACACACCCCACACACATCCAACACAGGTGTCACTCAACATGTGAGCCTGCTAATAAAAGTGGTCGGGCACACGTGCCCATAGCCATTCACACCATCTAAGCAAGTGTGTCCGTGTGGTCATTATGTCAGCATGATGGGCCCGAGCCCTGCAACATCACAGTGTGCTGTCTTCAGCGGACGATACCATGTCACCTCAGCAGTGGCTGAGACCTTGGACATGTAGCTTCGCCCGCCCCCCCCTGCATGCACAAGCGGCATGTGCTGGTCTGGCGTACGTCAGGTCAGCGCAGGGGTGTGCTGATTCGGCAGGGGGTTCAGGGCGTGGCTCTGGTCTGGCCTTGAGCAGGAAGTGCGGTAAGCGTGTCTCTGTGTTGGAGTGTTATTGCCATCGGGGCCACAGTAGTCGATGTTGCAATGTAGCATGCACCGGGAGGGCGGGCCCGCATGTACGGGGAAATGTAGGAGCACAAGACCGCTCTGGGTCTTGGCTCATGCATGCCAAGTGTTATGTGTATCAGTCCTGCAGCTGCATAAGTCAGATGCCTAGCCTCAATCTCAGCGCGATCACAGCCAGCCATGGACTGTACACCTGTGTCCGCCCTGTCCAGACCATTGGCCTACACTCATGTGGCCGCACAGCCTCAACAGCCAGCTTCACAGTGTTGTTGGCATGCCGCTGGACATGCGCAGACAGGCATGGCAAAGGGGTGCCGTAGGGGTGCACGTGATACAACCGCGCAGCGCACACAAGTGTGGGGGCTCGTGGGAGGGAGGAGCAGCTGTGAGGCAATGTGACACCCAGTGTGGCCGCTCATGTGCCACGTGCTCGGCATATCATCCATGATTCCCAGGGTCGCAGACATCCCACCCCACCCACGACAGGCCTCTGTACATCTCCTGTATGCAAGCAGATGGTGAAGTTACTGTAGGGATGTAAGGTCCTTTGTCTGAACTATCAGGCGGTAGCACATCTGCAGCTCCGAGCTGGGACTTGCAAGTGCCCAGCACCCCCTGACAGATACGATAGCATTTGCTGGTGACTCCCACACTACGCACTGCCCGACGTGAGACCAACTTGTACACATCCCACGCGCAGAAGTCCTTGGTCGTAGTTAGCGTGCGTGAAATGGCCTTCACACGTACTCCCACCCCACCCCAGGCCTGCACCCGTTGCACACAGACACTGCTCATTGCTCTGAGCTGTGGCATTTCATCCACAGAACTGGCACGGGTCAGCACAGTGCCGCTTCAAGCAGAGCCACTGACGCAATGGCAGACCATCCCGGACACATGCACAACTCCAGTCACGTGGACCTGTACCGTGCACGTCTGCTGCATGTACTGGGGGCACTGCCATTGGAAGTGCTGCGGATCAGTTACCGGCTAAACTTCCGCCTTGCCAACGTCACCTGCGTTCCGCCTGTGTTGCATTGTCACTCGTGCATATTCGAGTGGACCATGGATGTCTGCCTCTCCAACGTAACGGTAGCTGACCTGGATTTCGACGTGTGTGTGCGCCCCCTGTTGGCCCATGACCAGGAGTGTCACTGTGATGCCCGTTTATGGCATGCCTGGATGTTTGGCATGCATGCTGGCAACTGGACCTGGGAGATTGTACGAGTCGTCGTGTGCAGTGACCACATTGAGCCGCTCCCCTATTGGGCTTTAGTGCAAATTGGGGCCAGGGGTTGGAGTCAGCACATCTGTCCGGGACAGCTGATGGGTTAGGTCGCCGACATGTTAGATGTGGTGGACAACGAGCTCTCATTGGAAATGTTGGCCTACGCTGCTGCACTCGCGTTCATGGACGAGTGACAAGGTACCTGCAGCCACAACTGAATGTGACCCATTGCACGTGTCCCGACGCCTGGTTGCATGTTGGGGATCTGGTCACATGTCCCAAGACAACAGTGGACATGGCTGCATTGGCCTGGACTCCGGATCCATGCGCGGACAACCAACGTGGGTTGGCACTCACTTGTGTGGGTGATGGACTCCCCCGGGGTGGACATGGGTGCTTCCCAACGTTCCTCATTCAGACATGCTGCTGCATTGGTCTGCATGTCGTGGCACTTCTCTTGGCCGTACTGACACGCAATTGTTGATAAAGTTTCCGCACCTTCACTTGTCTCCAACTGTGATGAGTGTTCATTTGTATGCCAATGTGTGTGTCACGGCCTATCTGGGTCCCTGCCATATGTGCATTGCTACCCCATCAGGGCTCTGGGTTTGTACTTGTGCATTATCATGTCCTTGTTTCGTGCTTTGCCAGATGCGTATGGCCATTTACCGGCCACAAGCGGGTGCATTTGTGTCCTGTGTTCGGTTGTGCAAATGTTGCTGTTTGTGCCACATTGTGTTCGATGTTGTGGTGCTCTGCTTCCTATGTGTGTGTGCTGCATTATGTGTGAGATGTCCCTTCAGCTCTGATTTGGCTCACCCTTCTCCCTTTCAGGCAGTGTGGTTTTCACTTCTGTGCTTGTTCAGTGGTGTGATATTGCCGAGTTGTGTGACTTGTGCTCTTGGTTGGTGTTGTTACTCTTGGGCATGGTTTGTCTGCAGTTGTACTGTGCTTAATTGTGCATGTGTGCCATTGTGCCCATTTCCCCCCGTCCCCCCAGTCCCTGGTCGTTCCTCTCCCTGTTGCTGTTGCGTCTGCTGATTTTGAGCAGTTTCCGGTCCCCGACTCCTGCCACCATCTCCAGACTGATGTGGTGGACACCATTTCCTCCATGTCATCCAGCTCCTGGTGTGGCGCTGGACTCCCACCTCCGGTGTGCATTGCTGCCTTCTGGTTGTTGGCGTGTTTCTGCTTGTTTGTGCGTTTCGCATCATTCCAGCTGTTCTGGTTTTCTTCCATTGTCCTCCTCCGCTCCCCGGCTGCATTCACCTTGTCCACGATGGACTGCCATGTCCAATGTTTTGTTGCCAATGGGGATTGTGGGGTTGTGTACTAGCTCCGGCTGCCTCCATTGTGCTTCGCTGTTGTTTTCTGTTTGGTTTGTCTTCCTTTTTCCTGCTTTTGTTGTGCTTATTCCCGCCTGCCGTGTGTGTGTCGCGGGCCTGGCGCTGCTTATCGCTGCTTTCCTCATCGCGAATGGGCTCTTCGCACGTTTTTTGGTGTTGGGGTTTGTGTTTTTATCTCCGTCGAGGTGGTTGTATCGCGGACATTGGCCGGGTTTCCGGCAGACTATCGCATGGTACCGCCGTTTTGTGAATTCCACGTTAACACTGAGTTATTTTCCCGCGATAGGCTGCGATGTGTAAAGTTGTGTTAACATTTTTTGGAGATGTTTAGCGCACGTTCTTGTGAATATCCCCCTAGGAGAGCCGAGAATGGGCTTTTTTTCTTTCCAAAGCAAGGATGACGGAATGTTAGAAACATGACATGGATCAGTGATCTACCACTTCCAATTCTCACAATGGTAGAGGGAAATCCATTTACCCTCCAGTGTATTTCTGATGCAAGACGGACTGAAATATATAATATGTTATGTTCAATTAAATATCAGGATGATACAAACATCTCGTCATCCAACACAAAAGCGTTTTGGGATTCTGCAGCTACATATAAACCTTGAGGTAAAGTAAAGGTTGTCTTGCATTTCATACTAGCCAAAGGGGTAGTTTTCCATATTTTCGCTTTCTACATATATGTCCGCATATTTAAAGTGTTTTTTTTTCAGTAAGTGGATAAACGGTGACATATCCAGGGGCGTAACACAGGCCCCTGAAACATAGGGGGCCCCTAATACTTCAGGAGCCCCCCCTTTTAATCCAATGCTAATGAATATGTGTGAAATATGGACGAATGAGGGGCCCCTCATTACATTCTGCGTCACCATTTTGCGTTTCGCCACAGGCAATATCGTAAACGTTTACAGAAAATATTCTGACCGACAAACTAATACAGTGTACACGTGCGTGTACAGACGAACTACTGTGGAATAATTCACGTCAGTTACCCCCTCCTCCTGAGTAGCACGTTAATAACGTTTCGTGGAAGGTTCCAGAAGCATGTGTACTGGCATTCTTAAGGGCAGCTCCGAGTATCAGTTCGCCGACGCACAGCTCCTGCAGAGCCGCCGAATAGATTTCAGAAGAGTGGCATTTAAATAATGATGTGTCAATTCCTGTTTTCTCCAGCACTAGCTTGATTTGAGCCGTGACCTCCATATTGGCACTTTGCTAGGTTATTACAACTGGCTGTACTGAAAAAAAAGGTATATTAAAGTTATTTCTCAAAAAAATGTCTTGGTCTCATAACGATTTTTCATCACTAGGAGCTCTGAGGACTGAGCAAGAGTTGTCTTAAATTTACGGAGAAATTAACTGATTTCATTTCTGCCGGCACAGCGACGCCCTCGTTCTCAGTAAAAGTAAATGATACTCTCTTCTCATTTAATTGCGCTGAGAGGATAATAATGGTACACACGGATTCAGCTCATGAAAAACCACGGAGTGAGCTGTCATAAAGGAAGCGACTGCCAACGCAACGACTGAGCAGAACTAAGACCCGAATCAGCCAATCAAACTGACTGATTTAGGGCTTGCTATTCCCTCTAAGCAGCCCCATGTGTTTGCATGGAAAGAGGTCAATATTTGCATTCTGAAAGTGCTGTGCTTGCTCTGTTGCTGATGCTAATTACATGGGGTGCACGCCATTCGTGCATTGTGCACGAGTCACAAACGTTTGTGCTGAAGCAATATAGAAAGTCCCAGGAGCTTATTTTCGTTTCCCTTATATCTTCCACCTCATTCACTAAAATTTGCGCCAAATAACATTTGAGCAGGCTGCTTTCTGAATTAGGCGTCAGTTTTTACGTTGGCACACAATGGGGTAACTAGCACACATAAAAGGGTTTCACGCCCATTTTGTTGCTTTGGCATTTTTTACAGCATTGGACTCACATTTATCACCATAAAAAAACTGGACAGTGCAAGCTCAAGAGGTGAATAAGTACAAATTTATGTTTTTCAGCTAAATTGTTAGTATTGGTAACACGGTTCCAAATACTGTTCCACACATCTTAACACTAATTGATTGTAAGGGTTCAAGTGACCCTATTAGAGATGACGATATGCCATTATAATTCACAAACATTTTCTTATGTGCATCTAGGACATTCAGTGAGTGTCACAACGATGCTTGAGGCATTTGCAGGTTTGTACCAGCGCAAAACACGCCGAATCAATTCGGAGAGTTTGCCTAAATGAGACGCTGCTTGCACATCAGTTCCTACAATACCTTTTTTGAGAGAGAGCAGACAGATAAAGAATGGAGGTTGAAACGCCACTATCAAGCCTGTTAAAAAGCTTGCAATAGACACCAGAGGTTAAAGAAGGAATGTAAATGTAGCCTACACCACAACAGCGAGAACAATTAGTGAATAGGGTACTAAATAGGGCCAAATCAAATAGTTATTAAGAGATTAACAAAGACTGTATACCAACAATGAACCAGATAAAACACTTAGGAAGAGCATTAAAACATTGCATTGAAACGCTAATATATCTACCACCTTTTGTTGACCCCTGGTTGTACAGAAACTATAAATGTAGTGTTATATCTGGTTTATGGTATTGGGCAGCTTTCCTGGAAGATGTGTTGTATCTGGTTTATGGTATTGTGCATCTTTCTTGTTTCTCTCCCCCTGCTGCTCAGCCAGTGTGAAGTATGATGTGTGGAATGTTGGTGTGCATGGTGATGTAATGGAATGTGAGGATGCCTGTGATGTGGAGTGTCAGTTGGAGTATGGGCTGAGCAGCAGGGTGGGGCTAACTACAGAGCTTATTACACCATTCTAAGAACCAAGATGAATAAAACCTTCATCTTTAACCTAATCCTCAGCTACCGGATTTCCTACCTTCTTCGTAACATGTAGGTAATTTAAATATATGCACACACACACTTTTCAGGCAGCCCTCTTCATCAATTGCTCCATTGTTGTGTCATTCATATTTTTCTTACACCGACCCCAGCATAGAGCATGGAGCACAGGGTTTGGCCATTTTAGCCAGTAGGCTTGCACACTGTGAGCGATGGAGTTCTGCTGCTCCACAATGCGAACATCTATACAAAAAGTATCTCCCCTCAGTGTCAGGAACGGCCTTTATATATACACGCATCAGGGGAATAATTCACTATTTAACTTAAGATGGCCTTGTTAGCTTAATAGTGAATTATGCAAACAATGCATGCAAGCAGTGAAGTAGCAGTGTTGGTGAGCTTCCATGTCCATCTTTGAATGGTTTTTACATTTATAAAAAACATAGGTGTGCATGTGCTCATGGACACCTATAGGCAGTCACCTTTGAATATTAATTTCAGGGCAGATAATCCAAAAACAAGGCTGAGGACTCTGAAGACAGCTTGTACAAGTACAATAACAGGGAAGCTGTTTCACCAGAAGTGGAGAGTACCCTAATATAAGGTTTCTCTTTTTCTAAATAATAAAAGGATACTCTAATTTCAGACAATCTTTAGCCTTAATTTAAAATGGAAAGGAAACGCATAGTTATATTTTGAATTGGAAAGGTCAGAACAAATTCATGCAAGTCACATGGACTCAGAACCAAATCAAATGATTCTTGCACAGTGTTTATATTCTGAGACAACACTCAAGCTATAAAAACCTATCATGATGTCATGAAGAAAATAAAGTGAAGCAAAAATTAATGGGGGAATATAGTTGTTGTCAACCCATTACAGATGAAAGAACAAATTGAGCTATTTTCCTATAGAACATTCTAAGGGGCAGATTTACAAGCCCCTTGCGCCGCCGGTGCATTACGTTGCGTGACGCACAGGTGGCGCAGCCTGCCAAGTGATATTTACAAGAAGAGGTAAAGTCACCCTGCGTGACTTAACCTGTGTTTGTAAATATCGCCCCTGTTCACGCAACACTTTGCGTGTTAGGGGCGTGACATGGGTGTTGCTGTGGGTGTTCCCACGCAACACCCATGTCCACTGATGCATTTCCAGATTTACGAGAAATCGTAAATCTGGAAATGCGTCAGAGTGCTACGCCACCCTAGGGGTGGCGTAGCGAGGTGCAACGAGGAGAAATGTTTTCATTTCTCGTCGTTTTTTTTCCTCTTTCAATGCGTGCTGCATTCTACAGCACACATTGGAAGAGGAAATTGTAGGAGAGTAGGATCTGCTTCACATGGGTACCCCCACTTTTTGCTGATGCTTCACTGTTTTTCGACTTTAGTCTGGCTGGGGCCCTGCTAATCAGAACCCCAGCCTAGCTGCTTCCTCTCTAAAATGGTTTCCATGTGCCTTAGGCACATCTCTGATTGGAATCTGAGTGCCCTTATAAGTCCCTAGTATATGGTATACTATGTACCCAGGGCATAGGCACCTCAGAGGCCTACCAGGGGCTGCAGCATGTATTGTGCCACCCCTGGAAGGCCATCCAAAATGACACCACAGGTCTGCTACTGCAGCCTGGGTAAGGTGGTGCATGCACCCCTTACAGTGGTATAGGCTACCTATATCACTACCATTGCACACACATATAAACCTATAAGTCACTCCTATGGCAGGCCTTACCAATCCTGAAGGCAGAGTGCTTGGTTCTTATGTGAGAGGGTGCCCCTGCATGAGCAGAGCCCCTCTACAGCGTTCGGAGTCCCTCCTCTGATGCTGTTTGTGGTACAGCCTGACCATATACTCTTAAGTGCATTATATCCTCACGGTACAATGCTAACTTTGGACTGGCTGCACCAAAACATGTCGTGTTTGGTGTCAAACATCTTGGAATACTACCCCCCGCCAGTCCTGGCGGCGGGGGTAGCATTCCACCCTTCTAGAGGGAGAGACATGTACACACCGGGCTACCCGGTAACTTCTTTCCAGAGCCCTGGCATCATAAAATGGATGCCGCTGCCACAGACACGGGTCTGGCCTCCTGCTGCTGACTGAAACTCCGGCAGGGGTGGCCTGGACAATAGGTTTCCTGTTGCAGGGAGGTGTAACCACCTCCCCAGACAGGATAATGTGTATTGGGGCTGACCGGGAGCACTCTCTGGTGCTCAGAAGTCCTGCACTGGGGGCACCCTTGGTGTCCCTGTGCATATGCCAGTTCAAACCGGTTGCAGGGGCTACCTGCCCCTGCTCTGGCGTGAAACTGGACAAAGGGAATGGGTGTAACCACCCCTCTTCCCTGACCCTCCCATAGGTGGGTCCCCAGAGTATGTCCAACCCCTAACTTGGTATAAGTATGGGACCCCAGTCCTTAGGACTTTAGATTACCCTGGACGAAACTCTGACACTGAATCCTGGACCTTCGATGCTCTACCTGAAGATTAGAGGACTGAAGAATCTCCCTTGGGGTCAAGGAGTGACTCCCCTGCTTGGCAGGCACCTAAGAAGCAATTGCCCGGTCTGCATCGCTGAAGCTCCCGCTGGACGCCGAAGTCTTTGCATCACCAGAGGTAGATTTCCAGACTTCTCCGAGGCTGCCCTGAGTCCCCAGCAAAGCTGAGGCCCGTAGCTGTCGTGGGTAACGTGGAACCATGACCCCTGGACACCAAGTACTTTTGCAAGTGCATCCTCTTCCTGGTCTCCCACAAAGTTGTGCTTTAGGCTCCGAGTAGCCCCCGCCTCCAGCACCAACTGCACCGAAGATCACTGGCCTCCACTCCACGAGTGTCCTGTGAGCCAGCTCCAAGTGCGTCCACTCAAGGCTCCTTTGTGGTTGCTAGTCCATTGGCTAGTGGGCCCTCCCGAAGGCAACTCTTCTTCTGCTTTGGTTTGCCTGGTTGCTCCAGACGTGCCCTGACTTACCTTTGCTGGGTGAGTCCCTCAGACCTTGCTGGTCTGTACCACCGTCCTTCTTCTATTTCCACGTGACTTGCCGTTGCCAAGGCTTGTTGGGTCCAATCTGGTCGCCGACACCCCTGCAGTCGACAAACATCATGGGGCAGCTCGAATCCAGCTCCTGGTTGTCGTCGACGCCTCCTGGACCTTGTGGCTGAAGAGTCAAGACGACTGTCAACCTACCTGAAGCACCCGACATCGGTGGGCATCTGCTCATCGCCTTCCTGGTCACTGGCTAGTGACCCAGACTCTGTCCCCTCTGCTTTCAGGTTCTTCAGATCTTCGATCCACCCTTGGATCCACCCGAACACTTATCGACTTGGTCGCCAGCAGCACTTTGCAGCAGATCGCCATTGAAAACGACGACGAAACCCGACCCCGAAAGACACCTATGCACCCGGCTTCCCTGGGTGAGGTAACTCGAGTACTCCGGTGCTCCCGTGGGTATAGACTCTAGAACAACCTAGTTCTAAAGGGGTTTGCTCCAAGTCCTCCTCTAAGTGTCCTTTTTCTTTAAAACTCCAACCGCGACATTCCCCATAGAAGTCAACGGTGGCTCGCGGCTGTGTTCTCACACTGCACGCGTCCCCCGTGGGTCCCCTGTGTCACTACCTTGGGTGGTTCCTTGAGGGCCAAGCACTTCTACAGGCTCTAGGCCTTGTGTCTAGCTCAGTCGTGGTTCTTATACCACTTTATTGGTATATGGTTTGGTACGCCCCTAGGGCTCAAACGTGTATTTGTGCTATTACTGTTGATAACTGACTTGTAACTTATGTACTTCGAACTCTAGCCTCATAAAGAGACTAGAGGGGTGTGTTTAAGACTAAATACATATATTTTATATATATACCTGGTGTGGTCCTCTTTCATTTGGTCACTCAAGAGATTATAGACTGGTAAAACAAGCTGCTTTACATTCCTTCAAGACTTAGCCTGAAGGCTGCTCTCCATAGCTACCACTAGGATAGCTTTCAATAAAGGTTGTCTTTAACCTATCTCCAATAAGGGGTTGTTTGGACTGGTGCAAGGTGCCCACTATAATTAGTGGACAGCATATACCAGGCCAACTTCTCACATTGGTGGCAGCGGTGGGATTCCAGCTTGCTATTGTTTTACCAGATAATCTCAATTGAATTGATCAACTGAAAACCACTAAGGGTACCTTAGGTACATATAAAACAAGCTTAGGATACAGTAAGTTCTACTGAACTTAGAGTTGTGTGTTAAGGGATAGCACACCCTTTCTACAACTCAAGAGAGTTTAGTAGGCCACACTAGAGTAGGTAGTGCATACACCACACCACACTAGTAATGTCTTCAGGGCCAGGAACCAGTGGGTCCCAGCCAGAAGCCAATGGGCTTCTTCCCTCCAAGTATGATAATCTCCCATTCTTGGAATTGAGAGCATTAAGCACTGCTAGGAAACTGAAGACAGGCAAAAGTGCCAACACCCAACGCCTCATAGAGGTACTCCTGCTGGATGATCTCAGAAGACTACCAGGGTCAGAAGGGGTAGGCAGACAGGGTGGGGCAGAAGATGAGGAAGGGGCCAGGGATGAAAATAACCAGGACCCAACCTCTGAAACTGGCCAGGAAGGTGACAATGACCTTGACCTGGAAAATGCAGCTACTCCTGAGGATGAGGAGGAGGATCAGAATGACCTCCCCTTTGTCCCCCCAGGAAGAGTTGTGAGTGTGCCCAGAAGGCCTAGATCTCCTTCTCAGGAGTCTAACCACTCTGACACCTCAGTAGGGACCTCTGTTTCCTCTCATAGGAGGGAATCCTCCAGTGAGAGGAAAGAGAGACTGCTCAAGTATGGAGAAGCTCAGTTGAGACTCAGAAGAGAGCAGTTGGCTATAGACAGGGAGTCCCTAGAGCTTGAAAGGCAAAGAAAAAAGATGGGACTAGAGTCCCATGGTGGCAGCAATTTCCCCAGAGATAGGGAAAGGTCTTATGACCATAGAAACCTGAGCAAGATTGTCCCTCCCTACCAGAGTGGGGATGACATCCACAAATGGATAACTGCACTGGAGAGGGCCTGTAAAGTACAGAGGGTCCCTCAGGAGCAGTGGGCAGCAATCTTGTGGCTCTCCTTTGCAGACAAAGGTAGAGATAAGCTCCTCACTGTTAGAGAGGAGGATGCTGACAATTACAAAGTCTTGAAGAGTGCTCTGATTGATGGGTTTGGCCTAACCACTGAACAATACAGGTTAAAGTTCAGAGATACCCAAAAAGCACAGACTCAAGACTGGGTGGACTATGTGGATTGTTCTGCTAAGGCTCTGGAAGGTTGGTTGATGGGCAGTAAGGTATGTGACTTCACAGGATTGTACAATCTTATCATGAGGGAGCAGATTCTTAATAACTGTCAAAATCAGCTGTTGCATCAGTACCTGGTGGACTCTGATCTGACCTCTCCCCAAGAATTGGGAAAGAAGGCAGACAAATGGGTCAGAACCAGGGTGAGGCAGAAGGTACAGAACCAAGGTGGTGACCCTAAGAAGCAAGATTCTAAAAACTCTGATAAGGGTGGGGAGAAGGGTAAAGACCAGAAGTCTTCACAAGGCCCCCAAAAATCTTCTTCAGGTGGGGATTCACAGTCTAACAAGGGAAAAGGCCAAAAGAAACCATGGTGCAAAGTCTGTAAGCAAAAGACACACTGGACCAGTGATTGCACCAAGTCCAAAGACTCTATTCCAGCCCCCACCAATGCCCCTAAGGCACCTGTTCCCCCTAGTGCAGTTACAATTGGTGGTGGGAGTACACAGGCCAAGGGTTTAGTAGGGTTGACCCTGGGTAATGAGATGAGCTCTGGCCTAGTCAGAGAACTCACTCAGGCTGTCCTAGTCTGTGATGGAGGCATGGATGTGACCTCCTCTGTGAGTCCCAGTAATCTGGGCAAGTACAGGCAACAGCCCTTAATCAATGGAAAAGAGGCTTTGGCATTTAGGGACACAGGGGCAAGTGTCACCATGGTGACACAAGACCTTGTGGATCCTGGGCAGATTATACTTGGTGAAATGTACCAAGTGACCAATGCTAGCAATGTCAGAACAGACCATACTCTGGCAGTTGTTAACTTCTCCTGGGGAGGGGTAACTGGCCTTAAGAAGGTTGTGGTGAGTGCAAACCTACCAGTGGAATGCTTGCTTGGCAATGATCTTGAAACTTCAGCTTGGGCAGAAGTGGAGCTCAGGACCCATGCAGAAATGCTGGGGATCCCTGCAGATGTGTTTGCTGTGACCAGGTCACAGAGCAAAATGTCTAACACTGAACAGGCCTTGGATCCTGGAAAAATGGACCAAGTGCCATCCAAGAGGAGGAGTAGTAGGGTTAAGGCAGTGCCTTCCCCCTTGGCTCAGAAGGAAGATCAGTCTCTTGAGGGGGATGATCTCAGTCCTGAGGAAGGAACTGTCCCAGAGGAGCTTGAGCCTGACCAGGTTGAGTTCTTGGGGACAGGGGGCCCTTCCAGGTCAGATCTGAGCCAGGAGCAGCAGAGCTGCCCCTCTCTTGAACCCCTCAGACAGCAAGCTGCTGCTGAGGCTGCTGGGAATGCTAGTGGTCCCCATAAAGTGTATTGGGATGATGGACTCTTGTACTCAGAGTGTAGAGACCCCAAGCCTGGTGCCACCAGGAGGTTGGTTATACCTCTGAAGTTCAGGGGCTTCCTATTGACCCTAGCCCATGACATTCCTTTAGCAGGTCACCTGGGCCAGAACAAGACTTGGGACAGGATTGTCCCTCACTTTCACTGGCCCCACATGTCTGAAGACACCAAGGAGTTTTGTCGCTCCTGTGTAACCTGCCAGGCCAGTGGCAAGGCAGGTGGCACTACAAAGGCCCCCTGATACCACTACCTGTGGTGGGGGTTCCCTTTGAGAGAGTGGGGATTGATATTGTTGGTCCCATGGATCCCCAAACAGCATCTGGGCACAGGTTTATCCTGGTGGTGGTGGACCATGCCACTAGGTACCCAGAGGCTATTCCCCTTAGGACCACTACAGCACCTGTGGTGGCAAGAGCCCTCCTGGGAATTTTCTCAAGAGTGGGCTTCCCTAAGGAGGTTGTATCAGACAGGGGTGCAAACTTTATGTCTGGATACTTGAAGGCAATGTGGAAGGAGTGTGGAGTGACTTACAAGTTCACCACACCCTATCACCCACAATGCAATGGTTTAGTTGAGAGATTCAACAAAACCTTAAAGGGCATGATTAAAGGGCTCCCAGAAAAGCTTAGGCGAAGATGGGACATACTCTTGCCCTGCCTTTTATTTGCATACAGGGAGGTGCCTCAAAAGGGGGTTGGCTACAGCCCTTTTGAACTTTTGTTTGGTCACCCTGTCAGGGGTCCATTGTGCTTGGTGAAGGAAGGATGGGAGTTACCTCTCAAGCCCCCAAAGCAAGACATAGTGGACTACGTACTTGGTCTCCGCTCCAGGATGGCTGAATACATGAAAAAGGCAACTAAAAACCTTGAGGCTAGCCAGGAACTGCAAAAAGCCTGGCATGACCAAAAGGCTGTACTGACTGTTTACCAGCCAGGACAGAAGGTGTGGGTGCTGGAGCCAGTGGCCCCAGCAGCTCTCCAAGACAAGTGGAGTGGACCCCATACCATTGTTGAACAGAAGGGTGAGGTCACCTATTTAGTATACCTAGGAACACCCAGGAGTCCCCACAGGGTTCTCCATGTCAACAGATTGAAACCATATGTGGACAGGGCAGACATGGGCTTGCTCATGGCTACTGATGAGGGCCAGGAGGATGAGAGTGACCCACTCCCTGACCTGCTCTCACAGAACCCTGATGATGGGTCAGTGGACGGTGTAGCCTTGGCAGGCAGCCTCACTGCTCAGCAGCAAACTGATTGTAGACAAGTGCTCAATCAGTACAGACATATGTTCTCTCTGACTCCAAGTCAGACCACCTGGTGCACTCATGAAGTGGACACTGGGGACAGTCTGCCTATTAAAAATAAGATTTATAGGCAACCTGACCATGTCAGGGACTGTATCAGGACAGAAGTCCAGAAAATGTTGGATTTGGGAGTTATTGAACCCTCAGATAGCCCTTGGGCTAGTCCAGTGGTCCTTGTGCCAAAACCTCACACCAGTGGTGGGAAAAGAGAGATGAGGTTTTGTGTGGACTACAGGGGTCTCAATGCAGTCACTAGGACTGATGCCCATCCAATACCTAGGGCAGATGAGCTAATAGACACTTTGGCCTCAGCCAAGTATCTAAGCACATTTGACCTGACAGCTGGCTACTGGCAGATCAGACTAGCTGATGATGCAAAGCCAAAAACAGCATTCTCAACCCCTAGTGGACATTATCAATTTGTGGTAATGCCCTTTGGTCTGAAGAATGCACCTGCCACTTTTCAGAGGTTGGTGAATACAGTCCTTACAGGTCTGGAGGCCTACAGTGCAGCATATCTAGATGATATTGCTGTCTTTAGCTCCACCTGGGAGGATCACCTGGTCCACCTCAGAAATGTTTTGGAGGCCCTGCAAAAGGCAGGCCTCACTATCAAGGCCACCAAGTGCCAGATAGGGCAGAGTCAGGTTGTGTACCTGGGCCACCTTGTGGGTGGAGGCCAGGTTCAACCATTGCAGAGCAAAATCCAGACCATCATGGACTGGGTTGCTCCAACTACCCAGACTCAGGTGAGAGCCTTCTTAGGCCTGACTGGGTACTATAGGAGATTTGTCAAGGGGTATGGATCAATAGTGACACCCCTGAATGACTTAACTTCCAAGAAAATGCCCAAAAAGGTTCAGTGGACAGCTAGCTGTCAAAAGGCATTTGATGACCTGAAGCAGGCCATGTGCACTGCTCCCATTCTCCAGAGTCCTGATTACTCCAAGAAGTTCATTGTCCAAACAGATGCATCTGAATTGGGGGTAGGGGCTGTACTGTCACAATTGAATGATGAAGGTCAGGATCAGCCAGTAGCTTTTATTAGCAGAAGGCTGACCCCTAGAGAGAAACGTTGGTCAGCCATAGAGAGGGAGGCCTTTGCTGTGGTTTGGGCTCTGAAGAAGTTGAGGCCATACTTGTTTGGTACTCACTTCCTTGTTCAAACAGACCACAAGCCCCTCCTATGGCTAAAACAAATGAAGGGTGAAAACCCCAAACTGCTTAGGTGGTCCATTTCCCTACAGGGGATGGACTTTACAGTGGAACATAGACCTGGGAGTAACCATGCCAATGCAGATGGACTCTCTAGGTACTTCCACTTAGAACATGAAGACTCAACTGGTCAAGGTTAGTTTAATGTCCCTACGTTTGGGGGGGGTTGTGTAGGAGAGTAGGATCTGCTTCACATGGGTACCCCCACTTTTTGCTGATGCTTCACTGTTTTTCGACTTTAGTCTGGCTGGGGCCCTGCTAATCAGAACCCCAGCCTAGCTGCTTCCTCTCTAAAATGGTTTCCATGTGCCTTAGGCACATCTCTGATTGGAATCTGGAGTGCCCTTATAAGTCCCTAGTATATGGTATACTATGTACCCAGGGCATAGGCACCTCAGAGGCCTACCAGGGGCTGCAGCATGTATTGTGCCACCCCTGGAAGGCCATCCAAAATGACACCACAGGTCTGCTACTGCAGCCTGGGTAAGGTGGTGCATGCACCCCTTACAGTGGTATAGGCTACCTATATCACTACCATTGCACACACATATAAACCTATAAGTCACTCCTATGGCAGGCCTTACCAATCCTGAAGGCAGAGTGCTTGGTTCTTATGTGAGAGGGTGCCCCTGCATGAGCAGAGCCCCTCTACAGCGTTCGGAGTCCCTCCTCTGATGCTGTTTGTGGTACAGCCTGACCATATACTCTTAAGTGCATTATATCCTCGCGGTACAATGCTAACTTTGGACTGGCTGCACCAAAACATGTCGTGTTTGGTGTCAAACATCTTGGAATACTACCCCCCGCCAGTCCTGGCGGCGGGGGTAGCATTCCACCCTTCTAGAGGGAGAGACATGTACACACCGGGCTACCCGGTAACTTCTTTCCAGAGCCCTGGCATCACAAAATGGATGCCGCTGCCACAGACACGGGTCTGGCCTCCTGCTGCTGACTGAAACTCCGGCAGGGGAGGCCTGGACAATAGGTTTCCTGTCGCAGGGAGGTGTAACCACCTCCCCAGACAGGATAATGTGTATTGGGGCTGGGCGGGAGCACTCTCTGGTGCTCAGAAGTCCTGCACTGGGGGCACACTTGGTGTCCCTGTGCATATGCCAGTTCAAACCGGTTGCAGGGGCTACCTGCCCCTGCTCTGGCGCGAAACTGGACAAAGGGAATGGGTGTAACCACCCCTCTTCCCTGACCCTCCCATAGGTGGGTCCCCAGAGTATGTCCAACCCCCTAACTTGGTATAAGTATGGGACCCCAGTCCTTAGGACTTTAGATTACCCTGGACGAAACTCTGACACTGAATCCTGGACCTTCGACGCTCTACCTGAAGATTAGAGGACTGAAGAATCTCCCTTGGGGTCAAGGAGTGACTCCCCTGCTTGGCAGGCACCTAAGAAGCAATTGTCCGGTCTGCATCGCTGAAGCTCCCGCTGGACGCCGAAGTCTTTGCATCACCAGAGGTGGATTTCCAGACTTCCCCGAGGCTGCCCTGAGTCCCCAGCAAAGCTGAGGCCCATAGCTGTCGTGGGTAACGTGGAACCGTGACCCCTGGACACCAAGTACTTTTGCAAGTGCATCCTCTTCCTGGTCTCCCACAAAGTTGTGCTTTGGGCTTCGAGTAGCCCCCACCTCCAGCACCAACTGCACTGAAGATCACTGGCCTCCACTCCACGAGTGTCCTGTGAGCCAGCTCCAAGTGCGTCCACTCGAGGCTCCTTTGCGGTCGCTAGTCCGTTGGCTAGTGGGCCCTCCCGAAGGCAACTCTTCTTCTGCTTGGGCTTGCCTGGTTGCTCCAGACGTGCCCTGACTTACCTTTGCTGGGTGAGTCCCTCAGACCTTGCTGGTCTGTACCACCGTCCTTCTTCTATTTCCACGTGACTTGCCGTTGCCAAGGCTTGTTGGGTCCAATCCGGTCGCCGACACCCCTGCAATTGACAGACGTTGTGGGACAGCTCGAATCCAGCTCCTGGTCATCGTCGACGCCTCCTGGACCTCGTGGCTGAAGAGTCAAGACGACCGTCAACCTACCTGAAGCACCCGACATCGGTGGGCATCTGCTCATCGCCTTCCTGGTCACTGGCTAGTGACCCAGACTCTGTCCCCTCTGCTTTCAGGTTCTTCAGATCTTCGATCCACCCTTGGATCCACCCGAACACTTTCGACTTGGTCGCCAGCAGCACTTTGCAGCAGATCGCCATTGAAAACGACGACGAAACCCGACCCCGAAAGACACCTATGCACCCGGCTTCCCTGGGTGAGGTAACTCGAGTACTCCGGTGCTCCCATGGGTATAGACTCTAGAACAACCTAGTTCTAAAGGGGTTTGCTCCAAGTCCTCCTCTAAGTGTCCTTTTTCTTTAAAACTCCAACCGCGACATTCCCCATAGAAGTCAACGGTGGCTCGCGGCTGTGTTCTCACACTGCACGCGTCCCCGTGGGTCCCCTGTGTCACTACCTTGGGTGGTTCCTTGAGGGCCAAGCATTTCTACAGGCTCTAGGCCTTGTGTCTAGCTCAGTCGTGGTTCTTATACCACTTTATTGGTATATGGTTTGGTACGCCCCTAGGGCTCAAACGTGTATTTGTGCTATTACTGTTGATAACTGACTTGTAACTTATGTACTTCGAACTCTAGCCTCATAAAGAGACTAGAGGGGTGTGTTTAAGACTAAATACATATATTTTATATATATACCTGGTGTGGTCCTCTTTCATTTGGTCACTCAAGAGATTATAGACTGGTAAAACAAGCTGCTTTACATTCCTTCAAGACTTAGCCTGAAGGCTGCTCTCCATAGCTACCACTAGGATAGCTTTCAATAAAGGTTGTCTTTAACCTATCTCCAATAAGGGGTTGTTTGGACTGGTGCAAGGTGCCCACTATAATTAGTGGACAGCATATACCAGGCCAACTTCTCACAGAAATCACCTCAATTGATTGTTTTTGTGCAGGAAGGTGCTCCTTCCTGCACAAAAACAATCTCCCCACGACGCAGGCATCCTTGCACCATGGTGCAAGGGTGCCTGCGCATGGCAGCAGTTTGTGTGCCAGCGCAGGGGGAAGCACAGAGATGCGACATATTGTTGTAAATATGTCACATCCCTGTGCTTTGAAACTAACGCAGAGCGGCACAGCAAAATGACTTGCGGCACCGCTCTGCGTTAGTTTCTTGTAGATCTGCCCCTAAGGATCCAGCAAAATGTATATGAAGAGATAATCTTGGGCTCACTGGGAGTGTAACTGGTAAAAGTCTGCCTTCAAAAATTCCAGGCAGTCTAGTGCTGTCTTCATAATGAAGGGTAGGAAGCAGCACTAAATTGTAAACCTCCTGAGTGTGGACTTTTCTGTCTATATAATCTTCCAGCACAAACAAAGGGGAAACCCACTGTTAGACCGGGCATCCTTGGCGTGGTTTCCTCTTTTTTTTTGCCTCCACCTACTGCATTTTTGAGTGTATGCTGGACTTCTTTTTTATTGGTTTGTGTACTCTGGGCACTTTACCACTGCTGATCAGTGCTAAAGTGCAAGTGCTTCCTGTGTAAATTGTGATTATGATTTGTTGTCCTTAATTGGCTTATTTGATTTACTGGTAAGTGCCTAGTAAAGTGCACTGTCTGTGCCCAGGGCCTGTAAATCAAATGCTACTAGTGGGCCTGCAGTACTGGTTGTGCCACCCACATGAGTAGCCCTGAAAATGTGTCTCTGACCTGCCATTGAAGTGTCTGTGAGTGCAGTTTTAAACTGCCATGTCGACCTGGCAAGTGCACCCTCTTGCCAGGCTGTAACCTTCCCTTTTTCTGCATATAACGCACCCATAAGGTAGATCCAAGGTAGCCCCATGGGCAGGGTGCAGTGTATGTGAAAGGTAGGATATGTACTGATGTGTTTTACATGTCCTAATAGTGAACTACTGGTAATTTCGTTTTTCACTAATTCAAGGACTATCTGCCCCATAGGTTAACATTGGAACTGCCTTATAACCCCTTACAAGTGTAACTTTCAATTGGGAAGAGATGGAGATTTGGAGTTTGGGTTCCCTGAACTCAGGATTTAAAAACACATCTTTCTGTGAAAGTGGTTTTTAAATTGTGTGTTAGAAAATGCCACTTTTAGAAAGTGGGATTTTTTCTTGCTTTACCATCCTGTGCCTCAGTCTACCTGTGGAATTCACGTCTGGTTTAGACTGACAGTTGGGCTGTTTGTGCCTTCACTCTAGACAGTCACACAAAGGGAGCTGAGGTGTGCCTTGCATATCCTGATTGCCCATCACCAGGCTGATGGGCCTTCCTGGGCTAGAGTGGTAGTAGGAGTTGTCATTGACACCTGAATAGGGCTGTGCCTGTCCTCTCACAATGCTGTCTCAACCCCTTGTAGTGTGTCTGGAACCAGAACAGGGCAAGGCATGATCTGTGCACTACAAAGACTATCCTGTGAAGTATGCCTACTTCAAAGGCCAGAAGGGGTTACAAGTATTGGACCTATAATCCTAGACTTCTAGAACACTTATGGATCAAGAGGAGACTCTTCCAAGAGGAAGAGTTGGAGTGCTGTCAGGAGCAGTACTGCCCCTTGCTGTGTTGCTTTGCTGGGTTGGCCTGCAGTGGCTGCTACTGCCTTGGCAAGTACAAAGACTGGACTTTGCTGTTTTGTATCCTCCTTGAGAAGATTCTCCAAGGGCGTGTGTGTGCTTGCCTCCTGTTAAGAAGTCCCAGGGCCATCAAAGACTTCACCTGCAGCATCCCTGAACTCCACTGCTGAGAGTTCTGACCTGCCATGTGGTGCCAGTTCCAGTTCTGGGCCCTTGGAAGTGGTTCTGCTGCTTCAAGACTTGAAAATGCATGCTTCGCCCTTCCAGTGCTGTTTTTCTCACCACAAGCTTGCGGTGCGGTCAAAAAACCAACGCATTGCGGCTGGAAAATTGATGCAGCGCCTGTCTGAGGCCTGAAGAACCACTGTAGCCTAAGTCCAGAGCACCGTGTCTCCGACGTCCAAGACACCCGCTCCGACTCCGGCGCAGGTCCTGCTGTGCAGTTGAAAGAATCAACGCAGCCTATGTTTCCATGCATCGCACCTGTGCACCAAGTTTCCAACGCATCACCCAGCAGACCAGAACTGTCTTCGGATTCTGACGCTTTGTTTCTCCTCACAGTAAGGAATCAACGCAACACTTCTCCTGCGTGCAGCAGAACTGATGCCTCCATTCCCCTGGGACTCCAGAATCGACACATTGCTGTGGTTCCCGATGTTTCTCTTTGTTTCGGCTGTTTTTCCACTTGGATTTTGATGTATCAAATGTACTTTGTGCTAAAATCACTGCATCCATAGAGTTCTATAGACAGAATTGCTTAAACCCTTAAAAAGTGATATCTTGAGTTCTGTTATGTGGATTTTTGTTGTTTTGGTCTTGTTTGATATAGATAAAGATTGTTTATTTTCTTAAATAGGTGTGGTGTCCATTTGTAGTGTTTTCCCTGTGTTACTGTGTGTTTTATGTACAAATACTTTACACATTGCCTCTGAGATAGGCCTGGCTGCTTGTGCCAATCTACCAAGGGGGTGAGCAGGGGTTATCTTGGGTGTGTAATTCCCTTACCCTGACAAGAAGGAAGGGTCCCTACTTGGACATGGTGCAAACTACTGCCAACTAGAGACCCCCATTTCTACCACCCACCGATTGCCACAGGGATGTGCATTTGAAGAGCCATAGTCTGTATGTTTCGATCCATTATAGGCTGTTGCTAAGCAAATTTGGGGACAGAGTTACCAGGTAGCAAAACTAGTTTAGGTCAGTTCTTTTATTCTCTATCTTTACGGGATACAAATGAGAATTGCCCTGATCTTTCCAGATGGGTTTCAGAGCTTCAGGGAATAAGTAAAATTCAGGTTGCATGTACATAAAATGTAAATGGAATGTTGAAACTACATCTTGTACTGCAGCCATCTCATCCTCACAGAAAACATTTTATAGTTGAACTTTTAAATATGCATCACTTAACATAAGCACAGAGCACACACTACATGCAACAATCCACAGCACATGATCGTAAAAGAGAAGAAACCTTGTTATGGGAGACCGTGAAATTTCCACCCTCCATATCAGAGGTACAGGTAAAAAGTATTTTGTTTCTGCAATGTTGTTCAAATAATCAGTTCTAATAGCTGCTTAAGGAGGGACGAATACTCACGATCACTATGGATGTGGGTAGACCGTGGGTGTAGCTTTGTTCAGTGAAGGCTTGTGCTATGCTAAAAAGAGCCTATTTACAAACTGCATTTCGTAGTACGTTTAGTAGTACTAGAATAGTTCTACTAACATAGTACAAAATGTTATCCAAGATGCAACATGCAGGGGTTTACACCTCCACTTCTCCAATTTTTTCCGTGGAGATCTCCTCGCATCCCCGACTGCCGATATAAGTATACATTTTAGTAGTAAATGTGAGAGGGATGGGAAAATAGCTGTAAAATGGGGAATATTTATAACTAAATGGGAGGAGTTTAGGGAGGAGTAAGGAAGGGTTAAGGAAGGGCTAGAGAGGGGTTTAGCTAGAAACATGCATCCACCCACAAAACAGTAAGCCCATTCCTGCTCACAGACTGCACTTTTTTAGTTAGTCCAGTTACAAAAAGACCCACAACAGTTGTAAATGTACTCCAGCTCAGAGCTTGCGTAACCACATATGGCTAACCACTGATATTGCAAATGATTATTATAGGAAATAATGGCGACAGGGACTTAAAATAAAAGCCCATAGGAACTTATATTAAATTAACATATTTTAACTTTTAAAAAATATGAACAAATGTAATTTAATGTTAAAAAAATATATAGAAATAAAATGTAAATGCTAGTTTATTATGAAATATGTTAATAGCCTTAATCTAAATGTATCCTTAATGCAGCTTTATTTAAAAAAAAATACATTGTGTTTACTCAATTCTATATATACCAAATATATCTATATTACTACAAAATAAATAAATATACATTTTATATTTAAAAATTAAGTTAATAATGATGTAGGATTTGTTAATCTACTTTAAAATAAAATACATTACATTAATTTACATTGATAATTAAATATTAAATATTTTTGCTAATTTATTTACTAATTTATTTTTAGTTTAACAAACCTTTAACTTTTTCTCTATAAATGGTGCATAGCCAAAAGTAGCAAGGTTAATCAAAAGTTAATCAAAACGTGCATGTGTAGATTTACTCATGTGTGTTTACTTTTGTGAATTACACCCGTTGTGTTTACAAACATGATAATACTGTTGAAGCCTAATTGGAACACACATGCAAGGAAGTACATGTTACCATGTACAATAGGATCATCATGAACGAGTTCAGCGGTTGCCTTTTAATGTGAATATTATGGTACAAGTCATAAAAAGCAACATTGGTTTCCGATTGAACTGACTGCTCTCGGTCAAATGGACCAGAGAGAACTACCCTGAATACAAAGTTGTATCATCCTTGTTTATGTTTTAAGGGCTTCCTGTTTGCATCCAATCTTCCCTTTCAAAGACCCATTAATCAAGTGTATTGAAGTGATATGTGAAAAGTGAAGAATAGATAAACCCACACAATTCAAAAACTGCAAAATGAAAAAGGGGCAGTTCAATTCTCAAATGTGGAGATATAATATTTGTGGAGCCAGCTCCTGAATGGCGTGAAGTGGTGTAGGGCTAAAACACACTAGAAAGAAGATGTTTGAACACAAGTTGGACCTATGGGTGTTTGGCTGACCTCCTGGGGAGTAGAGTGCTTAAAGGGAGGTGATGGATTTGTGTAGATGGTAGTGAAATAAGTATAAGTCCCCCCAGCTTGCTCAACCTTCATTGTGCACAAAGAGCTTGGGGTTGAGTATGTGAAGGACAGCATCAAATGCTCCCACCTTGCGTTGTGGTGTGCAATCTGGTCAAATACGCATGCTGGCTTTAGTAGGGAGGTCATATCTGACTGTGTCACTTATGATAAGGGTCTGAAAATCCCTTGGCTCCAATATGTTAAGAGTGAAATGACTGAGGCCTGAACTTTTCTATAACCCCACTGCTGTGCCTAAATCCGACCTTGCCTGGGTCAAGAAGTCATTGAAACATATGAAACACCGACATATAGAGGAAACTGAGATCCTAAAGTCAACTGTCAGGGATTATGTCAAGCTCCAGACCACCCTTATAGTGGAGCCGTGTTTAGAATTGATTGGTAATACTTGGGACAGAGTCCTTTTAACGAGATTCCGACTTGGATTTGTGAGGGGGACACCTGGATTTCGAAGTGGGCCAATTTAATCCAAGCAAAGTGTTAATCCGCCCATGTGACCAGTTCTCCCCCAAGAGCTTGTTCCATTTTACCCTCTTTTGTCACTTTTATATTGCTTACACTAAGATGTTTTTAATTCCCATTTTATGAAAGAGTGGTTTGAGAAGATGTGGTGAGGCCTTGATATACTTGCAACAGCTAAACTCCTCTACCCTCTGTATTAGGGTTTCTGTTCTTTTAAAGTGCGCCATTGCAAAAAGAAAATCAATGTTATTTTAGATTTTAATAATCTTGATTATACAGGGAAGATATATCATTAAATGCGTAATTTTGGGCCAGATTGACAGTTGGGCTTGCATTTACTCTAGGAAAATTACTCCTATAGGACGATCTCCATGGTTATTTTATCTAAATGTTTTTTAACCAATGTATTAATAATTTTAAGACGTGCCTTTTATATTTGTTTTATGTATACTCATAATTTATAATGATGTGAATACATTTGAGTTATTTCTGTATTGTGCTTTTAACAATGCTTTTTGTTGCGGAAATAAAGCTTTTTGATTTATTGATTGAAGTATTGATATGGATGTGTAAAGAAGTATGATTCAGGCTTTGCTTCCTAGTAGGGTGGTAGATTCTGATATATGCACAAAGAGAATTTTGCACCCCAATGTTTTCCAATGACAGATTTCACCTGATTAAACAGATAGAGGGAAAAGGCCTTGTAAAAAGGCAAAATGTGGATTTTAAGGCAATAAATATAAAATCTGCATGTAATGTTTCTTTTGAAGTGCAGAACTCAGAATAGGAGGTATGGATTTCACCCTGTAAATAGCAAATGCCAGGTTATAAGTATTTTTCAGGTGAGGTCAAATCTGTACCCTATTGCGCCCTATTGCCCCTTAAAGTACATAGAATCTGTGCCTTATAATACCTATTTTCCCCATACACAGGGCTATAATCTGTTTTGATCGCAAACATACATAGCTCAAGATAAAAATGAAATGGATGTGGGATGAGGGGAGAATTGTTATAAAATAGTTAGAGCTGCTACTTTGATTATTTTAAAGAAAGATTTACTCTTGAAAAGGGCATTTGTTATAATGTAGTAGGTTTGCATGGACAGTTACTTGATTCCTGACAGCCTACAGGGATTCAACGAGCTACTGACATTTGATAGAACGGAAGCCAAATGTTCATCTAACAAGATGCCTTATGCGATTCTAGAATACTAATAAAACGTACATGAAGAAGTAATTAGGAAAAGCTAGATCTAACATTTATTTCATGTTTCTGTGTTATCCATGTAAGATGATCACAAACCACAGGACAGAGACAGTGAATGATGCTGCTGTCCAACAGCCAGTACAAGCTGATAGTTTGTTTTGTTAGAGAGAAATGCCCCATCAAATATAGGTAACATTCCACTTCCTGTTTGGATATTCCCTTTTGCATTTGTTTCATGTACACATGCTGGTCCTGCTGGGCATCCTCTAGCCCTGGAGTAAGCCACCACAAAATCCAACTCCCAGGTAGGATCAGCCAGGCCCATAGCCAGTAGTATATTTTTTGAGGGGCATGGCCCCCAGCTGTGACCAAACATTAAAGCTGTGCTCTCTAGCTGCATTCCTTACCAAATACTGGTTGCACTACTAAATACCGACCCACAGAATATCGGGGTATGCGAATATCGAGGACAGAATATTTAAAGATAAGTGTTTGTAGGGAAGTATAGATTTACTACTCCTGACGCCACATCTAAATACCTTGAAGGTATATATATTATGTACATACATAAATGTGCAGTTAGGTATAGAAAAACTATACTTACCTGTCAATATTTTGGATTCAATATTAAGTCCTTGATATTCTGTGCCATTGATATTCTGATTTCGATATGAAGGTGCACAACGTGTGATTCGGTGTGAAGGAATATGTGGATTTTCAAAAGTACATATTAAAGCAAACCCAATCAACTTTTCACAACCCAACTTTAAATTATATCAATTAGATAAGATTTAAAGTAGAAGTGTCTAAAGTAGTAAATTAGGCTGACTCACAGCTCTGTGGGTTTTCTAAACAGTGCAAGCTTTGTGAAATGCAAAGCTTATCAAGTTCCTTTTTTATTCTTTTTTTAATAAAAATAAGCTTGTCTCACCTCAGAACCCTCCCTCTCACACCTATTACCTCAGGTGGTGAATGTCCAGCCTCCACACTTCAAGTTTTTTTCTGAAGGATGTTTTACCTGGGACATACTGCATCAGGAAATACTCATACCTGGAAGGCCTAAAAGGATACATTTTACCTATCATAATTTAGGAAACTCCCTCTGCTTCATAAAGCGTGGAGTTTCCTAATTCCAGACAACTTTGTAAGTGAAGTTTTAATTTGACTTGCCACTAATTCAAAATAACCTTACAGAGAGCTGAGAAATTAGTGGTGCACAGTGTGTTTTGAACATTTGAGGGATGCAACCATAGTGAAAACTATATGGAATTTAAAATGGCATTTTCCAGGGGAAGTTGAGAAGGTTCCACAATTAATTTCACTGTAAGGATGTGACAAAAGATGGATAGCTCAATTACATTTCATCAGAAGCACCAATCAAAACTGCATGGACCTGAAGCAGGCTACGACATTGGCATATACCCCTCATAGTTACAGGCAGGTTGTGTGAAAATTGTTGTACAAAAGGAGGCCTTCATTATAAATTCACTAGCAAGACAGATAGGCATGGTAAAGTATAGATGATTGTGTGAGCCTGGGATGGGTCCATTTGAGGCCTGTGGCCTGGCTAAGGACACTTATTTATTTTATTTATTTTTATTTATAAAGTTTTATATAGCGCTGGCTAGACCCGGAGGTATCAGAGCGCTTTACATAAGGATCAGTGCGTTACAGGTTACATAGTTACAGGATCAGCGAGTTACAGGTTACATAGTTACATCAATTAGATCAACGAATAACGGAGGGGGGAGGAAAAACAGCGGGGGGATGAGGAAAACAATGTCAGATGTCCGGCTGGGTAGGTGATGGCCAAGGGGGTGAACCAGAGCCAGACTCCTCTATAGCTGCAAAGAACAGCTCCACCGGGCATCAGCCAAGGTTGCTCGGGCTCGGGCTGACACTAGTAGCAGTAATGCCTTTAAAGGTCTGAGTAGTGGTTTCACAGTTTACAAACAGGACCCTGCTTGTGATAATATCTCCGTTTGATGCTGCTTGCATGGTATCTCCCATTTGGATTGTGCAGAGTCCTACTCTTTCATGTGCAGTAGAGTCCTTGCATAGAATCCTGAAGGTGGCTAATATTTCTTGGATGGGCATGGACATTTCTGAGTGGTGAATGTATAAAGCATGGAAGCCTGTCATATGTACTAGAAATGGAATTGTTTTTCTTGTAGAGGGGTTATTCGGCATTACTACATGTGCAGATAAAAGCCAAGCTTTATGTTACGATACTGCCATATTTAAATGTACACTAGAAAGCCAAATCACTTCCTTAATAGAACTTGATCTTCTCAGCAAGTAGGTTGTACTTTTCAGCGACTATACCAGTAAATGTAGACAAGGCTGATATGCGTTAAAAGAGAAGGTGTCAGCACTTCTCACGAAAAGCATATAGTTACAAATAACAAGGGGGCTTTATTGTTAAGCAATTTGTAAAAAGCAATGTGGATCACGTTGCAATGGTTAGACCTTATTAGGAATTTAAATACCACTTTGCATGATCATTTTTGGATTTTACACTAAAATCCCTTTTAGAAAATGAAATGCAAAATTGTGTTTTGAAATTACATTGGCATGTTGTATTGGCCAAAACAAGATATGCTATAGATTCCACTTAAAATCTCCAATCACCATTTTTCTACATGTTCCTGGCTCTAATTTTGTTCCTTCAGGCTCTCTCATACTTTCTCTATTCACTCCCAATCTCCCAATCTCTGCCCCAGTTTCCTCTATCAACCTTTACCCCGCTATCCATTTCTGTTTGCTGTTGCCGCTATCTTCCCATTTCTGTCTCTCCTGCTCTCTCCTGCTTTTCCTATTTACTCTCCTTTCTCTTAATCTTCTTTTCTATTCTAGAACCTTATCTCTCTATCTTCTCTTCTATCTTCTTTGTATTTCTCAAAATTTGTATTCTCTCTCTAGCCCTCTTCTACATAGACCATGTATGACACCTGAAACTTTCTCTTGGCGGTGCATGGTCATTAGCAGCACCTACCACCTTTCTTTGACCACTGTGCTTTTCGCTGTTCCCCAGTCCCTGAAGTCTACCATTCTGGGGTCCTCCTGAACTGGAGAAGTCCTCTACAATAATGGAACAAGGAAGTTAGTGCAATGTGGACATCATATCCCTGCAGCTTGTTGTCAACTCTTGTTGGACAGGAAATCAGGCTGCATGGATTTGGTGGGTTTTAACTGCTTTAGGGCAGACAACGACCCGTTGACATCCACTACACTACTTTCATAGTGCAGTGGACTTCAACGGATCATCAACAGTACTGGAAAAAATAATATTTCCGGTAAACACCAGAACCGTTTCCTTTTCAAAAATCAAAGTCTGCATGCAAGGGAAATGCTTCCCATGAGTCCCAAGTTTTATTTTTTATTTTGCTGTATTGCACAGTAAGCTGTGTAAATTGGCGTTACACAGTGAAACAAACGTGACAGCAGATCACGCTAATGGATTCTACGGGAATCCATAAATGTCCTACCACACAGCATTCCTACACTTCTCCAGATAACAGTAGTACCCCGCTTATGTGACTGAGCTATTGCCTATGAAAGGAAAAGCTCCCTAAGACACAAGGAAAAATCAAGATTTTGCCTTGCAAATTGACCATTTCTGGCGATGTGGGTAGCTGTGGTATTTAGGCCAGGGATCAGTCGGCACCGATGGAAACCTGCCAGGCCCCGACATTTCTGAAAACAAGGTACCTAGTGAAGTTTGGGGTGGTGTAGTTGGCATGGATCCCAATACTTTTTCCCAACCAGAATGCCTTGCAAACACCAAATTTTGGCTAAATCGCAGATTACCCTCCTATTTCTGTGAAGGAAAATTCCACAATCTGCGAAGATCCATAAAATTCATACCATCCAGGGTTCCCACACTTCTCCCAATAAAACCACTACTCCAAATATTAACCAAACAATATGTATTTAGTACATTAATTAAATAGGACCTTATAACAGTAATTTATTTCATATGACCATAAATTAAATAAAGATGAAGCAGAATTTCAAAGTAGTCAATAACTTTCAAAAATCAGATTCATACTACACAGATCTTACATTACAATATAGAAAAATCAGAAAATGTTTGTTGATGTTCTGTGGAGATGTCTAGAGAGGTCAAATAAAATACAAATGCTTTCAGCCTCAGATGCCCTGTTTATGGTTTCCATATTTGGTTCAAGGAGATGATTCCTCAGTGTTATCTAGATATTAAACCATTTTTGAAAGCTAGCCTTTTATAGCAGCCCTTTGTGACATGGCAAGCTATATTGCGTCATTTCTGTTTGACACTACTGCTAGTTAGGGTATTTGTACCCCTCTGCAGCAGGCACATTATCCTAACAAACTATCTGACTCCTGCAAACAAAATAACAATCTATAGAGCAGATACATGATCTCACCAGGCTAAATTTCACACTAGTCCAGTGTAGGATTGAACAATGTCAGTCAAATATAAATCATACCTGACTTGAGATAGCTCTGCCTCAGCATAATAGGCTAATCAAGGCACCAGGTCATATTGGATTCTCGAGTTTCCTGATTGGACACTGCTTCTGAATGACTGGTAGGTTTGGGTAGTGGCAACTACTTATGTGTCAGGAATAGGAAATGTCATGAAAGTTGCTGGCTTAAAGAACAGCATGGCTCAATGTCCTGTACAGGTGTGCACTCCCTTCACACAGCAAATTCTTGTTTGACATACCATATGTGAAAGGTGAAAAGGGAGTTCAGCTAATGCCCATTGAAATCTTGGCTTCTCAGCTGTGACAGCAAGCTAGTGTTAATATCACCTATCATAACAGCCCCTCACACACAACACTGTGTTGTCCCACAGGGGTCCATCATATCCCCTCTACCTTTCAACATCTACCTAACTTCCTTACCAAACCTAATTAATGAATTCAGGGTCACCTGTTACAACTATGTAGATGACACCAACATATTTTTTTTTAATGGATGGTCTGGAAGACCTTTACAGTTTAAAAGTTGAGGACTGGCTTCGGGCCATACTGCTATCACAAAGGGAGAAATGAAGGCTTCAATCACCGCATTGCCTCCAAAAATTGCATAACTACATAGAAATGTTGTGAGGTTTATTCTGTGAGTGAGTGGGGTCCTTTGCTCTCTCTCTCTGAAAAGGTGTGACTGTTCTAAGTGATCACTCCATGTTAGAGTCTTATGATATTGGATGAGGTGGTCTCAACTGATGCAGTGGAAAGCTGGGCACATTTTTCCTTATACTCACATCACATATATTTCCTCTGTCATCTATTTCCTCTCTGGGCCCATAATATATCACTAAACTGCCATTGTCCTCCAATGGATCTTTTATGTGAGCTAACAGGGACTTGGATATTTAGAGTATGTGAGGCAAATCCTTATGAGGGCTTGGAATAAGACAGTGCCAAATTAATGCTAACAACATATAACCACTTCTTTAAAGCATACAAATAATAAGACTATCGACAAGAAAGTTCACCCCAAAAATGACTCATATACGGTATTTTTGCTAATGTAAACCATTTATCTAAGCCTCTATTTAAATGGTCAAGAACATAAATCTCATTTCGTAAACAGATTTAATAGATATCATTTAGTACAATTAATCACACAATGTCATGCAGATTCAACAAGGTAAACCCTTGCTAGTTACCTAGGAAAGAAAAGAAGAGAGAACATGGGAATAATCAAGTTTCGGCATTTAGGTTATACAAACCAATCATTCAGAGTTGAAGCGCAATGAATCACAAGAAAGAGTCCATACACTCTTCAGCCGAAGAGTTATACCTGCACACTTTACTAGCAGGTAAAGTAGAAGTTTGAGTCAGTTCAGAAAGTTCAGTTCAAATGGGTTTGGCATAGGAATGAAAATCAGAGTTCGGTCCGACAGCATGCCAGGCAGGGAAATTGAAAGTGACAACCAGCCCCGACACCTCCTCCAAGGGGGTAATTATACTTCCAAAAGTTCTCAGTTTACTCCCACAAAGTATCCTTTCCATCATACGATATGGTTTCCATTGGTTGTTCACAGTTGGCTGCTCATGGTGTGATCAACACCTTACTAAGAAATCCGGAAGCATTAAGTAATCCTTTTGCAAAATCATCAAATTCAATAGTTTTATATTTCCATCCTTTCCACGTAAGTAAGAAAATTCCCTTTGTTCACTTGTCTGTCTGTTCCCAGACGCTTTCTCTTGGTTTGCAATTGTATTGATACATTTCTGTCAAAAGTGTTGCTGAATCAAGAGAGTCTTTTGTTTGCGAGCATAAGAAAGAAACTTCATAAAAAGTTCTCACAGCGTCTAAAATGACTACTTCAGTTAGATTCTGCTTTTCAAACGAAGAAAACGAAGCATTTGAGGCCTACGTGACAACTTGCTGAATCATTATCACGTTATGATTAATATAAAACACACATTCATATGAATAATTCAGTTTTCTTAATTAATTCACTCATTATTCTTCCTTTAGAAATTACATGTCACGTTATTTAATTTTCAAACAGATTAATGTGTATGTCACTTTTGTTATTCACATTTGTATCACATAATGTTAAAGTAAAACTCCAAAACTTCATGTTATCAAGCATTCATATACTAAGCATTTTAACTGTTTTCGAATGTGCATTACATAAGCATTAATCTCATTCATCACATTTAGTAGTCACTAACAGTACATTTTCTAGGTTAACTAACATTTAGATTCTTAAACACGTGTTTACATAGCATAAGCAAATAACTTTCTCTCTCTTTATTTACGTTTTTAACATTTCCACGTTTCAAAACATTTCTGCATGCTTTTACAATGAAGTAGAAAATCTCATGTTTTTCGTTTTCAACCATGTTACACATTTTTTATTTATGTAAATCTCATTTGATTGTGGGAATTGATAAAGGCAACCGTCATTCAACTTTTATGCTCCATCACAACCATGTGATTTGGCATGCTTCATCATCGGCCACATCATGCCACTCTGGTGAGATAATACTACCAGGGCGGACTCAACCTCACAGTTTGTTGAGGGAGTTCTTAGGATATAATATTATGGATAGTATTTTAGGGATCCAGTTCTAATCTAAAAGTACCTTAAGGTATATCACAGGGATTACCTTTATTAGGTGGCACCTTTGGTATGAATAAATATACTACAAAGTATACTCGGAAGATACTATTAGATACAATGTCCCTTGCATTCCTCTGTTTTGCCAAAATGCTTCTGCCTTTTATTAGCTATGAACTGGTCTCGGGCATTCTTCGGGGCCCTAGAAGGATCTCTAACCTATCCTACTTGTACAAAAATTAAAGGTAAGGTCCTACCTCCCTTCATATACAATATTGCCCCCTATTAGGGTTGTCCTTGTACTGCCTGGTCTGATCAGGATTGGCGACTCCTGCAGTAGCACATTGATCACGGAGATGTGCCCATAGTACATATTGTAAGTTGTGACTTCGGGCCATAAACACATGGATGATGAATAACCATCTAAAGCTAAATACCGCTAAGACAGAGTTTATGGCATGCAGGCAATTACAAAATTACCAGCCTACTGCCATGTGGCTTAAGGAACAAGAGAAGTCAGAAACTTAGGAGTAACCATGGATTCAGACCTATATTTGATACCACATATTAACATAAAACAGAGTGCCTTCGACACAACGAAAACACTGTGTTGCCTCCTCCCAAACCTTGGATAGCAACAGAAACTGCAAGCCATTATCTCACTCATAATCTCCAGCCTTAACTATGTCAACAGCCTATACCTTGGCACAGCTTCATTCATAATACGCAAAATACAACTCATCCAAAATGTTGCTTCAATATTTCTTTTCCGCCTTCACCCAAGAGAACACATACACACAAGTCCTGTCTTCCAATTACTCTACTAGCTATCTATAGCAAAAGGGCAATGTTAAGGCACTTTGCATTGTTTACAGAGCCTTCAAGGAAAAGAACAGCTTTAACTACAAGCTGAATTCAAGCAATACAAACAAATCAGGACATTGCGCTCAGGCTAGCACCATTTATCATACCACCTTATCATAAGAAATCTGTAGGAGGCACTGCTTTCTCAGAACATGCCACCAAGCTCTGGAACACACTACCAGCCAGCCTAAGAAGCATCATGGAGTCTATACACTTCAGAAGACAGTTGAAAACCTTGTTATTTCTGAGACAACTACACCGCCACACATCCCGGCCACAGAACCTGGAAAGACAGTTGCACCTTCCAGCTCAATCTTGAGCTGGAGGGTGCAACTGCAACACGCATAGAAAGAGGAATATGCCTCTAAGGATTGTTTTTGTGCAGGAAGTTGTTCCTTCAGACGCAAAAACAATCTTGCCTGTAACACAGGCACCCTTGCACCATGGCACAAGAGTGCCTGCGTTCTTGCTAGGCAGCACACAGTACACCAGCACTAGGAGACAGCAGAAATGTGCCATATCTTTGTAAATATGGTGCATTTCTGCTGCCTGCCCTTCATGCAACGCAGTGCAGCAAGTTGCCTTGGCGCGTTGGGTGAAATGTAAGTAAATCTGCCCCAAAATTTCTGATTGGACAATCCAGTGCAGTAACCAGCTAAGCAGACTTTAGTCATAAGAAATACCATAATGGGGCCTGCAGAGCTGTTCAAAGCTGCCAGCGTACTGAAATACCATAGACAATGGGCCCTATTCACAAAGGTAAACTTAGACGTTTGGTCTAGACTTAGACCAAAGGCCTAAGTTTACGACTTTGGGAATCAACAAAGGGCATTTACAAGTACTATCTTTATGTCCGCACTCAGGCCGGATCTCTGCCCCGAGTAAGAACATAAAGATAATGCTCGTAAATTCCCAAAGTCGTAAACTTAGACGTTTAGTCTAATTTTAAACCAAACATCTAATTTTTCCTTTTGTGAATCAGGCCCAATGTGTCTGTGTCTCTTACACCTCATCATGCCCCACACTGCTACATGTTGCAGCCCATAAAACAATAACCGCACCTCGGTGGTCATCGTGCGCAACATGGAAATACGTAATTGGATCACAAAACAAAGACAACATCCTTTTAACAACACACCACCCTATATGGTGTAGCTTGCCGCCCATGTAGGTAAGCGCTTCAGTGCCACACATAGAGGTAGTAAGCGCTATACAAATGGGCAATACAACACAATATTTATTACTTGTATGACCAAGATTTGTTTTGGTCCTACTAAAATCTTTGTTTCCATAACACTTCAGAATTGTAAAACAAAATGTACTTCATTTGTGCTTTTTAACTGCTGGTATATGTTAAAATGTGTGTACAGTTCATTTACAAGTTTTTTAATTTGTTGTGAATTAGAAATAAATCGACTGCTGTAACAGATCCTCGATCCCCAACTGGTGGAACATTGTGTTATTGGTCCCCTTTTGATTAATGACTGTGTGGATTGTACTGTTATCTTTTCTGGGACATCAAAGTCTGTGCTATGTTGACATAGTGTGTATTGTCCCACTGCTAAATAAAAACAAGTTTAAAAAAAAGGAAACAAATTGACATCCTACAGTATTTCTCTATGCACTCCCTGTACGCAAGGCCACTGGAATTATGAGATTCTGCAGCCATGGAACTATGCGATTCTGCAGCAGTGACTTTTTCAGCATAAATATGGATTGACTGCATTTGCTACATAATCCATCATCTGCTGCATATGCAGCAGATTTTACCAAAATACATTTTGTTTCTAGCTCAAACAGATCAAAAGTTACTAAAAATGTTCCAACACGTGCTGTTGTGCAGTGTAAGGTCCTTTGCAAAGAATGAATGGCCACCTTTCTTACTCACAGCTGTATTTGGATGTGGAACCATTACTAATGAAGTGAAACCTTTGCCCAGACAGTGCTAAAGTGTAAAAATTAGAAAAATAATGAAGTGATACCATTACAAAATGTGGCACATTAAGCCGCATAATTTGTGTTTTCTTGCCACATAAATTATTTAAAACAACCACATAATTTAGCCCTCCACTGCTGCCTACCCTGTCACATAGTTCACTTTACAATATTCTCTCACTTTGCAGTCAAATGAAGAAAACTAAACAACATTTTCACATTAAAAGAATAAGCAGCAGTTTGTCAGAAGACATAGCCTGGTGTTTAAAATATATTGGCACACTCAGCGAATGTAACAAGATAAAAACAACACTTAAAAGGATTTTAATTGCTCATTCACCTTCTGAACTCCTGCACCTCTATAGTGTTCCAGCTGCCTTGGTTGTTTGGGAGGGGGTGCCTAAGATTATTATAGGCTGGCCTGGCACTCAAATGCCCCTCCGTGGTTATGGCCCTGGGATCAGATGTAACACCTAGCCATCCACCTTCTGATCAACTCAACAAAAAGTGTCACTGGACAAATAGTGAAGGGAAAAGACAAAGACAGCCTAGATGAGAGCACTTCCGACTTAAGGTGTTGCTCTTGTTCCACCAAACTCTATATAACAGACAGAGGGTGTTAGAAATTGGGATACTGGTTGATTGGGGTGTGATCCCTGGTCAAGCAGCAACTACAATCCTAGTCAGGGTAAGGCATAAGAAAACACCAAATTGACAAGGCTCAACCCCCTGGTAGTGTGGCACAGAGCAGTTAGGCTTAACTTAGAGGCAATTAAAACAGTAAAACTGTGAAAATATCACACACAAAAAATCTAACAGCAGGTTAGAAAAATAGTGAAAAATTTAATAAACAAAACAAGACCAAAAAAAGTAAAATCCAATCAGTAGAACTGGAATTTTTAAAGAATAAACTGTAAAATAGCACCTAAAAGAATAAAGTGCCAACCGGGAATTGCTGGGTCTGGAGAACCACCAAGTAAGTGGACTCCCCCTTCCACTCCTTCACCTCCTATGGGCCTGTCCAGCAATCCTGGAGAGTTCTGGGCTCCTGAGGCTCCATAACCCACATCTTCTGGCCAGGTTAAAACTCTACCAGAGTGGCCTTCTGGTCATACCAGGGTTTCATAACTTCTTTACTGGCCTAAAGATTACATTTTGCCTTCTTCCAGAAGTGGTGCATCTGGTTGTGGAGGTCCAGCATGTAGCTGACCACACCCTGAGGGGGTTTCCTGGGAGCTCACTCCCACCCCTCTCTCACAAGCCTAAGAGGTACCCTAACAAGGTGGAGTTCAAAGGGGCTAAACCCCACTCCCTTCTGTTGCACCTCACTGTAGGCAAACAGAAGGCATTGAAGGAGGTAGTCCCACGTATGCCTCATGGGCTCTGGTAGGCCCATTATCATGCCCTTCAGGGTCTTGTTGAATCTCTCCACAAGACCATTGGTTTGGGGTTGATAAGGTGTGGAGAACTTATAAGTTATCCCACACTCATCCCACATGGACTTTATGTATGCTGACATGAAGTTAGTGCCTCTGTCAGACCCTATCTCTTTGGGGAATTCCACATGGGTAAAAATTACCCTCAGTGCCCTTGCCACCACAGGTGCAGTCATCTGCCTCAGAGGGCTGGCCTATGGGTAGCGAGTAGTGTGGTTCACCAAGACCAGGATGAACCTGTTGCCTAAAGCTGTCTTGGGGTCCAAGGATCCAATAACGTTGAAGCCTACCCTCTCAATGAGAGTGCCAATGCCAGGTAAGAGGGCCAGGGCAGCCTTGAGCTTTTTCCCTGACTTCCCACTCACCTGGCAGGTGGGACAGGACCTTCAGAATGCATCTGAGGCTATCTTCATCCAGGGCCAATTGAAGTGGGCATCAAGCCTGGCGAATGTCTTGTCTCCAGAAATCCTGGCAGCTGTATGTCATGAGCCAAACCCATTAGGAAGGTCCTGTAACACTGGAGGACCCCCAGCACACTGTCTGCCCAAGAGCCAGGAACCTTAGGGTCGCTATATAAAAGGTAATTCTTCCAGTAGATCAAGTGATCTCCAGAGGTGTCACTTGCTGCCTCAAGCCCACTTTCTGCAGAATTCCTCCGTGGTGGGCCAACCCTCAACTAGCCAACCAGCAAGCTCAGACAGGACACCAGCTGACACTTCACAGTAGTAATGCTGGCTCCTGTGTCCCTCATACCCTCCACCCGTTGCCCATTGATGGTGTCCTACTGCCTGTACTCAGACGTATTGGCAGGCATATGGGCTTTGAACCATCTCCTTATCCCCCAGAGAAACTAGGGTCACCTCTATCTGTTCCCCCAAGCTGAGACTACCTCCCCCCTGAGCGCTACACTCACAGACCCAGGTGTCTGCCCACCAGTGGGGGGTTGTGACTTCTTGGGACATTTGGAGTTGCCCTTGGAGTGCCCATATTTGTAGCACTCTGTGCATTTGGGTACAAGCCTTCCTGTCTGCTTATCCAATAACCCCTTCTTTTTAAGATCAGACAGGGACTAATTACCACTACTCACTTGGGAATTATTTTGGGGGCCTTTTGAGAACTCCTTATTTTTTAAATTTTCCTCTCCCCTCTTTCTTCTGGTGGGACCCCTAACCACCCTTGTGGGAGTTCCCCCCAGATACCTTTTTGGACACTCTGGTGCTGGCCCAGGAGCCCGCCTCCTCAGCAAACTTCCTGGGGTCACTCAGCTTGCTGTCAACTAAGTGCTGGCTCAGCTCTGGAAAACCTTTCAGGTGTCAGTCTAAACTCAGCAATCAAGGTGACTATCAGTGTACCTGGCTTGGTCCCCAACCTCTAAAATAAGAAGGGTGTCCTACCCAACTGTAGTCATGTATGTCCACAAACCACACCCCTATTGCTCATCTGGGATCTTGTGTACCCTTATGTAGAAAACTACTGGTCAATGTCATCTTCCACCACATAACTGGGCACCAGATTCTTGGGGAAGCTGACCTTTGTGTCTCCTTTAGACACTGTAAGATTGCTGCCACCATCACTGCTGGACTCTGCCTGCCTAGCCTTGAGGTCCAGCTCCTTAAGACTCAGTTCATGAGCCATCATCAATTTTCTCTCCTCTACTTTTTTTATTTTTTATTTATTTATAAAGTTTCTTTTATTCTGCCTCCATGGCCAGTCTATTTTCCCACATTTTCAATGTGGTCATTTGCAGCTGAAACTCCCTCTCTGTCTTTCTGCCCACGAGCTCCTCTGGGGACAGGCCATGCAAAGAAACACTGCTTCTTGCTCTGGCAGGGGTATCCAACTCAGGGGATGAGTCCTCTCCGTTCCCTGAAGACTGCATTCCAGGGCTGATGTCCTGGTCTTGATCCTGATCCTCCATATTATCTTCCCGCTCCTCTGTGGCTGTCATCAACTGGTGGACCTCTGTCCAGGCCCTCAGAGCCTTCTGCAGGTCCAACCTTTTGGTATCTTTCTTCATTTGTAGTCCCCTTTCCTGGCAAAGCTGTTGAAGCTCAGCCACTGTATAGCCCTCCAGGTTGGCCAGCTCAAACTCCATTGCTGCAGGTATGATTTCAGACAGCCTATTAGCAGGAATGAGGATCAATTTAGAAAAAGACAAAAAGAAGCCAATCAAGGAGAATTTCAAACTCAAATTGGTCTTAGGTATGGGATGGTAATGTACACAAAATCACTGTATGGTACTGCACAAACATAAGTCCTATACCCACCACTGATCACCAATGCTAGAAATTGGGTTACTGGTTGACCTGGGTGTGAGCCCCGGTCAAGCAGCAACCATGAGCCTAGTCAAGGTAAGGCACAAGCAAACCCCCGTTTAACCAGTGCTCAACCCCTTGGCAGCTTGGCACATAGTAGTCAGGTTTAACTTAGAGGCAATCTGTAAAGTATTTGTGCAACACTTCAAACAGTAAAACAGTGAAAACACCAAACAAAAAACTCCCACACCAGGCTAGAACAATAGAGAAAAATGTAAAAAGTGAAACAAGACCAAAACAACAAAAATTCAATCAGTAGAACTGGAATTTTAAAGAATAAACTGTAAAATAGTACCTAAAAGCATAAAGTACCAACCGGGGATAGTTGGTCGCACTGGACCTGGTCAAATTCAAAAGTTCAAGGTGACCGCGATGGAGCGCAGGTCAGATAAAGTCCCAGATTGGTGCTACTGAAGGTTTACCTTATCAGGTTTTGTGCCAAGAATCTCGTTTGTGTGGAAGAAAATCACTGGGAGCAAGGAGAGCATCACTGGCAGTGGGTGGCATGGTGCGAGGAGCAGGCCGGGCGTCGCGGACTGGCTGGCTGGAGCCTTGCCTTGGCGGTCCATGCGGGCAATCAATGCTTGCTGTGCAAAGAGACAAAGTTGCAGCAGCTCACGCTGATTTCTTATGCGATTGGCATGGTTCAAGAATGAACAGGTCTGTCCGCAGTCGTAAGGACCTAAAAGCTTGAATTTTAAGACTTTGAGAGCCATATCAAGGGCCAAGGACCTGAGAGGTGCCTCTTGGGGTCAGGAACTTGCTGAAGATGGGTCCAGGAGCTGTTGTGGAGCAATGTTCATGATGGAGTTGCAGGCCCAGTTCCTCTTCCCCAAGCAAGAGGGCCATAGGCAGCAGGTCGGCACAGCAAGGCAGCAGCTCTTTCAGAGTAGCAGCCCTGCAGAGTGGAAGTCCTTTAGCAGCATAGAACTCCTTCATACTGGCAGAGTATCCACAGGTCCAGAAGTGTACTGAAGTGGTGGTGTCTTAGGTCCTTCTTTTATACATTGGTGACCTGGTTCTGGAAGGTTGGAGAAGCTTCTAGACAGTGTCTTTGAAGTGCATTGAAATCCCTGCCTCCCCTGTTCTGGCTCCAAGCTGGCTGAAGTGACAACACAGGGTCGTTAAGCCCTTCGTGTGGAGACAGGACACAGCCTATTCTGGTGTAAGTGAGGTGGGCCCAGCTCCTCCCTCCCTTCCTGCCTGTGATGGCCCATCCAGTCAGACCTAAGCTCCCATTGTATGTGGCTGTCTAGGAGGAATACACAAAGCCCAGCTGCCAACTACACCTAGTCATGTGACCAGATACAGGCTGCAGGCACCAAATGGCTTAGTCAAGAAAATGCCATCTTTCTAAAAGGTGTATTTTCAGAATTGCAATTTAAAATTTGACTTACCATAAGTTATGATTTTAAATTGTGATTCCACCTACACCAAACTGAAAGGGGTTATCTCTCCTTATTTGGAAATTACACTTAAAATGTAATAAGGCAAGTCCAATGTTATCCTGTGGGAGAGGTAAACCTTGCAGTAATTAAAAATGAATTTAAGTGTTTTTCACTACCAGGACATGTAAAACTTAAAAGTACATGTACACCTTTCAAAATACACAGCACCCTACCCTTCACCTTAGGGGTGACATATGTATTAAAAAGGAAGGTTTGAGCCTGGCAAAAGGTTTAGTTTGCCAGGTTGACATGCCAGGTTACAGCTGCACACACAGCTCTGAAATGGCAGGCCTGAGACATGCTTGAAGGGCTTCTTAAGCGGGTGGCACAATCAGTGCTGCAGGCCCACTAGTAGAATTTAATTTACAGGCCATGGGCACATGTAGTCCAATTTACTAGGGATGCATGAGTACATTAAATATGCCAAATGGGGATAAGTCAATATTACCATGTTTTAAGAAGTGAGCTCATGCACTTTAGCACTGGTTAGCAGTGATAAAGTGTGCAGATTCCTAATGCCAGCAAAAACGAGATCGAAAAAAATGGAGGGAATGGAGGGAATGGCAAAAAGTTGGGAGGAAGACCAACCTAAGGTTGACAGGTCTTACAGAGGGAAAGTCTACAACATGTGTAGAAGCCAAAAACTAAAGGCATTGCACCAAAGGTAACTAAGGATCACAAGAAAAAAGTTCATGACATTAAAACAATTATTTGCTTATTTTACTGAAGTTGAGAGGAAAAATTAGGTGTACATTAGTATTCAATGCACAGGCAGACCACCAATGGAAGAGGGGCATCCCAGTAATAGTTAATGTTAACACACCATTTAGCAACTTACTTATATTTAGGCTGTGACCATTAGAGACCTACCATTGATCCTGAGGACCATATCTCACACAGCATTCTAGAGACTTCTCTTTGTGGGTTTATTACACCTGACAGCCTTAGGATGATCTACTCCCAAACGTTGTGCCTTCCTTCTCCATTTTTATTGGCCCTAGGACTCTGTGCACTTTACCACTGCTATCAGGTGATAACGTTTCTTGTGAGCTCTCCTCTAAACATGATAAAATTGGCTTGCACCCAATTGACAAATTTACTTTTCTTGTCAGTCCCTAGTAAAGTGGTACTACATATACCTAGGGCCTGCAAACTACATACTAGTACTAGTGGGCTTGCAGTACTTATTGTGCCACTGACTTAAGTTGCCTTGCAACATGTCTAAGGCCTGCCACTGCAGCCTGTGTGTGCAGTTTTAAGCTGCCATTTTGACCTGGTAAAATAAACCTTTTGCCAGGATGAAACCTTCCTTTTTAATTCATATACATCACCCCTAGGGTAGTCCCTAAGTAGCCCAGGGGGCAGGGTGCAGTGTATCTAAAAGGTTGGACATGTACTTTACATGTCATGGTACTGAAAAACTCCTAAATTCATTTTTCCCTACTGCAAGGCAAGCCTCTGCCATAGGATAACATTAGGTTAACTTACTACATTTAATATGTGCTAACATTTAATTGGGAGCAGGTAGGAATGTCAAGTTTGGTGTCTAAAGAATTGCAAGCTAAAGCCCTCTTTAATGGTAAAGTCAGAATTCTGAAAATAAAATACCACTTTTAGAAAGTTGACATTTTCTTGTCCCAACCATTTGGTGTCTGCAGCCTGCATCCTGGGTCACATGACTAGGTGTAGCTGACAGTTGGTCTTTGTGTATTGCACCCAGATAGTGGGGCAAAGGGCAATAGGTATTGGCAGGATGGGCCATCTCTGACTTGATGAGGGGAGGAGCTGTCACCTACCACACTTGCACATCACAAAGGCTCTGCCTGGCCACACTCTCAAAGGTTTTGATTCTAGTCTTTTGTGACCCCAAACAAGCTGGGGCCAGGGCAGAGAGGCAGGAAAATCCAAACACTTCTGGTGGTGGAATCCTCCAGAACCTTCTCCTACTTCAAAGCTGACACCGGTACAAATATTGAATCCTCAGACCCAACTCTTCAGTACACCCCTGGACCTGTGGAAGTCTCAGAAGGACTGTTGTGCTGCTCTGCAAGAAGGACTGGTACTCTGCTGCCCTGCAACCGTGCTCCTGAGTGAAAGGACTGGGCCTGCATCTTGCATCCAGGACCACCAGAGTGACTCAAAGGTATAGTTGGCTGGCCTCCTGATCAGATCCTCAGGGACAGAAAAGGCTCTAGCCATCTTGAACCCAGCACCTGGACCCAGCCTGAGTGAGTCCTGACCCTCCAAGTGGTTCCCCTCCAGTCCTAAATCCTTGGAGGTAGTGCTAAAGGTGCCCACATAGCCCAAATCCAAAACTTGTGAAATTGTCTGCCACAAAGTGCCCTGAGAACCAAGAGGAGACAGAACCTCCCTGCTCGCCGATTCACCCAAGGTGCATGACTGGTCGGCCTGACTTTGAGGGGGCTCCCACTGCGTTCTTCTCCACAGCAATAAATCATGTTCAGTGGCTCCTTGCAGAAGGGATATCCAGCCTTGTGGAGCCTGATCAGAGCCTCAGGGACAGAAAAGGCCCAAACACCTTGAACCCAGAACCTGGACTCTGTCTGGTATAAGTCTTGCCCCCCAGGTTGTGCCACCCCAGTCCTGGACGCTTGGAAGTGTGCCTGAAGTTGCTCTGCCAGCCCAGCTGTGGTGCTCTAGGCATAACAGATGCAGCATGACGCATCTCCTTGCAGCCGCTTTGGATCTGTCCCAGTGGGACGCATCTCCAAAGCCAGACCTCTCATCTCAGTCAGCAGTCTCATCGGAACCACCGCTGAGCAATGTGTCCTTGACGTAGGCCTTTGCATCACAAGCTTCCCATCAATGGCATCTTTGACGACAAAAAAGGACTCTGCATCTCAGCCTTGCAGCTCTTCGGAACTGCTGCTGAGCGACACCCCTTCAACGCGGATCTCACAATCCTCCGGAACCAGGATTTAAGGTACTTTGTTCAGTAGGCATAACTTGGTCCCTGTATCCGGTCAGCGCTCCATTGTGGTTGCCTGAACGTGTGACTTTGTCCTGGTCCACCATGGCCAGACAACCACAGTTGGTTCTTTGTGCTTCTAAGCACTATTTTCACCAAAATCCTTAAAATTGCACATTATCAGTTCTGCTGATTGGATTTTTGCCATTTTGGTGTCAAATAATTTATTAAAATGTACTCTTTGTTTCTCAATTGGTATGGGACTTCTCTTGTGTTGTCTTTTCATTTTATTACTGTTTGAATTGCTGGATAAATACTTTACACATTGCCTCTAAGTTAAGCCTGACAGCTTTGTGCCAAGCTACCGGAGGCTTAAACGCAGGTTCATTTGGAGTTTGTTTGTGACTTCACCCTGACAGAAATTGTGGCTGCTGCTTGTGTGGGGTGTCAGCCCACTCAATCGGTAACTCAATTTCCAAAAGAGTTCAGCGACAAATTTATAGGAGTGACAATAGTAAGTCCATGCAAATTTTAATTCTCTCTCACATAAAAACCAATGCATTCTCTTCATCACAGAGACCATGCTTGCCTCTACCGGATAATGATAAGAGTTTATAGAGCATAGACTGTCTCCCAGCAGGGTGACCCGGCCCTCCTATCGTCCTTGACAAACTCCTTGTTACCTTCTCTGCTAGTAATATGAGGGCTCCCAAATATTTGTAATAACACCAACTTTTTGCAACCATTGTGTGAAGCTTTCCTAGCACTTTATAAATAGGCTTTCCTGTTTTCAGTTTCTATTTTTGGTAAATTCTGGTGGGGTTTTTTCAGTGTTTTCAATACCTTAAAAACGGTGTTTATCAGTGGTTACACATTTCCGCGCAATTAGGAACAACAGAAACAGTGTTTTTTCGGTTTTTATGGAACCTTTTGCTTTTATTATTGCTTGCTTTCTGCACTGATAGTGCATGTGTATAGACAGTGTGCATACAGGGTGTATGAGGTTCAAATACATTTAAAAAAATCAAACCTATTGTAGTGCACCATACAATACTTCTTTAGTACGTCTTTGGTCATGCACACTCGCTCTTTCCTTCCCATGTAAACATTTATCTGTGAAAAGGCCCTCTCAACATTGGCACTTGAGACAGGCAACGCCAAAACAGCCAGGACACAATTTGCTAACTCTGGCCACTGACATAGCTTTCCATGCCAATACTGGTGCACCTGAAGATTGCGATTCTCTGGGACAGTTTCTGCAAACTATGCTTTGAACTGGGCGCATATGCCCTCAGTTATTGAAGCGGTCAAAAATTAAGCAGTTCTTTACAAAGTCCGGAGAAAATTCCCATTTACGGAAAAGATCTAGAACTTGTACAGAGTACCTCAGTGAGGCTTCATTGACTTCAAATGCCATGGTTGGTCAAGGGACATGTCTATTCATCATTGCCAGCCATTTCTCATGCACTGTAAAATGAAATTTCCTGAATTTCTCCTCAACATTTCTTTGCTTACCAAGTGGCAAGAATTCTAACATGGAACATGTTGCAGTGCCAAAGTCACTAAAACTTTCGCCTAGCCAACTCACAAGGAGATGTTTCACATCTACGCTAATTACGCTGAACACTTGGTAGACAAGGGTGTTTTCAGACTCTAGTTTTTTATTATGTTCACTAAAGCAATCATGTTTTCCTGTAAAAATCTAAGAATGCAGTAGAGTGTACTTCTTTTCACATCAGTATAAATATGCGACCAAAGATCCTCACATTTCTTGACTTTTGGCATCATCACTAAGCACAAATTCTGTAAACGGTTGCCACATGGATAATATAGCATTCATGGCCTCTAGGACTGAGAATCACCGGCTAAATGGCACAGTTGGGATTACTCTTTCATTGATGCCACACAAAGCACAAAATTAGAAATATTTGTGTTTTAGTTCCTGCACATAATGAAACAGTGCACCAGAATGGACTAGAAAGTCAATAGCATTTTTCATTAACTCTGAAGATTGTAAAGATGCTTTCAGCATACCATCTTGCAAATGGCAAGGATCTCTTACAGGGAAGCACTTCAGCTCAGGTATTGATTTTGACAGGTCATCACACAACTTTTTCATATACATAGCTTAATTACTGCAAATCCAAACAATATCCTCAAATCTTTGTTGAACTTGGTAAGAACTTTTAGCAGCAGCATTCCAAGTGACACTGCGTTCCATGTTTTCCAAACATCTGGTGTCATGTTTTCCCAACTATTCCAGATGCTTGGTGAAGGCACTCTTTTCATATATGGTATGCCGAGACGTGGGTCCCTTGCTCACTTTGCCACTGGATTCAAGCTAGCCTGGCTGATGAAGGGTGATATGCAAAACACACAAGATGATGGACGGAATGCTGCACATTGGCAAACATTCACCCCCAGTCACAGATCTGGGTTCAATCCATCGTCATTTTGCTTCACCACGCCACCCCAGTTCAGACACAGCCATATGCAAATCAGCCTTGACCCTGTGCCTCATGGGAACAGTCCAGACCGAACTGCCAAGCCATGTCTTCCCTGGACCGGAATCAAGCATCCTAGGACCGGTTTCAGGCTATCAGCCCTCATCAGCCAGGATAGCTTGACTCCAGTGGCGTAGTGAGCACGGGACCCACGTCTGGGCATACCCTTCCCACTTAGGACGAAATGCAAAACACACAAGATGATGGACGGAATGCTGCACATTGGCAAACATTCACCCCCAGTCACAGATCTGGGTTCAATCCATCGTTATTTTGCCCAGACTTGGGTCCCGTGCTCACTACGCCACTGGAGTCAAGCTATCCTGGCTGATGAAGGCTGATAGCCTGAAACCGGTCCTAGGATGCTTGATTCCGGTCCAGGGAAGACATGGCTTGGCAGTTCGGTCTGGACTGTTCCCATGAGGCACAGGGTCAAGACTGATTTGCATATGGCTATGTCTGAACTGGGGTGGCGTGGTGAAGCAAAATAACGATGGATTAAACCCAGATCTGTGACTGGGGGTGAATGTTTGCCTATGTGCAGCATTCCGTTCATCATCTTGTGTGTTTTGCATTTCGCCCTGAGTGGGAAGGGTATGCCCAGACGTGGGTCCCGTGCTCACTACACCACTGGAGTCAAGCTATCATGGCTGATGAAGGCTGATAGCCTGAAACCGGTCCTAGGATGCTTGATTCCGGTCCAGGGAAGACATGGCTTGGCAGTTCGGTCTGGACTGTTCCCATGAGGCACAGGGTCAAGACTGATTTGCATATGGCTATGTCTGAACTGGGGTGGCGTGGTGAAGCAAAATAACGATGGATTAAACCCAGATCTGTGACTGGGGGTGAATGTTTGCCCATGTGCAGCATTCCGTCCATCATCTTGTGTGTTTTGATGAAGGGTGTTACCCAGAAACCGGTCCCAGGATGCTTGTTTCCGGTTCAGGGAAGACCTGGCTTGGCAGTTCGGGCTGGACTGTTCCCATGAGGCACAGGGTCAAGACTGATTTGCATATAGCTGGGTCTGAACTGAGGTGGCGAAGTGAGCTAAAGAATGATGATGGATTCAACCCAGATCTGTGACTGGGGGTGAGTGTCTGAAAAATGTCAGCGCTCCATCCATCATCTCCTTGTGTTTGCTTTGTTCGCCCTAAGTTGGCAGGGTATGCCCAGATGTGGGTCCCTTGCTCACTTTGCCACTGGATTCAAGCTAGCCTGGCTGATGAGGGCTGTTACCCAGAAACCGGTCCCAGGATGCTTGTTTCCGGTTCATCTCCTTGTGTTTGCATTGAATGTTTAAAGCCTAGGGTGTTTGGCAATTCACCTGCTATCAATAATGACTCGCTAGAAAGGGGCTGATGTATCAAAGGGTTTCACCCATTCTTTGTCTGTGGGTAAATGTGATGGTACATATTGGGAAAGATTTGTATGAAACCAGCCATTTTACCTATCAGTGAAAGAATCAAATGTATTTCCTGATTCTCTACGGTTTATAAAATAATTAAATAAGACCTAAAACATGCTTCTCAACCCTGCATCATTAGACCAAAGACCACGAAATGGAAAAAAACAAAAGGAAGAAGAAACAATATTTTAGTGACATCCCTAAACAACAATACTCAAGCAGAATAATGTTAGCCCAGTCTTTCTTGCTGCTGCCTTATGTAACAAAGTTACATTGTATTGACCCCTTCAGGAAGAAATAGAAATTACTCTTTCACTCACCTTTTCCTTTCTTGAATGGCATTTAGTTTGTGGTTGCAAATATGTTTTTTCAGTGTTTATATGTTTACACTGGTGAGGGCTATTTTCCTTTCAGTGGGGTTTTATCAGTTATTATAGGTTTAAACCTAAAACCGGACAGCCTATTTATAAACCAAACCCATCTGCACCATGTTATTTTGTAAGAAGCCTTCTTGGGTGATAGAAGTGGTAACATTGTCACCTGGATCTAGGAAAATTAGCATCAACAGCTTCAGGAGCCCAAAGCAGATTTCAAAGCACATGCACATTGTGACAGATGGCAGTCATTACAGTTTCGTATTCTTTAAAAAAAAATTAAGTGTTAAATGTATATAGCTTTCTTGAGTAAAGTGGTATACAAAAGCAACTAAATTGGCGTGTGCACCTAATTTGTGTTACTAATAACAATTGTATGGCATCCAGCAATATTTTTAAAAGCCAGGCTTGTGATTCCAGCGTCCTCCATCTAAGGGTGAATTATTTCTTATATTTCTGCAGCGTTTTATTTTGCCAAATTCAACTATCAAGATGGGATTTATTCTTACAAAAAAATATCTTTCACTTATATGTGTTGGGGGGCATTAGAATAAAAAACAGTTTAAGGAGGATCACCCTACTTACAGAACGAATTCTATCAAATAACATAATGGATAATTTCAGTTTTTGATCTAATAATTGCTTAATGTCTAACCATTAAGTGAAGTAAATTCGTTGATTTATGCCCTTAATTTTCTTAGGTATTAAAACATCTAAGAATCGTACCTGATGCATAACTTTAACTTCTAGAGTGTATGTTTTTAGTAATGCCCGCACATACTTGACATACCATAATCTTGGTCATAAACATTAAAATCAAATCAAAATGTATTTCTCAGTTAATTGAAACCATTACTAAAATAATACATCATTAAAACTAGTAAATGGGTAAAAAACAGCTTCAGTAGAATAACAGTGGCATGCCATGACCTTAATACAGAAGCTACAAAGTTAGTCATATTCATTTTTTTAAATCTGGAAATTGCATGAAAGATAGAATAGCATCCACAATCCTAGTAACTGCCATCTAATTGATGGCCAGGACCAATCAATAATCAGTGTAGAGTTCAACTTTTGACAAGAGGGCCCAAGCTATAATGGAATTTGTGTAGAATGCTGCAACTGGTTCTGTGAAAAGGGAGAATAGGGAGAACAGCAGAAGTGACAAAGGACAGCCCTACCTAGTTCCACCCATGTACTATAATGGTGCTTGGATCTTGGTAATGTGGAGCTAAACACCTGGAGTATTCTAAATACTGCATTAAATGCTAAGCATAGTCCCAGTGGAAAAGATCAGAATCCTTCCTATATCCACAAAGCAGTAGTCAGTGCACAGGAGGAATGACCCGCAGAGTCAATACAATCTCAAATGATTTTACCTAAACTTCGTGCTTTGATAAAACCTTATTGATCTGTGAGTACCAAACTGGGGAGGAGCCTCTGCAGACGGTGGACTAGAATTTTAGACTATATTTTACAATCAGTATTTTGGAGAGATATAGACCTGTGAGAATAGCAAAAAAGGCCCTTTCTCTATTGACAAAACAAAAGTATAGAAATATCATGCCATAACAAAGTAGCTGAGCCAATGAGAAAGACTTCTTGGCAAAGTGCATTGCATGAGTGTGGTGTTTCTTTAGCCAGGCATTTTCATGGCATTGCGAGGTGTCCATCAGGGCATGGTGATTTGGCATTTTTCAGCCTTCTGGAGAGTCTGCATTATTTCTGTTTCCGTAGATTCAGCTGAAAAGCTTACTTTTTACTATTTATTCTACTGATTAGAATGACATTTTAGAACAAAAACCATCAACCATTCGCAGATCATTGATGGGCGGTTCAGAATATGATGATACAAAGTGGGTTTACAAATGCCTCTTTAACTGCTTCCTCAAACACCAAGTTCTCACCTGAATGTCTTATTAAGTGAATCCAATTTATGTTTAACTTGATTTATGCCTACCTAGCATTTTCTTACTTTATTTCTCACTGAATCTGCCCATTTTCTCTTGCTGACGTATAGGTTCCTATGTTTGTTACATTTTCAGAAAGTGATTTTGACACAAAAAATTGTAAATTCTTGAGAATAAGTTATAACTCTCTAAATAAAAGGGATGGCCTAGAATAGTTAATACAGTTTTACCATAGAGGTATATAAGTATGAATTTTACAGTATAGACCACCCACTTCAGCTTAGGTCACAAAGTTTCATTTTTTTATTTATCCATCAATATTCTTCAATGCAAGGTAACAGTCCCCCCTTATAAACAATTTGTGCATTCATCTTTGCTAATTCGACCTTTCTTGTGTAAGGTAAAACCATGCATGCTTGCAAATGTAGTGCATTAATTACTTAAGGCCTTATTATGAGTTTGGCGATCCATGGACCACCGTACGAGTGGTGGAGGTCCGACCTCAGTGAGCTTGGCAATTCGACCGCCGTAATATGAGTTGTGCGGATTGGCTTTCTCAACATCGTACCCAAAGCGCTGACACCGCCAGCAAACTCCGAGCGCGGCGATCTGGGAGCAGGCCTATGGGGCTGTGAGAGTCTTGAACCACCAGTGACACTGCCTGCCCAATTGCGAGTTGCTTTACAGCCGGTGTTACTGGAGGTCCAGCCACCACATCTGAGATGGCATAAAGGGAGCGACTGAAGGCCGAAACTCACCTTTACTCACCTCGACTTGTCTTCTACCATCATGGAGCCCATCGAACACTCTCTGCCGCTGCTCTACCTTCTCGGCCACCTTCAAAACCCAGTCTGTTGCGGACAAAATTGGTGGTAAGTCATAGAACTACCTGTTGCCATTGACTCCTCTGCAATATAATGCACCACCATGCACCAAGCAAGGAGGTGGGGTCCTTCAGTAATTTACACATATAGAGGGACCCTGTCTGGGATTGTTTCATTACAATCATCAAAAATACATCTGTAGGATGCCCTCCTGGGCCAAATCACTGGTACTACACAGGAACACTGTACACAAATGGACATGTGATTGCAAATTATATACAGTGATAGTGATGTGTGCAGTATTTTGTGTTCAACAAACCACCTCCCCAACAATATCACACCTATTAATATCTGTCACACCTAACTTTTTCCCTTTCTCACTTGTCTGCCATGTTCCTACTGATCTTCACTAGTCATACAGTTTACCATTACTCTCAAGTGTTGGGAAATTGACATTGAAGTGACTACAACTACTGTGAGGCCTTGTGATTGCACCTCTAACCAAGATGCTACATTCCAATTGCCCCTTCTCACTTGTCTCCCATGTCACTACTGATCCACACTAGTCATGCAGCTTACCGTTACTCAAGTGTTGCTAAAGTGACATTGAAGTGACTACAACTGCCATGAGGCCTTGTCTCTCCAACTATAACCAAGATGTTATAGTGAATGTGACAAACTCACATTGCACACATCCCAGGTCCTCTTTTGATGTCAAAGATACATCTCTATGGATGTGTCATTAATGTGAAACACACCTTCTCTGCTACAACTCTGTATTGGACTCTCATACATCACCCACATGAAAAGGCAGTGTCAGTCAATGGGATTACATAGCATCAGCATGAGAAACATTCTAAGGCCACAATGTAAACACTCTCAGCAGGATAGGTATGCCTCTATCAGGGGGAACCCTGACAGGCTGGGGTCCTGGAGCACAGTACATTTTGCACACGTCTGACATACTCCATGTGCACTGGTCCTGGGAACTGAAATATATCAGGGACAACCAATAGCATAACCAAGTGCAATGCATGTGTAGGAAATGGGTAAGTGCAATTTATGAAAGCAAATACAGCACTAACAGCATGTTGCACACATCTAGATGAAGTAGCTGTAAGGTACACACTGCAAAATGGACACATCTTCATGCAGATCTCCACAAAGGTATGACAAGTCGACACCCTTCCATGTGTGGATACACAAATATCTAACTTCAGCACAGCGAACTCATATCCAACCTACATCATATGGAGAAGTGTAACCAAAATTACATTGACAGTGGCCACACCATGCTGAAATACTTGCCGCATCAGGATGTCAACCCACATAGACATTAATCCAACATTTCTCCTTGCCCTGTCTAACTCAAGCACTGTCTCCGAGGGGACATCACACTAACTACAACAACTGGATCAAGAATCAGGGATCAAACAAACACAAATGTACTCATACATCACTAACTAAACAATAACACCAAATAAATAGGAAAGTAATGGCAGGACTAATGTCTTTCAAACTATGATACTTTTTAATTAATTGATATAAACCAATTCAAAAAAGAAACAAAGGCCAATGGCCACTCCATTCATACTCCATGTGCCACAGCACAATGCTGTGCCACCAAACTTGCCCTTACTGACATTGTTAGGGAACCTCCTCAGCAAGGGGCATCCATTAGGCAAAGCAGGCATCCCGAAGATGGTATCTGGGAAGGAGGGGGGCAGAGGTTTAGGGAGGGGTAGGGTTGTCCTTGGAAGGGGGCATCTTGGGTTTGGGGTCTTTAGGGCAGGGTTTAGGGGGTTTGTTTCTTTTTTTTTCTTTTTTGGGCGAGGTATAAGGGTGTGAGAAGGTTGTTTTTCAGGGGTGGAGTGGGAAGTGGAATGGATGAGTTTGGTTGTTGGAGGGGTTTTTGGGACTATGGGAGCGCGGTGGCAGGTTTCAGAGGGTTAAGGGCAAGGGCAAACAAGAGAGATTCACTGGGAAAACAGGGTAGGGTGTTCAGGATGGAGTTCGGATTGCGAGGATGAGGGAGTGGATGTGTTAGATAGGTCAGTTGTATGCACTTTGCGTTGCGTTGGTGGCTGTTGTGTGGGTGTCTGTGAGCGTTTGAGTTTTTTGGGTGGGAGTGTTGTAGATGTGCTGGTTGTTGTGGAGGGATCTGTGCCTGTTGATGCAGTGTCTGGGGATATGGGTTTTGTTGAGGAGTCTGTGCCTGTTGGTGCGGTATCTGGGGATGTGGGTGTTGTGAAGGGGTCTGTGCCTGTTGGTGTGGTGTCTGGGGATATGGGTGTTGTGGCGGGGTATGTGCCTGTTGGTGCAGTGTCTGGGAATATGGGTGTTGTGGAGGGGTCTGTGACTATTGGTGCTGTGTCTAGGGATATGGGTGTTGTGGAGGGGTCTGTGGGTGTGAGTGTGGTGTCTGCAAGTATGAGTGTTTCTGTGGAGGGGTCTTTATGTGTTGCTGTGGTGCTTGTGGGTATGCTGGGGTGGTGGGGGGTGAGGAGGGTGAGTGTCTGCTTTGTGCATGCATGTTTGAGTGTTTTAGATGTCTTTGGTTTGTGTGTGATGCTTGTGTCTGAGGATGTGCGTGCATGCTTAGGTGTGCATGTGCTTGGGATAGGAAGCGTAATAGGAAATGTGGATGGGGAAGGGGCAGGAGGGGGTTGAAGGTTGGGATGGGTGGAGGCCTGCCATGAGAGAGGAGGCCAGAGCCTGAATAGATATCTATAGGCCAGACACATCAGTGTGATTGCCTTCCAGGTAGACAACCACCTGTGTTAGCTTGTTGCCTTGCTCCTGAATGGCATTCAGCACTGCAGTCTGATCCACAGAGATGCTCCTCCGGAGGTCAATAGCCTCCTCACTCAGGGCAGCAGGGCTAACAGGGGCAGGACCTGAGCTGCCTGTAGCAAAGGAGAAGCCTCCCATCTTACGGAAGCGGAAACAGCCAACCTGTGGCGATGGGAGGGTGGCGATGGAACTGGGGGTGGCAGACAAGGATGAAAGTGGAACTGATCCAGTTCGGTCCGCCACCACTCGGGAGTGCCCACCGGAGGATGACTCAGATTAGGTATCCTCCGGGGCACTCCTTACACCTTCCTGGTCACTGGGTCACTCCGTGTCTGACGTATCACTTCTGGAACCACCATGACCAGCTGTGTCCCCACTGATGTTGGGCCCTTTTCCTCCGCTAGCTCTGGATGTATCTGAAATGACATGGAACATGGGTTTATTGCAACTGCGTTTCCACACCTAACCATCATAAATCATCAGAAAACATTGAACAACTCCACATATCGCACCATCTTCATGGTTCACTTCACAGGCTTCTAATTGAGCATTAGCACATGTATGTATGCTACATGACCTGCAAACAGTTGGGTCCACTTATGTCATAACCCTAGACATGCCCAAAGGCATGGATGGAATACTCTACACTCCATCCTCATGTCCACACTAGGATAGTTGATCACCATGCATACTTTGGCACTTGTTGTATACCATTGTAATAAGATGTAACCAAATAGGATGGATCCAAGTGTGGGATTTACATAATCCTCACACAAGACCCTGAATGATGCAAATCTAACTATTACTCATGACACACCATCATTTACTGTTGTGGCAGACATCATGTCACATGCAAATCCTAATTGCACACTGATGACACTTTGCACTCCCAATTACATTATATGTAATTGATGGGGAGAGGATGTAGCCTTACGACTAGAGCGGTCGACGTCGAAGCTGGGGAACCGGGATCGAGTCTCGGCAACAACGCTCAACATCCTGTGATTCTGGGTAAATCACTTAATCTCCCTGTGCCTAACAAAAAATGAATGTGTCCTTGTGTAACGAAACTGGTGCTATGTAAAGCGCTCTGATACCCGATATCTTTGGGTCTAATTCGCGCTATGTAAAACTCTAAAAAAAAAAGTACACTACCTGAAAAGTCAAATGAAAGCTGTACACATGTAGTTTATCCATGTATCACATTTAGCTGATAAAGTTCCCTGAACACATTGAGGTCCTAATATTTGGGAGATATATACTCTGAATTCACTCTGCACAAGAGTCCATATAGCCATATGAACATCCCCAATCCTGCTTGATACAGGGGATGACCCAAGTAGGAGATTGTATATCTACCAGTAGCGGCTCCTGGTGGGAGTGCTACCGGGCGGTGACGTGGGGCGGGGGAGGGACAGGGTGGGGGGTAGTAAACACCGGAATATGGATGAATGCAGGTAAGTAGACAATTAAATCAATAAAACGAATTTCGTTGCGCGCGCTGCACCGCCAAATGCGATGCAGTGCGCGCAACGAAATTCGTTTTATTGATTTAATTGTCTACTTACCTGCATTCATCCGTATTCCGGTGTTTACCACCCCCCACCCTGCCCCTCCCCCGCCCCACGTCACCGCCCGGTAGCACTCCCACCAGGAGCCGCTACTAATATCTACAAGTCAATACACCTTTGAATGCTTTTGGGTGTCCCTGAACATCTATGACATGAAGATGAGGGGTCACCAAATTCCCAATGGGCAGGCACGTCACACCACTGTTTGGCATTGCATACTCAGATTGCCTTGGAGGGATCAGTGTAGACACTCGCATATGATCTCCACAGTTCTACATCTCACTCCCTCATGCATTTCACCAGTCAGTAAATGAGTGTATTGAACACTATTGCAGATGAATCATCAACTGCCAAATGCACACTTGCCAACATGTAGGCACTAATGCTGAGAGCACCAGTGATGTTTGCACTCTCATTTCACTGTATAACCAATACTTACCAATGGTAACTGTTGTACAGTCACTGCATGTACTGTGAACTCTGTCATGTCACATGCAATAGGGCCACCACCACATGAGAGTTAGTAGTAAGGGTACATCACTCCTCACACAAGCAAGAGCAGTGGCCTGTGTGGTACAATTGTCACCCAGATTTACTGAGAACATGAGATGATTACTCACTTCATTCAGCCACTTGTCTGCTCAAAGGGAGAAAAGTGGATGTGGACAGGAAACTGCTGTCCTCCAGGTCAGAAAGAAAATAGGCACAGCACAGCAGCATGCACCTACTACCACACCTACACTAACATTGACTCATCCTGTGTGAGGCACATGGGCCACCACTAATCTTGGTTTGGGCATGCCTGCCTGTAACACATAAAGTCGGCAGAGTAACATGTATGACTCTGGCCAGGACTCACCCCCTTGTTGCTGCTGTTGTCCCTCAACTGCCCATTAAGGTCCAGTTAGGTCACCGCCAGTATGCGGGCCATCAGGGGATCAGGATCCGGTGTGTGCCCCTTGCACATTGAGAGGACTTCCCCGGCTGGACCTCTGTGATCTTCCGGGTCCAGTGCTGCAGACCCTCCCACCTCTTCCTGCAGTGGGCACTGCGCTGGTTGTAGACCCCCAGGGTCCACATCTTCCGGGCAATGGCTTTCCAAATGGCCTTCTTCTGATGGGCGTTGACCTGTATGGATGCAATAGATGTAGAAACAGATTGTAACTGTAAGTTTGTGGATAACTGTCAGCTTGTAACATATTACATTGACATCTAGCACAAGCCTTCATCAAGAGTCAACATGTTGCATGTGTCCATGTCACATGCTATGTACAGCTGAAGCATGGATACACACTTTAGTGGTCATCTGATGACTAACCTCAACCCTGGTCATGACCTGCACTCACTGAGGCAGCCCACTAACATGGGCCCTCCTACATGGCATGTTATGTGAGGTACTATGACACACAACACACAATTTGGACCTTCTAAAGGGTGAACTACCTGTGCATGACTGTCGAGACACCTTTCCTGCCGGGCCCATTGTGTTGATGCATATGGTCCTTAGAGGCAAGAAGCATATTATACACAGCATCCTAAGACTAAGGTCACAAGGTAAGGGCTGGTATGTGTGGCACTGAGAGCTCCCTCTCTGGGGGCTGTGTGGAAATGTGGACTACTTATTTGAGTATCATAGTAGTCAACATACGTTTGAGTGGTTTGCAGTGCCATCACAGGATACCCTTTTTGCCAGATGAGGCACTGCAACTGTGATGACAATCAGCATATCATTGTATGTGCTGTGTGATAGGAAATATTGTAGCCAAGCAGATGATGCAAATTTCTAAATCTTTTCAAAAGTAACCCACTATCTACACTGTTCAAGTCTCAGTTGTGCAATAGGCCTGTACAGTGGAAGCAACACTTTTAGATAAGTGTCAACAGACTTGTGTGAGTAAGAGGACAGTCAGGAGATCACCTCAATCACCATGCCTCATATTGTCCATGTAACAGCTATCAGGGCTACTAGTGGTACAGATAACTCTTTCTGGGAACATCCATGGATCAGCAGGTCTACAGTGACATTACTCTATGCATCAGTTCTCCTGCAACAAATAGCTCTGGGCGAGGCTGGGCCATGGCCCACACTGCCCACATATCAATGTCAGGCCTTGCTCTCTGCAGAAACTCACATTTCCACCAAATCAATACAGAAAGGTGAAACGTCTGGCCAATACATATGTGAACATTTGTTTTTTTGGCACTCTGAAGGGATCTGTGTTGTATAGCTACCTCCTAGACAACTGTTTTACAAAGTCTGATATTGCCTGAGTGATGAGTAGGATGGTACACTTGGCTAACATCATCCTTAAATGCTTCTAACAGTATACAGACATGGCTCATGGTGTGAACCCATACATAACAATTAACATATACCATGATGTTACTTGAGAACTCAGTGTAGCTACTGTGAATTTTATCCCTGCATAGGCACATACATGTAACACAAGTAGAAATCGCCCTTATCATAAATTCCAATTGTGAGCTTCTTTTCACAAAGTAAAGCGCCTCATAATCCAATACATGTGTGTCCTATGTAGGGACTACTCAATTTCACCAAACAACACAATACGGTTACAGTCTGGAACTCAGAGTCACATTGTAGCCTAGGGGTACAGAAAGGAAGAAGTTGAACAGAGTGAATAAGTGTATTTGAGATAGTCACCTGTTCCTCTGGTGAGTCATAGAGCTGTGAATACAGGGGAAGCACCTCATCTACCAGGAACTCCAGCTCCTCTGGAGTGAAGTGATGGGCCCTATCCCCTATACAGCGTGCCATGATTGCTTCCAGAGGTGAAAAATATTAGCTAAAATGGAGAAGGACTTAATAGCAGCAGAGTCAGAAGGCAATTGGGCTAAATCTTCAACTGCCGCGTACCTATATGCCACATACACCGTCATCAGCATCTGCGCACACAGCCATTGGACCGTGACCGTCACTATCTCCAATGCTACCTTATGGCTGTGACTGCCGTGCATACAACCGCCCACCACCCACCGCGTGGTCGACTTCCGCCAGCGGACAATGTTCGACATGTCCTATTAGCGAGGTCAGGCAGCCGCCATGATAGCAGTTAGGAAAACTGTACATAGGGCAAATGTGCAACAATTTTATGATTTGATGATGTGCACAGTTCTGTTACATAACTTTAAAGGCCGCCTTGGGGATGACAGGTGGATGTTCAAGACTTGTCAATGATGATGAAAAATGTGTACTGCTTCATGAAGCATTGATGTTCAGAAACATGACTTTTGCCTTACTCTTCACATGTTACTCTGCACACTGTGACCAAAATAAATGTTTGTATTACTCCTTACATAGGTACCCTGGGAGAGGGAGGAGACAACAGCAACCAGTGTACCGTCCATTTCCAGACCTACACACCATGGAAGAACGACATATCATAATGAAGTTCAGTCTGAATAGGCAAACAATTGTGGATTTTTGTCATCATTTTGAGCCTTTCCTCCTACCTCACCTCAGTAATCCTACATCAATTCCACAACTAGTGAAACTCATGTCAGTTTTGAATTTTTTGGTCAGAGGCACATTTCAATTAACTGTTGCTATTTCTGGTGGAGTTTCACAACCTCTGTTAGGTCCGGTCCTCATAGATGGGCTTACAGCAATGTTGAGACATGTGGACAGCTACATCCACTTCCCAAGACGTGAAGATTTAGCCACTTTGAAGGCAGATTTCTATAGATTTGGACACATCCCACATGTAATTGGATCTATTTATTGCACCTATATTGCCTTAGTACCACCACAAAACAGAAAGAAAGTCTACCAGAACAGGAAGCACTACCATTATATCAACCTGCAAGTTGTCTGCCTAGCAGATTTGTACATCTCAAACGTTTGTGCCCGGTTCCCAGGATCTGCACATGATTTCTTTGTACTGCGGAACAGCACCATACCCCAGCTGATGTCACAACTACTACAGGAGAGGGCCTGGCTTGTAGGTAAGTGTGATCTGTCCTAACTTTGTATGGGAAATGTCAGGTAGTATGATCTGAAAGAGTGTAACAAATTGTTGCACTTCTGTCTATCTTCCATCTAGGAGACTCAGCATATTCCAACTCACCATGGTTGTTGGCACCCCTGAGGAATCCTACAACGCCAGGTGAAGTCTGCTTCAATGAGGCCCATGGAAGAACACAGTGGCCGCTGAAGCGAGCTTTTGGGCTCCTGAAAGCCAGATTCAGATGTCTAGACCAGACTGGTAGAGCCCTCCTCTACTCACCGAGAAGGTGTGTAAGATCACTGTGGCCTGCTGCATACTCCACAACATTGCCCTGTGACTGAACATACCTTACATTGCAGAAGATGCAGGCCAAGAAGACCGACAGGGTAGGGACCCTGGAATGACAAATGAAGATGATGATAGTAGTGAAGAGGAAGAAGCTGAATTGTTTGAGGATCTCATCCAGAACTACTTCTCCTGAGTGTAAGTATGGTGTGAGATGTGATGGCTTTGACTATCCTTGCAACTCTTGTTGTGATGTTGTGAGGAAGATATTAAAGCTACAAGGATTATATGGGTCCAGCAATATCTGTGGAAAGGTGTTTGTATTGTAAGTGTAGCTTTTTTCAGCTGTAATTGTTTTTTTGGACTGTCTTCTCTAGAAGGTGGCAAAGTGATGTGTGCCATATATATGTTTCCTTAACTAATCTCTTTGTGTTGGTCTGTTTTAGGTTCCTTCACCATGTCATCTTCATTTGAACATTTCAGAGTTGTGACATTAGTAGGTATATGATGCTATTCAGATGTACAAAGTGGACATGGATTGGTTCCTGGGAATGTCTGTCACAGAGTTTGGGTGTACGAAGCCAGTGCCAAGACAGCTTGCACAGCGATAGGATGGAAATTACTTGGCTTCCATTGGACATGTTCCTTATGGTGCCTTGGTCCTAATGCAATAAGTGTGCCATCATGGGATCCAGCACAATGTTGTGTTGTGCCCAAATCATGCTATCCTGCCTTCCCTTTGGGTAATTTCTCATTGTGTATGAACTGAATGTAGCAGTTTATGTGTCTCCTCATTGTAGGCTAAAGTGCTTGTAGCACATCACTGACATTTGATTGTGACATTCCAACAGATGCAAGCACGCTGGATTGAAATGACCCTGTGGTCAGAAACTGTTGTACTGATGTGTCTGTTTTTTCTTTATTTTATGTAGGATTCCTTTTGGGAGGTAGGCAAAATGGCTCCAGTTGATGATGTAGACCTAATTGATTGTTGCCTAGTGTGGAGGATATTGTCAGATGTATCCCCTCCTTCCATGTTGTGAAAGTCTGCAAGTGATTATGTGATTACTGATCCAGAATTACTGAGTCATGTCTTATTTGCTATGTTTCTGACATCATGTCAGCCTATGATTTGAACAATGGAATAAAGATGTTCTCAGCCCAGACACTTGTATGTATGCGTTGTTGTGACATGGTAGTGATCCTGAGTTGAACATTGTTTACATACAGCATATCCATGCTTCCAGAAGTCCCTAGTTTTGATATTGCAAAGTTCACATGGTAGTACATTCACATTGTTATATGAGAATTACAACAGGAGACAACGCTTTGGTGACGTGTTTTTTTAATGTAGTGAACAAGGCCAAAGAAATAACAAAATTCAACAGTGCTAACAAAAAGTGAAGTCTTCAATCATGCTGGATGAAACCATTGTAGTATAGTCCAAATGATCAACAGTCCAAAGTTTAACATACTCCGCCCATCAGAAATGGAAATGTGGGCAGGAATGGTCCAACAAAGTGAATGTGTAGCAACCACAGGAGGACATTAGGGTTGAGGTCTCTTACTGGCGGTGGTGGGTGAGTTGCCATCCTGAGCTCCTGGGTTTTTGCATGGACGCCCCCTCTTTTTGACAGAGGGGGCATCTGGAGCTGCTGAACCAGGGGAGCCTGCAGGTGTATCGTCCTCTGGCAGGGCCTCCCTTCCTGTGGCCGTGGCAGATGTTGATGGTGGGGATGTACTTGGACCACAGGAAGGGGTAGATACAGGTGGAAAAGCCCTGCAGAGGGTTGTCTTAATGTCCTGCAGCACCCCAACCAGGGAGGCCACCTCAGTGTGGATGCCGGCCACCTCAGTGTGGTTTCCGGCCACCTCAGTGTGGATATCGACCACCTCAGTGTGGATGTCAGCAACCTCCTGGTATGTGTCCCTTTGCAGCTTCTTCATTTCCCAGATTTCGGCCAATACCTGACCCATGACACTTTGGGAGAACTGTAGACTCCCAAGACTTGGGTGATGGCAGCCTGGTTGATCATGGCCTCAGTGAGCTCACTCTGCGGGCCCACAGTTACCCTCCCACTACGCCTACCCCCACGGCCCTGTGCCCTTGATGCAGACTGCACCCTCCCACTGGGTCCTGGTTCTTCCGTGAATGGAATGGGATGGATGGGCGGAAACAGAAGCTAGTAGGCCTAATATGCTTCTCAATTTTTGCTTCTTTATTCACAGAATGAATTTCACACAGGAACTGTTTAATGTCTTTTCCTGGATTCCTTATTTTCTCTGTTTGCCCACTTTTTTTGCTTTTTCTTCTCTTTTACAGGTCACTCTTCTCCTGGTGGAAATCCCCAGGAGGCTTTAAAGAAGAAACAAGGACAGTGAGTATCTTGAGGTTTGCATGATCTGACTGGGGCTAAGATAGTGTCCTTCACCACACCAAAAGTGCCAAGAATGGGATTTCACACACTCTCTAGGGATGGGTAGGAGGTGAGAAGTACTGGAAGAAAGCAGGTCTTGTCCTTGTCCTTTTTCCCCACTCTCACTCACACTTTTGTAGTAAAATAAATAGCGGTGGAAATCTCCATGCACAGGCTAATCAACTTGGGGAGTCAAAAAAACAAGAAACAAAAATGTATAGAAAGAAAATAAAATGATTCGTAATTAGCCAATTTGGCTGATTCTCTAAGGCCCCTATCTGCCTTATATTACTCATCAACCTGTTTCCTGGGACTTTACCCCACAGGTTGTCTGGCAGTACTAAGTAAAGCAGAGGAAGATAATTCACTAAAATAGAAATAACATGCCCGCTTTTACTTTTAAACAAAATCTGCCCTTTGCTATTGGGCCACCAGTAACATGTGTGTAACACTATTTGGCATCAAAGTCAAAAATCTGTGACAGCTTCTTAGAGTCTTCCAACCCCGTTCCCACAATGTGTGACCCCACTCCCACAGTGTCCGTTCCCAACCCTGCTCCCACAATGTGCGTCCCCGTTTGTAAAAAAAAATGTCCCTTATCACTCACTGCCCGTGCCGCAACTCTCCTGAGTTGCGGTGGCAACTGCGCTTCTCCTGGGGTGAATCCACCAGTCTTCGCTCCACTCCTCAGGGGTCTCCTCTTCATCCCCGAAGTCTTCCTCTGGTTCTCCATCTCCACTGGTCTGCATTCCTTGTGGGCTTCCATTCTCAGCGTTCTCCAGCTCCTCGTGGCTCCGCCTCTTGACCCTTCCCCCGAACTCTTCCTGTTCCGGTGTGAGGACCTTTTCTTCTCCTTGCGGGGTCCCGGATTAGCCTTCTCCTGGGTAGGCTCCTCCTCCTTCCTGTATGGGAGAGGCCGGGAGAAATGGTTTAACCCTCTCTTTCTCTTTTATCTTCCAGGTTCATGATGTTCTCTGCTTCCTCTGCGTTTTCCCGTGGAACACTGGATTTACCCCCGTAAGTAGTGGGCTGCGAGGGACTCTGTGTCGGGCTCTCTCCCACTGGTGCTGTTAGCCATTGAAAAATCCAGGACTGAGATTCACAGGATGGTACTGACGGTGCGAGGTGCATAGGTTGGGGGGGCAGTGGTTGGCTGTTATGTTTCAGCAGTGGTGGGAGGTGTTGTAATGGGCACAGTGAGTCCCACTGTTGGCATCTGCCCAGGCTGACCAGATGGGCCAGGACCGTCATCCATGTCCACCTCTTCAGGAACTTGGTCATCATTGAGGGATTTGTACTTGGATGGAGAGGAACTCTGTTGGGTTTCCAACTTCTGTGCAGATGCAGTGGTGAATCGGCCTGGTGAGAGATAGAGAAGATTGTTAATGGTGGAAGTGAGGTATCTACATCCACGTTGTTTGTGTCAAGGTAAATGGGGCCCTACAATGGAACAAAATAATTAGAGATTAGTATTGCCATCTATTTGCGTGGAGTTGAAGTTAGTTATTAGACATTTGTTGACATTCAATAGATGTAGTAGTTTTCGTCAGCTTATAAGCTGTGCAGATATGAGGTATTTTGGCTTTAGGGATATACATGACATCTCCAAAACTCTGCTACAAATACAATGTGGTCCTAACATGTGTATTGGTCCATTCCAAGGCCTAGTTTTGTCTAAGACAGGCAAACACCCAGCTTGGTTGTATATTTATCATTGTTCATCATGTGAGAAGTGCAAAGTCAAGGGGTCACCTGGCACAGCTAACCAGCTGAATTTCCTTTATGGCTCACATATATTAGGGGTACACCGTTGTTATGGTATCACTCATGCCATCATTAGTTTCAGTTGATGGGTCCAGGACACAATCAAGCAAACTATTCAGGCATATATCTGAGTGGAGCATTGTCTGTACATTGCCCAGCTGATGATGAGTGGACATCATTAGTAACATGGGAAACAAGTGAGAAGGGGCAAAAGGAGTCTAGCATCTTTGTTAGAGTAGCAGTCACAAGACCTCATGGTAGTTGTACTCACTTCAATGACACTTCCCCAACACTTGAGTAATAGTAACCTGCATGACTAGTCAACTTTAATAGTGACATGGCAGACAAGTGAGAAGGGGAAAAAGGAGGCTAGCATCTTGTTTAGAGTTGCAGTCACAGGGCCTCATGCTAGTTGTAGTCCTTTCAATGTTTCTTTAGCAACACTTGATAAATGGTAACCTGCATAATAAGTTTACGTCAGAAGTGACATGAGAGACAAGTGAGAAGAGACAAAAGGAGTGTAGCATCTTGGTTATAGTTGGAGTGACAAGGCATCATGGTAGTTGAACTCAATTAAATGACACTTCCCCAACACTTGAGTAATGGTAACCTGCATGACTAGTGAACTTCAGCAGTGACATGGCAGACAAGTGAGAAGGGGCAAAAGGAGTCTAGCATCTTGGATAGAGTTGCAGTCACAAGGCCTCATGGTAGTTGTAGTCAGTTCAGTATCACATTAGCAACACTTGACAAACAATCAGTATACCATAGCTGTTGGCAACATGCATTTGGGATGGACCACACATTTAAATTCTCACACATATCATGGGTCCTGGATCCATATTTTGATGGTAATGCACTTACAGACAGTCATGGAGTTGGATACCCGCGGTCTTATATGCAACAATGCACATTGCCACAGACAAACAAACATCTTAGATACTTTGGTTATTTCATGTTAGGAAAGTAGATAGAGAACAGAATATCAAAAGCATAGTCAAGAGCAAAAAGGACATTGTGATATTGTGGCAGTTATTGCAGTGTAACTTACAATAGCCCAACCCCCTCCCCATTTCCTTCAAGCCCTCAGTACGCAGGATGGCCAAGACCTTCTCCTCCCAAGGTAAGAGTTGTAATGGTTCGCTGGGAGGGACACCTCCAGTCCTCGAAGCCTCCGGGTGGTGGCTGTTGTACTTGGTAAGTACCCACACCTCTTCCTAATGTCGCCCTGTGTGTGCAGGGTAGTACCAACAGCCTTCACTCTGTTGACTATCCTGTCCCACATTTAATTTTTCCTAGTGAGAGGAGTCTGCTGGACTTGGGACCCAAAAATGTGTGGCTCTACTCTAATGATTTCATTCAACATGACTGTCAACTCTTGCTCAGTGAAGCATAGTCTTTTCTTCCCAGGCATGGGGAAATCAAAAATGTGAGTGAGTATATGAATGACAAACAAACAAGTGATAGAGGTAAAAAAGGTGAAAAAGTAATATTACAGGTGGTGGACAGTGCTAAATGGGAAGATGAAAAAAAGGGTGCCTTATCAGAAAATCCTGAAAATGTCTGTCTGTCTGTCTTGCTGTGCTGCAGTTTGGAAGCAAACGATGCTGGTCAGGGATGGGATATGTTTTATAGTGTGATTTGCAGGCGTGCCTACTTGCCAAAGAACATTTTCGGCACATACCATGGCGGTCAACTGCCATTGGATAACCGATGTTTGTTGGGCACCGCTGCGAGATGCGGTTCTAAGGCGGTCGGACTGCCAAACTCATAATAAGCCCCTTACTCTTAGCGAGACAGATGCTCATCTTACTAACCTATCTACTTTTAAAGGTAAGAGCGAAGGTTGGTGAGCATTTCTAACAGGTATTACTGTGCCTATGAAAGTGCCTTTCTCAGTAGAAATGGCAGTTACAGGCCAAATTCACCTGAAGAAGATCAGGTTAGTGATGTGGGAGGTGAATCTTTTGAAATACCATATCTGTTCCAATTCTTGTGGCCGGACAGATGGTTCTCTGATTTTTATGGTTGTGTAATAAGCCATTAACATTCCAAGATACTTTCAAATAAATGTCTTTCTATTTTCCCAGTGAAATTATGTCATAAACTATATCAGGTATTTATGTTAGGTTCTTTCCTTTTCACCATTATTCCTCTATCTTTGAACACCTAATACCTAATCACACGGACTCACACAGTGAACCTAGTAAATCAGGAGCCAAAAGGGATCTCCATCTTTGCATGTCCCTCCGTACCTTCGAGTTTCTTAGGCCAGGTGGCACAAGTTACATACTGGATAGAAATAATCAAATCCAAACTACATACTCTTCATCCACAAAGCTCATACCTATTAATAGTCAACATGTCCAACATTCTAGCCCCAGTCTCTAAAAAAAAAGCTACTACTTTTTGTGTGAGGGAGGCAAGGATTTTCTCTGCTTTACAGCTAGGAAACAAAAATTTGGGGTGCTGTTGACCAGGACAATCAGTCTTGATGTATGCATAGAAAATCTCCTATCGGCAGGCTTTGAACTAAGAGATATACTGTCATGGGAAACATCGGTTACATCGCAGTGTTTACACCGCAATACCTTTACAACGCGGGTATTACAACGCAAGTCATTACAATGACTTGCGCTGGATGGCGCTCTAAGCTAAGGAATAGTATGATTTACTATTCCAACACCTTCCCTACTGTAACGTAGGCTGGAGTTGGAATAGTAAATCATACTATTCCTCAGTCCAGCGCCCTCCAACGCAAGTCGTTGTAACGACTTGCATTGTAATGCCTGCGTTGTAAAGGTATCGCGGTGTAAACACCGCGATGTAACGTCGTATATTCACTGTCATACGTCCAAGGAAGGTTGATTGCTGTTCTCCGAGATATTAGGGTCAAATAATATATCAAAGTTCTTAATTTGCAAGTAGTTTGAAGAATTAGTGTGACCAATGAACAAGTCAGAAAGGTCAGTTAATATTTTTGAATGCTGATGAGCTTTACTAGAGTCAATAAAGGTTCCTGGTCAATCCTAGAATCCTAATCGCAGGATTTAAGTCTTTGTAATTGTCACACTATAACTGAATTACAATTGGTTTTAAGGCTGTGTTTATCTCAGTCTGGACTGAATAAAGTGAAATTTATGTTGTTTTTAAGTGAAAAGTCTCCAAACTAAATTCTAGAATTTCATTTCTTTTTTCTTAGTGTTTAAAACATTTGAATATGAAATTAAATGGTAACATGGAAAACCCCAGACTAAGCACTGATCTTCTAATTAGGGTCCTCTATCTCTGTTATTTGTTTTTCCTGCACTTAAAATCTACATCTGATTACAGACAGGTGAGAATTAATCTCGGACTGCTTCATTTTTGCTTTAATGCCACTTGATCTACTGTATCTTGCAACTGTATGTGGACTTAAATTATTTTGGTTCTGAAGATCTCTCTTTCCATCTCCTTGATAGATCAGATAAAAGAAGTACTGACTTTACGGTAGACAATACAGATAATAGGTTTAGCTACCAAACTGAAAAATGTAACATAGCACTCCTTTGTGTCTATTAAATTATCAGATGTTTTGGTGCTGTCCTCCAAGAACTTCAGTGATTCATCATGTGTGGATCCTCCCCACGGTAGTGGCTCACACATGGAAGACTTTCTCCCATTGTAGTCATAGTGTTTCTGAATGATTCTGTTTCCAAATGCAGAGAAGTTGTTGACAGGATTTGTTTCTCTTTATATTTCTGCATAAACCCATCTTAAATTTGTCTATACCCCATATTTTAAATTGCCACAGGGTTTGCTGAGTAAGGATGCAAGGGTAATGCCAGTTAAGGTTTGTGGATAAATGATAGTGGACATCTACTATAGCTGATATACCATGGGATTTATCAGTATACCTCCCTGTCTGCACCCAACCCGACAACCACTCTATACATCAAAACCACACCTAGTGCCATCATTCGTATTGTTATGATGCCTAGGCTGGTGTCTGATTGCACTGTCAAAACGGCAATTAGGTTTAGCATCTCAGCTGTGTTACATCAGTTTTCATTCAGCATGTCTGGAAATGAAACTGTGAGAAATGTGTAACCCGAAACATCACTGAAAAGGAGCTTTAAAATCACCACTGAGCGAGCTAAGGCCCAAATGAAGTAATAGATACTGGATACAGAAGCGGTAGACTATTGGTGACTGCAAGTGACATAATGACTCTTTTATTCATTTTGGTTGCTCTAAGAAATGGGGATATTGGTTGGGGGAGCCCCACTCAGAAAACAACTGCAATCTTTGTCAGGGTGAACCATAAATTAACCTGTGCCTAACCCTCTAGTAGCTTTACACAAAAGCAGTCAGGCTTACCTTAGAAGCAACGTGTAAAGTATTTATGCAGCACACAAACAGTAATAAAGTCACAACACAAGAAAATTCCCAAACCAATTGGAAAATATAAAGTAAATTTTGACAAATAAAATGATACCAGAACAACAAGAATCCAATCATTAGAACCAGAGATATTAAATTTCTGAATTTTTTGTGAAAATAGCACCTAAAAGCCCTAAGATCCACTCATGGTCATCTGTTTGTGCTAGATCGGGGGAAGTCTCAAGTGGAGCGCGGGTCGAATACAGGGACCTTCTAAGTCCGGCACGAAGAGTTCCGTTCACATTGGGGGAGGCTGCAAGGAGGAGTCTGACCATCAAGGATAGTCATCGATCAGCGCTTAGAGCCATTCGAATATCGTAGACGGTCATCACCACAAAGAGCTGGTCAATCGTCATGGAGGGTCATTCGTGTAGCTTTGTGTTGACGTTCAGCACAGGCTGTTGTTGCTGTAATGAGAAGTGCAACCCTTGCATTGCTGGTCATCACTGACGGTCGCTGTTGAGACAAAGAACATGTCTCACCAGAGCTTCAAGTTGGCTGTCAACACAGGCAGCAGAGTCGTATCATGGACAGGCCTGTTTGTGGTCGCAAGGAGCCCTAACTTCGGGATTTTCAGCTTTTCTTGAGGAGGAGTGCACTCTGATGCCAGCCCAGGGTCCAGGACCTGGGGGGGCACCTCTTGGGAATCAGGAACTCACTACAGCAGAGGCCAGCAGGGCTCAGACAGGTCCAAGCCGATCCAGGTGCACCAGGTCAGCTGGGCAGTTGCAGGGAGGCCTCCAAAGCTTGTTGTGTCCCTGTAGCACACACAGGATTTTCAGCTTTTCTTGAGGAGGAGTGCACTCTGATGCCAGCCCAGGTCCAGGACCTGGGGGGGGGGGCACCTCTTGGGAATCAGGAACTCACTACAGCAGAGGCCAGCAGGGCTCAGACAGGTCCAAGCAGATCCAGGTGCACCAGGTCAGCTGGGCAGTTGCAGGGAGGCCTCTGAGTCTTGTTTTGTCCCTGTAGCACACACAGGAGGTCAGCCAACTGACAATTTGAATCACTCTGGTTTGCCTGGAAATGAAGGTCAGGTCCAGTCTTTCGTCTCAGGCAGCAAAGCAGTCCTTCAAGCAGCAGAGCAGTCCTCTGGCAGAAAAGCAATCCTTCTTCTGTAACTTCCACAGGTCCAGGAGTATTATGAAGAGTAGCTGTGGAAGCCCAATATTTATAGCTGGTGCCAGCATTTGTATGGGAGGACTCCCACATCTAGTTCTGGAAAGTTCTTCCCTTTCCCCTGTCAAGGCTCAGGTCACAAAAGAATGGGCTAGTCTGGTGTCAAATTTATTTATGTTTGCAGAAGGCAAAGCCCTTTAAAGTATAAGCGGGGCTAGGTACAGCTCCTCCTAGTCAGCCTGCAAGGATGGCCCATCCTGCCCACACCTAAGCCCACAGTATTACTGTCTGGAAGCGCCACACAAACCCCAACAGCAGCGCCATTTACAGTCACTGGCAGAAGGCACAAATGGTTAGGACAAGAAAATGCCAATTTTCTAAAAGGGTTATAGAAAAGCAGAATGTACTCCTTTCCTTAAACGTTTCATATTCTTATTTAATAATTGCGTGCGAACTGTTGCCGTGATCCGTCCCGAAATCACGGAATGCAGATTAAGCAATCCAAAAAGGCACGCATTTTTCGCGCCAAACAGTCGCACTGCGAAATTTTTGAATAAACTTCTGATGAAATATTGGTTCACAACTGGATTAAACTTGGAGTACGTCATATATATATGTTTACTACGAGGATCAATTCCTACTTTTCGCAGTGCGACTGTTTGGCGCGAAAAATGCGTGCCTTTTTGGATTGCTTAATTTTCTAAAAGGGGCTTTTTCAGAATTGTAATTTAAAATCTGACTTTACAGTTAAAGAGGATTTTAAATTAAAATTCATCTGAGTGCAAACAGCATATCTTTATCTGCTCCCAATCCTAAATTATCACCTATTGAATGTAATAAGGTAACCCAGTGTTAGTCAATGGGAGCTGGGCTTTACAACAATGAAAAACGACTTTAGGAGTTTTTGACTGCCAGGACACGTAAAACTAAAGTACACATGTCCTAGTTTTTAAATGCAATGTACCCTGCCCCATGAGCCTTTAGAGTAGGGGTGGGCGGAATTTGCAAAGTCGCGCTACGCAAAGCTCTGCGAAACGGTAAAAAATCTCCGTGAGCACGCAGAGTTCCGCGAACACGCGGAATTGCTTACTCCGCCAGTTCGCAATGCTTTTTTCCTGTTCGCGAACGCTGTTTGCGTGCTCGGGGGAAATATCTCGCGAACACGCATTTTGAAAGCGCGAACAAGCAAAAAATTCCGTGAAGCCGCGGATCGCAGAATTTTGGGTAATTCCGTGTTCTCCGCAGAACGCGAAATTACCCAAATTCCGCGAGCGGAACGGAATTTACCGCCCAGGCCTACATTAGAGCCTACCTAAGGGGTGACTTATAAGTATCAAAAAGGAAAGAAGGAAAAAAGTTTACTTTGCCAGGTTGAAATTGCAGTTTAAAACTTCACTTCAGGCTGTAGTGCCAGATCTGAGACAGGTTTTAAAAGCCCACCTAAGTAGGTGGCACAGTGAGTGCTGCAGGCCCACTAGTAATGGACTAACAAGGGAATCACTTATGTAAAGGAAATATTTTATATATTCTACTTTAGTTGCTTGTCCCAAAAGGTAAAAATATAGAATCAAACATAACTAGGTTAAATGCACAATTTGTGATAAAGTAATGTTCTCAAAAGATGAGAGAAAAAAAAGTAAATAGGCACATACTAGAAGGAGTTTAGAAAAATGTATTTGTATTCAATGGATAAAGTTGCACAGGGTACAAATCATGAAGTTCCATAATGACATTGATCTTATAAAACACAATTAAATAGCTACACAAATCAAAAATTAATGTCTGAGAAGTCCACTCCAGAAATTAATAGTCCACACACAAGATGAATTAATTTGATGAGAAAGATCCAGTAGTAGTATTTGGATAGAGTAGGACTTGGCTTCGACGTTTCAGCCTCATATCTACAAAGTCCGCAGACCATCCTCAGGACAATAAGATTTAAGGAAATGTAACAAAGACCCCATATGATCTAAAATGTTTTTAAAGACTGTAAAATTAAAATTAAATATTACAGTATGTGGCAAGTTAATAGGTTCTGGATGCAGTTCTATTTTAAAACCACTTGCTCAATTTGTTGAATTTTTCAATAATCCTTTTGTCAGCAATAATCCATCATTCATTCGTGACACTACCTCTGTTATCAATCTCATTGAACACTTTCCATTTGATCCCTGTAACACTATATTGGCCACTATGGTCATAGAAAGTCTTTTACACAAACATTCCTCAGCCAGAAGTCTTAATGATCCTCTCGGATTTACTTGAAACCAGAACTCGTCCTCATGCAGGACCAACTTCTTTCATCTTGAATTTCTTGATCTGGCTCTTAGCTGTAAGGTTTTTCATCTGAACAGATTAAGGGAGTAGCTATGGGCACAGTTATTGCCCCCAATATAGCTAATATCTATGTGATGGATTTTGATTCCAAATGTATCTTTGTTAGCTCTAATCCCTTTCAATCTCAAATCACTAAATGGCCGAGATGCATTGTTGATGTATTATGATGTATTAATGATTTGGCATGGCAAAATTGATCACTAACTCAATTTCATTCATGGTTCAACATGCTTAATTTTAACCTTCAATTTACATTAGAGTTTAACTCTACCGAACTCAATTTTTTGGACATCACAGTCAAAGCTGAGGAGAATCACTCTTACAGATTTAAAAAAGACGCAAAGATTCTAGATTGATGAGTGTTTCCACCTTTGGTACCCTATCAAATGAAATAAAAAAATAGTCCAAAAGCATTGGAATTTGTTAAATGATGACTCAATTTTTCATGAGAAGCCTATGTTTGCATTCCAAAGAATTTCGATTCTGAAGGATAGATAAGTTAGAGCATATACTGAACCCAAGAAAAACACTCTACTCCAAAGTCTAAAATTACCTCCTATTGTAGGACATTTCCATTGTGGAAATTGCACAGCATGTGAAGCATGTAAAGTAGTTAAAAACTTCTCAGTAAATGGATTACATTTCACAATTAGCGACTTTTCAAACTGCAACACTTCTAATGTCATCTATTGCATCAAGTATCACTGTGATCTTCCATACATTGGAAAAACCACACAAACAATATGGAAGAGGATTTTACAGCAGCAATCATGTATTAGATGCAAAACTGAACATTCCCCCTTGTGGCCATGGATATGTCATGTTGGGTTACTGATGTGATTAAACCAAATGTCAGAACTGCCAACACTGAAACTCAGTTAACTATACATAAAAACAAATGGATTTTGAAAACGAACAGTGTTAACTGTAGTCTCAATTTAGCCATAGAATTGCAAACATTAGCCGACTTGTAAAATATGATTGTTTTGCATTTGCGCCCATTTTGTATCAGAACATCTTTTCCAATTGTCTGTTTCTAATTAGGACAACGTTTTACTTTCTCTATCATTACAGCCTGTCCTATATCAATTATTTGCGTTTCACTATATAATCTGTATGGTCATCTTTTTTTAATATGAGTTGGACTGCTAGGTGTGTTTTTTTGTCCTATGGTGCTGAATACTATTCTTGTCTAACGTCACTGTTAATTACTTCTCATAAGAATTTATCATGTTTAATCCTGCTGCATTCTCAAGAATGAGTCATGTAAGTAATTGTCATAAATGAATATTTATGTCTGTAGGTCTGTAGGTATCCAGCTCAATGACGCGCTCTTACTTAAAATAATTGCTTCAATCACTATTTGAGTGTTACAATGGTGATCTCTATTTAATATAGCTTGAACTATACAATATGTTCACCTTATGTTGTGGAATTCAATCTATTCCTAAGGTTACTGTTAATTGTATCTCAAATAATTAATTGTGTTTAATAAGTAGATTATGAACATGTTCAGACCTGTTGCATTTTAATTGAATGATTCACGGAGGAAATCATTTAAAATGGACTTGTATTATTGTGAATATCTTGAGGACTCAGGCGTGCATAATACCACTACTTGCCGTCTTGACGCTTTAATCTTATAATAATCCATCATGGTTTTGATGAATATGTTTAACTCTACAACATTTTAAAGCATGCCAATATGGCCGCCATGCGTACTCTTGAAACCATTGTGTTTATATGGAGACATTCTGTTAAATCATGCATCCTCATTCAATATGGCCATCTTAATTCAGGCTTGAGCCTGATGTAAAGCACACATATATGAAAGCACATCTATGCTCCTTTTCATTTGAAATCATTGTATTTATATGGAGACATTCTGTCATGCACCCTCACTCAATATGGCCACCTTAATTCATCGCTCTAGCCTATTTGAGCCCAACGCCAAGCATGCATAAATACAGAAACACCTTCTGTGGTCAGTTTCATTGAAATCACACATGCAAGATGCGGCGCACATTTATTCATTCCACCAGGGTAAGCATATAATGCTTTTTTCACATTTAATTGTTGTTTTTCAACGTACTGATGTAAAATGAGTAGTTCCTGATTTTATATGTTTTTCAAGTGTTTCCAGTTCACTTCAAGGTCTACTGAATTAATCTGTAGAAATATGTAATCCTTTGATCACTATCGACTTTCACATCATTCAGTGGTCATAGAGTAATTTTGAATACACATTTCTTTGGTTACCGCCTTTCTGAATTCTTTTTCATTGCTGACCAAGAGTATTGTGATCCTTTCTTCGTGAAGTAAGTCCTTTTGGTGCACTTGTTTTATAACAACTATTTATATTATTCATATAATCATTTTTACCAGGGTGTACTTGAGCACTTTCACTTTTCTTTCTTTCTTGGTACATTGAATTTCCACACGTTTGCAGCATGGGTTGTGTTAAATTAAATAATTTGACGCATACTGTACTATTTAATTTTACAAACTTTTTTAATACATTTTAGTACATTAGGGCCTTTGCTACATTTCCTAAAATCTGATTGTCCTGAGGATGGTCTCGCCGATTTTGTACCTGAGACTGAAACATTGACCCAAGTCCTACTCTATCCAAATATAACTACTGGCTCTTCATCATCAAATTAATTATTAATTTGTAGAGTGAACTTCTCAGACATTAACTTAAATTTTTATAATTATTCAATCGTGTTTTACAAGAATAATGTCGTTATGGGACTTCATGATTTGTGCCCTGTGCAACTTTATCAATTGAATACAAATACTTTGTTTCTAAACTACTTCTACTATGCGCTTGTTTCCATTTGCTTTCTCTTTCATCTTTTGAGAATGCTACTTTATCACAAATTTTGTATTTAACCTAGTTTTGTTTGATTCTATATTGTTACATTTAGGGACAAACAACTAAATTAGAATATATAAAATTCTCCCTTTACATAAGTGATTACCTTTCAATTTAGATTATACTCATGCTCGCAAGGGTCTATTGGGTTGCCCTCTTCTTTAATGCAGACCCACTAGTAGCACTTAAGTTACAGGCCCTGGGTACATGTAGTACGATTACTAGGGACATATAAGTTCAATTAGTTGAAAAAGAGAGAGCATAAGCACTTAAGCTTTGGTTAGCAGTGATAAAGTGCACAGAGCACTAATGCTAATCAAAACAAATTCAGCAAAGCAGGAGGAGTAAAGGTAAAATGTTTTGGGGAATACAAAGCTAAGGATGTCAGGTCTAACAGTTGTTATTTTTATTAATTTTATGCTACCTGACCCCTCCCCATTGGATCAGCTGTCTAATCAATTCTATAATGCAAATAGTGGTCATTTGGTGACAACAGGGGACCATTGGGTCAATGCTGCATCTGCAACTACATTGAGAAAAAAGAATACTTGGCCTTAAGATCATGACTCAAGGGTTGCCTCTTTAAGGTGAATACTTCACATCTAAGGTGTACTTAAAGGGAACATATTGCAATGATCCCACAATATGTTTTGAAACAGCTTCATCGGATTACAATATTAATAATAAAAGTAATAGTAATACTACTACTACTACTACTACTACTACTAATAAACATAATCATAATAATAATAATAATGTAAATTATTATACTTCACGTCCACAAAAACATTCATTATCAACAACAAATACAATTACAACATACAATTAGGAAAACACAACAACCTTAAAAAATATAATTATGAAAGATTCCATAATAAATATTAAAACCACAATCCCCTTACTTATTACACTGAAAAATAGCATAACTGCCAAGATAGTTCTCTTTTAACCCAATGCTAGTAGTTATTCAGATACTCTTTGCACAGACCATATTGAAAACTCGTTAACTGCAGGTTTTATCCGTTCTGTGTGTTGGACGGCCGTGACCCGTCAGACAGTGCTCATGTGCATAGAACGGCTCCCACCGTCCTTGCACATGGCACAGGAAATCCCTCTGGTGCGGGCACCAGAGGGATTTCTTTTCAATTAAAACACCCTCTGGAGCTAGGGAAGAACTTCCCCAGCTCCTGAGTGTGTTCTGATTGTTTCTCTGAAATGACGATTGGCGCACATGTTGCACTGACGTCATTTCAGAGAAACTGAAACTCACTTTTAGTTTCTTCTGCCTCGGTGATCAGGGGGCTATCTCAGCTCCGGTGCAGGAGTAAAGAGTCAAATCAGTAAAGAGTAAAGAGTCAAATCAAAACAGTCAATTCAGTGAAGAGTAAAGAGTCAAATCAAAATAAAAATTCGAAAAATTACTATGATAAAGACGCAATTTGCTTTGAGGCATATTTATGGGAATTGTCACGTAGTGGAGTGCAGCAAGTCACCTTGCTGCACTGCCTTGCATGATAGGTAAAGGGCAGGAATGTGGTGTATTTAAAAGAATACAGCGTATTCCTGTCATTTCCCCTGCACTGGTGCCCTGCACTGGTGCCCTTTTGGAAGCTTAGTGTCAACGCCAGGCACTCTTGCAAAATGGTGCAAGGGTGCCTGTGTTGCATAAGGGATTGTTTCTGTGCAGGACGGGGCACCTTCATGCACAAAAACAATCTTGGGAGGCATATTCTCCCTCCTATATGTGCTGCAGAATGCAGCACACATAGCAAGAGGAAGAAACGAGGAGAAATAGAGATATTTATCCTTGTTACGCCTCCCCTGGGAAGGTGTAAGATTTTGGTGCATCCCCAGGTTTACAGGTTCTTGTAAATCTGGGGATGTGTCAAAGGGCATGATATTTACACTGTGTGGCATTACTAAAGATTGTTGAAGCCACTCAGAGCCACACAAACTGGCTTTGCGTAGCTTCAAAAATCTGACTTAGAGGTTTGAGTCACGCATGTACCAGGTTGCGTTGTGCAGACGTGACCCAACTCTCACATAAATATGCCCCTTTGTATCAACGCATGTTTAGCGTGCATGGCTTTAAATTGTAAACAAGTCTAGTAGCTTATTAGCATTTGATAATATAAGGGGTGTAAAATACAGTCCTGCTTTTGGCACGCTCTCTCTTGTGTTATTTAATAAAACGCGTTGGATCATTCTTCTCAGAAAACGTGATCTTGCGCACACTCGAGAATCTGCAGAGCAAAAGAAGAAATACTTGAACAGAAGGGCTTGCAGTTATAGAACTGAAGTAAATTGCTGATGTATATATCACAGATAACCTTCAAACGTTTCAATGATGTTAGGAGTATAATTGGCCAATTTTATTTTTACGATCCTTTTAAATTAGACATAGAAAGCAATCTCTACAGAATGAATGTTCAGAGTATTGAAAATGGTAATGGAGGGACCTGCATGAGTTGAGCTAGCTATAAGAGATTCTCGATATGAATACATTACCTGAGAGGAGGATGTGTGGCCTTCCGGCCGCAGTGGACGACTTTGGAACTTGGAAACCAGGGTCAAGTCCTGGCGTCGGCTCAACGTTCCGTGATCCTGTGAGATCACTTAATTTCCCAGTGCCTGACACAAATAAATACATGAATCTGGCCAGGTGTAATATATTCTGATACTAATGTAATGCCCTTGGGCCGAGTTCGTGCAGTATAAAACTGCGATAAAATAAAATAGGATTTAGCTCTAGAAGAAAGGAAGACACATTTAAATCATTAGCAACGAACAGCATGCTGATATATAAAGGTGCAAATTAATCAATACACCAGTGGGACCTATTCACAAACATTATTTTGGATTATTTATTTCGATTTCAAATGGTAAAGCAATAAATGCACAATACACATGCAGAATAAGTTGTAAGTAAATATAACATCTCAGGTTTTGTCAAGCCACCAAAAAAGTTCAAAGGAATTCTGTGACATAAGGTTAAGAGGTGACCCAATGTCTCCATGGACACCACATTTCAGTCCTCGACTTACCTTTTTCAAATCACTCTTTTCAGATGTGTTAGTTCCACTTTCTTAGGTGAGCAACACAACTCCCACAATGCAATAGGCTGTTAACGGGCCAGTCAGAGCTGGAAAATGGCACTAAACATACTCAGTCAAAATACATAAAATGCCTACAGTGCCCAAGTGCTAAAGTGCCAACATATGCCTTGAAATGCTTGAAATCACCAAAATGCTTCCCGTGCTTACTGGCAGCCAGTAGCCTACAGCTCCACACCCTGATGCTACACCTCACCCCCGCCACCCAAAAGTACTTTGACACCCATAATAAAGGGCAAATGCGCGTATCGAAAAGGTGCTACAAAGCGTCTTTTCCTTCAGAGTTCAAACCTAAACCCACTGAAGGGAAAGCCCCACCCATCAGTTAGCTTAGAACTGTTCGGGTTCATAAACAACAGCTACACCAACACATCCTACGTGTCCACCCCCCTCAATGAGGCAACTCTGCCTTTTCCCATCACCGTGGTGTATTTTCCCTATGTTCTCATTTTATACTGCACCCCTAAACCTCCCTCTACACTTTCTACCCACCATTCCTCCCTCAACTTACAGTCCTCACCGCCCACATGGACACTGGCACCATGACAGAGCACCAGGACCCTCCTGCTCCTCCCCGCAGCCCCCCTCCCTTAGCCTTACACCCATGAGACCTGCTTTCCTACACTGGCCATGGACTATAAAGCCATCGAAGCCTAGTGTTGCAGGGATTCTGCAGAAATGCAGAACTATGCGCAGAAATGGGGCCTTGGTGTATAGGGACTGAGTTTTCCTACCACCTTAGTACCCAGGAACCCAGGACCGGCTAGCTATAGTGTCTCACTTGCTCTCCTACTCATTCACAGAGAAGCAAATGATTAGACACCCCAGAACACAACACTCCCAGATCTCTCAGGAATCGCAGTAACAAGACACACCCTTTCGCTCACACTCTGGTACTTGTCCACAATAAGATCTTACAGATACACAAAACAGTTTAAAATATTTATTTTAACTAAGGTGTTCTAACATGCAGTATACGTGCCACAACAAGCAGGAAAATGCATTGTACAAATATTGTCAGCATAGCAGCCAGTCCATAAATCATGAAGGGAGATGTCATCATAAAAAGACAATGGAGAAAGGACTATGGTGCCTAACCTCCCTCCCCTTGCTAAGAATAAATATTATTATATAATAGAAGATCTCTGGGCTTTGTCTGCAGACTCCATAACTTAGCTATAAGTTAGCCATAGATCTACATCATAGGTGCTCTTCTCCCTGGAAAGGTCCCTCCCTAAGTGTGTGTCACCTATTCATGTACCCCACGAAAAACCCAAGTACGCTGTCCAAACATCAGCTGCATCAGTATGTTTTGTCTAAGGGCTAAGGACTGGCCAGAACAAAATAACAAGGGGCATTGTTGTTCGACCTTGCACATAATGTTTAGTCAAAATCCCAGGAACATGGAGAGAGTGAACACAGCGATGAGTTCTCAAGTGAAAGCAGTCTTTGAAATTATTGCAAAATAATAAAGACGTGTAGTAACGTGTGCAAAGCAGCAGGCGAGCTGCAACGTGCTCATGCTAAGTTAGTGAAAAACGACAATGTCCCTATGGGCCACATGACACTAGCAGCTTCTTTAACATTGCAAAATAGTTTAGACCTAGTCCTAGCAGGCAAGACCACCAATTCGGAGTGCCAGGATCCCTTTTCTTCCATTCAACCCCCCCCTAATTATTCAACCAAAATCCCGTACCAGGACATTGACTTTAGGAACAAACAAAACCACCTCATTAACATTGTCAAATATTTGAATTGTGTGTGCCTTTAAATAAAATGCTGAGTTTCGAAAATGTAATTATCAAAGACTGCACCCCAGCTGCTTGAATCTTTAGGATCAAACCTCTGAACACTTTACGCCTCCATGACGGATTCAACAGTCATATCTGAAAAGGTACAAAACTTCTTCTTATCTCCTTGGCCAGTATCCTCTCTTTAATTCTGTAATCAACAAAGTTCACCAGCATTGTCCTAGGATACTTGGCTTGGCAAACAATCTGTGATAGTATGCAATGAGCCCTCATAATTGTCAAATCATGTTTATGGTCTGGAATCGCCAAACACTTAATCAGATTTCCCACAAACTGCATACATCCTGCAGCATCCTCACTGTGCTCTGGGATTCCCATGATCCGAAGGTTAGACCTCCTCGCATATTTCTCCATCTGCTCTTGTTTCTCCTTGAAATATTCATTAGTTTTTTCCAAGTCATGTATCTTGTCCTCACATTCAGACACTCTTTGTTCCATCTCATTTATCCTGGTAGAAAGGCTCTCCAATTGTGCACACACTAAATCTAGCTGTTGTTTTAATTCATTCGCCATTTTTGCTTGCGTAGCCTTGATTAATTTAACCTCTCTTAATACTTAATATAGCATACTCACAAAGCCCTGGGGAGCCACACTGTGCCAAGTTCACCTGCTCCCTTTGCCAGGTGCTAGTCGAGCTCTGACTGACCAAAACATAGCTCAAGATTTCATCTAATCGAGCGGAGCGAATAAACGCGGGATCCAAATTGAGACCAGGGCTCGGATGAGCTTTGCCCTGGCTTCTCCTCCTAAAATTACTTCCACTTTTGGCATTGCACTGGCTGGTCTGGAATAGGGGGTACACACCTATCTTCGATTTTCTCCATATGAGGGCCCCCTTTTTGCTCCCTTCCTACACGGTATCTCACCCATTTTCTTGACCATCTTCTCTACCCGCAGCAACCAGCATGACTGTTCTTGTCGCAATATCTGCACTTGCAGCATCTGAACTCCTGGTGCCACACCAGCCAATACAAAACCTCTTCTTATATACTTGGCCAGTATCGTCTTTTTAATTCTGTAATCAACAAAGTTCACCAGCATTGTCCTAGGATACTTGGCTTGGCAAACAATCTGTGATAGTACGCAATGAGCCCTCATAATTGTCAAATAATGTTTATGGTCTGGAATCACCAAACACTTAATCAGATTTCCCACAAACTGCATACATCCTGCAGCATCCTCACTGTGCTCTGGGATTCCCATGATCCGAAGGTTAGACCTCCTCTCATATTTCTCCATCTGCTCCTGTTTCTCCTTGAGCCATGATGTTTTCTTCTCCAAATGTTCATTAGTTTTATCCAAGTCATGTATCTTCTCCTCACATTCAGACACTCTTTGTTTCATCTCATTTATCCTGGTAGGAAGGCTCTCCAATTGTGCACACACTGAATCTAGCTGTTCTTTTAATTCATTCGCCATTTTTGCTTGCGTAGCCTTGATTAATTTAACCTCTTAATACTTCATATAGCATACTCACAAAGCCCTGGGGAGCCACACTGTGCCGAGTTCACCTGCTCCCTTTGCCAGGTGCTAGTTGAGCTCTGACTGACCAAAACATTGCTCAAGATTTCATCTAATCGAGCGGAGCGAATAAACGCAGGATCCAAATTGAGACCAGGGCTCGGATGAGCTTTGCCCTGGCTTCTCCTCCTAGAATTACTTCCACTTTTGACATTGCACTGGCTGGTCTGGAATAGGGGGTACACACCTCCTATCTTCGATTTTCTCCATATGAGGGCCCCCTTTTTGCTCCCTTCCTACACGGTATCTCACCCATTTTCTTGACCATCTTCTCTACCCGCAGCAACCAGCATGACTGTTCTTGTCGCAATATCTGCACTTGCAGTATCTGAACTCCTGATGCCACACCAGCCACCACCCCCTGTGTGCCTCAAGCCCCCTTAGACCTGGCCCCATGCTAATTTCCCAAAATGTCTTGGGCCACCACCGCCTCCAAGTCCAAGGCAGGTGGACAGCTAGGGATACTAACAGGCAGACCATACCTCTCTTCCATCTCAATTCGAGCAGCACAGGCAGCCGCTAAAGCCTTAGCGTACCCTGGCACACTCTTCGGTGTACTTCTTAACTCAACTAGGGAAGTTTTCTTCTTCTCACTGGAATACTTGAATGATTTTAGTGATCTGGCTAACTTAGCTGCCATTTCCTTAATGCGCCTTGATGCTTCTTGGCTACCAAAGAGCCAGCCTCCATCACACAAGAGAGGGACACCAAGTTCATGAGCAGCAAACGAGAGAGCAGCAAGAAAGGGGAGGAAGAAGGCTGGGAGCGGACGTGCCCAGGTGTAATCACACTATGGGCCTTTTGATGTATTTGTGACTATAAAGGACATCACTCCCCTCCCAGATCCGGATGCTGGTACCCCTGTAAAATCTAGGGTTAATATTCCTCTCAACACCTAAGTAGGACTAACCTGGTTTATTTGTTTGTTAGTTTATGTCTCTCTGCAATTAGTCCGCCTGAGAAAGTTAGGGATCCACAGCCCTGAAGAATGCCCCAGACCTTTTAAGGCTACACATTAGGGCAGAAACATGTTGGCTTAAGTGAGACGGTTTCAGCTATTGTCCTCAAACATACCGTCTCAATTCAGTTTTTAGGTATACCTGAGGACCCCATTATTAAAGGTGATATACCGGAGAAACTCAATGTATGTTTAATTAACTGGATCCTGTCTTTGTCCAGTAGTTTATATCTAAGAATTCTCTCCTGTCAGGGTCCGTCAGGAGGTCGAGCCTGCCCTACGGGTATTATCCTACCAGGGTGGGCAGAGGTTGCCTATGATGAAGCATGACACACATACGTGTGAGAGACTTCCTCTTCCATTAGAATGGTCTTCCTTAATTTTCTGACAGGAATTCTGTGACGTCCATACTTTGGACTTTGAATTGTATTCTCAAAATTTGGGAAATAGTCTATCTTTTCTCCTTGTGGAGCTACCATACTGTTGTGATTTAGAGGAAAGACGATCCACAATAGCCCAGCAATGCAGAACTTCATGCAAGCAAGAGGAGAAAGTTCAACCCTCAGCACTTAATATCGAAAACAAAGCTCAAGGCCCAAGAAAACCAGGAATAGAGATAGATAACAAAAAAGTTGAGTATTTTAGCAGCACTCCGAAATCCCTGGGCTGCCCTCTGCCCCTGGCGCCACCATGCAGAATTCCGTTCTGAAGTTCTTGAGGTCTATCGCTCCCCCTACTTAAACAAAGGCAGTAGCTTCAGCACGCACTTTCTGCCGCTATACACAGCTTTCTCTGTGCCAGCGTAGTGGAAGAGGCCCTTCACCTTCACTGGCAGTGCCTTTATCAATGTAATAATGAACTGTGAACATACTATGGGAGGGCAAAGGCTGCAGGCAAACTCTTGCGTCAGACTCGTGCAGCTCCATGCGATAGGGAGAAAACAAAAGACTCTCCCGCAGGACGCCGTTTCTCGGTGCGTCCATGACTGCAGGTGCAAGCCATAGGGAAGAACAGGATCTAGCGAACGCGCTTAGGTGGCCGGATCATCCCCCACAGGTAGCAGAAGGAGGGTGACGTCCTTACAAATGTTTTGAAGGTTGCTTTGTTCAATGTTAATGGGCTAAATAATAGAAAGAAGATGCGAGCTATAGAAGCCTGGGTGCGGACCGTAATCCATCTGTGGTATTGTTACAGGAGACTCATATACCGGTGGGAAAGCTTTTAAGGTTTTCTGTGTTTAAGAAATGTGCAGGGTATAGAAGCTTCTTGTCCGCACCAGTAGCTCATTGAGGTGTCGCCGTTTTTCTTGCCCATTGATTAAATGTAGAAGTTTTTGATTGGGCCAGTGACATGCAGGGCCGCTGGTGTTGGGTTGACTGCTCGGTCTTCTCAAGGTGGTTCACTTTCATTAGCTATTACGCCCTCGTGGAAGACAATGTCAGGCCATTTGAGGGGTTATTTCAATCCCTAATGCAAGTCCCAGGGGAGATCACCATAGGCAGGAATATTAACTTTTTGAAAAATACCAGGATGGATTCCTCTGTAAGTCTTAAAAGACAGTCGAAACCCAGGGTAGGGAATGGTATTTAGAGCTATCAAGTCCACTCTCTAATCGATCCCTGGTGGGATGCCTTTTCAGTTCAGAGGGAATTTACATACTTTCCGGGTAAGTTTCGAAGTGCCTCGTGGAGTTTTTTAAACCCTGGTTTTCAAAGTTCTGCAGACTCTCCTCAGTGGGTTTTTAGGCCATGCATTCTTTGTGTTGGAGAGTCAAGTGGAAAGTTGCAATCTGCAAGTAAGGAGGTGGGTTTTTAATCTGCACTACCTTCAGGAGGAGGGATTGGTTAGGATATGTAAAGAAGAGATTAAGGAGTTTGTGGCAAGGTATCATGGGTCGGCCCCGCCAAATGTAGTTTGGGACGTGTTAAAAGCTTTTACACTAGGGCAGATGATAGCTAAAGATGTGGCCAACAATAAAAATGGCAAAGAAAAAAAGCTGGTCCTGGAGAAGCGTGTCCAGGAAGTCCATGATACATTTCTGCTGCAGTCTTCGGAGGGGAACAGAAGGGAGTTTAGGAAGGCTAAACAGGCATTGAGCAATTTCTATTATGCTAAATGTTATGCATCCAATAAGGCCTACATGCAGAAAATGTATGAGAAGGGCAACTTTGCTGGAAAGTTTCTGGCATGACAGATCCGACAACATGTGTCCAGAAACACGATTCATGTTTTGAAGTGCCCAGAGTCAGGAGTATGCTGTTAGGAACAGGGCAAGCTAGGTGAAATTCTGCTTGAGCACTATAGATAAATATATAGCTAAAAGTAAGTGATTGAAAAGGGTGATTGGGGGCTTTTCTTGAGAGGCTAGATATTCCAACACCTACAGAGGAAGATGTACAAAGTATAGCCCGTCCTTTCTTGAAAGAAGAGATGGTTGAGGTTGTTAGTAGTCTCCCGAATCGCAAGGTCTTTGGCCCGATGGTTTCCCGCTTGAGTTTTACAAGGCATTTTTGGTTGTTTTATTGGACTATTTACAGTTGATAGTAAACTCTGTACTGGAGGGCGGCCCCATACCTTTGTCTTTTAATTTGGGGAATATGGTTAGTTTTTAAATAAAAGGTAAGGATGGGGAAGATCCAAACTCATACTGCCTAATCACATTATTAAACACAGTTTATAAGATGATTTTGAAACTATTGGCTAATAGATTCAAAAGGATAGCAGTGAAAGTGATATATCATGACCAGAACATTTTATCACTGGGCGTCAGCTAGGGATCAATACACATTATCTAGCAGAGTTGATGGATTACCTCTCTGTTAATAATATTGCAGCCACAGTCTTTTTAGATGCAGAAAAAGCCTTTTACCTCGTGGTCTGGGAGACTCTTTTCAGTATTTTGGAGAAGTCTAATATACCCTCCCAGATCACAAGGTTGATTTACAAGATGTATAAGTAAGCTGAAGCAAAAATGATAGTCAATGCAACAGAGGCTGGTATAGTGCAAGTTCACTGAGGTACCCGGCAGGGCTGTCCCCTATCTCCCATGTTATTTGCCTTCTTTATTGAGTCATTGACCATTGCAATATGGAAGGGCTGGTAGATTCATCCTCTTATATCCCAGATGGGTAAAAAAACCTCTATGCGGATGACTCAGTGTTGCTGCTTGATGCTAGCCGGAGCGCCCAAGAAAATGTTTTTGAGGTTTTTTTCTCTGTACCAGGAGTTAGTGAGCTACAAAATTAATAAGAAGAAAACTGAAGTGATTCCTTGTAATATGAGGCTGATATTCTGCTCCCAGATATGATTACTTGTGCATATGAGCAGCCAAAGCGGTATCTGGGTATTACATACTCATTGAAAATTTAAGATCTATATGATCTTAATTATGCCCCACTACTTTTAAAGGTAAAGGCAATGTTTGCACAATAGAATACACTCCACCTCACCCCTCACCATTTTAGGGAGGTGGTATTGATAAAAATGGAGTTCCTTCCCGTTTAATTTTCTTTTTTTTTTTATTAAGGAGTGGAGGATGGTGGCTTACTACTTTCCAACTTGCAGGATTATTACTATGCATATTTTGCATATATGTTCAGATTTAATGCAAACATAAGTTAGTGCGAATTTTTAGGAACAATCTTATGGGTTTGATCTTAAAGGAATATAATATCAGGGATGTTTCAAAATTGACAAAATCGCCCCAAAAAGTGCACTATAAGATTTTTCAGTGGTTCTTTAAAAAACGGAGGGACTTTTACAGGCAGTATGCAATCCCCTATATTAATTTTGCTACACCCCTTTAGGAGCTAAATTGTCATTCGGGGGATGGAACTAAGCATAGTCCTGAAATGGGGGGCAAAGAGGTTTCATACGGAGGCCGACTTCATGGTAGGTGATAGGTGTAAGTATTGGTCCGAAATTAAAGATTTGGTCTGGGTAGTTTTTGGCTGTTGGGCTCTTATAGAGTTTTGATGTGCATGTTCAGGTGTTTGGATATTGGTCAGATTTGTGACAGTCAAAATTTGGTTATGAGCCCGGTTGAGGTTGCAGATTTGAAAAGACCAGGTGAATGGAAAACATTGCCAAAATAAGTTACATTTTAAGGTGCTGAGAGGGCCCAATTGGTGGAGAATGCAATTTTAAACCAAATGGCTGCTTTATAAGATCTCTGCAATTTTGGGGCGGAATTAATTCTGCATGGCCAAGTTTCTGCTTTTGATGTGAATCAAGTGCTTTTGCAAACTGGTCCCATGTTATTGGGCAGTGTGCCGCTAGTTAAGAATTTTGGAGAGCGATATTTCAGTATCTGGAATTAGCCTGGCAGATACAAGTGGTGCCCAGTTTGTGGTTGAAGTTAATAGGTTATGATCCCGCCGTAGAATTAATCACCATATTTCAAAAACTGCCTTTTGTCTTGATGATGGTGGCCAGATCTTTGCTGTTCCAAAGGTGGAAAAGCTAAGTCAATTCTCTCTGTTGGTGAAAATGAAGCAAGTGAGAGTAAAATAGTCACTGTATGCTCTTCTATGTGGAGAGGGTATGAGATTTAATAACATTTGGGGTTAATTTATGATGGACATCCTTGGGGATGGTGAAAAAGTGTAGACTATTCTTTTGATATTTTATAAGCAATGAACTGTGTAAAGCATTTGGTCTGTTCTGTTCTGCAATGGATTTTGAATGGTATAACATTTGTTCGATTCCTGCATCTAGTCACTGGTATATGGTACATGTTGAACTTTGTAATCTTTTTATTCTGGATCTCAAATAAAATAAAAATATAAAAATAAAGAAGAGCTGAAAAATGGCATCCTTGATTACATGGAGCTATCTGGAATCCATGCTGTGACACCATAAAGAACCAGGTTGCAGGCTGAGTCTTGCATGATGTCACTAAAAGTTAGGATTTTAGAATCTCACATTTTATTGTTTCATGTAGGTTTTTATGTACTATGTACAAACAATATGGATTAATATTATGGAGTTGTGCATTTGATTTGTATTAAGACTCCTTCTTTGTCTCTCCCCTTGGAATAGCAGGCTTGTGTTAAAGGAAGGTCAAGGCATGATGTCATTTAGAACAGGTAATCTCTGGTATGTTGCTTGTGTGTTCTGTATACAGCCAGACGCAGACTTCCTACCTGCCAAGGTAAAGAGAAAGAGGATCATATAAGCTAGGCCTGGGTGACATTTTAATTATGCCAGAGTAGTTAAAATAATTTCAGTATTTTAGTGCTGCTCTTGTGACACGAAATTACTGAAAATTACACAATTTTGTCCACTCGCATAATTCTAAGTAATTTGGGGCAAAGGTGCCTACTGCAAGAGCACAGGGATAGGGTGTCTGCTGGCTGCCGCTGTTCATGTTCTGTTGCATGTAGCTCTATTTTCTTAGTGCAAAATGAATCCTGCTGGAGCAGAAGTCAGTTTAAATAAAAACTCGGGGATATTCTCAAGATCGTGTGATAATTATCGCAAAATTAGCTTAACGCAACTTTGCACATCGCAGTCCATCATGGGAAAATAACACCGTGTTAACGTTGTATTCTCAACCCGGCGGCACCATGCGCTAGTCGCACGATAACGCGCAAAATGACCGCGTTAAAATCAACGCGACGCAGAAAAAATGCGAAACACGAATGCGAAAAAAGTTGCGATACCCCAAATCGCGATACAAAAATCAGCGATAACCAGCAACAGGCCTGCAATTCTGACGCGTCATGCGGGAAAATGCACCATAAAAGCAGAAAGAAAAAAAAGACAAAAAAAGTGAAACTGCGTAGCACCATGGATGCACCCGGACCGAGTGCAGAGGACAACGCGAATCCCACAAGCCCCACAGACGACCAGCAAGGAACCTCGGGGTCGGGGAAGGCCAAGGAGAAGAAGAAGACGCAGTTCAGTCCGCAGGAAAACAGGATCATCGTTACGGAGGTGATAGAACACTACCAACAACTGTTCGTCACCTCCAACGTGTCATTGGCAACAAAGACGCAAACATGGCAGACTATCTTGGACCATGTGAATGCAGTTGCAGAGTTGAGGAGGACAATGGAAGAGGTCAAGAGGCGCTGGAATGATGTGAAGGGCAAAACCAAGAAGAAACTCGATGCCAACATGAAAGCAGCAACGCAGATTGGAGGTGGGGGTCCAGCGGCACACCAGGAGCTGGATGACATGGAGAAAATGGTGGCCACAGTCATCAGTCGGGATACGGTGCCAGGAGTAGTGGATCTGGCCACTGCTCAACATGACCTGACACAACATCAACAGGGTGAGTGCCGACCAGGGACTGGGGGGACGGGGGGAGATGGGGACAATGGCACACATGCACAACTAAGTAGAGCACACCGCACACCCACAATGACTCTGGATCATGTCCCTGATCTCCTTGGCATACTTCAGCACACATAGAAACAGCAAGTAGGCCCCCGTCAACAATGTGCCCGGAGGGGGCCCTCCCCACACATCACTAATCTCACAACAAACCCATACACATGTGCTGAACCCAGCAAAGCTGCGGGTCCGTGTACCACACTGACAATGCAAGTGACACTGCATGACCATTAGCATGGCTGCAGTCCAATTATCATGACATGGTGCACGCCACGACACTGAGGTGACTGAGTGTTGACCACATCCGGAAAGGAGCAGGTCACACTCTGACACATCCACATGCACAAACAACCCCTGACGTCAACAACACATCTGCGGACAAACCATGCCCAAGAGTCACAACTCGAGCAAGAGCCCAATGTTCCCAAGTCCACAACATCTCAGCACTGTAGAAGCACAGAAGTCAAAGGCACACCACCTGAAAGGGATAAGGGGCAGCCAAATCAGAGCTGCAGGGGCGACTCACCCACAATGCAGCACACACACATAAGAATAAGAGCACCTCAACATTGATAACAATGTGATACAAACTGCAACACCTTCACAACAGAACACAGGACACAACTGGTGCCGCATGTGTGTACAAAATGGCCAATCACATCTGGCATAGCAGGAAACTGTGAGATGACAATGTACGAGTATAACCTCACATCCGTGAAGTAGTACAAATGTCCACTGTCCCGCATCAAATAGGCATCTCCTCACAAACTGTCACAATGTACATTGTCATGCAGTCTGTATGTAAACTCCGCCAATGTGTCAACATACATGGAACACACTGTGAAACTGCATCTCCCCTTTACATTGCAGAGGGACAATCAACACCTCCTGCAGAGCAGACCCCACATCTCGTCAGCGATGATGGAGACGACCTCCAGGACATCGACTTTGACGAACTCCAACGGTTCATGGACATCCTCCGCACCCCACCTCCAGTAGCAGGGCAGCCCAGCACCATTGAGGTGATCCCACCCCCTGCACAGACCACACAGCAGGAAGCACCCACCACCACGTCTGGCTCCCAGCACCTCACCGAAGAACACATGGCGTTCCAACGCCGTGTGTTAGACTGCCAGAAGGAGCTGGCTGAACAGATGTGGGTGGGCTTCGACCTCATGGCAGCCAAACTAGATTCCATACGTGGGTGTCTAAGTTCCATCAGGGACCACTTACACTCCCTAACGGACACCCACAGTCCGCCCCATGCCCTCCAACAATCCATGGCTGGCGTCGCTGGAGTCATGACTCGGAGACAACAACAACTGTCTAGTCAGAGTGGCTACAGCGATGTCATCCGTGATTTGGGAAACATGAGGAGGGTCATGGAGAACATGGAGCGGATGCAGGCGCAAAGAATCGCTACCACGGCTGCACACGAGAAAGCTGTAGATGGGATCTTCCATGCCCTGCAGATCCTCATCATGGGAGTGATGCCACAAGACATTGCACAGATGAATGCTGCTGCTACTTCTACATCCACATCTCCGGCCCCTGATGTGTCAGTGTCACACAGTGCTGCAAACCAAACACCACCACCCACATGTGAGGCACATGAAACGTCAGAGGACGAAGATGAGGATGAATCTGCCTTAGTGGAAAGGAGGAAGCATTAGCATCCATCTCCGCCATATGGCTTGTTTCTGCTTTGGTCTGCCCTCTGCATCATGACCTGGAACAACACCTTCCACTGTCCCCCGACACACTCAGCGACACCAACCTTGGACCTCGACATGGACTGCCATAGTTTGCATGCTCAACAATGACAAAGCAATCAGCCTGCGGACTGGACTCTTCCCCTTCCGAGTAACTTGTCAATCCCTAAAGGACTCTGGCTGGCCCTCCACGGGGCAACATTGTAAGGTGTTGTCTACATGGCCCAGTACTAAGACAGCTTCAACACCCCACTGAACGTGAATAACACATTCTAATACACACAGATGTGTCATGTCCCTGATTAATCAAGTATGAAAGCATGGACGAATGTAGGGGAAGTGATTCCCCCTTACGTCCATGTAGCTCATGTTGTGGGACTTGAGTCACAGGGTGCATCCCTGCATCATGGTGGTACATATTTGACCCCAAAAGAAGCCCTGTTGTCAATTGTAGGTCACAAATGACAGCCTACATGTGATGATTTGGGACACATGTGAAACGCTGATGAGTGGGACTCCGTACTATCTTTGACACACAGAAATGGCATTTCGAATACGTGACACCCTAAACAACCTCTCTGTACAGAGGTGACACACCCACCATCTATTTCCAATTCATGAGATTCTTAGCACTACATGTTGCACTTACACTTGTCAGAGTGATGTGCTTGTACAGAGTAGTAACATGCACACAGGGAATGTGTGTTGTAATGAATTTATTTGCACATGCTGTGCCTGTGGTCATTTTGTACTGTCCCATGATTGCTAAGGACTGTGACAATGTGACGTTCTCATGTGAAGAAATTGTCAATGATGGTGTTCCTACGGGCTATTCCTGCTGCTGCTGCAGTGGGGTGTGGTCCACCTGCCTCATCTTCCTCATCATCGTCCGGTGCATCTGGCACTTGTAGCCATGGGGCATTGGTGCGTACACATATGTTGTGCAACACACAACATGCAACAATCATCTTGCACACGATGCCTGGGCTGTACAGGAGCCTTCCACCTGTGATGTCCAGGCACCTGAAACGTGACTTCAACACGCCAAATGTGCGTTCCACGATGCCCCTGGTGCGTTTGTGGGCTGCATTCTACTGCCTCTGGGCCTGTGTGTTCGGGGCTCGGAGGGGTGTCATCATCCAAGGGCAGAGTGCATATCCTTGTTCACCTGTGACAGTGCAGAGAGAGATGAGTCAAAAGTTGGTTCTGCATGTGTTGGCAGACTAACTAGTTCATTGGTGTGTGATATGTGTGACTCAGTGATTCCTGTTTGACAGGTACTGCTTGTAGCAAATGAGCGGCATCAATATGTATTACGTAGCCTCACTGCTGCTCCTCCCTCCCCCGAGCCTATTCACTAATGTGCGCAGCGCGGTTGCATCACTTGCACTACTACGGCACACCATTGTCATGCCTGTCTGCGCATGTCCACAAGCCTGACAACGACACTGTGATGTTGTGCGCTGACGGTGGGCGGGCACATGTGTGTAGGCCTACGGTAAGGATAGGGCGGACACAGATGTAGAGTTCATGGCTGGCTGAACTCGCGATGCGGTTGAGGGTAGTCCTATGGCCTATGCTGCAGTAATAGCGACACACACAACAGTTGGCATGTATGATCCCGGACCCCGGGCGGGCTTGCACTCCTTCATTTATCCCTTCAGCCGAGCCCGCACTCCGGGGGCATGCTACATCGCAACATTGCCCACTGCGGGACGGGTGGCGCCGACACTACAACAGAGACACACGCATTAGTTACTTCCTTGGCAAGGCCAACACATAGCAACGCCCAGAGCCCCGGGCTGATCATCCACACCCCTACGCTGGACTGTCGTACGCCAGCCCACTCCGCTTACGCTTACAGGGGGGTACAACACAGCTACATGTCCCAGGTCTTCCCCACTGCCTGAGGTGACATGGTTGCGTCCGCTGTACACAGCACACTGTAATGTGGCAGGGCCCGGGGCCCTCATGCATACACAATGACCACACGGACACACTTAGATAGTTTGTGGAACTGGCTACGGGCACGTGCGCCCAGCCCCTTTTATTGCCAGGGTCACATGTCCAGTGACGCCTGTGCTGGATGGGTGTGGGGGAGTGTAAGCCAGCCCTCAGGGAGTGGTTGGTGCTGGCAACAACAACAACAGTGATCAGACAATCAGTAGTTCAAAGTCCAAACAGCAAGGGTCCACGACTTGAGCTGCACAGAGTTAGTGGCCCCGGATGCACTACGGCCGGCACAGGCACACCGCCACGGGACGGTGACTTGCGGTGCACTGAGGTAGGGCCACGAGAGCTGAGCGGGTCCTCGTCGATGTCCAAGTTGAATGTCGCAGAGTGTTTCGGGGGACAGTGGAAGGTGTTCTTCCAGGGCATGATGCAGAGGGCAGGACCAAGCATGGACAGGCAATATGGAGGAGATGAATGCTACAGATTAATTTTTAACACCAAGTCAGTATCAGCTACATGATGATGAAGACAACCCCCAAGCCATAGACTCAGATGCCACCAAAGTTCAAACAGAGAGTGTCCCTGAATTTCGGGGCACAGAGTTAGTGGCATCAGAGCTGAAAGGGGATGCAGTCTGTGATGAGGCCTGTACAATGGTATGAACTCTGCCATGAAAAAAGCAAGACTCAGTTCAAAATGTGTGACCTACTTGACCGCAGTGTAGGCCGAAGGCAGTAGTCATCAAGGGACCACAGACACGTGTCGTTTGCCTGCGATGCACAGAGTTGGTGGCACCAGATCGAAGGGAATACAGTGATATAAATGCTGCCATTGACATATGAACTCGGCCATCATGAAATCAAGACTCAGTTCCAAATGTGTGACCTACTTGACCGCAGTGTAGGCCGGAGGCAGCGGTCAGCAGGGGCCCACAGCCACGTGTCGTTGGCTTGCGATGCACAGAGTTAGTGGCACCAGAGCAGTTGTTGGTAGTGTTCGATCACCTCCATAAAGATGATCCTTTTTTCCTCCGGACTGAACCGCGTCTTCCTCTTACTTCTCTCCCTGCAGTGCAATGATATGTACTCGGCCATTGAAAAATCAAGACTCAGTTCCAAATGTTTGACCTACTGGACCGCAGTGTAGGCCGGAGGCAGCGGTGGAGTACGTCAACGAGAAAGGAGTGCTGGGGGCCTGTGTCGCGGAGGCCGTGATGGTCTGAGGAGGCTGCCAAGGTCACGGGCCTCGGGCTTGGAGCTTGCACCGGCACGTGGTGGGCCCTCTTTGACACACGCCGGTGTCAGCAGGTGAGCTGTGAGACCTGGTTGCGCAGGGGTGGCCAAGACGGGTCTGGGGACCAGTGGCCTGGGGTGCAGCAGGCGCACAGTATCGAAGGCACCGCTGCTCACAGCCTCGGCCTTGTGGCGGGCTGAGAGGCACTGCCCTGGCAGACAGGTTGGCCATTCCGGAAGAGAACCACACCCAGAGCAACGGGCTTTTTATTCACACCCCTACGCTGGCCTGGCTTACGCAGGGCCAGCCCACTCCGCTCACGCTTACAGGGGGGGACGTAACAAGCTACATTTCCGCTATCTTCCCCACTGCCTGGGGTGACATGGTTGCGTCCACTGTCCTCTACACTCTAGATACCAGCAGTATTTTTCGACATGGACATGTATGTGGTCTGCATACTGCAGTCTGGCCAGCACATCCACGCCACACTTGGCATTGTGTACATTCTCATTTATGGGTCACTTGCCTCCTTCACACATGCCTGGTTCCCACCTCTCCCCACATTCTGCTATTGTGTGGCTGAGGTGCCATGCCGTTGATGGCTTGTGTACATGGCTAGCCCAGGTTACCACAGTAAGTTGTGCTGTCGTGTCTGGTAGGTGGGCATGTTGTTTGGCATGTTGTATGTGAGTTTGTAACGTGTGCATTCCCAGAGTCGTGAGTTGCATGACTGTGGAGTTGAGGTGTGTGGTGTGCTCATTTGGTACTTACCAACGAGCAATGCATTCCCATAGGTGCCATCCTGAAAGCGCTGGTTGATGATGGACTGTCGGAAGATGAAGAAATCATGCACACTGCCTGGGTAGTTGGCGACGATGGTGAAGAGCCCCAGGTGGTCCACTATTGCCTGCACATTGATGGAATGCGTGTGCTTCCTGTTGCGGTAATTGTGTGCAGTGGCAGCAGGGGGCACGAGGAGTACATGTGTGCAGTTGATTGCCCCCAACACGTGCGGGAAGCCAGCTATGGCGTAGAAGCCTTGCTTGGTCTCCAGCTGTTCCTGCGCAGTGTGTGGGAAGTGAAGGTGCTGGGGTACCAAGCTGATGATGGCATCCAAGACAGGTGTGAGGAACTTGGATAGGGCTGGCTTTGAGACTCCTCCGACTCTGGCAGTTGTTGGTTGGAAGGTACCAGAGGCCAACAGGTGCAGCACAGCCAGCAGCTTTGTCTGCGGAGGGATGTTGTTTGTCCGCTGTGTTGGTACCGTCAGCCTGTGGGCAATGATGGTCAGGATGCGGAGGATGGTTGTCCTTGTGAGCCTGTAGTGGGCAATGACATCCTCTGGTTTTAAGTCGGTGAGGCTGGTGCATTTTCTGAAGGTCCGCTGTCTTTGTCTGCGCTGCCTCTGTGGTAGTCTGGTGCGGGGGATCCGGGGGGGGTGGCGGGACTGAGTGTGGTGGCGGTGGGTGTTGTGACCCTCTTGGGGCTCCGAGCTGCATGATCAGTAGCTCCATGGCATCTGTTGTTCTTCAGGTGTGGCTCTGGTCTGGGCTCCCTTTTGTGGTGCAGGTTGTCGTCCGATTTAACACCAGGTAGGAGCAGGTGTTAAATCCCTGCTGCTAACGCGCCTTATCACCTGTTTTGTGATCTTATCGCCGATCTGGCTGGTCGTAGAGAATTTTGCGAAGTGGTGTTTTCGTGGCTTTTTGCACAGGAATGCCTACTCTGCATCTCATTAGCGTTAGTTGCTGGTGTCTATCGTGGCGATGTTTTTTGCGGCTGCTATCGCAGGTAAACTGGCGATATTGGCTGTTAGCACCAGCTTGTGAATGGTGCGATAAATCTATCACCACTTTGGCTGAGATAAAGTGCCGCTAACTCGGCGATAGCTCCTTGAGAATATGCCCCTCAGTTTACAATCAAACGGGCAGATCCTCGCTTGTGCCTCTTCTTCTTGGGTCTGATGGACCTTTGCAATTATTTTAGAAAAGATCAGGAGCAAATCATCACAATAATCTTAGTCAGAACTTCTATTCTAAGTTCAGTCAATAGTGAGGTTTGGGTGTAAGCTTAAAAGGGTTTTATTATTCAAGTTTCATAAGTTTTATTCAAAGCCATAAATTGTATTCATAATAATCAAAATAGATATAGAAATCAATAATAAAAAAATGGTCAATCATGAATTTTAATGAAATGCAGAAAAGCGTGTTCTATAAAAGAAAATAATCCCTATTCTAAGAATCAGACAGAAAGGTGTCAGTTAGAACCCATGAAGAGTTCAAGTTCTAGAGAGAGAGTGAGATCAAGCATAAATTAATTTGAAAATAGATCAAAGCAGAACTTCCCATGAAGAGAGGTTCTGCAAACTCAGTAGAGTCTCAGAGCAACAGGCTGGGTAAATATGCAGTAGCAGTAGCAACCACAAAAAAACAATGGGCAAGTGGGTCTGGAAAGTGGTGGGGCAAAAAGCATGGTTGGGTAAAACGTTTTGGTGTATATTCACAAGAACGTGTGATAACTACCGCAAGAGTAGCGTAACGCAACTTTCAATAACGCAGCCCATCACGGGAAAATAACCCCGTGTCAAAGTGGAATTCACAACAAGGCGGTACCATGCGATAGGCTGCCGAAACCGCGGACAAAGTCCGCGATACAACCACCACGATGGAGATAAAAACACAAACCACAACACCAAAAAACACGCGATGGGCCAAAGCGCGATGAGGAAACCAGCGACAAGCAGCGCCAGGCCCTCAACACACACCTGGCAGGCGTCAGAAACCGCCATAAAAGCAGGAAAAAAAACCCACACACAAACTGACCAACACACAAGCACCATGGAGGCAGCCGGAGCAGGCGCAGAGGACGAGCGCAACCCCACAAGCACCCCGGACGACCAGCCTGGGACCTCGGGGACAGGGAAGGGCAAGGACAAGAAGACCAGGAAAACAAAGTTCAGTCCGCAGGCGAACCGGATCACAGTCACGGAGGTGATGGAACACCATCAACAACTCTTTGTCACCTCCAACGTGTCATTGGGCACCAAAAATGGAATATGGCAGGACATCGTCGACAAGGTGAATGCCGTCGGAGAGCACAAGTGGACAATGGACAAGGTCAAGAGGCGATGGAATGACATCAAGTGGAAGACCAAGGATAAACTCTCCGTCAACCTGAAGGCAGCAACGCAGCACGGAGGTGGGGGCCAAGCACCACAGCTGGAGCTGGATGACATGGAGGAGCTGGTGTCGACAGTCATCAGTGTGGAGACTGTGGCCGGAGTCGGGGGACCGGACACTGCTCGACAGGACACAACACAACCGCAACAGGGTGAATGACCACCAGGTACCAGGGGGGACGGGGGGAGATGGCCACAATGGCACACATGCACAAGCAAGCAGGGCACAGTGCACACCCACAATCACTCTGGGTCCTCCCCCAGACCCACACACTGTCACAATGTACAATGCCATGCTGTCTGAATGTCAACCTGTACCATGCGGCTACATACATGTGGACACATTATAATACACCATCTCCCCTTCACATCGCAGGGGCATCTTCAACACCTCCTGCAGAGCAGTCACAGCCACTCTTCACTGATGAGGAGGAGGAGGACAACACCAGCATCGACATCCAAACCATCCAAGACCTCATTGACCACCTCCGCAACTCACCTCCAGGATCAGGGCAGCCCAGCTACATCCATGAGACCCCACCCACCACCCAAACCACCCAGCAGGAGGCACCCACAGCCCCGGCACCCTCCCAAGACCCCCAGGAACAACAAATGGCCTTCCAACGCCGTGTGCTGGAGGGCCAGAGGGAGACGGCCGAGCAGGTCCGGGTGGGTTTCGAGCTCATGGCAAACAAACTGGACGCCATCCTTGGGTGTCTATGTCCGCCCCATGGTCTCCAGCGAGCCCTGACTGACATCTCTGGAGTCATGATGCGGAGGGAAGAATACCTGTCCACTCACAGTGGCCCCAGCGATGCCAGCCTTGAGCTGGCACACATGCAGAGGCTCATGGAGGACATGGTGCGGATGGAGGCGGAAAGGATGGCAGCCTCCGGTGCACATCAGCGTAATGTAGCTGGGATCTACCGTGCCCTGCATGTCCTCGTCATGGCATTGCTGCCACAAGGCGTGGCGATGATGAATGCTGCTGCCCCCACACCATCCACATCTCCGCCCCCTGGTGTGTCAGTGCCTCCCAGTGCGGCAGGCATATCCACTCCGGCACCTGATGTGTCACTGCCACACAGTGCGGCCGACAATCCTCCTCCAGCCCCTGATGAGTCAGTGGCACACAGTGCCGCAGCCGGCACTGCAACACCCAGAGGTGGGGCAGGGCACACACCCGGGACGAGGACGTGGATGGCACTGTGGTCAGGAGGGTCAGCCACTAGCATCCATTACCGCCATCTTGCCTGTCTCTGCTTGGTGCCGCACATGGCCTCAAGACCTACCACTGACCCCCGATACACTCCGAGGCACTCACCTTGGACAGTGACATGGTCTGCCACATGCTGTTTGACGACCAATGACACGGTGGACAGACTGCGGACTGTACCCTTCCTCTTCCGCAGTACAGGTCATCCCGGGATGGACACTGGCTGGCCCTCCACGGGCCCATATTGTATGGTGTGCTCGGCATTGCCCTGTACCGCTCCAGCTGCATGACTGCACTGGATGTGCAAATAAACATCCAGTGACGCACTGCTGTGTGATGTCTTACATCATTCCTGTGTGGATGTGTGGATGAATGTGGGGACAGTGCCTTCCCTTGCGTCAATGATGTTCATCCTGTGGGATGCCAGTAAGGGGGTGCGACATTGCATCTTGTGTAGCGGGTTCTGTGAATCCTGCAGCAGGGACACACGCATCAGTCACTTCCTTGTCCGGACATGGACTGGACCACGCCCAGGGCCCATGAGTCATCGTTGCAGGCCCTGCGCTGGTCCGGCGTACGGCAGGCCAGTCCACTCCGCTTACGCACCGAGGGGGGGCCCTCATTGCTACCCGTCGCAGCCGTACTCGCTGGTGGTGTGCGGGTCACTGGTCAAGTCATGAGCATGTCACAGCCACTCCCTGGGGGCAGGTTTTCACATACACCACACCCATCCGGCACAGGCGTCACAGGCCATGTGACTCCGCCAACATAAGGGTCCGACGACGTCACATTCCCCTCTTCCGGTGTTGACTGGATGATGGACGCCCCACGGTTCGCACTCATATGGGGCCCATGAGATGCTGCGCACAGGGTTAGTGGCATCCGAGGTCTTGAGTACGGCACGGGCCTAGCACCACGTGGCGCAGACTGGGGTTGCACAGGGTTAGTGGCATCCGAGGCCTTGAGTACGGCACGGGCCTAGCACCACGTGGCGCAGACTGGGGTTGCACAGGGTTAGTGGCATCCGAGGCCTTGAGTACGGCACGGGCCTAGCACCACGTGGTGCAGACTGGGGTTGCACAGGGTTAGTGGCACCAGAGGCCTTGCGGACGGCACAGGCACCCTGCCACGGGACGGTGACTTTGGGTGCACTGAGTCAGTGGCACCTTGAGCTGTTGAGCGGGTGTGCAGCCTGCAATGATGCCCCGTCCCAGCGGTCCGGACAGCTCAGGTTTTGTGTGCCCTGCTGGACCGCAGTGTAGGCCAGAGCCAGCGTGCAGCGCGGGCCTACCGCCCAGTGGCGTCGCTTCCGGGATGCCAGAGTTGGTGGCACCCATTGGGCTGAGCGGGTGTGCAGCCTGCGATGATGTCGGGTGCACTGGTATGTCCTCTGCCATGGAGTAATCAAGACCCAGCACCAAACGAGTGACCTGGTGGCCTGCGGAGCGGGGCTGCATGATGTGGAGGGTGCCATGTCCGCGGGCCCCGGGCTTGTGGCTTGCAGCGGCACGTGGTGGGACCTCCTGTCTACGCACCGGTGGCGGAAGGTGAGCATTGAGGCCTGGGTGTGCATGGGCGGGCATGCTCTGATGGGCGGCGGGAGGGGTTGGGGTGCCTCTGCCTGGGTGTGCATGGGCGGGCAGGTGATGTTGTCTTGTGCAATGTGTGTACTGTGCCAGTCATGTATCTGGGCTCTGTTTCAGCTGACGGCTCTGAATCAGATGTGTGACCTGGTGAACTGCCCTACATACTGGCACGTGGTTGGAGACACACCGGTGGCAGCAGGTGAGCAGTTTGGCCTGGGTGCGCAGTGGCGGCACTCTCTCTCTCCCTCTCTCTCTCCTCTTCTCTCTCTCTCTCTCTCTCTCCCTCTCTTCCTCTCTCTCTCCTTCGCTCTCTCTCTGTCCTCTGATGTGCGCAGGACACACCTTCTCATCATGTTTTTTGTCTTACAGGCTGTGACCTACGTATTGTCCGTAGGGGAGCGGCCATGTGTCTTCATTTCATTTCGTTGTTCACTTTAATAAAGTTTCATTTGTTGCTTCGAAAGTGAATGTGTGCTGGTCATTTCTGTGATGACACATCCATGTCACCAGTTGTGATTGTGCGGCATCAGGCGGAATATTTTGTACATGTTTAGGTGTGGCTGATGTGGCATGTCTTTGGTCGGGGGTGCCAGGGAGGGGTGGTCCTGGGGGTGGTGGCGGTGGGTGTTGTGGCCCTCATGGGTGTCTGGGCCGCATGATGTGTGGCTCCATGGCATCTGTTGCCCTTAGGATGTGGCCCTGGGCTGTGCTCCCTTTTGTGGTGCTGACTGCCGTCCGAGTTTACACCAGGTCAGAGCTGGTGTAGATTTCCTGGTGCTAACGTGCCTTATCGCCTGTTTTCTGTTTTTATCGCGGATGTGGCTGGTCGTTGTGAATGTTGAGGTGTGCTGTTGTCTCGGCTTTAGTCACGGGAACGCCTACTCTGCATCTCATTAGCGATATTTGCTGGGGTCCTCTGTGGCGATGTTTTTTGCGGCTGCTATCTCGGGTAAACTGGTGCTGTGGGCTGTTTACAATGGCTTGTGAATGGGGGGGTAAATTTATCACGACTTTGGCTGCGATAAAGTGCCGTTAATTCGGCGATAGCTCCTTGTGAATATGCCCCTCAGTCTTTTATGGCAAGTGGAAAAAGTGTGTGTGTGTTTAACTACTCTAAGAACATGCACTATTATAAACAGTTGAAAACAATGTTGCAGTTCATGTTGCATCTTCTTCTCCTCTCGTCCAATCAGCTTTCAGTGCTCTCCTGGGAACAGGACCACTACTCTTCTTCTCACACGAATACAATAGTCCATAGTTAGTAATGTTATGTTAATAACTTTCAACATGACGATTAGATTCTTACAGAACATATTTCTCATTCAGGATTCCATTCCACACGTCTATCTGCATGTTTAACTTTTTAAATATCAACTATATTCTGCTAACAATGATCTGTGTAAAAGTTGGAATATCTTTATATCTAAAAGAAAACATTTCAGTGCAACATCATCCTTTGGAAATAAAACAAAGGTCACGTTCAGTTTAAATGCTTCATTTTTATATGAGCTTTTCTTTATTATTTTACTAAGAGGCAGTTTCTAATGAAACGTAAGCTTAAGCCATTTGAGGCATAGTACAAATAAATATGGCTGCATAATATAAAATCCGCATTTTAAACGTATTTCTTATCAGTTAAAAGCCTGTACATTAATGTATCGCTTTGGTCGCCCTAAGTTGGCGGGGGTATGCCCAGACGGGGGTCCCTTGCTCACTTTGCCACTAGATTCAAGCAAGCCTGGCTGATGACGGCTGAAATGCCAGAAACCGGTCCTAGGATGCTTGTTTCCGGTCCAGGGAAGACATGGCTTGGCAGTTCGGGCTGGACTGTTCCCATGAGGCACAGGGTCAGACTGATTTGCATATGGCCATGTCTGAACTGGGGTGGTGGAGTGAGCTAAAGAATGATGATGGATTAAACCCAGATCAGTTGACTGGGGGTGAGTGTTTGATTGGCTCAAACGTTCCGTCCATCATCCCCTTTTGTATCGCTTTGGTCGCCCTAAGTTGGCGGGGGTATGCCCAGACGTGGGTCCCTTGCTCACTTTGCCACTGGATTCAAGCAAGCCTGGCTGATGACGGCTGAAATGCCAGAAACCGGTCCTAGGATGCTTGTTTCCGGTCCAGGGAAGACATGGCTTGGCAGTTCGGGCTGGACTGTTCCCATGAGGCACAGGGTCAGACTGATTTGCATATGGCCATGTCTGAACTGGGGTGGTGGAGTGAGCTAAAGAATGATGATGGATTAAACCCAGATCAGTTGACTGGGGGTGAGTGTTTGATTGGCTCAAACGTTCCGTCCATCATCCCCTTTTGTATCGCTTTGGTCGCCCTAAGTTGGCGGGGGTATGCCCAGACGTGGGTCCCTTGCTCACTTTGCCACTGGATTCAAGCAAGCCTGGCTGATGACGGCTGAAATGCCAGAAACCGGTCCTAGGATGCTTGTTTCCGGTCCAGGGAAGACATGGCTTGGCAGTTCGGGCTGGACTGTTCCCATGAGGCACAGGGTCAGACTGATTTGCATATGGCCATGTCTGAACTGGGGTGGTGGAGTGAGCTAAAGAATGATGATGGATTAAACCCAGATCAGTTGACTGGGGGTGAGTGTTTGATTGGCTCAAGCGTTCCGTCCATCATCCCCTTTTGTATCGCTTTGGTCGCCCTAAGTTGGCGGGGTATGCCCAGACGTGGGTCCCTTGCTCACTTTGCCACTGGATTCAAGCAAGCCTGGCTGATGACGGCTGAAATGCCAGAAACCGGTCCTAGGATGCTTGTTTCCGGTCCAGGGAAGACATGGCTTGGCAGTTCGGGCTGGACTGTTCCCATGAGGCACAGGGTCAGACTGATTTGCATATGGCCATGTCTGAACTGGGGTGGTGGAGTGAGCTAAAGAATGATGATGGATTAAACCCAGATCAGTTGACTGGGGGTGAGTGTTTGATTGGCTCAAACGTTCCGTCCATCATCCCCTTTTGTATCGCTTTGGTCGCCCTAAGTTGGCGGGGGTATGCCCAGACGTGGGTCCCTTGCTCACTTTGCCACTGGATTCAAGCAAGCCTGGCTGATGACGGCTGAAATGCCAGAAACCGGTCCTAGGATGCTTGTTTCCGGTCCAGGGAAGACATGGCTTGGCAGTTCGGGCTGGACTGTTCCCATGAGGCACAGGGTCAGACTGATTTGCATATGGCCATGTCTGAACTGGGGTGGTGGAGTGAGCTAAAGAATGATGATGGATTAAACCCAGATCAGTTGACTGGGGGTGAGTGTTTGATTGGCTCAAACGTTCCGTCCATCATCCCCTTTTGTATCGCTTTGGTCGCCCTAAGTTGGCGGGGGTATGCCCAGACGTGGGTCCCTTGCTCACTTTGCCACTGGATTCAAGCAAGCCTGGCTGATGACGGCTGAAATGCCAGAAACCGGTCCTAGGATGCTTGTTTCCGGTCCAGGGAAGACATGGCTTGGCAGTTCGGGCTGGACTGTTCCCATGAGGCACAGGGTCAGACTGATTTGCATATGGCCATGTCTGAACTGGGGTGGTGGAGTGAGCTAAAGAATGATGATGGATTAAACCCAGATCAGTTGACTGGGGGTGAGTGTTTGATTGGCTCAAACGTTCCGTCCATCATCCCCTTTTGTATCGCTTTGGTCGCCCTAAGTTGGCGGGGGTATGCCCAGACGTGGGTCCCTTGCTCACTTTGCCACTGGATTCAAGCAAGCCTGGCTGATGACGGCTGAAATGCCAGAAACCGGTCCTAGGATGCTTGTTTCCGGTCCAGGGAAGACATGGCTTGGCAGTTCGGGCTGGACTGTTCCCATGAGGCACAGGGTCAGACTGATTTGCATATGGCCATGTCTGAACTGGGGTGGTGGAGTGAGCTAAAGAATGATGATGGATTAAACCCAGATCAGTTGACTGGGGGTGAGTGTTTGATTGGCTCAAACGTTCCGTCCATCATCCCCTTTTGTATCGCTGTGTACATTAATATTGCACATATATCATAACTATATTATTTTGCATTTTATTAACAACTAATCTCCAATCCTCTCGTCCATTTTGGATGTGAGGGTTTGGCTTTATTAAAATTACACTTGCCTTGTTCCATGCATATATCACACTGTCTGGTGAGTCTTGCTTTCACATGCTCTGTAAAGAACCAATTCAAAGGTCAGTCCATTCACAATAAAAAACGATAGCAGTGTGACATTTTTCTTTGTCAATAGTGCAATTAGAGCCCAAGTACCTTTCTGATTTTTAGGAAAGTGTCTGCCACAGAATTAACTTATCTTGAAAAGACTGCACTCTAATTAACATTACAGCATTGTGCCAGAACATTGTCACAAAATATTGCGTCATAAATATTGTTACCAAAAATATCTGCCATTGGAAATCTATACCCAAATGGACAATATTCTTCTAAATGATATTAAAGAAATATTAAAACACATATCAAAACAGTGCCCTTTCAGGCTTAGAGTGCTGCATGAATTATGCAAAGAAAAGCATGGACCCCTGGGTATTTCCCAGGTTTTAGAGGGAGAGCAGCTCCTTTAGATGGAGCACTTTAAAGCACCACCAACACTCCAAACCTGCTCACCTTAAATGTCTGGTTTTCTAGCGGAGTTTTTGAGCATAGGATTAGCACAGCACCATCCACACTGAGCTAGAAAGTGACAAAGCCTTTTACCATTTCAGGTACGATATTGCAACTTTGGACTGGCATGCAGAGTAAAAGGTTTTTGTCATTTTTCTGCTGGATGTGGATGGCAATTGCTGATTCCCATAGCAGGGCTTGGAGCAGGGCCTGGCCGGAGTCCAGGCCCTGCTTACAAACCCTCACTACACACACAGCCCAAAGCCATGTTCAGGGAGGGGAAGTTGGCTGAATAACTGTCAGCATCACTCCTCTCCGCCGCACAGCTCCAACACTAAGTAGCTGCCCCCTAAGCGCGCTCTGACCCTTCTGGGTCAGGTGTTCAACCTGTATGCTCCTGTCTGTGCCTCATCCCTGGTGGTCCAGTGGGAGAGCATTCTGCTGTTCTGCCCTCTGTCACTCTGCTGTTTCTCTTTTCCTTTCCTCCTACTCTTTGTGCCTTTTTTCTCTTCTTGCCTTTTTCAGTTTTTTTTCCTTTTGCCTCTACTCTTATTGCCTCTTTTTCTTTCCCTCCAGAGTTTTCCCATTTTCCCGCCGCTGCTGACCCCCACAGACCCTCCCCCTGCAGCGCAACATATTTCCCTCCCCCTCACACTACTTAATGGTGGCTGCGGCCGCACAGCGGACACGCTGAAGGCAAGCCCGTCTGCACCTGTCAGCGACCTGACCGTGCCCAACGCCAGGGACCCTGGTCCTCCGACCCGCCACCAATACGACGTCAGCATACTCCATGATCTCAACCACGGACACAACAACAACTGCCAGCTCTCTACGCCCACCAACACCCTCGGCCTGCTCCCCTGCCTTCACTGCCACCTCACCTTCACCCACCTCCGTACCCTGGCTCCCTCACCCAACCTACTGAGTCTCACCACACCCAAGCCTCTCAAGTGCATCCTCCTCAATGTACGATCGATCCACAAACGTGCCACAGAGATATGGGACCTCTTCAACACCACCTCACCCGACATCGCCTTCCTGGCGAACACCTGGATGAACTCCAGCTCAGCACCAGACATCGCAACCGCCATCCCCAACAGCTACAAGATCATCTGTAAGAACCGTCTCATCTGGCCAGGAGAAGGCATCGCTATCGTCCACAAAAGCTCCCTCCACCTGACCAGCCACTCAGACAAACCAGCGACCCACATGGAACACCTCCACTTCCAGATCCAGACCAACCCATAACCCACCCTCCTCGGCACCCTTGTCTACAGACCTCCCCGTCCCCGTGCCTCTTTCACCGACGCCATCGTCGACCTAATCGCACCGCAGGCACTTGCATCCATCGACTCGGAGACCTCAGCTTCCACCTGGACAACCAAAAAGATCCTAATACGTATTCCCTCCTTGAGAAAATCGACAACAAAAGACTTAAACAACTAATCACCTGTCCCATGTTCACAGCAGGGCACACACTCAACCCTGTCTTTGCAAATCAGCATCTCCTACAGCCACATCACTGAACTCCTCTGGACCGACCACCACTGCATCCACTTCTCGTTCAACAAACCCACCACACACCATCACACCAGCACGCCGACCGTTTACTCTGCAGAAGCTGGAACAGAATCACAGAAGATCAACTCACTACCTTCCTCAACGACACATCACCACCGACATTTGCAGACTTCAACACCACAGCACACAACCTCCACTAATGGATCACAAACTGCGCTGACACCTTTGGCCCCCTCAAGAAAGTGACAGGCAAACAACACGTCAAGAAAGCAAGCTAGTTCACCCCTGTAGGAAGGTGGAATCTGACTATATGGTTGCCCCCACTTTTTTCCTGGTGTTTTGCTGGTTTATGACTTAGTTGGACTGGGATCCTGCTATTCAGGGCCCCAGTCTATCTGCTTTCTCCTTAAAATGGTTTCCATTTGCCTTAGACACATCTCTGATTGGAATCTGGAGTGCCCTTATAAGTCCCTAGTATATGGTATACTATGTACCCAGGGCATAGGTACCTCAGAGGCCTACCAGGGGCTGCAGCATGTATTATGCCACCCCTGGAAGGCCATCCAAGCTGACACCACAGGTCTGCTACAGCAGCCTGGGTAAGGTGGTGCATGCACCCCTTACTGTGATATAGGCTACCTATATCACTATATACATACACACATATAAACCTATAAGTCACTCCTATGGCAGGCCTTATCAATCCTGAAGGCAGAGTGCATGGTTCCTATGTGAGAGGGTGCCCCTGCATGAGCAGGGCGCCTCTGCAGCGTTCGGAGACCCTTCTCTGATGCTGTTTGTAGTGCAGCCTGACCATATACTCTTAAGCGCATTATAACCTCGCGTTAAATGCTAACTTTGGGATGGCTGCACGGAAACATGTCGTGTTTGGTGTCAAACATCTTGGAATACTACCCCCCGCCAGTTCTGGTGGCGGGGGTAGCATTCCACCCTTCTAGAGGGAAAGACATGTACACACCGGTATGCCCGGTACTGACTTTCCAAGCCCTGGCATCACAAAATGGATGCCGCTGCCACAAGACACGAGTCTGGCCTCCTGCTGCTGACCGAAACTCCGGCAGGGGAGGCCTGGACAATAGGTTTCCTGTCCCAGGGAGGTGTGACCACCTCCCCAGACAGGATAGTGTGTATTGGGGCTGGGCGGGAGCACTCTCGGGTGCTTTGAAGTCCTGCACTGCATACCCCAGTTCAAACCGGATCAGGGGCTTCCAGCCCCTGCTTTGGCGCGAACTGGACAAAGGGAAAGGGGTGTAGCCACCCCTCTGCCCTGACCCACCCATAGGTGGGACCACAGAGTAAGTCCAACCCCTAAACTTAGTATAAGTATGGGACCCCAGTCCTTAGGACTTTAGATTATCCCTGGACGAAACTCTGACACAGAATCCTGGACCTTCGACGCTCTACTTAAAGATTAGAGGACAGAAGAATCTCCCTTGGGGTCAAGGAGTGACTCCCCTGCTTGGCAGGCACCAAAGAAGCAATTGTCCGGTCTGCATCGCTGAAGCTCCCGTGGGACGCCGAAGTCTTTGCATCACCAGAGGTGGATTTCCAGACTTCCCTGAGGCTGCCCTGAGTCCCCAGCAAAGCTGAGGGCCGTAGCTGTCGTGGGTAACATGGAACCATGACCCCTGGACACCACATGCATTTGCAAGTGCATCCTCTTCTGGGTCTCCCACGAAGTCATGCTTTGGGCTCCGAGTAGCCCCAGCCTCCAGCACCAACTGCACCGAAGATCACTGGCCTCCACTCCACGAGTGTCCTGTGAGCCAGCTCCACGTGCACCGTCTCGAGGCTCCTTCGCGGTCGCTAGCCCGTTGGCTAGTAGCCCTTCGCGAAGGCCAATCTTTTTCTACTTGGGCTCCCTGGTTGCTCCAGGCTTGCCCTCACTTACCCTTGCTGGGTGAGTTCCTCAGACCTTGCTGGTCTGCACCATCGTCAATCTTCATCTTCATCGAGACTTGCCGTTGCCAAGGCCTGTTGGGTCCAATCCGGTCGCCGACACCTCAGCACTCGACAGACATCATGTACCAGCCCGAATCCTGCTCCTGGTTGCCGACAACACCTCCTGGACCTCGTGGCTGAAGAGTCAACATGACCGTCAACCTACCTGAAGCACTCAACATCGGTGGGCATCTGCTCATCGCCTTCCTGGTCACTGGCTAGTGACCCAGACTCTGTCCCCTCTGCTTTCAGGTTCTTCAGATCTCCGATCCACCCTTGGATCCATCCGGACACTTTTCACTTGGTCGCCAGCAGCACTTTGCAGCAGATCGCCATTCAAATCGACGACGAAACCCGACCCCGAAAGGCACCTATGCACCCGGCTTCCCTGGGTGAGGTAACAAGAGTACTCCGGTGCTCCCGTGGGTAGAGACTCTAGAACGACCTAGTTCTCAAAGGGTTTGCTCCAAGTCCTTCTTTAAGTGTCCCTTTTCTTTAAATTCCAAACCGCGACTTTCTCCATAGAAGTTAACGGCGATTCGCGGCTGTGTTACTACACTGCACGCGTCCCCGTGGGTCCCCTGTGTCACTACCTTGGGTGGTTCCTTGTGTTCCAAGCACTTCTACAGGCTCTAGGCCTAGTGTCTAGCTCAGTCGTGGTTCTTATACCACTTTATTGGTATATGGTTTGGTACGCCCCTAGGGCCCAAACGTGTATTTGTGCTATTACTGTGTTTAAATAACTTATAACTTATGTACTTCGAACTCTAGCCTCATAAAGAGACTAGAGGGGTGTGTTTAGTAATAAATACATATATTTTGAATATATACCTGGTGTGGTGCTCTTTCATTTGGTCACTCAAGAGATTATAGACTGGTAAAACAAGCTGCTTTACATTCCTTCAAGACTTAGCCTGAAAGCTGCTCTCCATAGCTACCACTAGGATAGCTTTCAATAAAGGTTGTCTTTAACCTATCTCCAATAAGGGATTGTTTGGACTGGTGCAAGGTGCCCACTATAATTAGTGGACAGCATATGCCAGGCCAACTTCTCACATTGGTGTGCAGCGTGTGGGATTCCAGCTTGCTATTGTTTTACCAGATAATCTCAATTGAATTGATCAACTGAAAACCACTAAGGGTACCTAAGGTACATATAAATTAAGCTTAGTATACAGTAAGTTCTACTGAACTTAGAGTTGTGTGTTAAGGGATAGCACACCCTTTCTACAACTCAAGAGAGTTTAGCAGGCCACACTAGAGTAGGTAGTGCATACACCACACCTCACTAGTAATGTCTTCAAAGCCAGGACCCAGTGAGTCCTTGCCAGAAGCCAGTGGGCTTCTTCCCTCCAAGTATGATAAACTCCCATTCTTGGAATTGACAGCATTATGCACTACTAGGAAGTTGAAGGCAGGCAAAAGTGCCAGCACCCAGCACCTCAGGGAGGTGTTACTAGCTGATGATCTCAGCAGGCCCCTGGGGTCTGAAGGGGTAGGCAAGGAGGGTGGGGCAGAAGATGAGGGAGGGGCCAGGGGTGAAGAAACCCAGGACCCCCCCTCTGAAACTGGCCAGGAAGGTGAAAATGACCTTGTCCTGGAAAACCCAATTCCTCCTGTGGAGGAGGAGGAGGAGGAGGATCAGACTGACCTCCCCTTTGTCCCCCCAGGAAGATTTCTGAGTGTGCCCAGAAGGTCTAGGTCTCCTTCTCAGGAGTCTAACCACTCTGACACCTCAATAGGGACCTCTGTCTCCTCTCATAGGAGGGAATCCTCTCATGAGAGGAGAAAGAGACTGATTCAATATGAGCAAACTCAGCTTGAACTCAGGAAACAGCAATTGGCTATAGACAGGGAGTCCCTAGATCTCTATAGAGAGAGACAAAAGTTGGGACTAGAGTCCCATGGTGGCAGCAGTTTCCCCAAAGATAGGGAAAGGTCTTATGACCATAGAAACCTAAGCAAGATTGTCCCTCCCTACCAGAGTGGGGATGACATCCACAAATGGATAACTGCACTGGAGAGGGCCTGTAAAGTTCAGAGGGTCCCCCAGAAGCAGTGGGCAGCAATCTTGTGGCTCTCCTTTGCAGACAAAGGTAGAGACAAGCTCCTCACTGTAAGAGAAGAGGATGCTGACAATTACACAGTCTTGAAGAGTGCTCTGATAGATGGGTTTGGCCTAACCACTGAACAGTGTAGGTTGAAGTTCAGAGACACCCAAAAAGCTCAGACTCAAGACTGGGTTGATTTTGTAGATTGTGCTACTAAGGCTCTGGAAGGTTGGATACATGGCAACAAAGTGCATGACTTTTTAGGATTGTACAATTTGATTATGAGGGAGCAGATCCTTAATAATTGTCAAAACCAGCTTTTGCACCAGTATCTGGTGGACTCTGATCTGACCTCTCCCCAAGAATTGGGAAAGAAGGCAGACAAATGGGTCAGAACCAGAGTAAAAACTAAAAATCAGGATGGTGACCAGAATCAATCAATCAATCACAGAATTTGTAAAGCGCACTACTTTCCCGCGAGGGTCTCAAGGCGCTAGGGAAAAAAGGGGGGGGGGTTGCTGCTACTGGTCGAACAACCAGGTCTTGAGTAGCCTCCTGAAGGTCAGCAGGTCTTGGGTCTGTCGTAGGCTTAGTGGAAGGGTGTTCCAGGTCTTGGCGGCGAGGTGGGAGAAGGATCTGCCGCCGGTGGTAGTTCTTCGAATGCGAGGGACGGTGGCGAGGGAGAGGTCGGCGGAGCGGAGTTGGTGGTTGGGGACGTAGAAGAGGAGTCGGCTGTTGAGGTAGGCTGGGCCAGTCTTGTGGAGTGCCTTGTGTGCGTGGATGAGGAGTTTGAAGGAGATTCTCCTGTCGACGGGGAGCCAGTGCAGGTTCCTCAGGTGGGGGTGATGTGGCTGTGGCGTGGTACATCGAGGATCAGGCGTGCGGAGGCGTTTTGTATGCGTTGCAGTCGCTTGATGAGCTTGGCCGGGGCTCCCGCGTAGAGGGCGTTCCCATAGTCAAGTCTGCTACTGACGAGGGCCTGGGTGACTGTTCTTCTTGTGTCTGTCGGGATCCACCTGTAGATCTTGTGAAGCATGCGGAGGGTGTTGAAGCAGGAGGATGAGACTGCGTTGACTTGCTTGGCCATGGAGAGCGTTGAGTCGAGGATGACTCCCAGGTTGCGTGCGTGGTCGGTGGGTGTCGGGGCTGCTCCCAGCGTCATTGGCCACCAGGAGTCGTCCCAGGCTGAGGGGTTGGAGCTGAGGATGAGGACCTCTGTCTTCTCCGTGTTCAGTTTTAGTCGGCTGATCTTCATCCAATCGGCGACGGCCTTCATTCCTTCATGGAGGTTGGATTTGGCGGCGAGGGGCTCCTTGGTGAGGGAGAGGATCAGTTGAGTGTCGTCGGCGTAGGAGATTATGTTGAGGTCGTGCTGTCTGGCGATGCGTGCGAGCGGGGCCATGAAAGATTCTACTAAGTCCCAAGAGAAAGGTGGGGATAAATCTAAGGATAAGTCCCCTACAGGGCCCCAAAATTCCTCTTCTGGGGGTGGGTCCCAAACTCCTTCTTCTCCTGAAAGGAAACCATATTGCCATGTCTGTAAAAAGCCTGGGCACTGGAAAACTGATCCCAGTTGCCCCAGGATTGGCAATAAAGAAAATGTTCCTCCAACAACTACTACCACCCCTCCTGGTACTACCAGTAGTAATCCTCCAGTTGGGAGTAGTGCACCCAAAAAGTTAGGTGCTTTTGCAAGAGGAACAGAGGTGGGCCCTAGTTTAGACAGGACCCCCTCAACAGACTCCTCTGACTCTGATGGTGGTATAGGGTTTGCCACCTTTACCATGGGTCCCACAGCATTGGGCAGGTACAGACTGGAGCCAATAATTAATGGTCAGAAAGCTGTGGCATTTAGGGACACCGGGGCTAGTGTCACCATGGTGGCAGGGAAACTAGTCCCCCTCACCAGCTTTTACCTGAGTTTAAATACCAGGTGACCAACATTGATGGTGTCAGAACAGATCACCCCATGGCCATAGTCAATCTCAGCTGGGAGGGGGTCACAGGCCCAAAAAGAGTGGCTGTGTCCCCAACCTTACCTGTAGATTGCCTGATGGGCAATGATCTGGAAATTTCAGCCTGGGCTGAAGTTGAACACCAAACCCATCTAAGGATGCTGGGCGTCCATGTAAAGGTTAGTGGGGCTGTGATGGCCACAGCCCCAGCCCAAGAAAAGTTTGGAGAGGTGGAGCCTGAAAGAATGGCCCACTCTCCCCCAAAAGAGAGCGCAAGGGTTGAAGAAAAGTCTTCTTCCCTCCAGACAGTAGGTAAGGGTCAGCCTCCTCAGGGAACTGACCCTACCCCTAGTGAAGGAACTGCCCCAGAGGTAGTCAGGCCTGGCCTGGCCACACCCCTGATGGCAGAGGACCCTTCCAAGGTGGTACCCAGTCTGGAGCAGGTAACCTGCCCCTCTCTACCCTGCCTCAGTCAGCCCAGGGCTGCAGAGGTCAGGGAGGTCAGTGGACCCCCAGGGCCCCCTGTCCAGAGGAACCCCCCATCAGCAGATTAGGGGCACCCAGTCTAGTAGCCCTAGCCAGGTGAAAATTCCTCTACACACTGAGGGATCCCCCATACCTTTATGTAGGGACCTCCCCAGAAGGACTCTGGTAGGCAAGGGCAAACCTGGGACCAGAAGGTTCCAAACCGGCCATGTCCCTCCAGTAGTCCATCCAAAGGGACCCAACCCCCAGCTGTAGGCAGCCAAAGGTTGACCCTTAGAGCAAAGTGCAACTCAGTCATGGAAAGACAGGCATACATGGTGACCAGTGGTCTGAGGAAGCTGAGGCCAACATTCCTAGGGCCTCACTTCCCTACTCAGACACCTCACCAGCCTTGTACTTTACCTAAGCACACCACAGGTAGTAATTCCCCATGGTGGAGACCCTCTCATACCCTTAGGGTGAGGGACTGCTTAGTGGACCATAAGACAGGGGGCAACCATGCTAGTGCAGGTGCTTCCTTATATGGCCACTTAGTCAATAAAGGCTCAACTGGCCAAGGTTAGCCTTATCTCCTTTCGTTTGGGGGGGGGGGTTATGTAGGAAGGTGGAATCTGACTATATGGTTGCCCCCACTTTTTTCCTGGTGTTTTGCTGGTTTATGACTTAGTTGGACTGGGATCCTGCTATTCAGGGCCCCAGTCTATCTGATTTCTCTGTAAAATGGTTTCCATGTGCCTCAGGCACATCTCTGATTGGAATCTGGAGTGCCCTTATAAGTCTCTAGTATATGGTATACTATGTACCCAGGGCATAGGTACCTCAGAGGCCTACCAGGGGATGCAGCATGTATTATGCCACCCCTGGAAGGCCATCCAAACTGACACCACAGGTCTGCTACAGCAGCCTGGGTAAGGTGGTGCATGCACCTCTTACTGTGATATAGGCTACCTATATCACTATATACATACACACATATAAACCTATAAGTCACTCCTATGGCAGGCCTTATCAATCCTGAAGGCAGAGTGCGTGGTTCCTATGTGAGAGGGTGCCCCTGCATGAGCAGGGCCCCTCTGCAGCGTTCGGAGACCCTTCTCTGATGCTGTTTGTAGTGCAGCCTGACCATATACTCTTAAGCGCATTATAACCTCGCGTTAAATGCTAACTTTGGGATGGCTGCACGGAAACATGTCGTGTTTGGTGTCAAACATCTTGGAATACTACCCCCCCGCCAGTTCTGGCGGCGGGGGTAGCATTCCACCCTTCTAGAGGGAAAGACATGTACACACCGGTATGCCCGGTACTGACTTTCCAAGCCCTGGCATCACAAAATGGATGCCGCTGCCACAAGACACGAGTCTGGCCTCCTGCTGCTGACCGAAACTCCGGCAGGGAGGCCTGGACAATAGGTTTCCTGTCCCAGGGAGGTGTGACCACCTCCCCAGACAGGATAGTGTGTATTGGGGCTGGGCGGGAGCACTCTCGGGTGCTTTGAAGTCCTGCACTGCATACCCCAGTTCAAACCGGATCAGGGGCTTCCAGCCCCTGCTTTGGCGCGAACTGGACAAACGGAAAGGGGTGTAGCCACCCCTCTGCCCTGACCCACCCATAGGTGGGACCACAGAGTAAGTCCAACCCCTAAACTTAGTATAAGTATGGGACCCCAGTCCTTAGGACTTTAGATTATCCCTGGACGAAACTCTGACACAGAATCCTGGACCTTCGACGCTCTACTTAAAGATTAGAGGACAGAAGAATCTCCCTTGGGGTCAAGGAGTGACTCCCCTGCTTGGCAGGCACCAAAGAAGCAATTGTCCGGTCTGCATCGCTGAAGCTCCCGTGGGACGCCGAAGACTTTGCATCACCAGAGGTGGATTTCCAGACTTCCCAGAGGCTGCCCTGAGTCCCCAGCAAAGCTGAGGCCTGTAGCTGTCGTGGGTAACATGGAACCGTGACCCCTGGACACCGCACGCATTTGCAAGTGCATCCTCTTCTGGGTCTCTCACGAAGTCGTACTTTGGGATCCGAGTAGCCCCAGCCTCCAGCACCAACTGCACCGAAGATCACTGGCCTCCACTCTACGAGTGTCCTGTGAGCCAGCTCCACGTGCACCATCTCGAGGCTCCTTCGCGGTCGCTAGCCCGTTGGCTAGTAGCCCTTCACGAAGGCCAATATTTTTCTACTTGGGCTCCCTGGTTGCTCCAGGCTTGCCCTCACTTACCCTTGCTGGGTGAGTTCCTCAGACCTTGCTGGTTTGCACCATCGTCAATCTTCATCTTCATTGAGACTTGCCGTTGCCAAGGCCTGTTGGGTCCAATCCGGTCGCTGACACCTCAGCACTCGACAGACATTGTGTACCAGCCCGAATCCTGCTCCTGGTTGCCGACAACACCTCCTGGACCTCGTGGCTGAAGAGTCAAGATGACTGTCAACCTACCTGAAGCACTCGACATCGGTGGGCATCTGCTCATCGCCTTCCTGGTCACTGGCTAGTGACCCAGACTCTGTCCCCTCTGCTTTCAGGTTCTTCAGATCTCCGATCCACCCTTGGATCCACCCGGACACTTTTCACTTGGTCGCCAGCAGCACTTTGCAGCAGATCGCCATTCAAATCGATGACGAAACCCGACCCCGAAAGGCACCTATGCACCCGGCTTCCCTGGGTGAGGTAACAAGAGTACTCCGGTGCTCCCGTGGGTAGAGACTCTAGAATGACCTAGTTCTCAAAGGGTTTGCTCCAAGTCCTTCTTTAAGTGTCCCTTTTCTTTAAATTCAAAACCGCGACTTTCTCCATAGAAGTTAACGGCGATTCGCGGCTGTGTTACTACACTGCACGCGTCCCCCGTGGATCCCCTGTGTCACTACCTTGGGTGGTTCCTTGTGGTCCAAGCACTTCTACAGGCTCTAGGCCTAGTGTCTAGCTCAGTCGTGGTTCTTATACCACTTTATTGGTATATGGTTTGGTACGCCCCTAGGGCCCAAACGTGTATTTGTGCTATTACTGTGTTTAAATAACTTATAACTTATGTACTTCGAACTCTAGCCTCATAAAGAGACTAGAGGGGTGTGTTTAGTAATAAATACATATATTTTGAATATATACCTGGTGTGGTGCTCTTTCATTTGGTCACTCAAGAGATTATAGACTGGTAAAACAAGCTGCTTTACATTCCTTCAAGACTTAGCCTGAAGGCTGCTCTCCATAGCTACCACTAGGATAGCTTTCAATAAAGGTTGTCTTTAACCTATCTCCAATAAGGGGTTGTTTGGACTGGTGCAAGGTGCCCACTATAATTAGTGGACAGCATATGCCAGGCCAACTTCTCACAACCCCCGTCCTTCAAGAATGCAGACGCACCTTTAGACAGCTCGAGAAGACATGGAGGAGGAACAAAACCGAGGAAGCCCATGCCGCCTTCATAGCAGCCACCACCACCACACACCACCACCTCATCAAAACCACAAGGAAGAAGGCCCTCCAGCACAGAATCTCCAACAATGCACAACAATAGCAAAGAATTCTTCAGCATCATCAAGGAGTTCGCCAAACCCAACAGAGAGGCCACAGACGTCCCACTCTCCCAAGACTGCAACAGACTGAGCACCTTCTTCTACCACAGGATCAAATCTATCTACAACAACTTCAACACCCAGGACCACCCCACCACGCCAGCAACCACCACAACTGAGGCCGACCCCCCAACCAACTCTGCACAGCTGGTCCCCACTCACCACAGACAAAACCATAAAGACCATGAAAAGCATCCGCTCCGGAGCACCTTCGGACCCCTGCCCACACCGCATATTCTGCAGAGCCTCCTCCGCCATCGCACCGAGCTTCACCGAACCACCAACTGCTCCCTTGAGACCACCACCTTCTCCGACGACTGGAAACACACTGAGATCAACCCCTCCTGAAGAAACCCTCCGCGGACCAGAAGGACCTCAAGAACTTCAGGCCCATCTCCCTGCTCCCCTTCCCAGCAAAAGTCATTGAAAAAGTCATCAACGCCCAGCTTGCCGAATTTATTGAAACCAACCAAGTCCTGGACATCTTGCAATCTTAGCTTCGCGACCGCCCTCCTTGCCGCCACCGATTACATCCGTACCCTCCTCGACCAGGGCGAAACCATGGCCCCCATCCTACTGGACCTCTTGGCGGCCTTCGGCACCGTTTCCCACTGCAAGCTAGCCAAAAGACTCCACAACACTGGTATCCGAGACAAGGCCCTCAACTGAATATGCTCCTTCCTCACTGGCAGAACACAACAGGTTAGGCTCCCACCGTACCTCTCAAAACCGACAGAGATCAGCTGCAGAGTACCCCAGAGCTCCTCCCTCAGTCCCACTCTCTACATGACCCCCCTTGCAGCCACCATCAGGAACCACGGGCTCAACATCGTCTCCTACGCCGACGACACCTAGCGGATCCTCTCCCTCACCAAAGAATCCACTGTTGCCAGAAACAACTTCCACAAAGGAATGAAAGGTGTTGCTGCCTGGATGAATGGCAACTGCATGAAGCTCAACTCAGACAAGACAGAAGTCCTCATCCTGAGAGCCTCCCCCTCTGCTTGGAATGACTCATGGTGGCCCTTTGCTCTAGGAAGTACCCCTACCCCCACGAACCACGCACAAAACCTCTGAATCATATTGGATTCCTCGCTCCCAATGTATCGCCAGATAAACACCGTCTCCTCGGCCTGCTTCAACACACTCTGCCTGCTTTGAAAGACCTTCAGATGGATCCCCACCGAATCCAGGAAGACAGTCTCCCATGCCCTCATCAGCAGCAGACTCGACTACGGCAATGCACTCTACGCCGGCGTCACCCAGAAACTCCTCCGAAGACTTCAGAATGTCCAGAATGCTGCAGCAAGACTAATCCTCAACATCCCCCAACCCAGCCACATCACTCAACACCTCCGCAACCTTCACTGGCTCCCAGTCTACAGAAGAATAACCTTCAAACTCCTCACCCACACATACAAGGACCTTCACAATGCCAGACCCCCATACCTGAATCACCGCTTCACATTCCACGTACCCACCAGACACCTCCGCCCAGCTTTCCCTGGCTACCGTCCCACGTATCCATAGGACCAGAACCAGAGGAATGTCCTTCTCGTACCTCGCCTCAAGGACATGAAACACCCTGCCCATCCACCTCAGGAAATCACCCTCGCTGATACAATTCATGAAGGACCTCAAGACCTGGCTCTTTGGATGAACTCAGCATATAGTCTTATCCACTGTGACCCCTTCCCTCCCCCCCACAGCGCCTTGAGACCTTCACGGGTGAGTAGCCACACTTTACAAACCCTGATTGGTTGATTGATTGAATATGATAAAAAAAACTGAAATTCAATGGAAAAAACCCAAGGGTAAACTGATGTTATAGTTAGGTATGGTAATTAATACTTTGTTTATGTTTAAAAAACCCTAGAAAATGTAATGAAAAAAATTGAAGGTTCAAATAACAAAAAAACTAACATTTAAAAAGAACAAAACACTGAAATTCGCCAATTATGGTTTACTGATCTAACTATAACCAGAGCTCCCCCATGCACTGCCTATAATCTCACATATTACATCACTCATGACATGTTAAATGACATTATTGATGACATCACTAATAACATCATCCAATCTACTGGTTCTTAAATTACTCCATAAACCACTAGATAATTTTAACTTGACCTCCTTCATGCACTGTTTATAATCTCACATATTACATCACTCATGGCATCGCAAATTCCATAATCAATGACATCACTAATAACATCCACCAATCTACTGGTCCTTAAATTACTCTATAAACCACAAGATAATAAAAAAAAAAACAAAGGGCCAGATTTACTAACCTTTCATGTAATGCAGTGTAGCAAGGTAACTTGCTTTGCTGCATTGCATGAAAAGGAGAGAGCTGAAATGTGCCATATCTACTAAGATATGGCATACTTCTACTCTGTCATAGCGCTTGCAAAATTCAGGCAGCCTAGCAGCCAACGCAGGCTCCCTTGCACCACAGTGCAGATTGTAGCACACATAGAAAGAGGAAATAATGAGTTGAAAAAAATATTTTTCTCCTTGTTACGCCATCCTCTGGGAGGCGTAGCAATTTCACGCAAATCCCAGGTTTACAAACCTGGCACAAACTATGTAGTAAATGGCCCACAAACTTATACAACCTAGATTGACTATATGTACATGCGTACAGTCATGATATAGAAACAGTGTAGTACTGGAGACAAGTCTGATTCAGTATAGTAAAAGTTATATGGTGCACTTTAGCTACCAGTGAAGTTTTAAGTGCAAGCAGTACTTCATTTAAACAAGGTAGAGACTGAGCGCACCTAGTATGAGTTGCCCAGATATGTTGCAAATGGGTTTTGGCCTAAATTAAAGGCCTGTTGCCAAACATTTGTGAAAAAAATTAAAGCTTCTCTGTACTATACATTAGTAGGCTGTGGATCTCTGTGCATATACTGACTTTAAAGAGTCCTCATGCAATGCTAGTGACAATTTTTATATAAACTGGAGATTTATTAAGTGTGGATAAGTATATTTCCATAAGTTCAGAGACAATTCTGAGACATACATTGTTGTAGAATCTATCATGTATGGGTGACTCACAGGTAATTCAAGTTGCAGTAATTTGTAAGCATTGTGAAAATGATGTACGCCAATATGCTCATTTCAGGAATATGTATAGGGTACTTTAACAAACCACAGGGGGTAGTCGATATGCCTGGTTGTGCTTGCCTTATCATTTGCTACTGTATAGATATGATGTTGTTGACTTAAAATTCTATGTCAGATGATGTATTTATCAGGTACATCTCATTTAAAAAAAAAAAAAATTATGGAGTTTTATATAGTGCGAACTTGACCCGAAGGTATCAGAGCGCTTTACACGAGCACCAGTTGCATTACTTGAGGACACATTCATTTTTGTTAGGCACGTGGAGATTAAGTGATTTGCGCAGAATCACATGATGTTGTGCGTCCTTGAAGAGACTCGAACCCGGTTCCCCAGATTTGAGGTCAACCGCCCTAGCCGTTAGGCTACATCCTCCCCCCATTAGAGTAAATAATGACAAAACACTTTTTTGAATGGTATTCAGGGTTTAATAAGTTGCTGATGACATTAATTTCTATAGAGCCATTACATTTCTGACTAGTGTTCCGGTATTCGAAAGAAAGGAGGGGACTTTTGGAATATGTAAAAAAATCTTTTTAAAGTGATCATGATATAAAACGGCTAATCATGTTAATATTGCAATTATATAAATACTGAATTGAATGAAATATGACAGTACATTATCTGTTTTGATTATTTGCAAATATCATATTAGACCATCTTAATCATTTTCATGTATTCCCTCAAAAAAGTATTTTATTTAGCCCTAGAAGAAGGATCTTATTCCCGAAGAGCACATCCACATGTAGCAGAACTTCCAGTTCCATAAGAGTCTTCCAAAACCAAGAGGTCCAAACACACAAGTAGGTTAGACGACAAAATTGAAATAAAGTTTGGGAGACGATGTGAAAATGTGAAACAGTGGATTCCTACACTACTAAAGCAAAGTGGTGTCAGTGACAAACAAGAGCTCTTTTAGGCCCCATCAAACTCCCAAGCGAGGAGAGTCAGTAGCTTATCCCCAATTGCCTAATTCGAGCACGGATGATCCACAACAGAACTATGCTTTCAACACATCTTTTGCTAAACTATTAAGTGATGTGGAACTGCCAGCTTGGCCTGGCATTGACAAGGCCAGATTTACATTTAGATGCCAGGAAGGCCAAAATAAAGATCTCTCAGGTTGACCTGTCGCAGATGAGCGACATATCCAACCACGTTTTTCTTTTAATCCTGCTGCTTGCCGTTTCTTTTCCATTATAAATGCTGATCTAGAAACCCAAGCATGCAAAGCAAAACTGCAAGGACAATCTACTCATGTTAGATATGTAACAGATCGCAGTCAATCAATCTCTCGATAGATAAGGAAAGATGTCTATTTGGAAGAAATGGGAGGATGTAATGCATGCTTACATATTCCAATACTGATGTGAAAATTTAATTGAGATGAATGGAGGACTGCCCTTATCAAAAGCAATACATAACTATAGCCCTGACATTTTTTTCCATGCCTCCGCCCCATTTTGTGACTGGGTAGCTTCCATATTAGCTGGTAATCAGTCTCTCCCTCCCTATGCTCTACCTCAAAACAAGGCGACTCACTGGCAAAAAAACAATTGCTGTATTTGACATATTTGTCTTTTAGGTAAGTACACACTAAGGGACCGATTACTATGCTGTCGGAAAAGGCTCCGAATGTCGGTCGGAGCCTTTCTGACAACATCGTAATGTTGCCGGTTGGAAAGGAATCCGACTGACTTCCGATGCGCTCGGAGAGCTAATCCCAAGGGCGGATCCGAGGGATTACGATGTCGGATTTTGACAGCCTGTCTGTGCTGGCCTTTCCGACACAGAAAGGCTGTCGGAACTCGACTTTGGGGGCCACCAGTAGGGCCCCCATGGGTGCACGGCCTCCAGTTGGAGGCCGAGGGGGCACCTATGGTGACCCCTGTTGATCCCTGCACCTCCTATTTTACAATGGGAGCATGTATTTCGACCGGAATACATGCTCCCATTGTAAAGTATAGGACTGGGACCGAACAGTGTTTGGCTGCATCCTAATTAGTCGGTCGGGACCGAGATCATCGATGTCAGGTGGAGGAAACTCAGCCTGACATCGTAAAAGGGCCCATAATGTGTAGAAACTTTGCAAGTGGCATAAAAGTAAAATAGTGGACCAATATGTGAGATTAAAACATGGCAAAAGGGCTCAAATATACCAGTGTGACACTGCAGGCAAAACTATTGTGTTAATATGCTAGACCAACTCAGCCCACAGAGCCTAGTTGCATAATGGTCAGAAGTCAGAAATGGAAGTTTCAGTAGTAACACAAACACTAAGGGGCAGATTTACAAGAAACAGACGCATCTGTAGAGATGCGTCAGTTTCCCTGCGCCAGACAGCGATACCCTTGCGCCAGCATGGATGCGCCGTATTTACAATATGACGCACCTTGGCGCAAGGATTGACAGATGCGTCAGAAATTCTGACACATATGTTGGGCCAAAAGTCACGCATTGCTGGAGTCGTGTTGCAAGCACGACGCAACTCCAGCAATGCATGTGGAGGCCTATACTAATTGTACTGCATCACTCCTTATGTTTATGTTTATGGGATTTATAGAGCGCATGGCTGCCCAAGGGCTTCCCAGCGCTACCGAGAGAAGGCAAAGTGTGGAGAAGGGATCTTAAGGAAATAGCCACGTCTTGAGTTTTTTCCTGAAAATTCTTTCCTCTCTGGTCAGTCTCAGTAAGGTTTTGATGCAGTGGCATCCTAGAAGTGGCGCAGTGAAATCTTGAAGATTTTACTGCGTCGCTTTTTTACAAGGCTTTCCTGCGTGGGAACGTCCACCTTGCATACATTATACCTGACGCAGGTCTAATGTGATGCAGGGCTTTACAATGTGACGCATCTCCCTAGATGCGTCACAATGTAAATTGGCCGCATTGTTTACGCCACCACTGCGTCACAAAAGTGACGCAACGGCGGCGCAAAAGTGACGCAAGTGGCTTGTAAATCCTCCCTCAAATTTCTATTACTGTTTAGGTCCAAGGCAGGTTTACATTGAAAAACCTTGCCAGTGCTTTTTAACAGTCCATTTCTGTATCTCCGCTACGAACCAGCTATACATTGCATTCTACTGATGTTATAATGAACAGTTAAAATCGAATTTAGTGGAAAACATGGGTTTTTTGTAGAAGTGTCCTAAACCTTATTTCTCGCTTCCATGGACTGGAATTAAAGACAATTTGACTAGCTACAATCCTCCTGCAATGACTTGTAATAAGGCTTCTCTCCATCCATGAACCCTGGAAGTAGGTGTGAATTGGTACTCTGCCTGGAGACAATGGGCCTTTTAGCTCACTGGCCTCATGCTGTAGGTACACTATCAGCAACACAAGAAAAATTAACAAGTATATTCCACAAAAACATAAGTCACTCAAAACTCTGCTTAGCGGACATTCAGACAAACCACTTAACCCATGCTTATTAGGTAATTGTGAGGGAAGAGGGACCGTTTTGGAAGCTGCAACACTAATCACAATCATAAATCAAGGAAAGGGCACAGCTGGAAGAAGACTTTGAAACATGTTTTTCCATGTACATACCGGCACTTCACTGCAAAAGGGGCAATAGATAGGAATAGCATCTAGAAAATGCAACAAGTGCATTAAGATGTAGGCATGGACAGTATGACGTTTTACAGAGTTTTAGGAGTCACAATAGTACAATTACCCCTACAAACTAAGGCTGCCATCATCTGGTTGACTATCCTGCTCCCCAGTGCAATCTGTGGGCTGGTACTCTAGTATTCTAAGTGAAAGATTGAGAGCTAACTGTGGGTGTAACCAGGAAGAAGACAATAAGTCTTTTGTGGAGTTTGTGTTTTGAAAATATTTTAAGTGCCTGGAGAAAGAAATGGGATAAGCTGCCAATGCGCCTTGACAAAAAAGTAACTTCGCAGGCAAGAGTTAATGGTTCATCTCACTTGGAATTTTTGCCACAATGTTTAAAGCTACTATAGGACTAATAACTGCCCTACACTGACTAGCTGTAACTTCCATCCTTTGCCACATGAAGGGAGTATGACTTTCTCTGAGAGATTACGAGGTGAGGAGGAGGATAGGATGGTATGTTATTTGATTGTTAACGCGTAGTTTGAATCAATGAACTCCTAAGTACTCATAGTCAGTTCTGCCCCCAGATAAGTTGCAGATCGCACCATCCTCTCATAATTGTAATTGTAATTTATATAGCGCTTACTACCCCTGACCAGGCGTTGAAGTGCTATTCGGCAAGGAGCATGCTACTTTGGAACCCAAAGGTGGGTTAGTGGTGGATTATTAGAGGGAAATATAAATTGGTATTGGGAGTGATGGGAATTGTAGATAAGTGAGTCTATTGGTTGGATGATTAGGATAAAGGATGGGCAGAGGAGAGAAGAGTGTAGGTAGGATTATTTGGCAGTTCATTGTAGTAAAATAAGTTTGGGAGGGGTCAGAGAGCCTGTTAGTTGGATGAATAGGATAAAGGATAGATAGAGGAGGGAATATTTTTCAAAGGGTATTTGGGAGTTCATAGTAGTAAGGAGGTTTGGAATGAGTCAAAGAGTGGAGGTAGGGGATATTTTGGAAGAGGAATAGGATGAGTCATAGAGTGGTGGTTTGGTGAAGTTTGCGGAGACTAGTTTACTTTTCTTCTCTGCAGTGGGAGGAAAATATATAAATATGTAGATACATAACCACACATACGAATTTTAAAATGATACTCATATGGAAAATAAGCAGGAGATATAAAATTGTACTAGATAAAGTCCCATATGTACATGTATGGATAAATATTTACAAATGCAGGCTTTCCATTTTTGCTGTAAATTGTCAAGAGCAAGAGTGGAGACATTCGTAATGACCTACGTTTTATTAGCATTAAGGTTATATCCTGAGAACTTACCAAATTCCGCAGCAATCAGTGAGGAGGCTGGAGAGGACGTCAGGATAGCCATATTGTCTGTGTAAGTCAGAACTTTCAAGTGTAAGCGATGCAGATGCAATGAGCAGGTGGTATCCAAATGATGTAAAGCCTGCATATAAGGCTCAAAATAAAGGGCAAAAACTTAATGTGAAAGGATACACCCCAGCCGATAGCTATCTCAACCTCAACCTCTGCCAATGTCACACTCTCCTCCAACCATTCTTGCTGTTCCTGTGTCAGTTTCCGGTCCCGGATTTTCTCAACATAGCTTTTAACAGATTCTAGGGAAGCTGCACAATCCTCACTTTAGAGGTTTTGCTAGAATTTCCAAAACAGCTCTCCAATTTCAGGCTGCTCTGCAATTTGCTCTACCTTATCATTAATGATCTTCTGTAAAAGGTTGCTACTTATTCTATCTTTGATTTGGAAAGACAATAACCGACCCATCTCCTCATTGTTTTCAAAACATAACATTTGCGTAGCCCAGATCTTCTTGTTGGCCCTGTCCCACATCTTTTCCTTTAGGGTAGTTTGTAGGACCACCTGCTGTTCCAAGGCCATGACGGCTTTCAACTAATCCTGTTCAAGTATGCTCTGCACTAATTGTGACTCAATTTGACTAAGGGAAAACTCGAGCGAGTCTTAGCTAGGCTCCATGACCTCTTTTGTTGAATTGTAAAGCTCAGAGTTTGCCCTCTGCAAGAGCATCCCAAACAGAGGTTGTGAATGCCGAGCCTGAGTTTGCGTCATGATATTCCCTCATCTTATCATTTATTACTAGAATATACTCGCCATCCGACAACAGCTTCTCATCGAAGGTCCAGCGGCGTGGAGTAGATTAGTGAATGCACCACTCTTAGCTAATAAACATAGATAGTGAATTATGACAAGATATTATTCTTGCATTTAGTCGAATGTTAACCTACGATTGACGTAAGTGGGTAACAAAAACATATCAATCTGAGAAAGAGATTTATGGGGAGCAGAGTAAAATGTAAAGCCATTCTCCCGCAGTCTACAGCTACACCAGACATCGATTAATGCATAATAGTTCTCTATTTGTTTCAGGGCATCCCTAAGATTTCTTCCTCCTGTAATACACTGTGATCCCCTGATGTAGTATTGAGTCCTAGATATAGTGCAACATTAAAGACCCCACTGAGGCCATTGATGAAGTTTTCCCAAAAGATAATCAAACATTGATGGTCCTTCCTCATTTGGCCCATATACCATACAGATGATGAGTTGAATATCCCCTTTTTGAATCATAGCTATTAACCATCGCCCCCCATATCCAGTTTTGCTTTCAATACCACTCAACTTGTATCCCAGGCTAAGAGGACCATGACACGTTGGGTGGCATTATAACCAGAGGTGCTCAGAAACATATCCCAGCTCCCGTAAGTGGTAAACTTGCTCTTGAGACAAATGATTCTCATGAAGACAAATAATGGGTGGTTTAAGGGTATCGAATTCTTCCTAAATTAGCTCACTCTTATTTCATGCCATTGATATTCCAGAAAAGAATATGAAAGTGCTGGCCAGGACCCATTGAACTGTCATTCATGAACATCCCCTTATCCTGAAATGACACCGCATGCATCTTTAGTGAGTTTCCTACCCTCCCGTCCTCCCGGCCCGCTTACTCCACTTCTTACCCCCCACTTTCTCCCAATATGCTTTTGCTCCCTTGTGAGTTATGCAAATTCTACTTCAGCCTCCACCCACCAAACCATCCCTCAATAAATCAATCAATCAATTTGGATTTGTATAGCTTGGCTTATCACCCTGGTGGCTATTCAGGCGCTGGGGATGGCCCGGTTGGTCAAACAGCCAGTTCTTGTGTGCTCTTCTGAAGTCTGCGAGGGTGGTGGAGGTCCAGAGGTGGAGGTGCAGGCCGTTCCAGCACTTGGCAGTGAGGTAGGAGAAGAATCGCCCCCCTCCTTGGGCTCAACAGATTCGTAGGACATGTGCGAGGGCTAGATGGACTGAGCGGAGTTGTCTGGTAGGCTAGTGGAAGGTAAGTCAGTGGTTGATGTAGGCTGTTCCTATGTTGTGGAAGGTTTTGAATGCGCGGGTGAGTAGTTTGAAGTGGCATCTCTTCTTGATTGGGAGCCAGTGGATGTCTCTGAGGTTGGGGGTTATGCTAGACCATTTTGGGAGACCCAGTATGAGTCTTGCTGTTTTGCTGTAGGTTTTGGATGGTCTGGAGTCGTGTCAGTAGTTGGTGTGTGATTTCGGCATAGAGTGCATTGCCGTAGTCCAGTCGGCTGTTGATGAGGTCCTGTGTTACTGTTTTCCTGGTGCTGGGTGGGATCCACCTGAAGATTTTATGGAGCATTCGGAGGATGTGGAAACTTGAGGAGGTGACTTCTTTCACCTGGCGCCTCATGGAGAGCTGGCTGTCCAGTATGATGCCTAGGGTCCTGGCGTGGGTAGTGGGGGTTGGTGCGGATCCAAGGGCCACCAGGAGTTGTCCCAGGGGGAGGGGTTTTGGCTGAAGATGAGCACTTCCATCTTGTCTGTGTTCAATTTTAGGCAGTTGGACTTCATCCAGTATGCGACATTGGTCATAGTGTTCTGGAAGTATGCTCTAGTGGTGGAGGTGTCTTCGGTGAGCGAGAGGATAAGTTGGGTGCCATCGGCATATGAGATGATGTTGAGTCCATGGTTGTGGACGATGTTGGCCAGTATAGTCATGTAGATGTTGAAGAGGGTGGGGCTGAGTGAGGAGCCTTGGGGGATGCTGCAGATGGTGATTTGGGGTTCAGAGGTAAACATGGGAGGTGTATTCTTTGAGTGCGTCCTATCAGAAATGAAGTGATGAGTTTGAGTGCGTTGCCGCTGATGTCGATGTGATATAGTCAGTTGACCAGGATAGGATATGATAGGATACAGTGTCGAAGGCTGTGGAGAGTTTGAGGGGATTGAGGGCAGCTGATTCTCCACGGTCGAGGATGGTCCTAATGCCGTCCGTTGCGGCTATGAGGGCTGTTTCAGTGCTGTGGTTTGAGTGGAAACCTGATTGGGAGGCATCCAGCAGGTTGTTTCTCGCAAGGTGATCTGTGAGCTGGTGGTTAATGGCTTTCTAAAGGACTTTCGCTGGGATTGGGACGAGAAAGATGGGATGGTAGTTCTTGAGGTCGTTGGGGTCTGCAGTGAGTTTCTTTAGTAGGGGGTCTTACTTCTGCGTGTTTCCGGGAAGGTGGCAGAGCTAATGCCTGAGTTGAGGATGTGCGTGAGTGCAGGGCAGATCATCTCCCGTCCTAGGTTGAATGCGTGATGTGGGCAGGGGTTCATCGGGGTGCCAGACTGTATGGAGGTCATGATGGTCGCAGTGGTCTCGGTGTTTAGGGCTGTCCAGTCGGTGGGGTGGTTGTGCTGGTTTTTGGCAGGGGTCATGAGTGGAGTGAGCTCCGTGGGTTGAGGGTCAAAATTGCCATAGATGTCTGCTATCTTGTTGTGGAAGTAGTTTGAAAGGGCGTCACAGAGGTCCTGGATGGGTGGGGTTTTATTTCCGACAGCCGTTGGGGTGGAGTTTGCCCTGATGATGTTAAAAAGTTCCTTTGTGTGGTTGCTGCTGTTCTCGAGGTGTGTGGCCAGAGCGTTTTTTTGGCTTCTTTTAAGGAATGGTGATAATTCCTGAGAACGGACTTTAGCGTGGAGTAGTCTGTAGGGTTTCTGCTAGAGCGCCAGCATCTTCTAATCATTTGCATTATCTTTTTGATACCAGGAGTTCTGTGAAGAACCATGTGGTGTGTTTGTTGGACCTCTTGGTGTTGGGTGGGTTGGTGTGGGCGATGCTGGCAGTGATCCAGTAGGAGAAATTTTGGGCAGCCGGTTCACGTTGTTAGTGGTGTGGAGGGTTGTGGCACTGAGAGCGGTTGTCCATTGGGTTTGCGAGACTTTCTTCCATCTGCTTTGCTCAGGGGTGTGTGGTGTGGCTGTGTTTTAGAGTGTTTCTGTGATGGTGAAATGGACAATGCTGTAGTCTGACCAGGTGGCTTCTGAGGTGTGGCTGAAACAGATACTGTCGCTGGTGGTGTAGATGGGGTCGAGGGTGTGTCCAGCGCTGTGGGTGTGGCTCATAACGATTTGTATCAGGCTGATGTTGTGCATGTTTTCCAGGAGTGTGGTACGGGTGTGTGTGTCGGTCAGGTCTTCGAGATGGATGTTGAGGTACCCCAGGAAGAGATATTGATTGGACTCAATGACCATGGGGACAATGATTTTGGCATCGGTGTTGCAGAATGCTGGGCGGGGGCCTGGGTGTCTGTAGCCGAGGATTACCCTGACGGTTGTGTTGGCGTTCATGTGCTTTGGAAGTTGAGGTGTTTCATGATGGGGGTCGAGGCGTCCTCTGTGGTGGTAAGTCTAATGGTGTCTTTGTGGATGATTGCCATCTCTCCTCCGGGTTTGAGCGGGTATTCTTCATGGATCATTTTGTAGCCGTTGTGGGTTGCAGTGGCTATGTCCAGGGCAGAAGCTTGCTTGAGCCAGGTTTCAGTGATGAATACTGCGTCTAGTTTGGCAGTGGTGATGGTATCCCAAATTTCCATGGTGTGCTTGACGAGGGATCTGGCATTGATTAGCATGCAATGTAGCCAGTTCTGGAGTTTGGTTGTTGTCAGTCTGGTTTTGGAGGTGTGGCAAGCGAAGGCGTATCAATGATAGACAAAAGGACCTTCCGTGTTTCCTAGTGTTTGGTAGCAGCATGTGGTGTTGGGTCCTTCGAGGCTCAGGGATTTGAGTGCGGTGCTTGAGTAGCTGATTCTCTGGTGAGGTCCAGGGGTCCTTGCGCTAGGCGTGGTCCAGACACGGACGTGCACAGATGGCTTCCCTTTGGTGCGCCAGTGGTGCGGCCGCACAGCATGAATCTTTTTGTGCTGCGTGGGCTGGTCAAAGAGGTGGGCAGGGCCTGGTGGGAGGGCGGGAAATGGGGAGTGCGTCCGAGCAACGCTGACACTCTGGCTTGGGTTGATAGGCAACACTGACGATCCACTTTAGTCAGAGTCAGGGTTTTTTTTTGCCTAAGATCAAGGCTGTTGAGGGTGTTCCAATACATGATCAGGCTGGCAGGCTTTGAGAGAGCAATAAGGGAGATGCGGCCACTCTCGACTTAGTCCAGCAGAGAGCGGGAGTGCTCTCTCAATCTCACTCTAGACTCACTCCCCACACAACCAATCTTCCCCCCAATTTCAATGCCCAATCTCTGAGCCAACACCTCACCTATCCCAATGTGCTAACCCTTGCCAACAGGTAGAATACCTGAGACCCCCTCGGGGCAGTACTGAGTATACAACTAAACTAATTACACAAAACTTAGTAGACCTACTAAGTGTAAGAGAGAAAAAAGAGAAGAGAAAAAAGGAAAAAGATAAGTAGGAGCAAGAACAAATCCAATTAACACAACTACAGAGGGAGACGGTTTTGAAAAGAAGCTCAAAATATAAGGACTAGTCTTTAAGTCACACTAAATCACATAACTTGAAATAAATAATTTTTTCCTGTTGCCACTTTTTTAGCAGTTCAAGAACTTTAGGTGTGTCTTGACAAAAGTATGCATGGCCTTCAAAATGTATTCCCAAATTAGCAGATTTAAATAGATAAACTGTAGCCTCTATCTTTTGAAGTGCCAGGATTTGCTTGCAAAGCCTCCAAGGATGTACAACTGTCATATGACTAAAGTCAGACTGAAGGAAGAACTCCACAATACAGGCTCAGGCCGGAGACCAGGCTGGGCTGCCTAGAAACTCGATTGCTGCAAGATAAAATTCCCCACATAAATTAAAATCATACATGTGTAAGGAGCAACCTCATCCTTCCTCGAAATGGAAAACGGTGCGCCCTCTGGATCATGGAGCCAATATCCCAATCACTTAATGCAGGAGTTGGCCTAACAGCTACGGCGGTCGACCTCGAAGCTGGGGAACCGGGTTCGAGTCTCGGCAACGACGCTGAACATCCTGTGATTCTGGGCAAATCACTTAATCTCCCCGTGCCTAAAAAAAATGAATGTGTCCTCATGTAACGCAACTGGTGCTCATGTAAAGCGCTCTGATACCCGATACCCTTGGGTCAAGTTCGCGCTATATAAAACTCTGTAAAAAAAAAAAGGCTTCTCTAAAGAGACGGCTGATTTAGCCTCTTGAATCGTTTCCCTCACTTCCTTCGGGTATGCCCAGGACCTGAAGATTTTTCCACCGAGCTCTATTTTCTAGATCTTTCTAATTTAGAAGAGAGTCTTTCCAGCTGGATTTCATGTTTTTGAACAGCAATTTTATTTTCTCTGACCATCTCCTGGATATCCCCTTGGCATGCCGCTAACTCCCGCAGACGAATATGGAGAATGTCCATGTTCCTAGACATCTGTCTCAGCACATAGGGTTTGTTGGTGTAAGTTCTAGACCACCTGGGTCCCATAGCAGCTCTTCTTCCTCCTTAGACAAGACACGATACAATCCTCTCGGAGCAAAAGCTTTAGTAACCAAATCTTCCGCCTGCATTGCTGGTTGAGACCCACTCATAACTACTTTTGGGTTAGTACTGATGACGCTGTTTACAGCAGTTCCACTTGTACCACTCTGTTGTGGTTCCACGTAACGCACTTTATCGCCCAAGCCAGGCTCCAGATAACCTGCATCCAACAAGCTGAAAAATTCTGAGATTGAATAAAAGGCCTCAGCAGTTTTCTGTGAATTGCGACCTGCCTGATGGATTACAGCAGTCTCAATATCCTGCTGACCATCGCCTTTACAAATATCTTTGCCCTGCAGCAAAGTTAACCCATCCGTGTTCTCCAAATTCTCCAAAGAGCACTGCGTCTCCCACCCACTTATCAGGCAAGGCTCACCCCCCGCATTGGGTTCTGCAATCAGTCCTATGCTATTGACACCAGCAAGACTATCCCTACCCTCATGAGGGACAGTGGGAGCCTCGTAATTTAAATCCATCTTGCTATGTACAGTCTCTTGAGCGCAGTTACAGACTAGATAGTGCCAAGTGCAGGCGTGTGGGCAGACCCAATAGCCAGGACCTCAATTCCACCAGCACTGATACTTTATTATTGTTTTATCGAAGATTCAGCCACACCCAGGCCTTTTGCTTGTGTAGCGCTATTAGGGCATATATACTGAACCATAGTTTTCTGACAGAGGACTGGTGTGGTGCATGCTGCTAGTGCCTGGGAAAACTGGGGTATTCTAAGGTCCTGTGTGGGTCTTTCATTTGTGCTCTGTGTCTTACCACCATCCTCCAGCTTGGGCAGCCCCAACTGGGAAGCAAGCAGGGCCAGACCAGCTGATTCGCTGAAGGTCTTCATCCTCTCCACCTTCTCTAGCTTACTGGAGGTAGTCATTCTCCCGGCAACAGTTCTCTTACATCCCAACACTGTGAGTATGAGAAGAGTGTTCTGTGGCACTCTGGCCGGTGCCGCCCTTGCCGTCATTCTGGAGAGAGTTAATGGCTCTGCAAGGAACAACAGTTGCAAGCAGGTGGCCCCACTCCAAACAGCAAGGGACTGAGCCAGGGATTTTCCTTTCTATGGGAGTGAGTCTTCTGTTTCAATTGAGCCTCTAAACAACATAAAAAATCACACAACAAATGGCCCAAGACAGTTGGCAGTGTTCCGAGGGGCGAGAGAGCACACTGGACTCTTCCTGCCTTTCAGAGCTGAGCGCCTACACCCTTGGTGTAAGCAAGTGAGCTTGTGCTGACACTGCCAGTCATTAGCCTCTCTCCTCTGTGCTGGCGGCGGCACCTCCCACAAGACAGACAGGAAGGAGAACTTCTGTTCCATAAATAATCCGTTAAACTGTTAAGACATCTGACAAGTGAAGCCCTGCCGCTCTCAACCGACTGACTCCACAGTGGCCACCTTTGATTCTTCCTTCCCTGCCTAACGAGATGCATAAAGCTGGCTCCCACACTAAGAGTCTGCGCGACACAGAGAAGTCAAAAGTACTGCCCGGGGGGACTCAGCCTGCCCTTAAGGTGTGCCCTGCGCCATCATCTTGATCCCTAAAAATAATCGGTGGGGAAGAATGACAATCCCAAAAATCTACTTTCTCGCATCAACCATAACTCATATCAAGACTCTCTCTCTCTCTCACTCTCTCTCTCTCCTAGTTATCTATTCAGTTGCCTACATAAACTATGTCAGGAAAAAGGCTACAGAATGACATGGTGCTTATAAGTCAGCAGCAGTGATCCCAAAAATCTTCGGGCCATTTCACTTATTTGTTTTTACAAGTTCCTTGGTGTCTCAAATGAATGTTAATCAATTGTGCCCATGACTTCTGCACACAAAAAAAGAAACAAATCAACAAAACCTCATAACAAACTGTTGTGTTGATGTGGATGGGTTAAACCAAACCACCTCAGCATCACTCAACACCCCCACAGCATCACTCAGCACCACTTCAGCATTAGCACATCACCACCTCAGCACCAGTGCAGCACCAACTCAGCATCACTCAGCACCACCTGAGCACCAGCACAGCATCACCTGAGCACCACCAAAGGATCACTCAGCACCACCACAGCATCACACAGCAACACCTGAGCCCCACCTTCGCACAAGCACGCCACCACCTCAGTACCACCTCAGTATCCCTCAGCACCAACTCGGCACCTCAGCAGGAGTGCAGCACCACCTCAGCACCAGCACAGCATCAGCACAGCACCACCTCAGCATCAGTACAGCACCACATCAGCACAACATCACCTCAGCATCAGCACAGGACCATCTCGGCACCACCTCCTCATCAGTGCACCACTGCCACTGCAGCACCAACTCAGCATCAGCAGCACCTCAGCACCAGCACAGGACCATCTCAGCACCACCTCCTCATCAGGGCACCACCGCCACTGCAGCACCAACTCAGCATCAGCAGCACCTCAGCACCAGCGCAGGACCACCTCAGCACCAGTGCAGCACCACCTCAACAGCAGTGCAGCACCATTTCAGCATCAGCATAGCACCACCTCCGCATCAGTGCACTACCACCCCTGCAGCACCAAGTCAGCATCAGCACAGCATCACCTCAGCACCAGCACAGGACCACCTCAGCACCAGTGCAGCACCACCTCAACAGCAGCACAGTCCCACCTCAGCACCAGCACAGCCCCAACTGAGCAGCAACTCAGCAACAATGCAGCACCACTTTGGCATCAGAGCAGCATCACCTCTGCATCAGCACAGCATCACCTCAGCATAGCACCAACTCAGCATTACTCAGCATCACCTGAGCTCCAGCTCAGCACCACCTGAGCACCAGAGCAGCGCCATACCTTAGCATCACTCAGCACCACCACAGCATCACCACATCACTCAGCACCATCTCAGCATCACTCAGCACCACCTCAGCATCAGCACAGCACCACCTGAGCACTACCACAGCACCACTACAGCATCAGCACAGCATCACCTCCTCATCAGCGCACCACCAGTGCAGCACCACCTCAGCACCAGTGCAGTCCCATCACAGCATCAGTGCAGCCCCATTACAGCATCAGTGCAGCCCCACCACAGCATCAGTGTGGCACTACCTCAGCACCAGCACAGCACCACCTCAGCAGCAACTCCGCACCAACGCAGCACCACTTGAGCATTAGCACAGCACCACCTCAGCACCATTGCAGCATCACCTCAGCACCCACTCAGCATCACTCAGCACCACCTTAGCACCAGCATAGCACCACCAGAGAACCACCAAAACATCACTCAGCACCACCTCAGCATCACTCACCACCACCTCCGCACAAGTACACCAACACCTCAGCACCACTTCAGTGCCACTCAGCACCACCTCAGCACCAGTGCAGCACCACCTCAGTATCCACGCAGCACCACATCAGCATCAACGCAGCACCACCTCAGCATTAGCCCAGCACCACCTCAGCATCAGTGCAGCACCACATCCGCACAGCACCACCTCAACATCAGCACAGCACCACCTCCTCATCAGTGTACCACCACCATGGCAGCCCCACTTCAGCACAAGTGCAGCTCCACCTCCGCACCAGCGCAACCCCACCTCAGCAGCAACTCAGCACCAATGCAGCACCACCACAGCACTACCTCAGCATCAGCACAGCACCATCTCAGCAACAGCGCATCACAACCTCAGCATCAGCGCAGCATCATCTCAAAGCAGACACATTAGACTCCTATTTAAAACAAAAGAAAAGCACCAGCACCAACCCTTTCCCAAAAAAACACTCCAAGAGTAGGCTAACCCAGCCTCTGCATTCCTTCCAACAAATATCACACTATTAATTTATGGACCTGGTCAATGCAAGCAGACTTGCCTGCCACCCTTCTGATCCATGTCTACTACAATCCTTCAAGAAAATTCTTCTAACTACCTCTGCTGCCACACCAGTAAGAAGAATCATCAACAATTCCTTAACTACAGGAATATTTCCAGAAGACCTGAAAAGGCATACATATGCCCATTACTAAAGAAAACAAACCTGGACCTGCTTAACGTTGACAACTATGAACCAATTACAAATGGACCTTTCCTGGGCACACTGATAGAAAGAGCAGCATTTACCCAGATGTCACAATTCATTGAAGATAATTCCATACTTTTAGACTTCCAAACAGGATTCCGTCCAGGAAGAGGCACAGAATCTGCCCTCATTGCCTTCTGGGATGACCTTAAGAATACAGTTGACCAGAACAGGGTTGCTGCACTACTTCTCTTGGACCTATCAGCTGGAGTTGACCATGACACTCTAATACAAAGACTCTACGAAGCCGGCATAGAGGGGACTGGTCTCGACTGGATCACATCCTACCTTCAAAACAGAACTAATGTCATCCATACCCCTCCTTGCATTATGTCAAACCTATTTTACTATTCAGATCTCCCAAACAATCCTTTCTAAACCCTTCCCTCTGACTTTTCTCCCCCTCCCCTCTGCTCATCCCAAACCTCCTCCTGCTGCTATGATCTCCAAATGAACACTTTCTAGACCCTTGCCTCTTCTATCCCTCCACTATCCTTTTCAATCCGACTAACAGACACATGTCCACTGCTCAAATTAATTTCATATTTCCCTATACTAGTTCACCACTAATTATGTTTGGGTTCCGAAGTAGCATGCTACTTGCCGAAAAGTGCTCTGACTCCTCATCAAGGGTACCAAGCGCTATATAAATGCAAACCCTTCCCTCTTCTATCCCTCCACTATCCTTTTTCAATTCAAATAGCAGACTCACATGTCCACCAGTCACATTAAATTCATATTTCCCTATACTAATTCACCACTAATCCTTTTTGGGCTCCATTGTAGCATGCTACTCGCCGAAAAGAGCATAGATGCCTCATCAGGGGTTGTAAGTGCTATATAAATGCAATTACAATTACAATCTCAGCACAGCGCCAACTCAGCATCACCTGAGCATGAGCTCAACACCACCTGAGTACCAGCACAGCACCACCACCTAAGCATTACTCAGCACCATCTCAGCATCACTCTGAACCAATTCGGTATCACTCAGCATCACTTGAGCACCACCACAGCACCACCTCAGCATCAGCACAGCACCATCTCCAAATCAGCATCAGCACAGCATCACCGCCTCATCAGTGCACCACCACCAGTGCAACACCAACTCAGCATCAGTGCAGCACCACCCCACCTCCAGTGGAGCACCACATCAGCACCAGCGCAGCACTACCTCAACATCAGCACAGCACCACCTCAGCATCAGTGCAGCACCACCTCCGCATCACTCAGCACCACCTGAGCAACAGCTCAGCACCACCTGAACCCCAGCGTAGCAGCACCGCCTCAGCATGACTCAACACCACCACAGCATCACTCAGTACTACCACAGCATCACTCAGCACCACCATAGCATCACTCAGCAACACTTTAGCATCTTTCAGCACCACCCCAGCATCAGCACAGCACCACCTGAGCACCACCACAGCACCACCTCAGTATCAGCACAGCACCATCTCAGTATCAGCACAGCACAACCTCATCAGTGCACCACCACCAGTGCAGCACCAACTCAACACTGGCGCAGCACCACCTCAACATCAGCACAGCACCATTCAAGCATCAGCATTGCACCACCTCTGCATCAGTGCAACACCACCAGCGCAGCACCACCTCAGCAACAACTCAGCAACAACTCAGCACCAACACAGCACCACTTCAGTATCAGCACAGCACCACCTCAGCATCAGTGCAGCATCACCTCAGCACAGCACCAACTCAGCACCAGCACAGCATCTAATCAGCATCACTCAACACCACCACAGCACCAACTCAGCATCAGCGCAGCATCCCCTCCACACCAGCACACCACCACCTCAGAATCACTCACCACCACCTCAGTCTGCCCTCGGAATCTGGCATCTGTAGATTCTCCCCTAGTTTCCGTCTGCTGCTATGTATTGTAATTCAGGCACTATTTCCCAACCTCCGCCCTCCTGTTGTTTATATCCCCCAATAACAAAAAGAAACGCTATAATAAACAAGCAGTAGACCAGGCAGGAAGAAGTTGCCAGCATTGCAAGGACAAAAAAAATCAGAAGACATTTTTTATGTTAATTCTTTTTTTAATAGGGTCGTTCAGTTGTACATAATGTCTTCTTGGTTATATATAAGGTAACAAAAATGCTTGCAACACTTTTTCATTATAACTTTTCAACATGCCGCACAGCAGCTACATGCTCTACAACATAGCTTAAAGACAATGGCAAAGCCAATAGCTCTGGCTAACCACTTATAAGGTCCTGAAGGCGAGACCTATTGGCTATGCCGATACTTGTTAACCATTCCCTTTATTGTTGATGACACACACTACAGTGAAACTTACTGCAGTATGGACCAAGGACGAGCAAACCTAGCAAAGTTTTCTGCAAACCTTTCACTATTCTCTTATATCAAGCTCGCCCTATTAATATCATCATCTTTGATCAACTATTTTTGTCGGGGACTTTTATGTCTCAGAGAAACACCCCAGTTTATTGGAATAACCAACTTGCTGACACATCGTAGAAGGCTGTGCCTGTGATTCGTAAGTGAGAGGAAAAAGTAAATATGTCAGATTACCTGGTAAACTCCCTCCCTCCTACACTTCCTGAAAAAATTGAAGACCTATCTCTTTTAAAAAGACCTTCTCCTTGTGTTACCTGGTCCCAGATGTTAGATAACCATTGAGCCCTCCTCTTACCTGATATGCTTCCCTCATTTGTAACCACCTGCAACGTCACACAATCTCAAAGCGACCGTTTACACTCGAAAATACTTTTATCTTTTCTGCATCTCACAAGTAAATCCCACCCTCTGTGCTCCTGTTGCTTTGTATTCATGGAATTGTCTTCACGTGTACTCCGCACTATATGATAGGGTATGCATAGCTATTTTTTCATTTTGGAATGCTTGCCAAAGTTCTAATGTACTTTCCCTTTTCATAAAGTTTGCAAAGTTTCCTAGTTTACCTCTGTGCATAGTTTTTTTCTGTACGCTGCTTGATTATTTTGATCAAGTAGCAAGAAAACATTTCCTCTAATCAAATCTCGTCAAGATCGAAAACATATGCAGAAATAATCTAGGTAGGTTTACAATTAGAAGAGATTTTCAATGCCCAATGACATTATGCAGAAGAGCACGACGGTCCTCATTATGAGTGGCAGGTTAAAACCCCTGTTATTTCCCCATAGCATAATTACTGTTACGAGTGTCCTAGTAATTCTGGGGTCGATGAAATAGCGTGGATTAAGGCATTTTGAGGACCAGAATGCAGAAATAAGTGTTTCTGCCCTGATCCCTCTATGTTCCCCCTGGAGTTTCACATGGAAAGCAGCCGTAATCTCTACGTGAAACACACTTAACTTAAAATTCCAGTGAGCAACGTAAACCCTGTCACTTAGCCCATCGGAATTTATGAGCCACTTGTAATGCGGACCTAATTGTTTTAAAGGAAGTAAGTATGTATTATTGCAGAAAGATCTTGTTAGTGGTAAATAAGGACATACATTATATTATTATGAGAAAAAGTATGATTCTTATGTGAAAAAGTCAAAAACTTTGTAAAGTTCTCAAGTTTCTACGTTTTTCATAGACCTTTGAGAGTGTTGTAAAAAAAGCTTTGCAATTATGTACACCTCTGTTTTCAATTACCTATATATAGGTACCGTAATGAGAAATATTGCACTGCTGCTGGCACCTACCTTTAAAAGCGAGTTTCTATGGGGAGTTTGAGCTCAGCCTGGGGAGTTTGGTACGAACAGCCCGGTCTTCCTCAGAGAAATGTGCATGTGACACATAACAAAATCCCAAAACAACTTTATAGACGGGAAATATGCACAAAATAATTATCAAGCTGATGGAGTTAATAGGAAAACAATTCACTGGCTAAAATAGCATACAATTGAAGCACATGTGATGTAGGGATTAGGAAATGGGATGCCAAAAAATTGAAACGCATCAATGGTATGTTTGTGCTTTTCAAAAACAGTTGTGTTGGTGGACAGTTATGCACTTTTAACAGTAAAACAAAGCAAGAAAAGAATAGTTCTTAGAAAAACCTCTAAAGCCAAAATACACTCTTGTGCCGCAAATATCCATGTTTTGAAAGCAGTGGTAAAAAGAAATATTCATCAGTTTCATGTCGGCTATACAAATGCTTCATATGTCCACACATCTTCAAGGACCTCTTCCAGGACACAATGTCAAAGGCTTAATGAAAAATAACGATCTCCCTACTTCTCGTCAAGACCACAGCAACAACTGCAGTGTCCTCTATCTAGACTTTCAGGTTTCCTCCAATCTGGCACAGATCCCTCTGTCTGTTCGATATGTCACACTTTCCCCAGCCAGAGGAAGACGTTCTGTAGCAGGAAGTCCCTTTATTACTAAGCTGGACTCTCCTCTCTTTAGGAGTCAGTGTAACTTCAAATTAAATTAGAACCGCACCCCTTCAAGCCCTTACATGAACAAAGTTAAACAAACCTCTTCTCGGCCACCCTGCTCGATCGCCCGTTCAGGGAGTACGGTCCCTGGTTGTCTGCAACATCCTGCAGACTCAGCAGTATCCAGTGGAACTTCTCCCTCCCCACGCCCACGTACTAAACAAAACGGCAGACTTCTCGTTGTTGGGACAGCTCAGCTCTGAAAGGTCCCCAATTTACCAAGAAGTTGCTATGATGGAGCAGTGATAGATGTCTCTCTTTTGCCTGAGCTGGTCTTTTCTCAGGAAGTGGCCGGAGCTGCCTCTTACAGTCAAGTCTGGTTTGAGTGTGAGAAAGCAGCACCTTGAAACCATCCGCACTGAGTGCCTTTCAGAGGAGGAAAGGCTGACGGTCACTTCTGAGTACTGGCACTGAGTGAATTCAGGCTGCTCAGGCCCTAAGAATGTGCTGTACGGCAGAGCACGCTCAGCAGCAGTGAAATACGTATCCCAGAAGGGATGTTTGTTTTTCACCTTAGTCTTAAAACATTACAAAACCGCATTTTATACAAAATCATCAACTTACATAAAAACAGTTAAAATCACATTATATCTAAATTCGTCATCTTGCATGTAAAAGACGATTAAAATCACCTGTATCCAATTTCGTCTAACATAAGAAAGTTATTAAAAGCCCTTTGCACATCTAGAAATACATTTCCTTCCTTCCATAAAGATATTTTAAAAACCCTCTTTCAAGAAAACAATAAAATGCTTTTGACAGCTACCGCAAATTTTCCTAAGGCGCATGTCACAGCTAAAAAGCGCATTTCAGTTAGCAACATTACATTCATAAATACCATACTTGAGAAAGAGTGGCCTAAGGATTGCCTTCCGAGGTACCTGCATCTCCAAGCAATCTACAGGAATATGCAGGTAGTCACACTTTACCTGTAACCCACAAGTGCATTTCCCCTGCTCCTCCTTCATTGCGATCTTTGCTTTACTACTAATTTGGCACAGGTTTGTACCAATTCTTAGTGTTAAGATCTCCACTCCTAGTCTGGGATTTGGTAGAGTATCGATACACTGAAACCATTCTTCATTCTGCCAGGATATTAACATGAATTTTACAGAGAGTTTCCCCTGGAGTTCCTGCACATCTTGTTCTCTGGTTTTGCTCTTATCCAGGGAACGAATCGTGCCCTTTGTGATCCCTGACTGCAGAGTCTGGTTCAGGCACCCTAGCCCCAGGATCCTGCATACTTTGCCCAGATTTCTTTGGCACTCTTGGCCCACTTCAACTCACTATGCAGCATCTCATTTTTGCGTTTCAACGAGATCTTTCGCCCTTCTTCCCTTTCCAGATGTTGGCTCCAGGATGTTAATCCTGTTTCCATTCTAATCGCCTTGTTCATTGATGATCTCGGTAATGACAGCAAGTTTTTCAAGCAAGTTCCCTCTTCGTATTCCCAATTAATTTTACCACTTATACATAGTAATTCAACACCACAATGGAATTGCGGGCGAGTCATTGCCATGTAAGCATTCAACACTGGTTGTAAGGACTTCTCTGCATAGTTTTTATTAAACATTTTTTGGCCGCTTATTGATGCTAAGGTTCTCCCTTTTAGGGACTCAATGTGTTCTTTCCAAGTCAGGCTCTTTTCAAGCCAGACCCCTAAATACTTATATTTATTCCCAGTTTCTAATTTATTTGGCCCCAAATGCCATGCAGTTTTTATGACATTTTTACCAAATTCCAAAACTTTGGTCTTATCCATGTTTATCACAAGCTTTTTCTTATTACAATACTCCATAAATATATATTCAATTTGTTTTGTAAGCCTCGTACCATCATATCCATTATGACCAGGTCGATGGCGTGCGTATAGGATGCATACCATATGGGTTCCATCCATTTTTGGGCTGAGGCCTTTTGCTTCAGCTAACAAAGCTGGCAAGTCCGCAATAAACAACGAGAAGAGCAAGGGGGCCAAAGCACAGCCCTGATGTAGGCCATTCCTAGTAGGGATTTTATGGGTCAATCTGCCATCTGCGTCAATAATCACCTGAGACCAATTTTAAGAATGCAATACCTGTATTATTGTAAGAAGACTTAGGAGATTTTCATTTTAACCAGCGTTTCCCATAGGAATGTTCGATCGACTGAATCGAATGCTGCGCAGAAGTCGATGAAGCAACAGAGCAATGTACCCCTTTGTTCCACTGCCTTCCTAGCACATGATCACAGACAAAAACAGTAGTCTGTCATTGAATGGCCTTCCTTGAATCCCCCTTGCTGTGGTGGAACAATGTTATGGAGTTCTGCCCATTCCTTAAGGCTTCCTAAAATGACCTTTGCAAACAATTTTTCCACTCATCAAGGAGATTGATCAGTCTATAACTTTCGGTGTTTTTTGTATCATTTTTCATATGTAAAGGTCTAATAATTGAGCCATTCCACATTTCATGGTACTTGCAAGTAGACAAGAACCCCCTGAAATGCGCAATGGAAAAATGTCGCCCACCAATCAATTTTAGGTTTCATTATAATGGTGGGTGGATTTCCCGGCCCAGCCTCTCTGGTTACTTTCAAGGCCCCTATAATATCTTTAATATTTTGTAGGGAGAATAGTTCTTTCATCTCCTCCTCTCTTTCAGGCACTGCTATCCTGCGCTCTTCCTCCAGGTCTTCTCCATACAATTCCTTTATATAATTGACCCATGCTTCTTTTCCTACTACACATCTTAAGGAGCCCTCTACTTTCTGCAGCCCAGTTGCACGAGCTGCCAAAACTTTTTTGTGTTTTTTGTTTCAATAGCTTCTAGCATATTTTTCCAATACCCCTCCTTATGAGCCCTGTTTTGTCATTGATCAGTTTTTTAAATTTTTTCTGTTAAGGTTCTGGAGATTCCCATCTCATAATCAAATTTTACTCTAAGGTTCCTCCTTTTAAGGAGTCTGCAGTCTTTGTCAAACCAAGCATTCCTGTCCTTACCTCTGCCTGGGCCTGTTTCTGGCTACCCTTTTTTAGGTCGAGCCTATAGCGGCAGCGCGCATGCGCTGCTCGCTCTGCGAGGCATGCAGTAATTGAGTATGGAGTGGAAGCTCCGCCCACTTTCCGCCCATGTTTTTAGTTGACTCGTTTCATTGTCTTTCGTAAATGCTGCCTTCTGAGGCTTGTTAGTCCCTCCTTATTATGGCCATGGCGTCATTTGTGGCCTCCCATGGCTACTGGCCCCTTTACTTCGAGTGTTACACAGTACGGTACGTGTAATTTAGACTGTGAGCACTACTTTGTCCCTTCTTGCCCACTTCTCCCCCTCCCCCCGCCCACACTCCCGTTGTCCGTGCTTCCCCCCCCACCCTCCGGTTGTCCGTGATGCAATGCAATAGGTCTCGCGTAAATGCGAGTCCTATTGCATTGCAAATGCTTGTTTATGTTTTTTGTGTAAACTGCCACTGCGAGTCGCTGAGTGACGAGCTTTGCCGCAGCTGGAATCGAGAACCGTAAAACTCCCCGTCATCTGGGCATGCTGAGCTCTACGATACGAGCGACTCCTGCGGCATTAAGTGTCTTCTGGCGTCGTCTCTTGCTCACACGTTGGTCTGTGTAGGTAACTTGTGTTTGGAAGTAGTCCCAGCGGAGAGTGCCTCGAAAGGAGGAGGATACACTGTTTGTCAAACCTATGTGCATAGGAAGTGTGAGAAAGGGTTTCGGGTGAATCCTACATTTTTTATTATCCAACCTAGATGACTCTTGCCTTTGTTTTCTCCACCTTCTCATTCTTTACACTCCCAGGTGCTGTCTGTCTGCGAGTGTCTCTCAGTTAGAATGTTCTGGACCTTCTGTTGGCGGAGGGTCGCTAGGGTGCACCCAGGGGAGAGCACTTTTATCTGTGGGTGGGTCAGTGCCTCTCGGTGCCTGGGCTGGTGCACTTGTGATAGACATCAGTGAATCCATGCAGATAATTTACAAACCGAGCACGCCAGATCCAGCTGGACATACCCTATCTATATGGCTTGTGGCTGAAAATTCTGTAGATTTCATGAGAAACATTTAAGACGGGACGCCACATCCTTTAAAAACTAATGAAGAGCACACATTGAGCCATCGCCAGGACTCTTGTTGCTGGCAGACACCGAAGGCTACTACGTCAGTGTCCGGGCGTGGATGGAATCCATTAGGGAATCACAGGTCCAGTTTTCCTCCTTTTTCTGTAAGTACGTGTGTAGACTCTGCCCGCCCGCCCGGTTTAATTGTCGGTGTCCTGCGGTGCAATTGGCGGTTCTAATTCTGCCTTGTCATTTAGGAGAGTGCACAAGTCTGCCTTACCTGGGCTCCTCTGAGCAGAGCCCAGCTGAAGGCTCCTTCCTGGGTAGAGCTCTGATGAATGAACTCTGCGTCTACTGTCTTCCTTCTGTGTGCAGAAGACGTGCAACAACTCGCCGCGAAGCCAACGCAGCTCTCAAGCTGGTACAGTCCGTGGTGTTTGCAGCTCCAAGTATGTGTTTGAAGGTCGTCACAAAGGCGCATTTGAACTCACATTTGCCTTTATGTGACAGTAACTTTGATAAGCTGCCGGAATCCACGCAGCAGCAAACCCCATGTTAGTCCCCGGCATTCCAATAATCTGCTAGATTTAGTAGAAGTTTTTTGTCAAGAATCAATATATAAATGGCTGAGTAGTAAACTGTTTGCATTTCCCAGAGTGTACGCTAAGAAAATAAACCCCAGTCCCTCGGCCCACACTAGGGTATGTAGAACAATACCTGGGTAAATGCACATTTGGGTTTCTTGACTGGGCAAAGATAGAACACCTCTGGGTTTTACCAATAGTTCACCAGTCTGCAGATAATTTATACCATTCTTTAAATCTACAGCAAACTAAAAACTTCAGAGAAACGAGAAATCTGCATTTTCCACACAACTCCGCTCAGTGGGTTTGGACTGACTCTACTTATAAGTCCCCAGGGCTCACCTGGATTCACTGTGACCATCAGTCCATCTTTCCTCTTGGTTAATTTAGCCTCCTTTTACTCCTTCATGTTGCTGTTCAGTTTATACTGCTGCCCTGCTGCAACACCTTTAAAAAGAACAATTGATGGATAGAATGCTGCACAATGTCAAACATTCACCCCAGTACAGAGATCTGGGCCTAAGTCCATCGTTTTTTTGCTCCTAATGCTATTCCAGTTCAGACCCAGTCATATGCAAATCAGTCTTTACCCTGTTCCCCATGGGAACAGTCCAGCCCGAACTGCCAGGCCAGGTCTTCCCTGGACTGGAAACAAGCATCCTGGGACCGGTTTCGGGGCATCACCGATCATCAGCCAGGCTAGCTTGACTCCGGTGGCATGGAGAGCACAGGACCCACGTCTGGGCATACCCGTCCCACTCGGGGTGACAAATGCCAAAAGAACAATTGATGGACAGAATGCTGCGCAATGTCAAATATTAACCCCAGTACAGAGATCTGGGCCTAAGTCCATTTTTTTTTGCTCCCTATGCCATTCCACTTCAGACCCAGCCATAAGCAAATTAGTCTTGACCCTGTTCCCCATGGGAACAGTCCAGCCCGAACTGCCAGGCCAGGTCTTCCCTGTGTTTGCTTTGGTCGCCCTAAGTTGGCAGGGTATGCCCAGACGTGGGTCCCTTGCTCACTTTGCCACTGGATTCAAGCTAGCCTGGCTGATGAGGGGTGTTACCCCGAAACCGGTCCCAGGATGCTTGTTTCCAGTCCAGGGAAGACCAGGCTTGGCAGTTTGGGCTGGACTGTTCCCATGCAGCACAGGGTCAAGACTGATTTGCATATAGGTGGGTCTGAACTGGGGTGGCGAAGTGAGCTAAAAAACAATGATGGATTCAACCCAGATCTGTCACTGGGGGTAGTGTCTGAAAAGTTTCAGTGCTCCATCCATCATCTCTTTCTGTTTGCTTAGTTCGGGGTGGACTGTCCCCAAAGGAACAGGGTCAAGACTGATTTGCATATAGCTGGGTCTGAACTAGGGTGGCGAAGTGAGCTAAAGAACGATGATGGATTCAACCAAGATTTGTGACTGGGGGTGAGTTTTTGAAAAGTTTCAGCAATCCGTCCATCATCTCCTTGTGTTTGCTTTGTTCGCCCTAAGTTGGCAGGTTATGCCCAGACGTGGGTCCCTTGCTCATTTTGCCACTGGATTCAAGCTAGCCTGGCTGATGATGGGTGTTACCCCAAAACCGGTCCCAAAATGCTTGTTTCCGGTCCAGGGAAGACATGACCTGGCAGTTTGGGCTGAACTGTTCCCATAAGGAACAGGGTCAAGACTGATTTGCATATAGCTGGGTCTGAACTGGGGTGGCAAAGTGAGCTAAAGAATTATGATGGATTCAACGCATATCTGTAACTGGGGGTGAGTGTCTGAAAAGTTTCAGCACTCTGTCCATCACCTCCTTGTGTTTGCTCTGCTGCAACACCTTGTCATAATAATTTATACACACTGCTTCATACCATACTTGTGCCATATCCAGGTGCAGTACCCAGTTTAATGGTACTCCATGCACTGCCCTCAGAAGGACAGAAGGCTAAGTTTCTCCTTTGATGGGATGTGAACCTGTGACCTTCAGATCACTGCAGATGTCCTTCACAAGCATCACATAACTGAGCAATTGTGCAGACTTCTTTGATCCTCTCTGGGTTGTCTCCTGTCTGGACCTGCCATGCTGGGGAAAGTATGACTAACAAGCCATCCTTCTGCAGTCCATACAGCTGCTCATCTCCCCTAGAAACCAACGATCAGTCCACCTCGAAGGACCCGAAGTCTTGGTACCACCCAGAGGACCCGAAGTCTTGTTACCACCGAGGACCCGAAGTCTTTGTGCCACCCCGAGGACCCGAAGTCTTTGTGCCACTCCAGGACCCGAAGTCTTGGTACCACCTGTGAGGACCCAAAGTCTTGGTACCACCCCGAGGACCCGAAGTCTTGGTACCACCCAGAGGACCCAAAGTCATGGTACCACCCAGAGGGCCCGAAGTGATGGTACCACCCCGAGGACCCGAAGTGATGGTACCACCCTGAGGACCCGAAGTCATGGTACCACTCTGAGGACCTGAAGTCTTGGTACCACCCGGAGGACTCGAAGTCATGGTACCACCCCCAATGTTGCTGCTCCTAGAGCTCAGCCTTGGTACCACACTGAGCTTCATAGGGACTCAAGGTCAACTTTAAGGACAGCACCAATATTAGACTTCAGAAAGACCTGTGGCAGACAAAATATTTCTTGCCAAAAGGTTAAGACCAACCCGGAGAATGAGGAGAGCATATGGTGCAACTGCCGGTAGGTAAATTGACAGACTCAGTGGGCCTAGTGGTCCTTTTGTGATGATAATACTGGCAATATTGCCTGAAGTGGAGCATTATTATTATTATTATTATTATTATTATTATTATTATTATTATTATCATCTAATGGTTTAACAAAAAAGCTTGAATCATATAGCCAGTCCCATCTAGGTCAAGTGGCTACATTATCCATTCTGGTAGTGCTAGTACTTTGTTCTATTGCTACTTTTTATCTTGAAATGGTGTGATCCTGGGCGAATAACTTAAACTCTTTGTTCCTTACCATCCTCTTTAGCTTGTAAAAAATCCACATGCATAGAAGAAAGCTGACTGTGATCTCATACCGTCCATATATGTTGTCTGCAGGCCAGCCTGGCCATACCGGGCATCGGATGTTTCCCCGGGAGTTAGGGTGGGGGGCCTCTTTTGTTACCAGGGGCTGGTTTTGTACAGTGCAGTAGTTTTAAAAGCACTGCTGAGTCCCTTGTATATCCAGCAGTTTTCCGGCAACAATAAAAGTGCCAGGATAACTTTCGTGATTAATGTACCTGCTGGAGAGAGATCAGAGTTTTGTCTAGTGGCAGTTTTGACTCATCTAAGGTAGCATAGAGGGTTAATATGCCTGCTGCGAAGAGCGTGCACTATGCAGGTCACAGAAGAGTATTTTATGTACATAGCTCAGTGGGTTACTGCTTTTGTCACAGAGATCCATTTGGCACTGTGCAGTTCATAAGTTACAATCGTAATCTAGGTTAGAAAGTTTTTTTTCCCCCAGTCTTTCATTACCTTAATTTTGCTAAAAAAGGGTTTGTTTGGTTAGAAATAAATTCTTATTAGTAAAGCCAGCTCTAACCACTGTGTTATGTTCTGAATCCTGAGTTTGTGCTTCCCCGACCAAAGACTCTTAAAAATGCCTACAAGTATGGATAACATGAATCCTACACAGTGTATTCCCCTTTGCCTTATGTAACATTTTCGATACACTGATTTACACACGTATAAGTCATTGTCTCTGTATGTGTGTGTAATGTGCTCCGACACCTTACACTGGTATGAGAGGTGCTATAAAACAAATGAAATACATCTGAGAGAAGGGCTATGAGGAGATGCGGGGCACTGTTGGAGGGTGATAGTGAGGGAATCATTGTAGAGCTCTAATAAAGATTGCCGTATCCTGGTGCACCGTAAACTCATCATTTACTATGCTTTAAAAATGAATACAATTGAATATATAATGAAAGATGTGTTGTAGAATGCACTATTTTCCCTAATTTGTCTTGGGGGAGAACCCCACCCCCACCTCCCAAACTCCCCTGTAGTGAGTGGTAAGGCTCGCTGGCTATGCGCAGTATGGGGACTGGTCTGACAAAATGTGCCAGGGCTGCTTTGGATTCCCAGTCCAGCCCTTGTTGTTTGTTGATGCACTCTAATGACAGCAGAGAAGTTGATGATCAGGCGGTGTTAGCAAGAGTTGCCTGCTCCCATTCACACCCCCAGGAGTGTCCCCCACCTCAACAGAGCTGAGGAAGGACACTTGCATATTTCCATTTTTCCATTGACTGCTGCCGGACTTTGCTCTCCCTTCCTTCCTTTTCCACAGCCAGGTCGTCTTCCCTGTCCAAGCTTGCAACCATAAAAAGAGAAGTTTATCACTCCACTCATCTTTACTTTTCTTCCTAAAACTAGCACTACAAAAACACTCTTCTTTCTTGTGCGTGGACAGCGCGGATGCTCCTGCAAAGACTCTAGGCACTAGGGGAAGTAATCTAATGGAAAACCTAGGTCGCAGGTAGGATTTTCTAGTGTATGGCACTTCATGGCATTTTGTGTTTGAACCACTTATATAATGTATGTTTGGTTGAAGAGGTTGTGGTTGTAGTATGACCTATGTAACACAAGGTAAATGAGGTCCTTGAGGTCCAGACATGTGGTTTGATTGAGTCGCAGTTAGCATTCTGATATCTCAATTTTCATAGAGCTGTGCGAGATGAACAGTGTGCTTTTCCTGCAGGTTTTATTCTACAAACCTTGATTGCAAAACAGTTCGAGGTGGTTGCGCAGTCACCGCCTCGCTAGGGTGGCACTGGTGGTGGTCTGATCTGTGGTTGAACATTAGTGCCACCGAGTAAGCAGTGATAGAGACTATACACCTGACTGCCGTCATCTTCCTGGAGCAGGGATTTTTGAAACGTTTTTGGTTTAATTCTCCTTTTTATTCGAGGGTGGCGCGGGGTTGTGGTTCAGCAATTGTCTATGTTCTCACATGGCTGGGAGTGACAAATTATACTCGAGTCACCGGGGAACCTGAGTCTTTCCGCCTGAGTAGTGTTCATTTGCAGACAGCTTTTTAAAGACCTGTCGTCACAGAGCACAAGAGTGCTTCAAAAATAATTGTAAGTTCTGTCGCTGGAATACCGTAAACATGAGGGGAAATTGTAGAAATTGTTTCTTTGTTTTTTTTGTGATTGGCAAGGCCAAACATCCTTGAAAAAACAAACGTAAGGCTCCATTGCCTAACAAGTGCTGTCACAGCTCAAAGGTCGGGCTTTTTCAAAAGCGGAAGTGTCTTCATTAATTGGCCAGTTTGGCATAGGTAAGTAGGTGGATGCCAGAATAAGACAAAGGTTTGGAGAGTGGATGAATGCATGGATGGCTCAGGGACATCTTAAGGATTTTGGGGTCCCTGGGCCAAAACGTATTTTAGGGGCCCCTATTCGGATCATCCCTTTGATACCCTCTTTGGCCAGGTCATTGACAGTGCACAGGCAGACTCGTCCAAAGTCTTCATGTGTTTACATCTAATATTCAGGGGTACTGATGTGTGTTTTCAGTATTGTACGTTATGAACTCCTTTCACGAAAAAAACAATGACAACATTTTTATAAATATCTGAGATGATTTTAACATGCCTCTGGCTTCTTTAGACATGACGCTCTCATGGTAGATGTAGTAATCATGGGTAGATATTGTTCAACGTGCGGAAATAAATGCCAGTGGTTCTGATTGAGATGAAATACAGTCCGAGGACTCTTTGACTGCATAGCTTTTACAAAACAGCAAACGAGCAAAGCTGAAGATTATCCAGGGATTCTTTACAACCTAACAACCTAGTGTCAATGCCTTTTATATATGTGTTGCTTTAAAAAACACATAAATAAAAGGCATAATCATTTACAATTCAAATTCAAAATAGTCTTTATTTCGATTTCTCAATCATAAAAGACAAATAACACAAAATTCGACAAGAGAATTCCATCTCTTGGCATGCTTCTAGTTTTGATAGAGCCATTCATAAACATAAAAATCAACCAGATCAACAATAAAAACAATTAGTAAAAACAATAAATAATTCATCAATTTTAAGAACACATTACTAAAACCAGACTAAAAAAAAACATAAAACCCTTACCCAGAAACTCTTTTCTTGTATATGTTAATCAGGCCCTAGTGCATTGGCTCGGATAACCCACACCCATCGCAAGAACTTCGCCACAGCGACCACAATTGAGGCCATTGAGTCAAACCTTAAAATCCTGAGGGCCTCCTTAGCTGTTCTTATGCCCAAGTTCTTACACACGGGTTTAATCCATTTGATCCTTGGCAAATTATAACCTGGACAGACAAATAAAATATGTGCTGTGGTCTCAATGTGGTCAGTACAAAAAACACATTTATCTACAGATGGTTGAGACCATCCACTAGTAAACGCTCTTATAGGGAGTGAACCCACCCTAAATTGGTGATACAATTTCCGATCGAACGGGCTAGAAATAAGATCCCAGTAACCTTCCAGTTTGATCTCATTCTTCACTACTAGGTATTCCCTTGTCAATGACGGCCTTGTTAATGATGAAAACTTCCTGGCTTTAACCATATCCCAATAGGCTCTCTTAAAAATCTTTTTAGAGGGAAATGGTGATGAGACTGGATCATCCCATAGGGTATTCATCCCCATCGCGTACAACGAATTTTTCATGTTGTTCAACCAGGAAATTTCATGTGATCGTCCCAGCCTCCTTACATCCGATAAGGCATTGGCATACTGAGAAAGCTCTGGGGTAGTTCAGAGTCTTCTCCAGAACGCCAACGGCCTATATCGTGCAGCATCCACAACAGTGTGGCAACCCAGATCAAAGTAGAGTGGTATAAGGGGGGAGGATTGCGGGAGGCCAACTAATGACCTGACAAACCTATTTTGCTTAATTACCAATGGTGCCAAGTTGTCATAACCCCAGAGTTCGGCACCGTAGAGTATTGCTGGACTGATTTTTGAATTATAAATTTGCAATACAGGGCCAATGGGTTTAACCAATGCGCCTGCTAATTGCGCATGTTTTAAAGCCAGCATTTCTACCTGAGGTTTCCAACTCATCTTCCTACTCAATGTTATGCCCAAGTAGGTAAATGTATCTGTCTGATCCAGGGGGACATTGTTCATATATACTCTCCCGGTAATAACTTTAGATTTATGAAGCACACATAATCATTTACAATGCCAGTAGCTTAAAATCTCCCAATTGCGAGACCTATTGCATTGCAAATGCTTGTTGCCTTTAGCTCTACCTTTAGACATTATACCACCTGCAGGATAATTTTATCATACCATCCAAAGCTAATGGCCGATGCAGGTGCCATGTTTTGGCTCTGCTGGAAATTCGCCAATTCTTCCAGGTGGCTGTCTGAAATCCTGGTGGATAACCGTTTGGGATATTCTACCTCTAAGAAGGACATGAACTCTTGTGTGTCTTGAGACACTGTCGGAATCTTGGATCTTCAAGTATACCTTTCCTCATGGTGCACAGCATTCCTGCTAGGCAATCAAGCTACAATTTTGTTGGAGCTGGGAATTTGCTTCATTGTTGTTGCATCTCGTGTGCCAAGACACTGATTTTGGAATTATAGAGAAGTGTCCCGGAAGTCTTGTGTGATTTAAAACAAACTTTTAACTATTTCTCACACATTACTTTTTGAACTCTAATAGGTGGGTTATAATTCACCCTACTCCTAAGTCTTGTGCTGTATCTCTTGTGAAGGGTTCCTGTGAAGGAACAGAATAGATGCTAAAGAGAACATTGCACATGTTTGTATATATTGATACTGATGGAGCAGGGAAAATAAAAAATTTAACCCCTAACAAATTATATAATTAATTAATTAAAAATGTTCGTTTAAATGTACTAATCAACATTGTATATGTGGGAATGGTAATATGCCAATGTATGTGCTAAATAATCTATTAATGAATGTCCGTGTGCCTAATCATAACGTAAGAATAAAAAGCGTACTAAATAAAATAAATGCATGTTTGTGCTTCATAGAAATAAAATGTGTCGTTGCAAAAACAATAGTGATGGTAAGTAAGGAGCAGCTTAAATGTCGCTTTTTGCTAGGTAACAACTAATTGGGGTACGTAGACGGGAGGGAAACGAAAGGGATATTTTTCTCTATTTTAATTATGTTTTGTTTGCCTCAAATTAGTGCTTTTAAAGTAGAACCGAGTGGCGATATAAAATGGCCGCCAGTGGGAAGATGTGCGCAGGCGCAAGGGGACACGTGGTACGGGATGAGATTGAAGAAATCTGGAACCTCGTGATGTCTCTGAGAGGCTAGGATGCAAGAAATGGTCAAGGCTGGTGTGACCTAATTGAACTGATAGTGTGCCGTGATGATCAGGAGAGAGTCCGTGGGAAAGGAGCCCAAGAGAAAGGACAATGACTGCGGAGTTCTTGAATGTGTCAAAATAAGATACAAATGGACTGATCGAATCGGATGGAAATGTTTAAGCGTATGGGAAAGGAAATGATCCAAGGACCCTTGAATCCAAGAGAACTTGATTAAAGAATGAATAAGCTGACATGCATGGACCAATGAAAGAAAAGCGTGATATTAATGTTGCAACAGTTAGTTAGCAAAGTTAGAATTAGGGTATAAGAGGGCCTACTCTTAGTGGGAGGGGGTCAGTTCCCGGGAGTTCCAGTCAGAGTTCCAGGCAGTTCGAGAGTCGGGGTTGCAGTAGAGGAGACGGGTTGCAGGTAGCTGATGCTGACGAGCTGAAGTTGCTGTTGCTGTCTTAACTTTACAGTTGAGTATGAGAATCAGGCTATTTCTAATCCCAAAGTTAGGTTAGAAATCATTAGGCTAAATTAGGAAGCTAGGCAGGTAACTAGGGTTTTTGGCTTTATGACAAAATTTCCTTTTCTGCAATAAATTGATTATGCTTAATAAAATTGTGAATTTAAAAATGAATAATTGAATAAAGTATTAAATTCTTTACATGCTTTTAAAATTATATAAAATTTAAGATTCTTTAAACCCAAAATGACTCAGTGGTTATTTTCCTAAATGATTGTGACATGAGTAATTGGTTGATTGTGATTCAGCTGGTCTTAATCACTATAAACTAATTTCTTAAATGAATGATTCATCGACAAAACAATGAGCAGGAATATCTTAAGAAATAACTAAAAGAAAGTGACAAATTAAGGAAAATAGATATCCTTGCTCTTCCAGCGGTACATAAAATGGTGTTCTCCATTTAGTTCTCATGCTTCTCCTAGGAGTACAGAATTTCATAAAGGTGTAAAAGGAAATCCAGGAGTGTGCGTGTGTGTTAGACGATGTTTATGGGCCCCATCGTCATGTGGATATGAGAAATATAGTTTGCCCCTGGATGACCTATAAATAACCTAGGAGGAGAATAGTTTTTATTGTACGCGCTGCATCAGATTTCTTGGTAGCAGAGTTATGGTTTTCTATAGATTAGTTTAGTGATTATTGTTTATTGATTATTGATTATTTGATGACTAACACTATATGTTGAGTCGCGTTATGTTATATGTGAGTTTTCACGCTTCTGGGATGTAGGAAGTGGAACACGTGTGGCAAGAGAAGTCACATGGAATTTGGTACATGGTCTGAATTCATTTTGGTAATAACACAGGTTGTGTTATGTTAGGGATTTTCTGTACGAAAGGTGTGTAACTGAGATAGCAAATCACGTTTACTTGTGAAACTTTGGCCTTAATTCTCAGGAGCTTAGTCTCCACATGTGTCTTATCCCCAGAGAAACGAGTAAATTGTTTGTTTGAAAGAAGGGTAAGGTAGAGGGAAGTGCTACTTTATCGGCGAAAGTAAATAATTCTGTGGTAGGGTAGAGGTAAGCGCTGCCTACTGGAAAAACAGGATTCTTGTGTAAAAGGACAAAGCTGTCACTTTGTTTAGCGAATCAGACTATGGAATTGTTTATTTGTTGTAACTAACGGAGAAAACAGCGAAAAGAAAATTGCCGATAAATTTTGTAAAGGAGGGGTAAAGAGTAGAAGTGACGTGGAAAAGTGCCGCGCTAGGATTGGATAGTGCGCTAGTCACGTGAACACAGAGCAAGAGTGACGTAGAAAAGTGCCGCGCTAGGATTAGTTGGTTCGCGGACAGTGGAAATTGTTCTGATTGGTACGTTAGTGTGAATCGCGCTGTAATTGGACAAAATTCCGTACACAGAAACAGCGTTAGAGTAAAGAGAAAACAAATAGAAAACATGCCGTATTACGAGTATGAAAGGGAGAGAACGTCATGGACAACGAAATTAAAGAATTTCTTTAAGAAAGACAAAAAGGTTGTGACTAGAGAGGGACAAGTAATTCCTCCGCCGAAATCAGCAGCTTCACATATGATGCTGAAATATGGATATCATACGTGCATATGGTTGGATAATTGGGTAAAATATACCAAGAATGATGGAGCATTGGCTTTCCCTGAAAATGGTTCTTTTAATGTAGCGATTTTACGGAATTTAAAAGAAAAGATGCTTAAATTGGAACCTAGACCTAGACCGACACAGTTTGAAGCTTTAACAGAATGGGAAGATGAGATGTACGAAAAAGAAAGATTCAGAGGTATGAAAGGTTATGAGTTCGTGCCCGGAAGAATGTGGGGAATGAATCATGAGGACAGAATAAAACGATGGAGATGTGCTAATATGACAGGAGGTTTGTTTCCAGCTTTTACAGTTGAGGAAGGGACTAAGAAAAAACGGACTGAGAAAAAGAAACATTTAGAGAGAGAAAAGTATATGCATGAGAGCGAAACGGATGACGAGTTGCTGGAAGATATATTAAATAAAAATCCACCTCCGTATCAGCAGATTTCTACAGTGGTGACACCAAATGCGCCACCAATAGAAACTATGCGAAATAAAAGTCCAGAGAAAAGACAAGAAATAAATAGGTCACAAGAACAAATAAGAACTTCCCAAATTGAGGGAATAGAAAATGATAGTGCAAGAGAATTGGCAAGGACAACAAAAGAATTAACTGAGAAAATTAGAGAATTAACCAAGAATATGGAAGCAGTTACCGTACCCGTAACAATAGGTCCAGTAATACCAGTTTTCGAGAATCAGAAAATTGATGAACGATCTTTGGTGATTCCCTTGAGTTCGCAATTCCAAAGAGAGAAGGAAAGAATGGAAACAAGTCCAGGTACGAGCAATTTGACTAGTGCTTACAGACCAAGTCCACCTGAAAATTTGACAGTGAATGAGTGTAGCGGTAGGAAAATGCCAATGGTAACTGAATCTGCAACAGTGACACCTGAAAAGAGTGGAAATTGGACAGAAATAAATAGTACTCCTATAGGTCCGACTCCTGATGAGTTAAATGAGTGGATAAAAGCTTTTAAAATAAAAGAAACAGAAGAAAAACCATTAGATGTGATCAGATTGAAAATTGACATGGAAGAATTAATTCTAGGAACGATTGGTACAGAAAAGATAAAGAATTATCAGGATGATGAAATAATGTTTCTGTGCAAAAGTATAACATGGAGGGCAAAGAATTTACATGACAAATTAGAAGAAGTGGCCGGTGAGATTGGAGTAGATTTTGCAAAAGTAAAAACGTTGCAGAAACCATACAGAGTAGATTTTTGTGAAAAAGATATTGAAAATTTGAATACAGCAGGAAGGCTGACACAGATAAAAGAGTTGATTGTTTTGTTGAGAAAATGGGGTGATGTGGACAGATGGAAGGTTAGATGGACAAAGAAGAATGAGAAAAGTGTAGACAAAGGTTCATTGGCTTTTATGATAACAGAAAAGGAACATGTTGTTAAAGAGTACCCTATGAGAGAAACTCCAGGTGGTAGTTATGTGCATGTTCCCTGGACTAGGCAGGACATCCTGTCATTTACAAATGACTTTCCAAAGTTAAGAGAAAAGCCAGTTGAGTGGTACCGACAGGTAGAAAGGTTTGTAAAGGTCTCGAAAGTGTTGTGGATAGATTTGGATGGATTGTTTGACATAGTGGTACCAACGGATCTGTGGTCAGAATGTAAGATTACAGTTGACTGGCCAACTACAGAATATCCAAGAGATCCTAAGACAGGAGCTCCAGGACCAGATGTGATGAAGAAATACGACAAGGTGATTACCTTTTTGAAAAATAAGATTCCTCCAAAAGAGACAGATTGGGTTAAGATTGATAGAACTACACAGGAAAGTAAGGAGAGTGTACATGCATATTATGAGCGATTGTTGTTAGTTTTCAAACAGTATAGTGGTTATGAGGAATTAAGTGAGAAGGATATGAGTCATTTTGTATACCGATTTGTATTTGGCTTGAAACAAGAAATAAGCGATATGATTAAGCAACATATGATAAACTGGCAGAATGCAAGTGTAGATGAGGTGCTGAGGTATGCTAAGTATTGTAGTGATGAAATAGAGAGTAAACAGCGTAAGTTGAAAGAAAAAGCAATGTGGGCACAAGTGAAAGTGGCAGAAAAACAAGAAGCTCAATTGGATAATAATAATGGAAACGAATCAGGACAGAATAAGATGCGACCAAATATAGGTAAAGGAAAAGGACAAGTGAGTCTAGAAGAAGCAAAGAAGAAATGGCCATGTCATAATTGCGGAAAATTAGGGCATTGGAGAAATGAGTGTAAGTTCCCACCTAAACCTAATCCGGAACATCAATCATTAACTCCACAGGTGCAGAATGAGGTAGTTGTTCAACAAAGTCAGGTGCCACAACCACCACTTCCCAACACTGTTAACCAGCAAAGATACAGTACAGAAACAGGATTCTACGGAGGAGAGCAGGTAACACAGTTGCCGAGAGCAGCTAACATTTCCCAGTATTGGTTGCATCAGAGTGAGGATGACCCGGATGAAAGTTTCTGACGGTGCGCAAGAGAGGGGAAAGAGTGCGTGCTTGGTGCAACTCTGGAGGTAGATCAGTCTGGTCCCTTTGTGGATGGAGAAGTGAATGGTGCAAACGTAACATTCCTTGTCGATACTGGAGCTACCCGTTCTACTGTTAGATCAGTGGAAATTCTGAACCTTCCTCTCTCAGGTGAATGCATCCAAGTGGTAGGAGTAGCCAATCAGCAGATTAAAACCCCACTTACTGAATTGGTAGAAGTAAAAATTGGTTCTTTTAGTAAAATGCATAAATTTGTAGTGTGCGATTGTAGTCCTGTAAATCTTCTAGGTCGTGACCTTTTGTGTAAAATGAATTGCACAATTTATTGTACACCAGAAGGAATAGGTTTTCAGACCTCAGATGAAGATGTTCTGTATAAAGTAACTTTGATGAATCAAGAACCTGAAACGAATGGTTTATTTCCTGCATTTGATGCAGAAAAACTCCCAGAAGAGCTAAAAGGTGCAGTAAAAGAAAGCGTGTGGGATTTTACAGGAGAGGACATTGGATTAATGAGAGAAGTTGATCCCGTAAAAGTGACAGTGAAAGAAGGGATAAGTTATCCAAACACGCCACAGTACAAATTAACTCCAGAAATAATTGAAGGAATAACTCCTGTGATAAATAAGATGATTGAACAGGGAATTCTGAAAGAAATCATGAGCAGTCCATGTAATTCACCTATTATGGGACTGAAAAAGCCAAATGGAACATACAGAATAGTACAGGATTTGAGAAAGATCAACAAAATAGTGGTACCATGTTGTCCAATAGTGCCAAACCCTGCAGTGATTCTATATCAAATCCTGCATGAAGCTGAGTGGTATACGGTGATAGATTTATGTCATGCATTTTTCTCTATTCCTTTGCATCCAGACAGCCAGCCATTATTTGCATTCCGTTTCGGAGAGCGTATTTTGGCATGGTGCCGAATTCCTCAGGGGTATACAGAAAGCCCCTCAATTTTTAATCAGATTCTAAAGAAATCTCTGGAAGATTTAAAAATGCCAGAAAAATCAGTAATGGTGCAGTATATCGATGACCTATTGGTGGCATCGAAAACCAAAGAAGCATGTGTAAGTGATACAATTGCTTTGCTGAACCACTTAGAGAAAAGAGGACATAAAGTGTCTCCTTCAAAATTACAGTTTTGTCAGAAAGAAGTCCAGTATTTAGGACATAAAATTGAGAAAGGAGTGCGGAAAATAGCGACAGAAAGAGTAAGAATGATTCAAGGAATGAGAGCACCAATGACTCAGAGAGAGGTAAGAATGTTTTTGGGAATGGTTGGATATTGTCGACAATGGATAAGTGGATTTTCTTTGATTGCAAAACCATTACAAAAACTAACAAAGAAAGATGTAAAAGACCCTTTTGAGTTAAACAAAGAAGAAATGAAATCTTTCAAAGAATTGAAAAAGAAACTGTGTGAGGCCCCTGCATTAGGCATGCCTGATTATGAGAAGGATTTTGAGTTATACTGCAGTGAAAGAGATGGATGTGCATTTTCAGTACTGGTACAAAAACACGGCACCATGAAGAGGCCTATAGCTTACTTCTCAGCTGTTTTAGATCCTATAGCAAAAGCATTGCCTGGATGTCTGAAAGCAGTTGCTGCTACTTGTGTAAGTCTGGAACAAAGTGAAGGTATAGTGATGGGGTATCCACTGAGAGTATATGTTCCCCATTCAGTAGAAATTCTTTTGACAAGAACAAAAACACAGTACATGACACATAGTCGGCTGACTAAGTACGAAAAAGTCATCTTGAGTGCAGAAAATGTGACCATAGATAGATGCATAAATGTAAATCCTTCGACATCATTGCCAGATGAAGAGAGTATAATTGAACAAGATGAAGTAGATCATGATTGTCTGAATGTGCTGGAATATTGCACAAAACCAAGAGCTGACATAAAAGATGAACCGTTAAAGGAATCCGATTATGTCATGTTTGTAGATGGTTCATGTTTACGCACAAAGGAAGGAGTGTTAAGCGCAGCTTATGCAGTATGCACAGTGGCAACTGTGATGGAAGCGTCTTGTCTGAAAGGAGTTAGGTCTGCCCAAGTTGCGGAACTAATTGCTTTGATTCAAGCATGTAAATTGGGGAAAAATGTACGAATCACGATTGTGACCGATAGCCAATATGGTTTCGGCATCGTACATGATTTTGGCCAGATTTGGTCACAAAGAGGATTTTTGACATCTGCAGGAACACCTATCAGAAATGGAGATTATGTTAAAAAACTGCTTGAGGCGATACAGCTGCCTAAACAAATAGCTGTAGTGAAGTGCAAGGCGCATAAGAAAAACGAAGACTACATAGCGGTCGGCAATAACTATGCTGATGAGATCGCTAGATATTGTGCGGAAAACATGGCGTCCCTGAACAAAAATAGAGAAAGGGAGCATGTCTCTTGTCCTTTGCTTTTCACTAATACAGTCGAAACATGGGATGAAGTAAGGCAGTTACAAGAAACAGCAAGAGATGAGGAAAAGGATTACTGGATTAAAGCAGGATGTAGAAGACAGGAAGATAATGGAGTGTGGGTATACAGAGATGAAAGACCAGTTATGCCTGATAGCATGATTGCAGACATGGCACGGATGTACCATGGACAAGCTCATATTGGGAGAGATGCAATGATTAGACTTTTTAGACAAACTTGGTATAACCCAAAATTCAGAGCCATTGCTGAAAGTCTTTGTCAAAGATGTCTTATTTGTCAACAGTTTAACCCAGGAAGGAAAACCGTAGTGAGTCTAGGAACAATAGGACGAGAAGGAGGTCCATTCACAAGGATACAGATGGATTTCATTGAGATGCCCCCTAGTAACAGATTAAGATATGTTCTGGTGGTCGTCTGTTTGTTCTCTCGTTGGGTGGAGGCATACCCCACAAGAAGGAATGATGGAACAACAGTGGCAAAACTTATGCTACGAGAGTTCATTCCGAGGTATGGTTTTCCAGTCACAGTTGAGACAGATAGAGGAACACATTTTCAAAATGAGTTGATCCAATTGATTTGTGAAGCACTGAGTATTAAACAAAAATTACATTGTGCTTACAGACCAGAGGCTTCTGGGGTAGTAGAGCAGATAAATGGAACAATTAAAAACAGATTAGGAAAAATGTGTCAAGCTACAGGACTCAAATGGCCAGATGCACTGCCTCTTGTTCTGATGACCATCAGGAGCATCCCTGAAAAGAAAACGGGACTCAGTCCTCATGAAATGATCATGGGACGAGCAATGAGACAAGCCCACGTACCAGTCAACAAGTTATTAACAATAACTGATGATCTAATACTGGATTATTGCAAAGGACTGGCTGATGTGGTGCGTTCTGTGTTTCATCAGGTTGGACCGGATGCGACCACTCTTGAAAGAAAACCAGCCCACGACTTGAATCCAGGAGACTGGGTCCGTATTAAAGTCCACAGGAGAAGAAACTGTCTAGTTCCGCGTTGGGATGAGCCAAGACAGGTAATCCTAGTAACAACGACTGCTGTCAAGTGTGCAGGAGTAAAGAACTGGGTTCATGCCAGCCACACAATCAGAATTCCAGAACCTACAGATCGACATGTGAGTCGGCGTCTGGAAGTGTGGGATAAAAGTTTAACGGCTGGAACAACCAAGATAAAAGAAAGGGTGCCAGAACTTGAAGATCGACCTGAAAGTCGACATCTGGAGACCCCAACGGAAAACACCTCTAGAGAAGAAGAGGAACAAGAAGAAGAAGAAGAAAGAAATTCAGAAGTTCCAGAACTTGAAGATCGACCTGTAAGTCGACATCTGGAAATATCTGACACAACTTCAGGATCTGATGATTCAGCTGCAAACTGGGAAGAATTCCGAAAGAGAACTTGGGGTTATAAACCAATTAGAGAAGAAACTGAGCAAGAAATTGAGTTAGATGAACAACCAAGTACAAGTTATGGTGGAAATCCTTCAGAAACAATATTAATAGATGAAGTAGGGAAAGAAGTACACAAAAAGTTAGAAAATCGAGAAGAACCCCGAGGAGCAATAGGGATAGATAGAGAAACAGGAGAACAGGGAAATTCAGAAACAGATAAGGAGGAAAACACCAAATCGGAAGAACCCCGAGGAGGGACAGTGATAAGGGAAAACAAAAAGGAGAAGACAGATCCACCAGTAGGAGATGACGAGATTATAAGTTTCAAAATAAGAGACAATAGTGAGACAGTTGAAACAGAAACAGAAGAAAGTGGAGGAGAGGAAAAAGCAAAGACTGAATCAAGAAAAAGAAATTGGAAATCAGAAAGAGAAGAAAGAGAAGGTGAAGCCAAAAGGCCAAGAAAAGGAGATAATTGGCCCAACAGCTATGTAAGAAAATTGAGATATAGAATAATAAGAGCAGAAGATGAAGATGCTGAACAAGTAAATGAGGTAACAAGTCAAAAGGGACAAGAAAAACCCAGTGGAAAAAGATTACAAAAGTCCAAAAGGACAAAGAAAGTGAATTCAAAATTTAAGTCACCTGAGTGGCTGTATATTGCATTAACTGATTACAAAGAAGAAGAAGAAAACACTCACGGAAACCAGAGACTGAGAAGTCGGATGGGAAAAGGTGAGATGCAACGAAACTGAAGTGAAGACTTATAGTGCTTCTGCCGGACGTGACAAATTTACTGGATGTGACAAATCACCGGATGTGACAACGAAAGAATTCTGGAGAGAATTAAAGAAAGTACCAAGCAAAGACTTTTTGAAAGCAGAGTGGCGTCTAAGTCATTTTGAGGTGTAGTGACACAATTTTCTGAAAACTTAACAAATAGAAAAGAAAAGAAAAATGGAAAATAATGAGAATAGAAGAGATAAATGTGATTTTATAAAGAGATGGTGCAAAATGTGCTGCTTTTGTACAGGGTTATTAATGACCATATGGATAGTTTTAGCAATCACAATTCCTATTAGTGTAGCTGTGATAGAAGCAAAGAATGATACTAAACCAGAAAAAGAAACTAATATTAAAGAACAAGTTGTTTTAAGAAGTAGTGCAGAGTTGCATAAGGATAGGTCAGTAACAGATTTCTCAAAGAATGTTTTTACAAAGTTGTTGTATGAGTACGTAAAAACAATGGAAGTAAGAGATTGTTATGTTTGTATGCAGTTGCCTGCGTCAGTATCGGAAGGTGTGACTTATCATCACTTACCTTTGACTTATGGAATAACATGTAGTGTAATAGCAAGTTTATTTTATAAAACAGGTAGATTAGAATCTTATTATACTGATATAGATAAGATATTTGCAAACATTCCAGTAGTACCAGAACTTAACAAAGTGAAACCAGCAAAGGTTTTAGGAGAATTCTTTTAGAACATAGAAAATTAACGTTAGAAGAAATAGTTAGTAACAATCTTACCTGTGAGTTAAAGAAAGAAGAAAAAGTATTTTTAGACATGGTAGAAGAAAGAAGAATGAAATTTCAAAAAGAAGCAATAAAAGAGGAAGGAAAACGTTTATGGACGTTTGAGGAAGGAAATCATGAAGGGAAAAAGATAAATGCAGCAATGACTTTAGATTGGCCACAAACAGGAAAGTTGTGCATTAAGAGAAATAAGACAGTCTATGACAATTACTTTGTAGGTTCCAGTATCTGCCATGACAATTATCAAATTCTGGGAGGTTGGGGATTCAAAGGTGGAAAGGACCCAATATTTCCAGGTATCTATTATATTTGTGGGAATAGAGCTTATTACAGGTTACCGGACCATTGGTATGGAACTTGCTATGTAGGCCTGGTCTTTCCAAAAAATTTTCACATGGACAGAGAAGAAAAGGGAACATACAAGATGATTAATAGATTTACACGTAGAAAAAGGGAAAGTTTTTCAGAAATTGTAGGTGATATTTTTGGAGCATTAATACCAGCAGTGGGAATATCTTTGAATGCATTTAAAATTCGGAAGTTATCCACAGTAGTAGATCGTTTGTCTACAGATACTGCGGGAGGGTTCTTAATGGTAAATACCGAAATGGTTGCCATGAGAGCTATGGTGATGCAAAATCGGCTTGCCCTTGATATTCTTTTGGCAAAAGAGGGTGGAGTCTGTGGAATGTTGAAAGTCCAACATTGTTGTACTTACATTCCGGATAACAGTGAAAATATACAGAAGTATATTACAAATATTACAAGTCTGCACAAAGAATTAGTTCCACTGGAGGTTGAAAGTGTTTTGGGAAAACTTGGTAGAGGGTTTTCCTCAGTAGCAAATTGGTTAACTAGGATGAGTAAACTAGTAATAGGGAAAGTTATAATAGTAGCAACTATAGTGATATTGTTAGCCATGATATTGAAAATAGTAATAACATGTATAAAGAGAAAAGTAAGACAGAATAAGATAAGAAGAAATAACAGAATAATGAGAGAAAGAGAGAGAGAAATGGGTGAAATTGAATTGGAGAAATTGAAAGAAAGCATGTATAAAGAGACTAAAAGGCAAGATGAAGAAGAGACAGAGATATGAATAACAGAAAGTAAAGGATGAAAGACATGCTGCCTGAAAAGAAGTATGACTTGGGTTTTATGTGGTGATTTAAAAATCACCAAAGGGGGAGTTGATGGAGCAGGGAAAATAAAAAATTTAACCCCTAACAAATTATATAATTAATTAATTAAAAATGTTCGTTTAAATGTATTAATCAACATTGTATATGTGGGAATGGTAATATGCCAATGTATGTGCTAAATAATCTATTAATGAATGTCCGTGTGTCTAATCATAACGTAAGAATAAAAAGCGTACTAAATAAAATAAATGCATGTTTGTGCTTCATAGAAATAAAATGTGTCGTTGCAAAAACAATAGTGATGGTAAGTAAGGAGCAGCTTAAATGTCGCTTTTTGCTAGGTAACAACTAATTGGGGTACGTAGACGGGAGGGAAACGAAAGGGATATTTTTCTCTATTTTAATTATGTTTTGTTTGCCTCAAATTAGTGCTTCTAAAGTAGAACCGAGTGGCGATATAAAATGGCCGCCAGTGGGAAGATGTGCGCAGGCGCAAGGGGACACGTGGTACGGGATGAGATTGAAGAAATCTGGAACCTCGTGATGTCTCTGAGAGGCTAGGATGCAAGAAATGGTCAAGGCTGGTGTGACCTAATTGAACTGATAGTGTGCCGTGATGATCAGGAGAGAGTCCGTGGGAAAGGAGCCCAAGAGAAAGGACAATGACTGCGGAGTTCTTGAATGTGTCAAAATAAGATACAAATGGACTGATCGAATCGGATGGAAATGTTTAAGCGTATGGGAAAGGAAATGATCCAAGGACCCTTGAATCCAAGAGAACTTGATTAAAGAATGAATAAGCTGACATGCATGGACCAATGAAAGAAAAGCGTGATATTAATGTTGCAACAGTTAGTTAGCAAAGTTAGAATTAGGGTATAAGAGGGCCTACTCTTAGTGGGAGGGGGTCAGTTCCCGGGAGTTCCAGTCAGAGTTCCAGGCAGTTCGAGAGTCGGGGTTGCAGTAGAGGAGACGGGTTGCAGGTAGCTGATGCTGACGAGCTGAAGTTGCTGTTGCTGTCTTAACTTTACAGTTGAGTATGAGAATCAGGCTATTTCTAATCCCAAAGTTAGGTTAGAAATCATTAGGCTAAATTAGGAAGCTAGGCAGGTAACTAGGGTTTTTGGCTTTATGACAAAATTTCCTTTTCTGCAATAAATTGATTATGCTTAATAAAATTGTGAATTTAAAAATGAATAATTGAATAAAGTATTAAATTCTTTACATGCTTTTAAAATTATATAAAATTTAAGATTCTTTAAACCCAAAATGACTCAGTGGTTATTTTCCTAAATGATTGTGACATGAGTAATTGGTTGATTGTGATTCAGCTGGTCTTAATCACTATAAACTAATTTCTTAAATGAATGATTCATCGACAAAACAATGAGCAGGAATATCTTAAGAAATAACTAAAAGAAAGTGACAAATTAAGGTAAATAGATATCCTTGCTCTTCCAGCGGTACATAAAATGGTGTTCTCCATTTAGTTCTCATGCTTCTCCTAGGAGTACAGAATTTCATAAAGGTGTAAAAGGAAATCCAGGAGTGTGCGTGTGTGTTAGACGATGTTTATGGGCCCCATCGTCATGTGGATATGAGAAATATAGTTTGCCCCTGGATGACCTATAAATAACCTAGGAGGAGAATAGTTTTTATTGTACGCGCTGCATCAATACACATTGTATATTCCTTCTACAGACGTTAAGGAGCAAATATGCTTATCATCCACAAAAGACCATATTGTTCAGCTTGAGGTGGATATTTTCAAACATAGGAAGGTGTCTGAGTGTAGCTGTATTTTTCAAAATATATATGTTCTCTTGTATTTAGCTTTCAGGGATTCCCAGTTACCTATCTGTTAGACCTGGCATCTTTTGGCGTGCTTTCTCCTGACTTTTTACCTTCTGACCTCCTGTTTTTGACTGTGTGCTGAGCTTTGTTTTTGCTGGCTTTAGGACTCTGTGCACTTTTTCACTGCTGACCAGTGCGGAGGTGCATGTGCTCTGTGTCTAAAATGTAATGGCATTTGGTTTCTCCATGATTGGCCTATTTGATTTATTTATAAGTCCCTAGTATATTGCACTTCATGTGCACAGGGCCTGTAAATCAAATGCTACTAGTGGGCCTGCAACATTGATTGTGCCACCCACCTGAGTAGCCCTTTAAACTTGTCCCAGGCCTGGAACTGCAGAGCCTGGGTGTGCAGTGTTAAACTGCCATTTCGACCTGACAAGTTGACCTACTCGTCAGGCCTAAACCTTCCTTTTAATTACACATAGGGCACGCTTAGAGCAGGCCCTGGACAACCCATGTGCAGGGTGCAGTGAACCTAAAAGGTATGACATGTACCATTTAGTTTTCCATGTCCTGGTAGGGAAATACTCTTAAATTCGTATTTCACTACTGCAAGCCTATCTCTCCCATAGGGTAACATTGGAGCTGCCTTGTAACATTTTACAAGTGTAACTTTCAATTGGGAAAAGATAGGAAAAGTAAGTTTGGTGTCTCTGGACTCCCAATTTAAAAACACATCTTTTAGTGAAGTTGGTTTTTAAATTGCAGGCCTGAAAATGCCACTTTTAGAAGGATGCAAAAAGAGCAATTGATGGACAGAATGCGGAACAATGTCAAACACTCATCCTCAGTACAGAGATCTGGGCCTAAATCCTAAGCATGCCAGTGGATCTAATACCAGAGTGAACAATAGAGGAGATAGAGGGCAACCCTGTCTAGTGCCTCTTTGTATTGGGAAGGCACACCATTAACTCGCACTCTGGCTCTCTGGTTGGTGTATAGTAACTCTACCCAGGCCATGAAAATGGGACTGAATCCAAACTTTAGCAAGGCTTGCTGCATGTATGGCCAATGGAGGGCATCAAAGGCCTTTCGGCATCGAATGAGAGAAATACATATGAGGTGGATCTACCTTTCACCGTATCTAACCAGTTGGCGAGACGAAGGAGGTTGAAGCGCGTAGCTCGTTTAGGCATAAAGCCGGATTGGTCACAGTGAAAAAGAGATGTGATTCCCAGAAGTAGGCAAGCTGCCAGGATGGAGGCCAGGATCTTTGTTTCTACATTAAGTAGCGATATAGGTCTATATAACCCACAGTCTGTGGGGGGCTTTCCCGGCTTATAGATCACCACCACTGTAGCATTACAGAGATCTGGCAGGAGTGTTTTTTCAACTTGTGCTGCAAGGTACATATTTAAAAGATATGGGCCTAATAAGCTGGTGTTGTATTTGAAAAATTACGTCGGGAGTCCGTTCGGACCCAGGGTTTTCCCAGTTTTCTGCCTACTACTTGCGTCCATGACTTCCGTCAGGGAGATATCTTTTTCAAGATCCTTTCGCTCTTCCTGAGTGAGGGAAGGAGTATCAATTGGGCGAAGATAACTATTGATTTGGGCATTGTCTGCAAGTGGTCTGGCTTTGTAGAGTTCTGCATAGTCTCTGGCAAAGGCACCCACTATGGCTGGTGCCGTGGTGTGTGTCTCCTCTTTGTCACATATCATGGCGACCCATCTCGTCTCCCTTTCCTTCTTACCCAGCCAAGCGAGCAGTTTCCCGGCTTTGTCCCCCGTTTCATAAAGTCGGTGTTGTGAGGCCTGGAGCTTGGTTTTCACCTTCCGCTCTGCTGGTGTTCGATACTCCCTAAGTGTTATCGCAATCTGGCGAAGCATATGAGTGTCAGCATTGGGATCTATATGCCTTTCCAGATCCAAAAGTCTATGTTCCAAGGCCTCAATCTCACAGGACTCGCCTCTCCTCTTAAGGGCTATTATATTTTGTGCTCTATCCCGTAACACTGTCTTATAAGCCTCCCATAAGGTGACCGCAGAAGATACAGAGCCCTTGTTTTCACAGAAATACAGCTCCGAATCAGCTTAGATCCTGTCGGCCACCTCCCTGTCCTTCAGGTCCGAGGTACGCAGCCTCCACTCCTGTCGGCACATACGTGATTCCCTTTCCACTGTCAACAAAAGAGGTGAGTGGTGAGATATGCTTCTTGCTAGGTAGTCTGCCCTTTCCACTGTCTCCACCTCTCGCGCCAGAGCGAAGAGGTAGTCCAGTCGAGAAAAGACTCTATGGGCCCCCGAAAAAAAGTGTGGTCGACCGGGTGGAGTTGGCACCAGAGATCGGTCCGACCCAGGGTGTTCAGAAACTCAGCCAGGGGGTAGGCTCACGTGTTCCTGAGTTTATGCATGTGTGGTCTACATGTGGGTCTTTCACATCGTTAAAGTCACCCCCAATTATATGTGTGGAAGGTTCGGACTCAAGGAATATCTTGGCTACTTTTCTAGAGTCTGAGCCTGCAGTCCTGGGGAAGCATAAACACTTATTAGAGTGAGTACTTTCCAACCCCATGCCCCATGCACTGCGACGAATGTGCTGTTGGGATCCGCCCAAATTTTATTAGTATGGAAGGGAGGTGTTTTTTTAATTCGGATGGTGACACCCCTAGATCCGGAGGAGAATCCAGCATGCGCAAGTGTGGTGTATGTCCCCCTATCCAGGAAGGCGCAATGTGTACCTATAAAGTGTGTTTCCTGCAGGAGGATGATATCGGGTTTGAGTCTCTTGAAGTACCTCGTTACTAATCCCCTCTTGACTTTGTTCCCTAGTCCGTTGACATTCCACGTCAACACTGAGTAACCTCCCTCACCCATTAGTCATATCTAATTTTCCTCTGTGATGGCTAGAGCTAGTCTCATATCGGCTCTGACCGCCCATTTCTCTGTCCCCGATCCTGGTATCCCATCGACTGGCTACGAACAAAACGAACATTACTATATGTGGTAAAGTGTGTCCCCGAACTCTCAACGAATCCCCCTTCCCACTCTCTCCCACTTCCCACGCCCATCCCCCAACTGGTCAACTGGACTAGAATGGCGTAGGCAAAACCTGAGAGGTCTGTATGCCCTCCCTCCCACCAAATTATTTTTTTATGAACAAACCAAAGAAAAAGAAAAAGACGTTAACTCAATACTAGTCTAATCGCCCACCAGGGCTTAACGTGTCAATGTCTCATGGCCTTCACTGCCATCTTACTGTTACTCGGCATCTGGCAGGCCCCAGCATCTCATCCTTCTTCGCCGCTCTTGAGTAATTGTTGTTGCAGGATCTCCTGGTTGGTGACCTCTGTACTTGATGCTTCCATCCGGCTAATATTTTGGAGAAGTGGGTGTTCGCTGTCTTCATCTGCTGAGTACTCCTTATCTGTTAGATCAGAGGTGATCCACTCTCGGTCTCTGGGTTGTTTCTTTCTAGTTTTAACATGAGTTGAGTCTTCCTTGGTATCCGAGAGTTGGACCCCTCTATCTGTTTGGGGCACAGAGCAGAAGGGTGTCTGCCCACGTGTCCCCCGTGTCCCGATGGGTATGCGTCTCCTCTTCTCCTTATGTCGCTTGGGGGTCGATCCCGTGGGGTTATCTCTGTGTGGGGTCTCTGGTGAATTCAGCCTTCGCCTTGAAGGGGGCGTTCTTCAATCCAGGACCATGCCTCTTCCAGCATTTAAAAGAAGTGGGAGTTACCTTGAAAGATGAGCTTAAATTTTGCCGGGAAGAGCAGCATATACTGGTTATGTAGGGCTCTCAGCTTTGCCTTGACAGAGTCAACTGTTCGTCGCATCTTTTGCACCTCCCGGGAGTAAACAGGAAATACCATTATATTGGCGTTAGCAAGTTTAATCTCCCCAATTCGTCTTTTTTCCCGGAGGATTAAGTCCTGGTCTCGGAAGTTAAGAAATCGAGCAATCAGAGGCCGCAGGGAGGCTCCAGGTTGGAGATGCACGTTAGGCATCCTATGGGCTCGCTCAATTATGAAGCAAGTTGAGAATTGCGCAGCCGTAGGGGAGTCTCTAAGCCATGTGGTCAGGAAGGAGCCCGGGTCTGTTCCCTCTATCCCCTCCGGGAATCCTATGAAGCGTAGGTTGTTTCTGTGGGCTCCATTTTCTGCGTCATCCACCCTCCAGGTCACTTCCTTCAGGGCCGCAGTTAAACCAGACACTTCTTTACGCAGGGTGTGGGATACATCTTCCACTTCAGTGATACGGTTTTCTGCTTGAGTCACTCTTTCTGACACATTTCAGATGTCCTGCCACATCAGCGTTACCTCTGACTGTATCTCTGCCATTTTCTCCTCCAGAACTTCCCTGGAAACGTGTATCGCTTGGAGGAGGGCTGCATTGTCAGGCAGGGCTGTGGCCTCTCCTTCTGCCTCCAATGGTGGAGGCAACACTTTCGCATATCTGTCCATCTTCCCCTGCTTTGACGGCTTGGGGTCTTTGTCTCTGACCATCATGGGACTATGGAGGTGGGTCCATCAGGGAGCGCACTTCTCTGTGGCCATCTCCTTTCCCTGCTCGGCAGCACGATCTCTGGCATGGCGATCTCTTGGGTTGGGCTCGTCAACTTCCGTCCGATCAGGATCTCCAGATCTTATTCCCCTCGCTTGTTCGCCCCCCAGTCTATGCCCACTCCCGTCCACTTGTGATATGAGCAAGTGGGCGTGTGGCAGGGAGTCTGGAGCAGTTGCCTCAGGTTTGCAGGAGCTAGGGTTATATCTCCCTCCGCACTGACCATTCCCTGTGGGTGGGTCTCAGTCTTTTATTGGCTGTCTTATGCACTCTCCCTTGGGCCGCAACGTGGGCACTCTTTCGATGAGGAAGATGTGGTGGATGAGTGTTGTTTTCCACTGGGCCACCCAGGCGCTCGTGACACAGAGCTCCAGTGGCTCCAGAAGTCTCCTCTATCAACAGCACCTCAGGCTCTACCGAGACCTCCTTCCTGACTAGGCTGCAATCCAGAGGTTCTTTTACCTGTCCCATTGGTTCCGTCAGGTCTTCTGTGTCGCTTTCCCCTCTCTCACTTCTTCCAGGATGAGGCCACGAGCACTTTCAGCGACCCTTGCTATGCGGGTCTCCTCTGGGCCGCCGCTCTTCTCTGGAGACTGTGCTAGGCATCTGCGGCCTAGGCGTCTCATGACCACACAACCACTTGCGCGTGCGCGTCAAATCGAGCACCCGGCCGCTTCACTTGGGGCAGCAGCTCTTCTTGCTCACAATGGGCACCAGGGGTGGCAGAGACGTCAGCGGCCTATGCAGCAGGGCCCGGGGTTCAAGGCAGCTATGCGACAGCCCCGGCGCCTCTCCCCACTTCCCATGGCCGGCGGCCCTCTATCGCTCCCTTGCTCTATTATTGGCCTTCAGATGCGACCTCGAGATCAAGTGCAACCACCCTCAGGTCCCAGCCAGCCAGGTCTCCGCCATCTCTGCCACCGTCAATCCCTGGTGGCAAATTATAGAGGTCCTCCGGGCCTTCTCCTCTGGCCACTCGTCTAAGGTCGCCGGTAGGCCGCCATCGTCGGAGGACTCGCCAGTACACAGCCCCTCTCACCTGTGCGGTCTCTCGGGCACCTCTTCTCGCTCTCCTCGGCAGTCACAACACGTTGGATCAACAGGGACCCCTTCTTCGGTGAAAGCCGGTTATCCGCCCGTCTCTCGGAGTGTCCTGCACTGAGGTGGTGACGTCTATTCTGCCATTTTGGGCGGGCGCGCTGTTGCTCCGTCCTGTGTTGCAGGGGCTTCTCCGGGGCCATTGTTTTGTCTTTTATCAGTCATTACACAGTTAGTTTAGTGCTAACAGTAAGTGGCGCCGCTTGCTAGTGCTGGATTAGAAGGCAGAATATAGAACAGGATTTGAAATGGGCTATCCGGCCATGTTGCTGGCCACTCCCCTGCCACATGATTCTTGCTCATTCTTTGGGCTTTTTTCTCTTAAGTTATATTTGTTTTCACAGGATTCCCTCCCAGCCGTACCTTCCCAAATTCTCTTCCCCCCATTTGGTCTGTTACTCTAATGATAACAACACAGGGCTGCCAAAAGGTGGTCCTTTGAGGGAGGTACTGTTTCTGAGGGTCTTGAACCTGACATAGGACCAGTTTTGGGGTATCACCTCTCATGAGCCAGGATAGCTTGAATCCAGTGGCATGGCGAGCATGGGACCCATGTCTGGGCATCCCCGTCCCACTTGGGGTAACAAATGCAAAAAGAAAAATTGATAGAAAGAATGCTGCACAATGTCAAACACTCACCCCCAGTGGAGAGATCTGGCCTAAATCAATTTTTTTTTTGCTCACCACACTACCCCAGTTTGGACCTAGCCTTTTTGAAAGATGGCATTTTCTTACTTAAACCCTTCTGTGCTTTCTGCCTGTCTCTGGAATGCACATCTGTGTTAGGTGACAGCTGGGCTTTGTGCATTCCCTCTACACAGTCACACACAAAGGGAGCTGAGGTGTGCTACTCACATCCTGATGGCCCATTACCAGACTGATGGTTCTTCCTGAGCTAGAGTGAGAGAGAGAGGAGCTGACACTTGCACCTGAATACAACGGTGCCTGTCCCCACACAAAGGGCTGCATACCACCCTGTAGTGAGTCTGGAGCCAGGGCAATGAAGGGCAAGGTCTTGTGCACTACAAAGACCTTTCTTTGAAGTCTCCCTATTTCGAAGGCTAAAGTGGGTATAAGATACTGACCTCTGACACCATGTTTTTAGAACACTTCAGGAACTGAGGACATTCTACCAGGATGAAGAGCTGTCGTGCTGCCAGGAGGGACTGCCACTTTGCTGCTTGCTTTGCTGTGTTGGCCTGCTGCTTCTTGCCTGTGAGTGAGAGGACTAGACTTGACTCTCTACATCCTGCAACTCTAAAGTTTCTCCAAGGGCTTATTGGCTTACCTCCTGTTTTCTGAAGCCTCACGGATATCAAGGGCTTCCCCTGCATCTTGCTACCAGGACCTGGGCTCCTTTGCTGTAAGCCCTACTCTGCCAAGTGGTGCCAAAACTAGTCCTGGGCCCTTAGAAGTGAGAGTTTGGTGCTGGAACCAAGAAACCAACTCATCAAGGATGTTGCTCAGAACTTTTAGTGTGTACTACACTTACCCTGACTAGGATTGTAGTTCCTGCTTCGACAGGGTGCATACCTCAGCCAACTAGAAACCCAATATCTAACACGATCGAGGCACAGAGAGTTAGTTATAAAGAGGTGTAGCTATGGTATATGTATTCACAATTACAGGTATGTTTAGCATTCCAGCCCCACGTTACTTAAGACATTTCTTTTTCTTGTATAGCTCAACTACAAGCTGTGGATCTCATTAATTCCAGAAGTGATGAGGTAAGGTGTGGAATCCTCGGTCTCTGATTTTCTCTTAGCCCATTTCCTATTCCCCTCTTAATCCACTGGCCCTCATATTTTAGCCTGGGTGGTCATTGGGAAAAACAGAGACATTGGTCGCTGCGCACAAGGCTATGTAACTTGACAGATTACCTAGACTATGTTATCCTCCAACCTGAGCAATGTATTCAAACACAACTCTGTCTCAAATCTTGGCAGTCTTCAACAAATTACACGACGGAGTCAGTTTATCTAAATCAGACAGTAAAATACTTCAATTGGATTTAGCCACTATATAAGTAGGAGATAGGTAATTTGTTGAAGACTGAGAAGAATTGTGCAAGTCAGGTTCCCTGTCCTGTCATATTCAAGTGGCAATGTGGCCGATTTGAGTATTCCATTGATAGAAAGACTTGATCCTTTAATTTACATTTTTCTGGGGGGTTTTGTGTTCAGATGTGGAAGTTGCTTGATAGGAAGTCACATACTACTCCTTTAGGTACAGAGTTACTGAATCTAAAACAGGGTCAGTAATATTTATTTTATGAGTTATATTCCCACATTCTGTCAGGCTACAACATTCTCAGGAACAAAATCCACCAAAGCTCACCTAGGGCCAGATGTACGATGCATTTTACTGTCGCAAATGACCCATGCATTTTGCTATGTACAAAACCTATTTTATGAGTCAGTAACAGAGTACCGACTCACAAAATAGGGTTTGCAAGTTGCTATTAGGAAGGGGTGTGTCGAGGGCATCTCTTCCTAATAGCAAGTTGCAGGGGGATGTATGATTGGTTTGTGACCGGAATGCGGTCTCAAAACAATCGCAGTTTACTGCCTACTTCAAGTAGGTGGTAATCCAGTCACAAATGGGAAGGGGTCCCCAGGGGCATTTGTGACTGGCAGAAAAAACGTTTTTAAAGAGCTGGCAGTCATCCCATGGACCACTTCTTAAAAAATGAAACAGAAACATTTCATTTTTCTTTTTTAAATGCATCCTATTTACCCTTAAGGAAAACAGGCTGCATTTAAAGAAACTGCTTTATTTAAAAAGCAGTCACAAACATGATGGTCTGCTGACCCCAGCAGGCCACCATCCCTGTGAGTGCTGGCCATTCCCAATGGGTCGCAAATTGTGACCTGCTTCATGGATATTAATGAGGCAGGTCACTTGTGACCCATTTGGGAATCTCAAGCAGTACCTGAGACACTGTTGTACATTTCATTTTGGGACTCTCATATTGTGAGTTTCTTAAAATCGCAATTTGCGAGTTGCAAAATGACATGGTTGTGCATGTGGCCCAAATTCTCTTCTGTTTACAACACCAGGGTATCAGCATGACTAAGTGAAGTGAAGGGTTGTGTGGGAAGGGTACTGTGGAGAGAGAGAACAGGAAAAATAGAGACAAGATGAAGATATCAGTTGTGTGAAATGTATATTAAATTAGCTTCTAGCTCGATTAACTAGCATCTTATTTATTACCTGAAAAGGAATCATTATTATCAGAATTTTGGTATTTGCATCAATTAGGGAAATGTGAAGCGCGCTACTCACCCGTGAGGGTCTCAAGGTGCTGGGGGGGGTGCAGCTCCGGGTCAGTCGAAGAGACAGGTCTTGAGGCTCTTCCTGAAGGTGTGCAGAGTGGGGGCGCATCTGATGTTGATAGGGAGCTCGTTCCAGGTCTTTGCCGTGATGTAGGAGAAGGCTCTTCCACCGTTCTTGCTCTGCGGATGCGCAGGGTTTCAGCGAGGGCGAGGTCAGCAGATCGGAGGTTTCTCTTGGGTACGTGGAAGGATATTCTTTCATTGAGATATTGGGGTCCGGTGTTATGGAGACATTAGTAGGGTGAGTATCTTGAAGGTTACTCTCTTCTCGACGGGGAGCCAGTGGAGGTGTCGCAGGTGTTGGATGATGTGTTCATGTCGAGGGATGCCGAGGACGAGTCTGGCTGCAGTGTTCTGTATGGTCTGGGGCTTGCAGCGCAGGGATTTGTTGATTCCGGCGTAGAGGGCATTTCCATAGTCCAGTCTGCTAGTTATGAGTGCGTGGGTGATGGTCTTTCTGGATTTGGAGGGGATCCATTTGAAGGTCTTACGCAGGATGCGGAGGGTGTTGAAACAGGTGGAGGCGACGGCGTTGATTTGTCAGTTCATGGTGAGGGAGGAGTCGAGCATGATGCTGAGGTTCCGGGCGTGGTCCGTGGGGGTGGGGGGACTGCCTAGGGTGATGGGCCACCAGGTGTTGTCCCATGCAGAGGGGGAGGGTACGAGGACTTCTGTCTTCTCCGAGTTGAGCTTCAGGCAGCTGCTGCTCATCCAGGATGCAATGTCCTTCATTCCTTCCTGGAAGTTGAGTCTGGTGGTGCAGGGGTCCTTGGTGAAGGGGAGGATGAGCTGGGTGTCGTCAGCGTAGGATACTATGCTGAGTCCATGCTGTCTGACGATGGCGGCGAGGGGGGTCCTGTAGATGTTGAAGAGTGTGGGGCTGAGCGACGATTCCTGGGGCACTTCGCAGTTGATCTCTGTGGGTTCGGAGAGGAAGGGCATGAGTCTGATTCTTTGGGTTCTGCCGGTGAGGAAGGAGCGGAGTCAGTCCCTGTATGCCGGTGTCGTGGAGTCTGGTGGGAGACGGTGTCAAAGGCTGCAGAGAGGTAAAGCAGGATCAGGGCTGCGGTGTGGCCTTGGTCGAGGAGGGTGCGGATGTCATCTGTGGCGGCGAGTAGAGTGGTCTCGGTGCTGTGATTGCTGTGGAATCTGGATTGGGAGGGGTCGAGGATGGAGTTCTCTTCGATGAAGTTCGTTAGTTGGGCGTTGACGATCTTCTCAGTGAATTTGGCCGTGAAGGGGAGGAGAGAGATGGGTTGGTAATTCTTGAGGTCCGTCGGATCTGCTGAGGGCTTCTTGAGGAGGGGCCTGACTTCTGCGCATTTCCAGTCATTGGGGAATGTACCTGCCTCGAAGGTGGCATTGATTGTGTATCGTAGCTCAGGTGCTATGGCGGCGGCGGCTCTGTGGAAGATGTGTGGAGGGCAGGGGTCTGTGGGAGCTCCTGAGTGAATGCCTTTCATGGTTGATGCGATGTCTTCGGTGGTGACTGGGGTCCAGGAGGAGATGGTAGGCTGGCTGTCGTTGCTGGGGGGAGGAAGGGGTTCGGAGTACAGAGTCTGTTCGTTGAAGGTGTCGTAGAGGGATCTTATCTTCAGGTGGAAGTAGGAGCTGAGTTTGTTGCAGAGGTCCTGGGAGGGTGTGACATCCGTGGTTTTGCTGGGGGGCTTGGTGAAATCCTGAATGATGCTGAAGAGTTCCTTGGAGTTGCTGGTGTTGGCGTGGATTTTGTTTTGGATGAAGGTCCCTGTGGTGGATCTGATGAGTTGGTGGTATTCCGTTATGGCGTTCTTGTAGGTGGTGAGGTCTTCTGAAGTTTTGCTGTTTCTCCATAGCTCCTCGAGACATCTGCAGGTGCGTCTGGATTCTTGGAGGTCTGCGATGAACCAGGTGGCCTGTCAGGGTTGTGGAGGGGGGCGAGCTTGTCTGTGCACTTGTTGATCCATCTGTGAAGTTCTTTGGCTGCGGAGTTGGCGTCAGTCGAGGTGGGTGGGGGATGGTGGATGATCGTGGAGTAGAGGTGCTCCTCGGTGACCTTGCTCCAGTTCCTTCACAAAGAGTGCGGTGTCGGTTTGGGGGCGGTGGCTTTGTCGAAAGAGAAGTGTACGCAGTGGTAGTCTGTCCAGGGGGGTTGCTTAGTGTTGCTTAAGTGGATGTTCTTACCTCCTGCGAAGATGGGGTCGAGGGTGTGTCCTGCCTTGTGGGTGGGGGTGGTGACGTGCTGTTTCAGTCTGAGGTTGGCGAGGTTTTACAGGAGAGTGGCGGAGTTGGGGTCGCTGATGTTGTTGAGGTGGAAGTTGAGGTCTCCGATGAGTATGTAGTCCATGGAGGTGATGGCGTGGGCGCTGTTAAAAATGGGGGTCTCTAGTTGGTAGAGATCGGTACCTTTGTCCAAATAAGGGCCCTTGCTTCTAGTCAGAGTAAGGGGGATACACTTCTAAAATAACCCCTGCTCACCCCCTTGGTAGCTTGGCACAAGCAGACAGGCTTATCTCAGAGGCAGTGTGTAAAGCATTTGTGAACACATACAGTAATACAGTGAAAACACTACAAATGGACACCACACCAGTTTAGAAAAATAAGTAATCTTTATCTACACCAAAACAAGACCAAATGACAAAAATCCACAATACAGTTATCAAGATATCCTCAAAAATAGGTTATTCACTCAATTAAAGTTTCTAGCAACAAATACCTCCACCTGGAGTTATTACGACGTCATGACAGATAAAAATCCCAAAGTACGGTGCCGACCGCGAGGTGCGTGGCGTCGGGCACGGAGTCAAGCAGACCCACAAAGAACAGTACCTTGGAATTGATGAAAGCAAAGACGGTGCACGGCGTCGAGGAGGTCATGCTTCGTTGGTGCCGGGCGGCGTTGGTTCCTTACGACCCCAGGGGAGGTGAAGCCTCGGTTCCTTACTTCGGTGCAGGGGAGGTGAGACATCATTTCCTTACTGTGTCGGGGAGGTGACGTCACAATCGCGGTGAGGTGTCGGTTCCTTACGACGGTGCGATGTGGATGGATTCAGGAGTCACCCACGTTGAGGATCGGCTCCGCGTTGATGAAGCACCAGCATCGGTGAAATCGGGGCTGCGGTGCGTGTCGGGACATTGCGTCGTGGACGTCACGAGCGGTGTCCTCTGCTCCGGTGCAGGCAGCGGCCTCGATGACGGCTTCGGAGTTGATGCGGCACGGCGTCAGCAGGCGTTGGGCCTACGGTGCAAGTCGGGGCGGTGCATCATGCTCTTCACGAGCGATGCACACGGCTTCGGTGTAGGGTACGGCATCGCTCGCCGGCGTCAGTGTTGCAATTTCCTTCTGTGGCAGCTGAAACAGCAGTTCCAGATGCAGAGAGATAGAAGAAATGAAGTCTTTGTGTCCCTAAGACTTCAGAACAGGAGGCAAGCTCAATTTCAAGCCCTTGGTGATCTTTTCTTCAAGCAGGTGACAAAGCAAACAGCAAAGTCCTTTTCTCCATTCCTTGGCAGCAAGTAGCCACTGCAGGCCAACCCCAGACAGCAAACAGCACAGGAGCAGTACTCCTCCTCTTCTTCTTGGCAAAGGTTCCTCTTGATTCCCAGAAGTGATCTAAAAGTCTGGGGTCTGGTCCCCTCTTTTTATACACAAAGATAATTTGTTCTCTGAAGGCAGAGAGTGTCTGTACCCAGCTAAAACCAGTTCTGTCTTCACTGGTGCAGCTTCCTGGCAGGAGGTGGAGACAGCATTGTTGAAGGCAGACCAGGCCAATGCAGGTGAAAGGAAATCTCCTCCCCCTACTCTAAATGCAGCTCAGGTCTATTCAGCCCAGACCTGACTCATCAGACTTCTGGAGTCACTGCCCCTCTCCAGCCCCTGCCATCCAAAAGCCAGACATGCAATACACAAACCTAGCAGAGGCACACTGGATGGTTAGGCAAGAAAATACCTACTTTCTAAAAGTGGTATTTTGAAACACGGAATGTAAAAATCACCCTAAAGATGCATCTTAACATTCTGAGTTCAGGCATATTAAACTTTATTTTCCTACCTTGTTCCCAGGGCCAGTCATGTTTATAGGATGTTATAAACAAACTCCCCATTCTGTCCTATAGAAACAGGTAGCCTTGCAATAGTGAAAAACGAAATTTGACAGTAATTCACTATCAGGACATGCCACACGCACCAGGGCATGTCCTACCTTTCACATACACTGCACCCTGCCCACAGGGGTACCTTGGGCCTACCTTAGGGGTGACTGACATGTACGAAAAGGGAAGGTTAGGGCCTGGTAAGTGGGTGCACTTGCCAGGTCGACATGGCAGTCCCAGACTGCACAGAGGCTCTGCAATGGCAGGCCAGAGTTACATTTTACAGGCTGCTTCTGTGGGTGGCACAATCAGTGCTGCAGCCCACTAGCAGCATTTGATTTACAGGCCCTGGGCACACACAATGCACTGTACTAGGGTCTGACTAGTAAATCAAATATGCCAATCATGGAATCACTATTCCATCACAACAATTTATACAAGAAGCACTTGCACTTTGGCACTGAACAGCAGTGGCAAAGTGCCCAAAGCATCTAGACCAGCAAAACAGAGTCCGACACACAGCAAAAATACAGGAGGCAAAGACAAAAAATGCAGGGGAGACCCACGCCAATGGTGCCAGGGCTAACGGGTGCGATAAGGTCGGCGATGGTAGTGGTGAACAAGGTTCGAGGTTCGGGGGTCTGTAGGTGAGGGTGCCACGTAGGGTCGTTCTGGGGCTGGTCTGGATCTGGAAATGGTGGTGTTCGGTGGTGGATGGGGAGTTGCTTGTGCTGGAGGTGGAGTCGGAGGGAGCTCTTTTGTGCGATGGCGAGTCCTCTTCCTGGGCAGTTGGGGTGGTCCTTCCTCTGGATCTTGTATCCATCAGGGATGATGGTGATGATGTCAGGGGCGGATGTGGGGTTGGTCCAGGTTTCCGTTAAGAAGACGACGTCTGGCAAGAGGGTGTCGAGGAGGTCCCAGATCTCTACAGCATGTAGGTGCAGGGAGCGCACGTTGAGGAGGATGCACCTCAGGGCTTCGGGGGTACTGGCACCCGGCGTGAGTGCCGCGGCTGTTGGGGTGCAGAGGATGGCGAAGGATTGTCGGCAGGAGTACTGGCCATGAGTGGTGTTCGGCAAAGATAGCTGGCAGTTGTTGCTCCTTCCGGGGTTCAGTGCATGGAGGTTGGCTGAGTCGTAGCGGTGGGTGGTCGGAGAGCCAGGGTCCCCGGCGCTGCTCGCGGCTTGCCTTTGGTGCACCAGCGGTGCGTACGCTGCGTGGCCACGCAGCGGTTGCCATTAAATAGGGAAGGGGGGAGGGAAGCGCAGCTGGGACGTGGGAGCGGGAACTGGCAGGGGGGAGGGGCCGCAGGGGCAGCAGCAGCGGAAAAGGAAACGGGCACAGAGGACACAAACAGGCAAAAATAAACAGAAAGACAGAAAATAACAAATACAGAGGCACAATAACAGAAAGACAGAAAACGGGCACAACCCAAAAAGACAGACAACAGCGGACCAGCAGAAGAGCAAGGCTCTCCAACTGGACCAACAGGGATGAGGCGCAGGCAGGACCTTGTGGGTTGGGGAGGGCCTCGACGACCTACCTTCTCAGAGAAGCGTAGGAGGCAGCGGCACAATAGCGGAACTGCTGGGGTAGAGAGCAGAGTCCCTGACCAGGAGGTCAGAGATCTTGCATGTTTCTCTGTGTTTTCTAACTCTTTCACATCTTATAGGATAGTGCAGGTGACTAGGGAAATGAAGCAAAAAGCTAAATTAATCCTTTACAAACAAGCTTTACATTCATTCAAATAACTGTCATCGCTTTCCTTCAGGGGCCTTAGTAACGATGTTTGTCCATTCAATCAATCAATCAGGGGTTTATAAAGCGCGCCACTCACCCGTGAGGGTCTCAAGGCGCTGAGAGGGAGCAGCTCCGGATCAGTCGAAGAGCCAGGGCTTGAGGCACTTCCTGAAGGTGTGTAGTGTGGGGGAGCGTCTGATGTTGACTGGGAGTTCGTTCCAGGTCTTTGCTGCAACGTAGGAGAAAGCTCTTCTGCCTGCTCTGGTCCTGCAGATGCATGGGGTCTCAGCCAGGGCAAGGTCGGCGGAGCGGGCGTTCCTTTTGGGTACGTGGAAGGAGACTCTATCGTTGAGGTATTTGGGTCCGATGTTGTGGAGGGATTTGTAGGCGTGGGTGAGTAGTTTGAAGGTCACTCTCTTCTCGATGGGGAGACAGTGGAGGTCTCATAGGTGCTGGGTCATGTGCTCGTGTTGTGGGATTTCGAGGACGAGTCTGGCTGCGGTGTTCTGGATGGTTTGGAGCTTGTGTAGCAGGGTTTTGTTGATTCCGGCATAGAGGGCGTTGCCGTAGTCCAGTCTGCTGGTTATGAGTGCGTGGGTGACGGTCTTTCTGCATTCGGGGGGGATCCACTTGAAAGTCTTGCGGAGGATACGGAGGGAGTTGAATCAGGTGGAGGCGACAGCGTTGATCTGGCGGGTCAGGGAGAGGGAGGAGTCTAGGATGATGCCGAGATTGCGGGCATGGTCCGTCGGGGTTGGAGGGTTTCCGAAGGCAGGGGGCCACCAGGAGCTGTCCCCGCAGTGGGGGAGGGTCCGAGGACGAGGACCTCTGTTTTCTCCGAGTTCAGTTTTAGGCAGCTGTTGCTCATCCAGGCTACGACATCTTTCATTCCTTCTTGGAAGCTGAGTCTGGTGTCTTCGGGGTTCTTCATGAGAGAGAGGATGAGCTGGGTGTCGTTGGCGTAGGATACTATGCTGAGCCCATGCTGTCTGACGATGGCGGCGAGGGGGGCCATGTAGATGTTGAAAAGAGTGGGGCTGAGCGAGGATCCTTGGGGTACTCCGCAGTTGATCTCAGTAAGTTCAGAGAGGAAGGGGAGGAGTCTGATCCTTTGGGTTCTGCCGGAGAGAAAGGAGCGGATCCAGTCGAGGGCGGTTCTCCGTATACCGGCGTCATGGAGTCTGGCTGCAAGAGTCCAATGGGAGACGGTGTCGAAGGCCGCGGAGAGGTCTAGTAGGATGAGGGCCGCAGTGTGGCCCTGGTCGAGTAGCATGCGGATGTCGTTCGTGGCGGCAAGGAGGGCGGTCTCGGTGCTGTGGTTGATGTGAAATCCAGACTGGGAGGGGTCGAGGATGGTGTTCTTTTCGATGAAGATGGTCAGTTGGGTGTTGATGAATCTCTCGGTGACTTTGGCTGTGAAGGGAAGGAGAGAGATGGGCCGGTAGTTTTTCAGGTCTGTCGGGTCGGCCGAGGGTTTCTTGAGGAGGGGCTTGACCTCTGCCCGCTTCCAGTCATCAGGGAAAATGCCGGACTCGAGGGAGGCGTTGATGGTCCGGCTTAGTTCGGGTGCTATGGCGGCGGCTCTGTGGTAGATGTGCGGTGGGCAGGGGTCCGAGGGGGCTCCTGAGTGGGTGTTCTTAATGGTCATGGTGGTGTCTTCAGTGGTGGTGAGTTTCCAGGTGGTGATGGTATTCTTTCATGTACTGTGAAATTCGGATGCATTCCCAGTCAAGTCCAATATTGGTTATGTTCCGTCACACCACCATTCAGTAAAGTTTGAGCAAGTTTCTCTAAATTGGCAAACTTTAAATCCTGCCCATCAACTAGTGCTGTGAAATTGTCTCTCGATTAGTTAAAAAATAACCATTAGCTATATGATTGCATTTTCAGAGTACAAACACTTCAAATAGTCCTCTGAACAAAAGGGCACATTCAATTCGGGCTTAATGATTCATTGTCACCACCCGGGGCCGAGTACTTACGTAGCTGCCAAGTAGACCTAGTCCTCAAAACATAAAAGTTGTTCCCTTACCAGGATTCCATGAATTCTGCAATAGTCTCTTTCTCTGATATCTTTTTTTACTCAAAGTAGATCAAGAGTCTCTTGCTGCTTTAAAGTCTTTCCATTCTCTATTGGGAACTACAGTCCAACTGCTCCTCAGAAGAATCTCAAATTACCCTCAAAGCTAGATGATTGTGCCCCCTAATAGCAGTGGGATCCAAATGGCTACCAAGGCTTGTTGCTATCTCACAAGAGTTCTCAAACTTCATGTCTTGTCACCTAGACTCACATGTTTGTGTCCCCTAGACCCTGTACATATGCCGCCATTTTCACACCATCGTGTGAGCGTGGTGACATAAAAGCACGTCACTTGTCTTTGGATTACCTCTTGTTGCCACAAGTAAGAAGAAAGCACATACTACTTCTAAGTGGAATTAATTTATAGACACATTTCTAACACATTCAATCTATTGTAGTATGATCCTGGTTGACCAGAAGTGAAGAGGACATCATAATTTTATCAAGGGAGTTGCAGGGAGTTGAAATATGTGTTTATGTGGGCGTTTATTCCACCTTCCAAATGTGATGAGCTTATAGCATCATATAGGACGAGCTTATTCGTTGTGTAGCCTAAGACAGAAGAGACTAGAAAATTGGAAACGTCTGAGCCAGTGGAGTTAGGCGGTATGAATTGGCAAATACCAAAAAAGGTGAGAGAAAGAAGGTGATTAAATGGTCTATGTTTGGATTGTGAAAAATCGGGGCATTTTTTAAAAGATTGCAAAAGTACATCTAAGACTTTTAAAAGTCAGGTGCTGGTGGTGCTGCCTACAGACAGGTGACAGCCTAGATTTCTCAACAACAAAAGGAGTTAACTTGTTGAGCGAAGAAATTAAAGGCTTAATTTAGAGTTTGGCGGACAGGCTATTTGGCCCAAACATGGCATTGTACCCTGCCTGCCAAGTTGATGGTGCACCCAATCTAGTTAGAGTTGGGTGAACTGTCATGTTTATGATGGCGGTGTCCATGCTAGTTATCCTAGTGGAAACCCTATAGTGGCAACCTGATGGAGTTGGAGCTCATGTTCTACATCAGATGGTCCTCTCTATTTAGAGCAGGCAGTCTGGTGGATTCTTTCTGTTCTGTACTGCCTGGTAAAGTCTTGAGGTTCCAAACAGATAAAAAATAAAATTATCCCCACACCCTGGGGAAAAGAATCCCTGGGTCATTAGCATTTAGTTTAAAAAAACTAACGCTTGGTTTGGGAGTTTGTTTTTGATAATCAAAAAAGTTTGCTAAGTGGCCGTATGAAACATGTTGGCCACCCAGCAAACTTTCAATGCTTTTCAGAGAAGTCACTGTGGTGGTGGCTCCTCTGAAAGGATAGAGATCTCAAACTATGGTGGGCAATATTCCAGCCAATGTGGTGAAAGTAAATACCTCATTCTCCCTTACAGACGGCAGGCATCCACCAAGCTCAAAATCAGGCCCTAAGTCAGTTCTCAAATGGGTTATAAATATTGCGCAGTCAGCTGTGATCCACATGATAGTTCCTATAAAATTATTTTGTCAGAAGCCCTGTTAAAGGTGGTTTTAGGACTTTTAGATTTTAGATCTTCTTGGAATTATAGAAATATTACGTTTTCACAATCTACACAAATTCCATTCAATGAGAAAATGATTCCTTAGGATGTTAAGAAAGTGGATGTGTTTACCTTATCCTTAGTTTTAGTGAGGTTTCATACACATATAATTTCTCTGATTTGTTTTGTGAATCATCAAGAGAAAATTTGTTTTGATCTGTTTTGATGCTCCTTAGTTTAAGGTGATTCTGGGTATGCCCAGGTTAACTCTAAAATTCTTGTATTGATTGAGTTCCCAGGACAGTTCTGATTGATGTCAGACTACCTGTATGATTTCTTGAACAGCAATTGAAATCATACCTCCAAGGTCCTTGCAGGAGTGTGCATTTTGCCGGTTATTGGTGTGCCATTTATCAACTTCCTTGTTACCAAGAATTGAGTAATGATTTTTTTGTATGAAAATTACTTTTATTGTTTTATGATAACAAAACCAAGTAACCGGTACAGTACACATTTGCATTACACTTTGTTGGATCATGAATTTAGTCTGTTTCAGGACAATATAACATGACCATATTTCAACCCATTTAATTCCCCACCACCTCCAAGAGTGGCCTGCTCTTCATCAGTATACCCTGTTCTCCCAGGGCTCAACTACAGCTCTGCCCCTTCTGCCTAAGTTCTGGAGGTGGCCAATCTAGGAGCCCCATATCCTGGCTTGTTTATGTAGGCAGCCTCATGATATTAAAACTGGGGGCTCCACGTCTGAGGCACTTCGGGTGTCAGGGCTCTACCCATCTGACATAACTTGGGGGATGTACAGTAAACCCTATGGAGGAATTAGAGATGGATAAGTCTGAGGAGCACTGGAATCACCAAGCGTTTAAGTGGCTTCTAGTCAGTCTTCCTAAGCCAACTCCCCAATGTCAATGGCCCATTTGTCTCTCAGAGTAGTCATGGTATTGGGCGTGTTATTAACAAGGGTCCTTTATAGTTGGGATATACCTTTGCTGCCGATTTCCTCCATCATGAATTCGGGTTCCAGGGTGTTATATTCAGGGAGTGAATGGGACAATTCCCTACTTGTTCCAGGGCATGTCTCAGTTGTAAATATTAAAAGAATTGTGATTGGTGTAGGTAATATTCTGAAATCCCCTAGATTAGAGATGCCTATCTTGTCCCATTTTTTAAACCCTTGCAGGCGCGAGGTCTGCGCAAGCCAGTTTCCCTGCCATAATGGTGTCTCCCTAGTGATTTTCTTGCAACAACCCATCCATTTCAAGGCCCTGTGCCAACACTCAACAGGGATAGCCATGACTGAGGGTACCCGTGGAGGAATGTTTGTGCCATAGAGCCAGGATCATGGGACATATTCCCGGAATCCCAGCACCTCCAGTCTGAAGGCCAGATCTCCTCTGTCACCGAACATCCTGTTATTTATGGAAACCATTTATGCTTCCCAGTAGTAAAATTATATATCCACTGCCCGTGGTCCTCAATCCAATTGTTACTGAACACACTTGATGTGTGCCACCCTTGGAGGGAAGTCCCGCAAAGCATAGCCATTGATATTGTATTGCAGTTTGCTTAACCATCTGGGCAGTATCTTGTGTGGGTAGTTTTGGAAGATATATAGCAGTTTGGGTAGCACGATCATTTTGAATAGCGCAATGCATCCTAGGAGATTGAGTGGGAGTGAACTCCAGCATGACATGTGGTTCCTTACCTTGCTTTGAGGGGTGCTATGTTTAACTTCCAGCAGGTACCTGGATCGTTTAATATCTATATCATCAAATAAATGTACGATTCCTTTAACTGTCGAATGTCAGGGTGTTTGTATCATTCTCTGGTGGGATGAGTGGTCAAGGGGATCAGTTGTGATTAGCCCCAGTACACCCTGAGTCCTAATATACCCGTAGCATGTGTATCAGTCGGGGGACTTCGGTCTCTGTATAAATATGAGGGCATAATTCACGTATAGGGATATGCAATCCTCCGTTCCATCTGCTCACCTCAGACCCCATAGTTGAGCATCAAGTCTGACCCATTCTGCTAGTGGTTTGGCCACAAGGGTAAAGAGGTATGGAGATAGAGGGCAAACTTGTCCGGTACACCTCCGGTTTTGAAACCTTTGGGATAATGTGCCATTGACTTTCACACTACCCTCAGGGTCAGTATATTATAGATAGATGCTCTTTAGGAAGTAGGTTGCAAAATTCCTATGTTACAGGACAGATCAAAGAATGGTCATTCTACCAAGTTGAATGCTTTCTCAAAATCCAGCTGGGCTATTATTGTCAATTTGGATATCTCATGGGCCCTTGCTAGTATATTGTGGAGTCCACTAGGCTGTGTCTTGTTCTCCTCTCTGGGATGAAGACATTGTGGTTGTGGTTGATCAGGGAACTTCCACAACCGATTGCCTTTGCCAATCTCTTGGCATCAACATTGATTAGTGAAATCGGTCTCTATGAGGTGCATTCTGTCAATGATGTGTTTGGCTTAGGAAGCACCACTATTGTGGCGTTTCGTATGTCTGGGAGGGAGGGTTCCAGTCTCAAGGGCCTCATTAAAATTCTCCATTATGTGGGAGAATATTTTAGGGACAAATTCCCCTTAAAATTCTACGGAGTAGCCTTTATGACCAGGTGCTTTACCAGAAGGCATATCCTGTGTGGCCAAGAGGAGTTCCTCTGCTGTAATTGCAAGGTCTAGTGCAGTCCTGTTTTCCAGTGAGAGCCTGGGAACTATTAGGTCACTTACAATAGGACATCTGGATTCCAACGCCATGAGCGGGCGGGAGCTACAGGGAGCTTCGTAGTAGTCTGCAAAGGCATCTGACACCCCTTAGGCGTCATGGACCATGTTGCCAGAGGCCATCATTAAGCCTGGCATTAATCTGTAGGCTGCCTCTCTAGAGACCACCCAGTATATAAGTTTTCCTGGTTTGTCTCTGAATTTATATATACGATGCTGCATCGCCTTCAAAGCTGCCCTCGAACTGTCCGTTAGCTTTTTATTTAGGGCCAGTCGGACAGCCTCCTGATGTTGTCACCCTTCTGTCAGAGAGGAGATTTGTTGAATCTCCAAACAGAAGTTGTTCTAGAGGTTGACAGTCCCTTTCCCTCTTCTTGTGCTTCCCCACTATGTACGATATTATCTATCCCCGTATCACCGCCTTCATGGCTTCCCAGAGAGTGGGGTGGGAGGACCCCGGGGAGGCATTTAGTTTAAAGTAGTCTGTAATCGCCTCTCCAATGCTATCACAGATGTCAGTGTCTTTCAGCCAACCAGCATGAAAGCTCCATTGCATACTCCTTCTCCCTCTCATGCCTCGGAATCTTATTTCAACTGGGGAGCAATCGGAAAACACACTTGGATGGATCATAGCGTCCTTGACCACTTGCAAGTCCGCTGCTGGAACGAATATGTGCTCATGTCTAGAGTAAGAGGTGCGGGGATATGATAAGTGGGTATATTCTCTAGCACCTGGATGAAAGTATCTCCACGCATTGTGTATCCCTAGTGAGTATATCCAGTCACCCAGTGTACTCACTTTCCGCTTGGCTCTTGTGTCCTTAGGGTCGAGGGATGCTTACATTATATTGTTTAAAACACCCCATTTTATCGTGCGCCACTCTGGGGCTGCGGCTTCAGCTTTTGTAGGGTCCGCTAAAATGAACCAAACCCTTCCCTCCACTGTGTCTGTAGTCCTGAGAAAGTGTCCCAGGGGGTCGATCTGAGTATCAGTTACCACCAATAGGAATGTTTTGTGCAACAGCATTGCCACTCCTCTAGATCCCCAAGTAAGCCCCACTTGATAAACTCTGTTATATCCGAAGCTGCCTAAGACATGCAATTGCTGCCCAAGAGATAGGTCTCCTGGAGGAGGAGTTCTGTGGGACGCAGGGCCCTAGCCGAACGCACAACTACCTCTCTATTTATCTTATCATTCAGGCCATTGATTTTCCATGTCAGGACTCTGTAATATGGAACCCCTTGGTCAAGCGTTATGTTGGGTGGTATGAGGAGGCATAACCATGTTATGGTTGTACACCACCAGCACCTTAGTGAACTTAAACTATAACCATCCCCGTTCTTGAACTACCCACCACCCCACATTTCTAAATGTGAAGCATCTTTGGCTCACATAGACAACAACCTTTACAGAACAGGTAAAGTCTGAACTACAGAACAGAAAAGAAGACCAAAGAACAAAATAGTAAAAGAAGACAATGCAACAGGGATTCTGGGGAGAGGCTCTGTTTGCCATCGAGTTTATAGTTTATTCATATGGATGAGCCCACCCTGCTCTCAGGATCTTGGCCACCCTGGCTCCCTTGAAGGTCAGTACTGGTCTTTCAGGGAAGTTGAAGAACTGAGTGATGATTTTGAAAAGAAAAAAGCAAATACATTAGCTAGGCGCATTATCAATGTAAGCTACATTTAGAACCAGGTGCACAAATGCTTTGTACTTGAGTGTATGCATTCATGGTGTCAGAAACAGAATATTTCAGACAGATTTTAGGTGAAAATCTGACAGACAGTATTATTTGACATTCCCAGTAAGTATCCAGCTTCTTCACCATACCATACTGATGAAAGAGAGAGCATTGATGATGGGCATGCATGTATGAATTACAGAGCCCTCAACAGAATTATTGTGAAGAATTCTTACCCCTTGCTTTTGATATTTGTTTTATTAGAACAGAAATGCTAAAGAATTCACTAAGATTAACTTAAAAGGAGCTTACCATCTAGTCAAGGTCTGAGAGGGTGCTAAGAGCAAGACAGCTTTCCAGAATAAATCTGGATTGTTCAAATACCAGGTTACACCTTTTGGGCTCTGCAATACTCCTGCTGCATTTTATTATTTTATTATTGATAAATTATTGACTTTTCTGCAATGGCCTATTAAGGCAATTCAGAGTTTTTGGGACTTTGCCAATTTTTATAGGAGTTTTATTCATCAGTAAATTGTAATCGGAAGGCCCATCGCTAAGTAACTATTGAAAGGAATAGCTTTTGGTTGGCCAACAGAAGCAGGTATTTTGTTTTTTGAAGAAAAAAAAAATCTCTGATGCTGCAATTTTGCACCACCTAATGTACAATGTCCCTTCATTATTGGGACAGATGCATCTTAACATGTGATGATTTGGTTATGGATTTGTTGTTGTCTCAAAGACATCAAAATGCTGGCCAGATTAATCTGATAGGTTGTTTTTCTAAGAAATGTTCACCAGCAGAGCTAAACGATATCATCACTGACAAGGAGCATTTGGCCAGTAACACACCTTTTGAAAAATGGTTATACAGTTTGTTAGGAGCTGCATATTTACAATTCAATAAGTTAAGACAATAGGCTATGAGTTAACTTCATGACTCCAAATTGGCTGGGCATCCTGGAACTGCTAAGACTCTGTAAGCAGAAAAAAGATACATTTGTTGGCCAAGTTTATATGCTGTTAAAAATATGCAAAAAGTATGTACAAACGTTCAACTTATGCCGAAATCAAGAGTTCACATAGTAAACAAGTGGGAATGTTGAGTCTGTTCCCCCTAGATCCTGAAATACGGTGTCAATTGATTTTATCGTAGCGTTACCAAACAGTCAGGAACAATGATGATTTTAGTAACTGTGCATCATTTGGTTAAAATGGGTCATTTTATATATCTCAGTCTGGTCTGTTCACATATAAATAATTACCGCTGTTGTTTTCACAACATGTTGTTCATTTATGATCCAGCGCCAATCAGGGATCGATAATCGATGAAACACAATTACTGGCCCATACTCATACACCCAACACATAAATCCCTGTTGCACTGTTTCAAGTTTACGTTAAATCAGTTGTTCATAAACTACAGGCTCGTCCTAACAACTCAAGATGCATAATTGAACCTGTTCTCACTTCTCTTTCCTCTGGTCGATGACCCATTAGTTGAGAAGTTGATGGTAATAATTAGAAACTAACTATCAATCTATATTACTAAATAAATCACAAACTCGGTATAAGGTTAATAATTTTTATCGCAAATAATGTGAAGGTAAATGCTCATCATGTACAGTTTTACAAGGCAAACAAAGTATAAATCACAGAGAGAGAAAATTTATCAAAGCAAAAAGGCGTCAAACTCATATCACAATGAACAGAATGCAATGAAGGAGTGGATAGATGAAGAGACAAAAAGTTCAGAGACAAAATACATTTGCAAATGATTATGCAAATACAGATTTTAGCTATACTACCCTAAGTATTTTAGTGGAAAATCTACCCCCTGGCCATGAGAATAGATGGGGGTTCCCCGAGAAAGTTCAGGGAACAAAGAGTAGGACAGGAACAGGAAACAGGTAGGCCTCTATCTGCATACAGCAAACCGACGGACAGCGACGATCTCCCCTCTCTAGCTTCTTCAAAGGCACGCTCTCCCAACACCCCCGAGACACCCCAGTTATACTCTAAAAACCTTCATGTCCAACCCACCATCGTAGCAACATTTTCAGAATCTTAGTCTCTCATTGGTCAATTTAGGGGGTGTTCTATCACACCACCATAGTCACGTCCATGTTTTCACAGCATTCTTTGTTTTACATTTCTTGCAATACGTAAGCCACGTCTCATGAATACACGCTTCCTCCAAATAGTAACATGTTTCAAATCTCTACATTTTCATTGTCCGCCTCTGCAGCTTCCGTGGAAGAAGTTTGCACATTTGCACTTGGTCCCACGGCCATCCTTCCGTTACTTGGCAGACACACAATGATTCTTGAAGGTCATCAAAATTGCCTTCTCCATTCTCTCTCAGAGCTCGATTTTCAGCTTTTATCAGTTTTCTTTTTAACCCTCAACTCGTCATGCAACGATGTAGGCCCATGCAAGCATCACTACGATGAATAAAACACAGACATTATTAATTTCATGAAATATAATTCTCACTGCTTTACCGCCCACCATTTGCACTATCCCACGTTATTTGTCTAACAAAGCAATAACGTGGAGAAAGCAGCATTATTATTATTTTTATTTTCAAGCAGAACGCGAACGCGGCCTAGTCTTTCATGCATTAGTCCACGTATTAGTGCACGCATGCGCATAAACATTTCCCTGTGTTTTCATGTTTTTGCATGTTAATTTCACCGCACACTGTTAGTAACTGTTACCGAGGAGTTAATCCGAGCAGGTTTTATGTTCTCAAAACCCTGCTCCATCAATTCCCCCCTTTGATGGCATTTTTGAGCCATCACAAAAATCACCATCATACTAATTACTACCTTTATTTTCTTCTAAAGGTCTGTACTTCTTTCCCGTTTTGCCATTTTCTCGTCTAAATCTTTCATCATTTCATAGTAATTTCCTTTCATATCCTCTAGTTCTATTTCTTCTCTCCTTCTTTTCCTAGCTCTACGTTTATTGTCTGCTTCTGTCATCTCCTTCTTTCCATATCTACACTTACGACATTTATATGCCATTATTATAAACAAAATCACTAAAGCTATTGAAATAATTGGTATTAATATTTGTCCTAATAAACTACTCCCGAATATGGAAAACCATCTACCTAGAGAGGAAAAACTCTTACCAAGTTTCTCCCAAACACCGTCAACCTCCAGTTGAGTCAAATCTTCATGTAATTTCGTAATATTCTTTATATATCCCTCAAGACTTCTACTTTTATCAGGGATATAAGCACAGCAGTGTTGTATTTTCAACATGCCACAGACTCTGCCCTCTTTTGCCAATAAAATATCCAGGGCAAGTCGATTTTGTAAAACCATTGATCTAATTGCAACCATTTCAGTATCAATCATCAAAAACCCACCAGCACTGTCTGTTGATAAACGATCAACCACTGTGGCCAATTTCCGAATTTTATGCGAATTTAGAACGACTCCAACTGAGGGTATCAGTGCACCAAAAATATCACCAATTATTTCTGAAAAACTTGCTCTCTTTTTGCGTTAGTCCATGCTTTATTTAATTGATTTTATTATTTCTATCTACGTTATATACTTTAGGAAATACGATCCCAAAGTAACAACTACCCTACCAGTGTGCTGGCAACCTATAGTAAGCATTTTTACCACAGACATAATATACTCCTGGAAATACAGGATCAGTTCCACCTTTCAATCCCCATCCACTAGTTATCAGAAAAGTGTGTTCGCTTTCAGTAGTACCAATGAAATAATTATTATAGTCAGTTTTTAGTCTGAGTAAATAAAGTTTCCCTCTATGATACCAATCCAGAGACATTGCAGCGTAAGTCTCGCCTTTCTTATAATTTCCCTCTCTAAAAGCCCATGGTGGTACATGTGACTTCTGTTCAGCAGCTTTTCTTTGAAAATCCTGTCTTCGATCTTCTACCATGTTAATGAATTCTTTTTCTTCAGCCCGCAAACTACATGTTAGATTATTTCTGTGTGCATATACTATATCTATTGTCTGTGTAATATGGAAAAATTCTCCCATGTATCCCGCATTTCTATTACTATACATCTTATTCATTTCTTTCCTAATCGGAATTTCTGAAAACACTAAATCCATGTTTGAATAATAATACTGTAACTTCTCCGTCACGTAGAAGAGACTAGTTAGTACACTACATGATACGCCATATGTTAAAGGAAGGTGATGATAAGTCACCCCTTCTGAGACAGACGAAGGTAATTGCATGCATACATATGCATCTCTCACATCCATTGTGTCAACATATTCGTAAAGCAATTTTGTAAAGACATTTAACGAGAAATCACTAATTGATTTATCATGATGATAAATGCTATTATCAGCCCGGTCATTGTTAGTTTTAGGAGTTTCTTTAGTAACAGGGTCCATTCTTTCACTTATCACATTATTAGTATTATTCTTGTTATTAGTTACCATTAGAACAGGTACAAAGACAGTTAATATTAACCATATTAATATTAATAGCAAAACACTAGATAAGCAAGCTTTAATACATCTACGTTTAAAACTAGGTTCTTGATGTCCAGTCACTATATCTTCTGCCATTTTGTATACTATAAAAAAAAAAAATCTAAGAAAAAACCTAAGAAAATCCTAACAACTTTCTAAACATTTTGACAAACATGTCCAAAAACCACCGGAAAATAGTGTATCCTACACTTCAAGAAGAAAGCTTCTGCTTTACCCCTCTCTTTTTCTTTTTTTTTTTAAGAGTCTTCTTCAAATTATCTGGAACTTTCCAAATATTTTCACTGAATTTTGTTGCACCTTAATTTTTCACTGTTCTCTTTTAAGGCGGTCTCAATTTGCTTTCGTCAATTTGCTCAGTACCAGTACCAAATTCTCTTTCTATTTGATCTGTGCTCTCAATTTCCTCCAATATTACATATGTCCATTCAGGAGCTGTATATTTCTTGCTTGGGACTCTTATTCTCTTCGTTCTTTGTACTAATTCTTCTTCTGATTCTTCTTGTTCAGTTTGACTTGATACTTCATTTATTTGTTCTGGTTTTCTCCTTTCAAGAGTGTATTTCAGTATTTTTACTACACTTGGCCAATTGTCACCTTTTTTCGCTCTCTTAGCTTGAACCACTTCTTCACCTTTTCTTTCTGGTTCACAGGTTCTTTTATTTAGTCCTTTTCTTTGTTGAACTTGCTCTTGATTTTCTGTAACTTCCTTTTCTACTTGCTCAACAGCAGTCTTACAAGACCCAGTAGCTGATGCCCACTCTACTTGACTTGTGCTTGGTTGCTCACCATCATCAAGCTTGTCAGAATCTGTCACCCTAGATTCTTTAGCTTCACAACCTCCAGCTTCTGGTTTCTTATCTTTTTCCACCAGTTGCTGCTCACCTTCTTTTTCAAGTGGACTTGGGACTCTTCTGGTATGACTTGCGTGGATCCAGTTTCGCAAGCCACCACACTTCACTGCTGTTGTTGTCACCAAAATAATCTGATACTGTCCATGCCACCTGGGTTCTAAATACGACTTCCTCACATGTTTCTTGACAAGAACCCACTCTCCTGGACTCAGATGATGTGCTTGATCCGGCTGTGTTGTGGTTGCAATTTCTCCAACCTGATGAGACACAGAACGCACCAGGTCAGCCACTCCTTTGCAATAATCAAGCACTAGATCATCAGAAATATTCATCAGTTTGTTTGCTGGTACAATCGCTTGTCTCATTGCTCTTCCCATTAGCACTTCATGAGGACTCAATCCAGTCTTTTTATCTGGGAAACTTCTAAGACTCATCAATACCAGGGGTACCAAGGCCACTTCAGTGTTGTGGATGCACATACTTTTCCCAGTCTAGATTTTATAGTGCCATTGATTTGTTCGACCACTCCAGATGCTTCTGGTAGATAGGCACAATGCAGCTTCTGCTCAATCTGTAGTGCTGCACAGATCATCCGAATTATCTCATTATTAAAATGAGATCCCCTATCTGTCTCTAAAGTGACTGAAAATCCGAACCTTGGAATTAGTTCTCTTAGAAGCAACTTCGCAACAGTCAAGCTATCATTCCTTCTTGTTGGATAAGCTTCTAACCAACGAGAAAGCAAACAAACAACAACTAACACATATTTTAGTCCGTTACATGGGGGAAGCTCGATGAATTCGAGCTGGAGCCTGGTAAATAGTCCTGCTGCTTTTCCAATTCGTCCCCAACTCACAACTGTCTTTCTGCCTGGATTTTGCTGCTGACATATAACACACCTTTGGCATAGACTCTCTGCAATGACCCTGAATTTTGGGTTGTACCATGACTGCTTGAAGAGCCTAATCATTGCATCTCTTCCAACATGTGCAATTCCATGGTATACCCTTGCCATTTGGGATAGTAAAGAATCTGGCATAACTGGTCTTTCATCTATATACACCCAAACTTCATCTTCTGCTCTCTTCTTGCAGCCTGATTTTTTCCAAATTTCCTTTTCATCATCACTTGCCTCTTCTTGTAACTATCTAATCTCATCCCAAGTTTCCCAGGAGGAAAACATCAGGTGGCAATTAGTATTTTTCTTCTCCACCCCTCTGTTTATCGCAATTGAATTTTGTGCACAGAAACGCGCTACTTGATCAGTGTATCTGTTGCCGCTCATCACATAATCATTTCCTGACATGTGCAGAACATTTGACCACCGCAATTTTCTTGGGCAATTGCAAAGCATCCAATAAATCTTTCAAATTTTTGCTATTTCTGATCGGAGAACCTGAAGAAGTCAGAAATCCCCTTTGCATCCATAACTGGCCGAAATCGTGAACCACACCAAAACCATATTGACTGTCAGTAAATATGGTTACTTTCAAATTTTTACCAATTTTGCATGCTCTAATCAGAGCTATGAGCTCAGCAATTTGTGCAGAATTGACCCCTTTTAGACAGGATGCTTCCAGAACCACAGCCACTGTACATACTGTGTAAGCAGAACTCAATACGCCTTTTTCATTTCTCAGACAAGATCCATCAACAAACATTACACTATCTGATTCCTCTAGCGGAGTATCCTTAATGTCTGGCCTTGGTTTCGTGCACAAATCTGTCACATCCAAACAATCGTGATCTGCTTCATCTCTTACTTCCTCACAAAATGGACTAGGCAACAATGTTGCCGGATTTATTGTCGTACATCTCACCACAGTCACATTTTCAGCACCTAATTTTACTCTTTCATACCTAGTCAGCCGACTATAGGTCATGTGCTGTGTACGTGTTCTTGTCAAAAGAATCTCAACTGAGTGTGGCACATATACTTTAACTGAATGTCCCATCACAATCGCTTCACTTTGTTCCAAGCTCACACAAGTAGCAGCTACTGCTTTCAAACAACCTGGTAACGCTGCAGCCACTGAATCCAAAGTAGCAGAAAAATATGCCACTGGACGTCGTGCCATTCCATGTCTCTGAATTAAAACTGAAAGTGCACACCCATCTCCCTCACAACAGTACAACGCAAAATCCTTTGTATAATCTGGCATTCCCAATGCAGGTGTTCGACAAAGACTGTCTCGTAACTCAATAAAAGCTTTCATGCTTTCATCATCCAATTCAATCGGATCAGTCACATTTTTGTGTGTTAACCTCTGTAGAGGCTTTGCAATTAGTGAAAAGCCACTGATCCACTGTCTGCAGTATCCAACCATTCCCAAGAACATTCGTACTTCCTTCTGAGTTTTAGGAGGGCTCATTTGTTGAATCACACTGATACGTTCTGGTGTCACCTTCCTGACTACTTTCTCTATTTTGTGTCCCAAATATTGGACCTCCTGTTTACAAAACTGTAATTTTGCTGGTGACACTTTGTGTCCACCTTCTGCCAGATGATCCAGTAAGGCAATTGAATCTGTCACACATGCCTCTCGTGTTTTTGATGCCTCCAGTAGGTCATCAATATACTGAACCAAAACCGATTTTTCTGGCATAATCAAAGTCTCCAATTTTTTTTTCAAAATCTGATTAAAAATCGATGGACTCTCTGTGTACCCTTGGGGAACTCGGCACCATGCCAAAACATGGTCTCCGAACCGGAACGCAAACAAATACTGGCTATCCGGATGTAAAGGAATTGAGAAAAATGCTTGACACAGATCAATTACTGTATACCATTCTGCATCACAGGGAATTTGATATAGAATCACTGCTGGATTTGGCACTATTGGACAACAGGGTACCACAATCTTATTTATTTTTCGTAAATCTTGTACTATCCAATATTTTCCGCTTGGCTTCTTAATTCCCATAATAGGCGAATTACAAGGACTACTTAGTATTTCTCTTAAAATACCTTGCTCAATCATTTGGTCAATCACAGGAATGACTCTTGCTGTTATTTCGGGACTCATTTTGTATTGAGGTGTGTTTGGAAATGTTGCACCCGGTTTCACCGCAACCTGAATAGGATCCACACCTTTCATCAGACCAATCTCTTTTCCTGAGAAGTCCAATACATCAGATCTTACTGTATTTCTCAACTCTGCAGGCAAATCTTCTTTAGTAAGAAGTGAAAACAATTCATCCACTTCTGTCCCTTGCTTCGCTAACATCATTTTAAAAGCAACATCCTCATCTGGTGTTTGGAAGCAATACCATTTGGTGTACAATAAATAGTGCAATTCATCTTGCACAGTAAATCTCTCCCTAAAAGGTTTACCGGACTCGTATCACATACCACGAACCGATGCATGTATCTGAAACTTCCAATATGAACTTCTATTGGCTTTGTTATCGGGGTTTTGATATGCTTATTGGAGACTCCTACGACTTGGATAGTTTCTCCCGAGAGGGGTAGGTTTGGAATTTCTGCTGCTCTCACAGTAGAACGGGTAGCACCAGTATCCACTAGGAATGTAATATCATTACCTTCCACTCTTCCATCAACAAATGGACCTGACTGATCTACCTCTAGAGTTGCGCCAAGCACGCACGCTTCCTCCCCCCTCAGGCACCGTCATTGAGATGAGTCTGAATCACTCTCATTGCACTGCAACAAGTATTGCGAAACCATGTGCACATTTTGATTCTTACCAATTTGTTCACCTGCGTGAAACCCAGTGTTTGCACTGTATCTCTGCACTTGAGCATTCATATTATTTGGCATAGGAGCTTGTGGTACCTGTAACTGTGGAGTAACTATCTGCTGCTGCTGCTGCTGTTTTTGATTCACAACCACCTCATTCTGCATCTGTGAATTTAAATTTTGATTTATCCCATTATTTTTCTGAGCAGATCTACATTCGTTCTTCCAATGCCCAAATTTTCCGCACGCATGACAAGGATATTTCCTTTTCATTTCATCTTTATTCATTTTACCTCTACCTCTACCACCACTCGCTATTTAACCATTCTGATTCTGACCTTTCATCTGAAAATCTGTTTGAGTACCACTGTTTCCTTCTTGCTGTCCTGCCACTTTCACTTGTGCCCACATCATTTTCTCTTTTAGCTTCTTATGCCTCTATTCAATATCATCACTACAATACTTTGCATACCTCAGTATCTTATCAACCGTTTTACTCTGCCAGCAAATCAAATGTTGCTGAATCATGTTACTAATTTCTGGTTTTAATCAAAATACAAAACGATACACAAAATGTCCCATATCTTTATCTCCAATATTCTCAAACCCACTGTACAGTTTGAACACCTGTAACAACGTTTCATAATAAGCATGTATCGACTCCTTTGGTGCTTGGGTTGTTCGGTCAATTTTAACCCAATCTGTTTCTTTCGGAGAAACTTTTCCCTTCAGGTAAGTAATTACCTGATGGTATTTCTTCATCACCTCATCTGAAGGTGCACCTGTTTTCGCATCTCTAGGATATTTTTCTTTAGGCCAATCAACAGCAATCTTACACTCTGTCCATAAATCTGCTGGAACAACAATCTCAAATAAACCATCCAAATCCTTCAACAAGACCTTTGAAACCTTCACAAACCTCTCTACTTGTTTGTACCATTCAACTGGCTTTTCCCTAAACCTAGGGAAGTCATTAGTAAAAGACAATATATCCTGTCTCGTCCAAGGAACGTGAACATATCCACCACCCAGAACTTCTCTCATTGGACACACCTTCAGCCTGTTCTGACTCTCTTAGTGGAAATAAAGACCCATTTTTATTGGCAATCATTTCTTCTTTCTTTTTCGCCCATTACCTTTCCACCGCTCTACATCTCCCCATTTCTTCAAGATACTCATTAATTCTTTTATTTGCAATCTTTTACCAGACGCATTTAAGCTCTCCAAATCCTTTCAGTAAAATCCAGTCTATATGTTTTCTGTAACACTCTTGATTTCTCTATGTCCACTCCATATTCACAAGCAGCTTCTGTTAACTTTTCATGAAGATTTCTCGCTTTCCAAGTAATATTTTTGCACAGAAATAACAACTCCTCATCTCGATAATTACTCAATCTGTCTGGGCTTATTGAACCAATAATCATTTCTTCCAAATCCACTCTCAGTTTACTCACATCTATACTCTGTGGTTGAGGTTGTCGCTTTTCCTTTCCCCTTATCCAGTCATCCAGTTCATCTTGTGAAGGTCCCATTGAACTCCCTGATACCGGAGTGACATACTGCACTATTCTCCTCGGATCCATTTGCGCACTTCTCTTAGGGGTTTCAGTTAACATTTCACAAACTGGCAGATGAATTAATGAAGTACTTGTTTCAGTTTGTTCAACCTGATCAACTATTGTTACCACTTTATTCCTGTCTCTATTCATTGGAACTGTCAACGCATGTGCTCTTGATATATTCTGTTTTTCGCCATACAACGGAACTATAGGTCCAATTGTTACTGGCACTGTTAATGCTTCCGCATTCAGATTCAACTGATTAATTTTCTGAGTCAACTCCTCTCTTGTCCTATTCAGCATGTCCATTTCACTCTCTTGTACTGCTCTGGTAACTACCGGGACTTGTGGAACCTGCGGAATTAGTGGGGTTCCCATTAATGGTGCATTTGGGACTGTTTCACTTGAGTTCTCTTGATAAGGTGGAGGTCTTTTAGTCAAAATGTCATGTAACAATTCATCATCAGAATCACTTGGGTCAAATTCTATCCTTGATGTCTCTACATTTTTCTTCTTCTCTTTACATTTGCCTCCAGTTGCTTCTTCAGCAACTAAAACTGTGTACACACCATCCGCTATCACAGCTCTCCTCCATCTTTTCATTTTATCATCCCGTTTTTCGAAAGGATACCTAGACATTATACTCCTATATCTCCTTCAGCCCCTACACTTCTCTCGATCATACGCTTCTTGTTCCCATTCCTTAAGCGCTTCATACTGTGTAGGTCTGGGATTTGGTTCTAAAGAGTTCATTCTTCCTCTCAAATTCTGTAGGATCCTTACATTAAATGTACCATGCTTCGGAAAAGCTAATACACCCTTATCTTCCGTGTATTTCACCCAATTTTCTAACTAAGTACACGTATGGTAACCACGTTCCAACATCATAAAAGAAGCAGCTGTTCTCCGAGGTGGAATAGGAATTCCCTCTCTTGTAACTATTGGTTTGTCCTTTTTAAAGAAACTATCTTATTAACCAGCTTCATTTTTCCCAATCCTTCTTGCTAAAATACAATTCAATAAACAAACAACAAACTCTTCGTACTTCTGTTTATTCTATTTGCTAACGACCGTCCAATGCCAGCGCGACTCACACCAACCAATCAGAACACTCCTACGTAATCAGTACCTTGACCAATACCTGCTCAGCTCACAGTAATCAACCAATCACAGCACTTCAAACGCCAACTGTCTGACCAATACCAGCACAGCTTTTTGTGACGTCAGTATTACTCCTACTACTGACCTTCCCTTTACAAAATAATACGGCGATATTTTTCTATACTTTTCTCAATAAACCTTGTTAGAAAACAAACATAAAACAATGCTACTTTGTCTGTTCCACTAAATAAAGAGATAGTCTCCACTTCAAAAAGAAAGATTCTTTCACTCCAAGTAAAATAACGACCAGCGATATTCTACACCCAAACAAGCTACGGGAGGACTTGGTACTCCTCTAGGGATACTAGCCAAAGTTTTGGAAGAGGACTTTCATATGGAAAGAGGTCTTGGTACTCCTTTGGCGATGTAAGGCAAGAGTTTCGGAAGTGGACCCTTCGCTATTTCAAACAAAATCTACTCTCAAACGAATAGTCCCTAATATAACACTAACAGCCTCTCGCCGTTAAGTATTATGACAACAGACAAAGTACTTCTAAAGTGTGATACCTTCTCCACACTATTCTTCTGCCTCTTCAGGCTAAAACATTATCATCCCGGGATCTTAGGTAACTCCGTACCCGTACTTCTAGACAACATAGAACAAAAACACTAACATTTCATGTTAAGAAAACAAATAATCGATAATTATTACCAAATTAATCAATAATAAACCATCCTCTGCTACCAAAAACTGATCCAGCGCCAATCAGGGATCGATAATCGATAAAACACAATTACTGGCCCATACTCATACACCCAACACATAATTCCCTGTTGCACTGTTTCAAGTTTACGTTAAATCAGTTGTTCATAAACTACAGGCTCGTCCTAACAACTCAAGATGCATAATTGAACCTGTAATCACTTCTCTTCCCTCTGGTCGATGAACCATTAGTTGAGAAGTTGATGGTAATAATTAGAAACTAACTATCAATCTATATTACTAAATAAATCACAAACTCGGTATAAGGTTAATAATTTTTATGGCAAATAATGTGAAGGTAAATGCTCATCATGTACAGTTTTACAAGGCAAACAAAGTATAAATCGCAGAGAGAGAACATTTATCAAAGCAAAAAAGGTGTCAAACTCATATCACAATGAACAGAATGCAATGAAGGAGTGGATAGATGAAGAGACAAAAAGTTCAGAGACAAAATACATTTGCAAATGATTATGCAAATACAGATTTTAGCTATACTAACCTAAGTATTTTAGTGGAAAATCTACCCCCTGGCCATGAGAATAGATGGGGGTTCCCCAAGAAAGTTCAGGGAGCAAAGAGTAGGACAGGAACAGAAAACAGGTAGGCCTCTATCTGTATACAGCAAACCGACGGACAGCGACGATCTCCCCTCTCTAGCTTCTTCAAAGGCACGCTCCACCAACACCCCCCAGACACCCCAGTTATACTCTAAAAACCTTCATGTCCAACCCACCATTGTAGCAACATTTTCAGAATCTTAGTCTCTCATTGGTCAATTTAGGGGGTGTCCTATCACACCACCATAGTCACGTCCATGTTTTCACAGCATTCTTTGTTTTACATTTCTAGCAATACGTAAGCCACGTCTCATGAATACACGCTTCCTCCAACTAGTAACATGTTTAAAATCTCTACATTTTCGTTGTCCGCCTCTGTAGATTCCACGGAAGAAGTTTGCACATTTGCACTTGGTCCCATGGCCATCCTTCCGATACTTGGCAGACACACAATGATTCTTGAAGGTCATCAACATTGCCTTCTCCATTCTCTCTCAGAGCTCGATTTTCGGCTTTTATTAGTTCTCTTTTTAACCCTCAACTCGTCATGCAACGATGTAGGCCCATGCAAGCATCACTACGATGAATAAAACACAGACATTATTAATTTCATGAAATATAATTCTCACTGTTTTACCGCCCATCATTTGCACTATCCCACGTTATTTGTCTAACAAAGCATTAACGTGCAGAAAGCAGCATTATTATTATTTTTATTTTCAAGCAGAACGCGAATGCGGCCTAGTCTTTCATGCATTAGTCCACGTATTAGTGCACGCATGCGCATAAACATTTCCCTGTGTTTTCGTGTTTTTGTATGTTAATTTTACCGCACACTGTTAGTAAATTTTACAGAGGAGTTAATCCGAGCAGGTTTTATTTTCTCAAAACCCTGCTCCATCATTTACATGGTGTCCCACAAGTGCTAATTACTGACAACAGATCCCAGTTCAATTCAAACTTAAAGTCTGTCTTGTGTAAATAGATATGGAGGTTCGTCTGTCCACCAATTATAATTCTCAGGTAGATGGACGTATTACATAGTGTTTAAGATATCAAGCTTTGGCACAAGTGTATGCTTGGAGCAGAACCTTATGGTTGGGAGAGTTAGCATAGAATAACATACAGCATTCATTTATTGGATGTCACCTTACATTTGTATGCATGTTCACATCAGTCTTTGTACACCTCGGCTCTCTCTCTCTGCAAGAACATTTCTCTGAGTTAATTGCTATCAAGAAGTCTGCACCATAGGTGTTGAAAAAGGTTTAACATGCTTATAAGTTTTAGGCTGTCCACAGAAGATGTCCTGCACTTCACTATGTTGTAGGTGAAAAAGTGTGGCTGATTACAAAGAGTTTGCACTGGAAAATGTTTTCTAAACTGAGCCAAAATTTGGGGAGGTATCTGTATGAGAACAGATTGTGAATCCAGTTACCTTAATATTGAAACTGCGTCCATCTATGGAAAAACACCCAAAGTGTCATATATCCATCCATGTTAAAGGCTTGCCCTGAAAAAAAACATTGAGCTTCATGTCCTATGCCAGTTAAAATGAATTCAGAGAATGAGTATGAATGCAAGAATTGGACAAGGGAAATTACAATATTTGGTGAAGTGCAAGGGTTTTGGTCATGATGAGCAATCATGGGAAGCAGCCACCAGTCTTCATTCTCCACAATTTTTGCAAGACTTTTATGCAAGGTATCATGGTAAAGTGGAGGCTCCACCTTTGTGACAGTGGCCTTTGGGGAGTGGCACAGTCAGGAAGTGGGTCTGGAGGTGTCACTAGCATTTAAATTTGCTACAAGGAAGCAATACCTTAACACCATCCATGTTGAGTGCCTTTAAGCAAAGGTAAGGCTGGTGGTCATTATAGAGTGCTGATGCTCACTGGACTCCGGCTGTACTTGCATGGAGAATGTGCTGCTCATCAGGGGAAACAGCCATTACAACGAAATGTTTTTAACACATGCTATTACAACGCATGCCTTCACAACGCAAGTGCCATCACAACGCAATGCCATTAGAATGCATGTCATTACAACGCATATGCCTTTACCATGGATGCCTTTACAACGAATTTCGTTGTAAAGTATGAATAGTAAAGGCATATATGTTTTACATTTAAGTATATATGGTTTAGGGTGGGTTTGGGATTTTGTGTGGGAAGGGAAATTTTAGGGTTTAGGGTGGGTTTGGGTTTTTAGTGGGTAGGCCAATTTTAGGGTTTAGGATGGGTTTGGGTTTTTGAGTGGGAAGGGTAATTTTAGGGTTTAGGGTGTGTCTGGGATTTTGGGTGGGTAGGGTAATTTTAGAGTTTAGGGTGGGTTTGGGTTTTTGGATGGGAAGGGTAATTTTAGGGTTTAGAATGGGTTTGGGTTTTTGGGTGGGTAGGCCAAATTTAGGGTTTAAGAGGGTCAGGAGTTAAAAAATATATCTTTAAAAAAAATGATATATGTATACACACACACACAAATGTGTTTGTATAAAAACATATATATACAAACTCATACACACATACACACACACACACACACACATATATATATATATATAAATCAATGACAACAGTCTCAATTTGCACCTTACTGCCAACATAGATGTGACAATTGCCAATTTCCTAGACATTACGGTTCAAGTGGTACAAGGTAGAGTAGAGACTTGCCTATACAGGAAGCCCACTTCGGGCAATACAGTGTTACATGCGGGTAGCTTTCACCCACAGCACACGATATCCAGCATTCCGTATGGGGAGTTTCTCCGAATCCATAGGGCATGTAGTACACCAGAAGACCGGACATATCATCAAACAGAGGCCAAAAAAAGACTTGAAGTAAGGGGTTACCAATCCAAGAAATTGGATGTGGCCATGAGGAAGGCAAATGTCAAGGATCGAGTAGCCCTACTTGATCCTAACAGGCATGCGGATGCAGAAATAGCAGATCCAACTGAAATTCCATCCAATGATAATATCGAATTGAGACTGATCACAGGCTATAGCAGACAGGCCAAATGCATAAAAACCATCATTAGAAAGCAATGGCATATTGTCCTTACTGACCCAACACTGAAAAGAGTTCTCCCGAAAACTCCTACTGTTACCTTTAGAAGAGCTTATTCAATGCGCAACGATCTAGTGAGGAATAGCCCTGAAACTAACAAGATAGACAATTGGCTGTCCCCAAGAAAGGGATTCTTCAAGTGCAGTTCATGCCGGGCCTGTAAGTTCGGCATCAATACTGCCACATATTTGACACCCTTTTCAGACAGACCTATCGCACTCAGAGAACATTACACTTGTTGAACCGACTACACAGTTTATGTGTTAAAGTGTAGTTGTAACTTATGCTACGTGGGGAGCACTAAACTGCAAGTGTATGTTCGCATTTTACAACATTTACGTGCGATAGTGAACTCCGACCCGGCCAACCCGGTCGCCAGGCATTTTAAAGCAATTCACAATAACAACTTGAATTGTTTACAATATTTTGTTATTGATGCAGTGGCACACAACAAACGGGGAGGCAACAGGGAGAAAAAGTTGCGCCAGCTCGAATCGAAATATATAGTCGAGCTGGACACAAAGACCCCCATGGGCCTGAATATCAGAGAAGATTTACACAACTTTCTGTGAGAGGAGAAAAATCTATTTGTCAACTATGGTGATTACCTGGGAGGTACTGCATGTGATATTAGAAGAAGAGGCTGTGACTTAGTAATATTCCCATACCAACTAGGGTTTTAAGTACAATATCAGGCTCTTAATATTCAAGAATGTATAGGATACCAACATATTACCTGAAATTTTAGTGGTGTAGGGGGCTCCCTGGTCACTATCCCATTTTGTGGACGCACAGTATTTACAGCGGTCCTAGGGTGAACCGATGAGATTATCTATATGGTATTTGTACTTAAAAGACACACATATGATCATCGGCCCACTAGGAGGGTTTGAGTATTTATGTTACAATATAGAACTGTGAGCTGCCGCCATATGATCTCATTTTTTTTTATTTTCTTCTTATATTTATATTTGCACATTTTGCACAAGAACAAAATCACACGTATATGCACTTTACACGCTTCAGAACTCAGGTTGGCACTGGCACTTTACTTACAGAGCAGCTACAGTTGTTGTACTACGATATATGTTGCCCATTTAGCGTATTTGCACATTGTAGAAGCCTCTTTTGCACAATCAGCGTATTTGCACATTTCAAAAGCCTTTTTCCCATTGCATTTTGCACATGAACTTTGCAAAATATATATATATATTTTCAATTATCGTTAATGCCAAAATGTGTATGTAATTTAAGAATTGAAGTTTGCACTAGGCACTTTCATGTATATAATCATGCACGAGAATTAGTTAACGATTTGGAAACAATAGCGTAATATGGAAGACCATGTGAATAATGCAATATGAATCAAGGAAGGCAAAAAAGAATGAAATGGATGTTTAATGATACCATGCTACTTGTGCGCATAGTTTATGTATTTATAATAGATACAATTGGGGCATGACTTTATACATTGTGGGTTAAGATGTTGCTCTGTATTATGATACATGGATGCAGGAATGCATAGTATTTTGTTTATGTCTATCAGTGCCGACTGCGTCATAGCAAGCACCACTTTCCCTTTAAATTCCCGTTTCTGATACCTGTTTGTCATGTGATCAAAGACACCGTCTTGTGTCCGAAACGCGTCAGAGACAGCATTGTTCGAATCTATCAAATAAATATGAATCTGGCACCAGCTACATACTGAGTCCGTGTCCCTGCTTGTGCATGAATGCACTTGGGAGCCTTTTGTCTGATATATATATATATGTGTATATATATATATATATTATCTACTGGCGGTCGCCAGTAGATAGTTATAGTTACAACCTATTATCCATAGGAAATCCGCGACATTCTATTTGAAATAACTCTCTTGCCGGTTGACGTATCTTCGCGAAATTTTCAAACTTTGTGGCCCGCTCCGGTCCGCTCCTACCCTGAAAGTCTCGGGGGGATTCGTCAAGCGGGGGCCGAGAAAAAAGGGGGTCCCAAAACGTGTTTTCCCCATGCACTTTTCCATAGGAAACTTTAGACACGGCTACAGCCCGAACTGCTGAACGGAATTACACCAAATTTGGCAAAGAGGTAGTTCTTGGTTCAGAAAGAACCCTTTTTGTTAAATGGTGTAAATCCGTTCAGTAGTTGCTGAGAAAATGAAAAGTAAAAAGTTAGTGATATCTATGGCCGAGTAGGGTCCGCGTACCCTCAGCGCACCCTGCGCGCACCGTCCCGATCACGAGCTGCATGTTAATTGGCTGTCAGCTGGCTGTCAACATTCCGATTCAGGAAATGTTGGCAGCCATTTTATCCCTCGGTAGAACCGAGGGACAGAAACAAGTGCGCAAAGCGCACAAAGGGGGCAGGGTAGAAACACCCTGACCCCTAGGTTTGCTCAGGGGTCCCACAAGGACCCCCTGGGCAAAAAAAAAGAATTTTTTAAAAAAATCGGCAGGATGCGCTCAGGGTGCGCGAATCCTGCCGAAAAAATCGAAGCGCGGTCTCCCGCGCTTCGATGTTAATTGGCCCCGGGTGGCCCAAGTCCTGGGGGCATGGTGGGGGGATAATTTAATGGGTGGGGGCCTCAAAGGGCCCCCAAGCCCCAGGTACCGCCACCCCCAGGGCTTCTTTTTTATTTAAAAAAACCTGTGTGGGGGGCTCCAGCCCCCACACGCCCGGGACCGCCACCTCCCGGGGCACTAACAAATAAAATGGGGGTCCGTTTTGGACCCCCGAAGCCCGGGGACCACCACCTCCCGGGGCTGTGCTGATGTAGGGAGGGGGCCGCGCGGCCCCCTCCTGGAGCCCTTGATGGCCCTGGGGACCGCCACCCCCAGGGCCGGCTCCTGCAGTGTCCCGGGGTGCCTACCCCGGGACACTGTAGTTGCTATGGCAGGACGGGAGCCTCGCGGCTCCCGTCCTGCCATAGCAAACTGCTTTGGATATTGGAAGAGAGAGCAGGGAAACCTGCTCTCTCTTCCAATATCTAAAGCAAATTGCTTTTCCACACGGGGAGCTGCATGTCAGCAGCTCCCCATGTGGAAAGCAATGCCGGCTCTCGAAGAACGCGGGGAGCCGGCGGGACCGTGGGGGCATTGGGGCTCCCCTCACGGTCTCCATCATTATGTATAAACCCGGGGGATGGGGTCCCCGGGGAGAATACAAATTAGTGATAGGAGCTATCAAAAATTTTACGGGAAAATAAGGAGTCGCGCACCCAGCGCGCCGCTCAGCGCGGCCCCTAGTGTGAACGCGTTGGGTGCGCGACTCCCAGCGCGGCCCCCTGGTGTAAACGCGTTGGGTGCGCTCAGGGTGCGTGAATCCTGCCGAAAAAAAAAATCGAGCGCGGTCTCCCGCGCTCGATGTTAGTGGCCCCCGGGTGGCCCAAGTCCCGGGGGCATGGTGGGGGATAATTTAATGGGTGGGGGGCCTCAAGGGCCCCCATGCCCCGGGGACCGCCACCCCCCAGGGCTTCTTTTTTATTTAAAAAAACCTGTGTGGGGGGCTTCAGCCCCCACACGCCCGGGGACCACCACCTCCCCGGGGCTGTGCAATTTAAGGGAGGGGGCCGCGCGGCCCCCTCCTGGAGCCCTTGATGGCCCTGGGGACTGCCACCCCCAGGGCCGGCTCCTGCAGTGTCCCGGGGTGCCTACACCGGGACACTGTAGTTTGCTATGGCAGGACGGGAGCCTCGTGGCTCCCGTCCTGCCATAGCAAACTGCTGGATATTGGAAGAGAGTCTCTTCCAATATCTAAAGCAAATTGCTTTTCCACACAGGGAGCTGCATGTCAGCAGCTCCCCATGTGGAAAGCAATGCCGGCTCTCGAAGGACGCGGGGAGCCGGCGGGACCATGGGGGCATTGGGGCTCCCCTCACGGTCTCCATCATTATGTATAAACCCCGGGGGATGGGGTCCCCGGGGAGAATACAAATTAGTGATAGGAGCTATCAAAATTTTTACGGGAAAATAAGGAGTCGCGCACCCAGCGCGCCGCTCAGCGCGGCCCCTAGTGTGAACGCGTTGGGTGCGCGACTCCCAGCGCGGCCCCTGGTGTAAACGCGTTGGGTGCGCGACTCCAAGGTGAACGCGTTGGGTGCGCGAATCCCCCAAATATTTTTTGAAAAACAGTAAATATACATGAAGTATATATGTTTATATCTTGGGTGGCTCTAAAAAGAGCCCTTGTGTTTATTGATACATTATGGTACCTACAAGTAAGTACCGATGCAGAGTCTAAAGTTGATGAGAAAGATTCGGTTACCCTCATCTGTAAAATGAACACCGTCTCTCCTATAGATGCCATCTATATTAAAACGCAGATTGTTGTTGAAAATGGACCCCATCCTATAATCTCTGAGATAAGCAGAAACAGCTTTATTGACATGTTTCCTAGCTTTCTCAAACTGTGGACAAAAATGATTGGACCACTGCCATTTCTGTCTTTGGCATATGTTCGAATAGACAAAGGCAGTTTGAGGGAAAAGTGACATGAATTCTGCAAAGGTGTCCTTCATAAGCATTTCCAGACCTACCCCAGTCAAAGTGCCTAGGTCATTGCCACCACAGTGCACAATTATGAGGTCAGGGTGTTGGAGATGCAAAAAGGATTTAACCAATGGCATCAATTGGTGCCACTTTAATCCTCTCTGACCAATCCATTTAATGTCTACATTTGGCAAAGCTAAATCTTTGTCAATACCTCTGCTTTCAGCATACCTTTTGCACCAGAAAACATAGCTGTGTCCCACAATCCACACTGAAAGCATCTTGAAGGGATCAATGTAGGTAATAAAAAGATGTCTGTACCTGAGGTAGGTAGGAGGGAAAATGAAATCTATCTAAAATGGTGGACAACATGCTGTTTTTAAGAAAGTAGAGATTTGATTGGCTGTTTAAGAACACTCTACATTCTAATATAGGGTGCATTTTTCATGGTTTAGAAAGCATGTTTTTATTGGTTATAATGAAAAGTTTGCAAGGTACAGCAGAAAGGATTAGTGAATGCTTTGCAAAGCCAACCACACCTGCTGTTGTCATTTGCAACATTGTGTGGTGAACTTGTGACCTGGCAGCTAAGTTGAATGTTGCATGAGCTGTTGCTATGGAAACTGATATTCAGAACAAGGGGGAAAGATGTCAGTTGAAAAGTATTATTCTCTATGACCAATGGAAATTCGTTTTACAATTTGAAAAACACTGGAAAGTCATGTGTATATGTATGAAAAATTAGAGGGAAAGTTTGCCATTACTGATTTTATATTGGAGAGTGTGCATATCTACATTATGTGCGAAAAAGAAAATCCTGACTGAGTGTGTGAGATTTTTAATTGAACAGATTTATTTAATAGGTGAGTTATATATTTTAGATGTTTATTTAAAAAAGATTTCATACTTTAAGGAAACTGTCTTTTTTGAAATATATTATTAAATGTACTGATGTATAGTTTAATTATTTTTATTGTATTTGATGTTTGTTTTAAAAATAGTATGGGCCAGTTTTAGAAGCCTCTTGCGCCACTTTTGCGTCACTTTTAACATGGGAAAAGTGACGCAAATATGGCACAAGGGCCTTGTAAATTTGCCCCTTTGTATAGTAATATATATATTTTTAAATGAGTTGAAAGGAATAGTTGAATAATTATTTATTCTACTATCGTGTTGTCTACTTTCTGTAGTATTAGAACTCAGACACTGCTTATGGATTTGCAGAATAATTCAGGCATTCATACTACCAATGCTGTAGTGAAATATGTTGAATGTATGCCGTCACCTAACCTCTTCTAGAGTAGTGTGTCTCTTTTGCTAAAGCACAGGGAATAGTTTTGGTTCTCTAGAATCACACTGTGAGTATGTGTGCATTTCTGCAACCATTGTGACAGAAGCTTGTGATTACTTTATGTCTTTGCTGACACATAACTGCTTAAAATTCTAACCTGTTGTCAAGTTGTAGTAGTAGTAGAACTTAGTTACTGGTTATGGATTTGCACAATGACTCAGGCATTCACATTAGCACTGGTGTAGTGAAATGTGTATAATGTATGAAGTCACCTAACTGCTTCCAGGCTAGTGAGTTTCTTCTGATAAATTTCAGAGAATAGTTTGGCTTGTGTAGAATCACACTGTGAGTATGTCTGCACTTGTGTAACCATTGTGACAGAAGCATGTGGTTACTTCATGTCTCTGCTAACATATAACTGTTTAAAAACCTATCCTATTGTGAAGTTGCACTAGTATTAGAACTCAGTCAGTGCTTATGGATCCGCAGAATTATTCAGGAATTCACACTAGCAATGCTGTAGTGAAATGTGTAGAATGTATGCAGTCTCCTAACCTCTTCCAGACTAGTGCGTCTCTTTTGCTAAAGCCCAGGGAATAGTTTTGGTTTTCTAGAATCACACTGGCCTTAGCACATAGACTGCTTCAAACCCCTATCCAGTATGCATGTGGTTCTCTAACCACCTACACACTTGTCTTTCACACCTTCAAATCCCCAGTCACTATCCATACACTCCAGCAAACATCCTGACACTCCCTTTGCAGTCCTCTGTTGACTCATTGAGCAACACTGACAAATCCATTTGGTGTGCCAAAACCAAAACACTTATACATTCACCCAGGTACTCTTCTTGTAGTACTCTAATCGTTCATTCAGTACCCAAGTACTGATTCAGTGACTCAGGCCTTAGCACATAGACTGGTTCAAACCCTTAATCACTATGCATGCAGTTCTCTAACCACCTACATACTTGACTTTCACACCTTAAATTCCCCACTCACTAACCATACACTACAGCAAACATCCTGTCAGTCACCTTGCAGTCCTCTGTTGACTCATTCAGCAACACCTATAAAGCCATTTGCTGCGCCAAAACCAAAACACTTATACATTCACCCAGGCACTCTCTTTGTACTAGTCTAATTGTTCAGTCTATACCCAAAGAACTCATTCAGTGACCCAGGCCTTATGACATACACTGCTTCAAACCCCTATGCACTATGTATGCGGTTCTCTAACCACCTACCCATTTGTCTTTCACACCTTAAAATCCCCAGTCAGTATCCATACACTCCAGCAAACATCCTGTTACTCCCCTTGCAGTCCTCTGTTGACTCATTCAGCAACACCAAAAAATCCATTTGCTGCGCTAAAACCCAACCACTTATACATTCACCCAGGCACTCTCCTTCTAGTATTATAATTGTTTAGTCAGTACCCAAGTACTCATTCAGTGACCCAGGCCTTAGCACATAGACTGTTTGAAACCCCTATACACTATGCATGCGGTTCTCTAACCACCTACACAGTTGTCTTTCACACCTTCAAATCCCCAGTGAGTATCCATACACTCCAGCAAACATCCTGTCACTACCCTTGCAGTCCTCTGTTGACTCATTCAGCAACACCTATAAAGCCATTTGGTGCACCAAAACCAAAACAGTTATACATTCACCCAGGAAATCTCCTTGTAGTACTCTAATTGTTCAGTCTATACCCAAGTACTCATTCAGTGATCCAGGCCTTAGCACATACACTGTTTGAAACCCCTATACACTATGGGCCTGATTCACAGAACTAACTTACGTCAAAAACGTAAAGTTAGTACCTTTTGGTATTCACAGAATACACTTACTCATTTTGGTATTCACAGAATACACTTACTCATTTTGGTATTCACAGAATACACTTACTCATACTAACTTTATGTCCGCACTCGGGCCGGAGATTCCGGCCCGGTGGTGGAGATTCCGGCCGTTTGTGGAGATTCCGGCCCGGAGGTGGAGATTCCGGCCCGGAGGTGGAGATTCCGGCTGTTTGTGGAGATTCCGGCCGGAGATTCCGGCCGTTTGTGGAGATTCCGGCCATTTGTGGAGATTCCGGCCGGTTGTGGAGATTCCGGCCGGTGGCGGAATCTCCACAAACGGCCGGAATCTCCACAAACGGCCGGAATCTCCACCTCCGGGCCGGAATCTCCACAAACGGCCGGAATCTCCGGCCCGAGTGCGGACATAAAGTTAGTATGAGTAAGTGTATTCTGTGAATACCAAAATGAGTAAGTGTATTCTGTGAATACCAAATGAGTAAGTGTATTCTGTGAATACTAAAAGGTACTAACTTTACGTTTTTGACGTAAGTTAGTTCTGTGAATCGGGCCCTATGTATGCGGTTCTCTAACCACCTACCCATTTGTATTTCACACCTTAAAATCCCCAGTCAGTATCCATACACTCCAGCAAACATTCTGTCACTCCCCTTGCAGTCCTCTGTTGACTCATTCAGCAACACCTAAAAATCAATTTGCTGCGTAAAAACACATCCACTTATACATTCAGCCAGGCACTCTCCTTGTACTACTATAATTGTTCAGTCTATACCCAAGTAGTCATTCAGTGACCCAGGCCTTAGCACATAGAGTGCTTCAAACCCCTATGCACTATGTATGCGGTTCTCTAACCATCTACCCATTTCTCTTTCACACCTTAAAATCCCCAGTCAGTATCCATACACTCCAGCAAACATCCTGTCACTCCCCTTGCAGTCCTCTGTTGACTCATTCAGCAACACCTAAAAATCCATTTGCAGCGCTAAAACCCAACCACTTATACATTCACCCAGGCACTCTCCTTCTAGTATTATAATTGTTTAGTCAGTACCCAAGTACTCATTCAGTGACCCAGGCCTTAGCACATAGACTGCTTCAAACCCTTTATCACTATGCATGCATTTCTCTAACCACCTACACACTTGTCTTTCACACCTTCAAATCCCTAGTCAGTATCCATACACTACAGCAAACATCCTGTCACTACCCTTGCAGTCCTCTGTTGACTCATTCAGCAACACCTACAAAGCCATTTGCTGCGCCAAAACCAAAACACTTATACATTCACCCAGGCACTCTCTTTGTACTAGTCTAATTGTTCAGTCTATACCCAAGTACTCATTCAGTGACCCAGGCCTTAGCACATAGACTGCTTGAAACCCCTATGCACTATGCATGCGGTTCTCTAACCACACACAGACTTGTCTTTCACACTTTCAATTCCCAAGTCACTATCCATACACTCCAGCAAACATCCTGTCACTCCCCTTGCAGTCCTCTGTTGACTCATTCAGCAACACCTACAAAGCCATTTGCTGTGCCAAACCCAAAACACTTATACATTCAGCCAGGCACTCTCTTTGTACTAGTGTAATTGTTCAGTCTATACCCAAGTACTCATTCAGTGACCCAGGCCTTAGCACATAGACTGCTTGAAACCCCTATGCACTATGCATGTGGTTCTCTAACCACCTACACACTTGTCTTTCACACCTTCAAATCCCCAGTCAGTATCCATACACTCCAGCAAACATCCTGCCACTCCCCTTGCAGTCCTCTGTTGACTCATTCTGCAAAACCTAAAAATCCATTTGCTGCGTAAAAACCCAACCACTTATACATTCACCCAGGCACTCTCCTTGTAGTACTCTAATCGTTCAGTCTATACTCAAAGAACTCATTCAGTGACCCAGGCCTTAGCACATACACTGTTTGAAACCCCTATGCACTATGCATGCGGTTCTCTAACCACACATAGACTTGTCTTTCACACTTTCAATTCCCAAGTCACTATCGATACACTCCAGCAAACATCCTGTCACTCCCTTTGCAGTCCTCTGTTGACTCATTCAGCAACACCTACAAATCCATTCGCTGTGCCAAAACCCAACCACTTATACATTCAGCCAGTCACTCTCCTTGCAGTACTCTAATCGTTCAGTCAGTACCCAAGTACTCATTCAGTGACCAAGGTCTTAGCACATATACTGCTTCAAACCCCTATCCACTATGCATGTGGTCCTCTAACCACCTACACACTTGTCTTTCACACCTTCAAATCACCAGTCACTATCTATACACTCCAGCAAACATCCTGTCACTACCCTTGCAGTCCTCTGTTGACTCAATCAGCAACACCTACAAATCCATTCGCTGCGCCAAAACCCAAACACTTATACATTAAGCCAGTCACTCTCCTTGCAGTACTCTAATCGTTCAGTCAGTACCCAAGTACTCATTCAGTGACCAAGGTCTTAGCACATATACTGCTTCAAACCCCTATGCACTATGCATGCAGTTCTCTAACCACCTACATACTTGACTTTCACATCTTAAATTCCCCACTCACTAACCATACACTACAGCAAACATCCTGTCAGTCCCCTTGCAGTCCTCTGTTGAGTCATTCAGCAACACCAAAAAATCCATTTGCTGCGCTAAAACCCAACCAGTTATACATTCACCCAGGCACTCTCCTTCTAGTATTATAATTGTTTAGTCAGTACCCAAGTACTCATTCAGTGACCCAGGCCTTAGCACATAGACTGTTAGAAACCCCTATACACTATGCATGCGGTTCTCTAACCACCTACACACTTGTCTTTCACACCTTGAAATCCACAGTCACTATCCATACACTCCAGCAAACATCCTGTCAGTCCCCTTGCAGTCCTCTGTTGACTCATTCAGCAACACCTACAAAGCCATTCGCTGTGCCAAAACCAAAACACTTATACATTCACCCAGGTACTCTTCTTGTAGTACTCTAATCGTTCATTCAGTACCCAAGAACTCATTCAGTGACCCAGGCCTTAGCACATAGACTGGTTCAAACCCTTAATCACTATGCATGCGGTTCTCTAACCACCTACACACTTGTCTTTCACATCTTCAAATCCCCAATCAGTATCCATACACTCCAGCAAACATCCTGTCACTCCCCTTGCAGTCCTCTGTTGACTCATTGTGCAACACCTAAAAATCCATTTGCTGTGCAAAAACCCAAGCACTTATACATTCACCCAGGCACTCTCATTGTACTACTATAATTGTTCAGTCTATACCCAAGTACTCATTCAGTAACCCAGGCCTTAGCACATAGACTGCTTCAAACCCCTATCCACTATGCATGCACTCCTCTAACCACCTACACACTTCTGTTTCACACCTTTAATTAGTCATTAGAAAAGAAAGTGCTTACATGTTTTTTATATACAATGTATTTGTTTAGAAATAGAAAAGTATAATTTATATATTTTTTTCAATTAATGTATTTAAAATTATTTTTTACAGATATTCATTAGGATCATTAAAATAAACTTATCATGGCTAAAAAAACGAAAAGAGAAAAGGAAACAAAAAGGGCTATTATTTGAAGAAAATCAACACACAATATTGGATGAGCAACAACATGTGGGGAAAAACAATAAGTCTTCTGGTAAGAGAACAAAACAATTTATTCAAAAACTTTCAAAGCCAAGAAACAGTGTGCAAAATGTGGAAAATATGGAAAATCGTTCGACCACAAAAAAGAATATGAATAAAAACAACAACAAAAATGGGAATTTACATTCAAAAAACACAATGTATGGTAAAAGAAGGCAGAGTCAGTATAAAGAAATCAGAAAAAAGATTTTTTATAATAGAGTTGTTCTTAATTTGTTGAAAGATGTGAGGAAATCTAAAAAAAGAGCAGTATTTTATCGAAAGAAGAAGCATATTGAAACTGTAGTTGAAAAGACTTTTGCATTAAAAGGAAATTATTCATTTTAGTTTTAAACAGAATTCGATCTCTAGATAAACCAATCCATTTATTAAAGGATAAAAGTAAGAAGAAAAGAGTAATTAACAGAACTAATTTTTGTGAATTTTTTTGGGTGAATGGAAACACACTTCAAGTTCAGAGCCTTTCTTTAATGAAGAGAGTTATTTTCAGACCAATAATTTATTGCATACAGTTGATACAAGTGGTCGAGCTTATGAGGTTAGAAATGGTTGTCCAATTGAGAAAGAGAAGATCGTTTCCAGAAATGTAGAAGAAGTGTTAGCTGATGAAGTTGTAGGGAGACGACCTAAAGCCCCAGTGTATACTTGGGATTGCAGTAGTATTTGTAGTATACGACAAGAATCTATTGATATTTTACGCAATTTCTCACGACAGTATACTAAAAAAGTGTTAAGCAAAAGATTAAGATGTTGCAAGGACTAGACCCTTGCAGAGTGAGAAAAAATACTGGTTTGCAAGGACATTCTCTTGCTTGTCTTTCTAGAAAAGTATGTCGAAGTGTTTTTCATCATTTTAGGATGTTAGCAGTACATCATTCTGAAATGCGAAAGTTAGTCAGAAGATTGTATTATGCAAAAAGTCCAGCACTAATGTTAAATGAGTTGAACAGTGCTCTTTTGCGTGGGTCAGTATCAGATGTGAAAAAGGTTTGTGAAAAAATTGAGTTTTGTTACTTTGGTCCTGGAGAAGAGAGTGCAGAAACTGACACATTAATACAGGAAAATGTTGAGGAGAATGTGCAACATACCACTACAAAAAAATTTGAAGACGAAATTACAAAGTTTGAGGTGATTTCATGTGAAAGGCCAAATTATACTTGTATTTGTTGCCGACGAACTCACTATAAAATTCAGACTAGGACTGTTGATCTGTATTTACAAAGTGAAAGAGAAAATAATGATAAGTGGAAGGAATTTGCAACTTATTTGTTCGTAGAGGATTGTTTTGATTTGGGTTCTGATCAGCGTATTTGTAAATATTGTTATAACAAATTAAACGAGAATAAAATGCCTGCTAGAGCTGTCCATAATAATCTAGAGTTGGTAACTATTCCTCCAGAACTGATAGATTTAAATACGTATGAGTCTATTCTGATTCAATGTGTGCACCCATTTCAAGCTATTGTTCGTATGGAGCCTAAAACAGGTAAATTGCCTCCTACAGATTTACAGAGAGGATTAAAAGGAAGAGTTGTATATTTACCTCTAGATTTAAAGAAAAATATTGAAACTATTGGTGGAGAGAATGTAGAAAGTGAGCCACTACTTATTCTAGTTAATGGTGTTCCTACTAAGAGTAAGAAAATCTGGCAAGAATTAGTGGATGTTACGAAAGTGCAAAAGGCAACATTATATCTGATTCAAAACAATGATTACTACAAAAATGTACATGTGGAACAAGAAGAAATACTTTTAGGAGATGATACTGAAACGTCAAATGGACAAATTGAAAAAGTGGACATGACCAAAAGTGAAGAAATCTATGAACATTATAGTGTACATCCACTTCATTCGAAAGAAGTGATGGGGAATACAATTGAATTATTCCAAATGAAGAAAGCAAAGGGTACTCCCATGAGTGTATGGGAGAAAAGTTTGGAAGCTCGTTGTTTTCCGCAGCTGTTTCCAACTGGAAAAGGTGGACGATATGATGAACGACCAGTGCAGATTCCTGCATCTGAATATCGGACAACAAGATTGTATGCAGAAGACCCAAGGTTTCGACAATGTATCCCATATATATTTCATCTTTTGTTTGAGAGTGACTTGGCAGGACTTTCTTATGCAGTCAACCACATTTTGAAAACAGGAGTACATTTTCAAAATGTTTCTGCAAAGCAATTTATGGATAAAGTACATGAGAGAGACGATCATCTAGAATCTCAGTTGATTAATTTGATGGCATGTCAGCGTGGTACTAATGAGTATTGGTACCGTCGTCATGGAGAACTTAAATGCATGCTGAGGAACTTAGGAACTCCTACATGGTTTCTTACCCTAAGCTGTGCTGAATACGCTTGGGATGATTTACTTGAATTTCTTCGTGAGGCAAATTCAAATGTAAAAAATATTGAATACAAGACACCTGGAGAATTGTGCTCTTTGGATCCTGTTAATGTATGCAGGTATTTCAATCATAGGTTTGAAGCTATGATGTCTTTTATCTGCAATAAAAAGAATCCTCCTCTTGGAGAAGTTTTAGATTTTTTTGGAGAAAGGAGTATCAAGCTAGAGGTGCTCCTCATATACATATGCTGTTATGGATTAAGGATGCACCTAAATTTGGAACTGATTCGGATGATACCGTTTTGTCTTTTATTGAGGAATATGCGACATGTGCTATACCAAAAAGAACAGATGAGAACAGCTTAAGACAACAAGTGTTACGATTCCAACATCATCGATGTGGAAAATACTGCCGACGGAAGTACAAGTCTAAGGAAAAGTTTTACACCAAATGTCGTTTTGGATTTCCACGTCCTGTAATATCCAAAGGAAGAGTAAACAGTTTTATGTCAGCTATGAGACATACGATCAACAGAAAATCACCCAAAAATACATATAATTTAAGAAGAAGTGAAGAATCAAAATATATTAATGATTATAATCCAGTTATTCTCTCAATGTGGAATGCTAATATGGATATTCAGTATGTTGCGGATAATTCCATTGCAGTTGCCCGGTATGTCACATCTTATATAACAAAATCTGAAAAAACAGAGTTAAAAGAAATGTGGGAAGAAATTGCTCATGAGAAGAGTCTTAGTAAGAAGTTATACAGTTTCAGTTTGAAGATGTTATCCCATCGAGAAATTGGAGCATATGAATGCTCAGATCGGTTATCATCTGCAAGCTTATACTCAAAATCAAGATCAATTATTTGGGTGAGTCTAGGTCTTGCTGCAACACGAAATCGAGTACTTAAATCTGTACAAGAAATTGAATATTTAGCAGAAAAAGATCCAGAAAGTACAGATATTGTCAAAACAAACATGTTGGATACATATTATCCAAATAGAAGTCATAATCTTGACAACATATGTCTATATGAAGTGCTGCAATACTACAGTTTTAAACGGAATACTACAGAAAACATAAACGATGGAAAATATGCAGTTATTGGTTCTGAAGGATGTTTGGTGAAACAAAGGAAAGGAAACTTGATTAATCACAGAAAACTGAGTTGTGACACTGAACAGAAAAGGGAATTTTACTATTTAGCACTTTTGCAACTCTTCAAACCGTGGCGTACAGAATTGGAATTACTTGGGGATTTTCAGAGCTATGAAGATTCCTTCAATGCTTGTAAAGATACCATAGAATGTCCAGTTTTTGCTAACTATCTGAAAATGTTGAACGATGAAATGGATCAAGAAGCTACTATTGCAGCTGAGATTGCTAGAGACAGTTCTCAAGACAGTCAAAGTTCTGCTCCACTGAGTGAAGATCCACTAGGAGAACCAATTGTTCAAAATGAAGCAGCAATTGCAATGAATGAGGTGGAAACAGCAATGCATCAAGCTCAAGAAGATATTATGGACTTAGGAAACTTGGAAGAACAACTAAATATTGAACAGAAAGAAATATATCAGCAAGTGACACAACAGATTGACCATGGATTTCTTCATGAAAAGAAAGAATGCACATGCACATCATTTCAACCTATCCGAATGTATGTCAGTGGTCAAGCTGGAACAGGAAAAAGTTTCTTAATTAAAGTATTGACCAGTTATCTGCAGAAATCAACTGACTCACATTTATCTTGTGTTGTAACCGCTCCAACTGGGTTAGCAGCACACAACATTAAAGGGATTACATTACATCGTTTACTTATGCTACCTGTAGAGCACGAAAACAAATTGGAATATCATAAGCTATCAGGAGAAGCTTGTTATGAAGTTTCAAGAGTGCTAAAGAAAATGAAACTTCTAATTATTGATGAAGTAAGTATGGTCTCAAACTTAATGCTTGCTTTTGTGCATTTAAGAATGCAGCAAATTCTTAAAACAGAATATGATGTCTTATTTGGAGGTAAACATGTTATCGTTTTTGGAGATCTTCTGCAACTTACTCCTGTAAAAGGACAACCAGTATTTAAAACACTTGTGCATGAAGACACCAGAAAGTCTTTGGGAAGTGTTGGCAACGTTAATATTTGGTCTTATTTTGAATACAAAGAACTCATTACAAATATGCGACAGGCAAATGATGTTAATTATGGATCTATACTTCAAGATATAAGAATTGGAGTTCTCACAGAAGAAGGCAAACAAGCTTTGCAAAGTCGACTATTTAAGAATTTGTTTCCAAATGAAAATATAGTTCCAGAAAAAATGTATAGTAAAATTGCTGAAAGTAAATCTATAATTTGTTTAATGCCAACACTCCGTGAATGTTCTATTTTCAATGAACAACTTTTGAAGCTAGAAAATCAAGAAATCAAAAAAATGGAAGCCATTGATAAAATAGAGCATGAAGGAATTACTATTATTTTGACCGACAAATTGAAAAAAAATTGAATTCTTTAGAAAAATCCATATCTAAAACTGCTGGTTTAGAAAAGAATTTATATCTATGTGTCAACTGTCGAGTAATTTTACGGCGTAATTTGGATGTGGAAAAAGGTTTAGTTAATGGAGCAATGGGGAAAGTTGTGAATTTTGTTAATTATCAAAAAAGAGATGGAATAGAATTTTTAAAAATTAAATTTGATCAAATTGAAGAAGTAAAAAAAATTGGTTGTTGTTCTGTTCGTTTTTTGCTTGTTAAAGATTTGTATGTCCGTAGGAAGCAATTTCCACTTTCTTTGGCATATGCAGTCACTATTCATAAATCTCAAGGATTGAGTGTAGACAGTGCTTTGGTGAACATAGGAAGTAGCGTGTTTAAAGAAGGTATGGCATATGTTGCTTTGTCCCGAGTCAGAACTTTATCTGGATTGTTTTTGATTGATTTTGATGAGTCAAAGATTACTGCAGATGCAAACTGTGTAAAAGAGTATAATAGGTTAAGAAGAGCGTATACTCCAAATTTAGGTGAATATCCTGTATTTGAAAAGTCTGTAGTACATCGAAAAAGAAGATATGAGAATATCTGTAGTGAAGTTATAGAGAAGGAAAAAAATAAAGATAATGTTCATATTGCAAGCAAAAAGAAAAAGGATAGTATTGAAGAAATTGTTGGGTATCAGTTAGAAAACAGTTCAGGTATCAACTGCTATGCTAATGTAGTGGTCAATGTAGTCTTTTTTCTAGAAAGTTTGCAACAGCAAATTATGGAAAATCGTGAAAAAAGATTTTGTTCCATATTGCATTGTTTTTATGAAAAATTGAACACTAATAAAAGCAAATTACAAAGTGTTTCTCATATTCGTAATCTTTTGGATATATGTTCTGGTTGTACACAATTTACGCAGGATATTCAACAAGACGCTCAGGAATTTCTAATGTATATGCTTACAGTATTAGAAAATGAGGGAATACAAATTGAAAATCTTTTTGGCCTTCGTTATAAATGGGTACATGAATGTGAAAATTGTATGTTTACATGTACAACTAACATAGATACTGAAAGATTTATATATTTGACATTACCAGACTGTAAAACAGTGTCTTTCAATAAACTAGTTAAAGCAGCAAATCAAAACATGGAGTGTAGCCAATGCAAATCAAAAATGTTATCAACATTATTTATACAAAGATTTGGACAATACATAATTTTAATGATACAACGTTGTAGAGCTGATGGAAGAAAAATGGAAACTTTAATTAAAGAATTTGTAGCAAGTCAACTATCTATATCTGGAAGGACTTTTGTAGCAGTATCAATTATTTTCCATCATGGTCCTTCTACAACATCTGGACATTACACTGTGTATTTAAAATGCAATAGAGGATGGACATATTGTAATGATGCTCAATTGGATTTTAAACAACGTTTGCCTAGAGAATTACAAAATTCCTACTTAATATTTTTAAAACCAAAGTTTTAGGAACATAATTCAACCTGTGAAGAATTTATTGATATTTCTTAATATGATTACTATTGGACAATTTTAATTTAAAGGATTTCAAAAAAACTATTTGGCCAAGAGGAAAAGTATATATTTTAATTATGGACTTTTTCTTGCACATCCTCTCAGCATATATTTTGAAAGAAAAACATTTACTGTGTATACAATTTCAAGTTATAACATTTTCTTAGGAGAGAGCATTTTATATACCTGTAATTTGTATTATATGGTATGTTATTGAGCAGGAAGTTTTTATGAAATGTTCATAAATAGTTAAGTATATTTTAAATATTTTACAAGTAGTTTTGGGTTTTTTAAAACAATCTTATTGATTGTTTTATTTTTTTGCCCGCTGTTATGTGATGAGTAACATTGTAATCACTATTTGTAGTGAAATTCAATGTATTCTGAGAACAGCAAAAAGATAAAGAAAATAATTTTTAAAATGTGAAAATTATGTTTTGTTATAAAAAATATAATATTATATATTATAACGATTTTTTCTTCTCTTTTACAGGTCCTAATTCTACAATTTTTAATTTTTCAGAAATTTTAGTTAAAAAACCAAGTGGGAAAATTAATTAGTGTTTTTTATAACTATTACTGTGAATGAAAAATTAACTAAGTATTAAAATAAAAAATGGTCTGTGAGAGGACACTGGTGAAGAAAGGGGGATGGACGGTGTAGATATCTCTGGAAAGATGCTCTGTTGCTGTTTTTATTTATATAATTAAGTTACCTTGTAGTACAACTAAATTACTGCTTATGAATTTGCACAATGAGTGAGGCTTTCACACTAGCAGTGTTGTAGTGAAATTTGTAGAATGTATGTAGTCACTTAACTGCTTCTAGGCTAGTGAGTCTTTGTAATTGTACTTTTCCAATCAGCCATCCAGCACCATGTACTAATTCATTCACTGTGTCAAAACCCAACCACTTATACATTCACCCAGGCATTCTCCTTCCAGTATTATAATCGTTCAGTGAGTACCCAACTACTCATTCAGTGACCCAGGCCTTACCATATACACTGATTCAAACCCCTATCCACTATGCATGCCGTTCTCTAACCACCTACACACATGTCTTTCACACCTTCAATTCCCCAGTCACTATCCATACACTCCAGCAGACATCCTGACACTCCCTTTGCAGTCCTCTGTTGACTCATTGAGCAACACTGACAAATCCATTTGGTGTGCCAAAACTCAACCACTTATACATTAAGCCAGTCACTCTGCTTACAGTACTATAATCGTTCAGTTAGTACCCAACTACTCATTCAGTGACCCAGGCCTTACCATATAGAATCCTTCAAACCCCTATCCACTATGCATGCCGTTCTCTAACCACCTACACACACGTCTTTCACTCCTTCAATTCCCCAGTCACTATCCATACACTCCAGCAGACATCCTGACACTCCTTTTGCAGTCCTCTGTTGACTCATTCAGCAACACTGACAAAGCCATTCGCTGTGCCAAAACCAAAACACTTATACATTCACCCAGGCACTCTCTTTGTACTACTCTAATTGTTCAGTCTATACCCAAGTACACATTCAGTGACCCAGACCTTAGCACATACAGTGCTTCAAACCCCTATCCACTATGCATGCCGTTCTCTAACAACCTACACACATGTCTTTCACACCTTCAATTCCCCAGTCACTATCCATACACTCCAGCAAAGATCCTGTCAGTCCCCTTGCAGTCCTCTGTTGACTCATTCAGCAACACCTACAAATCCATTTGCTGTGCCAAAACCCAACCACTTATACATTCAGCCAGTCACTCTCTTTGCAGTACTCTAATCGTTCAGTCAGTACCCAAGTAATCATTCAGTGACCAAGGTCTTAGCACATATACTGCTTCAAAACCCTATCCACTATGCATGTGGTCCTCTAACCACCTACACACTTGTCTTTCACACCTTCAAATCCCCAGTCAGTATCCATACACTCCAGCAAACATCCTGTCACTCCCCTTGCAGTCCTCTGTTGACTCATTCTGCAACACCTAAAAATCCATTTGCTGCGCCAAAACCCAAACACTTATACATTAAGCCAGTCACTCTCCTTGCAGTACTCTAATCGTTCAGTCAGTACTGAAGTACTCATTCAGTGACTTAGGCCTTAGCACATAGACTGCTTCAAAACCTTAATCATTATGCATGCGGTTCTCTACCCACGTACACACTTGTCTTTCACACCTTCAATTCCCCAGTCACTATCCATACACTCCAGCAAACATCCTGACACTCCCTTTCCAGTCCTCTGTTGACTCATTCCATAACACTGACAAATCCATTTCGTGTGCCAAAACCCAACCACTTATACATTAAGCCAGTCACTCTCCTTACACTACTCTAATCGTTCAGTTAGTACCCAACTACTCATTCAGTGACCCAGGCCTTACCATATACACTAATTCAAACCCCTATCCACTATGCATGCCGTTCTCTAACCACCTACACACACGTCTTTCACATCTTCAAATCCTCAGTCAGTATCCATACACTCCAGCAAACATCCTGTCACTCCCCTTGCAGTCCTCTGTTGACTCATTCAGCAACACCTACAAATCCATTCGCTGTGCCAAAACACAACCACTTATACATTCAGCCAGTCACTCTCCTTGCAGTACTCTAATCGTTCAGTCAGTACCCAAGTACTCATTCAGTGACCAAGGTCTTAGCACATATACTGCTTCAAACCCCTATCCACTATGCATGTGGTCCTCTAACCACCTACACACTTGTCTTTCACACCTTCAAATCACCAGTCACTATCTATACACTCCAGCAAACATCCTGTCACTACCCTTAAAGTCCTCTGTTGACTCATTCAGCAACACCTACAAAGCCATTCGCTGCGCCAAAACCCAACCACTTATACATTAAGCCAGTCACTCTCCTAACACTACTCTAATCGTTCAGTTAGTACCCAACTACTCATTCAGTGACCCAGGCCTTACCATATAGAATCCTTCAAACCCCTATCCACTATGCATGCCGTTCTCTAACCACCTACACACACGTCTTTCACTCCTTCAATTCCCCAGTCACTATCCATACACTCCAGCAGACATCCTGACACTCCCTTTGCAGTCCTCTGTTGACTCATTCAGCAACACTGACAAAGCCATTCACTGTGCCAAAACCAAAACACTTATACATTCACCCAGGCACTCTCTTTGTACTACTCTAATTGTTCAGTCTATACCCAAGTACACATTCAGTGACCCAGACCTTAGCACATACACTGCTTCAAACCACTATCCACTATGCATGCCGTTCTCTAACAACCTACACACATGTCTTTCACACCTTCAATTCCCCAGTCACTATCCATACACTCCAGCAAAGATCCTGTCAGTCCCCTTGCAGTCCTCTGTTGACTCATTCAGCAACACCTACAAATCCATTCGCTGTGCCAAAACCCAACCACTTATACATTCAGCCAGTCACTCTCCTTGCAGTACTCTAATCGTTCAGTCAGTACCTAAGTACTCTTTCAGTGACCAAGGTCTTAGCACATATACTGCTTCAAACCCCTATCCACTATGCATGTGGTCCTCTAACCACCTACACACTTGTCTTTCACACCTTCAAATCACCAGTCACTATCTATACACTCCAGCAAACATCCTGTCACTACCCTTGCAGTCCTCTGTTGACTCATTCAGCAACACCTACAAAGACATTCGCTGCGCCAAAACCCAACCACTTATACATTAAGCCAGTCACTATCCTAACACTACTCTAATCGTTCAGTTAGTACCCAACTACTCATTCAGTGACCCAGGCCTTACCATATAGAATCCTTCAAACCCCTATCCACTATGCATGCCGTTCTCTAACCACCTACACACACGTCTTTCACTCCTTCAATTCCCCAGTCACTATCCATACACTCCAGCAGACATCCTGACACTCCCTTTGCAGTCCTCTGTTGACTCATTCAGCAACACTGACAAAGCCATTCGCTGTGCCAAAACCAAAACACTTATACATTAACCCAGGCACTCTCTTTGTACTACTCTAATTGTTCAGTCTATACCCAAGTACACATTCAGTGACCCAGACCTTAGCACATACAGTGCTTCAAACCCCTAGCCACTATGCATGCCGTTCTCTAACAAACTACACACATGTCTTTCACACCTTCAATTCCCCAGTCACTATCCATACACTCCAGCAAAGATCCTGTCAGTCCCCTTGCAGTCCTCTGTTGACTCATTCAGCAACACCTACAAAGCCATTTGCTGCGCCAAAACCAAAACACTTATACATTAAGCCAGTCACTCTCCTTGCAGTACTCTAATCGTTCAGTCAGTACTGAAGTACTCATTCAGTGACTTAGGCCTTAGCACATAGACTGCTTCAAAACCTTAATCATTATGCATGTGGTTCTCTACCCACGTACACACTTGTCTTTCACACCTTCAATTCCCCAGTCACTATCCATACACTCCAGCAAACATCCTGACACTCCCTTTCCAGTCCTCTGTTGACTCATTCCATAACACTGACAAATCCATTTCGTGTGCCAAAACCCAACCACTTATACATTAAGCCAGTCACTCTCCTTCCACTACTCTAATCATTCAGTCAGTACCCAAGTACTCATTCAGTGATCCAGGCCTTAGCACATACACTGTTTCAAACCCCTATACACTATGCATGCAGTTCTATAACCACCTACACACTTGTCTTTCACACTTTCAAATTCCCACTAACTATACATACACTCCAGCAAACATCCTGTCAGTCCCCTTGCAGTCTTCTGTTGACTTATTCAGCAACACCCACAAAGCCATTCGTTGCGCCAAAACCAAAACACTTATACATTCACCCAGGCACTCTCTAAGTTATAGATATACATTCAACCAACCTTTCACACATTAACATACAAATATAGTTCTTTCTTTAACCAGAGAAGTTAGTTCTGAAAAGAACTTTTTTTTTCTTTTTTGTTTTATATTTTTTTTGTATTTTTTGAACTATTATTTTTTTTTTTGGTGTTTTTTTAGGAAATAATAAACAAAAAAAGGAAAAAAACAGGAAACCTTCAGGAATTACATTTCATTCCTGGAAAACACAAAAAAAAAAAAAGTCTAACAGTGGTGATTGCGCTGTGCAGCACAAACAGCTTCCACGGATTGTTCGCCATAGGAGATCAGTTTGTTGCACTTGACACAGTGCTGTTTTAAGAATGCAAATTCAGGACGTATGTCCAGAGATGTTGAAGGTGTAGGAGTGCCAGATGTAGAAGGAACTGGTTGTTGTTTCCTTGCAGCTCTACGAGACTCCTCCCGAGCCAGGTTCAGTGGGTGAATTGTTTTTAAATGCTTATACATAGAGGCAGTACCACAAGAATATTTCTTGTCGGCACTACCTCTAGACAGCACCCTCTCACAGATCCGGCAGCTGACTTTCGTGGCATTAACCTTCTTTTGGCCCTCTGGAAAAGTGAAAAACTTCCACACCACCGATACATGCCTTTGTGGACGTGGGTCCTCTTGCACAAATTCTTCTTCTGAAGAATGTTCTGACTCCTGTTGTTGCTGTTGTGTAGAAGCCATCTTCTTATTTGAGCTATTCCAGTTCTTCTTGAATGCAGAGATGTGTCTCCAAAGAAGCTCAAAGAAGAATGATGGAAATGGGTGGGGTCCTTCAATAGTTACAATGGGAAATGTTATCAACCAATCAAAAGTTTTTTTTTCAAGTCACATGGGATCCGCGTACCGTGCGCACACGCAGCACGCACCCAACACGAAGTAGCGAAATTGCATTTAAAAGTAAAATAACTTTATTACATGTAAAAATATATTATTTTTATGCATAAGTAAGATAATGTCTGGCCCTAATATGTGTATTAAAGACATATATATGTCATTTTAGAACATATAAAAATTCGCGGGAGTCGCGTACACAGCGCGTACAGCACGCATATGACGTCACGCGGGGCGCGTGTCCGCGCAAGAGCCGCGTAGTATAATGCGCATGTGTCACGAATGTGTAAACGTAGGAAGCGCGAACCGGTCGCATACTAATCGCGCACAACACGTAACATACGCATATCACGTAACTATAATACACGCACCCATCGCACACCCTACGCGGATCCTTCACGACTTTAAGAAAATGGCGGGTACAATTCACGCACTGATCTTGTAAGGTACGCTGCCGGTGCGCGACTCCAAAAAAAAAAAAAAAAATTTTACATTTATTAACAAATTATAAAACAAAACAAAAAATATTTATGTTACAATATTTTCGAAAACATTTTTTTGCGATTTATATTACAAATATATAAATATTTTTTTAAAACAAAATATGTAAATTAAACAGATAAACATCTGTAGAAAATTAGTATCAAAACAATACATGTAAAAAATCTTACAACTAAATATTATCATTTAAAAAACCGTTGAAATTCACTGAAAAAACCATAGGTTTCAGGCGCGTTATAGTTACAAATTAGCATTTAAAAAACCTTTGAAATTCACTGAAAAAACCATAGGTTTTAGGGACAGTTATAGTTACAAATTAGCATTTAAAAAACCTTTGAAATTCACTGAAAAAACCATAGGTTTCAGGGACGTTATAGTTACAAATTAGCATTTAAAAAACCTTTGAAATTCACTGAAAAAACCATAGGTTTTAGGGACAGTTATAGTTAGTTGGACATTGCACTCGTACAAAACCCGTGAAATTCCCCCGTTATAGTTAGTCCAGGTAACTATAACTCGCGCCCCGCAATGCACTGCTGATGACGTCACTTATTACATCACTCATGACATGGTCAGTGACATCACTGATGACATCACTGATGACATCTCAAATGACATCACTGATGACATCATCCACGTGATAATCTGATGCACCTCCTCACACCCTAATATAACCTTTGATACACCCACTCTAAATTACAGACTGCCATTCGCAAAACCATAGACACTCCAACACCAATAACTACATACCCACTCACTGATTCTTAGGTCTACACACACACATCCACTCACTCACCCGTACAGTCACTCATACTTATGGTCACTCAGTACAGGACTATCATATGCACTCTTACTCCTATATAAACACTCAAACACCGCCACTCATCCATAGAGGTACTCACACACCTAGTCAGTCATGCAAATAATTAAACACACTGCCATTTACTCACCTATACAGTTATACACACACCAGCTCACTTAATCATACAAATACTAGCACATTCTTACGCTCTTATACAATAACTGATACAAGCACACACGCATCCATACAGCCACTCTCACTATCACACACTCTCACTTATAGCCATTTAAATACTCTAACACACATATATACTGCCTTTCACATATGTAGTTACTCACACATGTACCACTGGGACATACATTCACTCACTAACACACTCTTACACACACTTACCCACCCATACAGTCTATCACAGATGCACTCTTGAAACTATCCACCCAGTGAATCGCCCACTCACACATCTATGCACAGAGTCGCACACACCCCTCCCACACAAACACTCAGGCACCCATACAGATACTCACACAAGCATTCAATAACTCAAATAGACACTCATGTAGCTATTCACAAACACATGCAGCCACTTACACAGCAACAGACAGACGGATACAGACATTCACCCAGTTTAGTCACTAACCCATGCATTCAGTAAGATACGTTAAATCACTCACTTATACAGTCAGTCACACACCTACTAAATCATCCATACAGACACTTACACACCCACTCATTCTTCAATACGTCTTTTCCTATATATATTAAAAATATTTAAACTTTACAGAAACACACAGTCACTGGATGATGTCATCAGTGATGTCATTTGAGATGTCATCAGTGATGTCATCAGTGATGTCACTGACCATGTCATGAGTGATGTAATAAGTGACGTCATCAGCAGTGCATTGCTGAGGCGCGAGTTATAGTTACCTGGACTAACTATAACGGGGGAATTTCACGGGTTTTGTACGAGTGCAATGTCCAACTAACTATAACTGTCCCTAAAACCTATGGTTTTTTCAGTGAATTTCAAAGGTTTTTTAAATGCTAATTTGTAACTATAACGTCCCTGAAACCTATGGTTTTTTCAGTGAATATATATATATATATGTATATATATATGTATATATATATATATATATATATATATATATATATATATATATATATATATACAGTAATTTACCTACCTTCAACACTTTTACCAAGTGTATGTCTTTACCACTCATGTCTGTTTGCGTTGTAATGGCATGCGTGGTAAAGGCATAAGCGTGGTAAAAGTTTGTGTTGTAATGGTAGGTCGTTGTAAAGGCATTGGCATAGTAATACCCGCATTGTAATGGCACGCGTGGTAGTAGTACGCGTTGTAACATCATACATTTGATGGGGGGTAAATGGAGAGACACTGCAGTGGTCACACATGGCTTACCAGCTCACGAGAGCAAGACCTGCGCTCTGCACGTTCTCTTGAAAGGAAGGAACAACAATGTCAAATACAGTAGCACTTTATTAAGCAATTCAAAACCACAGGAAACAGTTCAACTTAAATGTTTGTTCATCAACACATGATCAGGATGAAAAAATAAATGCATCGACAATGTTATAAATCAAATGTTCAAACGAAGCAGAAATGTATATCTATCTATCTTTCTATGAGCAGCTGCCCAAGGGGCAACCTTGAATTTAAAGGTGATGAATAGGATAGTGCCTAGAAGGCAAATCTTTTCTTAAGAAAGCAACACCATTCAAGACTACGCAGTTTAAACTAAGTTAAATGCAATGGCTTGGGCTTTGATGAGCTAAATAAGAGGGGCTGACAAAGCCAAAAGGCTGGCAATCAAAGAAGAGCATTACCACCTCAGAATAGGCTTCTAGGCCCTAGAGAAGAGATCAGTCGACTGGGAACTCAAGTGCTGAGCACTATAGGAGGAGTTCAGGGCCTGGACCTGGGTGAAGACCTTTTATATGGTTGAATGCAGAACTATATGGTTAAATGCAGAACTTACGCCTACGCCTGACACGAGATCTGACGCAGGCCACTTGGCCACCTGCTTTACTGGAAAATTTTATATGAGAAGTGGTATCATGATGAAACAGAACTGGTGGCAGATGGTCAGAGTTCTCTGACCGCAAAAGTAAACAAAGGATAACTTTCACCGTGAAAGATGCTTAGAATTAATATTAAATATATTAATTCCTTGGTCATGTTCCTGCCTTGAGTTCCAGTTTAATGCTAGCGCGGAAAGTCCCATAGCTAAGAATATCACAAATCTTGCATGTGACACTGCCAGATGTTCCATCACATTGTCATGTGGGTGGGGGCCACCCTTATTCTTGTAACTGTGGAAAGTTACAAGACAGGCTAATGTTGTATCTGGGTGGATGGGACAGATTTCTGCTAGCAGATCAGTGAGGCCTACGAGGTCTGTTTCATTATTATTATGAAAATGAGAGCAAGAGTCACTTGCTTTTGGGCCTACACATTTGTATCTTAGGAAGGTATGCTTGGGCCTATGTAAGATATAGTTATCTAGGGAGCTGGGCTTGGGCCTATGTGAGAAGTGCTACCAGGACAAGGGAAAGTGGACAATTTAAGACATTCTATCTGAGCCTGCCTGGTAGGGCCTATCTAGGAGTATCATGTTTGGTGGGTAGTGCCAAACCAGTAATGAGTTTCTTGTTAAATGGTAATACGGGACTTTCGGGACCCTCCATCATCTCCCTCCTCTTGTTCATTCTTTTGAACAAAATTCTTGCACTTAGTGTAGTCCTATTGTTGTTACTTCTACAACTTCTATAAGTGCTAAGTTACTCACATTCCCTGTTCTATCCTTGCTCTCCCTTAGCTAATTCTGCTATTCTCGGGAGGTGCAACTGTGGACATGGTGTTCTGACTGAAGAGCATTTTGTACATTAGGACACAGCCCATGTATTTGGAGACAGGTATGACATTGTAACACATGCTGTTTTCTGTGTCTGTAGGCCGGTGTGTAACATCCTGCCCTGTCAACTGTCCCTTCTTTATCAATGGCTATTTATTCACTTTGGTACATTATCTCTGTGTCATTTAAGCAGTATCTCAGGTATAATACTGTGATCACAACACACTTTTAAGGAGCGTAGTCATTATAATGGCAGGAATGGGGGTCAATGCTGCTAGCAGCACCCATGATCATTTTCTCTAATTGTTCTGAAAGTCTTGAGGCATTGTTCCAATCGTTGGTACGTGTGGCTAGTGTGACTAGTTGGAAGAATGTCTTATCTTCTGCTGTACTTTTACTCTTTTCAAAAAGTCTGCTGAAGAATAAGGTGAGAGCCTCAGAGATGATACCTGTAAACAGAAAAAGTAACTCGTTGGTGCCTGTCTTCAAGTAATTTGAGAGGTTACTAGCACTTCTATTACTTAGGCACATTCGATATGAGGAAAACAAAGTGATGAAAAAGGTAAAGATGTCTCGTTGTCACAGGTTGTAGACTGAGGGGTTGGGGCATACATTTTTCAAGACGTCTTTGGTTGATGTATCGTTGGTATCCGCTTACACACTCTTCCTTTTTCTTTAGCACATGCAACCCTTCAGGATGAGCTTGGGATACCATTCCCACTTGGTTGTTTCCGTGGAACACATGTATTTTCTGTGTGGCTCCTGGCCCCTTGCACAACCCCTCAATCACATGTGAGATGAACGCCGGTCCATTGTCAGAACCCAAAAACATAGGTACTTTAAAGCGCGGTATGAACTCTTTCAGGAGCCATTTGCCAATAATTTGTGTATTGCCGTTCTTGGATTGGCATACCTCAGTCCAATTGCTGATCATGCACACAATAACCAACACGTACTTGTAGTTTGAGTAGGGGTCATGTTGATGAAGTCCATTTAATGTGGGGAAATGAAGTGTCCTGGGGCAGTGGAAATACAGCATTAGAAAAACAGTCTGATCTTCCCATCACGTCCTATAAGTGATGAACCATGAAAAAGACGGGCCATGGGACCAAGCATTATCGTTGGTGAACATATTTTTCCATTTGGGCCTAACCGTATTTCTTTTTTTCTTTTTTTTTTTATTGCATACATCATCCCTTGTTCCCTTCTTCCTTTTCTCCCACCCAGCCCTTCCAATAATATACTTAGGGTCATAGTACATATCATCATCCTTTATATTTATGTCATGATATCATGTGTAGTAGAAGCAATCTGAACCATTGTGTACTCACAACCAGTTAATGCTATTCCTTTTTGTACATCTGCATCAATAAATTATTTACCAATTGATACATAGTCCTTGGAGGAGGTGTGTGCAGCACATTCTACAATTGAAACTTTGATAGCAACATGTCTAGCAATAGGTGAGCTATCAATGGTGCACGCTGCATTTGTTGGCCAGCTGAGGTAAGGAGGGAACTCCAAATGGAGGAAAGAACCTAAAAATTATATTGGCGTCCCTGTACAAGACTGTAAAAAGAAATTCATTTATCTCTAGAAGCAAAAGAAGAATTAAAACATTGTACTATAGCTTGTCCCAACAGCAAACACAGATGAAAATCTTTTTCTCTCTTGGGACAAGTAGGCCCAACCCCTAGCTCAAACCCTTTGGCTGTTAGTTTGCAGTACCACATTATGGATCATGTAAGGGCACTGTCTGCAGTGAAGGTAATATTTGTGTCCATGTTATAATGCTGTTCAAACTTGTATTTACTGTTCATTAATTGAAAGCCTCTATTATTAGGGTGAGCGCTCTAAGTAAATGTTGTAAGCTCAGACTGTACTACTGACAGTCGTTAGAATATAAAAATGTGTACACATATGTTCAATATTTAGCAATGTGAGGCTATGTATACTGCTCTCAGAATGCTCAGTAAACTACTGGAATATGTTAGGTACCATTTCTTTGCAACATATAAATAAGCAAGCATTGGCAAAGCCAGTAGGTCCGAAATTGTTGGTCAGCCCTTTGGCTCTGTCAATGCGCAACCCATCCTTTTCTTACAATATTTCTGTGGGAGCTGCTGGGCCCTCACCATTATAACAAACATTAGCAAAAAATAAAAATTGTTTTAGTGTCAAACATCACACATTGCACAGTCGTTACTGGCACAGAATAAAACAACTGTGTGTCGATATGCTCCTTGTGAAAGAACAGAATGAAGTCACTCACAGTGAAGCTAGCCAAGTAATAATAAATAAAGTGCACCCATGTCCTTGGATTTGTGCAAATATACAACTTTTGTGAATTCACAAGACTACAGAAGTAGGCCAAGAAATAGTACTCCTAGAAAACATATATGTGAACTTCATTTAAGCATGAGCAAATATGTAGGTGTACCAACTTCGCAGCGCGTTGTTAAGTCAAACACATTTTCTCTTATTTTTGTTTTTTTTTCTTTTTTTTGTTCATAAATACAAAAGAACTTTCAGTGTCAGTTTTAGGTCATGTCGGTTCTATGTATAGTTGCTGGTACTTATATATTTATTAATTGTTCAGCGACAAGCTGATGGGGCTTTAAGTGTTGATCAGAACTTGGAATATGCCTTAGTAAAAATAGGGTGATCCCTAGGCAATAAACTATTTTTATTTTTTCTTAAATATTTATTTGTTTATTTCTTTCTTTTAATTGTAGTACTTATCTTGCCTATTTTATTCCTAAGTAGTCCGTTTAGGCACTGCTGAGATTTGCTGCTGCTTTAACATCACAGTGGGCACATGGTCCAGCTTTGATCCAAACGTGTGGGAAACTTATGGTGACGTAACATTTGATATAATATAGACCCCTTGTGTATTTTAAAGTAATTTTGGAAGGATTGGTTGTGTAAGCCTCAAAATCCCCCCTCATACACGATCAGCAGTATATAATTTTGGATAAATAATTGATCAATTGTATGAATGTTTGAATGAGGGAAGATATAGATGTGTTTGAGCATGATGAATTAAAAGATGCATGAACCTCTATATAGTGAAATGAACTTTTATGTGATGTAATGGGTTATGTAGGTCTGTGTGGTAATGCTGGAACCCATTTAACAACTAAGTGGACACTTTGATAATGGACCTTTAAATAATGATACTAAATGGATGTGAACGGATTTAATGGTAAAAACAATACTTAATTAATATGTAAAATCATTTATAGGATTATGTTTATTGTATATTTTCGTTTTATTAGGTACATCAAAAACTTTTTTTTTTTTCTTTTTTCAAATGTGTTCACACCTAACCCACCTGTCATACCCAATATGTTGTCTACTCTTCACCAAACATTCTCAGTCTATAACCTGTGGCTAGGTGCGCAACAGTAGCTGTGCCCTTGTGCAGGCACAACATTCAGAAATAAAATATACAAATATACTGAATTTAACACCTATAAAAAACGTTCAACACATTGGTGTGGCCCTATCTTTTGTGGTACTGACACGGACAGGGCTTCCTGGCCTCTTATTGCTCTAGATCTAGTTGTTATATATACTATGGGTGGCCAGTATTCGTACCTGGTAGGGTGTATTCAACTGGATGACATTTTTTCAGGGGCCCCAGTGATCACCACCCATCATATGTCTGGAAACTTTAAAATATCGAGGAATCCAAATTTATTTCATAGAGGTAAAGTTGAAGGGTGGCAATCTAGATAGATGTGTGTCTGGAATTCGATGGTGGACCATATTCTGGACAATGCTACTGCTGTCCCCTTTGGGCAGAGTGTCAATCATTAAAACAATTGTGTTACTTATACTCTTTTATTTTTCACAGCACGCCTGTTTGTCCACCCCGTGCTATTACTACCAAAATCTAAGGCCTATCTTGTCAGAGCTGATCAGCCCTCAGCACAAGTGATGTCTCACTCTCTACATAGAAAAGGTAATGCACCCCAGAGGCAAGATGGCGGCCGCTACTGTGGCCGAGTGAACTCCTGTAGCTGACCGTCCCCTTCATCTCCCTGAACCTCTCTTGACTTGAAGCAGATTGTGATACGGTTGTAGGGCTACGGATTCTCAAAAGGAGAGTAAAAATTGCACAGTAAAGATCGGCAAAAGGATAACCGATCTCCGATGTTGTGGAGCTTATTTACATACCGGCGTTTGGTCCTTTCCGGCTCCCGGATTCCGCTTGCGTGTCTGCTCTGGTCTCTTTCACAAGGAGCTCAGTGTGCTGTATTAGACAGCTGGCGTAGGGCTGTGGAAGTGGAGATGCCACCGAAAGGCGCCCGAGGAGCTAAGCAGCGCGGTGGGGACGCCGCTGCAACAGCGTCCAAGCACCTAGAAAACGCCCAAGAGAAACAAAGACAGGGAGCTGCTACACAAGATCCAGGAAGTAACCTGCAGCCTGGGAGTACTCGATCTTCAAAGAAAGTTACACCTGCCATTTTTCTTACTGGCATGAAAGGCAAGAATAACAGCTCAGATGAGGCTGGGATTATGACTGTGGTGAAAGAGCCAGTAGTAGATGTACATCAGGATGAGGTGAGCAGGGGGGGCACAGAGCTCCATGTATGCAATATGCAGACGGTGAATGGACAAAGGCAAGGAGAACAGGGGGATGTTGATGCTGTCCTTATTACCCATACCCCAGCGGTTCATGATGGGCCAAGGGGGGAGAGTACTGCTAATTCTATTCTGGAGGGGGCAGAGCATGGTACAAATATGGCAGGAATGGACGGTGGCAATCTAGAGATGATTGAAAAAACTTGTGATGAGCACCATATGATTAAACAGGCAGAACAGAGCAAATTCCATGATTTACCCGAAATAGACTCAGGGGAACTTTTTTTCACTTTCTGATCACTCCAATTCATCGGGGGATGAGTCTATACAGCTGTCTGATGGTCCTTCCATCTCCCTGGTGGGCGATGGAGTGAGACCAGCAGTCTACATCAAGATGAGACCCCAGGGAACCGGATTAGGACATCTGGGTTAGACACAATACGGAAAAATACAATCGTAAAACTCAGGGAGGAGGTGGAGTCTGTGCCCTTAACTAATGAGACTCAACCCGTATTACCAAAGGGGTTGCGACGAGATCAACCTAATTTACTAGGTGGCTCTGAAGAGATCTCTCTGGCTGCTATCTACGAGTCAATAATGTTGCACAGAGAGGAAACCCGGGCTGAGAGTCAGAAAACACAGGGGGCGTATCAAAAATTGCAAAGCTCACTTCGACGGGTCGCCAAGTCTTGTTCTGAGTTTGCTGAACGGATAACAGAAGCCGAGAATCGGATTTCCACTATTGAGGATCAGAGGACTTAACAGCACAGCGCAGTGACATGGCCTGGAAACTCTAAGATATGGAAAACAGACTCCGGCGAAATAATCTAAGAATTTTAGGAATCCCTGAAGGAAGAGAGGGGTCCGATCCACGGAAATTTGTGGTAGGGCTCTTCACAGGAGCCTTTCCGGAGCTGACACAGTGGTCATGGGATAGCGAGGTGCAACGAGCCCATCGGTTCCCTTCCAGCAAAAGACTAACCATGAGACCAGTAAACCTACTCAACCTAGGGCAATTCTCATTGCTCTATCTAATTTTCTATCTAGACAGGCTCTATATGATCTGGCTAGGCCAGACAGGAAGAGAAGGGGGGATGGGTTTGAATTCTTTGTGCGCCCTGATTACTGTCACCAAACAGTGGAAAAAAGGTGGCAGCTTCGGCAGTTAATTTCCCCCTTTCAAGTCAAGGGTGCCCAAGTATTCCTATTGAACCCTGCCAAGCTCAAGGTTATATATAAGGATAGCACAAGGTTTTTCACATCTGCAATGAAGGCTAAAGAGTATCTTCAGAATATTGTACCTTAAATTCGAAAGCTGAAATATGAAGCTACTTTAGCAGCTAGTTTAGCAGTCAGTTTGTGCAATATAATTGTTAGCATGAATTTGGGCTCTGGATTATGCTTTTCTTTGCCTTCTTTCATTCTTTGTCTTTTTTTTTTTTGATGAGTAATGATTTATTGGTATAATGGCAGGGGAGTTGCGGGCGGGGAGAGGGGGACGGTCAGTGTTGGGACAGGGTTCTCCATCACTCAAGACTTGGGTCTTGCAGCCTCCATGCTTTGCTGGGTAGGGGGAGTCTCTGCTGGCAGAAGAGACCAAGGGGTGGGGAAGGGTGGGGCAGTAGGGGGTGGGTGGCTACCGGAAGGGCACAGGGGTTTAAAAATGGGATAAAAAAGACAATAAATGAGGCTATGCAAGCAAGAAGCAATGATTTGGTATGTTGTGAGAGAGGGTGGTGCTTTTTAAATTTGAAGAAAGTTAATGTTGAGCTCGTTTTCGATATGTTCTTTTAATGTCAGGGGCCTTAATGAAAGGTCTAAACGACAAAGGGTAGCGCAGGAAATCAAAAATATGTCTCCTGATGTGATATGTCTCCAGGAGACCCATATCCCCTGGGCTAAATATAAGGTACTTACAGAACTAGGTTATGAGCTATTGGCTTGCACGTCACAAGGGACTACGTCTAGAGGGGTGGCTATCCTGGCTAAAAAAATAATAATTTAAAGGTTGGGAAACATTTGGTGGACAAATATGGGCGCTGGGTAATTGTTGAATGTGTTGTAGATAATAAAAAGTTTACAATATGTTCGGTATATGGATCCAATTGTGACTGAAGCTCAAATATTAGAATATCTAAATACGGAATTAGCTTCTTGGGCATCTCCTCTGATATTCTGTGGGGATCTTAATATTCAGCTGGAAGAAATAACTAAGGGTCCCTCTGGAGGAAAATATATTGGTCGAAAACCAAAGGTTTATAAGGCACTACAGCAAATCATATATGAACATGGGTTGGAGGATGCTTGGCCCAGATTAAATCACCCAGATCCCGGATATACTTATTTTTCTTGCCCATATCAGAAGCTAGCAAGACTGGATTATTTTTTAGTCACTAAAACACTTTTACCGGAAGCACAACTACAGGTTTTCCGAGAATCACTTCGGATCATAACCCATTATTATTAACGATTAAAATGCCAGGAGTGGTTCGAACCCGGGGAATTTCTCTTTTGATCGTAAATTATTGTTAGACGATCAGTTTGTCAGTCACATACGACAATGGCTAAGAGAATTTCTTACTATAAATCGAAACTCAACCAATAGCTGTATTATGTGGGACGCACTAAAGGCCACACTTAGAGGTGAAATCTTGAGCTTTGGATTGTATGCTCAAAAAAGCAGAGGCAGCTTATCCAGGAACTGTATGACAATCTTAAGCAAGCAGAATATACATTAGTGCACACTTTAAGAGAGAAGTTAGATAGCTCTCAGGCACAAACCGAGATAGCACGATGCAAGGCGAAGATTAACGAGAAATGGGCCAAAGATAATGCTAGTAAATATCAAACATTTAGAAGAGAGTGCTATGAGTACGGGGAGATGACAGGCAAATGCCTGGCTAAGAAAATCAGGAGGAGAGAGATAAAGGATGTTATTACCGCAATTAAAGATGCTAATGGAAAGACGGTAGAAACATCTGTAGAGATCCTCGAAGTTTTTCGAGCTTTCTATGAGGAATTATATACAGAAGAGCGTACACGTCAAGATACATCTACAGAATTTTTCAAGGATCCTCATAGGAAAATATTAAGCGCAGATGATAGTGAATATTTAGAGAAGCCCATAACTGTGGAAGAATTAGAAGAGGCAGTTAGATCACTAGCAACAGGGAAAGCTGCCGGGCCTGATAAGATTCCACTCGAATTCTATAAGAAATTTTTAATTGAGCTACAAGCAGATATGCTGATGGTCTTTCAAGAGGCTCAGAAAGGATATGCCCCAGTGTCATGGGATGAAGCTAGTATAGTTATCTTCTTAAAAAAAGATAAGCCATCTTTACTGCCGGGATCATATCGACCCATTTCACTCTTAAACTGTGATGGGAAGATATACGCAAAAATGTTGGCAACACGACTTTCCCGTGTATTAATCCCCTTAGTCTCTGCTCGACAGCATGGCTTTATTCCAGGAAGAGGCACGGTCAATCACGTCAGTCGAGTAGTTGCCACACTGGATGTTGCTAGCGTTTTGAAAGCTCCGTGCAGTGTGGTACTACTCGATGCGGAGAAAGCATTTGACCGTGTCTCTTGGGAGTTTTTATGGGCAACGATGCGATGGCAAGGCTTTGGACTAGGTTTCATACAAGCTTTACAGACTATGTACCATTCACCCAAGGCAAAAATATGTGCGCTGGGACTGGAGTCTAGTTTTGTTACAATATCCAGAGGTACCCGACAAGGGTGTCCCTGCTCTCCTTTATTATTTGCCCTATATATTAATACGTTTTTGAATCTATTGGAATATAGGTTAAACAATATGATAGCTAGACCTGGGTTGGAGGTTACTACACTAGCATTCGCAGATGACATCGCGGTTATCTCGCCGGATCCAATTCAAACTGTTAAAGAGATTGAACGATTAGCAGCTCAATTTGGTGAAGGATCAGGATTTAAATTAAACACTACAAAAACGCAAATAATTTGTACTGAGCAAGTTTGCAGTAATGACTCCAGGGTTACAGAGGAGGCTACATATTTGGGGATTGGTATTAACGCCAATCTGGATAAAATGTTACTATCAAATTGGGAACCATTAATGCGGAAAATTAAGAAGGATCTGGATAGAATGGAAAGCTTACATTTATCGATAGTCGGGAGATGCAATGTTTTAAAAATGGATATTTTGCCTAAAGTGATGTACTATTTTAGGTGTGTTCCTTTGGAACTCACGGTGAAACAACTTCAAAAGTTACAATCCATCTGTGGTAGCTTCTTTTGGGCACAGGGCAAACCCCGGCGAGCAATGAGGTATATGACTTTGCCTCGATCTCGAGGGGGCTGGGCTGTTCCGAATTTTATGTTCTATTATTTGGTATGTATGTTGCAACAAATGGGTATTCTATTGGTTGGGGAAAGAGATGGAAAGGTGGAAGAATTCCCGAATATTTTTCAGTTGTTATTGGGTTCAAGAACAGAGAGAAATTTATTTTTAAATCTGGAGCCTAGCTATTATAAAAAAACTCGTTTTAAGGTGTTGCAAGCCGTTTATAAAGTGTGGAAACAGGTTCAGAAGTATCTGAAGCTTGGTAAACTTAATTATTATACACCCACCTCATCTGTAGCACTACCCCCCTTATTTTTTCTGATAATGTAGTGGCTAGATGGAGACGGAAAGGACTGATGACTTTGGGAGATTTAATTGACTGCAGCGGCGTTAAGACATATGCTTCGTTAATATCTGAATATGATCTCCCCAAAACCGATTTTTTAAATATTTGCAAATCCGCGACTATTTACAAAAGAGAGTAGATGTAACAAATTTGGCTATAAAAAGTAAGTTGTTGGAAACAATTAGGAAACATGGGAGGATTGGTGTTTTATACCAGAATCTTATGGAACTGCAAGGGGATGATCTTGAAAAACAAAATTCTAAATGGAATAATAGATTAAATCAGGCCGGGAATCTCTTACAACAGTCAATAGCATTATCAGAAAAGCTTTCGATCTCCTCTAGTCTTAAGGCGCAACATTATAAGACTATATATGATCTGTATTATACGCCAGCCAAAATCGCACGATGGGGGGGTCAAAATGAAGGTAAATGTACGCGCTGTGCATCAGATCAAGCCGATAGTCTCCATATGTTTTTTGAATGCCCAGATCTGAGACAATTTATAAGTAAGATGGAGATCTTTCTGACAGAGGTGACAGGGGTGCGGATAGAGATTACACCCACTGGGATGATGCTAGGAGTGGTGGATGAAGCAGTAGATTCACAGGGAATGTATGAATTTAGGTATTTTTTATTTATAGCTGTGGCAATAGCAAGATTATGTATAGCATCATTATGGAGAGAGAAAGAGCCACCATCTTTTGAAATGTGGAGGGGTAGACTTTACTCTATATGTAATTTGGAATATAGCCTTTACGCTCTCAAGGGTTCTCAGAAACGCCGGTTAGGTATTAAGATCTGGGGGGCGTTAGTAGAGTATCTACAATAATCCCTTTCTTCCTCTTCAATCTATATGTTAATATATCTCGATTTATGGTCATTCCCCTATATTTTTCTTGTCTTTTGTTTTTCTTTTTTTCTCTTGTCTGGTCCCCGGCTGATTATAGCTCTGTGAAATATATTGAAAAGTATATGGTGATGAAAAATGTGTAATGATCCCTCTCAGATTATTTTGCTTCTTTGTTTTAATGAATGAAATATATGTGTATGTCGATTTTATTGTCTAACAAAAAAAAAAAGAAAAAAAAAAAAAAGAAAAGGTAATGCACCCAATACATGCCTGGGGAATGTGGTCCCCACCTCTGAAATATACACAACGTGGCATTGGAGATGATATGTATGGCATGATGGCTGGCTGTGGACACAGACCCTGAGCCACTAGACCTGCTAAATGACCTGCTAAACATTGATGGAAACCCTGAGTTACATGTACTTTATGCCAAAAGCGGACAATATCTGTATAGGCTCATTCTTTACCAACAGTCTGCTCTTGTTGCCGCAACTGAACAAATAAGCTGGGATCAGTTACATCATACACACCGTCCCCTGTTGGTGATACCCCAGCTACTTTTAGTGGCCAAACAACACTCTCTGAAAAAAGTGTCACCGAAGGACATGCGTATATCCATATATCCCTGCACACTCAGCTGACTTTACCTCAAGCAGTGGTGATGCACGTAGTGAGAAAAACTATTTTGCTTTCCTGCTGCCGCAAAAACCCCCCACTATTTTCTTCACCACCACTTCAACCCAGCACAACCCTTTAAACTGATGCCAGGCAAAGATGTTGCCAGTCAGTAGCGTGTCTTCAGTACAGTGGTCATAGAGGAACGAAGCATATATATATATATATATATATATACATACATACATACCCAGTTACTAAACTTCATAATGCGAGACCTGAAACCCTGTATCTAATCTCGGCTCCCCGTCCACCAAATTGTGTGATCTTAGACATTTTATTTCTCATGTTCCTCTTTTCTAGCTTTGTTCAATATAGGCATGTCTGCCATGGTGGGGAAGAGAATCAGTCTCTCCTAATTCATTCTTTAAAACGTAAAAAGTGTTCACAACGCACTTGACATAATCTGTTGTACTAAACTGGAAACTCATACACTAAAACTATTATTTTCTTTTTTCAAAACTGTTATTCCATTCACACAGCTCTCCATGTTCTGCTAACTGTATACAGATATATACATATATTTTAATTTCCTGTTCGTTCGTACCCACAGGAAGCTATTGCATTGTGTCTTTCTGGCCTGGCTCAACGCCCAGACTCTGCGGCCAGCGTTAATATAACGGCAGCCCAAGAGAAATCCTTTAACCCTTCAATACCTCGTAATATCCAGACATGTGTTGTCTTTAATTGTACGTAAAATATAGCTTATTATAAAATAATATGGCGTTTTTGTAAAGTGCACGTTTACTCAGAATGGTATTTTGACGCTAAACAGCAGATCCTTATCGTTCCCTCAACTCAATGGTACTCATTTCATCCACCTCAGAATGATGAAGGGTTGATCAGACCCCGCATCTATTCACTTCAGAACGATAAAATGCTAAGTAGACCTGGTAGCATCTGAACTTATGACCATGAAGTCAAACACAGGCTCAAGCACGTTCTCTGTGTGTCATGCATGTTGTGTAAACGCCGTATATTCTAGTCTTTTCTCCTAAAGGCCTATAATAATTGTATTGGACCTATATTTTTAATCATATTATTGTTCTATATAGCTGAATTAATCTGTGTATTTGTATCAAAGGTAAAATAGCTCTACTTTCCTATGGAAGTTGGTGGTGTGGCCTTCATTAATTTGTTTCTACACTTTCTAATGTCCAGGCAATAACTGACCTTTAACCTTCTTTGGGTAGCAGTACATTTTCTTTGAGAAGGACAGGGCTGATAACATACCATTAGGTGAAATGCAATTTCAGTCTTTTCTATTCACTGAAAGCCACAAAACATTTCCCATCAGACAAGTACAAGTGGTGTCTCATTTGGTGCTTGCAAATTATTCTCCTAATTTGTCCAGTTTCAGAGGTGGACCCCAATGTGCACTACCTCTCCCTCTCTCTCACGGTACCGCACTCCTGTTCCTTGGCACTTCATCTTCTCTACTCCCCCATTAGTCCTGCACAAAGATGACATCCCTTTCATAAACTTATTTTTACTTTATCATTTATTAAAAAATGGGTGTAGTTAGTGTGCATTCCATTCCATCAATTTGTCTCCTTGTCTCCCCTTTCTCTCTAATAATTACCATCTGGTCCGAGATGTATGTTGCTCTTAGTCCAATGTCACTAACTTCCTTGGCCACTGAGACACAATTTCAAAATCTTTGCTACTAGCTAACTCCAACTGTGTGTGTTCTGTAGCTGTACTTCCTAGATCTATGCTTGTACTTGGGCTACCTGCCCGTGCCTGAAGAGGTGGCACTTTTCACTGCCTGGGCTGTTGAATTGGACGCAGGTAGGAGTAAATTATTTGGGTCTTAATTGCCTTGTGTTGCGGCTGCATGTGGGGTGCAACACTTGCATGTTGCCTACTAAGGCACATCATGGTACTTGTAGTGTAACTGCATCTATATGTCTGTTTTTCATGATCGTTATCAATCATTACGTGTGTGAGCCTTCCCAGTGCTCATCAACAATGTAAACCGAGTGGTAGCCCTCTGGCTGCGCTCCAATGTTCTCCTCATAAGTACTTCCTTCCACTCGTGAGCTTATTATAGTAATGCCTAAATTTTATTAACAAGAATTGTAGGCCTGTGTTTCCAGTTAAATGTAACAATGTATTTCAAAGCATTTATAACCTACCCTCATGACATGGAGCAGGGGGTGTCATTGTGTGCTTTAGCGAATCAGAAAGTTTAGCTACTTATGGGAACGTAAATGTAAACGTAATATTAACTGTGATACTGCGCCACTGTATTTATTTAAATTCTTTTTGTTTTGGTATTCTAACTAGCAGGGTCTCATCGCCATCGAATGATGATGAGACTTCAGCAACACGTAATGCTTTGAAAACAGGATATACTAATATAACAATAATATTCACGGTGAACTCAAGCACTCTCAACTCACATGTTTAAAAATACATTTGCAGTCCTAGTTATACTTGTCCCGCTAAAACAGATCAAATACTGTTAGATGATCAGGCCAAAGCATAATATGGGGGGGGTCAAGGGACATACCTTAGAGGAAGGGGCTTAAGGGAGCTAACAGGAGCAATGGAGATACGACTCCACCCCCACTTTGGCTACCAATTGGCCTGGACAAATGGTAGGCAAAACATGTGAGAGACAGAAGAAAAGAGGCGCAATGAAGGAGCAATGTGTAACGTGGGTAAGTCCAACTACCTAGCGGGATTGCGGCTAGGAGATAAAGACAAGGCAATCCAGACAACAGCTACTTAGCGCAGTTGCCGCTAATTGTGAGGAAAGGTGGGGGGCAACTGAGTCAACAATGATAGCTAGCAGACTGCCACTCGGCTAAATGAGTGTGGAGCTGGCAGCCAGCAACAGATGTCGGGTGGGGGGAGGGAACTGCCGTTGAACAGAAGGGCTACTAACGTTTAAGAAAACGAGGCACAAAAAACAGACATAACGGACAACAAATAAACAATAATTAAAGAATGAAATGCATTTCAAAAAGGAATACGTATTAATGTAACAGTGGTGGCTGAGAAAGCAGCCCGGAAAGACAGAAAGGAGGGGCGAGGGGGCCTACAGTGGAGCAGCGAGGCTTACTTCCACGTTCTGTGAAGGGACAGAATCGGAGAAGAAGGCGGGGTCGATGTCACAGCGGGCCAGAGAGTGCCAAGTGGCCTGTTCCTATTCCTGGAGTGGCGCAGTTAACAAAGGAGAAAGGCGCCGGGGAGAGACTGAGAGAAATTGCAGAAATAAAAAGAGAAAGGCACCCAAGCCATGCAAAATGGAATCAGAAAGGGACCTACCGTAGAGAGCGAAGAAGCGGGTGTGTGAATACACAGGAGAGAAACTTGAGGAAGGAGGGCGCATTGACGGCGAAAAGTAGAATGGTGTTGCAGAGGCGGGAAGGAGGCAAGGAAAGAGAAATGAATGAAGAACAACAGAATGAGAAGGAAGGGAGTGAGTGAAGGAACAAAACTAAATATATGAAAAGGATACAGAAGATGAAAGTGTAAAGAAAAAACTGAAAAATACAATGCTGAAAGAAGAATACAAAATGGCGGCAAGAGCATTCAAAATGGCGGCGGGACACACCCTAAAATAAAAGTGCGACAACACTACAGTCACGCGTGCCACTTGTGCACCGTGTCAAAGGCGCAACAGCCCACAACTAAATCCAAACAGTCAATTGAAAAACAACGTCAAAGACCTGCAATAATGATATACAAAAAAAATGTGCGCCAAATATTAAAACATGTCAAACATGGGAAAGCGGCAAACGCACGTGCACAATGCCAGAATTCGAAATACACACAGAAGTGTTTTCCAGGACTCAAACCTCAAGCAGTACGAAGCAAATTAAAAACCCCACAGATTATAAATACCAAAACATAAAACGCTGCAGAAGCACTTGTGCACAATGCCAGAATTCGATCAATCACGTGACCCGGACTCAAACCGTAAGCATCAACCAGAAGCATATGCAAGGGAAAGGGCAAAGATAAGAACGAGGAAGTGAAAACGGCAATGAAAGTGAGAGCACAATATTTCTTAAAAAGGCAACGACAAAGAGGCCAAAGACAGAATGGGCAAGAGAACGCAGCAAAAAGGAAACCACGACAACTAAAGAGCAGAGCACCAAAGAGCCTCGGAGAGATGTGACCAGCCAGAAAGAGGACGTCGTGGCACGTCAGTCAACCACAGGTGGGCAAAGGAGCACACACAGAAAGGAGACCCCTGTCGGCAAATGCAGGCTGACCCACCACCCCACACACGCCACAACCCGAGGCAAATGCAAGGCAAAAACCAAAATATCCCTGACTTACCCCAGTGGACGTGGGGAGAGGAGAGCCCGAGAGAAAGCCAGACAGGTGTAACCCCAGCATGCGTCCCGAGACCTCACCGCAGATGATTGCTTCACGAGTCCAGGATATTCGTGGTCGTCAGCTGATGGGGGGTAAATGGAGAGACACTGCAGTGGTCACACATGGCTTACCAGCTCACGAGAGCAAGACCTGCGCTCTGCACGTTCTCTTGAAAGGAAGGAACAACGATGTCAAATACAGTAGCACTTTATTAAGCAATTCAAAACCACAGGAAACAGTTCAACTTAAATGTTTGTTCATCAACACATGATCAGGATGAAAAAATAAATGCATCGACAATGTTATAAATCAAATGTTCAAACGAAGCAGAAATGTATATCTATCTATCTTTCTATGAGCAGCTGCCCAAGGGGCAACCTTGAATTTAAAGGTGATGAATAGGATAGTGCCTAGAAGGCAAATCTTTTCTTAAGAAAGCAACACCATTCAAGACTACGCAGTTTAAACTAAGTTAAATGCAATGGCTTGGGCTTTGATGAGCTAAATAAGAGGGGCTGACAAAGCCAAAAGGCTGGCAATCAAAGAAGAGCATTACCACCTCAGAATAGGCTTCTAGGCCCTAGAGAAGAGATCAGTCGACTGGGAACTCAAGTGCTGAGCACTATAGGAGGAGTTCAGGGCCTGGACCTGGGTGAAGACCTTTTATATGGTTGAATGCAGAACTATATGGTTAAATGCAGAACTTACGCCTACGCCTGACACGAGATCTGACGCAGGCCACTTGGCCACCTGCTTTACTGGAAAATTTTATATGAGAAGTGGTATCATGATGAAACAGAACTGGTGGCAGATGGTCAGAGTTCTCTGACCGCAAAAAGTAAACAAAGGATAACTTTCACCGTGAAAGATGCTTAGAATTAATATTAAATATATTAATTCCTTGGTCATGTTCCTGCCTTGAGTTCCAGTTTAATGCTAGCGCGGAAAGTCCCATAGCTAAGAATATCACAAATCTTGCATGTGACACTGCCAGATGTTCCATCACATTGTCATGTGGGTGGGGGCCACCCTTATTCTTGTAACTGTGGAAAGTTACAAGACAGGCTAATGTTGTATCTGGGTGGATGGGACAGATTTCTGCTAGCAGATCAGTGAGGCCTACGAGGTCTGTTTCATTATTATTATGAAAATGAGAGCAAGAGTCACTTGCTTTTGGGCCTACACATTTGTATCTTAGGAAGGTATGCTTGGGCCTATGTAAGATATTGTTATCTAGGGAGCTGGGCTTGGGCCTATGTGAGAAGTGCTACCAGGACAAGGGAAAGTGGACAATTTAAGACATTCTATCTGAGCCTGCCTGGTAGGGCCTATCTAGAGTATCATGTTTGGTGGGTAGTGCCAAACCAGTAATGAGTTTCTTGTTAAATGGTAATACGGGACTTTCGGGACCCTCCATCACATTCCTCATCAGAGTACACAGGCCACAAACTGCATTTTTATGGAGATGGCCTGATTTCTTTATGTAAAATCTTCACTGTGGTGCACTGCATCCTTGGTATGCGATTGTGCTAAAATGTGGCTATAGCCAGGATCTCAATACCCAGATGTTCAATTATGAGTGTCAAGACCTCTAGCTTCCTAAAGAGTTGTGATGTGTGCATTTTGGATTGCAAAGAAGTACCCTTGATTCTGAGCTTTGCACTATTTGTTGCACATTGATTTTCAAACTCTAAATACTGGCTTCTAATTCTCCCACTTTAAAGACTGAAATTGTATACACTGCTAAGAATTCCTGTGAAGGAACAAGCCCGAGTTGACTCTTAAGAGGAAATTGCACACAATCATATATATTAATGCATGCTGTGTACAAGTTCTGAAGAAGTCAAGTAGTGCCTATGCTCATCTAATTGCACACATTAATAAATATTAATGCATGCTGTGTACAAGTTCTATAGAAGTCAAGTATAGGCTATGCTCATCTTCCATTAAAGAGTGTATAATGACACAGCTTGAGTTAGTTACCCTAAAACACAGGGAGACTTGTGAGTGTACCTATATAGGCATAAGGAGTTGGTTATAGAGTGATACTGCTAAGGTATATCTATTTAAATTTACAATTACATGTAGTATTCCAATGACAATTTACTTAAGGCATTTCTGTATCTTGTAAAGATTCACAACAGATGGCAAACCTCCTTAAGCTCAGAATTGACAAGGCAGAGTGTTGAGTCCTGTGCTTTGTTTTCTCTCCTATTCCATTCCCCTTTTCCTGCTTTTGTAACAAGCACCAATGTTTTTACCTATAACTTAATTGGGGGGGGGGACACTGAGAGACAGAAAAGAACCTCACTTCAGTTGGATTCTGCTCCCAAGGTTAGTGTGCTTTTTGGTGCTTTCTAGATGTCCTCATCTTAGTCTCATGTAAAGCAAATGTTACTGATATTGGCATTTAAAAGTCTGCCTGAACAGACCCCTTATATTCAGTTGGTTTTTAATCTGTTCACATAAACATGGAGACTAACTTCACCCAGAGCACCCGACAATATATTGAAGCAGGTAGGCTGCAATTCCTTTAGACTTATATATCCTCCTATTCTGACTAAAATACATCCAAGAGCCTAAAACACCAATTTATCAAATCTAACCCAGAAGCACAAATTTCCGACTCTAACTTCTGCTCACAAAAAGGAGCAATAATAAGTGATCTTAGTTTCTACACTAAAAGAAGAGCACAATAGAGGAACGCCTTGCTCTCTCAGCTCCTGATCTCTGCATCCAGGAAGATCCCACATGTGCTCAAACTCTTGGTAGCCCCCTCACTCGCTTACAGAGCTGACGCAACCATCTCCCTGTACAATGACAGGATCATCTGCATACAATCCTCAGACCAAAACCTAGAAATTTGTGATGAAACCTTTATCATCAAAAATGCTATAACTATTAATGAACATGCCACCTAACAAGGCTGTCTTGACTCTGAATGCTTCCCTCAGAAATCCACAATAATGTCCCCTAACTTTACGACTTTCGGTATTCACAGAAGGCATTTAGGAGTACTGAAGTTAGGATTCCTAACTTTACTACTCCTAAATGCCTTTTGTGAATACCGAAAGTCGTAAAGTTAGGATTCTTCCCAGTTTAGGAGTAGTAAAGCCAGGAATCCTAACTTTAGTACTCCTAAATGCCTTCTGTGAATACCGAAAGTAGTAAAGTCAGGATTTGTCTCAGTTTATGAGTAGTAAAGTTAGGAATCCTAACTTTAGTACTCCTAAATGCCTTCTGTGAATACCAAAAGTCGTAAAGTTAGGATTTTGTCTCAAATTACTTTTTTTAATCTGGCCCCTAGTAATTCCCAGATCTAAGCTGGCACCACTAAGGGCCTCTCTTAACTCTGCTGCTAGACTCATCACAGGATCTAAAAGAAACAATCACATCATTCCTGATCTGAAATCTTTAAACTGGCTCCCATATGAGGCAAGGATTCACTTAAAAATCGCATATATGACACACAAAGCCCTACAATTCAACACCCCGAAATACCTTACACAAAACCTGGAGCTATCGGTTGCTGAAGAGCATCTAGTGGCACTAGCACCCCAGTGCTGAAACCACGAAAATTCTATAAAAAGAAAACATATAACTGAGCATTCTCAGGTATTGCCCAAGAATCTGGAACACCCTACCCCCTGAAATCAGACTGAACCCCTTAACTGCTTCATTCAAGAAAGAGGTTAAAGTGATACTGATGAACACAATTTTGCCTTAGAATCCACAATCTCTTCTCCTGAACACAATGTGTCCCTTAGTCCGCACGCATGTTTCTCTCTCGCAAGTTATGTTCTTATTTTTGTTTTTTGTCTGTCTTGGACCCCATGGTGGTTTCTCTTGGGACTCTGACATAATGTGTTCCCCCTTGAGGATGATGTTGCTCTTTATACTACCAATCTCCTTAAACACTAAAGCACTCTGATACCCTCAAGGGTCGTGTTCGCGCTATATTAAACTTTATAAATAAATGAATAAATAAAAGTATGAGTATGAAGACACAGGTTTGCACTTCCTTCTTGAGCATTGGTTACCTGTTTTGGATCAAGACTTGCTCAGAGACAAGGAGAACATGGCAGCTGGGAGCTGTATTGGCAAGTACCACTCTGACAAAGCTCTTGAAGCAGCTCTATCAACAAGTGCTACCTTACTGACTGGCAAGCTTCTTCAGTGTATATTGTCTCTCATTCTCATGAAAGAGGAGTACCAGTTGACATGGCTGGAGCTGTTCTGTTCATGAAGCTCTGATCAAATAGAGATTCTTACAGTCCCCGACACCGCCAGCTTGGAAAAATTGGCTCGCAGTATTAAATCAGACTCACATATCGATCCAGCCCCACCCAAGGCCTTAATACAAGGATTTAACGTGATTATTCCACCTTTACAACAACTAATTGCCCTCTCTTTTAATTCTGGTGAGGTTCCATTAAAATGGAAACAAGCCACTGTCATAGCCCTACAAAAAAAGCCTTCTAGTGATCCTATGGCTCTTGATAATTTACGTCCGATCTCATTACTCCCGACAATTGGCAAACTAGCTGAGAAGGTGGTTAACAATCAGATTTCTGATTTTATCATCATGAATGATCTTTATCATTCAACCCAATCAGGTTTCAGGCCATCCTACTCGATAGAATCAGCTCTCTTGTTAGCCACTGAAACCCTAAGGCAATGCGCGGCTGCAGGTCAGACGGCCGCACTAGTCCTTCTGGACTTAAGTGCGGCCTTTGACACGGTTTCTCACTATCTCCTTGCTCAAAGACTCAGCAGCTGCGGGATCGTAGGCCCAGCACTCCGCTGGATATGCACATACCTACACAAACAGAGTTTCCAGGTTTCCCAAAACCCTTTCCTTTCAGAAAGCGTGCCTCTAGCACAAGGCGTGCCTCAGGGCTTCATTTTAAGCCCAAACTTATTCAATTTCTACATGGGCCCACTGGCAGAGATCATGGAACGTCACAATGTGACTATAGTGTCATATGCGGATGACACACAACTTATAGTCACACTCTCTCAAGATTCGGAAGCCACGGCCGCCCGCTTCTCTGCCTGCTTGGAACAGCAAGCAACATGGATGGCCAATCATTGCCTCAAGCTAAATGGCAATAAGACCAAGGTACTCGGTGTAGGAATGGCCCCATCTATATGGTCATCAGCATGGTGGCCCAATGCATTAGATCAGGTCCCCACGCCCAAAAATACAACAAAAAATCTTGGGATTTGGTTTGATTCAAATCTCCCCTTCGATCATCAGATCAGAGTAGTTGCTGGAAAGTGCTTCAGCATTCTTAAAATGCTAAGGAAATTGATTGATCTCTTGTCGATACCTGCCAGAAAGACCATTGTTCACGCTCTGGTCACAGCACATTTGGACTACGGGAATGTCATTTATTTAGGCACCAACAGCGGAAGCCTGACGAGACTCCAGCGTATTCAGAACGCTGCAGCTCGTCTGGTTTTAGAGCTTCCCAAGAGATCGTCTGCCTCAAAAGCTCTGGCCAATTTACTTTGGCTTCCAGTGGAAAAGAGTGTTATTTTTAAGGCAATGTGTTACTGCTACAAAATTTGGTGGAACAAGGGACCCAGCTACCTGAGAGCTCTCATTACACCTTACTGCCCTTCTTGTACTTTGCAATCATGTGGAACCCTGCAGGCAAGAGTCCCCAGAGTCTACAGGGCTAGAATGGGGGCTCACTCGTTCAGCTACCTAGCTGCAAAAACATGGAATTCTCTTCCACTCTCCCTGAAGGCTTGCTCTACTGAACGAGCCTTCCGCAAAGATTTGAAAACATGGCTTTCCAGGTCACCCTCTTCATCCGTCTACTCTTGCCAGGTTCCGCTCGCCTTCCATTTGTCATGTTTCAGCACGGGGACACACTGTTTGGTGTAACCATGCGCTCTATAAATGACGATGATGATGATGCTGATCAGCACTCAAAGGTACCTCCACACACTCCATATTCACATACATTACTGTCAATATCTAGCAAGGGATATTGTGCTGTCAAGAACACCAATCATTCTCCTCACTTTAAGCTGAAAGGTTAGTTCAACCAATACAATTAGAGACATTACGGGAAAGGAGGGAGAGAGACACAGTTGTCAGTCAGTCAACATTCCTTCATTCAGCAAAATAGCCATAAACGTGTACAGCAACACAATACACATATTATAAAAACAGGTAAAACCTGGTTAAAAACGTAATTTCATAAAGTTTAAACCATATATCAGCAGTACATGCTTCAAATAGAAGCAATCTGACACTCCACATCCTTGCTAACAGTTGGTTAAAGTATTATTCCTAATGTAATTAATCACTGCATGGCAGCTTGCAAATATTACAAAGTCCCTTACTGCTGAAAACTTGTCATCCCAGTCTTGTGCTGTCTTATTTTAGCAACTCGCAAGAAGAATGCCGGAAAGTGTCTTCACAAGGAACGATATAAAGTGCAACAGAGCATGAAGTGAATGCTGTTTTGCTGTATGAGGTTATCACAGGAGCATTTTGGAGGGTAACGCTGGGATGTTTCGGAAAGTTCATCATCCGGGTATACAATAGATACACACAGAATATAAAAGGATGACTCATGACATGATTAAGAACAATAGAATCCTCATTTCATCAAAAATTAATTAGAAAAAAGTATCTTTCAACTAATTTCAAGTAGTCTGACACTCCATATATTTTCCTTACAGTTAGGGCAATTGTAGTATGATTGATCACTGCATGGCAGATTTGCAGAGACCATAACTGCTTTAAACGTATCATTCCATTCGTGTGCTGTCTTATAATAGTGGCTCACAATATCGGTTATGCAAGGAGATATGTAGGCTGCAGAAAAGCATAACGTGTGTATTGCTGTGTTAGGAAACATTATCGCAGAGTTATTTGTAAAGATTCACAAACCAAGCTCACTGCAAAGGAAATGCAGACAAAAAGTCCAGTGTACTGAGGCAAAGCCATGTAAGATAGCATCCATATTGCGGGCTACGTATTAAGACAATGGAGAGTTTCTGCCCTATGCTAGTTGTCAATGCAGAGTTCGTAACAACTGTTTGCATGGTTTGCGCCCTCGCATTATGCACAAGTCAATGATTAAAAACAGGGATTCCACTTGTTCTTTTGAGCCAGCATCAATACACTCTGGGTTAAAAATGAACTCTGGGGAGGCGTAGGAGTGGCACAACAAGAAAAAATACTTTTATTTCTCCTCATTTTCTCCTCTTTCTATGCGCACTGCATTCTGCAACACACATAGAAAGAGGAAAATGCAATCAGTGATTGTTTTTGTGCAGGAAGGGAAACCTTCCTGCACAAAAACAATCATCCCCGCAACGTAGACAGCTTTGCAACATGATGCAAGGATGCCTGCTTGAAATCCACCGGATGAACTGGGACGGTCCACCTTCCAAAGGTTTCTTACGAAGCAACAACCCAATAATCGTCTTTTAAATAAAACTTCCAACACTGGACAACAAAACAACCCTAGTACCACAAGACCAGTCCTCTCATCTGTCATCTGTTCTCTAACAGAGTGGGACTAAAACTAAAAATTAACGTGTTTTCCAACGTGGAATAACTATGAGATCCATGGTTGGAGTAGAGATTGGCTAATCTCTCATAAACTCTGTTTCGGTTCCAGGTCCTGAAGAGAACCCCCCCAAATGAATGTAGGTGTTCGAAACACATAGACCTTGTAATTGACCAAATAAGTGCATATATAATTTGTATTAGTTTAACCATTTTCTTGTATACAAGTGTCTTAACATCAAGTGATAACTCATTGATTGAATCATTTGGGTTGAATACCACACTGCTTGGTCTTCACCTATACGTGGGTTGTAAAAGAAAAAAAAGCAATAGGGAGTTTTTTGAAACGTACTTTCCAACCCTGTTGGTATTGTTTTTTCATGTGTTTTTGTCTGATTACTTTTGTGTTTGTCATTATTATTATTCTTTCAATTGTGTGTGGAACCGGAACTCACAAATTGGTTCTGGATTCAATTTGAATGGTGTCAGAATTCATGAAAGTTATAACATGTTTGTGTTACAATTCATTGTGGTCTATAAAAATATTAAATAGATTCTAATGATTAAAATATTTGTATCCCCTAAAAAAACATCAAACACATTTTTTTCTTTTAAATTCTTTAGACAAAAGATGAAATAAATTAACTCTTTCCAATCACAATGAGTGTCACGTGTGGTTTGAGTAAGTAAATCGTATATTTTTGATTCAGTATTGGCATGCATGTTGTTGATAGTGCACTGGTGCATGGCAGCCAATTGTGCACCAGTGCAGGGGAAAGCCCACGTATGCATCGTATTATTGTTAATACGATGCATCCCTGCGCTTTTAAAATGACACAGCTCGGCGCAGCAAAATGGCTTGCGGCACCGCGCTGCATAATTTTTTGTGAAGGAGGCCCATAGTTCTTAGGGACTATAGAACTGTCTCTCTGTCATTTTTCAATAGCCACAGATATGAGTAGCTAAATAATATGCACACACACCACTCAGAAAAATATTCTATATTGCTTGAGTGTAAAGTTTCAAAAAGAAAAAGTAGGAAAAATGATATGAGGAGGGAAAAGTTGGGAAAAAAGTGTTTTGTGACCTGAGGATTTGGAAAAAATAACCATGTTAGGAGTACACGTGCCAAGAAGCAGCCAGGCTCAATTCTCAAGAAGGTGAAGGAAATAGTGAAAGCACACTTGAAATGGTGTCACCCAGTGGTGGCCAGCACAGTTAAGAGCGGAGGGGTGGTGGGGCAGGGGCGGCGTGGGAAGTCGACTGATGATGGGATATGTAAAATTAAATAAAAAAATAAATAAAACCACTTACCTTGCGCTCACAACATCGCCGACTCGGCAATGCGGCGAGCACAAGGTAAGGGGTTTTATTTAATTTTACCTATCTCGTCGCCTGTTGACTTCCCCCACTCCACCCTGCCCACCACTTTTACCTGTGCCGACCACCACTGGCACCACCTTGATGAAACCAGAATGCCTTGGCCTCAACCATGAGCTCACCTTCAAAAACCCTGGTTTTCATGTAGGGGATACATTCAGATCCAGCACAGACTCCTGCACAAATTCTTTTTTTATATGTATTTCAATTTGTAATACTGCTAAAATTGTTGCATCGCCACAATCTTCCCCTGTCAACTGTATGCAAGGCAAATCTGCTGCAATCTATAGTGTGTGGTCAATTCCAAGACATGCAGAATTCGGTGTGAAAAACACTGATGCCAATGTAAGACCCTGATTAATGAGCATATTTGCTATTTCTGATATTTGTGGTATCACCTTGGAAAGATGTTTTATACCTTGGGAGGAGGCTCAGAGATAGACTGTAGCTATGAGGCCTATACTTTGCTGTTTGTAGACTTTAAGTAGCTTTCAATTTTGTTGAATTCACAAAACTTAAATCTAAACTAAAAAAATGGGAGATTATGCCTGGATTTATGTTGATTTTACGACAGCTACACTGTGATGGCTGGATAGAGTAGATGTATCCATTAATGATAGATTAACGGATAGACTACCAATCAGAAATTACCTACAACTCGGTTGTTTCTGACCCCTAAAATATTTTGCCTTTCTTGGCTTATATTACCTCCACAGACTCAAACTCCCATTCTTTCTGACCTTTCATATTGGATCCCTCCTCTTTGCCTATGATTTAGCCTGTTGGGATGAGACTCATAGGCTTGCAGATGGAAATCACTGAATTAAACTCTTGTTGTGATACCAACAAATTGAGAATAAAACAAAAATTATGTATGTTAGGCACAAACACATTACATGATAATATAGCCTTATTCCCACTCATGAGGGCTATACCGTTCGCCTATAATGAGGGAATGTCGGCCCCCAGGGGAAGGGAAGAGCGCAGACCAGTCTTCCCGAGGGTGCTTTGTGCTGGCCGCAGAATAGGGTGGTGATAGGTTAGAGTAAGGGAAAGGGGCGAGTGTTGAGGGTGCTAAATAGGCGTCAGGAGATGCATATCCGGCCTCTTTCTGACGCCAAGCACCACCGGGTTAGGGAGACAGTTTTCTGGGTGATAGTGATTAGGACATTCAGGGAGTCTGGTAGGCCTACCTGGTTTTCTGGCAAGGGGGTTGGCGGAGCAGGCATGGCATCCAGACAATGAGGCGGTCTGAGCGGTGTTGTTGATGCTGGGGGTGGCAGGTAGGGCCGACTTGCTCAAGCCTGATGTGGGTCAGCATGCGGCGACGCCAGGAGCTTTCTGCGATGGGCAATGTTGCAGCAGCAGTAGCGGCTTGCTTGTCTGACCTGCTACCTGCCAAGAAGTCTGGACCGGGACTCGGTAGGAGCATAAAGCGCGCTCCGGCCGAGAGCAAGCGCGAGGGCAGGCAGAAAAGCCTCCTGGCACGCTTCTCCTCCACGCAGGAGGAAGAGGCTTTGAACGAGAGTGGGGGGGCAGGGCCAGCTGATTTGGAGGCGGCATGGACGCGTGCTCCTCCAGCAAATGCAGGCAATGTGAGCATGAGCACAAGGGGGCTGGGCCTTTAAACCTCTCGGCCAAACCCGCACCCTGGGAATTCAGAGGTGCAGGGGGCTGGGACGCCTGGGCAAGCTCTTAAAAAATGCAATCTGGTTGGCACTGGGTCAAGGGAGGGGGAACCTGGGTGAGGCTCTACTGCATAGCATGGGGATTCAGGGACCCCTTTAAGATTTGAAGGGCCCTTGGGCCCCAGGGACCTGCAGCCCAGTAAGTGGCAGGCAGTTGATTTTGAGGCGCACATTCGGGAGCGGAGCCTGCTAGTGCAAGAAACTAGAATGTGCGAGACCAGGGAGAGAGCAGCAGCTCTTCTCTCTGTGGTCAAGGAATCATTGATAGTAGATGCACAGGTCCGGGCCCACAGCCAGAAGGGCCCCAGACAAAAGTTGCAGTGGGTTTGGGTGCCTGAGGATAATCAACATGGGGCAGGTAGGGTGGGAACAAATGTGGCTCATGGGCCCGGTGGTGCGAGGGACCCCCCAGGTTGGAGCAGCCTGGGGGGGAAGGAGGCGCAAGCTCAGCATTTGAGGCTAGGAGACAGTTGGAGATTTCCAGCTGGGTGCAATACGGCCCGAGGGCGTTGGCCCAAAGCAGCAGGAGGTCCGCGGTGGCCTACCCTCCGTCGAGGGTTCACGAACAAGGAGTCCGACTGGAGCCTCCGTGTGTCTGAATACCTGAATGTGAATCATCAGTGGGTGATGATGAATTGGTCCTTGACTATGGTGATGAGAGTGATGAATGAGAGGAGGGGGAGTATTCCTGCATGGTATTCCTGTGGGGAGGCCCAGGAGGATAGAGAGGACAATGGGTGAAGTTGGTGTTTTGCAGGTGTCAAGTGCGGACAAAGGGAGTGCCAAGACTAAAAGGCCCAGAGCAGCAGCGGACGGTGCATAAATAAGTCCGTGGGTGGAGCCATGTCGACAGGTATCGAAGAGTGGTGGGAAGCATGGGACATTGAGGACTCTAGAGTCTGGGGTAGGTCTTGCAGGTCTGTGGGTGTGGGGGATGGAGTGGTGGATGATTTACGGGCCGAACTGATGGATGCAGCTGTGACCACGGTCCTTTAACACGGGTGGGTGGCAGAAAACAGGTAGTGGGTACCGGGGTCCAAACAGACGGTACGGTTGAGCATGGTGGGGACGAAAGCAAGGAAGGAACCGAGGAGGACAAATATAAAAAGAGATTACCTTACATGGGGTTGGCAATGTCTTTGGGGTCCCATTTGAAGGATAAAGCCAAGAGTAGAATTTGGAAGAATGAATATGTCAATGTTTCCAAGCTGCTTCACAGGGAAATTCAGGCGAAGGAAGGGTACTCCCTCAGGTGGTATCTGCAAAACTGGACAAAGAGGTGGCTGAGGGCAGAAGAGCGGGTCCATTCTTTGAGTGGCCCCTGCCAGACTTGATTATTTCTCCGCTGGGGGTGGTGCCCAAGAAAGGGGTGTGGGAATATAGGATCATTCACCATTTATCTTGGCCAGAGAGTGGGTCTGTCAATGATTTTATTGCAGAGGAGGATTCCAGAGTGCTGTACGCCTCTGTGGATGATGCTATAGCCTGGTGCAGAAGTGTGTGGGGGGGGCTGAAATGGTGAAGTGTGATGTTTAATCCACTTTTTGGTTGCTGCCTATTCATCCTACTCATTTCTGTTTAAGTGGCATGCAGTTTGGGGGGCACCCTCTATGTAGATGAAGTGCTGCTGATGGGTTGTGCCATTTTCTTTGACCCTGGTTGAACTTTTCAGCAAATTTTTTCAGTGGGATTTCAGCAAGAGAAGTGGCCACCGGGAAGGGTCTCACTACCTAGATGATTTTCTGTTTGTTGGAACACAGGCTTCAGGGACCTTAGTCTGGGCGTTGAGGCATTTTGAGTCTTTAGCACAGGATTTTGGGGTGCCACTGGCTCCTGAGAAGATGGAAGGGCCTGGTGTGGTATTGACGTTCCTGCGTATTGAGCTGGACTCAGTGCAATGGTCAGCTCGTTTGCTGGGGTAGAAAGTGGTGGAGATACAGGGTTTTCTGACACATGTGAATGGGGAGAGGAAGATTGAATGGAGGGCGAAGCAAAAGTTGCTCGGTTTCCTGAACTTTGCATGCTGGTTGGTGAGAGCAGGGAGGACTTTTTGCAGGTGTCTCGGCATGGCTGTGTCGGGGGCAGTGCTGCCGCACCACAAGGTGTGGATTTCATTGGAAGTACGAGCTGACTTGTGTATTTGGCAGACATTCCTAGATGACTTCAATGGTTTGTTCTTGAGTTTTTTGGATGAGAATACGGTGTGACAGGTCCAAATATTCTCTGATGTGGCTGGGACCCTGGGTTTTGGCCTATTTTGGGATGGGAGATGGTGTGCTGAAGAGTGGCCGGAACACTGGAGGACGCAAGCCCAGAGCATTGCTTTCTTGGAATTTTTCCCATTGTTAGTGGCGTTGGCAGTCTGGGGCAGTGAATTGAGGAACATGACAATCCTTTTTCATGTGGACAACATGACTGTGGTGGAGCTGGTGAACCGCAGCGTGCGAGGCATTTTAGGGTGTTGAGGCTGTTGAGGAGGTTCATGCTGGTGTGCTTGAGGCTTAACATGGTGTTCAGGGTGAAGCATGTGCCGGGGGCCAGCAATGATATAGCTGATTCCTTGTCTTGTTCCCAGTGTCCGCGTTTCCGCCGGCTGGCGCCAGGGGCAGAGGAGTTTAAGATGCAATTGCCGGCAGACATCTGGGCCTGGGGGAAGTGAGAGTTGTGAGACTGGTTGAGAGGTTGTTTGCAGAGTCCACTAGGAGCAGTTACAGACTGGCATGGAGAGAATTTGGGGTGTTTTCTGGCTTTTCTTTGGAGAGGATGTGGCTGGAGTGAGAGGACATTGAGCTGGGAGTCTTAAGTTTTGTTCTATTTTGTATTGACAAAGGTTTGTCGCCCACGACTATTGCCGGCAAGTTGGCTAGAATCTCTTTCTATGGCAAGCTGTTTTGGGGTTTTAACCCTGCTCAGGATGAGATTCTGGACCAGGTTCTGAAAGGGTGGGGAAGGGAGAGGGGTGTGGGGAGTGCGGCATTGAGGGAAGCTGTTATGTTTGAGCTGTTGTGGGAATTGTTGGCTGTTTTGCATCTTTGCTGCTGCAACCAGTTTGAGGTGGCAGTTTTTCAGCTATGTATGATTTGGATGTTTTTTGGGGTGTTCCGGGTTTTGGAACTGTTGGGTACCGCTCGTCAGGGGGGAGTGTTGAACGAGGAGGTTCGCTTGGAGCAAGGGAGGCTGGGAATTTGACTGCAACAGTCTAAGACAGATCAGGTGGGCAGGGGAAGATGGGTATGGCTGTGTGAGGGTGGCAGCAGTGAGGTGTCCCATGTCCGGGAATGGTATGGTTTCCAGTTATTGCTTAGCAGGTGTTTTTCAGGAATCTTTTGGCACGCCTATGGCAACCCGGTCACTGGCTTTCAATTGTTGGCAGTGTTGCGCATGGCTTTGCTCAGGCTTGGTAGAGACCCGACCAGGTTGGGTGTGCGTTTCATCCGAATTGGGGCGGCGACGGCTGCGGCGCACTTGGAATGGTCCTGGGGACGGATATGTCAGATTGGCAGATGGAGGACAAGGTGCTGTGAGCGTTATGTCCAAAAGTAGTGGGCATTTTTTCCCGGTGGGAGGGGGAAGTGGGATGAGTTTTTTAAGGCTAGTTGCCTCTTTTTTCTGCTGTAGGGTGCATGAGGAGTCAAGGGACTGAGACGGTTACCTGGATTGTTGGACATTCATTTGTGCACTGGGCAGCAAAGTGTGCAGACCAACAAGTTTATGGACGGAACCTGGACTTGCAGAGCAGCAACCACGAGGTGCTTTGGTGGGGTAAAGGGAGAATGCGTTGGGGTGCCTTGTTACCATGGCTGACAAAGTTGGTTCCTCAGAGGGGCTGCCCAGACATGCTCCTGATTCATCTAGGGGAAAATGACTTGGTTTGATTGTCAGGACTGTCCTTGCTCCAAATATGCAGAGGGATTTGGAAGCGATCAAAAGAAATGTTCAGGAACATGCGTGGTCTGGACCGGGCTAGTGCAGTGCAGGATTTGTCGAGGGCCTTGAATCATGCTGCAAATGATAAGGCCCAGAGGAAGCTGAACAGGGCGATGAGGGTTTTCTGCCTGGCTCATGACATCAAGGTGATTGCACATAGTGGGTTCAGGGAAGAGGAGAGGAACCGAGTCTGCTCAGGGATGATGGGGTGCACCTTTCGCTTTTGGGAAATGCTTTTTACATGATGGGAATGAGGGACGTGGTGAGAGCTTTATGGAATGAGTTGATTTGGTGCCATAGATCATATTGCTGAGAGGCGAAAGGTGCACAGGATTTATGGTGGGGTAGGAAACTGTCCTATGGGGTTTTCCTGGTTGGCGGTATTTTGATGGATTGATTAGTCACATGCGGGCATATCCACCCCTCAGGGGGGGAGGAAGGGAGCACAGGTGACTGATGGCGGTGCACAGCATGCGATGAGCAAGGGAAGGATCTTCAACGGAGGATGTTTGTAGGGCAAGTGAAGGGGTAACTGGGTATATGTAACGAGGTCAGTGAGTGAAAGGTGAAAGAATGAATCAAATCATATGGACTATCTGGGGAATCGAAAGCGGGTGAGCGTGAATGGTGCAGGGAGAATGGAACTGTCGATTCTATGTCAAGATTCATAATGTTGAGGTATTGTTAATGTTAATAAAGTTTAATAGATGGCCTCGTACGCTAATACAACGTGGAGTGTGGTTATTGCTCGAAGGGCATTTAACAACCGGTATAGCAGAAGAATATTCCACCCACTAAGAGTAGAAGGTTGTAAATTAAAAAGGGAGAAACATGAAGACAAACATTGGAATGTTGGAGCTCCGGGCTTATACCTACCATTATAAGCCCAGAGCTACTCCATTGTCTTCATGGTGTTCTGAAAATTCCAATATTCTCATGGTGCTCAGTAGGAATCAAACTACAGATGGTTAAGTAGTACCATTATGGTGATTTGACTTTCACCTCCTGGAATTCTCATTGGAGGAAAACAAATACAAAGGTGTTGAGTACTATGGCAGGCTCGGCTTGTTTTAATACTATATAGATGAGATTTTTCAATTAGCCAGCTTTTAAAATCAATTGGAATGTTGTGCCAATGTTGCCATATGGTTGTGAAATTTTAATGTTGGATGATCGATCTAAATATTTGGAGGCTGAAGGCAAGTCCTTTTCTTCCCAGGCTTGGCAAACATATTATAGCCTTATAGCCCACTGTAGCGGGCTATACCGGCCATTAAAGGCCCGATCCAGCGTTAAAGGCCTGAGCCGAAGGCCAGGGCATTTAACAAGGGAGCGGGACTTTAATGGTCGGTATAGCCCAGCTACTGTTTGCCAAGCTTGGGAAGAAAAGGGCTTGCCTTCAGCCTCCAAATATTTTGATCGATCATCCAACATTAAAAAGGCTATTAGAACATTGTGCCACTAGAGGGCCGAATGTTCAAACAAATAAAACAAAGGCCTCTCGGAGACCGAGGGGATTTAAATCCCCTCAGGCTCCGAGAGACCTTTGTTCACAGCAACAACTGTGAACAAAAACAACGTGGAATGTTGCTCTGCGGGCTTTTACTGGCCCTTAGAAGCACGGAGCACTCCATTGTATTCAATGAATGCTCCACATTCCAATGTGCTAAAATGTGTTAGACTTGAACTAGGCTTATGTTCTTGGGGTTTACTGGATACAACTTTCTATTAAATATTGAGGAATTTAATTAGACTAAACTTTCCAAAATGTGCTTACTGGATATCCTTGAGGGATTCCGTAGAAACTATAATCCTGTGTATCAAAGAATTAAATATTATTATGACTGGCTAGCGCTAATCTCAGAACAACCAGATGTTCTTGAAAAAAGGATTTACAAAATCTTGTTTTTCAAACATTTGAGCCTGAATTTCATTTATCTGATTGTAAATTTTTCAGGTGCCCTAACTTGAGATTTTCTTGGATCAACACATCCTTTCAAATATATCATTCTTTTTCCAAATAAATCAACAAGAATAAGCGTCGGGGTCTATATAGCATGGTATCCGGGGAATTTAATGTCAACTAATAAGGCAAATGATGAGAAATCCATATGCCTTTTAAATTGTTCATTCACATGGGCTTACATCTTTGTGGATTGTGTTTTTTTTTAAATATTTGTCATATATTTTTTCCCCCCTAGTTTTTAAAATACAATTGTTGAACCTGCACATCAGCTTTGGAACTTGTGAGAGCAATGAAATACATTATCATAATTTACGCGATAGTACATTAATTATTTTGTGGTGAAATCTGCTGAAATTTATAGGTAATAAATGAGTGATTATTGCAATACATTTGGAATTTACTGCCATAAGCATCTATTTTTGCATGTTATGCCCCATTATCTGATTGAAAACTGGGAATAGAAGGTTTTTAATGCACTTGATAAATTCCCCACTCTATATTGTCAATATTTACTGATTTCAATAAATACCTGACTCCATCAGGCCTACTTGTAAGTGGGGACTTAGTAGCCATTTCTTGCCCCGGTTCAAGGTTTGGAGAAACCCAGTAAATACTGCTTATCTGGGATGAGATTTTACCTGGTGTAGTCTGATTCTGAGTTTGTCAGTGGAAAATGAGTAATTGCATGTGGAAAGAGGTGTTTACTGTACATATTTAAGCATGTACTGAAGTTTTCTGTACATTTTCCTTCAATAAATGTGAACGTGTTTGACCTGTCAAAATTAGTCAGGGAAAATTGCAAAACTCAGAATTCTGAACCATAGGCAAACTCCTGTTCTGGAGATGCCAAACTATCTGAGCAAGGATCCCCTTGTAATTAGAATACACCTGTATACTTGCCATTGCATACCTGGCATTTTTGGTGCCTCTTTGCTAGGTGGCAATAGTCGGACCCGAACAAGCAGTCTTCCATTTGCTTGTCCTTGGCACTGCTCTGTGCGTGCTTGGGTTGTAGATGGCTGCAAAAGACACTTTAAACCTGTGACAGCTGCCTATTCAAGAGGCCATCAAAACATACATTTTTCCCCCACTTTAGTTTTCTCTTCTGACTGCAGCCTTATATGTTTCTGCTTTCAGCGCTGGGACGCCTCTTTGCTGGGGCAGCTGTGCACTTTACAAAACAGGATAACATAATATAACATAATGTGGATGCTGGCTGGGGGGATCTTCTTGGAGGTCTATTTTTCATTGTGATCTCTTCCTGGTATTCTGTGTTGACTATCCAGATTCCTTGCTTCCTGTTTGGGAACTTCTGGGTTTCCTAATCCCACTCGGGTTTGTAGAGATTGTTCTCTCTTGCCTCCTGTTGTTGCAACGGTTTGTAGAACACTAGCGGGTCACCCTTCTATTCTACGTGGATGCCATAGTGATACTTTACTAGCTTATTAGGCAACTTGACAATGTTATTGCCCATTGTGAGACGTTCTGTACCTGTTGTTCAAATCTACCCTGTGGGAACCCCTATTGTTGTGAATCGCAACTAGGGCTGGGTAAAATCACATAATTTTTTCATGTGAAATCCCATAAAATTGCATGTAAATTGCATAATATTACACTTTTGTAGAAAAATGTGTTTTGCTGGTATTTCATGTATTATTTTTACTCAAATGCACTTCCCGCATTAAAAAGGTAGACAAAGTCTCTTTGTGATTGAGTTTCTATTGGGAAACCTTCCTCTATTGGCTAGCCACATGCTTTGCTTCCTGTCTGGATCCTCCTCCATTTATTTTGACTGCCATGGATTTGAACATTTGTTCTCTCCTGCCTCCTTGTAGTGCAGCCTACTGCAGGATGCCTGGAGATCAATTTTGGATTCTAAGTGAACTGTGATACTTATACTTTACTTGCATTTTAGGGAATTGATCAATGAGTAATTATCAGCTTATCAAGACTTACTCTACCTCTTTTTCGAATCTCCTCCATGGTAACCCCTATTGTGCATTACAAATGCAGTGCATTGTATTGTTGCAGGATATATTTTACCAAACCTATGGAGAATCTATATACCACCATCTTTGTCTTCTGTCGTGCCACAGCAGTAGCCACTGCATTGGAGGGTCATACTCTAGGGGAACTACCTAAGAACCATATCACTTCATGTTGTATACCTGCCTATGTGTAATAATACTGTCCCTCTATATTGCAGGGTCTGCTTCCCATGCCTGGTCTAGAAGTGAGTGCTAGCACTTCATCTTCTCATGCCCCTCTTCCTGAATCTGTTCCCATTAAACTTTGCAGCATACTCCAGGCTTTGGTGTTAATCCGAGATTTACCTACTACCCAGGAGTCTCATGCTATGGGTCAAGTATGAATTTAAGCTGCTTATTAAAATAAAAAAAAAAGGCCGACCTATTGGTCAATACTAATGTAATATACACTATGACAATTCTCAGGTCTTGTATGGTATAGAAAATGACCACCTTTTGTATGCCAGGGATAGGGCTAAAACTCTAAATGGCACATGAAGAGTGAATTTTGGAGGAATCATCGGAACAGAACATAAGCTTTACCCAGCCTTAATGATGATAAAAACCTTTTATATCCTATGCCCAATCTCATAAGGACTAATTTTTTAATGAATACTTCTTACAATTTGGCATGGAGATTGTAATGGATGTGCACAGCTATGTATAATATTTGGCCACAGCCTAGTAATGTAATGTAATATGTTCTTATATAGCGCTCTGTAACCCTACGGGTATCCTGGCGCTGAGAGACTTAACTTGGTGTTAACTACATACTAGTCATGCAAGAATATATACTAGGCAGGGGAGGACAAGATAGATCTGCATGTTACTCCTCTCTCAGGAACAGCCAAGTTTTCAGTTTTTTCCTGAAATGCGTGAAATTGTCAGACTGTCTGATAACCATCGGAAGGTTGTTCCATAACCGGGAGGCCACCGTACTGAAGGCTCTCCCTCCTGTTCTAGATCTTTTGAATTTTGTGGTATTTACTAAATAGGCTGAGGAGGAACAGAGATTTCTCGCGGGCAAGTACCACGAGAATTTTCTCTGTAAGGGTTTAGGGCCCAATTCATGAACAGCTTTAAAAACAATGCAGAGATACTTAAATTGTATTCTTTGCTGCATAGGCAGCCAATGCAAGTCTCTCAATGCCAAAGTTGTAGAAGACCTGCATTGTCGATTTAATGCCAGTTTGGCTGCTATGGTTTGGATCCTTCGTAACTTCCCTATCAAGGAGTTTGGAGCTCCAAGGTACAGGGAGTTACAGTAGTCCAGCCTGCTCATGATGACACTCCTCACTATTTCTATTCTAGCCGAATTGGGAAGTAGTGGGAGGATCTTTCTTAGGCCTCAAATTAAGGAGAAGCAGGTACCCACAGTTTTATTCATCTGCGAGTCCAGCTGAAGATTGTTGTCCATCATTACCCCTAGGTTATGTACCGATTTAGTTGGAATTAGTGGTGTGCCTGTGGGGGTCAGCTGGAATTCCGTAGGGAGTGGGCGGGCTATCTTGCTTGAGGTACAATAGACAATATCTGTCTTGTTTCCATTAAATTGAAGGTAGTTCTTCCTAGGCCAATTGGTAGTGCATTGCATGCACTCGTGGAATTTATCCATAGACACTGATTGGTTCCCTTCCACTGAGAACACTAGCTGCGTGTCATCAGCATAGTTGATCACTTCCACTCCACAAGATCTAATAAGGGGAATAAGTGGTTTCAAGTAGATATTAAATAGGATCGGGCTGATAGCAGACCCCTGCGGGACGCCATGTTGAACGGCTGTCTTTGTAGATGAAAAAGGCCGGATGCTCACTGCCTGTGTCCTATCTGTCAGATATGACTGAAGCCATTTGAGCGCCTGACCCTTAACTCCAATACTCCTAAGTCTTTCAAGCAGTATGCCATGGTTCACCGTGTCAAATGCAGCTGACATGTCCAGCAGTACTAAAATAACTGACTGGCCATTGTCAGCCCGCATCCTCATATCATCCAGTACTGTTACCAGGGCCGTTTCTGTACCGTGTTTGGGGTGGAAACCGAACTGCAGCTCATCCAATAGATGATGGTCCTCCAAGTACTGGGATAGAGACTTGCTAACCACTCGCTCCAGAATCTTTACCGGATACGGAAGTAGAGAAATGGGTCTGTAGTTAGACAGACAACCTGGATCGAGTGTTGGTTTTTTGAGGAGTGGGGTTACCACAGCCTGTTTCCAGCATTTTGGGACTTCTCCCTGATTTAAGGAGTGGCTACAGATTTGGCGGAGACGAGGGAAAAGCTCTGCCCTAAATTCTTTCCAGATTTTTTGAGGGAGAGGGTCCAGTGGCGATCCAGATGAAACCCCCAACGCTAATTTTGAAAATAATTCTTCAGTGGGGATTTGAACATTATCCAAGGTGGCTTGACAGCTACTGTCTAAGACCACCTTCTGTTCCTCTACCCATGCTGATGTTAGAGGCGTGTTCTCTTTATTCGTAGATAGAATATTTTCAACGCTCTCCTCGACATGATTATGTGGGGCAAGGTCCCTGATGATTTTGTTGATTTTTTCCTCAAAAAAGGATGCGAGGTCATCGCATAACTTTTGCGTGGCTGGAATCTTGTTGCCAACACACTCTGGTTTGGCTAGATCCTTCACTATGCCAAAAATAGCCCTGGTACTGTTGGATGCTTGCAGGATGACTTTGGCGAAATATTCCGCCTTGGTTTTAATAATCGCCTCCTTATATAACATCTGCTGCAGTTTGAAAGCTCTTTTATCTACTTCATCGTATAGTCTTCTCCATTTTCTTTCATCTTGTTTACATCTCTTCCTCATCTCTCTCAGCTCCTCATTGTACCATGGGGCCGATATCTTATCTCTTGTTTTTCGTTTCTTCAGAGGTATTCTCTGGTCGAGCGTCTCATTTATCTGGGCACAGAGGGCCTGGTAGTTTTCCTCCATTGACTTGTTGGGAGTATACAGGTTTGTCTCCGTGAGTAGGGGAGATTGTTTATTTTTAAGCAGTTTGGCCCAATCCCTTCCCATGTGGTCATTTCTAGGGGGCACCATTTTATTAGTTGCCTTTGGCAGTGTTATTGTAAAGTGTATAAGAAAGTGATCGGTCCAGCATAACGGTAGGACCTCGACCACCATTGCACCCCTGGCGTTAGCGAATATTAAGTCAAGAATATGGCCTCCTTGGTGTGTGGGTTGTAAAACTAGTTGTTGCAGATTAAGACTTTCGTAAGCTTGAGTCAGTTCTCTGAGGGGCGTGCCCAGGCTACCATTATCCCAGAGGTTAAAGTCCCCCAGAATCATCATCCTGGAATGTGTCAGTGTCATGTTATACACAATGTCAATCAGTGCCTGACACTGGGGAATCTGCCCTCCTGGGGGTCTGTAGCACACAATGCCCGAGAGAACTTGCCCTCTCGTTTCCTTAAGGGAGAATCCTAAAAGTTCTATACCCTCTACGTCATCCAGCTGGATTGGAGAGAAATTCAATTTCTCTTTAAATATGAATCCAACCCCTCCTCCTCTCCCATTGGGCCGAGGTTTATGAAACGCTTTATATCCTGGGGGACAAGCTAGCCCTAGCTCAACTATTAAATCAGTACGGGTCCAGGTTTCAGTCAGGAATAGAGCGTCCAGGTCGTGGCACTCTAATAAAATGAAGATCTCTTGATAGTGTTTAATTAGAGACCTAACATTGACTAGCCCACATTTGATGTTGCTCAGTGGTTGGTCTGCCACAGAATTGTTATTTTTATCCAGGCTACCCCATTCTTTATCGGCCGACCCTCGCTCACCTATGTGCAAGAGCTGTTCCATTGAGTAGCAGAGTCTACTGTCCCTAGGCGGGTGACGGGTCTGACCGGCATCATGGCTGGCACTGAGCGCGACCGGTGCGTGGACGGGCGCAGACGGGCTTGCCTCTAGCACACCAGCGGCACGCCTGCTGCGCGCTTGCATTCCCCTCCCTTAAGTAGGGGGAAGCGCCCTCAACAAGATCAGCTGAAACGCTGACCAAAATGGCACGTGCTATGTGTCCCGCTCTAACAGGCGGAAGTACTCCTAGCCGGTGAAATGCAGCGAACGCGTTATGTAGCGTGTGCAAGTTCTGTCAGCTTTTCGGTGCGATTCAATAGTGCCCATAAGATTCTGTATTCTTACATCTGTTGAAAGCCAAAAATCAAATCAATACCATGAAGTGTTTTTTCTGACAACTGTTTAATTAAATTGACTACTTATGGTATTCATTATAGATCAAGATTGTCCAATCTATGTCCAGGGGTGCCTGATTAATGCTAGATGTTCAGGATAGCAAGTATCTGTGTAATTGATTTAGATTAATTGAATGCAAGTGTATTTAATGTGGCTATCTAGAACATCAGACAATGATCCAACCTTCCTGGACATACCTTGAACACTAATTCTATAGATTCTCACATAAGTATAAGTTTATACCCACAAGAAAACTAAGAGAGTGGGATAGTAGCATAGGAGGGCTCATCACATACTGTGCTGCTGGAGGCTTGGCATTTCTGTAGTTGTGCACATTTTGGGCATGGAAGGAGATTAGAAAGATGGGTACTTGCATTCCTCAAACTAAAGTCTTGTAAGGCCTTATCACATGCAGTGGCATGCCACCAGTCACATCATCTTCAAATATTCTAAGGCAGTTGTAAGGAACATGATGAATTGGCATGGTCAGATTTCCCTGAAGTTGAAATTTAAATCTCTGCAGATCTCTTGGATCTATCAAAGTGACCCGAGTTGTCTCTCCAGGCTGCCTATAAATCACAGAGGCAAAAAGAACAATTGATGGACAGAATGCAGAACAATGTCCTACATTCACCCCAGTACAGAGATCTGGGCCTAAACCCATCGCTGTTTTTCTCCCCATGCCATTACAATTGGAACCCAGCCATTTGCAAATCAGTCTTAACCCTGCTCCCTATGGGAAAAGTCCAGCCCGAACTGCCAGGCTGGGTCCTCCCTGGACTGGAAATAAGCATCCTAGGACTGGTTTTGGGGTTTCACCCTTCATCAGCCAAGCTAGCTTGACTCCAGTGGCATGGAGAGAACAAGACCCACGTCTTGGCATACCCATCCCACTCAGGGTGACAAATGCAAAAAGAACAATTGATGGACAGAATGCAGAACAATGTTATACTTTCACCCCAGTACAGAGATGCGGGCCGTGGGACCCAGGCTCACTGTGCCACTGGATCCAAGCTAGCCTGGCTGATTAGGGGTGATGCCCTAAAGCCAATTCCAGGATGCTTGTTTCCGGTCCAGGGAGAACCTGGTTTGGCAGTTCGGGCTGGACTGTTCCCATGAGGCACAGGGCAAAGACTGATTTGCATATGGCTGGGTGTAAACTGGGGTGGCATGGTGAGCAAAAGAACAATGGATTTAACCCAGATCTCTTGACTGGGAGTAAATGGTTGAATTGCTCGCCTTACGGCTAGAGCAGTCGACCTCGAAACTGGGGAACCAGGTTCGAGTCTCGGCAGCGACGCTCAACATCCTGTGATTCTGGGCAAATCACTTAATCTCGCCATGCCTAACAAAAATGAATGTGTCCTTCTGTAATGAAACTGGTGCTCATGTAAAGCGCTCTAATACCCGATATATCGGGTCTAGTTCTCGCTATATAAAACTCAAAAAAAAAAAAAAAGAATTCCGTCCATCATCTGTGTCTTTTGCTTTCTCACCCAAAGTGCGCCGGGAATGCCCAGACATGGGTCCCGGGCTCACTGTGTCACTGTATCCAAGTTTGCCTGGCTGATGAGGGGTGATGCCCCGAAACTGGTCCCAGGATGCTTGTTTCTGGTCCAGGGAGGGCCTAGCTTGGCAGTTCGGGCTGGACTGTTCCCCTTGAGGCACAGGGCCAAGACTGATTTGCATATGGCTGGGTCTAAACTGTGGTGGCATGGTGAGCAAAAGAACAATGGATTTAACCCAGATTTCTTGACTGGGGTGAATGTTTGATTTGCTCTGCATTCCGTCCATCATTTGTGTGTCTTTTGTATAAATCACAGAGAGCAAATTCAGTTATTGTAGTAAAACAGAAGAAATGTTCCCGCCGTGAATAATAGCTTAATTTGTTGGTATAGGATTGCAGCACATGAACGTGATGGAGCAGGGTTTTGAGAAAATAAAACCTGCTGGGATTGAACCCTCAGTAACATTCATTAACAGTGTGCTGTGAAAGGTTCATTAAAGAACGCTAAAATAAGGGGAAATGCTTTTGCACATGCGTGTACTAATGCATGAAACTTGGCCGCAAATGCTTTTAGCTAAAGTAGATAAAAAGACTAATGCTGCTTTTGTGCACGCTAATAATATTCTGCTAGGAAATAACATGGGTTGCGCATGGGTTAGTTGAATGCTGGGATGGTGTGCAATGAAATCACATTTCATGAAAATAATAAATGTTTGTGTTTGTTTTCTGTAGAAAAGCAAGCATGGGCCTACACTTCTGCATGCCAGTTTGGGGTTAATATTTGGAAGAAAAATAAATGGACAAAAGATGGTTTCGAGAAGGGAAGGGAGAACGCAAAAGTTGTACATGACCTTCGTGATGTACTGAATGACTGCCAAGCTACGGAAAAGAGAATATGATATCAGTGGAAGCAAATAACTTCCTACTCGAGATGATGGCAGAGGCGAACAATGGAAGCGTAGAGACTTGCAACATGTAGTGAACTGCAGGAAATATGTACTATGATTATGTTCAAAGTTGTTTCCTGGGAAGAATTTGTCGTAATGCTAAATGTTTAAAACAAAGGGACATTGAATAAAATGGTCATGTTGAGAGTGGTGTGACAGTACACCCCCATCCTTAGCCAATGAGAGACGGAGTTTATTCTCATATTGAAACAAATGTGGGTTGGACATTTAGGTTTTAGGGTATAATTGAAAGTCCCCGGTGGGTGTGGTTAGGGTCGGCTGGTGTTTAGCTAGCGGGAGATCATCGATGTCGTCGGTTTGCTGTTTCCAGATAGAGGCCTACCTGGTTCCTGATTCCTGACTTAATCTTTGCCACTCAACTCTCCTTGAGGGGCCTTACTGCCCTTTGGCCAGAGGGTAGATTTCCTTGATTCTTACTTAGGTTAGTATAGATATAATACTGAATTTGCATATTCATTTGCAAATGTATTTTGTCTCTGAAACGTTTGTCTCTTCGCCTATCCACTCCTTCAATGCATTGTTTATTTGATATGAGTTTGTTTCTATACATTGCTAATACTTTTCCTCTGTGGAAATCATTATTTGCATTGTATGATTGTACTTGATGAGCATTTATTTCACATTATTTTACGATAAACATTATAAAATACACACACTGAGTCTGTTATTATTTAGCAGCATAGATAAGTACATATTATTGTCATCAACTTTTCAACACCTAAAACGTTCTGTTGCCACAATTATTTTGTAAGGAGAAATGCAGGTTCTAATGTATTGTTTAGTGAGTTAGGTATAAACCTTGCATCACACTGAACCCAGCGTGAAGGGATTTATTGGGTGAAGTAAATGGGCCTGTGTTTGTGTAAAATTATTGATCTCTGATCGCTGGATCAGTTTTGGTAGCAGAGGATGGTTAATTATTGATTAGTTTGGCAATAATGATTGATTATTGGTTTATTGATTAATAATATGAAAATTTAGTGTCTTTGTTTTATGTTGTTTGAACGTACGGGTACGGAGTTACCTAAGATCCTAGGATGATGTTATTTTAGCCTAAGTGGCAGAGGAATAGTGTGGAAAAAGTGTCACACTGCAGAAGTACTTTGTCTGTTGTCGTAATATCGAACAGCGAAAGGCTGTTGATGTAATTTAGGGATTTATTCGAGTGAAAGAAGATTGCATGAAATAGTGAAAGGTCCGCTTCCGAAACTCTGGCCTTATATCCCCAAAGGAGTACCAAGACCTCTTTCTGAAAGGAAAGTCCTCTTCCGAAACTTTGGCTAGTATCCCCAGAGGAGTACCAAGACCTCCTTTAACTTGATTGAGAATAGAGTAGCGCTGGTCGTTATTTTACTAGAAGTAAAAGAAAAACTCTTTGAATGATCGAACTATCTCTTTTTTCCTAGTGGAACAGACAAAGTAGCATTGTTTTGTGTTGTTTCTAACAAGAATTTAGTTAAGAAAACCTAGAAATACATTGCCGTATTATTTTGCAAAGGGAGGGTCAGTAGCAGGAGTAATTCTGACGTCACAAAAAGCCGCGCTGGTATTGGTCAGTGTAGGACTTGGCCTTTTTGGCTAAAGTTCCCTAAACTTTTTGCTTTCCCCCTAGACCTTTTTCCTGACATAGAGTTGCCAATTTAGATGCTTTGGGTACTTTGCCACTGCTGATCAGTGTCAAAGTACAAGGGTTCCCTATGTAAAGTACAATGGTAATTGGTTGGCCATGATTGGTATGTTTGTCTTACTAGTAAAAGTCCCTAGTGATGTGCACTGTGTGTGCAAGGTCTAGTAATGCAAAGGCGCGCAGAGAAGGGAACTCAGGCCTTCAGTGTAGGGCCTGAGCGCAGTTTGCTAAGTTAGCATGTTGTCCTGACAAGTGCAACCACTTGTCAGGCCTTACTTTCCCTTTGCGTACACTGTGGGCAACCCTGTGGTAGGCCCGGGTAACCCCTAGGCAGGGTGCAGTGTAGGTAAAAGGCAGGACATATACTGAGGTGTGTGCTATGTCCTGACAGTGAAAAAACACCCCATTTCGTTTTCACTGGTGAAAGGCCTTTCTGCCCATAGGACAGAATGGGGGAGGCTGGGTATGGTGTTTTGTTCGCCTAGTTTCCTATAAGTTTATAATGGAGAGGTGAAGTTTAGTATGTATGAACTCACAGTGTCATAACACATCTTTCTATGAAAGTGGTTTTGTCACTGTGTGTTCAGAAACCACTCCTTTAGAAAGTGGCTGAGTTTTGTGCATTAAGCATTTCTGTGTGTCTCTGCTGAATGTGGATTGACTGTCTGGATCTGAGATGGGAGGGGGTGAGATGGCACCTGGCTGACCTGCATCTGGAGAGTATGCGAGGAGAAACCCGGGAGGTGAAGAGGCCTGGGTTGCAGCTATAAAACAATTGACCCATCTCCTGCTGAGTGATTAAGGGTCCAGACCCCCAGTATCAAAGGGAGAAAGGTGACACTGGGAGGGAGACACCCAGAACTGATTTAGACAGGGGTCAGGGACCCCTGAGCACAACGAACTTCAAAGACATGAAGGGGTATAACTAAGAGAACTGAAACCCCTAGAATTTGGTGTAATTTTGAATGGCGAAATGGACAGGTCGAGTCTGCAAAGGCTTTGACCTCTTTCGTGGTCAAGAAGAACCTCTGCCAAGGAAGAAGTTGCTGAGGAGACTGCTGGATAGGACTGACCCTTGCTTCGTGATCTGGTGCTGGCCTTCAGTTTGTAGCTTTTACTAAGGAAGAGACTGAAGGGACATTGCAGTGGGTGGTGTCCCCCCCCTTCTTGAACAGGACTGTGCTTTGTGCTGTGTCCTGAACCCCAAGGGCCCGAGGTGAGCTGGCTCCCTGTTTGGAAACATAGGAACATAAAAGTTTCCGGAGAAGTCCCAAGCAACGCGGTGTGCGCGTGCTTTTGCAGCTTGAGACCCTCAGAAGTTGTGCCTTGTGATCGTGGGCACGCAGGAGTAAACTGAGTCTCGGACGCGCAGGGTGCGTGTCGAGGTGCAAGCCGAGGCGTTGGTGAAGAGCGCCTGGTCGTTGTGTGCACCGAGAAAAGAAGTGAGTCTCGGACGCGCAGGGCTCGTGTCGTGGTGCAAGCCAAGGCGTTGGTGAGGAGCGCCTGGTTGTTGTGTGCACCGAGAGAAGAGGTGAGACTCGGACGCGCAGGGTGTGTGTCGTGGTGCAAGCCGAGGCGTTGGTGAAGAGCGCCTGGTCGTTGTGTGCACCAGGAGAAGAGGTGAGACTCGGACGCGCAGGGTGCGTGTCGAGGTGCAAGCCGAGGAGTGGTGACGATCGCCTGGTCATCGTGTGCACCAGAGAAGAGACGAGTCTCGGACGCGCAGAGTGCGTGCGCGGTGCAACCAGAGGCGCTGGTGAGGAGTGCCTTGGTAGCGTGTGCACCGAAATCGAAGTAAGTCTCCACAAGTGCTGAGGGCGGGTCTCGGTGTCCACTGAGACCGTCGGAAGGAGGGCCAGGTCATTGGGCCCTCGGAGTGCAACAGTAGCGGCCCGGACCGGCAGTCCCGGAGGAGCGGAGTCGCCGGCCCGAGCTCGCCTTGCCCTTTGATGGAGTTCTGGATCAAGGCCCAAGTCGCTGAAGGAGGGGAGGAGAGTGGGGTCGCGCCCCCCCAGGTAACGTGGATCACCACCTGGGGTGGGGTGCGGGCTCGGAGGGACACTCTCTCGGCCTCTCGCTCCTGGCAGCTGCGTGAGCCTGTTGCTTCGGCTCGGATCGAGGCCCGTGCTGGCCCAAGGAGGGGTAGTACTGGGGCCGGAGTGAGAAGCGGTACTTTTGTGTCATCATTGATCCATGTCGGGGGCAACTGTTAACGGAGCACCTAGACTGTCGTATTACACTTTGCATTATTGCTGCTAACAAACTATTGAACTGCCGTATGATGCCTGACTCTATTTGTGTCTGACGAACTACATGCTGGGTGCGCTACGCACTGCGTTATTTTCCCTTGCAGAGTACATGATTGTAAGCGTGGTGCATTGCATTATTTCTTCATCGCACAGTACCTGATTATAACGTGGCGCATTGCATTATTTCTTCAGTGCACAGTCCATGATTGTAGCGTGACGCATTGCTTTGTTTCTTCCTTGCACAGGGCATGCTGGTGGTGATACGCATTGCATTATTCCTTCTATTACAAAGTACATGACTGTGGCGCTACGTATGGCATTGTTTCTCTATTGAACAGTTCAGGAGTATATCGTTACGCATTGCAGTATTTCGTTTCTTTTGCAACGTGTGTGATTCTAGCAATACGACCTACCTAACCTTTTGGAAACGGTTAGAAGTCAGCTTAACTGTTGGTTAGAAGCAGTGGTTGGGATTAGAACCTACCAATCCACCGGAAAAAATACTACCCATTATTATATGTTGGTTTTGTATCGTGTGGTCATATCGTATATCTTCTTGTATAAAGATTATACTCATTTTATAAAAACTTGTGTGGAGTCTATTTGTGGTGACATCATTGGGTTGCTGTGAGTGTGGTTGCACATACTGTACACTCGTGCCTTGGAGATAGCCTGGCTGCTCGTGCCAAGCTACTAAGGGGGTGAGCAGGGCTATCTCAGACGGTGTCCTTACTTAGCCTAATGTTGAAACGAGGGGTCCGGATCTCGCACCTAGCAACAGCGGTGTGGGACGGGGTCTCCCGCCTCCAGCATTTGGTGGCGGCGGTGAGGGACAAGGACCCCCACTTCCAACATTTGGTGGCAGCGGTGGGATTCGATCCTAATATAAATTAAACGTGTATGTGCAAAATCACTTACAGTTATTGGTGTTCATCATAAATTGTTCGCAGACCACGACGCAACCACATATTGTGTTTTTGGAATTGTTGGTTCTATTGTTGAGTAACCTTTAAACCACACATCATGTCTCAGGGAGAGAGCCAGATAGCCGGTGAGGCTGAGGCTGCAGAATTAGAGTTTAACATTGAGGCACTGTTTTCCTACAAGGTTGATCAGTTGAGGAAATTCTGGAGAGCTTTGGGATGCCCCATGAAGGGTAGCGCCAAGAAGGAGGAGCTGCAAATGGCCTTGAGGGCCTGGTGGGAAGCCAAAGAGGCTCAGGAGATGGGTGATGTTGAGGTGGATGAGGATGACCCAGGGAATGGATTTGGTCCACAGGATTTGCCAGTGGAGAGACCAGCCGCAGGGGCTGGTAGTAGCCATTCATGGAGGAGTTTTTCACCAGAGGAGTTGGAGGAAAACCAAAGCGTCAGACTGCATGAGTTGGAGGTGTTAAAACTTAAAACGCAAGCTGAGGAGAGCAGGAACGCTCTCACGTTGGAAGAGAAACGGATTCTCTTCGCTCATGAGTTAAGCATGAGGGAACTGGACATTAAGGGTAAACAAACAGAGTCCAGTGTGATTGGTGGCTGCGCACAGCCAGTGCCAAGTGTGGATGATTACAAGAGTGCAGTGGAGGATTGGGTAGTGGTTAGCATGGTAAATGATTTGGCGGGGTTGACCAATTTGGCCCCAGGGGAGCCTAGGCTCAGAAATTATTTTCCAGGATTGCGCCACCCCGGGTTAAGGTGTGGGCTCCTTGACTCCCGGGAGTCTGCACGAGAACCGGACCCCTGGTCATGGGTCCAGTGGCCTGAAAAGGCCCCAGAGAGGGAAGGAGGGCCAAGTGGCGCAAGGAGATCCCAGAGTAGTTAGGAGGGGTTGCTGGCTAGCCTCTTGTCTCAAAAGAGGGGGAGGAAGAGTAAGCAGCACCCCCAGGGATCAGCAGCACCACCCAGGAAACTGGGGGGGGGGCTGTAGGAGAGCCCCCGGGTGGAGGTCTAGTGCCTACTTGCCAGAGGTGTGAGGAAGAACACCTAGCGTCAGGAGGGCGTGGGGAGTCTGTAGACAGAGCTCCTGCCATCCTGAAGTTTGTGGGTGCCATTCCTAAGTGGCAGGCAAGAAAAATAAATGTATGGTTAAAAGAGGGTTGTGTTCCCCAGTGGGAACACCGGTGGGACAGTGTCCAGCCAGTGGGGCTGGGTCCCCTAGAAGTGACCAGAGTAAACCCACTTTTAACCTGGAGGGCAGGATGACTGGAGGTAGTATCCTGACCAATGGGCCTTCCCAGGGTACCACTCCAGGGTGGGGTTGGCATAGGTCCAGCACCCCTGGAGGGGTTCCCCTGGCCAGGATGGATCCATGGAACAGCATTGTTGGCTCAGGGGGTAGTGATCAGGAAGAACCCCTGGGGTCAGGAAGGCGAGTGTTGGAAGCCGGAGTCCCCGTCACGCATCACTGTCACAAATGCGCGACCCGGGACTCCCCACTCAACATTATGCCAAGTAAGGACACCATTTCAGATAGCCCTGCTCACCCCCTTAGTAGCTTGGCACGAGCAGCCAGGCCTATCTCCAAGGCACGAGTGTACAGTGTGTGCAACCACGCCCACAGCAACCCCCTGGTGACACCACAAATGGACTCCACACGAGTTTGATAAAACGAGTATAAACTTTATATAGAAAGATATACGATCAGACCACACGTTACAAAAGCCAACATATAATAAAGGGTAATATTCGTTCCTGCTGGTTGGTAGGTTCAAATCCCAACCACCGCTTTCCCAACGCTATGCTGGTCGTAATGATAGAATAACACAAGTTGCAATGGACAAACAATAGTGCTCTGCTTAACGATACAATCCTGTGCTGGGCACAGGAGAAATAATACAATGCGTAATGATACACTCCAGTACCTGCAATGGGAGAAATTATGCAATGCGTACCGCTACAGTCATGTACTGCGCAATGAAGGAATAATGCAATGCATCACACCCCAATCACGTACTTTGCAATGAAGAAACAATGCAATGCGCGCCGCCACAATCATGTACTTTGAAATTAAGGAATAATGCAATGCGTAGCTACAATCATGTACGTTGCAATGACGAACTAATGCAATGCGGGCCGCTACAATCCTGTACTTTGCAAGGGAGAAATAATGCAATGCGTAGCGCTACAATCGTGTACTTCGATAGGCGGAAATAATGTCAGGCATCATAAGACAGTCCGGCAGTTCGTTAGCAGCAATATTGGCAATGTGTATCACGACAGTCAGCCTCTTCGATAATAGTTGCCCCCCACACGTATTCACGATGAAATACAGTACAGCTTCCCACTCGGGCCCCAGTAGCACCACTCCTTGGTCAGTACGGGCCCCAATCTGAGCCGAAGCAAAGGCTCACGTCGTCAGAAGGACTGAGAGGCGGAGAGAGGGTCCCTCCGAGCCCGCACCCCACCCAGGCAGTGATCCACTTTACCTGGGGGGCGCGACCCCACTCTCCTCTCCTCCTTCAATGAACTAGGCCTTTGGTGCAGAACTTCTCAATGGGCCTCAGCGGCTTGGCCTGGCAGCTCAGCTCCTCCGGGGCTGCCGGTCCGGGCCTCGACTGTTAGTAAGGTCTCAGGCGGCCGCAGGGCACACGTACCCCACGCCCCTGAGATTACGTTACTCCAGGTGCACGTTCACCACCGCAGCCTCCGGGTCTCTACTGGCACAAAGCCACACACACAACGCTGATGGGACTCCACGTCGACTCCGAGTGCACGTTCAACCAGCACTCGTTTCTGCGGTCTCAGTAGGCACCAAGACACGCACACCACGCTGCAGAGACTCATTTTCTTCCGGTGCACACGATGATCAGCCGATCACCTCAACAGTCCCAGGTTGCACCAAAGCACGCACACTGCTTCACTGAGACTTACTCCAATTCCGGTGCCCTGAACTCCAGGCGCTCCTCACCAACGCCTCCGGCCGCACCTCGATACGCTCACCGTGTCCGAGCCTCGTTTCTCCTCCGGTGCACTCGATCAGCAGGCACTCTTCACCAACACCTCGGTGCACCCTGACACGCACCCTGCGCGTCCGAGACTCACTCCACTTCTGATGCACGCGTTGACCAGGCGCTCCTCGCCAACGCCTCCAGTGCACCACGACACGCTCCCAGCGCGTCCAAGACTCTTTTCACCTCCGATGCACCCGCTACCCAGGCCCTCTTCACCAGTGCCTGCGATGCACCCCGACACGCACCCTAAGCATCTGAGTCTCGCTTCACTTCCGGTGCACACTTCACCAGGTGCCCCTCACCGATGCCTCCTGTGCACCACGACATGCACCCTGCGCGTCCGAGACTCACTCCTCTGTCGATGCACACGTTCACCAGGCGCTCTTCACCAACGCCTCCTGTGCACCACGACACGCAACCAGCGCGTCCGAGTCTCGCTCCTCCTCCGTGTGTCCAAGATCACAGGGCACACCTTCTGAGGGTCTCAAGCTGCCACAACACGCGCCCACCGCGTTGCTTGAAACATCTCCGGAAACTTTTATGTTCCTGTGTTTCCAAACAGGGAGCCAGCTCACCTCGGGCCCTTGGGGTTACAAGACACAGCACAAAGCACAGTCTTCTTCAAGCAGGGGGACCCAGCGCCTCCAAGCACAGTCCCAACAGCCTCTACCTTAGTTAGAACAGCAAACTGCAGACCAGCCCCAGATCACAAAGCAAGGATTGGTCTCCCCCAGCAGTCTCTTCACTTGCTCCTTCTTTAGCAGAGGTTCCTCTTGACCACAGAATGGGTCCAAGCCTTTTCAGTCTCAATCCATTTCTGTTTCATTCCCACGTTCAGGGGTTTCAGCTCTCATAGATATACCCCTAAATGTCTTTGAAGTTTTTTGTGCTCAGGGGTCCCTGACCCCTGCCTAAATCAGTTCTGGGTGTCTCCCTCCCAGTGTCGCCTTTCTCCCTTTGATACTGGGGGTCTGGATCCTTAATCACTCAGCAGGAGATGGGTCAATTGTTTTATAGCCGCAACCCAGGTCTCTTCACCTCCCGGGGCTTCTCCTCGCATACTCTCCAGCTGCAGGTCAACCTGGTGCCATCTCACCCCCTCCCCTGTCAGATCCAGACAGTCAATCCACATTCAACAGAGACACACAGAAAAGCTTAAAGCACAAAGCTCAGCCACTTTCTAAAAGAGCGGCTTCTGAACACAGAGTGACAAAACCACTTTCATAGAAAGATGGGTTATGACGCTGTGAGTTCATACATACCAAACTTCACTTCTCCATTCTAAACTTATGGGAAACTAGGCTAACAACCACAATACCCAGCCTCCCCCATTCTGTCCTATGGGCAGAATGGCCTTTCACCAGTGAAAAACGAAATGGAGTGTTTTTCACTGTCAGGACATAACACACACCTCAGTATATGTCCTGCCTTTTACTTACACGGCACCCTGCCCAGGGGTTACCTGGGACATACCACAGGGGTGCCCACGGTGCATGTAAAAGGGAAAGTAAGGCCTGACAAGTAGCTGTACTTGTCAGGACACATGCTAACTTAGCAAACTGCGCGCAGGCCCTACACTGTAGGCCTGAGTTCCCTTCTCCGCGCGCCCTTGCATTACTAGCCCTGGCACACACAGTGCACATCACTAGGGACTTTACTAGTAAGGCAAACATGCCAATCATGGCCAACCAATTACCACTACACTTTACACAGGGAACTACTGTACTTTGACACTGATCAGCAGTGGCAAAATACCCAAAGCATCTAAAAGCAAAGGAGGTAGAGGCAAAAAGTCATGGGAAATCATGCCAAGATATGCCAGGTCTAACACGCGTCCCCTCCAGCCAAAAAGTGGGGGGAACTACCCACCCTCATGGGAGTTCTCATCACTAAGGCGGAAAAATCTGTACAGACCATCAGCATTGGCGTGTTCTGTTCCCGGACGGTGTTCCACCGTGAAGTCCACCCCTGTAGGGAGATGGACCACCTCAACAGCTTTGGGTTCTCACCCTCATCTGCATCAACCATCTGAGGGGCCGGTGGTCGGTCTGAACCAAGAAGTGGGTCCCAAACAAGTAGGGCCTCAGCTTCTTCAGCTCCCAGACCACAGCAAAAGCCTCCCTTTCAATTGCACTCCACCTCTGTTCCCTGGGAAGTAGCCTTCTGCTAATGAAAGCTACGGGTTGGTCCAAACGCTTGTTGTTCAACTGTGAGAGTACTGCTCCCACCCCATGCTCTGAAGCATCTGTCTGCACGATAAACTCTCTGGAGAAATCCGGCGCCCGTAACACGGGTGCGGTGCACCTGGCAGACTTCAGGGCATCAAAGGCGGTCTGGCAGGCATCAGTCCAGACCACCTTCTTGGGCTGTTTCTTGGATGTCAGTTCTGTCAGTGGGGCAACGAGGGTGCCATACCCCTTCACGAACCGTCTGTAATACCCAGTGAGTCCTAGAAAGGCCCTCACTCCTGTCTGGGTCTTGGGGGTTTCCCACGCCAGGATGGTATCAATCTTTGCCTGTAGGGGCGCCACCTGGCCGCTCCCCACCAGGTGTCCCAAGTACACCACGGAACGCTGCCCTATCTGGCACTTACTTGCCTTGATAGTTAGGCCCGCCCTCTGCAAGGCCTTCAATACTTCACAGAGGTGTTGCAAATGTTCCTCCCAACTGGAGCTGAACACTGCAATGTCATCCAGGTAAGCGGCGCTGAATTCCTCCAGCCCACTCAGCACCTGGTTAACCAGTCTCTGGAAGGTGGCAGGGGCGTCCTTCAACCCAAAGGGCATAACCCTGAACTGGTAGTGCCCTTCTGGCGTTGAGAACGCTGACCTCTCCTTAGCCCCCTCAGTCAAGGCAATTTTCCAGTACCCCGATGTCAAATCAAATGTACTGAGGTACTGGGCAGCTCCCAGCCGATCCACAAGCTCATCAGCTCGGGGGATGAGGTGCGCGTCAGTCTTAGTGACCGCATTGAGTCCACGGAAATCCACACAGAACCGAAGTTCGGGAGTGGCACCCGGCGCAGCAGCTTTTGGCACAAGGACCACTGGGCTGGCCCAGGGGCTGCTGGATGGCTCAATCACCCCTAGCGCTAGCATCTTGGAGACCTCCTCCTTGATGCTGGCCCTGACCTTATCAGCTACCCTATAAAATTTTTGTTTCACAGGCAGACTGTCTCCAGTGTCCACATCATGGACGCACCAATGGGTGACTCCTGGGGTCAGGTAGAACAGGGAGGAAAACTGACCCAACACCTGGCGACAGTCCCTCTGCTGTTCCGGGGTCAGGGTAGGAGAGAGGTACACCCTATCCACTGACTCGTCCTTCTCCTTGGCTGACAGGAGGTCAGGAAGAGGTTCACTCTCCTCTTCCGCCCCGTCATCTGTAGCCAAGAGCATGGTCACCTCAGACCTCTCAAAGTGTGGTTTGAGGCGGTTCACATGGAGAACCCTCAAAGGATTCCTAGGAGACCGTAAGTCCACCAGGTAGGTCACTTCGCTCCTGCGCTTCACCACCTCATAAGGCCCAGTCCACTTGTCCTGGAGCGCACAAGGCTCCACTGGCGCCATCACCCACACTTTCTGCCCAGGTTGAAACTCGACCAGAGTGGCATTCTGGTCGTACCACCGTTTCATATCCTCCTGGCTAGCTTCCAGGTTCACCTGAGCGAGTTGCCTGAAACGCCTAGTTTGGTTCCTGAAGGCCAGCATGTAGCTGTATACATCCTGGGGGGGTTTACTAGGAGCCTTCTCCCAGCCCTCCTTCACCAAACTCAAGGGTCCTCTGATGGGGTGCCCATACAGGAGCTCAAAGGGACTGAACCCCAATGACTTCTGTGGCACCTCTCTGTACGCAAACAGCAGGCATGGCAAGAGGACGTCCCACTTATGCCTCATGGGTTCCTCCAGACCCATAATCATGCCCTTCAAGGTCCGGTTAAACCTCTCAACCAGACCATTACCCTGGGGGTGGTAAGGTGTGGTGAACTTATAAGTTACACCGCACTCCTTCCACAGAGATTTCATATACCTCGATATGAAATTAGTACCCCTGTCGGACACCACCTCTCTGGGGAACCCCACACGGGAGAAAATCCCCATCAGTGCACGGCCCACCACGGGGCTGTCACCGTCCGGAGAGGGATGGCTTCCGGGTATCGGGTGGCATGGTCCACCAAGACCAGGATGAACCTGTTGCCCATGGCCGTCTTGGGATCCAGAGGCCCCACAATGTCAATGACCACCCTCTCAAAGGGTGTGCTGACTACAGGGAAAGGTTGGAGGGGAGCATTTCGCTTCCTTCCACTCTTACCACTCACCTGACAAGTCTGACAGGTCCTGCAATGAGTATCAGAACTCTTGCGCATCTGGGGCCAGTAGAAGTGGGTGACAAGCCGCTCAAAGGTCTTGTCCTGCTCCAAATGTCCCGCCAAAGGTACATCATGAGCCAACCCCAATAGGAAGGCTCTGAAGTGCTGGGGTACCACTAGCGCCCGGGCTGACCCAGGCTCAGCCACCTTTGGCTCACTATACAGGAGATCGTTTTCCCAGTAAATCAAGTGTGATCCCGACTGATCACCTGCTGCCTGGTTTGCTGCTTGCTGCCGCAAACATACAAGAGAAGGGCACCCCTTCTGTTCCTCACAGAATTGCTCCCTGGAGGGCCCCCCTTCCTGCTGCCATTCGGTCAGCCCGGGTAGGTCCCCCAGTTCAGCCACTTGTTCCCCCGTAGGTTCCAGGGCATCCCCCTCAAAGGGTGCCTCCTTCTGGACTGTGGGAACTGTGGGGGCCGGTTTCCCATGCCCCCTGCCTCTTCTCTTCCTGGCAGGCACCTGGGCCACTGTTTCAGGCTCCAGGTTCTCTTGAATACCTTTACTGGCTACCATAGACCGAGAGGTCACACACGCCCACTCAGGTAGACCCAAAATCTCCAAATGCGCCTGGCGCTCCACCTCCCTCCAGGGGGAACTCTCCAGGTCATTCCCTAGCAGACAGTCTACAGGCATGGACGGACTTACAACAACCTTCAAGGAACCTGAGACCCCTCCCCATTCAAAGGGAACCAGCGCCACCTTGCAGAAGCGCACTGAATTGTCAGCTGACATTACAGGGTGAAGCACATTGGGAATTACTTGCTCTTCAGACACCCACTGACACCTGACAGATTTCAAACTGGCCCCGGTGTCCCTCAGAGCCTCCACCCTCCGTCCATTGATGGTCACCCACTGCCTGTACTTTTTAGTGTTCTCAGGCAGAGGGATTTCCTGGACCATCTCTCGATCTCCTAAGGAGACCAGGGTCATAACTGCTTGCTCCTCCCCATTCCAAGGACTCAATTCCTCCCCCAATGCTACACTCACTAAACCAGGTGTTGGAGCACAAGTGGGTACAGACAACTTTTTGGGGCATTTAGGGGAAATATGACCCACTTCTTTACAGAAGTAACACATAGGAGGACCTCGGGGCTCCTTCTTGCCCTTGAAAGCCCATGCCCTCTTGGCCTTGGGGGACTGGGACCCTTTCTTGGGAGGACTACCTTGGGGCCCTTTAGAAGACTCCTTGGGGATACCATTGTCCTCCCCCACCTTAGGCGGGGGACCCTGCATACTCTTGGCAGTGGTATTCCCAATCCCCTTGTGGACCCGGGTACTAGTCTAGCGGTCCGCCTCCTCAGCAAGCTTACTGGGATCAGTCAGCTTGCTATCCAATAGATGCTGGCGCAGCTCTGGAACACACAGACTACTCAAGTGCTCCCAACTGATTAAATTGCATAAGCCCTTAAAATCATTGACCTTGCTGCCCAACATCCAACCATCCAGTGCCCGTGTGTACTCATTCACACATTCCACCCAAGTTCGGGATTCTAGTTTCTTGGAGGTCCTAAACTTCTGCCGGTATTGTTCCGGGGTGAGCCCATACCAGAGGCATAAAGCCTCCCTCATGTTGGCGTAGGTCAGGGTTCCCGCCCTCTCTAAAGGTGATAGAACATCCCTCCCCGAAGCCTCAAAGTGTTTCCATAGGCCCGCCCCTAATGCTTTTCAGGCTACTCATTCATCCTTAGTGCGATCTCATATGCCGTGAACCACGCATAAATGTCATCCCCCCTCTGGTAGTCTCGCACTAAATCCTTGGGAATGTACACCTTCCCTACTGGCACTGGTGGTGCGCTGCCACCATTCAAACTGGGCTCGGCTTGTCTACCCTTAATGTCCAGTTCCCTCATGCTTAACTCATGAGCGAAGAGAATCTGTTTCTCTTCCAACGCGAGAGCATTCCTGCTCTCCGCTGCTTGAGTTCTAAGTTTTAACACCTCCAACTCATGCAGTCGGTTTTCCTCCAACTCCTCTGGTGAAAAACTCCTCCCTGAATGGCTACTACCAGCCCCTGTGGCTGGTCCCTCCACTGGCAAATCCTGTGGACCAAATCCATTCCCTGGGTCATCCTCATCCACCTCAACATCACCCGTCTCCTGAGCCTCTTTGGCTTCCCACCATGCCCTCAAGGCCACTTGCAGCTCCTCCTTCTTGGCGCTACCCTTCATGGGACATCCCAAAGCTCTGCAGAACTTCCTCAACTGATCAACCTTGTAGGTCAACAATGCATCAATGTTAAACTCTAATTCTGCAGCCCCAGTCTCACCGGCTATCTGGCTCCCCTCCTGAGACATGACGTGTGGTTTAAAGGTTTCTCAACAATAGAACCAACAATTCAAAACAATATGTTGTTGCGTCGTGGTCTGCGATCAATTTATGATGTACACCAATTACTGTGAGTGGTTTTGCACACACACATTTGAATTACGTTAGGATCATATCCCACCGCTCTGCCGCCAAATGTTGGAAGCCGGAGTCCCCGTCACGCGTCACTGTCACAAATGCGCGACCCGGGACTCCCCACCCAACGTTAGGCCAAGTAAGGACACCGTTTGAGATAGCCCTGCTCACCCCCTTAGTAGCTTGGCACGAGCAGCCAGGCCTATCTCCAAGGCATGAGTGTACGGTGTGTGCAACCACGCCCACAGCAACCCCCTGGTGACAGCACAAATGGACTCCACACGAGTTTGATAAAACGAGTATAAACTTTATATAGAAAGATATACGATCAGACCACACGTTACAAAAGCCAACATATAATAAAGGGTAATATTCGTTCCGGCTGGTTGGTAGGTTCAAATCCCAACCACCGCTTTCCAAACGCTATGCTGGTCGTAATGCTAGAATCACACACGTTGCAATGGACAAACAATAGTGCTCTGCTTAACGATACAACCCTGTGCTGGGCACAGGAGAAATAATACAATGCTTAACGATACACTCCGGTACCTGCAATGGGAGAAATTATGCAATGCGTACCGCTACAATCATGTACTGCGCAATGAAGGAATAATGCAATGCATCACACCCCAATCACGTACTTTGCAATGAAGAAACAATGCAATGCGTACCGCTACAATCATGTACTGCGCAATGAAGGAATAATGCAATGCGTCACACCCCAATCACGTACTTTGCAATGAAGAAACAATGCAATGCGCGCCGCCACAATCATGTACTTTGCAATTAAGGAATAATGCAATGCCTAGCTACAATCATGTACGTTGCAATGACGAAATAATGCAATGCGGGACGCTAGAATCCTGTACTTTGCAAGGGAGAAATAATGCAATGCTTAGCACTACAATTGTGTACTTCGTTAGGCGGAAATAATGTCAGGCGTTATAAGACAGTCCGGCAGTTCGTTAGCAGCAATATTGGCAATGTGTATTACGACAGTCAGCCTCTTCGATAACAGTTGCCCCCCACACGTATTCACGATGAAATACAGTAGAGCTTCCCACTTGGGCCCCAGTAGCACCACTCCTTGGTCAGTACGGGCCCCAATCTGAGCCGAAGCAAAGGCTCATGTCGTCAGAACGACTGAGAGGCCGAGAGAGGGTCCCTCCGAGCCCGCACCCCACCCAGGCAGTGATCCACGTTACCTGGGGGGCGCGACCCCACTCTCCTCTCCTCCTTCAATGAACTAGGCCTTTTGTGCAGAACTTCTCAATGGGCCTCAGCGGCTCGGCCTGGCAGCTCAGCTCCTCCGTGGCTGCCGGTCCGGGCCGCGACTGTTAGGAAGGTCTCAGGCGGCCGCAGGGCACACGTACCCCACGCCCCTGAGATTACGTTACTCCGGGTGCACGTTCACCACCGCACCCTCTGGGTCTCTTCTGGCACAAAGCCACACACACAACGCTGATGGGACTTCACTTCGACTCCGAGTGCACGTTCAACCAGCACTCCTTTCTGCGGTCTCAGTTGGCACCAAGACACGCACACCATGCTGCAGAGACTCACTTTCTTCCGGTGCACACGATGATCAGCTGATCACCTCCACAGTCCCAGGTTGCACCAAAGCACGCACACTGCTTCACTGAGACTTACTCCAATTCCGGTGCCCCACTATCCAGGCGCTCCTCACCAACGCCTCCGGCCGCACCTCGACATGCTCACCGTGTCCGATCCTCACTTCTCCTCCGGTGCACTCGATCACCAGGCGCTCTTCACCAACGCCTCGGTGCACCCCGACACGCACCCTGCGCGTCCGAGTCTCGCTTCACCTCCGGTGCACACTTCACGAGGCGCCCCTCACCGATGCCTCCTGTGCACCACGACACGCACCCTGCGCATCCGAGACTCACTCCTCCGTCGATGCACACGTTCACCAGGCGCTCTTCACGAACGTCTCCTGTGCACCACGACACGCACCCAGCGTGTCCGAGTCTCGCTCCTCCTCCGTGTGTCCAAGATCACAGGGCACACCTTCTGAGGGTCTCAAGCTGCCACAACACGCGCCCACCACGTTGCTTGAAACGTCTCCGGAAACTTTTATGTTCCTGTGTTTCCAAACAGGGAGCCAGCTCACCTCGGACCCTTGGGGTTACAAGACACAGCACAAAGCACAGTCTTCTTCAAGCAGGGGGACCCAGCGCCTCCAAGCACAGACCCAACAGCCTCTCCCTTAGAACAGCAAACTGCAGACCAGCCCCAGATCACAAAGCAAGGATTGGTCTCCCCCAGCACTCTCTTCAGTTGCTCCTTCTTTAGCAGAGGTTCCTCTTGACCACAGAATGGGTCCAAGCCTTTTCAGTCTCAATCCATTTCTGTTTCATTCCCACGTTCAGGGGTTTCAGCTCTCATAGATATACCCCTAAATGTCTTTGAAGTTCATTGTGCTCAGGGGTCCCTGACCCATGCCTAAATCAGTTCTGGGTGTCTCCCTCCCAGTGTCACCTTTCTCCCTTTGATACTGGGGGTCTGGATCCTTAATCACTCAGCAGGAAATGGGTCAACTGTTTTATAGCCGCAACCCAGCCCTCTTCACCTCCCGGGGCTTTTCCTCACATACTCTCCAGCTGCAGGTCAGCCTGGTGCCATCTCACCCCCTCCCCTCTCAGATCCAGACAGTCAATCCACATTCAACAGAGACACACAGAAAAGCTTAAGGAACAAAACTCAACCACTTTCTAAAAGAGCGGCTTCTGAACACACAGTGACAAAACCACTTTCATAGAAAGATGGGTTATGACGCTGTGAGTTCATACATACCAAACTTCACTTCTCCATTCTAAACTTATGGGAAACTAGGCTAACAACCACAATACCCAGCCTCCCCCATTCTGTCCTACGGGCAGAATGGCCTTTCACCAGTGAAAAACGAAATGGAGTGTTTTTCACTATCAGGACATAACACACACCTCAGTATATGTCCTGCCTTTTACTTACACGGCACCCTGCCCAGGGGTTACCTGGGACCTACCACAGGGGTGCCCACGGTGCATGTAAAAGTGAAAGTAAGGCCTGACAAGTAGCTGTACTTGTCAGGACACATGCTAACTTAGCAAACTGCGCGCAGGCTCTACACTGTAGGCCTGAGTTCCCTTCTCCGCCCGCCCTTGCATTACTAGGCCTGGCACACACAGTGCACATCACTAGGGACTTTACTAGTAAGGCAAACATACCAATCATGGCCAACCAATTACCATTACACTTTACACAGGGAGCTACTGTACTTTGACACTGATCAGCAGTGGCAAAGTACCCAAAGCATCTAAAAGCACAGGAGGAAGAGGCAAAAAGTCATGGGAAATCACGCCAAGATATGCCAGGTCTAAAAGCGAGGAACAGGAGGGTGTCCCTGTGGTAGAGGGCCTGCGTCCGGGTTCTATCGCCCGAAGCAGGAAGTCCATCAAGGTAATGATTGGTCTACCCTGGCTTTTGGCTGGGAGGGGGTTGTGTAGGACTTGACCTTTTTGGCTAAAGTTCCCTAAACGTTTTGCTTTCCCCCTAGACCGTTTTCCTGACATAGAGTTGCCAATTTAGATGCTTTGGGTGCTTTGCCACTGCTGATCAGTGTCAAAGTACAAGGGTTCCCTATGTAAAGTACAATGGTAATTGGTTGGCCATGATTGGTATGTTTGCCTTACTAGTAAAAGTCCCTAGTGATGTGCACTGTGTGTGCAAGGGCTAGTAATGCAAAGGCACGCAAAGAAGGGAACTCAGGCCTTCAGTGTAGGGCCTGCGCGCAGTTTGCTAAGTTAGCATGTTGTCCTGACAAGTGCAACCACTTGTCAGGCCTTACTTTCCCTTTGCGTACACTGTGGGCACCCCTGTGGTAGGTCCCGGGTAACCCCTGGGCAGGGTGCAGTGTAGGTAAAAGGCAGGACATATACTGAGGTGTGTGCTATGTCCTGACAGAGAAAAAACACTCCATTCCGTTCTCACTGGTGAAAGGCCATTCTGCCCAGAGGACAGAATGGGGGAGGCTGGGTATGGTGTTTTGTTAGCCTAGTTTCCTATAAGTTTATAATGGAGAGGTGAAGTTTAGTATGTATGAAATCACAGTGTCATAACACATCTTTCTATGAAAGTGGTTTTGTCACTGTGTGTTCAGAAACCACTCTTTTAGAAAGTGGCTGAGTTTTGTGCTTTAAGCATTTCTGTGAGTCTCTGCTGAATTTGGATTGACTGTCTGGATCTGAGAAGGGAGGGGGTGAGATGGCACCTGGCTGACCTGCGTCTGGAGAGTATGCGAGGAGAAACCCCGGGAGGTGAAGAGGCCTGGGTTGCAGCTACAAAACAATTGACCCGTCTCCTGCTGAGTGATTAAGGGTCCAGACCCCCAGTATCAAAGGGAAAAAGGTGACACTGGGAGGGAGACACCCAGAACTGATTTAGGCAGGGGTCAGGGGCCCCTGAGCACAACGAACTTCAAAGACATGAAGGGGTATAACTAAGAAAACTGAAACCCCTAGAATTTGGGGTAATTTTGAATGGCGAAATGGACAGGTCGAGTCTGCAAAGGCTTTGACCTCTTTTGTGGTCAAGAAGAACCTCTGCCAAGGAAGAAGTTGCTGAAGAGACTGCTGGATAGGACTAACCCTTGCTTCATGATCTGGGGCTGGCCTGCAGTTTGTAGCTTTTACTAAGGAAGAGACTGAAGGGACATTGCAGTGGGTGGTGTCCCCCCCCTTCTTGAACAGGACTGTGCTTTGTACTGTGTCCTGAAACCCAAGGGCCCGAGGTGAGCTGGCTCCCTGTTTGGAAACACAGGAACATAAAAGTTTCCGGAAAAGTCCCAAGCAACGCGGTGTGCGCGTGCTTTTGCAGCTTGAGACCCTCAGAAGTTGTGCCTTTTGATCGTGGGCACGCAGGAGTAAACTGAGTCTCGGATGCGCAGGGTGCGTGTCGAGGTGCAAGCCGAGGCGTTGGTGAGGAGCGCCTGGTCGTTGTGTGCACCGGGAGACGAGGTGAGACTCGGACACGCAGGGTGCGTGTCGTGGTGCAAGCTGAGGCGTTGGTGAAGAGCGCCTGGTCGTTGTGTGCACCGAGAAAAGAAGTGAGTCTTGGACACGCAGGGCGCGTGTCGTGGTGCAAGTCAAGGCGTTGGTGAGGAGCGCCTGGTCATTGTGTGAACCGAGAGAAGAGGTGAGACTCGGACGCGCAGGGTGCGTGTCGTGGTGCAAGCCGAGGCGTTGGTGAAGAGCGCCTGGTCGTTGTGTGCACCGGGAGAAGAGGTGAGACTCAGTCGCACAGGGTGCGTGTCGAGGTGCAAGACGAGGAGTGGTGACGATCGCCTGGTCATCGTGTGCACCAGAGAAGAGGCGAGTCTCGGACGCGCAGAGTGCGTGTCGCAGTGCAACCAGAGGCGCTGGTGAGAAGTGCCTGGGTAGCGTGTGCACCGAAATCGAAGTAAGTCTCCAGAAGTGCTGAGTGCGGGTCTCGGTGTCCACTGAGACTGCCGGAAGGAGGGCCAGGTCATTGGGCCCTCGGAGTGCAACAGTAGCGGCCCAGACCGGCAGTCCCGGAGGAGCGGAGTCGCCGGCCCGAGCTCGCCGTGCCCATTGACGGAGTTCTGGATCAAGGCCCAAGTCGCTGAAGGAGAGGAGGAGAGTGGGGTCGCGCCCCCCCAGGTAACGTGGATCACCACCTGGGGTGGGGTGTGGGCTCGGAGGGACACTCTCTCGGCCTCTCGCTCCTGGCAGCTGCGTGAGCCTGTTGCTTCGGCTCGGATCGAGGCCCGTGCTGGCCCAAGGAGGGGCAGTACTGGGGCCGGAGTGAGAAGCGGTACTTTTGTGTCATCATTGATCCATGTCGGGGGCAACTGTTAACGGAGCACCTAGACTGTCGTATTACACTTTGCATTATTGCTGCTAACGAACTATCGAACTGTCATATGACGCCTGACTCTATTTGTGCCTGACGAACTACATGCTGGGTGCGCTACGCACTGCATTATTTTCCCTTGCAGAGTACATGATTGTAAGCGTGGTGCATTGCATTATTTCTTCATCGCACAGTACCTGATTATAACGTGGCGCATTGCATTATTTCTTCAGTGCACAGTACATGATTGTAGCGTGACGCATTGCTTTGTTACTTCCTTGCACAGGGCATGCTGGTGGTGATACGCATTGCATTATTCCTTCTATTGCAAAGTACATGACTGTGGCGCTACGTATGGCATTGTTTCTCTATTGCACAGTTCAGGAGTATATCGTTACGCATTGCAGTATTTTGTTTCTTTTGCAACGTGTGTGATTCTAGCAATACGACCTACCTAACCTTTTGGAAACGGTTGGAAGTCAGCATAACTGTTGGTTAGAAGCGGTGGTTGTGATTAGAACCTACCAATCCACCGGAAGAAATACTACCCATTATTATATGTTGGTTTTGTATTGTGTGGTCATATCGTATATCTTCTTGTATAAAGATTATACTCGTTTTATAAAAACTTGTGTGGAGTCTATTTGTGGTGACATCATTGGGTTGCTGTGAGTGTGGTTGCACATACTGTACACTCGTGCCTTGGAGATAAGCCTGGCTGCTCATGCCAAGCTACCAAGGGGGTGAGCAGGGCTATCTCAGACGGTGTCCTTACTTAGCCTAACGTTGAAACGAGGGGTCCGGATCTCGCACCTAGCAACAGCGGTGTGGGACGGGGCCTCCGGCATTTGGTGACGGCGGTGAGGGATAAGGACCCCCACTTCCAACAGTCAGGCAGCGGGCGTGTAGTGAGCCGTGATTGATTGGTTGGTTGCTGTGAGCCGCGCTGGTATTGGTTGAGATTTAGTTATTAGAAGACTTCCCTTGTTTGGTTTGTTTTTGGTTTATATAGCGAGAAAAAGAGTGTTTAAAAATGAATATGGTAAAAAGAATAAAAGATTTCTTCAAAAAGGACAAGTAGATAGTTACTAGAGAGGGACTTCCTGTACCTACTCCAAGATCGGCTGCTTCTTTTATGATGTTGAAACGTGGGTATCATACATGTACATGGTTAGAGAATTGGATAAGATATACGGAAGATGATGGAGTTTTAGCTTTTCCAGAGCATGGTACATTTAACGTAAGGATTTTAGAAAACTTGAGGGAACGAATGAATTAATTGAAACCAAATCCTAGACCTATGCAAGATGAAGCGCTTGAGGAAAGGGAACATGAGGCATATAAACGGGAGAGAGACAGGAATGGAATAAAATACAGGCATTTAATATCAAGGTATTCTGAGGCTAGATGGGATGATCAAATGAAAAGATGGAGGAGAAATGTAATTGCGGATGGATTATATCCAGTATTAGTTGCTGAAGATCAGGCTGGAGGCAAATGTAAAGAGAAAAATAATAATTTAGAGACTTCAAAACTAGATGTAGACTCGGATGAGATTGATGATGAATTAATGAATGAAATGCTATTAAAGAGACCTCCACCATATCAGGAAAGTTCAGGGGAAACAATTCCAAATGCACCACTAATTGAAATACAAGTTCCTCAGGTTCCACAAGCTTCACAAACTCCACAAGCTTCACAGGTTACACAAGTTCCGGTAGCCTCATAAGTTTCATTAGGTACTCGAGTGTTGCAGGCGAGTGAGATTGACATTTTGAATAAAACAAAAGAGGAGTTAACTCAGAGAATTAGTCAGATGAGTCTGAATGCAGAAGCATTTTCGGTACCTGTAACAATTGGTCTTATAGTTCCATTGTATGGTGAGAGTCAGAATATATTGAGAGTACATGCATTGACAATTCCCGTGAATAATGCCAGGAATGTTAGTGGATCAGAACAAGTTGAGATGAGTACATCATTGATTGATCTTCCAGTAAGTGAAAACGTAACTGAAACACCAAAGAGAAGTGTACAGATGGATCCTAGAAAAATAGTGCAGAATGTCAGAGGAACAACTCCAGTGTCAGGGAGTTCGGTGGGTCCTTCGCCAGAGGAGTTAGATGACTGGATAAGAGGAATGGAAAATAATAAGTCTCAATCAAGTATAGATGTAGGTAGATTGAGAGTGGATCTGGAAGAAATGATAATTGGTACAAAATTCCAGAGAGATTGAGTAAGTATTGAGATGAAGAGTTGTTATTTTTGTGTAAAAATATTACATGGAAAGCAAGGAATCTACATGAGAGTTTGGCAGAAGCTGCACAAGAATATGGAGTAGACATAGAGAAGTCTAAAGTTTTGCAAAGAACGTATAGACTGGATTTTACTGATAAAGATTTGGAGAGTTTGAATACATCTGGAAAACGATTGCAAATAAAAGAATTAATGAATACTTTGAAAAATGGGGTGATTTAGAACGGTGGAAAGGTAGATGGGCGAAAAAGAAGGAAGAAATGCTTGCAAGTAAAAATGCGTCTTTATTTCCATTAAGGGAAACAGAACAAGCTGAAATGGTATGCCCGATGAGAGAAGTTCCAGGTGGTGGATATGTTTACGATCCCTGGTCAAGACAGGATATATTATCCTTTACAAATGATTTTCCCAGGTTGAGAGAGAAACCTGTCGAGTGGTACAAACAGGTAGAGAGGTTTGTAAAAGTTTCAAAAGTATTATTAAAAGATTTAGATGGCTTATTTGAAATTGTATTGCCAGCTGATTTATGGACTGAGTGTAAAATTACTGTTGATTGGCCAAAAGAAGAATATCCTAGAGATGTGAAACCAGGAGCACCTTCAGAAGAAGTGATGAAAAAATATAATCAAGTAATTACTTTCCTGAAAGGTAAAATGTCTCCAAAAGAAACAGATTGGGTTAAAATTGACAGGACAACACAGGAACCCAAAGAATCAGTACATGCTTATTATGAGAGGTTGTTACAAGTGTTCAAACAGTGTAGTGGTTTTGAGAGTATAGGTGACAAAGATATGGGACATTTTGTATATAGGTTTGTTTTTGGATTAAAACCCAAAATTAGTAACATGATTCAGCAACATTTGATTTGTTGGCAGAGTAGAACAGTCGATGAGATTCTGAGATATGCCAAATATTGTAGTTATGATATTGAATCAAGGCATAAAAAGCTGAAAGAGAAAATGATGTGGGCACAGGTGAAAGTGGCAAAACAGAAAGATGGAAATAATGGTTCTCAAACAGGTTTTCAGATGAGAAGACAAAATCAAAATTCCCAGAATGATCAGGTACCAAATGGAGGTAGAGGTAGGATGAATAGAGAAGAATTGAAAAGAAATTTCCTTGTCATGCGTGCGGAAAGTTTGGACATTGGAGGAATGAGTGTAAATCCTTGTTAAGAAATAATGGAATGAATCAAAATTTCAATTCGCAGATGCAGAATGAGTTGGTTGTGAATCAACAACAGCAACAACAGCAGCAGGTAGTTACACCACAGGTACAACAACTACAGGTGCCACAAGCTCCTATGCCAAATAATGTGAATGCTCAGGTGCAGAGAAACAGTGCGAATGCTGGATTTCACTCAGGTGAACAAGTTGGTAAGAATCAAAACGTACAAGTGGTTTCACAATATTTGTTGCAATGTTCAGAGAGTGATTCAGACTCATCTCAATGACGGTGCCTGAGGGGGGAGGAAGAGTGCGTGCTTGGCACATCTCTAGAGGTAGATCAATCAGGTCCTTTTGTTGATGGAAAAGTGGAAGGTAATGATGTTACATTCCTTGTGGACACTGGTGCTACCCGTTCTACTGTGAGAGCAGCAGAAATTCCAAACCTACCCCTCTCAGGAGAATCTATCCAAGTTGTAGGAGTCTCAAATAAACATATTAAGACTCCGATAACAAAACCAATAGAAGTTCATATTGGAAGATTCAGAGACATGCATCAGTTTGTGGTATGTGATACTAGTCCGGTGAACCTTTTAGGTAGGGACTTGTTATGCAAGATGAATTGCACCATCTATTGTACGCCAGATGGTATTGCTTTTCAAACACCAGGGGGCCGATTCACAGAACTAATCTGAGATAAAATCCTAAACTTACTACTTTTGGTATTCACAGAAGGCATTTAGTAGTAGTAAAGTTAGGACTATTAACTTTACTACTACTAAACTGAGACAAAATCCTAACTTTACGACTTTCGGTATTCACAAAAGGCATTTAGTAGTAGTAAAGTTAGGAGTCCTAACTTTACTACTACTAAATGCCTTCTGTGAATACCAAAAGTAGTACGTTTAGGAAGTTTATGATTTTATCTCAGTTTAGTAGTAGTAAAGTTAGGAGTCCTAACTTTACTACTACTAAATGCCTTCTGTGAATACCAAAAGTAGTAAGTTTAGGATTTTATCTCAGATTAGTTCTGTGAATCGGCCCCCAGATGAGGATGTTGCTTTTAAAATGATGTCAGCGAAGCACGGGACAGAAGTAAATGACTTGTATTCATTGCTTACAGAAGAGGATTTACCTGTAGAGTTGATAAATGCAGTAAGATCTGATGTATGGGATTTTACAGGAAAGGACATTGGTTTAATGAAAGGAGTGGATCCTATTCAGGTTACAGTTAAACCAGGTCCAGTATATCCAAACACACCTCAGTACAAGATGAGTCCTGAGATCACAGTGGGAGTGATTCCTGTAATTGATCAAATGATTGAGCAAGGTATTCTAAAAGAAATATTAGGTAGTCCTTGTAATTCACCTGTTATGGGGATTAAGAAACCAAGTGGAAAATACAGAATAGTACAAGATTTGAGAAAGATTATTAAGATTGTGGTCCCTTGCTGTCCAATAGTGCCAAACCCAGCAGTGATTCTTTATCAAATTCCTTGTGATGTAGAATGGTACACAGTGATTGATTTGTGTCAAGCATTTTTCTCAATACCTTTACATCCGGATAGCCAATATCTTTTTGCTTTCCGGTTCGGAGATTGTGTTTTGGCATGGTGCCGAGTTCCTCAAGGGTATACAGAGAGTCCTTCGATTTTTAATCAGATTTTGAAAAAATGTTTGGAGTCATTGATCATGCCAGAAAATTCAGTGTTAGTGCAGTACATTGATGACCTGCTAGTGGCATCAAAAACACGAGAGGCCTGTGTGACAGATACAATTGCCTTACTGAATCATTTGGCAGAAGGTGGGCATAAAGTGTCACCAGCAAAATTACAGTTTTGTCAAAAAGAGGTCCAATATTTGGGACACAAAATTGAGAAAGGAGTTAGAAAAGTAACGCAAGACCGAATTAATGTGATTTTGCAAATGGGTCCTCCTAAGACTCAAAAAGAAGTTCGAGTGTTTTTGGGACTGGTTGGATACTGTAGACAGTGGATTAGTGGGTTTTCAGTGATCGCAAAACCTTTACAGAGGTTGACTCATAAAGATGTGGTTGATCCGATTGAGTTGGATGAAGAGTGTATGAAAGCTTTTATTGAATTGCGAGATAGTCTTTGCCGAGCGCCTGCATTGGGAATGCCAGATTACACAAAAGATTTTGCATTGTTCTGTTGTCAGAGAGATGAATGTGCACTTTCAGTCTTACCACAAAAACATGGAATGGTACGTCGTCCAGTGGCATATTTTTCTGCTACTTTGGATTCAGTGGCTGCAGCATTACAAGGCTGTTTAAAAGCAGTGGCTGCTACTTGTGTGTCTAGAGCAGAGTGAAGCAATTGTTATGGGACATCCAATGAAAGTATATGTGCCACATTCTGTTGAGATCCTATTAACAAGGACTCAGACTCAGCATATGACGTAAAGTCGGCTGACTAGATATGAAAGAGTGATTTTGGGTGCTGAAAATGTGACAGTAACGAGATGCACAACATTGAATCCAGCAACTTTGTTGCCGAGTTCAAGTTGTGAAGAAATAAAGGATGAAGCAGACATGATTGTTTGGATGTGACAGAATTGTGCACGAAACCAAGACCTGACATAAAAGATACACCACTAGAAGAGTCAGATAGTGTAATGTTTGTGGATGGATCTTGCCTGAGAGATGAAAAGGGTGCATTGAGTGCTGCTTATGCAGTATGTACAGTGGCTATGGTTCTTGAAGCTTCTTGTCTGAAGGGGATAAATTCTGCTCAAATTTCTGAGCTAATTGCTCTGACTAGAGCATGTATAATTGGCAAAAATCTGAGAGTAACCATATTCACTGATAGTCAATATGTTTTGGGGTGGTGCATGATTTTGGTCAGTTGTGGATGCAATGAGGATTTTTGACTTCTTCAGGATCCCCAATACGGAACAGTAAAAATGTGAAGGATTTATTGAATGCATTACAAAAGATTGCTGTGGTTAAATGTTCAGCACATAATACAGGAAATGACTATGTGACAAATGGAAACAGATACGTAGACCAAGTGGCTCGTTTCTGTGCACAAAATTCAATTTCAATCAAAAGAGGGATGGAAAAAAAACATACAAATTGCCACTTGATGTTTTCTTCTTTGGAAACATGGGAAGAAATTAGACAGTTACAGGAAGAAGGGAATGAGGTAGAGAAAGAAATTTGGATAAAATCAGGTTGAAAAAAGAGAGCAGAAGATGAAGTGTGGGTGTATGTTGATGGAAGACCAGTAATGCCAGATAGTTTACTTTCACAGATGGCAAGGATGTACCATGGATTTGCACATGTGGGAAGAGATGCTATGATCAGACTCTTCAAGCAGTCATGGTACAATCCAAAGTTTAGGGTCATTGCAGAGAGTCTATGCCAGAGGTGTATAGTCTGCCAGCAGCAAAATCCAGGTAGAAAGACAGTTGTTAGTTGGGGTCGAATTGGAAAAGCGGCAGGACCATTTACCAGATTACAGTTAGACTTCATTGAACTTCCCCCTTGTAATGGACTGAAATATGTGTTGGTGGTTGTTTGTTTGTTTTCTCATTGGGTAGAAGCATATCCAACAAGAAGGAATGAAAGCTTGACTGTTGCTAAATTGCTGTTAAGGGAGATCATCCCCAGATTTGGATTTCCAGTCTCTTTAGAAACAGATAGAGGAACTCATTTTAATAATGAAATAATTCGGATGATTTGCGCAGCATTACAAATTGAGCAAAAACTGCATTGTGCCTATCGACCAGAAGCATAAGGAGTGGTCGAACAAATTAATGGCACTATTAAGTCCAGATTATCAAAAGTGTGTACGTCTACAACACTGAAATGGCCAGACGCTTTACCCTTGGTATTAATGAGTCTTAGAAGCATTCCTGATAAAAAGACTGGATTAAGTCCTCACGAAATTTTGATGGGGAGAGCCATGAGACAAGCAATTGTACCAGCAAACAAACTGATGAATATTACTGATGATCTAGTGCTTGATTATTGCAAAGGATTGGCTGATCTGGTGCATTCTGTGTCTCATCAGGTTGGAGAAATTGCAACCACAACACAGCCGGATCAAGCACATGATTTGAGTCCAGGAGAGTGGGTTCTGGTGAAGAAACACGTGAGAAAGTCGTGTTTAGAACCCAGATGGAATGGACCTTACCAAATAATATTGGTAACAACGACAGCATTAAAGTGTGGTGGCTTGCCAAATTGGATTCATGCAAGTCATACAAGAAGAGTCCCAAGTTCACTTGAAAGACGTGAAGAAGAGCAGCAACTGGTAAAGTAAAGAAAAGAACCAGAAGCTGGGGAACATGAAGCTATAGAATCTAGTGTTACAGATTCTGAAAAGGCTGAAGAAGAAGAACCAAGCACAAGTCGAATAAAGTGGGCACCAGCTACTGGGTCTCAAGAGACTGCTGTTGAGAAAGAAAAAGAGAAGGTGATTGATGAAAATCAAGAGCAAGTACAACAAAGAAAAGAATGAATAAAAGAACTTGCGAACTTGACAACGAGGGTGAAGAAGCAGTTCAACTTAAGAAAGCAAGAAAAGGTGATGTGTGGCCAAAAGGAGTAAAAAGACAGAAATACACTCTAGAAAAGAAAAAGCCAGATCAAATAAATGAATTATCGAGTCAAACTGAACAAGGTGACTCAGAAGAAAATTTAGTACAGAAAATAAAAAGAATAAGAATTCTAAACAAAAAATACACAGCTCCAGAATGGACATATGTGGTGTTGGAAGAAATTGAAAATACAAATGAAAACAAAGAAGAAGCTGGTACTGATCAAAGTGATCAAAGCAAACTAAAACCACCTTAAAAGGAACTGTGAAATAAAGGTGCAAAAGTTTTTCAATGAAGAGAATTGATGAAGTCCCAAAGGATTTGAAGAAGAAAATATAAAAAAAAAAGAAAAAAGAAAAAGAGGGGTTAAAGAAGAGAGGCACAAAGTGTAAGGATACACTACTCTCAATGGTTTTTGGATACGTTTTTCAAGTTTCGAAAATATTACGTTTTTCTTAGATTTTTAGGTTTTTCTTAGATTTTTAATTTTTTATATAGTATCTAAAATGGCAAAGGTAACAGAGACTGGATATCAAAATCATAGTTTTAAACGTAGATGTATTAATGCTTGTTTATGTAGTATTTTATTATTAACGTTGGTGTGGTAAACACTGATTGTTCTTGTCCCTGTTCTAATGGTAACTAATCACAAAAATAATAGTAATGATGTGGGATGTGAGAGAATGGATTCTAATACTAAAGAAGATTCAAACACTAATATAGAAAAGATAGAAGATGATAGTATTTATCATCATGATAAATTAATTAATGATTTTTCGTTAAATGTTTTTACTAAATTGTTGTATGAATATGTTAACACAATGAATGCGAGAGATTGTTATGTGTGTATGCAATTACCATCATCTGTCTCAGAGGGGGTGACATATCATCAGCTACCTTTAACTTATGGTGTGACTTGTAGTGTTTTAACAAGTCTGTTCTATGAGAGGGAAGGTTTAGAGTATTATTACTATAATTTTGATTTAATATTTTCCGAAATTCCTATTAGGAGAGATTTAAAAATTGTTTATGGTCCTGTTTATGCAGCATACATGGGAGATTTTTTTATTAGTAACAAACTGATAGATACAATAGATGCACATAGAAATAACTTAACCTGTAAACTATGACATGAAGAAATAGAATTTATGAAAATGGTAGAAGATAGAAGACGAGATTTCAAAAAGAAAGCTGCTGAGCAAAAGTCTCATGTACCTCCATTGGCTTTTAGAGAGGGTGATTATAAAAAGGGTGACACATACGCTGCCATGACTCTAGATTTTCAACATAAAGGAAAGTTTTGTGTGTTTAGAGAAAAGACTGAACTTAATAGTTACTTCATTGGTTCTAGTGAATGTGAGCATACTTTCTTGATAAAAGGAAACTGGGGATTGAAAGGAGGAACTGATCCTGTTTTCCCGGGAATTTATTATGTGTGTGGTAAGAATGTTTATTATAGGTTACCTGCAGGTTGGTAAGGATGTTGTTATTTAGGCATACTATTTCCTAAAGTTTATCATATAGATAAGAATAATAGAGTTAATGAAATGAAACAAGGACTAACACGTAATAAGAGAGGAGCGAGTTATTCTGAAATAATGGGGGACATTTTTGGAGCACTGATACCTTCAGTTGGAGTCATTTTGAATTCACATAAAATTTAAAAATTGTCCACAGTGGTTGATCGTTTATCAGCAGATACTGCTGGTGGGTTCTTGATGAGTGATACTGAAATGGTTGCAATTAGATCAATGGTTTTGCAAAATCGACTTGCCCTTGATACATTATTGGCAAAAGAGGGTGGAGTCTGTAGCATGTTGAAAATACAACAATGTTGTACTTATATCGCTGATAAGAGTAAAAATCTTGAGGGGTATATTTAAAATATTACAGAACTTCATGAAGATTTGACAGAATTGAAGGTTGATGGTGCATGGGAGAAACTTGGTAAGAGTTTTTCCTCAGTGGGAAATTGGTTTTCTACCTTAGGGAGTAGCTTGTTAGGAAAAATATTAATACCTATTACTTCAGTAGTTGCAGTGATATTAATTATTATCATAATTTATAAATGTTGCAACTGTAAATGTGGAAAGAAAGAGACATCAGATCTTAAACGTAGAGCTAGAAAGAGAAAGAGAAAGAGAGAAGAGATAGAATTAGAGGATATGAGAGGAAATTATTATGAGATCATGAAAGACTTAGATGGAAGAATGATAAAACGAGAAAGAAGTACAATATTTTAAATAAGTGGCAACTTGTATGTGTTGGGTATTTTGATGATGGCTCAAAAACGCCATCAAAGGGGGATTGAAGGAGCAGGGTTTTGAGAAAATAAAGCCTGCTCGGATTGAACCCTCAGTAACATTCATTAACAGTGTGCTATGAAAATTTCATTAAAGAACGGTAAAATAAGGGGAACTGTTTTTGCGCATGCATGTAATAATGCATGAAACTAGGCCGCAAATGCTTTTAGCTAAAGTAGATAAAAAGACTAATGCTGCTTTTGTGCACGTTAATAATATTCTGCTAGGAAATAACATGGGTTGCGCATGGGTTAGTGCAATGCTGGGATGGTGTGCAATGAAATCACATTTCAAGAAAATAATAAATGTTTGGGTTCGTTTTCTGTAGAAAAGCAAGCATGGGCCTACACTTCTGCATGCCAGTTTGGGGTTAATATTTGGTAGAAGAATAAATGGACAAAAGATGGTTTCGAGAAGGGAAGAGAGAACGCAAAAGTTGTACATGATCTTCGTGGTGTACTGAATGACTGCCAAGCTACGAAAAAGAGAATATGAAATCAGTGGAAGCAAATAACTTCCTACTCGAGATGATGGCAGAGGCTGTAGTGTAGTTCCTATAGTACCCCTGCAGGAACTGCGCTTTTGGATAACATACACTGTGGGCCTGGTGGTAGACTGATTCTGTGCACCCCCACCGCGTATGTTAGCCTGTTTGCATTAGCTAGCTCACAGTGCCACTAGTATCTCCTTTTTATCAGAGAGATTAGTTTTTGGCAACCTCAGAACACAACAACCCTGATTCCTCAGACTCGTAGAAACAATGTACTACTTTTCGCTCAGTCACTCGTGCTTGCTCATTTGGTCTCAGAGAGTTACACAGAAGAAACAGTTGAGCGTGTTTACAATAAGAATTTATTGCACAGTTGTTCTTCTAGTATAAAATATATGTGCTGCGACAACTGTTAAACAGTAGCAGAGATATATGATCAGCAGTACAGTGAATAAGAAAGGATAGTACAGTTCTACCATTTTGCAATAGTCATGAACATATACATGAATATAAAATGCATTTATAAAATAAAGCACATACTCCTACGATGCCTGTCTAGATGTACCTAAGTGTACCTAGCATGTGAGTAGGTGCGAAAGAAGCCAAGAATCCCGCTAGGATTTAGTCAAACCCCATTACCTGAGTAATGAGAGTGTGGGACCTCGTCCTGGTCTCGAGTTGGACACCCCGCAAGGGATGATTAGACCACTGTCAGCTGGAGCGACTGCATGCAGGAGCCTCAGCGTCTCTGGTCAGTGTGTCGGCCTGGAAGTCTCGGTTCCCTCTAACTACTGATAGCAAGAGGTGCTGTATTTATACAGAAAAGTATAGAGTCCCTTTGTCCCTTGTGTCTTGTGTTAGCCATTGTTGGGTATGAAGAAGACGTATGGGATGAACCGGTTATGTAGATGTTTATGCAGGTGGATTCTAGCCCCTGACTGGTTTCCTAGAACTCTTATGAATAATTAATCATACTGGATGAGCACATCGAAGATGGTATAGGAGGCCATTGTTCGGGAAAAACCCTCCTTCTGTACCCAAACCACAGTCTAGATAAGGTTCAGCCCTCAGCGCCCGTTATTGTGGAGAATAGAGAACTAATGTAGGTGAAAGATTCTGCCTATATTAGGGCATCTCAAACTATGCCTATATTAGGGCATCTATATGAAACATAACAAGGCGAACAATGAAAGCGTAGAGACTTGCAACATGTAGTGAACTGCAGGAAATATGTACTATGATTATGTTCAAAGTTGTTTCCTTAGAAGAATCTGTCGTAATGCTGAATGTTTAAAACAAAGGCGCCTACTTAAGACCTGGTTGCTCCATCAGTAATGGGGACTTTGTAGGATGAGGTTGTGCACTGTTTTTTGTCAAGGGGGACACTTCAGCGCTGGGACACTCCTTGGAGTAGCCGTGCACTCTACAAATACACCTTAACATAACATAACATTGAATAAAATGGTCATGTTGAGAGTGGTGTGACAGTACACCCCCCTCCTTAGCCAATGAGAGACGGAGTTTATTATCATATTGAAACAAATGTGGGTTGGACATTTAGGTGTTAGGGTATAATTGAAAGTCCTCGGTGGGTGTGGTTAGGGTCGGCTGGTGTTCAGCTAGCGGGAGATCATCGCTGTCGTCCGTTTGCTGTTTCCAGATAGAGGCCTACCTGTTTCCTGATTTAATCTTTGCCACTCAACTCTCCTTGAGGGGTCTTACTGCCCTTTGGCCAGAGGGTAGATTTCCTTGATTCTTACTTAGGTTAATATAGATATAATCCTGAATTTGCATATTCATTTGCAAATGTATTTTGTCTCTGAAACTTTTCTCTCTTCGCCTATCCACTCCTTCAATGCATTGTTTATTTGATATGAGTTTGTTTCTATACATTGCTAATACTTTTCCTCTTTGGTAATCATTATTTGCATTGTGTGATTGTACTTGATGAGCATTTATTTCACATTATTTTACGATAAGTATTATAAAATACACACACTGAGTCTGTTATTATTTAGTAGCATAGAAAAGTACATATTATTGTCATCAACTTTTCAACACCTAAAAAGTTCAGTCGCCGCAATTATTTTGTAAGGAGAAATGCAGGTTCTAATGTATTGTTTAGTGAGTTAGGTATAAACCTTGCATCACACTGAACCCAGCGTGAAGGGATTTGTTGGGTGAAGTAAATGGGCCTGTGTTTGTGTAAAATTATTGATCCCTGATCGCTGGATCAAACGTGAGACACAGCTATTCAAAATAAGAGGGAGCGTGAAAAAGATTCTAGAAAAAAAAGGCAAATATTTATTTGTAGTTAGTGTTTTTTTCAATTCATAGTTTTAGATTGAAGATCTATTCAATTTCATTATCTGTTTAATGATAAGTGCAAGTATGAAATCATTGCTGTAAACACAAAACTATGAATTGTTATTCAATTAGATGGAGATGAGTTATATTTGTTTTCCATTTTAATCTAGTGCATGTGGGTAAGGCCAAATGCAATGCTCATGATCTCACGCACACTGACACAAGAAATCAAAAATGTTATGAATGATCTTATTGGTGACATGGAATATACTTTTTTGCATTACCATTATTAATTGCACTGCAATGGGGATAGTATTTTTTCTTTGAGTATGTTCTGTTATTTAATGATTTTTTCAGGGAGTTTTCATTTTTAAATGTCTACCATAACTGTACTATAATCATGTTTTTAAGTGAATTTCAGAGGTGTTGTGAAACTTACATTTTCATATCACTACCTAGCCATAACGTCACTTTACCTCTTGTTTTTCAACTAATGTCTGGGGGTGTTTGATGATATACTTCATCAAAATTCTTTCTGATATACTACATCAATATTCTTTTGATTTACTACATTAAAATTCAATCAAGCAACCAGAGTCTGTGCACTCTGTGCAGTCTGTGCCTACTGCAGGCAGCTAATGCATGCTGTGCATGACCTTAGGCTTTGCACAGCCGAGGTTGGCCGCAGGGCTGTCCACAGTTGAAGGACATGCACATCGTGCTTACGGTGCAATACACCTTGTGAGCCAGCTTATTGTGGCATGTACATACATCTTGGCTGGATATCACATATCATTGTCAATATTGGACTTTCGAAATATGATCGGTATTGAGGGGAACCTAGCGACTTCAGAGGTATGATTATTCTCTATATCCTTATGGGGGTGGTCTATACCTATGAGATAAAGATAGGAATGCGGACCAGTTTTCTAAGGAAATCGATCTGCCTGGTTGGTGTTAATATTTTTTGTTTTTCAAATTTGTTTTAGATAGAACTGCAGATTCATAATAGTATCTGACTTAGAACTGACGTGTCCAATCAAATAAGGAAAACTTTCCGCTACATTCCAGAGTCATATATGACTAGGTATTGTTTCACTTATTTGCTATTTGTAGTTAATGTTCTATGTTTTAATGGTTGTGTTTATTTGTCTCGTGTTTCAGGACTCTGTTTGGTTGTCTATGTCATGGGGGACACCGGGGGTAGAGATACAATTTATGCTTATTCCGGTACCCTTATGTGTTTTTTATGCATGAGATTCTATGTCCTATTAATTGTTTTAGATATATGTTGTGGTTTTTGCGATACCTTATCAGAGGTTACTCTGTAGAAGGTCTGTACTCTACAGAGTTAATATACTTTATTTATTGACCATTGGTTATTGCCTATTTCCTTTTAAGTAGGATATTATATATATAGACTAATGGTTATATATTTTTCTGTACAATTATTGTGTGCCTCTGCAGGAGCATTTAGCTGACTTTGAGACACGTGTCAGTGGATGCATCTTTTATGAGTCTATGAACATGGTGTGAGTACACTGAGCTCACTACTACTTTTTGGTAAGATAATATTATATGTATTGGATATGTGTCGAATGTGTTAGGTTTGAGTTCACTAGATAACTGAATAGTGCGAATGCGGATCGATACGCTTTCCCCGTCTGGGCCGCCCCCCCTATTCACTACTGTTTCATCTTTTTATATATTTTCTGTATATTTTTTCTGTTTACTTTTATTTTTTTATTTTCCTTTTCTCTTTACCCTTTTCCGTTCTCATCTGTCTTTTTCAACTTAAAAAATATTATTGAGGCCACAATAGGTCCACCCATTTATGGTTGTTTAAAGGACAGTCACTGACTCTGGTAAAAGTGTGTTTGCACTGTCTACCAACTCTTTTGGTTTAGATATTTTATGTACTTTTTATGTATTGTGTGTTATGCTTATGTGAATTTTAAATATGTTTGTTATGTTGTATCAACATAATAGGAGAGTTCTGAGAAGATTTGTGTTATCTAATATCCTTCCCCTTTTTGGGTGTTCTTTTGTGTGTTTTTTTGTGTGTTTTTTAAGTGGTATTATGTGTCCAAAACAGTTTATGTTTCAGTTCTGTGCCATGGTTGTTTTTTAAATTCTGTCATTAATTTTCATGTTTGTAATTTGTGTATTCTCTGTTGAATTCTTTTCAGCCCTGATGAAGTTCCCAGTTAGGGAATGAAACGCGTTGGCTGGAGTCTATGTGTTTGATAAGGCTGTTATATTTAAAATAAAGGAATTTTTATAAACTCATGATCTGTCGGTTGGACTTCATTTAGCTGTGCATCCCCTCCATCTTGAAAAAATAGTAGGAACTGGATCTGGAGCACAGTTACGCCACTCAACGGCTGGCGTTTGGGGTTGTTTGCACGGCCCATCATTACGACGGAACAGGTGTGGGGTGCGGTACCGGTGGTCCGCCGTTGATTTATTTTCTGTTTGTGAACATTTTGGACCGACCAGCACTCACAACCTTCCTCCCCAAGAAAAAGCAAAATGCCACGATTCGACGACAAACGAGAAGAAATGGCACAGGATCTTTTCGGAAAAAATACAAATGTACGACCAATGGGACTTAATGAACAAGGCACACCTGGTTTACGTGCCCAATTTGTAAAACTTGAACGCCTAAAAAAACAAGAGTTGTCAAGATGGTGGGATGGGGTCACCCTCCAACAATATATTGATAACAAAAAAACACTGAGGGGACTGCGCATTTTGATATTTCCCACCTTTGAGGACCTCAGCGATGAGCTCCTCAGAGATTGGGAATCGAACTTAGAAGGTGCATCATTGGTCATGATGCAAATACTAATAAGACATGCAATAGAGAAGGGGCGAAGCTTTTATCTGAAATAGAGGCGATAGAAAAAGAGATCGAGGCCTGTAACAACAAAGAGCTAGTTGAGAAGAATTATGACATTCTCAAAGAAGTAATTGAGGGACACCAAAACTACCTCAAAGAGAAGAAGTTACGTAAAATTAAACGTGACGATAGGGACTACAGGGAGGGTAGAGTGTATACATTTGCGAAAAAATTTGACACAGTAGTAGGAGGGGAAGAAAGGAAAAGAGTAAGAGAGGAGAGTGAGGAAGTAAGGACCACAAGTAGCACTTCTCTCTCATCTACCGGTAGTATAGCTTCTAATAACACCACAGGTGATCGCCCTTTAGGAGAGGGTTTAACTACGTTCCAGAGGGAAATGGCCAGAGTGAGGGTAAGTGGAAATCAAGGGAAAAAAGGGCAACAACAACAAAAAAGACAAGGAGAGGGGGCAGAAGGAGGCAGGGCAGGCCAGGCAGCAACAGTGGAAGATCCACTCAGGAGATCAGAGCGGGCCAAGGCCAGACAGAAATAGATACTCCTACAGATGCATGCAACACAAGGGTGGGGTATGACAATTCAAACCGGAATTTAGAGATCATAAATCTATCATGCAGAATTCTTGACACAGATGAAATAAGTTTACTATGTAAGGGTTTGGGCTTTTGCCCTACCCAGGATGGTGATTTTTCTAATGTACATATTGATCTATTTAAATTTGCAAGATCACTTAAATTAAAAGATTTCTTTGATGCGAAAGGTGTTCAGAGTACTGTGGTTGGGGGGAATACGGAACAGACCACTATCACAATAGCAGAAATTAAGAACTTACAGTGCCTTCTTTCTCTCAGTGAAGGGGAGGAAGTGGATGTACAAACAATTTTGAAAGAACTTAACGTTAGTGAAAACAGCTCAGAGGACAGTGGCTTACGTCCTAGGTCGAAATTTACACCGAACACATACCATCGAAATATAGATATATTTATTGAACGTGTAAGCATGGGCCTATATGAATTGGAAGAACTAGGCAGAATCAAGCAGAGATCACAGGGTAATCTAACGTATGGAGAAAGGAAAGCCCTAATTAGACTTAGGAATGACAAGGGAATTGTCATAAGGGAAGCCGACAAGGGCGGGAATGTTGTTGTAATGAATACCGGGGACTATAAAAATGAAATTGAACGGCAATTGGGAGATTTCCTTTGCTATGAGAAAATGGTTAACAATCCTGTCCCGGAACTGAAAATTGAGATCAACTCCAAACTTATGGAATGGCGGGACATTGGCCTGCTTAGCGACCAGGAGTATAAATATCTGAGGGTTGAAAAACCCCGGTTCCCATGTATTTATGTCCTTCCGAAAGTTCATAAAACAGGGGACTTTCCTCCTGGGAGACCAATAATTTCTGGCATTGGCTCAGCCACGGAGAAACTCTCTGAGTTTATAGACCTCAAATTGAGAAAACATGTCCTGGATTTACCATCGTACATCCAGGACAGCAAGGATATTCTGAACAAATTCAATGACTTTGACTGGTCGGACGAGCTAATGTTTGTTACTTTTGACGTAGTCAGTTTATATACTTGCATCCAGCATGATTTTGGACTTAAAGCTGCTGAATTTTATCTGGACAGGGAAGGGGCAGATCACATGGAAGGTAATCACATGGTTCTTGAAATGTTGAAACTGGTCCTTACTAGGAATTACTTTTTACATGATGGAATATGGTACCACCAAAAGAGGGGTACGGCCATGGGATCCAGGTTTGCTCCCTCTTATGCTTGCCTCTTTATGGGGTGGTATGAGGGGGGGCATGCTTGGAACAGATGTGCCGCCCCCTGGACCGAATATATTGTGTACTGGGGGCGGTACATCGATGATATCATCTGCCTTTGGTCAGGTACGGACTTACAACTTCTGGATTACTTCCAATATCTAAACAGTAATCCGTACAATGTTAGATTGACGATGGAATACCACAGAGAAAGTATCAATTTTCTGGACCTTTAGTTCTATGTAAAGGACGGTAAGATTCAAAGCACACTTTTTCGTAAGGATACGGCATGCAATGCGGTACTTCATGCGAAAAGCGCTCATGCTAGCTCGACCATTAAAAATATCCCCTATGGGGAAATGGTCCGCATGCGACGTAACTGCAGTGAAGATGACAACTTTAGCAGCAATATTGGTGAGGTCAAAAAAAGATTCCTAGCTAGGGGATATAACAGAGAGGCTCTTGATTCTGCTGAAAGGAGAACACGAGGACTGACAAGGGAGTCCACCCTCATTAAGAGCAAGAGAGTTGGAACTACCAGGGCCACAATGGACATTCGATTTATAACACAGTACATGAGACACAATGATGCAATCTTTAAACTGTTAAAGAAAAATTGGCATCTATTGGAGCAAATTCCCAGCCTTAAGAATGTGATTCGCAATAACCCTTCTGTCACCTATAGAAAAGGGAAAACCTTGAGGAATGAACTCTGTCCCAGTTATGTCCAAACTGACACGGGGAAGGGACCTACTTGGTTACTAGTTAAGCCCAGTGGTTTCTTCACCTGTGGTAATTGTAATGTCTGTGACTTAGGTTCTAATAGGATCAAGAAATTTGCGTACCATGGGTCTGGTAATTACACCATTCAAAAATGTATCAACTGTAACACTACTTATGTGGTGTATCTGATTGGCTGCCCATGTCACCTAATCTATGTGGGGAGCACCATACGTAGCCTGAAATTACGTATTCAGGAACACCGAAGGGCCATTCTCAAGCGTGATCGAAAATACCCTTTGACTGATCATTTTGTTAATATTCATAAGGGTGAAGCCAATTTTTGGTTCCATGCCTTAGAACATGTGGAGATAGGGCCTAGAGGGGGAGATCGAGAGCTGCTTCTTAGGAGATGTGAGTCAAAATGGATATGTAGACTGAGGAGCATTACACATGGTTTTAACATTGACCATGAAATGCACTATTTTTTAGGTGATGGCTGAAAGGACACTTTGGTGATTCGATTGTGTCTACCGTTACGGAATACAGATTTCAGAGGACTATTTGAGTTTTAAGAATCCTCCACAGTCTGTATCTAAATGGGGTTACAGGGTCAGTTAAACAACTCATGTAGAATACAGTCTCTAATTATTTGAATCGCAGCCTAGGAGTCCCTTTTCTTCATTTTTAATCAATTCTTTATTTATATGTTATCAACTGTATAATGATGTTTAATAGGTTGACTACTATGACATGACTTGTCAATTGATCTGCTTGTTGATGCTACACTAGTCCTTTTTACATTTGGGCCTAGGATATATACATATCATATAGGGAACAGCTCTGAAGCTAAATAGTAAGAGTTTCTACATCTTGAAGTTCTATTATGTATCTACATGTTTTTCCTTTTTTCTGATTCTTTCTATAATAGTCACTGGCCTTTGTTCCTTGTACTCTTTATTTGCACTGTGTGATATACATTCTTTCACCATTTCCGCTTTGGGTCGGAATGTACACAGGAGTCGCTTTTGGCCCTTCCATTGCACAGCAGGCGAAGCCACTCATGGGAATACAGCGTATCGTAGGGTTTGCCGTGGTAGCCCCGCTAATATATAGATCCTATTTATTTGTTCTGAGAGAGGTTAAGATGGCCGCCGTGGGGTTTATAGACGTTTGATGTTATTATTGGACATGCCCACTGGATTCCTTATAGGGCTATCTATGCACGTGAGGTCTGGGATGGACCTCCGCAATATGGCTATTTATTATCAATTACTTCACTCGTGGCACTCCAGACGGGTTCTTTTGAACCTTATGCTCAGTCTTTCAGTCTTCTATTGGACATGCTAAGATGGCCGCCGCGATCTTTATAAACTTTGGTTGATGTTACTCTGTGAACGTGTGCGTTGGGGGTGTGTGTGTATATTCTTCTCACTCATTGGTGGTTTGGTGAAATACTGGGGCGGAGTCTCGCATATTTATATTGGAGGCGCGAAGTACCCCCTTAGCTACAGGAGATAACTACGGGCTTGAAAATTCGGTAAGATCGCTGACTTGAAGGTTTGGGATTGATGGTAGAGGGATGGGACCGTTATTCTCACTTCCTCCATAATTGACTATGCGAGTGTGATTCTGTAATCGATTGGAGGACGTCCAATGCCGGTGATTCGAGGGGGACTGTGGTTTTAATCTAGGATATTGCGGGTGGGCGTCACTTTGTATGGGTTACTTCAGATGTGCAATGTATTTTCCCCATATACTTTAAAATTCCAATATGGCACGTATTAACAAGGCTACATCATTTGCGCCGGGCTGTGGGTGACATTAGTACTCTGTGTATTATGGTCCATGCATAAATCGCCTGTGACACGAGTTACAACTCTATAAATGTACAACCATGCCGTTTTTAGGCTGGTACTTTTAAGATTTGAATTCAGATACTGTTGTCAATGGACACCACATGACTATAGGAGTTCCGGTTTACGAGCAGGAAAGGGGCATTTTGGGAACTGTAGTCTGGGAATGTTTGGAAACAGTTTCCCTAACCCTTGATGCGTCCCGTACACAGTGGAATACACTTAGGGATACGGTTATCTCTGGGATGCCTATATGTCGTGACGTGACATCAGAATACACCATTAACACTTATAGGTGAATGGGGAATGGTGTGTGAGAGTATCTAGTTATTCCAGAGGTATGAGTACTTCCCACACTTGCGTATTTATGTTTTTTAGATGTTTATAACTCCCTGATTACTTTTTTCTTCGTACCTAAAACAGGTTTTTTCATCTTTGATACGTCGTGCTTACGGTGCAATACACCTTGTGAGCCAGCTTATTGTGGCATATACATACATCTTGGCTGGATATCACATATCATTGTCAATATTGGACTTTCGAAATATGATCGGTATTGAGGGGAACCTAGCGACTTCAGAGGTATGATTATTCTCTATATCCTTATGGGGGTGGTCTATACCTATGAGATAAGGATAGGAATGCGGACCAGTTTTTTAAGGAAATCGATCTGCCTGGTTGGTGTTAATATTTTTTGTTTTTCAAATTTGTTTTAGATAGAACTGCCGATTCATAATAGTATCTGACTTAGAACTGACGTGTCCAATCAAATAAGGAAAACTTTCCGCTACATTCCAGAGTCATATATGACTAGGTATTGTTTCACTTATTTGCTATTTGTAGTTAATGTTCTATGTTTTAATGGTTGTGTTTATTTGTCTCGTGTTTCAGGACTCTGTTTGGTTGTCTATGTCATGGGGGACACCGGGGTAGAGATACAATTTATGCTTATTCCGGTACTCTTATGTGTTTTTTATGCATGGGATTCTATGTCCTATTAATTGTTTTAGATATATGTTGTGGTTTTTGCGATACCTTATCAGAGGTTACTCTGTAGAAGGTCTGTACTCTACAGAGTTAATATACTTTATTTATTGACCATTGGTTATTGCCTATTTCCTTTTAAGTAGGATATTATATATATAGACTAATGGTTATATATTTTTCTGTACAATTATTGTGTGCCTCTGCAGGAGCATTTAGCTGACTTTGAGACATGTGTCAGTGGATGCATCTTTTATGAGTCTATGAACATGGTGTGAGTACACTGAGCTCACTACTACTTTTTGGTAAGATAATATTATATGTATTGGATATGTGTCGAATGTGTTAGGTTTGAGTTCACTAGATAACTGAATAGTGCGAATGCGGATCGATACGCTTTCCCCGTCTGGGCCGCCCCCCTATTCACTACTGTTTCATCTTTTTTATATTTTTTCTGTATATTTTTTCTGTTTACTTTTATTTTTTTCTTTTCCCTTTCTCTTTACCCTTTTCCGTTCTCATCTGTCTTTTTCAACTTAAAAAATATTATTGAGGCCACAATAGGTCCACCCATTTATGGTTGTTTAAAGGACAGTCACTGACTCTGGTAAAAAGTGTGTTTGCACTGTCTACCAACTCTTTTGGTTTAGATATTTTATGTACTTTTTATGTATTGTGTGTTATGCTTATGTGAATTTTAAATATGTTTGTTATGTTGTATCAACATAATAGGAGAGTTCTGAGAAGATTTGTGTTATCTAATATCCTTCCCCTTTTTGGGTGTTCTTTTGTGTGGTTTTTTTGTGTGTTTTTTAAGTGGTATTATGTGTCCAAAACAGTTTATGTTTCAGTTCTGTGCCATGGTTGTTTTTTAAATTCTGTCATTAATTTTCATGTTTGTAATTTGTGTATTCTCTGTTGAATTCTTTTCAGCCCTGATGAAGTTCCCAGTTAGGGAATGAAACGCGTTGGCTGGAGTCTATGTGTTTGATAAGGCTGTTATATTTAAAATAAAGGAATTTTTATAAACTCATGATCTGTCGGTTGGACTTCATTTAGCTGTGCATCCCCTCCATCTTGAAAAAATAGAAGGAACTGGATCTGGAGCACAGTTACGCCACTCAACGGCTGGCGTTTGGGGTTGTTTGCACGGCCCATCATTACGACGGAACAGGTGTGAGGTGCGGTACCGGTGGTCCGCCGTTGATTTATTTTCTGTTTGTAGACATGCACAACGGGGGTTAGCTGCCCACAGTGGTTTTGTGCAGGGCCTGGCATATGACCAGGCCCTGTTACCCACCCACACTTCACACAGCAAAAGGAGTTTATATTGCACTTGCTTGCTGTAAAGGGAGCTAAAGTGCAATTTGGCATTAGTTACCTCACTACGTCTTTCCATCTTTTTCCACAGATAATATGTTTAAGTGCAATTGTACCAGTCCATCCTATATTTTCTGCTACATATGTCTTATAAATATTGAAGTCATAATTTTGTATGTATGTTTGGTAATAAATCATTTAAAACCAGCATGCTATTAGGCCATGTCTAAAATCTGATAAAAGCTACAGGAATGCAGCCTAGCTTGTTCAAGTTTTATCCTTCTAGGACTAGTCATTCATTATCTTGAGTGAAAAGTCCAAATGATATGCCTAAAAGTCTGGAAAGCGAACACGTTCATCAAGTTTAAACATTTATGTTTAGATAAAAACATATAGGAAAAATACAAATAAGTCACACCTAAGCCTGAAGAAAACCTCAACTAATCTCATAAAATGTTTTGTGAATTATGTCTAGAATTGCAGATGTAATTCAAGCAGAAAGCACTTTGAATAAAAATGTTATTTCTCACTTTGAAATATTTTAAAAGCAATTTATCCATCTTATTTTTCTAGCTGTAATATGTTGCCTTTACCTTGAACAGAAAACCACAAACATTATGAATTTTCCCTCTCAATAACTTTCATATTACTTTTCACCAACACCTCGAGTGGTTTATTATTTAGCTGCATCGCATGTATGTTTAAGTGTTTATAAGAACAGATTTTCACCAATGTCTATATTACCCTGTTTGTACTTATCCAAACCTTTATTGAAGTGAAAGAGAACAAAAGAAAAAAATAGCCACCAGGAGACATTAGGCAGCTTCATCACGTGGAGGACCAAGCTCTCAGGAAACACCATCACCTTTAGAGCAATTAATTGAGTCAGCTCCCCAGCATGAGCCAGCAGCAGGAGTTTCTAAAATGGACTATATTTACAATTTAAATACTTTATTAACCTTTAACAATTGGTATTTGAATATGGCAATTATATAAGCACTTACAAAACCTTTAAACAAACAATTCATAAAAATTCATGTTGGGTTTACAAAAGCTTGTAACAGGGAATTGTGGGAAATGTAGTCCATTATTTTTACTGAAGATTAACATAAACACATTTTTTTTGTGTATACATGCAAATAAGAAACATTAGTAAGGTATAGCTGTAGTTTAAAAATGAGAGTGCAAATAAAAGAAATATATATATGCATGTTGCATATATATAAAGATAATATGTAAAAAAGTATATGTCCCCAAACAGAACCACCTTCACAGATCAGAGAGACAGAGACAGTAGAAGACTCATCTGACATAGAAGATCAGTAAGTTACTGAACACGGGAATATAGAAACTTCACTTTCCACCAGAGATGATGGACATATGGAGGAATGAACACCCACTTGCCTACTAATAATGAGCCTGTAGCTAGTGTGATTGATACACCTAATGTTGCCAATGTATTCCCTATCGAAAGTGCTACTTTTACATCTAGATGTCAGTCTATTCTGAGATAGGGCAGGATCAATATGCAAGCAAGCAGAGTCTGCATTAGTTGAAAACATACCAGTAGAGACTCTAAGTGAATTTCAATCTTATGGTCTGGAAACATCGATGTCAATAGTCTGCAAACAACAACAAAGTGCAACTTGTGAGTTTAGCTGAAGAAAGAATGAAATGAGAAAACAGTGTCTGAGTACAATAACAAATTCTTTTTTTTTTCTCTGTTTGAAAAAGCTTTATTTGATAGTCAATAAAGAAATAAAACACTAGCAATACAGAGTCAAATTGTCAAAGTAGAAGTATAACAGAGTAAATGGCTAGTACATTGATGGAAAGGATAAAAGCTTATTTTTTAAGATTTCATATAAATAGGGAGGGAGGATGAGGAGAGGTAGGGAAAGGGAAGGTTCTAACATTTGATATAAAAGAAGATTGCATATTACATTACAAAATACATAGGAATGTAAATGAACTAATGGTCAATCAATTCCATATACTAAATCCACATGGGTGAGGAAAGAAAAGAGAACAGAGAGAATTTCGTTCAAGGAGGTTTAACATTTTCAGAATTTAGGGAAGAATAATTTTTGTTTAAAACAATCTGATCTAAATATGAAGTAAGGGGTAACCAAAAAAGGTCTCTATTAATCAATGGCTTACAAGAGGAGGCGAATGCAACATCAAGTCTATGAGAATAGCAAAGACTATTCCACCAGTGTTGTGTAGAGAGTTTTGTAAGATCTTTCCAATTGAGAGAAATATGTTGGAAGGCTAAAGCAATCATGAGATCGAAGAGACCATGGTTATGTGAGGGTATATGTAAGGAATCAGAGAGGCTGCCAGCGAAAAGGAGGGGTATAGAGTAGGAGATGGGGACTTTAAATATGCGAGAAATATATGACCAAGCCTTCCCCCAAAAGATGGAGACCGAAGGACAGAGAAAGAGAAGATGTATAAGATTAGCATTAGAGGAACCACAGGTCCAGCAGAAGGAGAAAAACGAGCTATAGAAACAGGGGTAAGATAAAGTCTGTGGTAAAGAAAAAACATAGATTGGGTGAGAGAAGCAGAACGAGAGATTTTTAGAGATCTGGACCAAAGTTTATCCCAGAAGATGATAGACCATTCGCATCCCAGATCAGTTTCCCAAGAGAGTTCCAATTTAGATTTGGCACGATCAGGATTGGAAGCTAAAAAGTATTTGTATATAAGGGAGGCTTTGGGTAGCAAGAAGAGTATTTTAAGAAGAGAGTTATGAACTTCAGCCAGAGAAGAAGAGGGAAGAGAATAATAAACATCAAGAATGAGCGCCATGAGAATAGTAAACTTCTGTAAAAAGGATCGGGGACAATGGAATAAGGCTTGAAATTGGGGAAAAGAACATGGTGAAAGTCCATTGAAAAGGTGTTTAACCCAAATGACGCCTTTTAATCTCCATGATTTCCAAAAGATGGGTCTGTTGTTAAGAAGAATGAGAGAGTTATGCCAAATAGGAGAATCCAAAAGGATTCCCGAGAGACGGGATGAGGTAGCACCAAAGGTTTCAAAAGGGAACAAGTATGCCTAAATAAGGGGAGGGAGGTATGAGGAGTATTAGCAGAAAAAGTCATAACTTCCTTGAGAGAAAAGGGTAATAATAAAATTTGTTCGATGGAGAGCCAAAGGGGGTAAATGGAGATGGATCAGATAAGAGCCATTTCGAGGCCTGTCGAAGGGAAAAAGATTTGTGATAGAGACGAAAATCAGGGAAATTTACACCACCATTAGATTTTGTCTTGCGAAGAGAGGATAGGGCAATTCTAGCTTTCTTATTTTTCCAAAGAAATTTAGAAAGACAGGAATCAATACGATTAAAGTAAAGGGCAGGAATATGAATGGGGAGCATGGAGAGTGTATAAATTAAAATAGGGGCAATCATCATTTTGATTGAATCTAACCGGCCCCACCAAGAAAGAAAAAGGGGGTTCCAAGAAGAAAGTAATTTATCAATTCGGGATAAAACTGTAGACATGTTTAATTTAACCGAAGAAGCAATGGAATTGGAAAACCATATACCTAAATATTTAATTTTGGAATTATTCCAGGCAAAACCGGTAGAGGAATAGGAGTGAGGAAGACAAAATTTTGTAAGGGGAAGAATTACTGTTTTATCTGAATTGATCTTATAACCAGAAACCTGTGAGAAGGATTTAAACTCATGTAATAAGGGGGGAATAGAGGTTTCAGGGGCGGAAATAAATAAAAGGATATCATCCGCATAAGCTGAGAGTTTTAGCTGTTGGTCACCATAAGAGAATCCAGAAATAGATTCATTATTACGAATAGAGGTCAGAAAGGGTTCAAGAGCAAGAATGAAGAGAAGGGGGATAGAGGGCAACCCTGACGAACTCCTCGTTGAAGAGGGAAGTAAGATGAGACTTGACCATTGACTAATACCGAAGCTCTAGGGGCAGTATATAATAAAGAAATGAGTGAAATCATTTTGGGACCAAAACCATGCCATTTCAAAGAAGCAAATAGGAAGGACCAATCAACTCTGTCAAAGGCTTTCTCCGCATCAACAGAGATAGCAGCCAAAGAAGTGGAAAGTGAGGGAATTTTGTTTAAAACATTGAGGAAAAGACGAGAATTATCAGAGGTAAGTCTTCCCCTAACAAAGCCACACTGCTCCTTACCAATAAGATGAGGCATGAGGGGATCCAAACGTAAGGCAAGCATTTTAGCAAATAATTTATAATCAACATTAACCAGGGATATTGGGCGATAATTCTTACAGTATTTAGGGTCACGGTCTTCTTTATGTATGAGGCAAATTGTGGCTTCCTGAAGAGTACCTTCCATTTTACCAGTAAAAAAAAATGAGTGGAAAAGTGTTAAAAGTTTCGGAAGTAGTAGATCAGAGAAATGCAAATAAAATTCAACAGAAAAACCATCAGGGCCAGGAGTCTTCCCTTTAGCGAGAGTATTTAGGGCAGTGGATAATTCGTAAAGGGATAGATCTGCTTCCAGATCAGAAAAGTTTAGGTGAGATGCAGAGGAAGGAGGGAGATTATCAAGATACGCCTCAATGAGGGGAGATGAAGGAGGAGATTCAGGAGTATAAAGATTTTGGTAAAAAAGTTTAAATTCATTAAGAATTTCTTGGTCTTTATGCAAGAGGGAGCCATTTGAAGAATGAATAGAGTCTATGAGGATGCGGTCCTTACGTGTCTTGAGATAATTTGCCAAGAGCTTCCCAGCTTTGTTACGACCACCGTAGTAACGAGCGGAACTACGCAGGAGCAAGGAAGACGCATTATCAGTGGTAGTTTTGCTGAAAGCAAATTTAGCACGTATCAACTCAGGCGAGACCGAGTCCCTCGAGGAAGTATAAAATTTGTGTTCTAAGAGCTTAATATGCGCCAAAGTGGCCTTTCGATGCTGGAGGAAACGTTTCTTTTTTTTTGAGACAAAGTCTATAATAAAACCTCTCGCAGTAGCTTTAAAAGAATCCCATATAATGTGCGGGGAAGAATTGGGGTCACAGTTAAGGACAAAGAACTCACTAGCAAAGGAACGAAAAGAGGAAGAGAAAAGGGGTCTGAGAGAAGGGAAGTGTTAAATCGCCAACGAGAGGATCTGGGATGCGGAGGGAGCAAGTCAAGATCTGTTACAATTGGAGCATGATCAGAGATAACTATAGGCTCAATAGATGAGGATATAAAATTTTGAGATAAGGATTGAGATAGAAAGATATAGTCTAGGCGGGAAAGGGATGAATGAGGAGGAGAGAAAAAAGAGAAATCCAGAGAATCGGGGTGGGAAAGTCTCCAAGAGTCTATAAGATGTGTTTGGGAAATAGTGTCAAGAAAGTGTTTGTGAGATTTATGGGGACAAAGCGAACCTGGGATTGACGATCAAGAAATGGATCTACAACTTGATTGCAGTCGCCTCCTAATATGAAAAGATCATCTTGGAATTGGATACATTTTTGCGTAATAAGAGGCCAAAAGGAACAATCGGGATGTGTAGGACCATAAATATTAAAAACAGTTAAAGAAACATTATTGATTAACAATTTAGCTAGTAACCATCTACCCTCTGTGTCAGTTTCTTGCGATAACACTTTACAGTTCAATTTCTTATGACATAAAGTTATGACACCATTTTTTTTATTAGCAGAAGGAGAGAATAAAACTGTACCGACCCAACCTCTTTTAGTTTTAATGCCTCAATTTCTGTAAGATGGGTCTCTTGTAGGAGTACTAAATCAGGGTTATAAGAGGCAAGGTGGGAAAGAATTCTCTGTCTCTTAATTGGATTAATAAAACCTTTCACATTCCAGGAAATAACTCTGAATGCAAAGACATTAAGGATTTATACAGGACCAAATATGCAACAACAGGAGAGTGGAAGAAGGGACAAGTGGGAAAAAGGAATAGAAAGTCAGAGAAGGATAGAGGGAAGACAGAAGGGAGAGGAAAAATATAAGGAGAGACAGTACATATCCAAAAAGGACGACTGAATAAACATACCTGAGGGGGACAAAAACAAGATAAGACTGGGGCAATGGCGACGAGCGGAAGATGAGACGCCCGAACCAGGAAGTCCGGACCACACCAGAACAAATAGGGATATGTAGACGGACCAAACAATTTTTGAAAAAGATGGACGATACCTGTGTGAACATAAAAAGGAATTAGGAAGATAACAAAAGTGGTAAGAGATGATAGGAGGATACACCTTAGACAAAGATTAGGAAACACAGAAACAGATATGGACTATAGAGAAGGCATATAGATTATTAATGAAAAATTAAGATAAATAGCAAAATAGTAAATAGGTTAACACAACTGAATGGTGCAAAGAAATAACAGTAGGGATAAATAACTAATCCACCATTAGAGAAAAACAAAAACTACAATGATACCAGAGGAAGATGTAAATTGATACTATCAGACAAACATAAAAGGTAGGAGGAGATATCTATGAAATGCACCAATGAATCTTACAACAACTATAAGGAGAACTGCAGAGAGAACTAAATAAGTGTATATCTAATCAACCAGTAGAAGGACCAGCCGTGTCCATGTCGCCTGCAGTGTGGGAATGGATAAATTTCTTAAGATCCGCCGGATTTTCAAATGACGAAGTCTGGTTCTGAAAAGTCACTTTAAAAATGCAGGGGTGGAAAAGGCCATAGCGAGCTCCAAGGGAACGGAGAGGTGCTCGAAGATTAAGGAACTCCTTCCTTCTGGCTGCGGTTGCACTTGAAACATCCTGGGATAAGAAGATTTTTGACCAAGCCATGAAAGTTGGCGCTTAAGTCTAGCTGCAGAAAGGACTGAGAGTAAGTCAGTGAATTTCAAAAAGAGGATGATGACACCTCTAGGTCTGACTGGAGATGAAGCTGAAAGCTGAGGGCGAGGACCAAGCCTGTGAGCTCTCTGGATGTTAAGGGATGTTGAAGATGGCATATCCAACAATTTTGGCAGAAAGGAGGAGAAGAAGTTGACAGGATCATCTCCTCCAAAGCCTCAGGCAGACCATAAATACGCAGGTTATTCCTCCGATTTCGATTTTCCAAATCCTCAGTGTGCTGTTGGAGTCTGCGTACCTCTTTTTCCAAAGAAGAGAGTCTCCGAGAGTCACCTTGGACATCTGAGATTTGCTGCTCCATTGTAGACATTCTGTTCTCCATTGAGAGCCACTTTTCCTCCAGAGATTGCATTTTGCTGTTTGTTTCCTCCACAAATGGACGCAATGCACGAATCTCCTCCAGCAACAGTTCCATGGAGATGGGAGGAGACGACCTATCCGGAGAAGGAGGATCCTGCTTGAGTCGTTTAGAAGTTGAAGAGGCCGAAGAGGGCTTATTATTTGCGGATTGTGATGTGGGAGTGCGAGTAGGAGCAACCCCGGCCATCTCTCCAGGAACAAGAGGCACCGCTGACAATGAAGACTGAGCAGAGTTGCAGGCACGCTCTTTAGGGCCAAAGATAACTTGTGGTTTACGCAATCTTCCCATAAGTGGCCTGAAACAGAGCGACGCCTGTCATGCACCAAAAGTGACAAGGGAGAAATATCAGTCGTTGTGAGAAACTTTCTGAAAAAGGGTAATATATGGCACCAACTCAAGTTGACAACGTGAGGATAGTCAAAGTTGAGGCATACCCTGAAATATTAACATCCCAGTCAATTAGGCAAAAACGGCATCTGGGAACAAAAATGCTGAAAAGATCGCATATATATGAATAGTAATGCCAGGGAGTGCAGGCGCTCATGAAGAAAAGTCAAAATGTTCCTTTAAGATGAGGAAATACACAGGCAGCCGAAGAAATGCGTTTCTCATGCATTGCGGGAGATTACGTGACAGGATTGAAATTAAGCCTTCAAAATGGCGGCCGCGATGAGGTGAGCGGAACGGCACCGAAATGAAGGGAAGCGCAACGCGCTTCAAAGTTGCCAATATCTCACCATGTTGACGCGGCGTTCCGATTGAAGGGAAGCCGTTGTCCGCCGAGAAATGATGCGAAAAAACGCATCTGAAGCTCGTAGATAGTCCCGGTGCGGCGGAGCTCCCCGATCAGGCGGCCATCTTAGACGGCGCCGAAACCACGCCCCCCACAATAACAAATTCTAATCTGGCATGTCAGAAATTCGTCAGTCAGTGAGGGATTCATGTCATGCAATAACATCAGAGGTGCAGGCAAACTGACGTAGACAAAGACATAATGATATGCACCTACGGCCTTTAAGTCAGTCAGTTGAAAGGTTGGCATCTGCAACTGTGACAATGTGTAGATGCACCTCCAAAATTCTAGGGTATGTAAGAGCAGAGATGCAGCCAGAAGTCTGGTGCAAATGACACTTGATTAAAAGATAATGCCGGAGCACTCGCCAATAAAAACTGGCAAAGAATATTGATTCTTTTTGAGAATAAACAGTCTAACAATGTATCCGTCTTCTTCCAGGTTTTATTCTTTTACGTTTCCAATTTTCAGAAAGTATATGCAACAAACAGTCTTTAAGTTTTCAGCAAATTTCATACAATAAACAGCCGACACATCTTTCGTCTGATACAAACGTTTTCAATTCTCAATTCCAACGTTGTTATGTTATGTTAAATTAATTTTTTATACGGCGCACAGCTACCCAACAAGGGTTTCCCAGCGCCAAGCCTGAAGGAGCAGAAAAGAAGAAAAAAATAAAAATAAAAAACGGATCATGAATTATTGGTTGAACAACCAGGTTTTTAAAAGTTTGCGAGTGAGTGAAAGTAGTGAAAGTAGGGGAATTCATTTTCAGAATGTTCAGTAATGACCCATCCAACGAAAACTCCAGTATCAAGCCAATAATAGGAAAACCTGCTCGTATTCCAATAGTCATTCCTCACTCGTGCCTATCCAATTGCGGTCAACATGGTATACTTAATTCTATGATGAAATCGCGTTCAAGCAATGATAAACTGTACAAAGGACACTTGCCCGTGATGAAATACAAACATCTAATGTGTCTCATAGATCCAACATTGAGCTGACAAGAAAGTGATGAAGGCTCTCGTATTAGTAGTGTCTCCGTTATTCCTGAGGCTTGTCTCACTATTTTTACCTTGTATTTATTTATTTACTTACATTTCATGCCTAGTTAATTAAAACCAAAGCATTGACATAGACCACAGATGTTAAAAGGTGGCATGATGTTGAAACCATGGGAACTATACCTAGTTCCTCATCAACCACACATACATGCGCATAAGAATAAAAAATTTCAAGCAAAAAAGTGCAGAACAACAAGATCGCTGTGCTGAAAAATGTACGGCGTGCTGTGCAAAAGTGCAACACATTAAGTGCTGTCGGCCTATTTAAAATTTATGAACCACTCTATTATAAGTAATCCATATGCTAAGAGATAAAAACTTGCAAGATATAGTTAAAAATGAATGTAGATATTTGGGGGCAGATTTACAAGCCCCGTGCGCCACTTTTACGCCGCCGTTGCGTCACTTTTGTGACGCAGCGGCGGCGTAAACAATGCGCCACGTTACGGCACATTTACAACGTGACGCATCTATACCTGCGTCAGGTATAATGTATGCAGGGTGGGCGTTCCGATGCAAGCAAGCCTCGCAAAAGTGACGCAGTGAAATCTACAAGATTTCACTGAGTCACTTTTACGATGCCACTACCACAAACCATTACGCCTGCTTGAAGCAGGCGTAAGGAGTGACGCAGCACATTAGGAATAGGCATTGCTGGAGTTGCTTCGTGCTTGCGACATGACTCCAGCAATGCATTACCGGTACGCCAACAGATGCGTGATGCATCTGTCAATCCTTGCGCCACGGTGCGCCGCATTGTAAATGCGATGCATCCATGGTGGCACAAGGTTTTTTTTGCGTGACGCACTTGAACCGACGCATCTCTGCTAATATGCAGAGATGCGTCAGTTCTTGTAAATCTTCCCCCCAGAGCGTATTTGGCAGGGGATGGGCCACCTCCACTGGTCACCAGTGAAGAGGAGTGGGGTCCGAGAGGAGTCCTTCAATGTATGGTCTAATAGCAGGGAGAAGCCTTGTTTAGAGGGCAGAGTATTGGCGTGGGGAGGTTTACTCGCAGCATGTCCTAAATGAATCAGGAGCTCCAAATATCTTTTTCCAATGTGCCTTGGATCCCCTTCAGGCAGCAATCTTCTTGCTTTTGTTTTCTTGTCCTGATGATGACTTCATGTCAAGAAGGTCGAAACGCCGTCGACTTGTATCTGCCCAATTAGGATTGCTAATTATGCCATGATTTTTTCACTGCTTGTATTATAAAGTAAATGTTTGTGCATAATATTTGCATCAAATAAGTCCCAAAGTAAATGCTGATTTCCATACTCTTTTATGTGTTCCAATTGCGCCGTTTAAAAACACCTATTCATGAGCACAATGTGTTCACTTTGCACCTAGCACACAACTTAAAATGTAATTGATGCTGCTTCTAAATTTCGGTAAATTATACAGTCTATGCTCTTCTTTTGTGAATGCAAATTTTGAACCTACAAAAAGTGGGACGACGTGTTCTTTGTGTAAATAATTCACTGTTCAAATGTGTACTTCCTTATTGACACCCATTGAGACATTGTTGCATGATATTGTACTTACTCAGGTCTCAACTGGGGTTACGCGTTTCTCCTGTTGTTTGCTAATACTGAGAAAACATATATGACTGAGTCTAAAGAATCCAGAAACAAGCTAAAATACAATGGTCCTTTTGTGAGTTTGTAATATGCACAAACATGTCTAGGATACCTTTCTATCCTAGAAACAGTTATAGATTTTGGGCCTGATTATGAGTTTGGCGGTGTAGGGAGAGGGCCGCCATGACGGTGCCCTGCTCCCACACTGCCAAACGCGGCCGCCGCCTGCTCTCCAGATCAGGAGTTTTCTCCTGGTCTGGTGGGCAGTCATTTGTCGGTTCCACGGAGGTGCCTATTAGAAAGACACCGCAATGAGAGCGCCAAAGCCCGTTCCTGCATGCCGTGCAAGAACATGGGGTGCATTCACACAGGGGGGCACACCATGTGCCCCCTGTATGCATTCCCAGGCCTTGAGGCAACAGGGGACCCTGTAGGGCCCCCTTTGTTTCCTCACCTTCACCCTTTTCAGGCGGGCTCACCGCCATAAAAAGAGTGGATGTAAGAAAACTCTTAATATGCTTGGTGATGCCGCAGTGGCACCCCCAGCATATTGCGGCTTCACAACCCTGCAACACTGCCGAGGGATCATGGATCCCCGGCAGTTGCAGGGGTCCTTTGGCCGTCCGACCGCCAAACTCGTAATAGGGCTGTTGGACCACCGGTGTAAGTCATAATCAGGCCCTAAATCTTGTCAGGGGTATGTCCCCAGAAATACCCCTAAAGCATGGTTATTTATTTATTTCTTTACTGATTAATTGATTGATTTTGTAATTTATTAATTTATTCTTAACCTCCATAGAGCAGTCCAGCGTCAAACAAAATAATTATACAGTGAATTCGAAATGTGGGGAAAAAGGGTGAACTAACGAGAGGGCCATCATAGACTTATAAAATGAAAGGTCAGGTAGTGGTGGCCAGAGTGAGGGAAGGGGAGAAGGTAGGACATAGACTGGAGTGCTAAAATCGAGTGGAGAAATAGAAGGAAATCATATGGACTTGAATGTAGGTAGAAGTATAGATAGATTCAGAACACGAGAGACAAAGAGTTGGGTATGGATAACAGAGGGGCGAGGTAAAGGGAGCAGTAAAAACATATGGATTGGGTGACCAGGGCAAATATAGTGTGCCAAGAGTAATGTTTTGATGGTTCAGATGGAAAGATGAAAGATATTATGTGTATAAGTAAAATGGAACCGACAGGCCAAGGGCAATAGCTAACCTTAGATAAAGTATTTGGAGTAACTGACAGATGGGAATGTTTGCAGGTCAATACAACTTTAAAAAGTCTGATGTTTACTAGTAAAGAATTCCAGACTGAAATTGTGGCTCCAGAGAAGGCCTAAGAGGCTGAGTTCTGTTTGTTGAATTTTTTGATTTTCACTTTTAGACTCTAGAGACCCCTCAGATTCCTATTCCCTCCAGCCTATTTCAACTCATTAAGCAGATATTCAGGTTTGTGGATGTGTAAGTCTTTGTAAATAATGCATGCTAGCTTAAAATTAATTCTGGCATCTAACAGGATCCAATGAAGGTCTTTGGGCCCTGAAGTGATGTGAGTACATTGTTTAATGCCCTAGCAGAGTCTGGCAGTAAAGTGAATGACTGTCTTGATGGATGTTAGTGGGGATGCCTGAGCGCTTACCAGGGCAGAGTTACCAAGTCAACTTTGGACAGGACAAAATATTGTACCACTAGTTGGGACTCTGGTTATGAGGAAGGGTTTAAGCATTTTAATGTGAATAATGTAACACAAGATTTAGAAGTAGTGTGCTCAGTGTGGCAAGCCATAAATAAATGTGAGTTTTTCCAGATGTACAAAGATTTCATTTCACAAGCCAGGATAGGGGGACAACCTTCACTAATGAGATTAGCTAGCCAGTCTTTGTTAACCTTCAGCATATTGACATTTAATCAACAAGGGGTTTCTCAGGGGTCTGATTGAGGAGGTTGGTCCACTCTTATATCATTGGAAGACAATCTTTTAGTAAAGTATATTGGGGTGTCATTTGCATATTAATTAATTGCCATTCTCTTCAAAGTTATGGCGCTGGAATGGAAAAGGGTTCTGTATGGGAAACATATTTTCTACAATGATGAAAAAAATGAAAGTGAAATTGCAATTAAGAAACAATATTTTCACCATTAAAGTTGTACCCCAGGTACAATTATGTATGAGTAACTGCCATCCCATAGACAAAGGGGCCTATTCACAAACTGCATTTTGTAGTGTATTTAGTAATACTGCAATAGTGCTACTAATGTACAACAAAATGCTATTCACAAACCTATGTGCAGTGGTCAACGCCTCTGCCTGTCCTGTCCTGTCCTTTATGTGCAGAGATCTCTGCCCTGACTGCAGAGATATCTGCTCTCTAAGGTATACGTTTTAGTAGTATGTGTGGGACAGACAGGGGAGAGTGGCTGGAAAATGGGGAGTATTTACAACTAAAGTTGAGGACTTTTGAGAGGAGTAAGAAGGGGTTAAAAGGATCTAGGGAGGGGTTTGGTGTGTTACATGCACCCAGCCACAAAAGAGTAAGCACCTTCCTAGCCTCACACCGTACTTCTGAAGTTATTATAACAAAAAAGGGCTCACAGCAGTCATAATTTAAAGTCCTCTTTTCAATTTAAAAATAATTGTACCTTTAGTTTTATAAATTAAATTTACACATAATGTTTAATAACTTTTAATGCATAATAAATTAATATAAACATTTCATTTTAGGCAGGTTTAATTTTTTTAAAGATCTTTAAAATTTATTATAATTTAATTTAGCATACTTAAATGTATTAAAACGTTAAAGTAAAATGTAGTTAATAATTAATTAACATTTACAAATATTCTTTATTTAAAACCCATACTTAGCATTTTTAACATTACAATTTAACATGCAAACATTTGTAATTCTTTTAAAAAAATTAATAAACTATTATTTATGTCCCTATACTTTACACTTGGAAGATCTCTGACCCAATTGCAGTGTGCAGAATATCAAATATGGTCATAAAGTCTATATTAGTAATGCATTTATAGTTGTATTTAAAGTTTTACTGAATCAACCCCCTACGTATGGGGATGAGGACAAATAAATCTACACTTGAGTATTTTTGTAACTCATAAATGTTAATAGCAATAAATAGTAAAATTACTCAAAAGCTAAAAGGCAGCTTTATAAATGTCGATTTCTGTATGTGTAAATTACCTTTGTGAATAGCCTCATAATTAGCAATTGGTAATTTTTCCAAGAGCACATATTAACATTTGCAATTTTGGCAGGTTTTCCTGAGTGCCAGTAGAAACATTTATGATATCTGGAAATGTGTAAGTCTGCACCCAATGTGAGGTTCAAAACAAATGGGTGCAGATTTATGAATATTTTTGTGAATGGTGTTTTCTCACAGAGCACTCCATCATCACCCAGCACTCCCAAAACAATATTGGATCAAAAATAGGAAGATGAAAAAATCACAATCTATTTTTTCAAGTGGATGATTACAAACAGCATGTGAAGCACAGCAAAAACACATTATTCATCACACGCCATGTTTGCAAACTATGATTACTAATGTCTATCTCTTGAGTAGCGCTGATGATCTAAATGAGCAATCTTTTAAGTTTGTACTCGAATCACTCCCACAGCATGAATCTTACATTTTTATAAATGTGTGGAGGTACAGGATAATCTTTCTTGGGTTTTCCAATAAATTTGCTATGCTAATTCAAGTTAAAAAAAATAAATACAGCAAGTGCTGTTTTTAACCAAATTTACCAATTTCCAACATAACTGCATTTTTTTTAATTTTACAGTTTAATAGCACCACTGTTCTAGAAAGATGTCAAACTATGGAAAAAGAGGTCTCGAAAAATTACAATTAATTTTACGCAAACCTAAAACAGTAATTTCTAACAATAGGTTCTCAGAATTAAAATCAGCATATATGACCTCTTCATCTCCCTTCCTCACCTTCGTACTTACAAAGGAGGAGACTCTGCCTCCCAGAAAGAACACTTTAGTAACACAGCATCTGTCACGCCCCACAAAGGGAATAATTTCTTTAATTACTCCCTGTTTTTTCAGTCTGACCTGTGTAGCATTCATTTAATGATTATGCTTGGATGGTCTATTGTAGAGCCTCCTGCTGTCTACCTAGTTCTCCTGATTTTCCTTCTCTGCTTGGCTAGTGTTGGTTAGATGGGAGGAGGAAAGAGCATGTCTCCCCTGGTGTCCATCTTTCCTGCTGGCTGGGCCTACATGCAATGCTGGATAGTGTGCTTTTAAGTGGAGTGACAAGCTCAGGTGGCTGTAGGGTCCTCCGCAGCCCGGGTATTTGCAAATGATCACACCACACATGGAGTTTGATATTACATGTCTTTATTCCTCAGCATGTAACTGTTAACTGAACACTGACATCATGAAATCTATTCCCAACACTCAAGCACTTATGTCACTGTTCTACAGAGTCTGTTAAGAACCAAAAGTGTCCCGTCATCGCTAACTCACAAGACACTACGGGGCCGATTCTGATGCGGGTTGGAAAAGCTTCCCGACCGAATCGGTTGGGAAATGGTGTCCGACCCACTCGGATCGGGAAAGTCCGACCAGCGGAGTAGGATGCATCCGGATGCTTCCAGATACGATTTGGTTGAACTCCCATTGACTTCAATGGGAACATTTGTTCCTAACCGCATCAGAATTGGGCCCTCGGTCGGGAAGACACATTCCCGATCCGATTTGGAAGGAGCAAATGCCGTTAGGAGGCCTTCCTAACCGCATCAGAATCAGGCCCTCGGTCGGGAAGCTTTTCCAACCCGCATCAGAATCAGGCCCTACATCTCTCCCTTTGTTAATTAAAAAGTACATATAATACATATATACATCACAACTATTCAATAAGTCATTTCAGTGTCCGAATCAATTGCCCAGATCTGTTCATGTGAGGTTGGGGAGATACAAGAGAAGTGTCCATGGCTGGCGCTGGTGGCAGAGAGACTGGTACAGTCATTGGGCTCCCTGGATTCTCCGGTGGATTAGTCTCACTTCTGACATCTGGAGTTGGTGAAGGTCAAGGCAGGTGCTTGAAATGAGAAGAATCTCACATAATAGACTTCCTAGGATGGTGAGCAGTTACCATGCATCCTTTACTAGTCACTATCCTCAGTGGGTCAGCATTAAAAGGAGCATCAGACTTGCTTTTCCATTTCTGCTTGACAACAACTTGGCCTCCTCTTTTGAACACAGTGCTCCGAGCACAGGGGCGTCTATCCTCATAGGACTTCATTTTGCGTTTGTAACACAAGTCAGCAGTGCGAAATTTACCAATGTCAATAGACCTCTAATTGGTTCACTGTGGCAGTTAGGTTCCTGTGTCTCTCCAAAACATTAAGGCGGCAGCGCTTTCACCCGTGGTAGAATGGGGAGGTAACTTGTTTTCATGAAACATAGACTGAAGAACTGATTTGTGTTCAAGATTTTCCAGTGCAGGGCACTGAACGGTCTTCTTGAGGGTGCTCGTAAATTTCTGGACCACACCATTCACCTGCGGCCAGAGAGGTGTGCTTTTCTGATGCTTGGCAATTAGATGCGAGAGAAAATCTTTAAATTCTCGACTGTTGAAAAGCGGGCCAATGTTAGATTTCAAAATCAAAGGAACACCCCATGTTGCAAAAATGCTTTCTAATTTCTCAATGACTCCGTTATGAGTAGTTGACGACAAATCTTCCACAAGGGGAAAACGGGAATATTCATCAACAAATACTAGTAGATGATGTCTGTTGTCAAGCAGTGCAAAGAAATTAATTGCAATCTTCTCCCATGCAGGCTTAGCAAAATCAGACATGTTTAATGGATGCTGGTTTGTCCTGGATGTCAAGTAGTTGCACAAATGACATGCCTTTAACTGCTTTTCAACTCTTGAGCCAGTTCAATAACTTGTTGTCTCAGACTCTCGGATACAACACTCTTGGCCTTCTCAGGTAACTGAAAGTTCTTCCTGCAAATTTTGAATTTCTGGTATTCAAGGTCATCATGAAGAGTTTGAGTATGTTTTCACCACGATTGATATGTGATAATGTCTTTGAGTATCAGCAAATCTCAGTCAATGATCGTGGCAGCAATAACTTGGTCCACCGATATGGCAGCTGGGGTACTGGATTTCACAATGAAGTTAACATAAGCATCACCCACTTTAGGAGTAGTGCCAAGACACTGTATTAACACACATGAGAAGTAGTCAGCAGGGTTTTTATCTTTTCTTTGATGATGCACAGTCGTATAATCATACTCCTGTAATTGCAAACCCCACCAGGGGTTCATTTAGGCTTTAGGATTGCTGAAAATGGTGAGCAATGCTTGATGATCGGTGACAACTGTGAAAAGCTTTCTATACAGGAACACATGAAAATGCTCACAAATCCACACTACAGCAAGTCTTTCTTTTTCAAGTTGTGAATAGGCACGTTCCGTCGATGACAAGCTTCGGCTAGCATAAGCCACATAGTGCCTTGGAGCATTGGGCTATCCAGTGTGCTGGGCAAGGATGGCACACAACCTCACTGGGCTTGCATCAACAACAACCTCCATCAGTAATTTCGGATCAAAGTATGCCATTTCAGTGAAGTTGTCAGTGGCATGCTTGATTCTCTTGAAGCTTTGCTCACATTCACTTGACCAGCGAAATGGGACATTTTGTTTCGTTAAGTCTGTCAATGGGGCACTTACAGTGGCAGAATCATGTATATACCTTGAACAGGAACTAGCCATACCTAGGAAGGATCGCAGCATACTTACATCTTGTGCGGGAGAAGTGGGTGACAAGGGCTATACTTTAGTTGGATCCGGAGTCAATCCTCCATCAGAAAAGATATGACCAAAGAACTTGAGTTTGGTTTGATGAAACTCACACTTTGCCGCATTTAAAGTGAGACCTGCATCTGCAAGTATACTACACACTTATATAAGCGTTTTATCGAATTCCTTTTGTGTGGCCCCACAAACTAGTATGTCATCACTGTAATTGAAAGCATTTGTGACTGGCTGTATTATGCAATGAATGACATCCTGAAAAAGTTCTGCAGCTGATGACACTCCGAAACATAGCCTTTTATAGCTAAATAAACCAAAATGGGTCGAAAAGGTAGCAATGAACCTGCAATTTTCTTCCTGTTTGAGCTGGTGATACCCTTTGTACAAATCATGGCAGGTAAAGACTTGAGCTCCATTCAGCTGCGTAATCTTGTCAGCAATGTTTCGACCTGGATGTCGCTCTCTTTCGATCACTTTTTTTACTTGGCACATATCAACGCAGATGCCCACGGATCCTCCACTATCCTTTTTCAGCACTACAACTATGGGTGATACCCATGGCATCGTACCAGTGGATCGCTCAACGATGTCGTGTTTCAAGAGTTCTTTCTCAACCGGCTCTTGTAAATGAAATGCAATTCGACAATGTAGTTGAGCAATAGGACGAACATCCTCATTTATGTGAAGTTGCACTTTCATAGTCTTAAGTCTTCCTAGTCCATGAAACAAGGATGGAAACTGATTCTCTATCTCATGATAGGCATTGGCATTGTAGTGTACAGAAATCAGCCCCATGTCAGCAGCAGTGCTGAAACTGAGTAAGCATGCACTCGAAGTGTCTGTCAAGACATGAATTGGTGCTTGTAATTTAATCTTTTTATGCTTCACAGTCACTATGAATGAACTTTTACTTTGCAGTGGCGTCAAAACAGCCCACGTGCACACTTTGGTTTTTGCCGGGGTCAAATGGGGCACTGGAGACACTTCATTGTACTTTTCCTCTGGCATAATGTTTAACGGGGGGCGTGGCTAGGCGCCGATGTAAGTGGAAGCGGACTCTAGAGCTCCGTCCGTAGCTTCCCTCCACCCGTAAAGATCCTGACGATACAGCGGTGCCCCTTGCCGCGGAACCTGTGTCGGACACACCGGTGCCGGTGGAGAGCGGCTGCAGAGAGGTGGCGGTGCTTTGCTGGTGGCGAAAATGCTGACTTTCTTCCCGGGAGCTCCGGGGGCCGCGGAGACAAGATGGCGGCTGGGCGCCGATACGGCAGCTTCCACTGTGCCCGAACGGTGTGATCCCAGGCTCGCAGTGACTACTGCCGAGTGTGTAGCCCCGGTGATTGTGAAGCTGGCATTGGGGAGAGAGGTGCCCCGCAGGCTGCAAAGAGCCGAGAGCGCGCCCCTGACCGGGGAGAAGTGATACCTTCACAAGATGGCGGCAGCCGACCCTTGGAGACTGCGAATGTGAGCGGCGGCCTGGGGACCTGCAGTGTGACGATGGCGGTTGGGGTCTGACCCGCCTACGCTTACCAGCCTAAAGAGGAGCTGGGGTGACCACCGAGCACTGAGCTGGGGTGCTGTGACAGAAGCGGACGGCGCTGTGCTGAGTCCGAGACAAGGAGGTCCTGCCCAGGAACATAGTACGATGCACAATGGCTGACACCGAGAAGGTGGGAGCTTATTGGACCTGTTTGGGGACTGGCTATGGAATGTGCTGAGGGCTTCAGCACGGCTGGAAGGTACAGCATCGGTTGGGAATTTCATAGCGGTTGGCACTGGGGAACTGAGGCACTGCTAGTGGGGTGACCCCCGCGTTGGTGGATCGTGTTGGCGGCCGGTGTGCACGGAAAAGGCCCCCAGAGAACAGACTTCAATGCTGACAGCCTGCGAACCCAGTCGAGAGCCCCACCATAAGGCCTGGGGTCCAACGGTGCGGCACGGCCCGCCCTGCTGCCGACAGCGGCGCCTACGCTTGAAGTGACCTTCTATTGCCGTTCAGGTGACCCCTGCAAACCTACATAAACGCTAACAATGGGCAGGGTCTCCAATAAGAAGGAGTTCACTGTGCTACAAGTGGAGGACACGGGACTACACACAGATGAAGAGGACGAGGGGGCGGTGAGGAGGAAGAATGCCATCCCGCAGGGGCCTACACTGGTAGACATTATGCAGGCCATCACTTCCTCGAGAGAAGCTCTGGAGTCAAAGATGGATGCTATAGGGGCAGACCTCAATCTATTGAAGGACGACCACCGTAAGCTTAAGGAGCGTGTGAAGCTTAACGAGAAGGCCTTGGAGGAGGTCCCAGAGGCAGTCACAGCACTACAGCGTTCGCTGAAAATGGTGGAAGCCAAGGTCAAAGTGCTAGAAGTGAGGGCAGAGGACAGCGAAGGGCGCTCACGCCGGAACAATTTGCACATTGTGGGGATCCCGGAGCGAGAGGAAGGGGACGATGCGGTGCATTTCATGGAGACCTGGATTAAAACAGAAGTAGCTCCGGAGGGACTCTCCTCCTTCTATGCACTCGAGCGAGCCCATAGGGTCCCAACTAGGCCGCCCAACCTGGGGGCCCCTCCTCGACCGATGGTGGTGCGACTGCTTCACTACCGAGATAGGGATCACATCTTACAGCGGGCCCGGGAGAAGCGGAATTTGCAGATTGGGAATGCCAGGGTGATGATCTTTCCGGATTTCACCAGGGAAGTACAGAGGCAACGTGCTTCCTTCCTGACTTTCAAGCGGAAGCTGCGCCAGCTGCAAATTTCTTATGCCATGTTATTCCCGGCACTCCTCCGGGTGGTCGACGGCACAGAAACTCACTTCTTTACCGCACCACAAGAAGCCTGGTAATGGCTGGAGACACGGCAGACGCATGTAGCAAGTACTTCGCCGCCGAGCGGGGCACGACGGGCATTGGTCACCCCCTGCGATCTACGAGGGCTCCTACGCCAACAGGTTGCCAACTGGAGAGACACAAGGCTGTGCGGGCCGTCGCGGAGATTAGCCATGGAGAGGCTAGTCCAAACTCAACTGCCAGCGAACATGGCATGGCTAGGTCTGAAAGCTCCCGACCCAGTAGCACGAACGGAGATTCCAAAATTGAATTGCCTGATGTCACACCGCAAACAGCGGATGGCATAGTCTGAAGATTGCACTCCGAGCTGAAGAGGGGATGGTCTTCGTGCAGATGGGAGCTGTCCATTGGAGAGGCTACCGTGAGATGGCAATAGCCTACTGGCACCAGAGCAACTGATGGGGCTACCACCGTTATTATGGGGGTGGGGGGGTTAACCGGGGGGGTTCTGGGTCCTACAGGGCCAGCCTACGCATCTCCACCCTTTTTTTTCGTGACTAGTAGGTCACCATACTGGTTTGGATGGGGACTTGTTGGTTTGTACCTGTCCTGGGGAGGGGGAGTTGGGGGGGTTTGGTTGTTGAGGGGGTTTTGTTTGGGGCCAGGCATGTCGCTGTTAGGAGGTTAGAAGGCGGACTAACTCAGTTTGAGCAATGGGATCCCCCGTAGGGATTAAGTGCATCTCCTGGAATGTCAGGGGGATGCACACGATGCTGCATCGTCATAAAATACATGCGTATCTGGTGAGGAGGGGGGTGCAGATTGCCCTGTTGCAGGAAACTCACTTGACGCAGAAGGAGGGGCTCGCACTGCAGAAAAGATGGAGGGGACAGGTATTTTGCACTACGTATTTGGACTATGCCAGAGGCACATTGATTTGGGTGCGGGCGGGAGTTCCTTTTCAGAGTACTAGGCAGTTGGTGGACCCAGACGGTAGATATGTGGTGGTATCAGGACGGTTAGACGGCAGGGATATAGTGATAGGGAGCCTTTATGCCCCCAATGTGGACCAGTCTACATTCTTTGCACACCTCTCGAGGACGCTGGCGACCATGCTGACAGGGTCGGTGCTGTTGGGGGGAGACTTTAACAGTAATACTGACATTGACCTGGACCGCTCTCACCCTCCACTCCCAGATGCTCCCGTACATAGACTTGCAGCGCTCAGACATGATTGGCAGCACCACTGGGGGTTGACGGACACCTGGAGGGCCCATCACCCGGTCGAAAGGGATTACTCCTACTATTCTGCATTGCACGAACTACATGTTCAGTTGGACTCGATCCTATGTTCCCCAGACGTGCGTGGTGGGGTCACACACAGTGAATATTTGGCTAGAACGATCTCTGATCATAACCCGTTGTTATTATCCTTAAACAGGCTGCGGCTCAGGCCTACTATACCTAGTTGGCGCCTGCGCCCGGAGACGATAGAAGACCCAGTGTTTCGGACCACGATAGGCTCAGTTATTAATGACAATTTTTTAGATAATACCGGAACAGCGACGAGTTCACTTATTGAATGGGATGCCTTCAAAACGGTCATTAGGGGACGCTGCATTGGAGAGGTAGTTGGAGTACGGAGGTTGCTAATAAGGGAAGTGCAAGCTGCGGAGCACAGGCTCCGGGAACTGGAGAGGGAAAGACCGGAGCAAGTGGATAGGCAGGCCGATCTTCTCGCTGCCCGGGAGGTTCTGGCTAAACAAGTCGAAAAGCTGCGCTGCTTCGACTATAGGGCATACATTACCCGGACCCACACAGAATGAGATAAGTCTGGGGCGTTGTTGGCTTGGCTGGCCAATCCGGCGCGTAGAGGAAGGGCCATCCTGGAGTTGAGGGGTCTGGGGGGCGAGGTATTTTACAGTGAACAAGATGTCAATACCCAGTTTTTGGAGTATTACACTTCCCTATACCAAAGTAGACTTGACCCAGGGGCCGACGACGGGACAGATTTCTTGGCTGGTGTGGAGCTTCCTAAGGTTGATGCGGAGGTGGCGGAGGACCTAGGCAAAGCGGTGGAAGAGGGGGAAGTATGTAGCGCTGTCAAACATATGGCTAGAAATAGGACCCCGGGGACGGATGGACTCCCGGTGGAGTTTTACTCTACATACATAGATGTGTTGGCCCCGCGACTAGTGGCACTGTATAATAAGGCGAAACAGGAAGGTTGTCTTCCTGCCTCAACGTGGGAAGCGGTAATTGTTCCACTCTTAAAACCTGGTAAACCTCTTGAGGACCGAACGGCATATCGGCCCCTCGCCATGCTTAACTTGGACTATAAAATATTAAGTTGTATATTGGCAAGTCGGCTCTTGGCCAATATGCCGACGTTTATCCATGTGGATGAGGCAGGTTTTATTCCATCCAGAAATACGGCAATGAATGTCCGCAGGCTGCTGCGTATACTGGGGGCAGACACCTATTTCAAGGAGGAAGCATGCATTTTTACGGTCGACATCGAGAAGGCTTTTGACAGCCTAGAGTGGCCGTATCTCTTTAGGGTTCTGAGAGTCTTTGGTCTGGGGGACCACTTTGTGAAATGGACGGCGCTCTTGTACAAGAATTCCACCGCCAGAGTGCGGACGGGTGGGGTGATTTCGGAGGCCTGTGTGGTGGGCAGAGGTACGAGACAGGGCTGTCCGTTGTCACCGTTACTGTTAGCATTGGCAATGGAACCCATGGCTGCGCACGCCAGAACAGGCCGTTATTATCAGGGGCTGAAGGTGGAGGGTCAGCTACAGCACATTGCGCTTTGCGCAGATGACCTCCTGCTGTTTCTGGTTAACTCGGAGGAGGCCCTGCGAGGAGCCAAGGAGCTGCTGGGTGTCCTGGGGAGAGTCGCGGGGCTTAAAGTGAATTGGGCCAAGTCGTGTCTTTTTCCCACAAGGTCGGGTAGGGCTGGATTGACGGAAGCCGAGGGAGTCCCTTGGGAAACTAGCTGTCTGCCATACCTGGGTACTCGGATAGATCACGACCCTGTGGATCTCCTAGAGGGTAACATAGGGCACGCGATACGTGGCACAAAAGGCAACCTTGAGTTCTGGGGGACCCTCCAGCTCTTGGTGGCGGGGAGGGTAGCGCTGGTGAAAATGGTTATATTACCCAGGCTTCTCTATTTCTTCGGGACGCTCCCACTATGGATCCCACCTAGGATCTTTGCTCAACTAAACACAATGCTCACAGGTTTCCTTTGGGGCACTGGGAGGCGGAGAGTAGCCCTCAACACTATGATGAGACCCAGGGCGGAGGGGGGTTTCGCGCTGCCGGATTTTGAGGCCTATTACCACGCAGCGCAACTACAGTGGTACACGAAATGGATGGCAGGACGCCTAAAAAACACAGGGGACCTTGGTGGTCCGGACCCCACCCTGCACCTCCTATCCCGAGTACTGCTACGTCTCCCTTTGGGGGTGGGGGTGGTTCCCCAGGACTTACAAATAGTGCGCCAGTGTTGGAACCGACTGGCTAGGAGAGCACGGGTGAAGACCCCGTTTGCACCTGAGATTCCGTTGGTTGTTTGTGAGGCATTACCCCATGGAGGGGACTGGAGTAGGCTGCAACTCTGGGATGAGGCCGGGATCTCAACTATAGGGGAATTATTTGAAGACAATACCTTGCTCCCTTTTAACGACCTACTAGAGCGGCACGACCTCCATAGAGGGGATTTCCTCCTGCATGCCGCTTTGACGACAGCTATCCGGAAACATTGGCGGGAGGGGATGGTGGAACCCCAGACCTCCCTGGCCTGCCAGTATGTGGTGAAGGCGGCTGGTACTATCAAAGCGGTCACTTGCCTATACAGACGTATCACGCAGGGAATGCGTCAGCCCTTAACAGCGCTGCGCCTCAAATGGGAGGACCTAGGTGAGGCTATCGATGAAAAACCATGGGGGGAACTGGTGGAAAGGGCCTGGAAGAGCTCAAGAAATGCGCGCTTTCAGTTAATTCACTTCTATGTCCTGCACCGGGCGTACCTCACGCCGGGCAAGATTAATGAACACTTCGGGGTCCGGGCTACGTGCCCGAGATGTAATTTAGAGGGTGCAGGGTTCCTCCATATGTTCTGGGATTGCCCGCATCTGGTAGAGTTCTGGAGGGGAGTGACAACTGGACTGACGGACGTGACGGAGAGAGACATTGCATTGACGCCAGGCTGTTGCTTGCTGCACTGGTTCCCCCACAATGCCAAGAACAAAGTTACTAGTAAGTTCATAGACCTGGGATTGGTGCTGGCTAAAAGGGAACTCACTAGCCACTGGAAAACGAAAAACGGCCCTAGTCTGACACGCTGGTCTAGGGAGATGATGAAGTGGGCGGATTGCGAGAGGACCTTCCGACTACAGATGGCCAACCGTACTGGGAATGAGAGGACGCTGGAGATGGCACTGGCATGGGTGGCATTGGTGGACCTGTTGAAACACCCGACTGAGGTGTGCCCTTTAGCGGGGGAATGATCCCGGGATTACCATGTTGTCCACCGACATCTCTGGGTTGGGCTGATGTAGTGCTCGTCCCCTCCAGTGAGGCCACTTGCCAGAAGCATGTAATGTGGAGCCCCTCTTCCATGACTATATTGTCCGCTATCCGAATACAGGTGCTTTGAAGCTCAGCGACATGCCTGGGAGGTGGGGAGGGAGGGGGCTTGGGGGGAGTTTGGAGGGAGTTAAGAGGGGGGTGGGGGGTCTATAGGCTGTTCTCTGCATAGGGACACTAAGTGGAATTTAGGGCGCATAAAGTGTATTGACAAGTACTACTGGATCCCGAGTTGCGGGAGGGCATTGGCCCGAGATGTGCGTTCCTATATATTTTCAACAGGTGGACTGGCACTTGACACTACAGGCTTATCTTACACTTTTATATCCCACCATGTTGCATATTGTGCTTATCATCATGTCTGCCGCAACGCCCTGCGGGCTGTTTTTCACTACACTATTGCGAATTAATAAAATTTGTTTACAAAAAAAATAATGTTTAACGATGTGCCACTGTCTATGATAAAAAGTATAGGGAACCCATTCACTTTCAGCGTGATCTTGGGATAGTGTCCAAATGAATTACGCACTTTCACTTGTCGACCTAGCTTCGAATGGCATTCTTACTTGCAAGAAGCTAATCCTACATGCACACGTCGTCCAGCAGTCAGCATGGCATCACACACCCATCTTCCTCACTGTCGCTTGACAATGACAGTGAAAAACGTTTAGATGAGGAAATTGACAGCAATGGACGTCGTTCAGTTTCTACTTCCCTTAACTGGTGTGGTCACTTGGCCTTGTGGGTGTGCGTAGAGTGTCACATCTGGAATGTTCTGGCATCCATTTTGTTTTCTCGACGTGATGCACTTGATCATTCCTCCATCTTGTTTTCTTGACATGATGCACTTGATCTTTCACTTGCTTTCCAAACCGCTACAAAATGGTTCTTCTTCCCGCAGTCTTTGCATATCTGTCCAATTGCGGGACATTAACCGTCATGTGGAAAGGAAAATCCACATTGAAAACAAAACTTCTTTTTCTTTGGAGACATAACTTTATGGCTTTCTACCTTGTATTTTGACTTACTTTTCACACTCAGCACTGATTCATTTTGATCCGGTCCGGCTTTCATGTTAGTGCCTTGTCTGTCAGCTCTTTCTTATGCTCTGGCAGCCATGAGTACTCACTCCAAGCTGAATGTCTTTCTGCATTCGTCGTCAGAAGGAATCCGAGAGACAACCATCTATCACTCTGAGATGCATGAACTCTTTATCATTGAACTTGTTGAACTTGCAATGTTTGATGAGCGAATCAAGTCTTTCTACAAACTCATCCATGGTTTTACCAGCTCTCTGCCTTTCCTGACTGAAAATGTACCTTTCAGAGTTGACATTCAGCATTGGATTAAACTTGGTGTTTAATGCTTCTTTGATTTGATGGCATGTCACTTCATCACCTTGTGGTATTTTCTTTATCACTTCTTTTACTACTTCACTTGCTAAATTCTTTAGATATTTAATGATCTTTTTGTCATTTGCTTCTTCCAGCACATCAATGAAATCATCAAAGGATTAGATCCATGCAGTCCATCTGTCACCAATAGTTTGCTTTTTTGCAGTATCGAAGGGAGACGGTGGTTTTAGGAATGCAGCAGCATCATAACCTGTGGAACTTTCTGCTGTCGAGAGCAACGCTTGCTCTGGCAGCGTCTGCTGCCCGCTTTTTAAACACAAGCCACATGCTAACATTTCGGTCATCACGCCCGCTCTCTGGTTGTGAGGCGCTGTCTTCTTCTTTGGCAGTGGGTAGCGGCTTTGTTTCTTGCAACGGTTCTTCACCTTTCTGGCCTCTTTGCATTGTATCTGGTTTCCATTGCCTTTAGTGTGTCTTTGCATTAGCAATGTTTTGACTTTTAGCACTTCCTTGCACTTGGCTATCTTTGTCTTTAGCGCTTCTCTTTCCCTGGTTGTCGCTCCCTTTAGCGATGTCATACTGTATGAATTATGGCTCTGTGGCGCAGCATCTCTTGTCTCCACTTTATGAGAAAATTTCTATCCGATGACAAACAAACTTTCTGTAAGGCCTTAGCTTTCTTCACAGGCCATGCACTGGCTGGAGTGGGGCTTTGACTCCACATACACCAACCGTCAATTTTTACTTCGTGTGAGTGACACATGGCATGAGCAAGCAGTTTCCTGGACCATGACAAACTCTCCGGGAGAGCACTCTAGGTTCTTCAGGTCATGGGATTTATGCAGTTGTAGCATCCTCCCCCACCCCGGTATATGCCAATGATCACACCACACACGGAGTTTGGTATTACATGTTTTTATTCTATTAACCACACCCAAGCACTTACATCACTGTTCTGCAGAGTCTTCTACAGAGTCCATCAGGAACCAAAAGGGTCCCGTCATCGCTTACTCACAAGACACTACAGTGGTGCTGACATCAAAGAGACGTTTTGTCATCACAAACCTCTGTTAAAATTCTTGCTGTGGTTTACCAGCCATGTTGGATTGGTTAGGCCCGCTGCATACATGCAATAAAATCGAAATTGTTTTCCTTCTTTATATTTTCTTTTGGATCCTTGAATCTAGGCTCCTTCAATCTCGAGCCACAGTTGAGTGAAGAGGTTTATTTTGAGCAGCATATGGATGTCCTTTAATTACCAGTTTCTCTACTTCTCTGCATGGGTTTATAAGAGAGAGAATAAGGTACTTTAAATGAAATCATCACCTCCTAAAGATAGATTAGCAGGAGACAATTTAGCAGCTTCTGTGTTTTCAGAATAACATTTGTACTAATATGGCTGTGACTTTTACTATGATAATGTCTAAAGAAGTTGGGAAAGCTAGATCTGTTAAGCTCCCCTGTTTCTTCTCCCTAGCCCTCATCCTCCCCAGGGCCTGAGGAGGTGACGGTATCTTCACCTCTGCCTGACTCTAAAATACCCTTTTAGATAATAATGAATTGGATGCATTTCATGTTGAACATTCTTAAAAATAATTTATCATTTTCAGCTGTGGCATAGAACACTCCAAGTATTAACTGAGCCTAATTTTCGGCTCTAAGATCAGTTCTTGCCCAATGTTTTTAATTTTATAGTGTGGAATGTGGCTGGTATCAGCACCAAGTTGGACAACTCATTATTAAGAGATTGGACTATATTTGTCTTCAAGTCTCCTCAGTCTTTTCATATTGATGGCTATTCTATGTTGGATACTCCGGCCATTCCTTGAAAAGCTGGCAGGGAGAAGGGCGGGCTGTCAATTTCAATCTTGGTTAAGTTTCTGGGTAAAGTATTGTGGTATTTCCTAGATTACCCTACTATCAATTGGTGTACCTAGAGTGCACAGGTCCGTACAATATTCTGGTGATAATTTTTCATGATAATAGGTTTGACCACCATAATAGTGACATTGTTAAAGCACTAGACTGTGATTTAGGTAAGTATACAGACATTAAGGGGGAGGTTTACGAAAAAGTCACGCAACGCAGCGCAGGCCCCCGCAAGGCTGCACTGCACGACAGGGAGGGAGCAGGAGAGCGCCATATCTTCAAAGATATGGCTATCTCCTCCCCATTCCCTTGCACCGGCACTGATTACAGCTGCTGTGCGCCATGCACACACCTTAGCGCAGCAGCGCTAGGGTTGTGCATGAGTCCAGCATAGGTTTTGTACAGGAAGGGTACCCTTCCTGTACAAAATACTATGCTCGACCTAAGGGAAAGCTTTTACCACTTTGTATGCGTGCTGCACAGTGCAGCATGCATGCAAAGTCGGAAAAGGAAGGAGAAATGAAAGCATTTCTCCTTCCTTGCGCCTAATTGAAAAGGGCGCAGTTTTCTCACGCTAAACCCAAACTACTGTTTTTAGTAAATTGGGTTTAGCGTGATAAACCTTGGGTGGTTGCATAGGAACGCCCATGCACCACCCTTGGCATGCCCTCATGGAGCACAGTAATGGGAAGCAGCGCAATGCCTGCTTCGCATTATTTTTACGTTATTTCCAGCGCTAAACAAGTTTAGCGCTGGAAAGTAAATTACAAAAAAAGATTTTGCGTCGTTTTGCGTCACTTTTGTGACACAAACATGGCGCAAAAGCTTAGTAAATCTCCCCTAAGTGTGAAAAGTGGTCTATCTTATGGGTGGAAGCCTTTTATGCCCATCTTCTAACCTTCCATCGAAAGCAGTTTATGGTATACAAATTACAAGCGGGACAATCAACCTCATTTCAAACATAAGTATTAAGGTGACGCTCTGAACAGTATTTGTTTTTATGTATTCTTATTTTTGTTTGTCCTTTCACTCCTTTTCTGGTAACCTTATTGGCAGGGAAGCTGCAAGCACTATTGATTTTATTATTTTATCAGAGTATTTGCGATACTTTTTTTCCGATTTCTCAGTACCAAACTGTGCTAGTGATCGCAACTCTCTTTTATTGTCCTTTTTCCCAGGGCATTAAGTAATTCAAATAGTTAAAAGACATGTTGAGATAGAAGTAGTCAATAAGGGGTGTTTCTTAAATTAGTTAAAATGAATCCTATTAAGTTACTTACTCATTTGTTTTCTTTGATAGTGCTGAGATCAGGATCTGTCTTGATGAACAAGCGAAGGCCCATCAATTCTGAGCTTGTTCGACTTGGTCTGCAAATTAACTAATTCACTCATAATTATCCCTGCTCATCTGTCAAAGCTTAATTTGTTCAGCTGGCTTGACCCTGCCTGTTCCAGAGCACATCAAAACTTATGAGAACCCATAAACAAAACACGTTGTGTACAAGCTGAGGTTCGAGCCTGCAGAACTGATTACAATAAAGTGTTGTGTAGTTCCTATATTACCTATACAGGATCTGCGCGTTCGGATAACATAAACTGTGGGATTGGTGGCAGACGGATTCCGTGCACCCCCACCGGATACGTTAGCCTGTCTGTATTAGCTAGCTCACAGTGCCACTAGAGTCTCCTCTTATCGGGGAGAGACTAGTTCTTGGCAACCTCAGAACATGACAACCCTGATCCCTCAGAATCGTGGAAACAATATACTACCTTTCGCTCAGTCACTCGTGCTCACTTAGTTTGTCTCAGAGAGATACACAGAATAAACAGTCTGGGCGTTTCAATAAGTATTTATTGAACCGTTGTTATTCTAGTGTAGAATAGATGAGCTGCAACAACCATTAGACAGTAGAAGAGATATATGATTAGCAATACTACGTAAAGTAAAAGGATGGTATAGTTCTACCATCTTGCAGAAATCATGAATATATACAAGTACATAAAACACATGATAAAAGTGCGTACTCCTACGATGCCTCCCTAACTAGATGTACCTAGCATCTGTGTAGGTGTTATGCCAAGAATCTCTCTAGGATCTAGTCCACCCCATTACCTGAGAGTTTAGAGAATGTGGGACCCAGTCCTGGTCTCGAGTTGGACACCCTGCGAAGGATGTTAGACCACTGCTAGCTGGAGTGTCTGCATGCAGGAACCTCAGCGTATCTGGTCAGTGTGTCAGCCGGGATGTCACGGTCTCCTCTATCTTCCTAAGCAAGATGTGTTGTACATATACCCATAGGTATCCCCAGGGGTCCTACCTTGCTGTGTTACTGTGTCGGCCTAAAGGATGACATTGGGCCTGAACTTTATACAGAGATATTATACAGGAGATGGTAATCCTACTGTTAGTTCTGCTGTGCTTCCAAGAAGCCTCATGCATAATGTATGAGAATTGAACCAGGAAAAAACCTGCGTTCTGAATGCAGTGTCATATCTAGGTAAAAGGTCAGTGCCTAAGAACCGTTATGTATGTAATATAGGGAAGGATGTAGGTGAAAGGTTGCGATGTTACTTGCGCCTATATAGGGTACCTATATGGAATATAACAAAAGCACGAAAAGATAGGAAGGATCATATCAGGGAGGATGCCTGGCTTCCCTGCAGACTGTTAGTGCTTTAAATGATAATAGTGCTTTCTGGAGAGTCATTGACATGTCATATTTTTAGTGGCCGCAACTCCAGCACAACATATAGGGGTGGACCACTTTAGCAATGTCTACTCCTCTTCCAAGTCAGAATCAGTATGTGACAATGCAGGTGCAGATTCCTCTAACTCCGTTCAAGCATGCTTGTGTGTTGAGGTATCAGAGGTTAAGCTAGCTTTCGCTTGGAGCCTCAAAGCTGCTATTACTGATTTTAGCGCCGGGACGCCCCTTTGCTGGTGCAGCTGCGTGCTCTACAAGACTTCCTAACATAACATAACAAAGGCAAGGCACCAGGCTCGGATGGGGTCCCCATGGAATTTTATAAAGATAACATTGATTTGTAGGCCCCAATAGTGACAAATGTATTAAGAGCTGTGACCGACAGCCATCCACAAGTATTTTGGTCTTGGTCCATCATCGTCCGCATTTTTAAAAAGGGTGAGAAGGCAGATCCTACTTCTTACCGGACTATTTCACATTTGGACTCCATAGTGAAAGGTGTGGGCGGAGTCCTTTTTGGCAACAATAGGAAGCTGAGCCCAGGAGAACTATGTCCAAATATACTATTTCCAAACAATTATCTTTACATCTTACATTCATGGACCTTAGCTCTGCTTTTGACTGAGTTAAACGGTCGAAGCTGTGGTCCATTATGTCAAATATAAAGGTTGAGGACTCCATTGTCCCTTTACTTAGACAGCTGCATATGAATACTTCCTCCAGTGTTCGTTATGGCCCCAGTGGGGAATGTACTTATTCATTCAAGATAGGAGGAGAGTTTGACAAGAGTGTATAAGGGCTCCATTTCATTTTACACTTTATGTAATGATATGGAGAGGTTGCTGATGGATAACCTTAACGATATGCATCATTTGGGGTCACGGCCAATCCCTATGGTTCTGTGTTAATGACAAGACTGGCAATCGGGCTTCAGAAACGTCTTGATTCATTAACCCAGTTTTATGAACCATCTGGACCTCAAAACTAATTTTGTTAAGTCTTCCATTATGGTTTGTAATTCGCGAATAACAATGACTTGTTCACACAACATTAGTGGTATGCACGTCTGCAACATATGGAATTTTTCTTACTGGGGGGTTACTATTCATTGTGGTGTTAAACGGGGTCAGTTATGCATTTTTGGGCAACAGCAGTTTGAAACATTTATCCCGCCAGTAGCTCCCCTTACATCTGTCATTAGGAACTGGGGTTTACTTATTTAGAGGCTCTAATCAAATTAGGTCACCGTAATGGCTATCCATCTGGTCGAAGACTGAGACAAGCTTAAATTGCTTGGTTATTCGCAACTGCTTGACCTTAGATTATGTGTATTGGATTTCCTAGATGTAATTCAATAATAGATGTGATGCATTGGGCAAACCACAATTATTCTTAAACTCTGAAGAAATTAAGGTTCCAACAAAAAATATTTTTAAGTGTTTATTCTTTGAATGGTGTAGTAATGTTTTTTTTTATCTTTTAATTTGAGCAAGTAGAAATTAGCATCAGTACATTACAATTCATGCTTCCGATAGGGCTAGATATGTACATAATTGTATGAAAGAGGATAAGCAATGAGCAAAAAAGACATCATATATGGCTTCTTGTTCACTTAGAGTAGGTTGATGCTATTTCTCCCTCTCCCAATGTTTGACAGTTAAGCTACAGTTTAAGATAAGCATATAGACCCTTCTCATCTTGATACATAGTTAATTCTTCCATTCTCGCCAAGCATACACTTATTAGGTATCCTCTTGCATATATCACTTCTATCGATCTTTTTCGCAATATGTCTGCAATATGGAAATGGTAGTCCGCCTGGTGTATTCTGTTACAATTCTTCCCCCTCCCAGATTTTCTGAAATTTTGCTAAGGCCCCTACTCATAAAGCATAGGACATTTCCCTTGCTTTCACCTGTTGCATCATATGTATCCAACCCTCATAGGAAGGAGCTTCAATTATTTTCCTTTTTTTGTAGAATCAAGGATTTAGCCACCAAAGATGCTATGAAAAAAACTATTTTTGATGTACGGATAAGTTCACTGAATTACATGTCCCAAAAAGGGCTCCCAAAGGACCGGGCGTTACTGGACCCTGCAGTTTTATGCTGATCTATTGAAACACCCAGTTCCGAAAATTATATAAATGGGGCAGGTAAAACATACATGTAGCCAACCTCCATTAGCTAGGCCAATTCTAAAGCATAGCTCGAATGCTGATGGAAACATTTTATTTAAGCGAGATGGTGTGTAGTACAGCATCCATTTTGAGAGAAAGGCCATTCTTTTGAAGTTGGCCCTCTAATGGCTTTATAGGCCCACTGACTGTATTGATTCTATATAGGAGCCTCGAATCTACACCCGGTGGAAATATCAAACCTTATCTAAAGCGGCCAGTACTCTTTTAGTCGGAAGTTGTTGTAGTAATAAACGGTACCATTTACTAATTCTGACTAGTCCAATAACATAGTAAGCTTGGCTGATATTGGAAGCCAGCACACCTTTTGGAAGCTGAACATTTTGGAAAAAGTGGTAAAGTTGAAGGTATGAGGAAAACATTGCATCTGAAATTGCTCAATTGAATCTGCCACCAGGGTATCATAGCTCCAGTGATTAAAAGATCCTTAAAGCGAAAAATCACAACTTTACCCCAATCCTGGATACTCCCCTTTCCTATCTGGAGGCCAAGCAAATCATAAAGCAAAGAATCTCGGGGCATATTAGCAAGGGCGGTATCGCCGCTTTAGCGGCACTTTTTGCCACTAAAGCGGCGATATTTCTATCACCCTATTAACAAGCTGTCGCTAACAGCTGTTAGCGACAGCTTTATGGCGAAAGCGACCGTTTTGGTGCCGCCTTGCATGTCAGCGATAATTATCGCTAATGACATGCAAAGTAGGCGTTCCCAACTAAAAGCGACTGGAACCAGTCGCAAACACAACTTCCCCCATTAGCAATGCCCGCGAAGCGATAAAAAAAGTCGCGCTAACCGCGATTATCGCTGGATTTTAACACCTGCTAAAAACTTGACTTAACCATTCTTGTCAATGGGCGGTGGATTGTAAGGTTAAGACCTCACCTGCCTATTAGCAAGCTTTTCATTAGCGCTGGGAATTTATCGCTGGATTCCTCGCGCTATTGTTGGGTTTCGCCGCTATCGCTGGATTTTTCATCGCCTTGGAGATAAGCGTTGATAAGCGTTATCTCCGCGAAAAAAAACAGCGCTAAGCGCTTTGCGATAATTATCGCTATTCCTTGGTAATATCCCCCCTCGACTTTACAAAAATCCTGGGTACTCCCCTTTCCTATCTGGAGGCCTAGCAAATCACAGCCTCTCAAAAAAATATTGTGGTGGAATTGGGAAAAACTGTGGGGCATATTATCAAGAACGCCGTTAAAATTATTGCCGCTTTAGCGGCAGAAAACTGCCGCTAAAGCGGCGATAATGGGCTTGATAATATGCCCTTGAGAATTCCAATAGAAGCCCATGTTCTGGTGTCAACATGGGCTTCTATTGGAATTCTCAAGGGCATATTATCAACCCCATTATCGCCGCTTTAGCGGCAGTTTTCTGCCGCTAAAGCGGCGATAATTTTAACGCCGTTTCTTGATAATATGCCCCTATATTTTTCCTTCAACTGAGTGAATCTTCAAAACACGACAGCCGGATACTTATATCTGCAACGTTTAGGAATTTTTAGGAAGGGGGAAAACCTAAGTCAAGATTCACTGAGCATTTGGTTGAGATAAAAATTATTCGGACCTCTTTTGGCTCCCTTTGAGGCCAGCTATAGTGAATAAGGGGTATGTCGTCTGATTTTCTTTGCTGGTAAGAAGCGTGTCCACTATGAGAGCTGGTTGACTGACTGGTTGTGGAACCATTGTCGACTGATTGGGATCCATATCATCTGGACTTAGGCTTGATTCGACTGAAGAGTTTATTACACCTGGCGCTTGTTGGCTCGTAATTTTCAGTGGCTGTTGCACTCCTGGTAGAAAACTGAAATAATTGACTGTGCTATAAGCAGACAGCCCCCTTGTTGGTTTTAGGATTCCTTAAAACATGGGTCCTTGTTGATGTATCCCTTGATATACGTTTCATTGATACTTGCCGTGAAGTCTGCTGATTTTCATGTGAGAAAAAAAGAATGGATGCCAGAGGTTCACCGAAAAAACTGCAAGCCGCATCTGTGCTACAAAAACCGCTTCCGCAATTTCCCAGCTAATGCGTCACCTACCTATGATGGGACCTAAAGCACCCCCACAGGTTGCTTCAACTCCTCTCTAATTAAATGATTACCTCCACGTCCCTCTCGCTTATCTCCATTATGCAATGAGGCCCCTGTGCCTTGTAGACACACCCTCTACCAAAATAAAAAGGCACCGCCCCCTCCACAATACCTGTTCTTTTGTGTCTGTAGACATGGTATGGGTGGGTGCGGTGCGCTCACTCCTGCGTGAGTTTCTTTGTTTGTTTGGTTCTGCTGCTTCCTGCTGTGTGGTTGGCGTGGTCCGGCTTCCGCGTTCTTCTTTCTCCGGCCGGCTTGGGAGTTTTCCGGCTTTCTCTGGCGTGCTGGCAGGGACTTTCAGGTACGGTGGGGGAGTGGGCATGGGGCGCCTCCCTCTTTTCCTTTTTCTGTCGGGCCGGAGGTCTGCGATGTTTGCCTCTGGCCAGCTTGTGGATGTGTCTGCCAGTGCTCCCGGGCTGCTGGGGGGGGTCTGTCTCCTTCTCTGCGGGGAGGCATTCTAGTGTTTTGGCGCCTTCTTGGGTCCCTGCCTGTTTTCTTCTTGCTCGGAGGTCGGCGGTGCCTTCCTCCGGTCGGGGTGGGCGTGGCCTGTGGTCTAGGTGGCTTCCGCCGGCCGGAGGTTTGCTGTGCCTTTCTCCGGCTGGGGTATGTGTCTGCCGGTGTGCAGGCAACATGGTAGGCTGCAAGGGGCTTTGTCTTTCTGGTGCGTGGGGGAGTGGGTCTGCCTGTGGGTGTGGGGTGCCTCCTTCATTCCCTTTTCTTGCCGGACCGGATGTCTGTGGTGCTTGCCTCCGGCCGGCTTGTGGGCGTGTGCAGGGACTGTTGTCCCCTCTGTGTCGTCCTCTCTTCCTGGGTGACCCTGTGGTGTAGCGCCTGTTTTTCTCCCTGGTCGGAGGTCGGTGGTGCCTTCCTCCGGTCGGGGTGGGCGTGGCCTGTTGCCAGGGCTCGTTTCCGCTGGCCGGAGGTTTCTCCAGCCGGTGAGGGTTTTTCTGCTTGGTTTTCAAATCAAAATGTATAGTATGCTCCCAGGCCGGTGGTCGGCGGTGCCTTGCTCCGGTCAGGGTGGGCGGGAACTGTGGCCGGGGCGTTTCTCCGGCCGGTGGGTGTTTTGTGTTGGGGTGGCTGAGGGGGGTGTTTGTTGAGCCTCTCGCAATTTCCCCTTATCTGCACCTGCTCTCGTCTGTTCTCTGCTGTTGTGCAGGGTTGACACTCTTGGTTCCTGGTTGGGGCTGCTGCCTGGGTATAACTGGTGCTGAAGGCTTCCCTGGTGCAGCGCGTGGCTCTTCCTCTGCATTGCTGTGCGTGTGGTCCTAGTGCGCATTTGTCGTGCACGGTGTGTGCCCTTGTTGCCCTGTTTCACGCCTCTTTGTTTATGCAGGCATTGCGGCAGGGGGGCGGATGCTGGGTTTGAGCATCTTCTGGCTTGTTGGGTTCCATTGGGGACGCATGGGGTGTTTGCCTCTCTCCTTTTGTTGTGTGGCCTGGGGTGCTGTCGTGTTTCTCCTGTGGCCCGCGTGGGGGACTGTGCCTGCTCATGTTGCGGCGGGTTGTTTTCCCTGGTTTGTGCTGGTTTGGTTCTCCTGCCTGGTGGTCTGCTGTGCCTTACTCCGGTGGTGCGCTATGGCCGGTTTCTCTCTTGGTGGTGTTTGGGGGGTGATTGTGGCAGCCTCTGTGGGGTGCGTTTCTTGGCCGTTGGCTGTGCTGCAGCCTCGTACGGGCTCCTTGGGCCTGGCGCCTGTCTCTTGCTTGGGCTTAGCGTTCGGGCATGGGGTCCTGGTCCTGCTTCGGGGGTTGGTGCGGCCAGCTCCTGCGCTGGTTGGTCGGCCTCTGGTCTTTGGCTGTGGCCTCTGGTTGTGGGTGCCTGGGCCTCCGGCTGGTCCCCCCTGCTCTCCTCCGTTCGCGGATGGGGTTGCTTTGCTGCTTTGGGGCCTTGTGTCTTGCCAGGGTCATCTTTGTGGCTTTTCCTGTCCACCTGGCCTTTTCTTCTGGGTTCTGACGCTTTCCTTCCTTGTGGGAGCTTGTCCTCTGGCGGTGGCTGCAGGGGCTTCCCTACGTCCTGGTGGTCGTGCCTGCCCGTATCTGGCGCTGCTTCGTTCCCCGTGCGGGTTCGGCTATGCCATGGTTCCTGGGTTTTGGGGCCTCCTTCGCCTGCAGCTGTCCCTGGGCTTGTCGCTGCGCTTCGGAGCGATGCTCTGGCTGTCGCCATGCTTTGTTGGGCCCCTTGGTGCTGGTGCAACTACCTTTTGGGCCCTTCTTTTTCGGGTGCTGGGCCTCTAGGCCTCTGTGGGGGGGGTCTGTTGGTGGTGGGTGCGGTGCTTTTTTCCCTTTGCCCCTCCGTCTGTCTGGGTTGGATGTCCTTTTTTGTTTTATGCATGGTGGTGCTATGTCTTTTGTTGTTGGGTTGTTTCCTGATGGGTGGGCTGTCCTTTTCCCATTGCTTGTGGGTTTTCCTGTGCTCTGTCTCTGTGTCTGTGTTGCAGTGCTTGTGGGTCTGTCACTGTTTTTTATGGGGCCGTCCCCCAGGCTGCTGGGCGTCTGTGTTGGATGCTGAGCTGGGCTTCGGGCCGGCCTTCCCCTGTGCTTCCTCTGTTTTCAGCTTCCTGTGGGCTGTGGCGATGGGTGCCTTCGGGGAGGGGTGCGCTCCTGCCGGGGTCCCTGTTTTCGGCTTTGGTGTCTGTTTGGGCTGTTGCTCGTTGCTCTGGGGGCTTCTCTGTGTGCAGTTTCTCCCCCTTGAGTATGGCGGTGGTCCTTCTCTTCAGCCTCCCCTGTGTGCTGTTTGGTGGGGTGCCGTGGTTGCGTCTTCCTGCCTGGTTGTTCCGTCTTGATTCCGCCTGTTGGCTGTTTCGTGTACGGGGGCTCTTTGCCTGCTGATCCGATGGTTTGCCGGCTTGTGGTGGCTTGTTGGTCTTTTTGCTGGCCTCTGGTTTTGGCCTTGCCTGCCTTGTTGGGCCAGTGGGGCGTGTGTTCCGGTTTCCCGGGTGCTGTTGTCCCGTCCTGTGGTCATCCAGGGTGTTGCTTGGTATGTCTCATTGCGTAATGGAGACGTCTGATGTTCTGGCCTGCGTCCTTTCATCCCTGATGGCTCCTGCCCACGTCTGTTCTCAGGCGTTCGGCATTGTCAGCTCTGGTTCGCTCTTGGTTGAGTGTCTGTCTGGGCTTGCCGGGTGCTGTGGGCTTCACTGCCTCCTCTTCCTCTGGCCATGCCGCCGTGAGGTGCCTGTTCTCCTCTGCTCCCAGGGGTTCGGCCGGATCGGGCCTGGTTCATTCCTGGATGGCCACCTGGGTGTGCCTGGTGCTGTTGGCTTGGCTCTCCTGGCCTGTAGTCTGTGTTTTGTGGCTTTCTGTAGTCCAGTTTGGGCTTCGCCCTCTTCAGTCGGTGTTCTCCGGCTCCTGCTTCTCCCGTTTCTGGGTGGTTGGGGACGGCGCTGTGTCCCTGTGCATTCTGCTTGGTTCCTTTTTGGCTCCTCTTGTGGCCACTGCTTCTTTCGGTCCTTGGGGCGCCGGTGGCGGCCTCCTCTGTTGGCCTGCTGGGTCCTTTTGGCTGCTGGTGGGCTGTTGTGGCTACCCCTTGTTCCTGCCTGGGTCCCCTGGATTTTCCAGTGTGCTGTTCCCCATTCCTCTTCCTTCTGTGGGTCGTTTCGGCCGGGGGGGGGGGGGGGTTGGCTTCTGGTTTCCGCTGTGCTGTTGGTTCCTCGGGCTGTGCTCCTGGCTTGGGTTGTCCCGTATGCGCCTGTCCTGTGGCGGGTTGGTTGCGGTGGTTCTTCCTGATGGGGTGTTTGCCTTTTGGCTCTGGGGCATTCTTGCCTGCTTTCTTTTTATGGGTGGCGTTCCTGCGCGTCCCCTTTTGTCCGCATCTTCTGTGGTTTTTGGGGGTCGCTGTTCTGTCTGGGCCTTTCCAGTTCCTGCCGTTTGGGTTCTGGTCTGTTTGCTGTGGGACCTGGGTGTGGGTTGCCCTGATGGCCGTTCCTCTGTTGGCCTTGTTCCGGGGTCCTGGTTTGGTGGGTTGGGTGTCCGGTTTTTGCTGGGGCCTCCTGCCTTTCCTCTTCCTTTGGTTCCTCTGTTGTTGGAGCTGGTGGTGGTCTGGATTCTCCAGTTCTGTGGCCCGGTGGTCTCCTATTCTCCTGGTGCCTTCTCGGGCGTTTCCAGGGGGGGCGTCTTGCTGTTGGGGCTTGGTGGCTGGTGATGCCTTGGTCTCTCGGCTTCGGTCGCCTCTGCTGTGCAGGTGCTTTTTAGGGGTCTGCCTGGTCTCCTTGTGCTCTGCATTGACTGTTGGTTGGGGGCTTGGTGTGCTCGTGCGCACGTGGTTCCCTTTTCTGTTTCTCTGCCTCTGGTGCTCCGGCTGGCTTTTCGGGGCTTTGCGGTCCCGTTGCCGGGGTCTGTTGGTCGGTCTGGTCTCCTGGTTCTTTGTGGGGTGGTCCTTCCCTTGGTGGATGTGTCCCTCTTGGGGCTTTCCCTCCTGTTTGGCGAACTCTCTGGTGTTCCCCTTTTTCTTTCCTCTATGGGGGGTTGCGCCTTCTGGCTCTGCTCTTTTTTCGTCCTGTTGTGTCGGCTTGCTGGCTTGGGGGGTCCGCGGCTCCTTGTTTTGTGGGTCTTCTTTCTTGCCCGTGTTTGGAGCTGGGCTTGCCTCTGGGATGCAGTCAGCTGTGTTGCGTCTGGCTTGTCTTTCCTGTTTGTTTGCCCTTCTTTGGTGCGTTTTGTTCCGATGTTCTGGGCTTGTGCTTGGACAGTTGGCCTGGTTTTTCTTTGGCTTCGTATGTCTCATTGCATAATGGAGATAAGCGAGAGGGACGTGGAGGTAATGTTGCTATTACTTACCAGTAATCACATTACTCCTAGTCCTACTCTCACTTATCTCCATTACGGCTCGCCCTCCAACCCGGTGGCCCGGCCAACTGTGTCTACGGTGGCTTGGTACGTACAGGTATTGTGGAGGGGGCGGTGCCTTTTTATTTTGGTAGGGGGTGTGTCTACGAGGCGCAGGGGCCTCATTGCATAATGGAGATAAGCGAGAGTAGGACTGGGAGTAATGTGATTATCGGTAAGTAATAGAAACATTCACTGTTGTTACCAAAGCCACTCAACTCCTTGTCAGGGACAGGCCTGCACCACCCTAACTGTTCACGGGGCCCTAGGAGGCGAAAGCCTGAAGCTGTACTTTTTCACAGTTCAGCCCGTTATCCATTCCTTGCTACAAACCTCCTCCCAACTGGTGCTGCTGCTGCCTGTTAGTCCTCCCTTTTCAAAGGCGATGTGTGTGGTTAACGGGCCCCTCTACCACCATTACACCATTAAACCGGTTTGGGCCGCTGCATCATAACCTTGCATGCAGCCTAAAGCGCGGGGAGGATTTTACTAACCGCAGAGAGTTTTGAACCTTGCTGGAGTGTTACTGTAGGTCGCCGTGAGTTTGCCGTGTATAAGCTCCTCCGAAGCAGAGACACTATATATGCTAATCCTCCTGCTTCCCCGATGCCTCCCCGGTGTGCCATAAGTTCTTTGGTGGATTCCTCACTTCCAGCGTCGGATTGGTAATGCGGGCACTCGGGCAAAGCCTGAGGAGCCGGTATCCGAATTCCAGCTGTGGGCTGCTTTTTTGAGCAGCCTGGGGGGCCGATTTGGGCAGTTTCTGCGTTGTTCGATGTCACCAGTGGCCCAGTGGGGCCCTGAGTGGCCTTTCTGGAAGCGGATGGGCGTCCATTGCCTCCCTCTTATCAACTGCAGAGGTGTCACTCCCTTTCTCTCGCTGGGCCGGCCCATTAATATATGCATATTGAGTGGTGGCAGGGTGCCTGAGCAAAAGTGGCCTCACTTGTTTTCAGGTGTTTCACCAGTGTAAACTAATCCGTGCATTTCTTTTAACCCCCCCCCTCCCTTTTTTTTAATAAAATTTCACCGAAGCAGTGTTTTGCGGAGAGGCAATATGCAAATGTGGGCCACTTTTTTTAAGCGTGCCCGGGCCGATTTTTAATCCCAATCCAACCCTGCTCACTTCTCAGTTAGGAGTGGCGTCCCTCTGTACGACAGCCATCCCGACACGCATCTCAGAAACCCAGAAGCAACCTCACTTGCGGAGCATGACGGGAACTCTACGCCACTTCCCTGCAAATGATGTAATAATGTCAAGGTGACAAATGAGCTTTGTAAACCACCTGCGCTAGTTTATTCTTTGCTTCCCACTACTAATATTTTTTAACCTTGTCTTATATGGATAACACTCAACTAAGATTTTTGCTCACAGGTTTTAGACCAACTATTGTTTATTTCTTAGTCACGTTTTCAAAGATCCCTTATTTGAGGGTGGCGTTGTCTCCTTGTCCATGCAAACGCCATTCTGTGCAGTCCACACTTCATTTTATGCTTTTGCTCACTTTATTTGGCACCCAGATATCAGTTTTTAGTGCCTTTACTGGGGACTATTAGATTTAGTCAATGTAGATCTGCTCTGCTTTTTTTGCAGCTACTGTCTACTGTAACCATCTCTTTAGCAGTGATTAGCTTTATTCAGCAGGTCATTAGAATCAGGCGATCTATGCCAGAGTTTTGGGAGAAATGTATAGCAAACGCCATCGTTTCAGGTAACTTTCCTCTGAATAAGTTTTTAATTTATGATAGCACATAAGCACTTTATTAATAGTAGCAGTTACCAAATTAAATTAGTTTTAAGGTTAAATATTTTTCAATTTGAAATGTTTATATTGTTACGTGCCATGGATATTGTTTTTGCATCTTTTATGGTTTTCCGAAGCTGAATAAAAGATTTTGACTGAGCGTTGCAGTTATTACAATAGTGAAGGGAACTTTTGATGAAGATGTATCCAGGAGAGAATCAGAGTTTTCCTCTATCAGTGGTGGTAGAATCTATGCTACCTAATCTTGCAGGCCAGTCTTCCATGGTCATGGAAGATGCTTCACTTTCTGATCACTTAGATAAAAACTTTGATGGTAGTTTGAAGAAGGCTTATTCTGGGGAGAACCTCGCACGAACGTCTATAGGATTCTTTGTATGTCTCTTAGAGATTAGTTAAAGATTTTGAATATCGTTCTTATGCTTTGTTGACTGGATCTGATTGTGCTGACCTTCTAGCAAGCCGAATGGAGCTTCAGGTGAATAGTATTTTTTACTGGAAGGATACTCTGCCAGGACAAAACCTAGGCTAGACATCATGTGCACATCTGAATGTGCGCCAGCTCTTGGGAAGAAGCAGAAGTGCCTTATCTTTGTATATATGACTCTGTTCTGCTATTTCCCTTTATGGAATGCATCAATATAGTCAATTTAGTTGCTGGATTGCATTGTGTGAAATATAAGTACATTTACCTCTAAGTCATTGAGCAAAACCTATGATTTTCTCGGCTGATGACATTTTATATCCTTTGATGCCTGATCTTGTCCAAGGTTCACTCACAAGTGGCATGGCAGCTTTTTGAGCTGAGGCTCGGGTGTTTCCGTTTCTGACATCTCTTTAGAGGCTATTCTATCTACCTTTGTTGATCGCTGTTAGATGAGGTAAGTGGAGTTTGCATTACTTTTATTATCATCTGCTATTTCAAATAATAAAAGGGAGGTGCAAGGGATGCAGGAGAGAGATATAGAATGTAGGATGCAATAATCATCATCCCAACAATTCTCTCCATAAATACTGCAAGGTCTGTTAGATCATTTAGATAACAAAGGCATTAAGGGGCCTTTTTACTTACACTTCACACAACACAAACAAACTTGCTGTACTGTGTTATGTGAAAGGAAGACAGGTGATACTTAGATATGGATCATTTATGCTGTGTCTTAGCTCTGGCACACTGTAAAGAGTGCATGCGGTTCAGGCAGGATTGTTTTGTGCAGGAAGGCATACCTTCTGCAACAAAAACAACCCTTAAAGGCATTTTTCCTCTTTCTATGTGTGCTGCAGAATGCAGCACGCATAGAAAGTAATGAGGAGAAATCCACATATTTCTCCTTGTTGCACCTAATCCAGGGAGGCGTAGCATTTTGATGAATTCTCATGTTTACTAGCTTTAGTAAATCTAGGAATGCACCAAAATCGGTGGGTGGATGCATGGGAACACCCATGCTCCACCCATGGAATGCGTCCCTAATGCAAAGTAAGGCAAGGCGACGCTATACACTGCCTTGTGTGACTTTTTGGGAAAACCCCCATGCAAGACCACGCAACTCTGATTTGCGTGGCTTTGTTAATCACAAATGACATTTTGCAGCATGACTGCGCCCAAAAAGTAGTACATTCAGGACAATTGTTTTTAGTAAATCTGCCCATATATGTCTAACAATAACTTTATTAAAATAAATCGTAGTTCATGGTTACTTACTTACATCATCAATGGCCATGTCCATTCCAGAATTTGGGATTCCCATGACATAAATGTACATATATCAGCCTATTCCTTGTTCATACTGAACACCTGGCATGGTGAGTCACTTAAGGACCATCAGTGCGTACTGATGATGTCTAATCCAATGCCCTCTTCTGGAATACAGCATAGTTGTATGAACACAAAAGAAAGTTGCAACTTTGCCTCCATAGGTTTACATTATTGCATAGGTGCACATTTATTACTTTAGAGAATTCACTAGGTAGGCTGAAGAAAAAACAGCTAAAGATATGCGAACCTACCTAATTTGCAAATTGGGATTTGTAAAACTCTTTGCAAGAAGAGTGCTGGCATGCATTCAGTGATTCAGAATAAGTCAGTTAATAATAAATTGCAAGGTACAGATAAGAATAAGTCACAAAAAATGGTCAACTCTTCAGCAGTTGTTGATAACATCATATTACCAGCAATTATGATTCCAGGAGATCACAGGAGACTGTTGTGGTGATTCCCTCCAACCTTTTGTTTGTGTCCTTCCTACTGGATGGTGTTGTGTGGTCCACTCCAGATATAGGCCACAACTCATTCAGAGTTTATACATGAAAAGTAAGTTGCTTGGTCCTCCATTATGTTTCCTGATCTCCCTCCTGATAGATCCAAGCAGCATATAGGCCCAAGATAATGCAGAGTGCATAGGAAGGTCGTCAACGTTATGGAACAAGCATGAATGCATTTCTACATCTGTGTCATTGGAAGCAGTGCCAGTTCTACAAGTAGGGTAGAATAAAAAACCCACAATCCTCAGCACCAGAGCTGGATGTATCAACTATACCCCTCAGGCTGCATAACCATTAATGATAACAACTCAACAGGAGCTAGTAGTCAGGCAACCCATAGCCAACAGGAGGAGACTGCAAATGTTGACAGCTGATGTGAGCAATTCAAATATTAGATACAATTATGTGTGATCTCAACTCTAATGTGAACAATGCTTTCCAGACACTGACACACAGTGTGACAAGTATGTGTCAAGCATGCGTTGCACAATGTGGTAGATTTTAGGCTGACTTTGTGGCAGACTGACACCACCACCAGTGTGCTACATAGCTTTGATAAGTCTTTCACGTACTATTCATTACTACCTCTGATTTACTTATGTTAGTGTTAATTGTTAATTTACAGATACATTTGATGCTCTATTGTTTGGATGTGTTGGGTGACCTTGTGCAGATCACAATAACTCTCAAGGAACTCTAGTCATCCAATCAGTCTGCCTGTCAGTGGTGGAGAGAGAGGAGGACTCAACCATAAGCAACACATTTGTAGCGGAGGATGCAACAGTATGACACGCTAGGAGTCAGGGTGGTAAAGGTGTAACCGCTATCACAAGGCTGCTATATGAAACACCTAGTGTGGTTGAGCTGGACGTAGATAGGTAGATGCTATGATTTCATATAGTTTAGATGTCTTATTGGTTTCCTATCATATTCATATATGTTCCCAGTGGTAGTACTCAGCAAATTTCATTGTTGAGTACAGTTCTAAAATTAACTGTACATATTTCTTTTATGAACCAATAAATAAACAAAAAATAGTTGTTGAAAAGGAGTAACGTATACAAAGGTGTTCCATTTTTCATTACATAGATTGCTTACCTCTGAAATAATTGGTGGCTATGTCAATCATTGGTGGCCTTCATTTTTTTGCTTTCAATGCTTCCAGTTTAAAGGGTCATGGGATTCCTCATCATTGGATTACTTTGCTATTTGTGCTGATAGTAAATTATTCCTGGTTGTAATGCTATGCAACATTGCACATGTGGCAAAATATTTCTGCGTATCTTGATCACCACCAATGTTTAGTAGGTAGTGAAATGTTACTTTTAGTTTTCCAAATGGGCACTCATCCACAGATCTTGTGTGTTTGTTCACTGTATTGTTCCTCTGTACTCCTGGAATCATAGTCTATAGATATATGCAATAGACAATATCATCTACACCAGGGGGTAACAAAGATGTTGGGCATGTGTTGGAGAAATATTTGAGCGTACAGGGAGGATTACTCACCTCACATTAAAATGTCTAGTAGATCTTGGGAGCCAGTCATAGAAGGAAAAGGTGAGGAACATACTGAGCTCCAAGTATTCACATGCATCATACCATGGAATAGAGAGCTGCTTTTTTGAAAGGTAATGAGGAATTTTGATTCTCTGCTTTGCACATGATTACCACATCCTTCTGCTTAATGGTAGTCTGTGCCATTAAAGATAATGGGGTTACCCTGTGTCCCAAAGAACCTGGGTCTGTATAGTATGAGCTACAATGTGTTCTGTCAAATGATACAATTGCTTAACATAATAAAGAATTGACCATACAATGCAACAGAACAATCCTTAAACTGAAACGTACAGTAATCAATACTTAACACTCCTTATCCACAATACATATAAGGTGACCACACAAAATAATTATTCACTTGGTATATTTGAATTCAAAAATGTTTAAATAGTGATTTCTTTTGTTTATGGCTATCATAGATACAGAAGACATAAAAAATGTTCTTCCACAAGCCTTGGCAGTCACAGGCATACGTTTTAACCCCCAACAATCTATGAAAAAATTATTTTACTTTTTGCCCTTGGCTGTCAGAAAAACTGTATCCTTTGCCCTCATTTCCTCGAGATTGGACTATTGTAATAGTCTTTATGCTGGCTGCACAAAACGCCTCATTCATAAACTCCAGATGGTAAAGAATACAGCAGTGAGACTGGTTTTACAACTTCCCAGGTGAAGTTCCGTATCAGTTGCACTTAATAAGTTACACTGGCTTCCAGTTCATAAAAAGATCCTTTTTAAAATACTTCTGCTAGTTTACAGAGCTTATAAATGTACTGAACCTAAATACCTTAATGACCGGTTCTGCAACTACTTGCCCCAACGAACTCTAAGACCATTCTCTGGCAACTTTCTGGAACCACCCTCTATCCAATTGAAATATCATGGTGGAAAGTCATTTGCAGTATTAGGTTCCAAAGCATGGAGCCTCCTTCCTAGCAGTGTGCGCGCCAATGTATCTGAAGCAACTTTCAAAAAAGAAATTTGGCTCTTCCGAGCCTCAGACCACTCTGCAGTTCGCTAATTTAATTCTACTAGCTTATTCTCTTAGGAACCTGTAATAGTTTCAACAGAGCGGCAGGATGCTCTCTTTTGAGTGACAGTTGCTCTCTATAAATATACATTAATTAATTCATTCATTCATGCTGAGCTACTTTTAGGAAATAACCCTTTTGCTATCTTTTATAGAGCTCTGTGTGCAGTTTACGTGGTCACAAATCAATTACCAAAATTTACTATTCGTCAATGCATCATCCATCAGTGATCCTTTCCAGTATTAGGCACATTGGCATGTGCAGGTTTACAGTTTCACATAGGGATATCATAAAACACCAAAGAGAGAGAAAGAGGCGATAAACCGGGCTCACGTCTGCCTCTAAGGAATCACTCTAAACACAAAACTGGTGTGACACCCTCTAGACATGCTTGGAAAAGTTGACTCTCCCTAGCCTTAGTTCACAAAAACCTACATACCTACTGTTAATATCCCGACTGTGAAAATGGGCAATTCCAAGAATTGGACATGGTAGGATCACTCACGTAATGTGACATGCTTGAACATTTGCCACCTTGTCCCACCCTGGTGATGTGGTACTATCAGGGCCGACTCGACCTCAGGGGGGGCAGACCTAAGGGAGTTCTTAGAAATTAATTATTTTCTCTGGATAAAATGCTTGGATCCAGGTCTACATTAAAAATAAAATACCTTAGAATATGCCATAAAGTACCCTTTATTCAGGTGCTATCCTAGGTTTGAGTAAAAATGCCATAAGGTAATCTCAGGGAACGTACCTGGTTACTATGACCCTAACGTACCACTGAGTTATCAGGCCAACATGTGTCTGCCTTTACAATAGAGCCTATTGGTCTTAGGCATTCATCAGGGCTAGATGTATGTATCCCTACACTTATTTAATAATAGTGAAGGGTGCAACAAAAAACGTCGAAAGGACCTACCTCTCTTCAAATAACCGCCAGGAAAAAATATAGAATCAGAGGAAAGAAAAAATAAATACATAAATGTCAGTGGTAGTAGGTGAACTAGTATTGGTGGCCACAATGGTCTCCATTTTCATTGTGGTCATATTCTGAGGAAATACACAATGGTAATCCTACACATTAAAAGCAATATTGTACATACAATAACAAACATGGCACATGTGACATAGGAACATTCATTGATTGCACGCATGCACAGGTGGTAAAAACACACATTAGGGAGGGAAATCATACATGAACCCAGTGCACATTTTTAAGCCATTATTTAGCTACTGTCTGGGGGCTAGTTGCCTCATGGTATGCTCAGAGTAGGTGCCTCCTATAGTCACACTCTAATAAGTGTGGTCACATATTAGTACAAAGAGAGAAGAGAAAAAAGTACAGTAGATCATGAGCAAATTTCTTGTCCCATTGTACTTGCTAAATGCACTTAAGAAAACTCCCCAATTCTTCACATGTGATCGCCCTGTTGCATATTTGTTGTAGGCACTGTATCCTTATTAGAACACCCACGAGGATCCTAGTGTGCCCCAATGAACAGCCGACTGGTAACATCAAGGTTGTAGCAGCACCGGTACCTATTTAGAGACAAATGGGCTGTTCAAAGGGGCCAATCCACCCGCTGTATTCATGTTGGTGCTTTCATCACTAATGAGTGTCACCTGTTTGGGAGGGAAAGCCTGCTAACACAGGTGTCAGGAGGAGTGGAGTTGTGGCTCCGCCCAACATGTTTTTTTTCATTTCAAAATTTAGCCTCTGTAGAGGGCGCATGGTCCCAAATGCATAACCCTGCTTAATGTGCATGTGTGGTGGTCTAAATCAGAATGGAGGTCGAAGGGGGATCCGGGCAAGTCCGTTGCCCAGGATTGCTCATCTGTAAAGGATCCCGGACAGAACAGTACAGTGTTTAAAAAGGGGTTATAAGGGTTGTGATAGCCTGTTCTCATTGCAAACTTTATTTGTGGTAAGATTGTAACACCCCTGATGGAAGGACATTTAAGTGACATGTTTTTGTCATAATCAGATAATAGCAATTCTATCAATTTACTAGAGGGTCCCTGCTATGAGCCATTTGGTTATCATGATCTTATTTTGAAAGAGGGGGGCAGGTCTATGGAGTGGTCTATGAAGTAGGTGTAGGTATAGACCATACCCATTCAATCATCCTTAATATCATTTAATTACCCAGGGCTCCCAATGGGATATCATCATTGAGTCCTGAGTTGTCAGTATGGAGGCGGAAAACCCAGCACTGTTCGTATTTTAACAGTGCCATGCTCATGCCTGAATGCCTTCGCTCCAACCTCTCAATCACAAACCATTAGCTGTCATCAGCATTGTGTTTGTGTTCAATGAAGTGTCTAGTCAATTTTGTGTTATCTCTTCCACATCTTATTGTGCTTCTATGATCAGTAATGCGAACACGTATCTTCATAGTAGTCATACCAATGTATATAAGTTTACACTGCCATTTTATGACATTTATAACATTATTTGAATTACAGTTTGTCAGGCGTTTCAAAACCCACAGCGTGGTCAGGCCCAAGTCTATAGACTTGTACTTTTTAGTAGGCTGACATACCATACACCCGCCGCAAGGTTGATGGCCCATTGGGGTGGACGCATCTCAGAGTGTTTTTTGGGTCTATGCTGGTTTTGTCTTTGGGCGTGTGTGTACCAATGTATCACATAGATTTTGACCTTTTCTAAAGGAGAACATAGGGTATGAAATTTCCAAATTCCCAGAGTTTAAAATGCCCCAGTGTATCTTCACCAGTTGTGTGACTGCATTGGAAATAGGAGTAAAAGTTGTTACACAGATTGGTCTTGACGCATGTGTTTTTTTAATAGGAGCCTAGTAGCGCCTCCCTATTATTATTCGCGGCTCATTTTCTTGCCCTGGTAATAGTTCTCTCTGGGTAGTTCTTTCACGCAGTTTCTTACTAAGTATTTCCGCATGTTCTCTGTACTTTCCAATTTTTGTACAATTCCGTCTAAGTCTCAGGAATTGACCTATTGGTAAGCCTTCCTTCATTGCTCGGGGTGAAAACTCTCAAATCGTAGAAAACTGGTTTTATCCTTGGGTTTATAATAAACTTAAGTCTTCAGGATACCATCCTCATGATATATCCGTGGGTCCAGAAAAGGCATTTCCACATCACTCATATTCATGGTAAATTTCAGGTGAGGGCCCAAACTTGATTGCTTCCTCCCTGGTTCCTCTCCAGATCACCAGGATATTGTCTATGTCTTTTCCACAACCTCATCTGTCTCAGGTATGGATTCTCATCACAGTAGATGTAATTCAATTTCAAATTTGTGTACAGACAGACATGCCAAACTGGCGGCACAGGTGCTCCCCATGGATGTTCCATGTGTTTGTAAGAAGAAATCCCCTTCATACTCAAAAGACCATGAGCGCGCAGTCAAGAAGGAACTCTGCAGGTGTCATTTAATTTGCCTGTCTGCGAATCAACCGGCACTTTATCACCTCTAGTGTGGATTCTTGAGGGATATTCGTGTACAATAATTCTACATTTGGGTTAAGAATAATTATTTACCTGATTCAAAAGTCCTGTCTTTTAATTTGTTTAGTATGCCCCTGGTGTCTTTCAGATAGGAGGGCATCTGAGTTACTAAGTTTTCAAAAAGAAATTACAAAATTGTGTCAATGGTTCTAGGGCTGACCCTATAACCGAAACAATTGGGTGTCAAGGGGGAGGGTCTTGTGCACCTTGGGCAGGATATAAAAGTAAGGTGTCTTGGGTTCTTTCTCAATGAGGAAAGCTGCCTCCTTTTCGGTCACCCACCCATTGTCTAGGGCTCCTTTGATCATAAAGGAAATTTCATCCATGATTTTAGGGGTAGGATCTCGCCTCAATTTTTTATAAGGTAGGGTATTACCTAGGAGTCTCAAGCATATAGTATGGTACATGGCTTTTGGCATTATGACTATCCCACCCCCTTTATCAACTGGTTTTAAAATCACCGTTGTGGCTTCTTTTAATTCCTTTAGGGCCTCTTTCCCTGCCCTGCTGACATTTTGAAATGTGTCCTGTTTGACCTGTTTCAAGGAATCTAAACCTAGATTAATCGTCTGTTCACAGGCGGCCACCTCTGTTGGTAGTTGTTGAATGGTAGGTGTGACGGATGATTTTTTTATGGAGGCCAGTATTGGTTTTCACATCGCTCTTATCACACATTGTATCTTGGGTGGAAAAAAAGACCTCTCACCTAATCTTCCTAAAGATTTTAGCCATTTCAATTTTCATTTGGAAGTGATCATTTCTTGGTGTGGGTACAAAACCCAAACCCCTATTCAGTACTTGTTTTTGAGTCTCAGTTAGTATTTTAGGGGTTGGGTTAATGATATTATTTGTTATTTCCTGCTGGTACCTAGTTGGGATTCTCTGGAGTTTGTTGGTCATTGTTCTGTCTCTGGCTCTTTCCAGGATACCCTGCGGTCCCTTTTTTCTATCTTTCCCACCCTTGGCCTCTTTCTAAAAAGACATCTCCACTGTAGTGCACGGTAGCCCCTAGGGTTAAAAGATCCTTGGGGTTTGGGGCTCTGCCTATAGTTCCTCTTCCCCCGGCCTCTTTTGTTGGTATTATATGAGGATCTGTCAGAGGACCCATCTGATCCTGAAGAGTTTCTACTCTTTTCCGATGTAAAGGAGGAGTCGCTTTCTCTTCTGACGTAGTCTTCCCTTGAGTACGGGCAGATTTTCTCATGTGAGAATTTGGCCAGATCCTTCTGGAATTTATTTATCTTCGATTGTGTAAGATAGTCCTCATATTCCATAAGACCTTTATTCACTTCTTCCAGTTTATTTTCGTAAACTGTAAAGGAGAGCTAGGTTTTAAGTGCATTCTCTTGTGTTTTTATTTGAATCACCAGGGCATCGGAGAGTCTCTTGGCTGTTTTAATGATCAGAACTAACTAATCCCTGGGACATTTCCAGGCAATCGAGGACCAATTTTTACTGAATTCTTTGTTCTCTAGACAAATCCTAGGATCGTTGGAAACAATAAGATCTCTTGGGGCAGAGTTGCCTGTCAAATATTCTGTCATTACTGTGTCATGGAGCATGGTTTTGACCTGGGTATTCTTTAGGCCAGATAATGAACCCCAGTCATTCACTTAGGTCACCGTTTGTGCCAAGGTTGTGTCCTCCATGATGGAGGGTGCTTCTAAAATTGAAAGGACATCTTCATCATCGAAGGTAAGGCCTTCCATTTTCTCATCTCGTCACTGAGAATTAGTATTTTGACTAAATTGGCCTATTTGCCACTATATTGGACTTGATCTCTCACAGCAGGCAGCTGTACAGAGTGCCATAAAACATCAAAGAGAGAGAAAGAGGCGATATACTGGGCTCACACCTGCCTCTAAGGAAACACTCTAGACACAAAACTGGTGGGACACTCTCTAGAGGTGCTTAGGGAAATGGACTCTCCCTAGCCCTAGTTCACAACAGCCTACATACCTACTGCTAATATCTCTACTGTGAAAATGGACAATTCCAAGAATTGGACAAGGTAGGCTCACTCACATAATGCGACATGCTTCATCATTTGCCACCTTGTCCCACCATGGCAAGGTGGTACTACCAACGTGGACTCGCCCTCAGGAGAGGGCTGACCTGATGGAGTTCTTAGAAATTAATTACTTTCTATGGATAAAATGCTTGGATCCAGTTCAAAATTAAAAAAACCTTAGAATATGCCACAAAGTATCCTTTTTTTCAGGTGGTATCCTAGGTTTGAGTAGAAATACCATAAGGTAATCTCAGATGATGTACCTGGTTACTATGACCCTTACGTACCTCTGAGTTATCATGCTAACATATTTCTGCCTTTACAATAGAGCCTATTGTTCTCAGGCACTCATCAGGGCTAGATGTATGTATCCCTACACTTATTTAATAATAGTGAAGGGTGCAATAAAAAACGTTGAGAGGACCTACCTCTCTTCAAATAATCACCACGAAGTTATACCTAGACAGGACAAAGAAAAACTAATACATAGGTGGCAGTAGGTGAACTAGTATTGATAGCCACAATGGTCTCAATTTTCAATGTGGTAATATTCAGAGGAAATACACAATGGCAATCCTACTCATTAAAAAAGGCATTGTACATAGAATAAGAAATGTGGCACGCATGACATAGCAACATTCATTCATTGCACACATGCACAGGTGGCAAAAACACACATGGGGCAAGGAAACCATACATTATCCCAGTGCACATTTTTAAGCCACTGTTTTCCTAGTGTCTGGGGGCTAGTTGCCTCATGGTCTGTTCAGTTTGGGCACCTCCTATAGTCGCACTCTAATAAGTGTGGTCACATATTAGCACAAAGAGAGAGGGGAAACAATTACAGTAGATCGTGAGTAAAATTACTGTCTCTTTGTGCTTGCTAAATGCACTTAAGCAAATTCCCCAAGGGATATGTCTTCTCATTTGTGCAATGTCACTTTTTACAAATATTTTCTTCTCTATCAAGAAAATACTTTTCCTGGTGTAGAAATTCACGCTCCCTAGACCTCACCAACAGATCTCATAGGTTTTTACTTCCCCTTCCCACCCCGAAAAGGGAAGTACTCCAGTTCTTCTTAGGAGGAAACCTCCGACCATGGACAATGGGTTGGTGAAAAGTTTGTCATCAAGGTTGGTGACCGTTCACACGTCTTCCAGAGCAGCCCCATTTTGAAATGCCCATTATCCACCCCTGCAATAGCATTTTGTGAATATCTTGCATGAGCCTTTTTAGTCTGTTAGCTGAACTTTAGGGACAAGGGCCTTCTTGAATCAGTCCAAAACGTGCAATCGAAAGATAATGTGGATTTCTTTACATGATGTCATTGTAAAACGTTCAGCATCTAAATTTGGCGAAGAACCATTTACAAGAGAAATTAAATAGTTTGCTTTGATGTTGCCTGAATGGAAACCTAAGTTCCCTGTCATTATGCTGCCCGGTTTGATACAGTAAGACAATAAAGCAAAGTATTGCGAAGTGCACAACAGTTACTCAGAAGGGTCATTAATAATGTAGATAACAGTGTTCCTGATATTTATGCCTATTGCAAAATCTCTGATTTTAAAAGCATACATAATGATCTCAATCGCCTCAAAGAAATACTGTCACCACTAACAGCAGTGGCATTTTAATTAGCGAGTCTGTGTCCCTGCTGTTCCTTGCAAGCTACACATCGAAGCAATGGCATTTTGTTGAAATAAATGAATAACTTGCAGACATTAATGGATGCAATTGAAATCCTTTATGTCTTTTATCTTCTGTTAAATAGGTAAGCGCATTACAGAAAAAGCATCTTGTGTTTTAAATTGTCTTTTCACCTTATCCCTGGGACACTGGCCTTTCTATCTTCGGGTCCTTTTGGTAAAAGAGTCAAGATTTCCTTTTAGATCAAATATGTTAAAATTATTAAGGAGGATGCCTGTATATTTTTCAGTCAAGTGAACAAAATATAATCTGTGGGCTCTGCTCAGTCCATTAAATGATTAATACTATTTATGAAAGCAATTTATTTGTCACATGGAATTTATTGATACTTGCAACGGGCACCCTTTCTCCCCCCCTTTTAGCCCCCGTGAACCTTGAGCAAACATCACTTTTACTCTTTTTACCCATGTCCTTCAGGATAATAGAGAAATGTGTTACTTTCCTCACGGTTAAACGGGAGTGTGTGTATCCATAACAATTGTGCATTTGAGGTTTTTTTCTCCAGATGACTTGACTGACTTGACTGACTTGAAAAAATAACCCAAATGTACTGGGGCCAGATTTACGAAAAGTGACGCATTGTTGCATTGGATCAGAAAAAGTTGTGTTGCATTACGGATCTTTTTTTTAAAAGTGCTAGCGACATATTTGCTATGTAGAGCACTGCGACTTAAGCTCTACATTGTAGTGCAACGTGCCGTGAAACGAATCGCCCTTGCACGATGCCAATCCTGCTTGTGTGCTGCAAGTCACCGTTGCATCACGCAAGACGTCTCTGCGTCACTTTTCAGTTTAAAAAACAATGCAAATCCTGCAACATTTCTGCCTTTTGAACAAGGCAAGCCAGGGGGATACATACTACCACTCAGGAGAGTAGCCTTAAAGGAGGAGAAGTTGTCCAGGAGGAGAGCAGAAAAAGTAAGCTCAATTTTACACAGGAGAAGAAAGACGAAACAAGAAAGTATCGGGTTTTCATCTCCAAATGACCTTTATCCAAGAAGGAAGCTTCAAAGAAAGGATATAGCACCAACAAGCCTAACTGGTGAAGAGTTCAATAAAAGGTGGCATGTTTACAAGCCCAGGACTAAGGAAAAATTGGCAAGGAATGTAGCAGCTAAAATGCAAACTAGTGCAGGACCCGCCATGCATGAGGATTTGACACCAACGGAGGAACAGGTGGCAAAACTCATAGGACATGTGGTGATTGCTGGCATTGAGGGCACTGAGTCTGCCAGTCCTAAGGAATTATCAGCATCTCAAGGAATTGAAGTGCAAATCTTAATGAAGAATGTTTGTATTTTTCTGAAATCCCATAGGTGGATATCTGAGAATGGTCATGTGTCACCTGGGCCACTTTTGTTTGTGGAGAAATATTGCTAATGACACCATTAATTTCCGTATTACTACTGTTACTTTTAAAATATATAATATGCACAATATTTATGTATTTTAATAGTAACATTAAACTCAATATGCACACATTCAAGATTGTTTATTTAGTTAGTTGATTTACATTTTTAGAAGTGTTCATAATCTACATAAATATTGGCAATAACATGTGGAAATTATTCTAAGGATTGGAGTATTTTTATTGTACATCCACAAAGAAATAAACAAAAAAATTCTTTACATGATGGGCCTGGTGTATGGTTTAATCTTGGTTGTTAATTTGTATTCTATCATAAATTGTCACATAACATGCTATATGATCTGAATAGTACACAGGCATTCTGTTTAGAATGGAATGATGAATCCTCCATGTGTAGCAAGATCATTTTTAATTGATCAAAGTCTGCGTGAACGTTTGAATTCTAGAATTTATATATTAAATAGGATACATATTAAAGGGAAAGTTTGAATGGGAAGACAAAATTCAGTAGACAAAAGTATGTATGCTAAAAGACATGCACACTAGTATAATATTACAATGTCTCTCTGTTGGTGCCTGTCAGCTAAATGTCATTACCAACCTCGTCCGTCTTCCTCGTCACAGTCACTAAGGAGCACCCCGTGTTCCAGACACAGCATTTACCCATAAATTAAAAAGGTCCTCACCCAATATGGCCGCATGACAGGAAGTACCTGTCACCTGGCCTATAAGGGTGGGACCAACACAGGAAACATCCTGTTTTTTTCTCTGTGTTCCTGCAGAACACCCATCATCTGACTGAGGACGGTAATCGTTTCTCCGGTCTCGGTAATGTATAAGTTACTGTTTTTCCGGGGTCTGCTCTAGCGTCCCCGTTTGCTTACAGCCGCCGCTCCCCTCCTGTTTTTGTTTAACTGTATGTTTGGATTGGGGCGGCGGTTTTGTTTGGCAAGTCGCTCCCCCGCTGAGCGATGGGGGCAGCTGCCTGTCCACTTTGCCCGACATCTTTGAATGAATTTGCGCCGCCGCTCCCGCGCTGAGCGTCTGGGGTGCGGCGGTGCTGGGTTGGTGGCGTTTTCCGCCTACATGCAGTGTTTTGACGCTCCTACGCTTGAGCGATCAGGTGCGTTTTTGTTTTACTGCCTCTTGGAGGCTGATATGTGCGCAGTTACTTCAGCGGTACTTGCGCTGGGCCGTGCTCTTTTGTCTCTTTCGGTACCTTGTTTCCGGTGTCGGAACTGCCGATCGATCGAGTCTCGGCTGCGCACTCATGTGCGTCCCACTTGTTGCCTCCCAATGATGAGGGGCTCTTTATCTGTGGCAGGCCAGACTTTGGGAGCCTGCCTGTGCTGGGCGTCTTGTTGGCTTCATGCGGGCGTGCCTTTGGTCATCCCCCGTCTTGTGCGGGGTTCCTCCCAGCCCCTTCGGGGGTGGAGTTGTGGCCGTGGCGCCCCTTCTATGCCGTAATTCCCCCGCAGGCGGCTGTATGCTTAGAGCGGGGGCTGGACTCCGGCTCCTCGGCTTGTGTCCTGTGGATTGTGGTGAGCAGGCTTGCCCTCCCACATACCCTTCTCTTTCGCCTCACGAATGGTGATCGTGGGGTGTTGGCGGCACCTCCCAGGGTTCTGTTCCCTCATCGGCACTGGATCCGCCGAGTGTCGGGCTACACCCCAAGCCCTGCACACACAGAAGCTTGCGTCAGTATCCACGGCGATCTGGCTCGGTGTTGGTGCCGCTTACTTGCGTGGCAAGCCATTGCCGGTTTTGCTCCCATACGGCTTATCACCTGCCTGCATTTCCCATTGTGGTGAAGGTTTCTCGCGGGGCAAGGGTTTGCGATTGTCCTCCCCCTGGTGTACCGGGTTCTAGTCTCGGCACCGTCATCATCATCCTGTGATTCTGGGCAAGTCACTTACACTCCCCGTGACATTGTATCCTATGTTGCTACGTTTTGCATGTACGGTTTGTGTCTCTTACCACACGGGCTATGTGTTCGAATCCTGTTGTCTCCATAGTTCGGGTTGGGATTAGTAGTCACCGGACATTATGCCTTGCTTGTCACTTTGTGCGGCCCGCGTTCCCCGGGCGGGGTGTCTTTACGCTCCTTGTACTCTGTTTTTCATGTGATTGTGTCATGCGGTTACAATTCAAAGTGTCCCATGGTGGTACATCTTCATGCAGTGCTTTAAGTCGCATGTTTCACAGCAGGCTTCGCCTTGTTGTGTCACCGTGGCCTTGTGGTTATGGCCTCTGCCTCTTCCCCTTGGTTTTGTGTTCGCTCCCTGGTGCTTCAGTGGTGGTGGCTTCATTACTGCGAGTTCCTTTGGTCCTGAGTTTTTGGTCCACGGATTCGGATTACCTCTCTCTCTCTGTATGGAGCCGGGTCTGGTGGCGGTGTGGCCTTATGCATCCACTGTAGGGACCTGTGTTCATCCTCTTGGTCACAGGTTCTATTCCCAGCGGGTCCACTCAGCCTTTCATCCATCTGAGGTCGATAAAATGAGTTCCATTGAGTTGGGTAGCACTCTACATCTGTTATTCGGCGCCTTGAGACACTTGGGTGTTACGTGCGCTTTACAACACGCATGTTTTGTTGGACGGGCCATTGGCCCCTCGGAGCTCTTACTCGTTGGTTCATCTTGAGCGTCTGGTGTCACAGGCTCATGCGGGCGTGCCTTTGGTCATCCCCCGTCTTGTGCGGGGTTCCTCCCAGCCCCTTTGGGGGTGGGGTTGTGGCCGTGGCGCCCCTTCTATGCCGTCTCCCGGCTTCTGCCTTCTGGTGCTGCCCTTCCCGTTGCCTCTGCCACATCCTGCCTCTCTCACGGTGGGTGGCCGGTTTGGTTCTCGTGCCTTCTCCGGCTCCTGGGTCCTTCGACTGGTGGTAGATGGTTCCCGGGCCGGTGTTGGGTCTGGGTTGCTGCACTCTATATTTCAGGGTTTCGGGCCTGTCAGGGGTCTCTGCCCTTTCTTGGGTCTCTTGGCCGTGGTCTTCTATTTGCTTCCGGTCTAGTTGGTGTGTTGCAGCGGCTCCTGCCTCTTGTTTCCTCTGGGGCCCTTCTGGCTCCTTGGCCCTTTGGTGCCTACTGCCGTACGACCCTGTAAACGCCTGCTCTCGTCTGTTCTCGGAGGTCTGCATGGTCGGACCTGGTTTGTTCCTGGATGAGTGCCCGCCGGGATATACCTGGAGCTGTGGGCTACCTGTGCATCCTCTCTTTCAAAGGTGTTGCGGTTCTTGCCCTGGGTCAGCTCCTCCTTTTTGTATCCAAGGAGCTATAGCTCAATGGTAAGTCTTGTACCTCTGATGACACAGGCTCACACAGGTCATGGGTTCGTATCCTGACAATGTAGAAAATCCTCCCCTTTGAGTTGCCCTCTGTCCCTCGGGTGTTTCCTTTGGCCTTGGCTCCCCTGGGGGGTCTAATGCATGCTCCTGGGGTGCCTGGTTCTCCATGGGGTTTTTGCTCATTGGTAAGTCTTGTGCCTCTGGTGGCATCTGCTCTCGCAGGACGCGGTTCGGTTCCTGCCAATGCTACTTCCTTCCATGTCGACTGGTTATTTCTTCCTCATCTTCCTTTTGTCCTGGTGGTTGTGGCATTGCTGTGGCTTGGCCTGGACGTCTACTCCCTTCTCCTGTATCAGGGTTCTTGGTTCCCCGTGTTTCGCTGGGTGTCCTCATCTTGGGTGGTGCTGGCTGCTGTATTCGCTGCTCCTGTGCACTTTGACCATCTCCTGACGATGTGTGGGGTTCAGGTCCGACCGGTCTCCATGTGACCCGTGCCTACTTCGCCTTTTGGGGGGCGCTCGCTCTCCTCTTTTGATTCGGCGCGGTTGGGTCTTGTGCGGATGCTCTTTCTTTGCCGGGGAGGGTGGATGGGAGTGCAGTTCAGCTGGCTCACCTTCTCCTTCTTCGGTTTCTCTTCAGGGTCCTAGCAGGGTGACTCAGGTGGCCTTGGTTGGTTCTCTTGCCTCCCCTCAGGTTGCTCTTCTTCCGCCCTTCTTCCTTGACGTGGGGTGTTGGTGATTTGGTGCCTCGCCGGCCTTGGTGTCCCCTCCTCCTTCCTGGCGGTTGCTCCTCTGTGGTGGTTCCCGCTGTCCCCTTCTCCGCTCCGCTTTCCTCTCCTGTACTGGCGCTCCGCCGGTTGGCGTTGGGGGGTTTGGAGCTTGATGGCGGTGGTGATGTGGCCTGGTGTGAATTCCTCCACAGTTTGTGTTCATATTCTGGTGTTTCCCTGGTTTGTAGTTCCCGGTCAATGGTTAGTGCACTGTTACGACCAAGGTGCTGTAGCTCTATGGTGCATCTTGTGTCTCTGGTAGCTCTGGCTCCCACTGCACTAGGGTTCAATTCCTGCCACTGCTTTCGGAGTTTCACATTGTGGTACATGTTCTTCCCAGTATTTTCAGACGTGCTGTACCCTTGGGGTCTGCGGCCTTCGCTGGCGGTTTCCTACTTCGCGGGGTTTCTCCCTGTTGCCTGTGAGTGGGTTCTGTGCTTGAGTTCCCTCGGAGCGGTTTGTGCTCCTCTGCTCTCCGCTGCCGGTGGTCCGCCATTGCGGCTATCCGGGGGTCCTCTCTCGTCTCCCTTGCGTCCTTGGCTTCTTGCCTTCTGCGCAATTTTTTTCCAGCGACGGCCTGTCGTTGCTTCGCCTGTTCCCCCCTGGGGATCTTCCTTTGGTCCTTCTTGCTTTGCATTCTGGTTTGGGGGTGCTTGACGTTTGCTTGTCATCCTCTTCTTGTGTTTCTTCCCTGCCTACCTGGGCCTTCGTCCTGGCCAGACCTTCTTCTCCTAAATGTCCTCGGCTGCCCCTCCTCAGGGTGGGGATACAGCTCCGTTCCCTGGTTTGCCTTGGGCTCTGGTGATCTGCCTTGGCATATGGCCTCCCTTCGCCTCGTGGACTTTTTCTTGTCACCCTTGGGGTTGCCCTGCGGGGCCGTCGTTCTACGAAGGCCTCTGTTCCCATTGGGTTCGGTCCGCTTCTCTTTGGCCTTCCTGCTTCCGGGGGCCTCTCTTCCCCCGGTCATTCAGGGTCGTTCCACTCGGTGTGTGTCTTCCTCCTGGGCTTCTTTCAAGGGGCCTCCTTGTTGGTACTTTGTGCTTCGGCGTCTTGGTCCTCCCCACGTGCCTTCTTCTCCCATTTTTTTTTTGCGGATGGGAGTGGTTCTTCTGGGGATTCTGGCTCCGCCGTCCTTGCGGCTGTTCACTGGTTGTGCTTGTCTGCATTGTATTTTCCTTGGCATCCTGGATGTCTGTTTCTTTGTTCGTCCGGCGCTTGGGTATACGCTCCTTAGTGACTGTGATGAGGAAGAAGGACGAGGTTGGTAATGACTCGGTTACTTACCGGTAATGTTCATTACTCCGAGTCATAGTCTTCCTCGTCACAGTCATGTTCCCTCCCGCCCGCCCTTGGTGGTGGGGGGGGACGAACAAATTTATTGTCTTTTCTTTAGTTTCTGCTTTTGTATTTCAGGATGTTTCCTGTGTTGGTCCCACCCTTATAGGCCAGGTGACAGGTACTTCCTGTCAGGCGGCCATATTGGGTGAGGACCTTTTTAATTTATGGGTAAATGCTGTGTCTGGAACACGGGGTGCTCCTTAGTGACTGTGACGAGGAAGACTATGACTCGGAGTAAAGAACATTACCGGTAAGTAACCGAGTCAATATGCACTGAGACACTAAAAACCTTCAACAATTCTTACTTGTAAATTTGGGTATGTAATATCATAAATTAAGCACACAATTTCTGTGTATTGAGAAGAGTTGTTTTCACATTTGTTCTATGTTAAGGATTTGTGGGTTGTGTGTTTCAATGAAATTGATTAAAATAAAAATATATGTATTGATCTAGGATGTATTGTTATCATGAAAACTAGAGCTTCTATGTAGTGTATCGTGTGGCAGTGTAAATAACCAAATACAAAATCATTTTTTGAAAAATAAATGCTCAATAGATGAATAATTAGTCTAAATTCATTGGAAAATGCAATATTTGTATATGTTGGAATTCATACATGGGCAAATAATAATAATATTTCTGAAAACAAATGATGTATGTATTTTCCAGGTTTTAAATTGTATTTAATATTTGTGACTCTTTTCACGCTTCTCATTGAAATTTTGAAATTTACTCTTAAATGTTGTCTTACTGTTATAAAGTGAATCTAAAGCTAGTAATCAGTTTTCAGTTTCAGATCCTGATATTGAATCTCATGATGTAATGCGTATCAATGCCATCTTTAAGACGACCTTGCCCTCCTTGGATGATGAAACTTTTACTGAACTTATGGATATTTCTCTCAATTCCCACCAATCTAGGCAAGGGGTGACAGTGTGACAGTGTTACAGTGTCCCCATAAGCTCCTCACTAAAAAACAAACAATTGATCAACATGTTCCTGGGGATTATGATGATCCTGAAGTGACATATGAGCGACAACTCACAGGGCACCGCAACTCACTGTTGAAGAAGGGATGGATACACTAATGGAGAAGGTGTCCGAAAGTGTTTCAGCCCAAATACGAACGTGGCTCATAACATAAAAGACAACTATCCTTGGCTCCAAGGGATTGATTATTCTCTAGCTGATATAGCTGAAGTCCTCAAGGACAAGAAACAAGAGCCAGTAACTTCAAATGTGGCTCAATTATAAAAGAAGGCAGAGAACATCAATTCCTCAATTAATAAGTTCAAAGAAGGACTGGGGCACACAATGGACAACCTCATATCAATTTTGAGTGTCCTGAATCAAAACATTTTCACTGCATTAACATCTCAGAGGACATCTGCAAGGTGTTTCAGTGCAGCCTTCGCTACACTCACTAATGTTTTAGGTTGCATGAGGCCTACAACTTCTTCCTCTGGTGCATGCTTAATGCACACTGGCGGAACTTTGTGTGCTCTTACGAAACCATCCAAGGAGTATGAAAATTCGTCAGATGGTGAAGATTTAGGCTTATATGTTGAGCCTTGGAATGTTCCAAATAGGCATCAGTGAGCCATTCTTGTATAGTCTTACCTTAGTTTAGAACTTGTCTTCATGTCATCTTTTTGCATACCATCAGCAGCAAATTGCTTACATTACAGTTCGTTCTTGGATATTGTAATTTGTATGTTTGTATAGTAACAGCATTTCTTTGCATAGTATTTTCAGTCAAAAATTATTCTTCACTTGTTTGATTTTTGCATTTGTATCAAGATATGTGTTTTATTAAGTCTAATAAGTTAAAAAGAAACATTATTTCTTCCTTCATTAAAATCAAGACATATTTTCAATGAAGATTGTTGTTGGTATTCATCTATACATATATCCTTCATCAGTTTGTTTATTGCTGAAATTGTCTTACATATCGCCAGGTATTCTGTACAAAGTGTATTTAATCCATTATGCTCTACCATTTCTGTAAAAGTTTAATACATCTGTGTGTATTCTCACCTAGGTTCTTCATTGGGGATTACACTATTCGTTGAAAAGATTTAAATAACACTTGTTTGCAAATCATATGCAGATTTTATGGCCAATGCCCGGGATAAGATTAGAACATATATGAAAGCATCATATCTTAATTTTCAATATCCACAAGCCAGCATACTTTGAACCTAAGTGTTAGACTTGACACCCTTGGGTGGTAGCCCCCCAAAGTTTTTGCCTCACCCCTAGCTGAATTCATTGTTGTTATTTTTGTTGGCCTTAGGACTCTGTGCACTTTACCACTACAAACCAGTGCTAAAGTGCTTGTGCCCACTCCCTAAAATATGATAAAATTGTCTAAGTCCTGATTGGCATAGTTAATTTACTTATAAGTCCCTTGTAAAATGGTATTCCATATACCCAGTGCTAGTAAATTAAATGCTGCTAGTGGGCCTGCAGCACTTATTGTGCCACCCACCTAGGTAGCCCCTTAAAACACGTCTCAGGCCTGCCATTGCAGCCTGTGTGCAGTTTTCACATGCCAACTCAACTTGGCAAAATAAACCACTTGCCAGACCTAAAACGCTCCTTGTAGTACATAGAGGTCACCCCCAAGGTAGGTCCTAAACAGCCTATAGGGGAGGGTGCATTGTATTTAAAAAGTTGGTCATTGGAAATGTACCTTTAAGTTTTATATGTCCTGGTAATGACAAAACTCACACATTCGTTTTTCACTACTGTGAGGCCTACCTCTCCCATTGGATAATGTTGCTACCTTATTACATTTAATAAGTGATAACTTTTATTTGGGAGTAGGTGGAAATGTCATGTTTGGTGTCTAAGGAATAGCAATTTAAATCCTCTTTAATGGCAAAGTCGGATTTTAAGTCACAACTCTGAAAATATCACTTTTAGAAAGTTGGGATTTTCTTGTCCTAAACATTTGGTACCTGAAGCCTGTTCCTGAGTCACATCACTAGGTGGAGTTGGCATTTGTGTATTCCTCCCAGACAGGCACACAATAGAGGGATGGTGTGTTGGCAGGATGGGCTATCCTGACTTGATGGGAAGGGTTGAGCCGTCACATGCCAAACTTGCACTTCAAAGCCACTGCATTAGCTCACACACAATGAACTTCTCACTGGCCTATTGTGCCCCCAGACATCCTGGGACCAGGGTAGGGAGCAAGGAAATTCTAGACACTTCTGTGGAGGCGGGAGATGCCAGAAACCTTTTCCACTTCAACACTAGCACCAGGTATAAAATGAGGACCCTCAGACACACTTCAGTACCCTCCTGGACCTCTGGACATTACAGAAGAGTGATTGCCCTGCTGCAGGCAGAGTGCCCTTCTGCTTGAGGCCAGACCTGCTGTCTGAGATGGAAGACTGGACCTGCTTCTTTTATCTCAGGCTACCTGAGTGACTCCAAGGACTAGTTAGCTCACCTCCTGTTCTAAGCTACAGGGGCACAACAAGCTTCAGAAGCCTCTCTATAACTGCCCAGCTGACCTGCTGCACTGGACCTGCCTGAACCTGCAACCTGACCTGTTGGATCCCTGCAGGCTTCTGCTGAAGTGAGGTCTGGATCCCCAAGGGGTGTCTCCCATGTCCTGGAGCCTTGGTGTGGCATCAGTTGTGCTCCTCCTGGAAGAAAAGGAGAAATTCTGAAGTTTTGGGCTCTTCGCAACTGCGAACTGGCCCGTTTGTACCAAGATTTTGCCACCAGCGCTGACCGTCAATGCGAAGCTCCAGTGAACCCGACGCTTAGTGCTACAATGAATGAGATCAACAACTGGCAATGTGAGATGTGCACTTCTCTCTACAACATCAACAGCCTGTGGTGACCATTAAAGCGAAGCTCCAGCAACAACCGTCCATGATGCCTGACATGATCTTTGTGCTACAACTACGACTGTCTGCGATGCCTGGCCTTCTCTTTGTGCTACAGCGATGACCATCTGTGAAGTTCTCCCTGCTCTTCGCTGCCTCCTCCACCGTGAATTGAACTGTTCGTGCCGGACTTTGAGGAGGCAACTTTTTCAGTAGGGTTAACCTGGTCCCTGTATCCAGCCCAGTGCCCCATCACAGGTGGCGTGAACTTGTGACTTTCACCCAGTCTCGCACAACCAGATAATTTTGAATGGCGCTTTGTGCTTATATGCACTATACTTACCTTAAATCTATGAAATTGCCTATTTCTGGTTCTGCGGGTTAGATTTTTGTTTTTCTAGTCTTCAATAATTTATTTAAAGGAATTCAGTTTCTACATTGTCTTTGGGGCTTTTCTTGTGTTTTCACTTTATTACTGTTTGAATGTTGCATAAGTACTTTACACATTGCTTTTTAGTTAAACCAGACTGCTTTTGTGACAAACTACCAAAGGGTTAATCACAGGTTAATTTTGTGGGGTTTGTGGTTCACCCAATAGCGGCCCATGCAGGTAAGCGTCACGGGGCAGGGCGGGGGTAAGTGGGGGTGGGGGTGGACGTGACCAATGATGAAATAGGAAAAATAAAACCACTTACCTTGCGCTCACCGCATCGGCAATGCGGGGAGTGCAAGATAAGGGGTTTTATTTATTTATTTATTTTCCTTATTCTGTTGTTGGTCACGTCCACTATCCACCTACCACCACCCTGCCCACCACGCTAACCTGCACGGGCCGCCACTGGGTTCACCCGGACAAGGACTGTCGCTGCAGCTTGAGAAAGGCCCACACGCCGCTCAAACAGCAACCCAATTACTCACACTAAGGCTACTAGAGGCAAGCTAATAGACATAGAAAAAACATATTAAAAAACGTTTTGCACTGCAGATGACTATTTTCATAGTTCTTTTTGCTGCCTGCTTGTCATGCTTTAAATCAGAATATGTACTTTTGTGTTATTGAATATACACAGCATTAAATAATAACGCCACAAAAACAGCGTCATTGGCTACTACTAATTATTTATGAAACAAATAGTGAACCAAAAGGTAGCATAATTTTTTTTACATTGATATCACATACCACACCTCATTGTCTAACAACCGGACCACTGAGTATTGTAAACTGATACATTGTTACGGCTTCTTTAATTTGGTGTTCAATGTGTATTGAAGCCAACATAGAAAGGGGCACAATTATGTATGCATAATCATAGCATTACATATGTATGCCCTTGTTCTCTGATTCACCATGATCAATATAGTACTTGTACAGCATGCTATATACTGTCCAGAGCTGATCATGTGTTAATATGTACTTAATAATAACAGGTGATACAATTTCACCTAACTAAACATAAGTTTAGACTTTATTACTTAATGTATATAGAGGTATTAAAATGATTGTATAATTACTATTACATACAGGTAAATAACATTATTATCATATTTATTAATTAGACATTCAAGACGTTTTATAATACAATATTTTAAAATATGTTTTTATAATTAAGTACAAATTCCTATTGTATTTTAGCATTCATTTGGTCAAATCTGTTTTTCAAAAGTTACACATACATACTGTATTGAATTATTTATGTCTATGAAGTTAACATAATAAAAAACTAAACTCTGGGTCACACCACATGGTGGCATCCTGCCAAATTTACCCTTTCATTTTTGTGTGAAGTTGAATAGCTTTTAGCACATATTCTCTCCCACTTATGTTTTGTGTCGCTTTGGGTAATAACAATCTTGTAATACTTTGTTCAACTTCATTACACTATCCAGAAATGATGCAAATGTCGTGGTCAACATTTTCTTTGGAGGGTTTAGTTGTGGATGTGTCAGGAGGTGCTTTGTTGTTTTGTGGAGTTTTTGAAGTGTTTGAAGGCATTTTGGGAGTTTGTCTGTTGTTATTATCATGGTTACCCTGTTAGTATTATTACGTATTGTCTGTAGTTTGTCTGTTAGTGATTGCTTGTTTAGTCCTTTTGTGAGTTGTAAGTTTTTCATTGTTTTATCATCTTTGTTATATATATAGTTAGTTTATGTGTTACTTTTTATGGATTTATATAGAGGTTAGAAAGTCAGGTAAAGGTAGGTAGGGGATGAGGCAGATTAATTTTGAGGAAAGGGAGGCAGAAATGGTTATAGGACTGGTACCTATACTACGTTCCATGAATGCTTGGGCAGGTGGTAGAGAGGGACAGGGTTATCCTTTGCAGGAAAGAAGGCAAAGGAGGAAGAGGGTCACCTTTCACCTTACAGATGTCAGCTACATCCAGCAATTTGTGTAGCAGGTCCATCATCGTTGGGCTGATGTGGTGTCCCATGAGGATGTCCTTCGACACCATCTCAGCATTGAAGATGCTGGTGATGTCGGTAAGTTACAATGTTTAATAAATTTACTGTAAATTCACTGTAAAAATTAGCAACATCTTTTAGATTATAACTGTGAAAAAAATAATAAAAAAACATTGTATTCTTTTTTACTGAATGATAAAATGATATAACTTTTTTGTAAGATAATGTTTGATTTACAATATATTTTTAATTGGATTTTAAATTTGTTTTAGTTGGCCCTCATATTTTTAGTTGGCCCTTCTCATTTTGAAGCAACTGAAATTGCTTCTTTTAGTAATCGGTTCAGTATTGGTAAGTGCTTATTTGAATTTTGTAAAGTTTTTATGTAAACATGTTGGTCATTTTAAGTGTTCACACAAACCATGAAGGGGCTTCTGGGCCTAAACCGTCGGGCCTGGGTTCAGGAATCTCTACTGGCATGTGCTATGTCATACTATGGCAATACAAAGTAGTCAATGTAAACATTTTTAAATGGATTCTTATTATTATATTTCTTAAAGCAACACATATTTGCCACAGTTGTTTGGGTTTGTAAAAATCTTGGGATGATTAAACATTTAGGGCCAAATTACAATGTCTGGCGGACTTAAGTCTGCCCAACACGGTCTTGGTCCTGGGACCGACCGACCTCTGGTCAGCGGTCCCGGCCGCCTAATTAGGATGCCACCGAACACATTCCTACATTTCCCTATGGGAGCATGCATGACGGCCATACACCGTCCGTAATACATGCTCACATAGGGAAATGGGAGGTGCTGTTCATCCCTGCACCATGTAGCAGGCACCTCAAGGAGCCTGCCACAGGGTGCAGGAATCAACAGGGGGGCACTCTGCCTCTACCCGGAGGCCGCACACACAAGGGGGCCCTGCTGGGGGCCACCAAACACACTTGCAGGCCGGCATGGAAACCATGCGAGAAACGGTGCATTGTAATCCCAAGGGCGGTAACGTCCGCCCTTTGGGATTACGAATCTGTTCTGACTACACAACGGGCTCCTTGAGCCTGTCGGAAGCCAGCTGGAATGACCGGCCGGATTAGTTCCCGACCGCCAGCATTGTAATGCGGAGGTCGGAAAGTAAACCGAGGGGCCGATTACAAGCCGCCTTGTAATCAGCCCCTTAAGGAAAAAGGTTTCTGATTAACTCCTTTGCTGCTAGGCCTCCCCCATGCTAAGCCTTTTTTAGGGGTATTTGGGGTAGTTTACACTTAGGCCCCTGTAACCTTTTGTCCACATAAGGTATCCACGTCAAATTTTTGTCCTTTTTTTCCAGCACTCTGAGGATTCTAAAGGTACCCATGGTTGGTGGATTCCCCTGGAGGGGACCCAGAAATTAGTCAAAATACAGCTACATTTTAGTTAAAAGAAAAAAAATAGGAAAAAAGGGTAGCAGAAGAAAGCGTCTGGTTTTTAACCTGCAAATGGTATCAACAAAGGGTTTGTGGTGCTGAAAACGCCATCTTCTCAGCTTTCAGAGACAGGCAGACTTTTGTTAGTAAACCAAAATTTTCTACATAGTTTTCGCATTATACTGTGATTTTTCTAGCTAAATTTGAGGTTTGCAGGGGATTCTGGGTAGAAAAACATTGGGGGATCCAGGCAAGCCATACCTCCCTGAGCTTCCTCGGGTGTCTAGTTTTCAGAAATGTCTGGTGTTAGGTAGGTTTCCCTAGATGGCCGTCGAGCGCGGGACCAAAAACACAGTTGGCCCACGTGCAAACCATGTTGTTTTTTGATATATCATTTTGATGACTACACAATACGTTTGGGGCCCATCCCTGCTGTGGGTACTTGGCCCACCCAAACAAGTGAGGTACCATTTCTATCAAGAGACCTGGGGGAGTGCTGGGTGGTATGAAATTTGTGTCAGCCCAGTGATCCCACAACTTTCCCACACAGGAATGTGAGAAAAATTTGATTTTTTCAGCTAAATTTGAGGTTTTCAGGGGCTTCTGGGTAGGAAAACTTTGGGGGATCCACACAAGTCACACCTCCCTGGACTCTTCCGGGTGTCTAGTTTTCAGAAATGTGTGGTTTGGGTAGGTTTCTCCAGATGGCGGCCGAGCCCGAGACCAAAAACGCAGGTGTCCGCCTTGCAAAACCAGGTCATTTTGTAATAGATCATTTTGATGACTACACAATACGTTTGGGGCCCTTCCCTGCCGCGGGTACTTGGCCCACCCAAACAAGTGAGGTACCATTTCTATCGAGAGACCTAGGGGAATGCTGGGTCGTATGAAATTTGTGTCAGCCCAGTGATCTCACAACTTTCCCACACAGAAATGTGAAAAAATATTGATTTTTTTCGGCTACATTTGAGGTTTGCAGGGGATTCTGGGTAGGAAAACTTTGGGGGATCCACACAAGTCTCACCTCACTGGACTCTGCCGGGTGTCTAGTTTTCAGAAATGTGTGGTTTTGGTAGGTTCCCCAGATGGCCGCCGAGCCCGGGACCAAAAACACAGGTGCCCCTCTTGCAAAGCCAGGTCATTTTGTGATAGATAATTCTGATGTCTCCACAATACGTTTTGGGCCCTTCCCTGCCGCGGGTACTTGGCCCACCCACAGAAGTGAGGTATCATTTTTATCAGGAGACTTGGGGGAATGCTGGGTGGTTGGAAATTTGTATCACCCCAGTGATCCCACAACTTTCCCACACAGAAATGTGAGAAAAATTAGATTTTTTTCAGCTAAATTTAAGGTTTGCAGGGGATTCTGGGTAAGAAAACATTGGGGGATCCATGCAAGCCACACCTCCCTGGACTCCTCCGGGTGTTTTCAGAAATATCTGGGCTTGGTAGGTTTCCCTTGATGGCCGCCGAGCCTGGGACCAAAAACGCAGGTGCCGCCTTGCAAAAAAAGGTTGTTTTGTGATAAATATTTTGATGTCTCCACAATACGTTTTGGGCCCTTCCCTGCCGCGGGTACATGGCCCATCCACACTAGTAAGGTACCTTATCTATCGAGAGACCTGGGGGAATGCTGTGTGGGAGGAAATGTGTGTCAGCCCGGTGATCCCACAACTTTCACACACAGAAATGTAAGACAAATTTGATTTTTTCAGCTAAATTTGAGGTTTACAGGGGATTCAGGGTAAGAAAACATTGGGGGATCCATGCAAGCCATACCTCCCTGGACTCCCCCGGGTGTCTAGTTTTCAGAAATGTTTGGGTTTGGTAGGTTTCCCTTGATGGGTGCCAAGCCCGGGACCAAAAACGCAGATTTCCCTTAACTGTCACAAAATGATCTGGCTTTGCAAGGGGGCAGTAGGCCAACCCACACAAGTGAGGTACCATTTTTATCAGGGCACTTGGGGGAATGCTGGGTTCATGGAAGTCTGCTGCTGCCCTTAGATTTCAGAACTTTCCATCACAGAAATACAAAGTTTGAGGTTTGCAAGGGATTCTGGGGAACAGAAACTGCTGAGAGTCACACAAGTCACCCCATCCTGGATTCCCCAGAGTGCCTAGGTTTCAAACAAATGTACAGGTTTGAGAGGTTTCCCTAAGTGCCAGCTGAGCTGGAGCCCAAAATCCACAGCTAGGCACATTGCAAAAAAAGGAACAGTTATCTGTCGAAAAATGTGATGTGTCCATGGTGCGATTTGGGCCATTTCCTGTCACGGGAACTAAGCCTACCCACACAAGTGAGGTACCATTTTTATTGGGAGACTTGGGGAATGCTAGGTGTGTGGAAGTTTGTGGATCCACGCTGATTGCAGATTTTTCCATCACAGAAATGTGACGAAAATGTGTTTTTTGTTATATAAAGTTTCAGGTTTGCAAGGGATTCTGGGTAACAGAACCTGGTGAGAGCCACACAAGTCACCCTATCCTGGATTTCCCTGGATGTCTAGTTTTTAAAAATGTATAGGTTTGTTAGGTTTCCTTTGGTGCTGGAAGAGCTAGGGTCCAAAATCCACAGCTAGGAACATTGTGAAAAAAGGTTCAGTTTTCAATGGAAACATGTGATGTGTCCATGTTGCGTTTTGGGACGTTTCCTGTTGTGGGTTACTAGGCCTACCCACACAAGTGATGTGCCGTTTTTATCGGGAGACTTTGGGGAATGCTAGGTGATTGGAAGTTTGTGCATCCACGCAGATTCCAGAACTTTCCATCACAGAAATGTGAGGAAAATGTGGTTTGTTTTTACAAAGTTTGAGGTTTGCAAGGGATTCTGGGTAACAGAATCTAGTGAGAGACTCACAAGTCACCAAATCGTGGATTCCCCTGGGTGTCTAGTTTTCAAAAATGTATATGTTTGCTATGTTTCCTTACGTGCAGGCATTGCTAGGATCCAAAATCCATAGCTAGGCACATTGCGAAAGTTTTCCCTGGAAAAATGTGATGTGTCCACGTTGCGTTTTGGACCGTTTCCTGTCACGGGTACTAGGCCTACCCACACAAGTGAGGTGCAATTTTTGTCAGGAGACTTTGGGGAATGCAGGATGGGTGGAAGTTTGTGGCTTCCCACAGATTCCAGAACTTTTCATCACAGAAATGTGAGGAAAATGTGTTTTCTTTTATAAAGTTTGAGGTTTGCAGGGGATTCTGGGTAACAGAACCTGGTGAGAGGCACACAAGTCACCCCATCCTGGATTCCCCTTGGTGTCTAGTTTTCAAAAATGTAAAGGTTCGCTAAGTTTCCCTAGGTGCCGGCTGTGCTAGGGCCCAAAATCCACAGCTAGGCACATTGCAAAAAAAGGTCAGTGTCTAGTATAGGGGGCGGTAGATCGGGGGCTCTTGCCCCGATATGCCCCCAAGGGGGGCAGAAAGACTGTGTCTATTTTTTGGGGGGTGGGGGCATTGGTATGCCCATTCTGGGCAGCCCCCACCCCTATGTATAAAAAAGCCAGCATAATCGCTGACGCCTAGTGGGCTCTGTGACCCACCCGGGGGGGCAGATCAGGGCTGTTGCCACCATCTGCCTCCCGGGAAAGGCAGAAAGACTGTGGCTAATATTTTTTGGGGGGTGGGGATATTGGCATGTCCATTCTGGGCAGCCCCCGCCCCTACATATAATCCCCAGGGGAGCAGATAAGGGGCTATTGTCCCCATCTGCCTCCCAAGGGGGAGGGGCAGAAGGACTGTGGCAAAATGTTTTTGGGGTGAGGGCACTGGCATGCCCATTCTGGGCTCCCCCACCTCTATGTATAAAAAGAAAATCCCTGGTGCCTATTGGGCTTTCTGCCCGCCACGGGGAACAGATCAGGGGCTGTTGTCCCCATCTGCCTCCAGGGAGAGGCTGAAAGACTGTGATATTTTTGGGGGGTGGGGGCATTGGCATGCCCACTCTGGGCAGCCTCCACCCCATAACTTTGAAAAGAAATAATCCCTGGTGTGTAGTGGGCTTTCTGCCCCCCCAGGGACAGATCAGGGGCTATTTCCCCCATTGGCCTCCGGGGGGGGCAGAAAGACTGTGGTGTTTTTAGGGGGGGCATTGGCATGCCCATTCTGGGCAGCCCCCACCCCTGAACTTTGAAAAGAAATAATCCCTGGTGCCTAGTGGGCTTTCTGCCCCCCCGGGAGGCAGATAAGGGGCTATTGCCCCATCTTCCCCCGGGGGGGCATAAAGACTATGGCAATTGTTTTTGGGGGGGGGGGCATTGGCGTGTCCATTCTGGGCAGCACCCACCCCTACATATAAAAAAAGAATCCCTGGTGCCTAGTGGGCTTTCTGGCCCACTGGGGGGCAGATCAGGGGCTATTGCCCCATCTGCCTCCAAGGGGGGGCAGAAAGACTGTGGCATTTTTTGGGGGGGTGGGGGCATTGGCATGCCCATTCTGGGCAGCCCCCATCCCTGAACTTTGAAATAAATCCCTGGTGCCTAGTGGGCTTTCTGCCCCCCTCAGTGGGCAGATAAGGGGCTATTGCCCTCATATGCCTCCTGGGGGGGGGGCAGAAAGACTGTGCAATTTTTTGGAGGGTGGGAGAATTGGCATACCCATTCTGGGCAACCCCCACCCCATGTATAAAAAAAATAACTTAATCCCTGGTGCCTAGTTGGCTTTCTGCCCCCCTCGGGGGAGATTTTCCCATTTCCAATGATACCTCTCTGGTGTGTTTCGGTGCTCTGGAGGCTGAGATAGCCCCACGAACACCGAAACAGTGAAATTTAAACTAAGTTTCAGTTTCACTTTCAATGTAATGACATCAGTGCGCCATGCACGTGATCGTCATTACATTGAAAATGAAAAAAAAATGCATCAGGAGGTTGGGGAAGCTCTTCCCCACCTTCCAAAGAAAAAAAAAGGAAATCCCTCTGCTGTCTGTGGCAAATGAGTTTCGTGCTTCTGTGTACATAACTGAATGGTTCTGTCTTGAGCACACGAGCACTGGTGCTCATGAGGGAACCATTCCGTCATGAACAACAAAGGGGTTAAAAAGGGATTTTTTTTCATATAACATTTAAAAGATTTCAATGTTGTAATGTGATATTGGGCAATAGTAAGCAACACAGGCACATAAAGTATATTAAAAAGTTAAAAAACACTAAATTATGAGAGTCTTGAAACTTGTTTTTCTATTAATTGCAATTTTCATGTGTAATTTTTAAGGGTGGTCACATTTGAATTCATAAAAGTCCTTTAAATCATTTTGGTCTTTATGTAGAATGTCCTGGAGAGATACTCAACAGCAAATGTAACAAGTGCCTGTTTGCTGAATTAAAAGCGCATTAGAGTGGGGCGCGGCAAAGATGGTGCCCATATAGCAGCACTATTGCAGAGCTCCTCCGCATGCATGCGGGAAAGAGCAGCGGCGCCGGGGTAATAACAATGCTCCCATACCTCGGATGTGGTGGAGCCAACTTTGATCTGCAGGGCAACCGCGGCAATGGAGTTGGAGCGATCAGCAGCTACAAGGGAACGGGCATCGCAGATCTAAAATGGCAGCTGCCCTGTAGCCTGCATCTGAACTGCCGAGACGGGGCATGGAGTCCTGTACTGGACCCAGCAAGCCCCCGGGGCAAGTGAGGGGCTGCCGGCAAGTCTGGGGCTCTGAGAGAACCTAATCATGGAGGTGGGACAGCAAGCAGAACTAGGAGTGAATCTCCCATCGCATGGCATCCCAAGGTGAGCACCCTTAAGGAAAACGCTGGGGATCCAGCTGCCTCCCTTCTGTGCTGACGCAACTGGGGCAGAGGAACAAAGTGTGCCTTGCATTAATTGAAGTGCTACCCACACAGTCAGTAGACTGTTGTGGACAAAGACAAATTTCAGCTGTGCCATGAGGTATTGCCTTTGTTAAGTGGTTTCAGGCCACGTTAGATACTCCTGAGGCCAGAATGACTCACGGCGCGATCTAGTGGGGCTTACATAAAGCAGTGAGGTTGGCACAAAGGCACCCCCTCAACTACAGGTTTGGCTGACGAACTGGGGGTCCCCACTCGGCATTCTGCAGAGGCTGACATACAATTCGCTTGCGCCCTAGACTTTCTGAGTCGCTTGCTGCACAGGCGTTGTCAATTGACGGGGAACCCCCGAGCTGGTGTAGGGCCATAACACAGGCAACTAGTTTCCTGACACAATGCTGTCTGGGGGTCCCTGCAACCCAAGGTCAAATGTGCGATTGATGATGTGGGCCCCTGTTAATCTGCGCTACCCCGCATCCCGGGAGTGATCTGCTGCACTTGGTATGGCCCAATCTGACACTGCATAATGGATGCACACCACTCTAAAAACGATATAATCTTGAAGGGCATGCTGAGCAAACGCACTGGCAACAACTCTGAGCAGCGTCCAGGCACCCCACTCAGCGTATCCCAACAGATATCTGCACCTGAGGTGGAAATCCTGGCACCTGAAGAGCCAGTAACTCGCTCATTCTTGGAGCAGCTCTTCAGGGCATAAATGGAATGGAGCAAAGACTGGACATGCTGGAGCGGTCAGGTGACTTACAAGAGGAATAACTCAATGATCACCGACGGGAACTTTTGGAGCTAAAAGACGAAAACGAGGATCTATATTATCTCCTGGAACACCTTGAAAACAGGTCACCCCACCCTAACATCCACATTAAGGGCATCACCATGCAGGCAGATTTAGGAAAGCTGGAAGAATATGTGTTGTGACTGTTTCATCGGGTAGCGCCAGAACTGATGGACAAAGACATAGCTCTAGGGCATAACCATAGAGCGGCCCGCCCGGTCAAAACCCCTGGTGCGTCTCAAGACATTCTCAAGTGCCTCCACTCCTACAAACAGAAAGACAACATTATAGTGGCTGTAAGAGATAAGACCACTATTAACTTTGAGGGTGCAATGGTTGGGATCTTCCAAGACCTGTCCGCCATTACACTCAAGTGGCACAAAACACTATGACCAGCCACAGCATTCCTGTGAGAAAAGGGGATTTGATAGAGATTGGGCCATCCCTTCTGGCTCATTTTTGTATGGAATAAGGAGACCCACGTAGTTTGTACCTTTTAGGAAGCACATTCTGTTTTGGGCTTCAATACTTTTTCGCAGGAGGAGGCTCACCACTGTAAGACAAATGCATCACCTTGCTACTTGGCTAAGTCGCAATGACAAGCGCGAGCAGTGACAAAGTCTGCAGCTAAAACTACTGAACCTGAAAGCCACAGGAAATGGACAGCACTACTATGACAGCTCCAGCAACAGGGGAGTGTATCGGAGCCCGAAAATGACTGATCACCAGAGCAATGTTCTATACAATGAGTACTCCACACTGGGCTTGAAAAAAGTGTTCATTCCCCACATTTGACTGCACTGGCAGCACTGCCACAGCATTGATACAGTCTGTGCATCATGTGGCAGGGCTCCACTCCCGACCACGTTTGGCTGCTGAAATCCCCACGTGTCATGGACATGGGCCCCCACCATTTGGTAAAGTTGGATTCCAGGAGAGGGAGCACTGTTTTTGTGTTGTTTTACTTATTTTCCCACACTTCTTCCCTCAACAACACTCTCAATTGTCTTTACTGTGATCAATGCAGTCTGACCTGTATGCAGCAGGAGGGCCTGTATCGTTTGCAGATCTAAAAGTGATCATTATTATTGGTAGGCCATGCATAACAAATAACCTGTATTATGATTAAAATACTGAGCCTCACTGTTCAAGGCCTTAATGCTCCTGTGAAATGCTTAGCACTCCTTTCTATGCTCAAGGAATCTAAATGTGATGTTTGCCTTATACAAGAGACCCACTTCCTTAAGAAGGTCTGGTATCACCTTCGCTCCCACTGGTTTGACCACCAATTCTTTTTGTCTGGCCCACAAAAGCGAGCTGGGGTTGTAATGCTTGTGGCTACCCACCTTCCAGGCACAGTAATCCAAACACAAGCAGAGACTTAAGGGGGAGATTGCTCTCGCTTCGTATTCCCTACAGACCTTTCCACTCACAGTAGCCACAATCTACACCCCCAATGATCATCAAGAATCCTTCCTCTTGGATGCCATGTGTTGGATTATGGTGTCCTCTGACACTGATATACTGCTGGGTGGGGATTTTTAATTTAATACCAGGCACCCTCATAGATAGGACAGCACAGAGAATGGGACAAACTGGGGCATTTACTGCAGCTGGTCTCCAATGGCTGAGAGACATGGGACTAGTAGACGTATGGCGTACGACCCATCCCACAGAGCGGGCATATACATTTTACTCAGCGTTTCATCAAACACACGCTAGAATAGATCTATTCCTCACATCTCCACACTTGACCACTGCAGTCACAGATGTAGGGATAGCATCAGTTGCCCTTTCTGATCACTCCTCTATTTTTATAAACATATGCACCCAACATGCCATGTCCCAATCTGGCACTTGGAGTCATAACCTTCAGCTGCTACAACATGATTTGACTCTAACCAAAATCACTACGGCGATTAACACGTTTCTTGAACTCAATGATAACCCAGACACCCCCATTGCTTTCCTTTGGGACACCTTCAAGGCGGTATTAAGGGGTACTTTTTTAGCCATATCAGTTAGACAAAATAGAGATAGAAAAGATAAGAGACTTCATCTGGAAGGCCGAGTGAGGGACCTCGAGGAGGAGCATATACAGTCAGGCTCCCACAGGGTGAGATGTAAGCTCATGTCGGCCCACAAAGAACATAAAGCTCTTGACGTAGATAGAGTGGAACATGCGTTACTGTGCACTAAACTAACGTTTTATGCAGGGGGTAATAAGGCAGGATGCCTCTTGACACACTGGTTAGAAGTCCAGGCTCTCAGACAGAGGATAATTGAAACTGAAGGGCTGCAAGGCGACAGAATATATCAAGACTCACAAATTGTACAAGAATTTGAACAATTTTATGCAACATTATATACAGCGGAGACACTGGACTTAGACGAGGCAAAGCAATATCTTGACCCACTACAGATGGAACATATCCCTAACAATGAGGCCTCGCATATGGAAAGTGATATACATACTGAGGAGGTGCTAGCTACTATAAACCGGTTGCAGCAGGGAAAGGTGCCTAGCCAGGATGGCTATACCTCTGACATTTACAAAACCTTTGCCCTAGTGCTAGCTCCCGTATTAGCCCACCTCTATAACTCCTTTAGCGCATCAGGTACACTCACAGACACAATGGGAGACACCATCATCACAGTGATTCCCAAACCAGGCATACTGTGCATCTTACCAGCCCATCTCTCTACTGAACGTGGATGCCAAAATATTCACCAGTGTGCTGGTGGCACTCTTAGCCCCCTATATGGAGGGATTGGTTGACCCGGACCAGGCCAGCTTCATCCCTGAAAGAGGCTGTAGTGATAACAGTAAGCATCTCTGTCACCTCATAGACAAGGCTCACTGCTCCAGCACGCTAGCACTTCTGCTTTCAGTTGATGCAGAGAAGACTTTCAACTGGGTACATTGGCCGTATCTCCAGTTGGTGCTGGCTAAAATTGGCTTTGGCTCCCACTTTCAAAGGTGGGTATGGTGTAGTTATGTAAATCCTAGGGCACGGTCATGGTTAATGGAATGCTATCCACAACCTTTTACTAGTGCGCGTGGCACCAGGCAGAGCTGTCTCCTCTCCCCGCTCCTCTTTACTTTATATATGGACCCATTGGCTGAGAGGATACAGGATAATCCACAGATAGCAGACGTCCCCAGGGGAGGCAGGGAGCAGAAACTGGCTATGTACGCAGACGATGTCATGATCACAGTTACACAACAGTTCACATCCCTCCCACATGATGCTGGAATTGGAGACCATTGGGAGGATATCTGAGTTTAAGGTAAATCTTCAGAAAATGTAGGTACTGGGTCTCACTGTCGTACAAGCAGACCAGGTTCACCTGGAATGCCACTTCCCCTTCACATGGACCACTCAGGCAGTCCCATACCTGGGGCTACAAATTCACTCTACATTAGAGAGCTTGCAGAGCCTAATTATGAGATGCTCCTGTCTGCGGGCAGGATAGACCTACAGTCCTGGAAGGGAGGTTCCCTCTCCTGGCTGGGAAGACTGGTGGCAGTAAAAATGTTCCTTTGCCTAAAATATTATATGTGATGCAGACGCTGCCACTTCAGCCACCCCCACATGATCTTGAGAGGATGCAGTATCTAATTGAGAATGATATCTAAGAAAGCAAAAAAACACGTATGGCGAAGAGGCAGGCTTACTAGCCCATGATGAAGGGAGGTCTGGGAATTCCCCATCTAATACATGACTACCAGGCAACACAGCTTAGATACATGGTGGAGTGGTCTAGATCCAAGACCGAGAAGCACTGGTGCTTTATAGACCAAGCGATAGCTGGGATCAATTATGGAAGATACCCTGGCTCCCTAAGACATATAGACTGGTGGGGGTTTCCTTCTCTCCAGTGTTTCGGGTAACGATGTGCACTTGGGACAGGGTAAAGCTAACGAGGTAGCTCTCCTTCCGTATCTCGCTACAGACACTGATTATTGGGAATCCGCATTTCCCAACCACCATGCAGGGTACATCGTTCCTGCAGCGGCAGGTTGCTGGTTGTAAAAGGGTGGGGGATCTCTTTGATCAGGATGGCCTCCTAGATTTTGCACAAATCTAATCAGATTATGATATCCCCTCTATTGCACATTGGCAGTACCTCGCCATTAGTCACTGGGTCACAAAACCACATATAAAACCACATGCAAGCCGCCCACTCATGCTCTTTTCGAAGTGAGTGCTCACTAGTGAAACAGGCAAGAATCTATTATCAGACTTTTATGCATTTCTCAATACACCGCCACATAAATTCATATCCTCTGCACAGCGGAGATGGGAACTAGAATATGAATGTCTCTAGACTGTAAAAGAATGGGCAGATATTCTTCATCAAGCATGCACATCCGCTGGTAGTGCTGGAGGTAAAGAAATGCTGTTGGAAATCATTCACTACTGGTACTACACACCTGCACGACTGGATAAGTGGAAACTGGGCAGGAACGAAGGCTGTTGGAGGCACTGCGGTCAACCTGAGACACTAACTCATATCCTTTGGCACTGCCCAAAGCTGCAGCACTTTTGGCCAGAGGTACTGGCGGATGTCAATGAGATGTATGAAATGGACATACCCCGCCTCCCCAGCAACATCTTGCTGGGGCTTCCCAACGCACTTACGTACCCACTGCCCTTGGCTCGGGCCGGGCCATCACCCTTTCCCTTTGCACAGCTAAACAGGTTATCCTGTCTAATTGGGAGACAGACACTATACCTGTTAGACTTGGCTTTTTCAGCGGGTTTACCCCCAGACTTTTTGCTTTTTGGCCTCCTGTTTTTGACCCTGTGTGTGTTGGTATTAGGACTCTGGGCACTTTACCACTGCTAATCAGTGCTAAAGTGCATATGCTCTCTGTGTAAATTGTGTTATGGATTGGTGTTTCCATGATTGGCCTATTTGATTTATGTGTCAGTCCCTTGTAAAGTGCACTGAGAGTGCCAGGGCCTATAGATCAAATGCTGTTGGTGGGCTGCAGCACTGGATTGTGCCACCCACGCAAACAGCCCGTAAAGTGTAACTCTGGCCTGCCATTGCAGAGCCTGTGTGCAGCCTGGGGCTGCCATGTCGACTTGGCAAGTGCACACACTTGCAAGTCCCTAAACCTTCCCTTTTCTACATGTTAGTCACCCCTAAGGTAGGCCCAAGGTACCCCTGTGGGCAGGGTGCATTGTATGTGAAAGGTAGGACATGCCCTGGTGTGTGTGGCATGTCCTGATAGTGAATTACAGCCTATTTCGTTTTTCACTATTGCAAGGCTACCTGTTCCCCATAGGCCAGAATGGGCAGTTCTGATTATTACAGCTTATAATCCTAACTGACCCAGGGAACATGGTAGAAATTCGAGTTTAGCATGCCTGGACTCAGAATGATAAAATGCATCTTTTAGTGAAGTTGGTTTTAACATTCTGTGTTTGAAAATACCACTTTTAGAAAGTGGGTATTTTCTTGTCTAACCATCCAAGCCTGCCTCTGATAGGTTGTGTATTACTTGTCTGGAGTGTGAGTGACAGGGGCTGGGGGATGCCAGGAGACAGGGTGAGTCAGCACAGGGCTGAATAGCAAGATCTACATGTAGATGGGTGGGAGGAGTTGCACCTGGGACCTGAATAGGGCTGGGCCTTCCCTCCACAATGCTGGCTCCACCTCCTGTGGTGCGTCTGATGTCCCTGGCCTGTACTGTGAAAGGAAAGAAGGAGACTTGTCAACAAAGTGCTCCAGGACTGACCAGAACTGGTTTGGACTAGGCAAAGGCCTCTCTGCCTTCAGAGAACAAAGAGAAATGGAGGATAAAAAGGGGGACCCAAACCCCAGAACTTTAGATTACTTCTGAACTAAGGAACCTGCCAGGAAGAAGGACCGGGAAAGCTGGAGGAGGAGTACTGCCCCTATGCTGCGTGTTGTGGGGTTGGCCTGCAGTGGTTGCTTCTGTCTTTGGTAGGGAAAGGACTGGACTGTGCTTTCATCATCCTGCTGTTAGAGTTTTCTCCAAGGGCTTGAAGTAGAGCTTGCCTCCTGTTGGAAGTCTCAGGGATAGAAAAGACTTCAGGGAACTCTTTGGATCAAGAAGACTGCCAAGAAGAAGAGCTGGAGAAGCTGTGAGGAGGAACTACCACTTTGCTGTGTGCTTTGCTGTGTTGGCCTGCAGTGGCTGCTTCTGTCTTGGGCAGTGAAAGGACTGGGACTGAACTTTCTGCAATCTACTTTGTGAGTGTCTCCAAGGGCTTGAGGTAGAGCTTGCCCCCTGTTCAAGAAGTCTCAGGAACAGCAAAGACTTCAAGTTCTTCTGCCCTCAGCACTGGGGACTGTGTGTTTTGTGCTGCAACAGAAGAAAAGCAACTCGACGACGTCGACGACGCCGCTGCCAACTCCGTGTCCTGACGGCACCGCAGAGGGCACCGCCGCAACGCCGCACCGCGACCCTGGTCTCACCGACGACGCCTGCTGATGCCGCCACCGAGCCGCTGCTCGCACCGCGACCTGTGGGCACCGCACTCCGCACCGCCTCGCTTCACGACGACGCCGTGGCATTCCCGATGACGCCGCTCCACGCCGGACTCGACGCCGCTGCTTGCACCGTGGTTCGGGGCCACCGCTTGTAAGTTACACAACGCACCGCCCTCATCCCGCACCGCAGCCTTGGCCCACCGACGCCGGTGCCATCGACTCCAGTTCGTCAGCCGACGACAGCGCTGCAGCTACGACGACGCCGCTGCTGCACCGTGACCTGCCAGCACTGCGACGAGCACCACCTTCATCTCACACCGCGACCCTGGTCTCACCGACGACGCCATCCGACGCCGCCACCGAGCCGCTGCTCGCACCACGACCTGAGGACACGGCTGCACTTCACACCGCAGCACCCGATGCCGGCCGACGCCAGCGCTCCTGACTTCAACCGAGAGGAGATCGATCTGCAACGCGTGTGACTTCGAGGGCCCCGACGACGCCCGCACCGACCTCCGGAACCGACGCCTGCGGACGCCGTGTTTTCGGAAGCTCACCGCGAGGTCATCGACGCCTTGCATTTCTGAAAGGTACTGTTTGCGGGTCTTCCCGACACCGTAGGTGACCCGCGACGCCGCGGTCAGCCAGAACTGTTTGGATTTGTTTGTTCATGACGCTGTGATAGCCCTGGACGGAGCTATCGACATCAAGGAACTGTTTTTAAAGACATTTTGAGAAGTAACTATTTCTGAAGTACTGTACAGTGGATTTTTATCGTATTTGGTCTTGTTTAAAGTATATAAAAATATTGGATATTTTTCTAAACTGGTGTGGTGTCCGTTTGTAGTGCTTACATTGTATTACTGTTGGTTTTGTGCAAATGCTTTACACACTGCCTCTAGAATAAGCCTGACTGCTCGTGCCAAGCTACCAAGGGGGTGAGCAGGGGTTATTTTAGGAGTGTAACTCTCTTACCCTGACTAGGAAGAAGGGTCCCTACTTGGACAAAGGTGCAAGCCCTTGCCAACTAGAGATCCCATTTCTAACAATACCGATGAAATTGGAGTGGTGGCATAAACTCTGGAGCCTCTTGGGCATAGGGAAGTTGACTGTGGTAGTTGAACGTAAGCTGCCCCTATTTGACAAAACATTGGGGCCAAGTATACGCTTCCTGTACCAAGAATTTAGAAAGCTAACCTGCCCGATGTACATGCGAATATTTCACCTCACCTAGGCTGAACACGACCTACTGGGCAGCACTGCAGCTCCTTCCTGATTTGGACGCTGTCCTAACAAGCCTGACTGCCTTGTAGTCCTCATTCTTGAAAAGTGTTGAGTGTGCTTACCTTTATGTTCTTTGAAGTTTTTCCCATTATCTATATGCCTCCCTTATTACTTCTTACCTTTCCCCTCCCATCTATGCATATATACTTTCTTGCCACACTTGCTTATGGATGTAAGTGAATAATGATTTGCATAGTTTGGTTTCCAAAAATCAATAAAACAGATTTAAACCTAAACCTAAAAGTATATTAGAGTATTTAGTGCTTGTAATATGGCATGTGGAAAGTCAACCAGAATTGTCACAGTGTACTCTGTCTCCTATACTTTAAATAAGGTTATTAATATTTAAAATTTGGGATTCAAAAAAATTTTAGGCTTGAAGAATTTGTGTGGAGCTAACTCTCATCCTATTAAGGGTAAAATGCCTCAATATTTTAGGCCAAGTGTGTGCCAAAAAATCTTTGTTCACTCACAAGTGTTATATGTAGGTTAACATACCAATGCAAAATGCATTACTCTTGACAAATATCAAGTGTTGATTACTTGGGTGGTACATGGATGTTTACATACCACCACCCATGTCTTGTCACGCTGAGCTACATCTACTAAAAAATTACGTTGCTACTCTAAATTAAGGCATTGTCAAGACAGGTTGTATGCCTGAAATATGGCTACTCAAAAATAGTTGCCATGATTCTCATATGTGCTGCACTGTACTATACACATGCAAAGCTTGATAAGAATTTTCATACATACACTTGGAGGGCACACGGGTATTTGAATGGGTGTGTGGCAGCCTTAAGTGTAATACTGCAGGAGGGTTCAGAAACAGCATCACAGCAAAGAAGATATGGTGCTGTTTTAGTCTTTCCGTTTAATACAATGTAGATATAATGAATACAACATTTCTGCATGTTTGTTAATTTAGAAAAAAACATTTTGTTTAGCCAAATTTGTCCTGCCTGATTTGACATCTATCTTTCAACTACAAAATGTTCTGCAAGGTAGAGTTATCTGCAACAGAACCTATTTACCGGTCAGATCCTACCTTTTCGGCTCACTAACCACTCTTGGCCCAACTGAAGAATGAGATTTAATTAACAATTACTCCCTAGCACTGCCACGCTGAACAAAAAAATCAAGAGAAACTCGATGCTGGTAGACAAAAAAGCGGCACACCTGGCTTACAATAGCATCATATGATAAATCAGCACCTCAATCGTACCTGGGCGCCTCTATCATAGCACAAACCAAAACATCTTTCTTCAAATACCGCCTGGGCTGCCTACCAACACTTGAATATTTACCCACCTGGAAGCGCCCCACCAGTGAAGAGGCATGCTGACTCTGTGAAATGTCCCCTGAAAACATAGTTCAACTAATCTGCATATGCAAAGCAAACGTGGAGGATCAAATAAATATCTGAAGACCAGGGAACAGTCGGAACACCGCGGTCTAAACCATTAGTGTTACGACTCCGCAAGCCCTACCACGCATGCCTTAACCATGCATATGCTTTAACCATGCATGCGCGTGGTTAAGGCAATGCGTGGTAGGGCTTGCAGACAGATGGAAGCAGGAAGCAGGGAGAGATCCGCAATGAGGTAAGTGGGGCTGGGGGGTGGGTCGGGGTACTTTTGTGGGATGGGGGTCGGGGTTATTTTGTGGGCTGGGGGTGGGTCGGGTTTGTTTTAAGTGGGACTGGGGGGTGGGTGAGGGTACTTTGGTGGGCTGGGGGGTTGGGGATTGTTGTGTGAGCTGGGGTGGGTGGGGAATGTTTTGTGGGCTGGAGGTGGATTGGGAATGTTTTTTGGGCTGGGGTGAGTCGGGGTAGTTTTGTGGGCTGGGGGATGGGTTGGGGGCAGTCTAGTTTCAGACAGACAGGATCAGAAAGCAGGGAGAGATCCGCGATGAGGTAAGTGGGGCTGGGGGGTGGGTCGGGGTATTTTTGTGGGCGAGGGGGTCGGGGTTGTTTTGTGGGCTGGGGGTGGGTCAGGGTTGTTTTAAGTGAGGCTGGGGAGGTGGGTCGGAGGTAGTTTGGTGGGCTGGGAGTTGGTCAGGGTAGTTTTGTGGGTGGGGGGGTCGGGGTAGTTTTCTGGGCTGGGGTGGGTCAGGGGTAGTTTTCTGGGCCGGTGTGGGTTGGGGGTCGTTTTCTGGGCTAGGGGGTTTGGGGCTAGTCATCAGGGCTGGGGGTTGGAGGTAATTTTCAAGGCTGGGGTGATTGGGGCTAGTTCTCAGGGCTGGGGGCGTGGGGCTAGTTTTCAGGGCTGGGGGTGGGTAAAGTTTTCAGGGCTGGGGGGTCAGGGGTAGTTTTTAGGGCTGGGGGGGTTGGAGTAGTTTTTAGGGCTGGGGGAGTGTTGAGGTAGTTTTTTTAAATTAAGAGTTAGGGTAATAGGCCTCAGGGCAGGGGAAGGGGAATGGGTAGTCAGGGTAGTTTTTACGGATTAGGGGAGGGCAGGGTAGTTCTTGGGGCTGGGTCAGGGCTGGTCAGGGTCAGGTTAAGGGACAGGGTTAAGGGACAGGTTTTAGGCATTTGGGCAGGGGGAGGGCACAGCGTGGGGGTTGGGAGGGGGTAGGGGTATTTGCACCTCAGGCCGGGAGGGGATGGGGAGTTTGTGCTTTAGGGCGGTGGGGAGGGGGTGGTGACCTTAGCCACGCATACCCCTTTACCATGCATGCCTTTACCATGAAAATTCGTGGTAAAGGCATGCGTGGTAAAGCAATGCGTAGTTAAGACGCAGTCGTTATTCAGACCGCTTTGTTTAGGCATGCAGGGCTAGAAATTTTGTCTTTCCGTCACACAATCCTGAAGACCAGCTTTTAATCTACAGGGGTTACGCCTCTGCAGGTTGGCTGTCATAGCCTGCTTCAATTCCTCAAATATTCAGCTTAACTGCAGACTGACCAAATACCTGACAAGACTGGATCAGAATATCAACCACCTAGCTGACCTTATAACCGCTGAGAAAGTCTCAAGTAATTTGATTTGCGTAACTTCATGTCAGTTTAGTCACAATACTCTGAATAAAGCTGGAACATAAAAGGTCAGTTGCCAATAGAAGGGAGCACATTCATTTTGGACTTAAATTATGACATAATTTTCCTGATTGCACTGCCATTTTTATTTCCACCACAGTCAACCACCTACATTTTCTTTCAGAAAAGACATGGATTAACATAGTTCCACTTCAACACAGTCAAGACAACTGCACACCATGCACTCCAAACTGGCTAAACTATTCAGTCTGGTCAAAGGAAGTAGATTTCTGCGGGCTACTTGTTTCAGAGCAGCACTTATGTATGGATCTTAAGCAGTGAAATGTCAGCTCTGTATCTACAAATATTGCAATCTTATATCTTTTTGCTCTTTAATCAAAAAATGAATTTTATACTTAATATCTATACTCGTACAACTGGACCTTTGCTCACTACCAGTATTTTGATGTTTTGATGACTGTAACTGTTTAATAACTTTAGTGCAAAGATTTTAATTAACTACCCAATTAAATACAATAACTTGAATTTGAGTCATAGTCATAAATCAACTGCTATTTATTTACAATTAGCTGCTGTGCAGCAAATATTCAGCAATATAATTTTAATCGATTGAAAGCCAATAATGTAATATAACTTGTATTATACATGATGTAGTCATGTGTTTTGGCACTTTTTTTGCATATTTCACAAATTCAACTTTGCCAATAATAAAATAAAAGTTATTTCATTTGAACACAAACTTTTTTGTCTAATATTTTCTTTTTTTTTTAGAAACACTCCCTAAATAGAGAGTTTGTTGGGCCTGCTGTTCGCATATTTTCACAGCAAATTTTATGAACACTTCGTGCTAGATTGTTGTTTTGCAAAATGTATTATGTATGCAACTAGTACAATTTGGGAATTTAGGCCTGTTTTATGGTTCGGTGGGCGCACTACAATCTGTCAGTGTAGTGAGTTAATTTCCTTCAACACCCTCACTCAACTAACTCCTGTAAAATGATAAGGTCCTCGCTGGCCCAGCAGTCATCCCTTTGCCTTCAGAGGAGCCACCAGCACTGTGGTTCCTCTGAAGGCACTACCAGTTTGTTTTACATCTACAGTCTATTAGGCAGTCATTCAACAAACTGTCTCATAACCTAATTTCCAAAGTGCAAATGGGTTTGAGGAAATAATGATTCCCCCCCCCTACAGCCTATTAGTTTTGTCTCAGGGTATGTGTTTATTTGTTAATTTTTCTGTTCGTGACCACCTCTTTTTACCTGGCGCTGACAGACAGACAAAAAGACATAAGATTCTTAGCTTTATATAGGGCAGTGGTCTGATGTCCTTAATGCAAGGGCACCTACTCGGTTGAGATATTGGTGTGAGCTTACAAATAATAAATAATGTTCAAATATAATAGGACTAGGATTTTAGACACTGGAGGTTATATTACAGAAGTGCATTGGGGGCGTTACGGGCATTTGTGCCTGCTTTGTGCTACCCTGGGGCACTTTGCTATTTTTGAAGGGGCCACAGACGCTTGTGCATCCCCTTATGTAATACAAATAGTGATGACACACATTTAGCACTATCACCAGAGGGTGTTACGTCATTTGCATGGGGCCGTGGGAATACCTTTGCCTCTGCACTGTATTATAGGTGCAGAGGCAAAGAAGCTTCAAGAGGCTCACTAAGTGCGCCACGTAAAAAGTGGCGCACTGTCATTGCGCCCCCTGATGGCGGGTGCAGTCACTCACTGCACCCGCTTGCAAGGGGATCTCTAATCCCCTTAAAAGAGCACTGTGAACCACGGAGCGGCTTCAAATAAGCTGCTCCATTTTTTACATGAATGTGCTGCCCCCAGGACAGCGCAAGTTCACAGCTAGCCTGGGGGCAGCGTATTGATCTTAATACGGCGCATTTTCCTTGTTTGCACCGGACGCACCATTTAAAAGTTGTGCCCAGTACAAACAAGGAAAATGTGCTGTATGTATGATATGCCCCCATATTGCAACATGACTATCATCCAGTTTTCAAGTACTCCTTAAAAATTTTCTCACATGAACATTTCTGAGGTTCTAACTTCACACTCTTCTAATTCATTTAAATGGCAACACTGTGTTTCAGAGTAAACCTTTCACCGGTGCAATACTCAATAGTTAAGAAATTACATTTGAGTTTGCAAAACAAATTCAAAGGACAGAGATGGGTTTTTGAAAAGATGCAAATGTTGGTATAAGGATGACTTTTATTATTAATAAGAAATACATCTAAATATTTTTGTTTCATGCATGGATTGTGAAACAAAAACTTAAATTATTTGAATGAAACAATTATCTTTAAAAACATTGTGCAACATGTGGTATTATTGTCAAGTTAGTAAATTTACAATTATTACAGGAATGTTAGATTGTATTTGTCTTAATGACTATTTCAAAGAAAGTAAAAATAAAAATGCCCTGGTGAGGCCTTCATATATTTATATTTTAATAACATGTGATTCACTTACATAGTGTATTAACTCGAGCTCTTGTTATTTTTAAGCTGTGATAATAAAATAAATAGTTCTTGCTATTTAACTGGACAGATGTTCCTATTTATAAAATGTGTTAGTTTTACTGAAAAAGTTCCTAATGTTTTACTATGTTACAGGGTTGAACGTTTCTTGATTATATTTTTACAGACAATTTGGATTCTCATCCAAGACGATAGCGATCAGTAAGGTAATCAAGATTCCATCACTTTCAGGCTATGGTTTATGGATTCAAGCAGATGCAATCCATTTGTGAGGGAGCCAGGGATAAACAGAGAGCTGCAAATTCAGCCAGAGCAGCATCAACACACAAAGGCTGATAAAGTCCAGGAAGTTAGAACAAACTGCATTTGTACATACATTTGCAGCAACATTCTTTAAGATTAAGGGCCTGATTATCAGTTCCGTGGTAAGGAAATCACAGTGAAAGTGGCATCGGATTACCCGCTGCACAGTTACCGCCTACACTGCCAGCCATTTGAAGACCACCGCAACGGCGCTAGGAGGAAACCAGCAGTCAGGGGTGGTACGGACCAGTTCACCGCCATCTGAATTACGAGTTGGCTTTCCGTCGACCTGACCATTGCGGGAAGACCTCCTGCTTCGAGTCAGCAGAATTGAAGGAATTGGGGTGCATACTCACCGCTTTCCTTCTCTTCCCTTCAGTCCCCCACTTGGATCCCTTCTTCTAGGGCCCCATCTTCACAGCTGCATCTTGACCCTGAAGAAAACGACCCTGTTGGCGCTGAAATCTAGGTAAGTCAGTTTTACACTATTTACCCGTTGACTGGACTGGGCACATATGGCCTGGACTCCAGCAATGGGAACATATTCATAGTAGGTATTCTTTCACGTCTTCAGCATATATGTACATTTAACACTTGTGCAGTCAAAATATACGCACCGGTGCATCAACACATATGAAAAAATATTCCCTGTCATCAGAAACACGACCGCTGGCCCAGCTGTGACATCATAAAAAGACAGGCGGGAGACTGCCACCAGAGCAGTCTTCTTTGGACAGCCACCACTGCGGTATGGTGGTAAGACAGTGTAGTATTCTCTGGTGCTGTCTTGTCTGATGCTATGATGTCATAGTGTTAAGTCATGCTCAGAATGTGACTGTTTAAAGGTTAGAACTGTAACTGAACTTACTGTGATTACTGTACTTGGCAAGTGATGACCTGCAGCTGTGTAGTTCCTGACAATAAATCTCTCCTTCATCTCAACTGTGTTGGAGTGAATTACTACAAATTTTTGGCGACGATTGAACTACACAGCGGAACCCCCAGCGTGAGCCAACCGCTTCAAATCAACCGCTTTCAAATCAACTGGCCGCTTTCAACGCTATTTGCTCAGTTTTCAATCCTACCTCATTGGTGTCACCTTCGGTCACACTTGCTCAAGCCGCATCCGTCCAGCTCCCCAACCGGAGACAAGCCACATCCGTTCAGCTGCCCAACCGGAGACCAGCTGGGACTCTGTTCCTGCTGTCCTCCGAGTCCAGCACTGGCCACCTTCTTCCGACGGAGCAAGCGAGATAAATTTAAAGCGTGCCACTCTTCTCCCTCCAGTTGTTGGCTTGTTTCAGCTGACGGAGCCAGCGGGATGGGCTTCGGCGGAGCCAGCGAGACGATCTTTAACGGAGCTGGCGAGACGATCTTTGGGTGTCTCGCGCTCCTCCCTGCAGTTATTGACCTGCTTCGGAGGACGGAGCCAGCGAGACAGTCTTCGGACGTGTCACGTTTCTCCCTGCAGTCTTGAAAATTGGGGATTTTGGTTTTTCCACTTTTCCTTGCCGCTAATGACCGCTCGCGCAGGGTGCGCGTGCATTCCGACTCTCGCGCAAGGGGCATGCGCAGTAATTCTTTTTTTTTTTTTAAATGTATTTATTGACAGCTTGATGGTACATAGCGATGCATAGGAGCCCACTCGCAGGTGGGATGAGCTTATTATTCGTACCAGAGTGTCCATTACAAGCTGATTTTGTAACATCAAACCAAACTCCCAAATTCGAATTGCTCCTGCCCCCCCCAACTACCCACCCTCTCCACCTTGGCACTCTTGAATACAGTCATGGCATATTGGCAGTAGTAGATTGCACCACCTAGAATCTCACAAAGTAGTATTCCAGACGTCCCGGAGCTCATGCAATGTGCACCACAACCGGGAGTTAAGTCAAGTCCGGGTTAGTAAGGAGATACCCAGAGAGAGGAGCCCAGAAATCCTTGGGTCTAGATGCTTCAGGCAGTTCCTCCGCATATATTCCCAGCTGGTCCCTGCAGTATAGCAAATCTCTGATCCACCTAGCTGCCGTAGGTACGGCCCTTGCTCCCCAGCATTGTGCCACCGCTCTCTTTGCGAAGAGAGTAGCTATGGCTACCAAGCGTCTATTGCCGGGTTTCAGTTTCTGCACCCACCCCAGCAGACACACCACAGGCATACACGCGACAGGCTCAGCAATAACTGCAGACAATATCTGCGTGACTCGTTCCCAGAATTTGAAAATGCCAGCACATGACCAAGCTAAGTGCATAAAATCCACACCCGCCTGACCGCAGCGCACACAGCATGCACTGTCACGCAAGCCAAACTTGGATAATTGACTCGGAGTGTAGTAAAGCAGATGTAAATACTTAAAGTGGATTATGCGGAGGTTGCAATTCACGGTCAGGCGCCCGGTCAGAGCACAGCAAAATTTCCAGGCGTCCAGTGTTAACTCAGCAGATAGCAGGTCATTCCATCTGGTATACGAGGGGGATGCAGTGAGTTCTTGCTCCTGAAGTGACGCATTATACAGCCTGGTGATCAAGCCACTGCGATTCTCACCTCCCAACACCGCCCGCAAGGCTTGTAATGTTCGTGGTTCATGAGGGAACTCGGGGTAGACGTCCCGGATCGCTTGCCGCTCGCGCACAAAAGTAAACCCTAACATAAATCCGGTGTCGTGACCCGCCTGCAGGTCCGACAAGGACCGGAATCGTCCCTTCTCATATAGGTCACCTAGCTGCGCAATCCCCACCGCATTCAATACCTTCAGGGCTGCTGGTTCCCTAGCGGCTGAAATATCAGGATGGGCCGCAAGCGGCAATTTGGGGGTATATAAGTATCCCAGCCGTGCTCTGCTAGCAAGTGCTTTCCATGCCCAGGCCGTGCAGTGAACTGGGCTAATTTCTGTACGCGGGCCGCCACTACCCCCCATCAACGCAGCCGCTCTTAGGGGCATCGGCAGTATCGAGTCCGCTTCAATTGCAGTGTGCGGTTGAAATCTCTGCGGGAAGTACCAGAAGTGCGCAAACTGCGCCTGGGTGCACAGGTAATAAAGACGCATGTCAGGAGCCTCAAAACCGCCTCGGTCAAAGGGTAATGTTAGTACAGTCCAGCTACAGCGGGGTTTTTTGCCCCCCCAAACAAACGTTAGCAGGGTCGTCTGCAACGCGGCAAAGAAAGCTTTATTCAAACGGATGGGGATATTGATAAAGAGATAAAGGAGTTTGGGTAGGAAAGACATTTTGACGACCGCTATGCGATCCGCAAGTGAAAGGGGCAGTCTTGCCCACCGCGCTGCCTGATCCGTGATCCCATCCACAGCCCGGCCATAATTAGCCGTAATCACCACCTCCGGGTCCCTATGCAGCCATATACTGAGGTATTTCACTGGGTCAACAGACCATTTTAAAGGATAATCGAGTTCCATCTCTGTGGTCCCAGCGGTCAGCGGAAAAACTGTGGACTTGGCCCAATTGATACCCAGTCCCGAGAATCGTTCAAATTTGACATACTCACGCAGTAGCGCTGGTAAATAAATGGCCGGTTCTCGGACATAAAGCAACATGTCGTCGGCATACAGGGAGACCACCAAGGGCCTCTGCCGGAACCTCAATGCGGCCTGTGCATGTAATTGACAGAGCTTGCACGCCAGAGGCTCAAGCGCCAGAGCAAATAACATGGGCGACAGGGGGCAGCCCTGCCGCGTGCCCCGTTTAATAAAAAAGGGGTCTGAAATCCAACCGTTCACCCGAATCCGTGCCACTGGCGCAGTATACAAGAGGTGTATCCATTTGAGGAAGAACGGCGGCATGCCCATGCGCTGCAGGACCGTAAACATGAATTCCCATTGTAGCGAATCAAAGGCCTTGGCCGCATCCAGCAGCACGGCCACCGCCTGGAAGTCACGCTCAAAGTAGTGCAGGGTGGCGAAGATTGTGCGGAGATTATGCATGGTGGATCTAGAGGGAACAAATCCTGACTGATCTGGGAGGACCAATTTGGGAACCAAGGGTTGTAGCCGAGTGGCGATCATTTTGGCCAAAATCTTGGCATCAATATTTATAATGGAGAGGGGCCTGTATGAGTCGCATAGGTTCGCCGCCTTATCCGGTTTCAGCAGCATAACCAACAGGGCCTCCGTAAGGGAGGGAGGCAAAGCTCCAGATTCATATGCTTCGGCGAATACCTCCAGCAGGCGCGGCGCTAGGTCCTCCGCATATGCCTTATAAAATTCGCTGGGGAGCCCATCAAGTCCAGCTGCCTTACAGGTCGGGAGAGACATGATGGCTAGTTTAACATCTTCAACATCAAAGGGTTGTATTAGATACTCCCGGTGGTGTGGTGGTAGCCAACCCAGTGCGACATCATCCAAATAGGCATAAAGTTCCTCAGCTGCGGAAATTTCACGGTCCCCATATAACTCCGAGTAATAACCCAGCACCACGTTGCTAATTTCAGCCATGCCATAATGCGGCACTCCCTCCCCGTCCAGCAGCCCGGTTATATTGGCCTGGTGTCGTGGGGCAGCCAGCCGCTGCGCCAGCGTGCGGCTAGGGCGCCCCCCCTCCCCATAATGGCGGGCGATACATCGCCGAGATCTATGCGCCATTTCCTGATCTACTGTCTCGTTGTGTTCCGTTACCAGCTCACGGATTTTAGAGAGCGTCTCCGGTGCAGGGTCGTGAGCATAGGCCTGTTCCAGTGCGACTATTTCCCCGGCAAGTTTGTGAATTCTGCGGCGTAAATCTTTTAGAACCCCTGCCTGCGCTCCAATACAAACCCCCCGAATCGTAACCTTAAAGGCCTCCCAGAGAACCGCCTGACTATCCACTGTTCCCTCATTTTCTCTGAAAAAATCTTTAATGGCCTCTCCCACTGTATGTTTGAAGACCTGTCCAGTCAGAGAGGACGTCTGTAAGCTCCACGAGAATGGGGGTCGTTCATAACCCGGGACCCGCAACTCAAGAAGAACCGGGGAGTGGTCAGATAGCGTTTTTGCTAGGTGTTGCACATCCAGGACCCAGGTGCAAGCAACCTCCGATACCAGCCAGTAGTCCAACCTGGACCATGTGCCATGCACCGTGGAGATAAACGTACCCTCCCTAGTCCCCGGATGCCTAATACGCCAGACATCATGCAGATTCCCTGCTTCCAGTAGGCCCAGTAGTGCCGTGGTCGTTAGTCTCTGCTGTCCCGCTCCCACTCCCGCCCTGTCTGCGTGCACATCCAAACAGGTGTTGAAGTCCCCCCCCCATATAATTTCTGCAATGGGGAACGCTGAGACGCGACGCCACACATCCGCATAGAAAGAGTGATCATCCACGTTTGGGCCATAGACATTTACCAATAGCACACTCGCAGCCCCAAGCGTACCATGCACAATGGCTAGCCTGCCCTGGTCATCGGTCTCAGTCCTATGAACCTGAAATGGGACCCCTCGTTTGACAAGGATCATCACCCCCCGAGAGTAGGATGAGTAGGAGGACATAATCCGCACCCCCGCCCATCGGGACTCCACCTTTTGATCAGACAGTGTAGTGAGATGAGTCTCCTGCAGCATCGCCACTTGGATATTGAGCCTATCTAAGGTTGCCATCACAGTGCGTATCGTTTTTGGGCTATTTAGGCCTCGTACGTTCCAAGTTAAGATACGGAAATTACCTCACATTACTGTAAGAGGGGTCATAATGACATACACATAAACAACATTGCAGAAGACCAGCATATCGATAGCCCGCTGAGCGTTGCAACATGAGACAGCAGTAAACCCAGGTAGTCCACAGTAGGTACATTTCCCCAAAGCTCCCAAGGCAAATTAACTCCCAGGTGTACAAAAATACAAGATTCAGTTCTGCAATACTCGTGCCAAACGTTAGAGAGCAATTATTCAGACAGTGCCATTCGCGACCCCCCCACCCGCTGCACCCCCCCCTCACCGGCCCCCCACCCACTTTGGCCTCCCTCAACTTGCCAAAGCCATCCCTGATAAACCCATCTATCTCCCATCTAACATCACAAACAAATAGCAGTGTGGGGGGAATTCCCATATGGGGGGCGTCAGAGTGCTACTGTCCTCCCACTAAGTAGGAGGTGGCTGATCAGGTCGTGTACCTGTGTTACAATCCTGAAGCTGATACTTAACCAAGTGCATCCTGCCTAAACTACATATGGCAATGCAGCTCTCGTCGTGAGAGCAGAAATGGGAGCCAAATAGGTAAAACGAGTGCCCACAAGTAAGACAATTCTAATAAACAGTGCAGTTAAGGCCCCTTAGGGAAGAGCTCCGATCATAGGGTACTCTGATATTGTCAATTCCCCTCTCCCTTATCAGTCTCAGGCTCTCGGCGTTGCCTCTTCAAGTGCTTTGCATGCTCCATCGCTGCCTTTGGAGTCGAGAAGATTTCAAAGCTCCCCTCCGCTCCCACCCGGAGCCGAGCTGGATACAGCATAGCATACGGTATGTCCTCGGACTGGAGGAATTTTTTTACGGCCCCATACTCGCGCCGTGCCGCCTGGACCGCGGCAGTGAAGTCAGGGAAGAAGGACAAATTGTTCCCCTGGTGACAGATGTTACCTTTCTCCCTGGCCAGTCGCAAGATGGTGTCCCGATCCCGATAGTTCAATAGCCGGGCTATGATTGGCTGGGGAGGGGCCCCAGGGGCCGGACGCGCCGCCAGGGAACGGTGGGCTCGCTCCACCACGAATATTGGAGACAGCTGCTCAGTGCCAAATACCTCCTTAATGAGAGACTCCATATAAAGTTCCATCTTACCCGAGTTTGTGGACTCAGGAAGGCCCAAAAGGCGGATGTTGTTCCTCCTAGACCTGGCCTCCAAATCCTCGTTCTTGGCCTGTATTATTGCCAATACCTTTTCCATATTGAGAGCCTTACTAGTGACATCATTGAGTCCGTCCTCCGCAGTGGACACCCTCTGCTCCACCTCCCCCATTCTTGCAGACTGCTTTTCTAATTGGGAGGACATATGGTCCAGTCTGTGATTGATAGTGGACATGCTGCCCTCAATGGCCTGTAGACTTTTCTGCATCGCCAGCAGTGTAGACTCCAGACTAGGAGTGCCATCTCCTTGACAGTCCGCCTCCGAATCAGAGGCTGCCTTCTGAGGGCCTCTGCTTGATTTTCGTGCCTCAAAAGTGAGGCGGGGCTGTGATTTATCCGGCTTCCCCATATTCAGCTGTGGTGACAGCGGTGCCCTGGAACTCCCTAAGCAGCAATGCAATGACCCAATGCTCAGGAGCCTGTAGTATGCGTACGGGGGAGCTCAGAACCGTACAGCATGCGTTCCAGAGAGTTCGACTTCCAGCAGAGGCACACCCTCCCCAGCCCTAGAGGGAGGGTGTATAGCACCCAGCGACGTGACCCGGAGGATCCTCCACAACACTCTCTGTAATCAGCAACTGATGGCCCCCACAAAGATAGCCAGGCCAGGTCAAAACGGGGCGCAGGCAGCGGGGAGCCGGGATATGTTGCGAATCTCGGGGCAGGCAGCCCCCATCACTTCATGGGCTGCCGCTATAAACCGGCCCACTCCCCGCACCCTCGCACCAGGGCCCCCTCGGCCGCAGGTAGGCCACACCAGGGACACTCCACCAGCAGCGCAATGATAGTAGCCTCATGCAGCCCCGTCCAGGCGAATGCTCATAAGCAGGGGGCCATCCATTCTTCAGCAGCAAAGCATCAGCCAGTCTCTGCCCCCCAAACCAGCATTTCAGGCATCGCAGTGCAGGCAGTCAAATGCGGGCTCGCCGCTCTCACAAGCCACAGCAGGCAGGCCGCAGCCCAAGACCTCAGCCCGCTCCCACCACCATGGTCGCAGGCCGAGGCCCGGACCGCCCCCCACCTACCGCAGCCCGGCGGGCGCTGACGATATTCCGCCGCCGCTGGTCAGGTCCGTCGGCACGTCCCACAGGATCAGCAAGATGCCTCGCAGGGATCCGGTCGCAGCGGCGATCGCCTGAGCCCCCGGCGTGGGGCGACAGACGTGCAGCAGTCCTGGGCGAGCCCGGGCCCCCGCCAGTAGTCCGCAGCAGTTGCCGCCTCCGCCGTCAGCACAGGGCAGAGGGAGCAGGAGCCCTCGCAGCAGGCACAAAGCCCCGAGGAGCGCTCAAACCTCGCTCACTGCCATGGCGGCCGCCATCTTGTTCACGAGTCACTCAGGGCCGTCCCAGCTCCAGCGCCGCAGATATCGGGTCCCCCCAGCTGCCGAGACAGACCCTACTTCAGCCGAAGTGTCCCTGCAGTCAGAGCAACGCAGCAGGCATTTGGATTGCTCAAATTATCCGCAGATTCTGGGCGGATTGCAGATCAGCCGGGCGGAGCAGCACTTAATGTGCGGCCATCTTGCCGGCGCCCTCTAGCGCCCCCATGCGCACGTAATTCTACATGCGACTGGAAGCGGAAATCCTGCTCGAATTGGCTGCCATAGTAACCACCTTCACTGTTCAACGCGGTTGCTGTTCAACACGGTTGCCATAACTACCACTTCATTTCTCGTCCATGCGGCAACATTTTTTCAATCTTCAACACGGCTGTCCGATTTCCTGCTGCCTTTAACACTGTTGGTATTGCAATCTACATTATATTATATTTCCTCAGCTTGTATGTGAGTACTGCGAGTCCCGGTGATTTGCACACCTATATTACTATATTTTATTGTTACCTCATTTCTACTTTGTACCAATACGTGGATCTCAGTGATTCACACACTTTCAACAATCCAGTTGTTTGTGGATCACAGTGATTCACGCACTTCCTATTTTGCATATTTGTTGCTACATTATTTTTGCTTTCTTTACGTGAATCTCAGTGATTCACACACGCCTGTCAAAGTTTAGCAAACTATTGTGTACTTTGTCTTTCTTCCAATTGTATTGCACTTGTTGTTTATTCTGTATTTGCTATTAGCATACATTGCTCCATTTTATGCAAGTTCATTTTCACCAAATTCTAATTTTATTGGCATGTGTACAATGCAAGCTGTTACTCCACCTCCGTCTTTTCTAGACACCCCGGGTGAACCACCTGTTAAATGGGAGGTCTGGTTTGATGCGTTTGAAACGTGTTTAGGGGCCATTGGAGCTCTGAGATTTAGTGCTGAAAGAAGTGTTTATTACTTCTCTCTTTAGGTTTTGAGGGTAGGTCAATTTTTAAACATTTACCTGATTTACTTTTAGCCAATGGTGAAAATATTGACGAATACCAAGAAACTGTACGCAAACTCAAAATGAGATTTGACAAACAACTGAGTTTAATGGTTCTGAGGCATAAGTTCTTTAAGAGGAAACAATCAGAAAATGAAGATGTTGATGCTTATGTATCTGTTCTTAGGAGGTTGGCATCAGTCTGCATATTCGAGAATTTCACTGATCAGCTCATCAGAGATCAGTTCGTTTGCCAGTGCAAAGATAAGCATATCAGGCAGAAGCTTCTTGAAATGGGTAATCCGTCTCTCGATGAGACCATTAAAGTAGCCAAAAGCATTGAGATCTCACAAGTCTCATTAAAAGAACTTGATGAAAAACCTCCTGAAAATGTGAATGCTGTTGGGGGAACCAATAGACCAAAACAAAGATCAGTCAAAAACAGTACCAGCAATACTACCAGATATAAATCTGATTTTAGCATTCCAAGCAATGTTTGTCTCCGGTGTGGGAACCCCCACACTCCAAAGGTAATAGGTGCCATGCTGTTAACGTAATGTGTAACTTTTGTAAAAAGATGGGTCATTTTGCTAAGGTTTGTCTTAAGAGGAAACTTTAAAAAAAAACTGTAGCATGTGTCGCTGAATCTGAAGACGACTCAGACTCTGAAATCATTTCTGTCGTCATGGATGATAACATGTCTATGAACGATGTGATGAGTGAACCTGTAACTGGGAATCCTTCTTCATGTGTTGATCCGATTGTGGAGGTGCATGTTGGGGATAAAAAGCTCCAGCTTTTGGTAGATTCCGGTGCTAGGATTACCATGATAACCCAGAAGTTGTTCGCTGAAACATGGGGTGACTGGGAATAATTTCCCCCTGATCGCTCACCGGTCTCGTATGAGGGACGAAAAATTGAACTGTTGGGTTTTATTGAAGATGTCATGATGTTCAAAGGAAGAAGGATCAGAGGTAAAATTTATGTTGCTGTCAAGGGACTCAACATTCTTGGGTGGTTCCACCAGGGATTGTTTGGGATGATACTCAGGCCAGGCACCAAAGAACAAGTTATGCTAGTCACTTGTGAAGAAGAGGGCTTTAGATGGAAAACCGAGTTTTCCTCTGTTTTTGGTGATACCCTTGGAAAAATTTCTGAATTCAAACACAAAATCATTGTAAGAGATGGGGCAATTCCAGTTAAGCACAAACTCAGAGGTGTCCCTTTTGGCGTAAGGGATGACATTAACAAAGAACTCAAGAGTCTGTGCGACAGGGGCATCATTGAACCAACAGAATTGTCTTTGTGGTTATCACCTTTGGTTGTGGCACGCAAGAGAGGCAGACAATTACGCGTGTGTGTGAACCTTAGATCCCTCAACAAGGAGATCTGGGTTGATTCTCACCCTTTGCCTAAAATCAATGATCTCGTCACGTGTAAAGGGTGCCCAAGTGTTCTCAAAGTTAGATTTGGCTAGCGCCTACCACCAGATAGAACTCCATCCCGACTCGCGCTCTCTCACTGCCTTCGTGTCTCCCCTTGGAACATTTCAATATAGGCGGATGCCTTTCGGTCTAGCATCCACGGCGTCGGTGTTCCAGAGAGTCATGCAGAATCTTTTGAGAGAGGTTGAAGGGGTGCTCGTTTTTCAAGATGATGTGCTAATATATTCTAAGGACAATGCTTCACACGATACTATACTTAGTAAAGTACTTAACATCTTCAAGAAAAACAGTGTTGTTCTTAAGACTGAGAAATACAAGTTTCTCTGCAAAGAGATTGAATATCTTGGTCATTTGTTATCGCATGAAGGTATCAGACCTAGACAAGGACTCCTTGATGCCATTTCCAACGCTTCTGTACTCAAAGACAAGACTGGTGTCAAGTCTTTGTTAGGTTTGTTTGAATATTATTCAAGGTTCATCTCCAATTTTGCTTCCATTGTCCGACCTATAAGTAATTTACTCAAAATGGGACTCAGGTTTGAATGGTCTGAAGAATGTGATTGTGCGTTTAATGAAGTCAAGTCTTCTTTGCAGAGCAGTGATGCTCTCACGCCATTTGACCCTGATTTACCTTGTTGTATAGCTGTAGATGCTAGTCAAGTTGGTTTGGGAGCCATCCTCACACAAAGTTGTGGAGATAAAGAAAACACAGTTGCTTTTGCGTCAAGGGTGTTAAGGAGTGCTGAGGTTCAATATTCCATTATTGAAAAGGAATTACTTGCCTGTTTATGGGCTATTGAAAAATATTGCCCGTACGTATGGGGAAGACATTTCAAACTAGTTACTGACCACATACCTTTGGTTTCTATTCTGGGCTCTGGTCCTAGTAAGTGTTGAACACCCAGGATAACGAGAATGGTTAGCAAGTTGTTACAATACCAATTTGATGTTTCACATATTCCTGGTGGGAGGAATGGTAGGGCAGATTTTCTGTCTTGTTTTCCTCAAAGTAATGATGAGTGTGAAGGAACGAACTTTCAAGAGTTGTGTGAGGAAGATGCCGAAGATTGTTTTGTGGCTGCTATGGATATTCCTGATCTTGCTGTTGGGTCAGAGGAGGATTGGAGAGCAGCTTTATTAGAGGATAATCTTCTTCAACAAGTATGTGTGTTAGTCAGGGAGGGGTGGCCCAGAGAAAAGGCATTGTCCCCTCTTCTACAGCCTTATTGCAAAATTGAACCTGAAATTTCACTAGAGGATGGTGTACTCATGAGATGTGATAAACTCATTCCACCTCACTCTCTCAGAGCCACCATTGTCAAGAAGGCTCATGAGGGACATTTAGGTGCTACTCTCACCAAACGTTGTGTTCGTGAGGACTTCTGGTGGCCAAGTATGGATGCTGAGATAAGTGTCTTGGTGGACAATTGTCCTGTGTGTTGTTCAGCTGAAAAGGCATTGAAAGTCGTTACTCCACCTCTATCGCCTGTTGAATGTCCCTCTGGTCCTTGGGTTAAGGTAGGCATTGTTATCATGGGTCCGTGTGAGGTTTTACCTTCGGGGTGCAAGTACATTTTGGTGCTTATGGATTATGCATCGAAATGGCCTGAGATAAAGATGGTCAAAGAAGCTAGCTCTGCCAGTGTCATCAAGTTATTGAAAGAAGTCTTTCTGAGGGAAGGCTTTCCCGAGTTCCTTGTTTCTGATAATGGGACTCAATTTGTAAGTGAAGAGTTTGAAGTTTTTTTAACTTCTAGTGGGGTGAAGCATTTAAAGAGTTCTCTATATCATCCACAGACCAACGGTCTGGTGGAAAGAATGAACAGCGTGTTGGGTGAGTGTGTCAGATGGGCTGTGGCTGGTAACCATGATGTTGTCAAATCTTTAGAAAGTATGCTATTGTTTTACAGGATCACGCCTTATTCATCCACAAAAATGTCCCCGTTTGAGCTTTTAAGGGGTAGGAGGGCTAATACGTGCTTTAGGCCCAGGTGGATGAGCAAATGGATTAAATCTAAATCTAATGTGGACTCCCTCATGAAGACTGTCAAGGTGAATTCTGAAATTACCCAAAGCAAACAGAAAGTTTGGTTTGACAAAAAAAAGGGGGTCAAAGTGGTTCCTTTGGTTGTGGGTGATTTTGTTCGCATCAAGACTGCTGTGCATGTCAAGAAAGGAAAAGATAAATATGGCGAACCTACTAAAGTTGTAAAGATTGGAAACAATGCTGTTCAAGTGGAGGGAGGGCATTGGTGGAATCTTTCCAAAATTGTTAAGGCAAGATCAATCTCGTTGTCTAATGACCACAATGGTGGTAAGGGGTCTGTACTACCCAATTCCTGTGAACGTAGAAGGAGTTCAAGAGTCATTGTTACTCCAAAAAGATTTTGTGAGTGATCTTTTTGGTCTACCCTTGGTATAGTTTTATTTTTTTGTTTTGTTTTGTTCTTACCTTTTGTTTTGCCTCTCTTCTTGTTTTTTTTTTGTTTGTGTTTGCTTTGCAGGAGAAGGGGAGGTATGTAGTATTCTCTGGTGCTGTCTTGTCTGAGTCTATGATGTCATAGTGTTAAGTCATGCTCAGAATGTTACTGTTTAAAGGTTAGAACTGTAACTGAATGAACTTACTGTGATTACTGTACTTGGCAAGTGATGACCTGCAGCTGTGTAGTTCCTGACAATAAATATCTCCTTCATCTCAACTGTGTTGGAGTGAATTACTACAGACAGCTGAACTCATAATCAGACCTAAAGACACCTGAGCATTGCAGCAGAAGCATCCAGAGGCAATTATGCCAAATGCCAATAATAGTGTGTGGATACTAAGAAGCACTATATACATTTGACAAGCAAATTTAAAATAACTTGTATTTTTCATTTATTTTTACAAGGTTGTTGATTGGGGTCAAATTGGGGTTGATTTATATTAATAATATTTTAGAATTCGTTTCTAAAAATAGGTGTAGGTTAGTTTTAGATATTTAGATATTTCAAATGATAACACCTTACATGTGTTAGAGGGAGCGGAACTATGATTTATTCTGTGTTTTTAAGTATATGTGTTAGCAAATATTTGGATAATAATATATGTTCAGATTTTTTCATATGTGTTTTAAGTAAGAATACTATATTTCGGGAGAGTTGGGTTTTTAGATATAAATGTGACACATTTTAGGGAACTTTAGGTATATTTTGGTCAGTTTAGTTTACACGATTTAGATTATTACTAATATGCCATTTTTAGAATGATGTAGGTATCCTTTTTATATATTTGCTATTGTTATTAAAACTATTTAAAACAAAAATATTTACTTATTATTAACATTACATGTTACATACTGAACATATATATTAGTGACACAATATGTCTGCCTCTCATTTTTTCCCTTAAGATATACATGTTGCACAATTCAGAGTATCACCTTCTATTCAGCATTCTATGCTTCTGACATTTGACACATCTTTGACATATTTTTAGTTAGCTTGACAGCAGGCAGAGAAACCAATGAAAAGTCTGCTCCCAGCAGACAGGGGCAGTTTTCCTGCTCCCGTCTGCTGCAAGCTGACCGTTTGCTCTCGCTTGGCGGGAGCTCTCAAAGCTCCTCCCAAGCTAAAGCAACCATCTATGTCCCAGGGGTGGGCACTTCGGGACATAGGGAACCAGAGCTGCCTGGCCCTGGAGAGGTGTTGGTCCTGGGCTGAAAAAGGCCCAGGAGGGGGGTACCACATGGCTCCCTTCTCCTTTAATATTCCTTGACCTGGACCCGGGGATGTGGCAGTCCATGGGGCTGAAATCGGCCATGGGACAGGGGCTGCAGGCACCCCTCTCCCCAATATACTTATATAGATTTGCCCCTGGGATCTGACCTTCCCGGGGATTGAATACACCAATACACCTTGTTATATATATTTAACACTTATAAACTTTTAAAAGCACTCACAGTCACTGGATGATGTCATCAGTGATGTCATTTGAGATGTTATGAGTGTTGTCTTGAGTGATGTCTTTGGGGGCCAACTACCCCACCTGTTACTTCTAGTAAGTCACACACACCGGGATTGCTGAGACCTCGTAGGAGACCACGCCCCCTTTTTCCACCACTCTGGTGCACTTCTAGTAGGGGGATGAAGTCCCCTTGGCTATTGAGGGTCCTCGGGGGCCAACTACCCCTCCTATTACCTCCAGCAAGTCCCACACAGTGAGTTTGCTGAGAGGTTTTCGGTGGCCATGCCCCCTTTCTCCACCACTCTGCAAACGCGCCTCCTGGTGCACTACTAGTTGGGGGTTGAAGTCCCCTTGGCTCTTGAGGGTCCTTGGAGGCCAACTAGCCCTCCTGTTACCTCTAGTAACACCCACGCAGCTGGATTGCTTAGAGGTCATTAGAGGCCACGCCCCCTTTCTCCGCCCTGCTGCTTGGGGGAAGAAGTCCACTTTGGTCCTATGGCCCTCATTGGGACTTACTGGAGGTAACAGCCAAGGAAACTTCATTCCCCAACCAGCAGCGCACCAGGAGGCGCATTTACAGAGTGGTGGAGAAAGGGGACAGGGCCTCCAGTGAGTTGTGAGCTTATTTTATCTGTTTCTTTCTTTTTTTTTAGGAAAGGAGGCAGTGTGGCCCCCTTCCCTGGACCATTTTGGGCCCCGGGGACCCCATTCCCCGGGGCCTGCCCCTTTAAAAACAAAATTATAATAAAAAAGGGAGGGGGCACGCAGCCCCCTCTCCTTGGCCAGTTTCGGTCTCGGGGACCCCAACCTCTCAGGACCTGGCCTTTTTTTTTTTAAATATAGGAAGGGGGGGCCACGTGGCCCCCTTTTCTGGGCCATTTTCAGCCCCAGGGACCCCATACCCCAAGGCCCGGCCTTTTCTTGATTTTTTAAAATATTTTCTTTAAAGGGAGGAGGGCGGAGAGGCACCCCTCCTTAGCCATTTTCGACCCCGGAGACCCCATCCCCGGGGCCAGGCCTTTATATATATTGTTTAAAAAGGGAAGGTGGGCCATGCAGCCCCCCTCCCCAGCCGATATCCCGGGGCCAGGCCTTCATATGTGTTTTTTAAATGGGAAGGAGGCCCACGCGACCCCCCTCCCCGGGCCAATATTGTGCCCGGAGACCCCATCCCCCGGGGCCTGGCCAATTCATTGGGGACTGTGGGGGAGCCTGAAGGATCCCACGGTCCCTGCCGGCTACCCGCCTCCTGCGGGAGCAAACATTGCTTTGAGACCCAGGGAGCTGCTAACATGCAGCTCCCTGGATCTCAACGCAATGTCTGTTTCCCTGCTCGCTTGGCAGGAGGAAGTCAAAGAGACACGCTCTGCTTTCAGTAAGCAAGAGCATTTTGTGGTATCACTTGTTGAAAGCAGGGCACTTGTTTGCTATAGCTTGGAAGTCCCGCCAAGCATAATACTGCCTCCTGAAGGCCGCAACACCGCCATGGAACATAGCACATAGCTTGTATGTCAAAAATAATAAACACAGAGTCGAAATAGTGTAAACCTCCTATTTCACAGAGAAGGGTTGTGGGACTCCAACATCTTATAATAAACCTATGGATTAATTGGCTGAAAACATATCACAGATTCACACTGAGTCATAAAACATGCTCAATGTCAAGAATTGGTGAATGTCACTTGGTATTGATGTAAAGTCTCGACCGTAGCTTAGTTACTTAAAGATACCCATTTTAATCACGTTATTGCACATGCCAGTCACTTGAAAGTAAAGCCATACAAAAGTAAGCAAGTAAGAGGGGCATAATGGGCATACATTCGGTAGGCATCACATGGTATTAATGTAAAATCTTGCCCGTAACTTAATTACTTAAAGATACCCACGTGACTCACGTTCATACACACTTAAGTCACTTGAAAGGTCCTATACCAAGCAATATTGGCATAATGGCAAGGGCACAATTTCCGAAGTCAACACCAAGTAACTGACGTTCCGTGTCATCTGTGCTTGTATTAAAAGCTAGCTAAATTAATAAACGTCATAAATGTGAATGCGCACCACAAGGTTTAAAACGACCAATAAAGACCAACCAAGAGGTGTAACATAAAGACAGAATGCCTGAAGGAGAACCACAAAAACAAGACATGCACATGAGGTTGACATAATGATGCTTATGTATCTAAAAACATAGCAGTCATGCTAGAAAAAGAACATAATCATTTGTTTCTGCTGGACAGTGGTACCAAACAGGCTGTTGTATTCCGCTTTAGGGGTCCGTATATAGGTTTTCCTGAATCATGTCCTTATATAGGCACAATTCGCCTTGCCCTTATATAGGCATAGAATTCCTGTCCTTATTTAGGCATTAACCGTGCACTCCAAATACAGGCATGGTCACCGACATCCATCCACCCTAACGTCACAACGAGTTCTTAGAAACCAGACCCTCAAGCTTCGGGAGTTCCCCTAGCACAGGACTATTGATTTCTCCAAGAACTCATCTATTATGTATGAACCGTTATACCTTAAGGGTTCATTCCTGACGTCTTCCTCTGTCCGACTTCACGTCAATGCTAACATTCCACGAAACCTACCAGGTATAAATATACCTTCCCTTGCCCAAGCAAGTTAGAGGAGACCTCGACTTCAGAGGAGCCCGTTTCCCGGCCTGACACACTGAGAAGACGCTGTCATTCCTGCACGCAGACGAATCCAGCTTCCAGTGTTCTGACTCCCTTCGCAGGGTGTTAAGAGTTCCAGATCCGGCAGGAGATTCCCACCTCTCTCATTCTCAAGGTATGGAGCTGACTAGAACCTAGAGGGACTCTTGGCATACTAGACTTAACATACTCTTAGTCTACCATACTAGAGAATACTCCACCTACTTCTACCTTTCCCTACACCTAGACTAGGTTAGGTACATTGGGGTAGAACTAGCTTAGAGACGCATCGAATGAGTACTCACATTCTTAGCTCATGTTATTTATGTACGTGAATATATGCTAAAAGATAATGCTAGCGCAGTATTATTTATTTCTACTGCTTACGCTGTACATTATTTATCTTGCATACTGCCTTGTGATCATAACAGCACATATCTCTTACACGAGAAACAAGACTGTTCAATAAAACCCTTTTTATTGAAACGCCCGTCTTTCCTTTCTGTGTAACTCTGTAGAAACTAAGCATGAATGAGTGAAACTGTTATCTATTGTTTCCACGATTATGAGACATGTTCCGCTTCTAAAGGGAAACAAAGTTGTCATGTTTTTCGGTTGCCAGAAACTACTCCCTTCTTGTTCTCAAGGAGTTTCTAGTGGCCTCTGAGCTAGCTGGCACAGGTAATTAAGTTTAATATAATCGATAGGGTCATACCGACCTTAGTCCTATGTCAAACCTATAGGTTATATTATTCCAATGCGCAGAGCCTATTAGGGAAATAGGAACTACACTACATGGTGCCCAACGTTTTGGTAAGGCAGTAATTTAACGCAAGATACTGAGTAACTCATTCGTGCTTTTCTCAGAGGCCCCTACTCACATACTCGATAAGACGTCTGGAGTGGGTAGGGTTAAATATCCGCCATAACTAAATAGGGAAGCACCCTATAAATTAGTCGTTTGGTTTGTTCAACGTTGAAGGATGCAGTGTTCCAAAATATTGTGCACCTTATCTTTTTGTTTCCTTGAAACTTGTTCTACATTTTTCAAAAAACAAAATGCCTGACTCCGACAACGGTGACGTTGCGGGTCACCCAGCTTTAACAGCTTATAACATCACAGGTTTTATTGAAACCGAGGAGGGTGTCATAGACATCAATCCAAACTTAAGAAGAGCCATCACTCTAAAACGTATAAAACATGGCCTACCACCGAGAGGCGGTAGAGCAGTTTTCGTGATAGAGGCACACAAATCCTTTCGGACAGAGGTATTCTATTCATGGGTCATATTTCCTGAATCAAATTCAGTAACAAGACTGTTTCACTTCTACAAAGAAGATGATCCACCAGAGGAATATATTCCTTTCGAGGATATTGAAATTCCACTAACGTACCAGGAGCATCAGCTCTGGTTTAAAGGCGCCCTAAAACATCACAGAAACATAACCAGGCTCGGTCCACCAGGTAGACCAGGAGCAACATGGCCGATTCTAGCCGGCTACACTCCTCATCCTGAACTGGATATAATGACGGATGAGGAATTACTTACTCAACTTACAGAGTTAATCAAAATCTACAGACAATTAGTCCAATATGTCATGCAGACTTTTACAGTCCAACCACCATTGACACTTCCAAATCAAACTCCTCAACAGGGGAATACACTAAAAATTACACCACAGACTCTACGCAGTCATGGGTAAAATGCCCACAAAACGTGAGCAAATTCCATTTTGGATAGCTCAAAAAATTACTCAAATCGAAGCAGTATTTCCAAATACTAGCCCGTATGAGAAACACAGAATCCTAACAATCTGTTTACCGATGGGGATCACACCACAACTGGAAGACTGCACCACTTGGGGCTCAGTCTTTGCTGCCATCTATACTAAAACACATGGTATTCCATCAATTGCAGTAATATCTGATGTCCTGAAACAAATTCAAAACAAATACGGGGCAGAGCCTGCTCTAAATTTAGGAATGAAATTACTGAAAAATTTCGACTAGGTCTCAACAATAATATTATCTAATATTAAAGGCAGCAGCAGTGGCGATACGCCAACGATTAAGGGAATTCGATGTTACAGAACATCAAACTGAGCTACCCAGAATAATAGAACAATCTTATGCAGAATTAGGCAGAGATAGTTTGGGTGGAAGACCAGTGAAGCCAAACTATCTGAAAGTCCTGAGAAGGACTCTATTAAACAAACTCCTACATCTTCTAAAAAGAAGTGGGAAACTAATAAACAAAATTCAAACGAGAAATGTTCTCAATCCCGAGGTAGGTCTCCTCAAAAGGAGCCCTCTGAAAGGAGGTATAACCTCAGGAATAGCGATAATTTGAAAAAGCCTGACAGGTATCAAGATACTGATACACGTTCCTCTCGTACCTTTCAGATCTCGTCACAGACATCGGAAAGAAGAGGACGGTCAAAACATAGAGAAAAACGCGTGAAATTGAAAGACGACAAACACGTTCCGAAAAACAAATCAAAACCTCAATTCTCAAAGAAGAAGGTAGCAGGTCTGAAGGTCAGACATGCCGAGGATACTGAGAACACAACTCAAGAACGGAGAATGGGCTCAGACAATACTGGACAGTGCAGCAGAAGTCACAATAGCTCGCCAGAACCTGAAGGAACTTCTGGAGATAGTGGACTTGAATGAGTACATTACAGTTGAGACTGTAGACACCAGGGTTAGTACTCCACAAAAGTTATATGAAATAACACTCCGGATGGAGGGAGACATACCTAGACAGGTGAAAGCACTTTTTGGGAAAAACTTTCAAGGGGCTATGACATACTTCTAGCAGAAAAAGACTGGCCACCACAATTTGTTAGGGAGTGCCCACATGGCGAGGACATTATTATGCCTGCCTTCTCTAACCATATTCCAATTCATCTAAAATATACTTATGCCAGGAAATGGGCAGTTGCCCAGGCCCCAGCATTATACAAAAATCATGTAGGATGGGACGAGGATTCAACTCACCCTAAAATACATCTAAAAAATGAACCTACTGCACAAAGGCAGTATCCAATAAAGCAAGAAGCTAAAAAACTGGTCAGGGAGATCTTAGATCAACTTGAATACCAAGGGGTGATTGAAACATGCACCTCCTCAATGAACAATCCTTTGTTTCCTGTCTCCAAACCAGACAATACCTATCGTCTAGTTTTGGATTACAGACACTTAAATACTTGTTCTAAAACATTTGCAGTGCAAAATGCACATAGTACAGCATTAATGAATAACATTGTGCGTAAAAAATACAAAACCACATTGGATATCTCAAATGGTTTCTTTTGTCAAAACATAGCACCTGAAAGCAGGTACTTAACAGCTTTCTCAATAATGGGGACCCAGCAGCAATTTTGTCGACTCCCACAAGGGTTCAAGAACAGCCCGGGGTTATTCTCAGAGAGAGTAACGGAGTTACTACAAATTTATGACAATGAGGCATTGTCCTATGTCGATGACATCTATCTGACAGACGATGACCTGGACAAACACTTGAACAGGGTGAGCACCATTATACTGGGCTTCGCCTCTGAGGGCTACAAGTTCAACTTTAGAAAGTCCCGAATTGCCCATCTCAATGTCCTGTTTCTAGGATATGAGCTTTCAAGAGAAGGCAAGAGCTTGGCAGCCAACTTTTTAGAAAGGTGTGCGCTGCTCCAACCTCCAAAGACGCTGAAACATTTACAATCCATCCTAGGTTTCCTACATTTTGGAAGAACTTACATTCTAAATTATGCAGAAAGGGTTAAACCTCTCTACGCATTAATCAAACCTGATTTTTCAATAAAAAATTGGACACAAGAACACACAGAAATCTTGCGTTCACTCCAGGCTAACATGTTAGCAACAAATCACTTACAAACACACGTAAGCCAACGCAATTTGGTGATCCAAATAATTTCGGGTCAATGCGAATTCACCTACTTAACATTTAATGAGGGTGAAAAAGTACCAATTGCATACAAATCACACTTGTATACACAAGCAGAAATGCGCTTCACTTCAATAGAAAAAATTCTGACAGCAGTTCAAACCGCTGTAGCAAAAGAAAGAGCTCTAGCCCAAGGGAAACGCATTATTGTCTTAGAGGTGGTAACTAAAGCGAGCATTCCAAATGCTAAGGCATTACATCCTAGATGGATACAATGGGTTAATTCTCTTGCTGCAACAGATGTTGAATATGTTTTTGATCCTGATCTAAAAACACAAGCGTTTCTGCAATATGAACATGAATGTCCTCTGCCCACTGAGATTCTGCCTCTCGATCAGTACGAATTCATAATCTACACTGACGGATCCGCACAACCCGCAACAGGGAGTAAGCAAGCTTACAGTGCAGCGTGCGCAATCGTTAAAGGTCGCATGCGCGATGGCAAATTCAGACCTATGGTCACAAAAACCCAGTCTCTAGGAGACTGCACAGCTCAGCGAGCTGAACTACAAGCATTCAAACTGGCACTTGAAAGTACAGATCGAGAATTCCCCACACTAATAGTGTGCGATTCTTTCTACTGTGTGCAGTCGTATAATGAATATATACAAACTTGGCTTGAAAACGGGTTCAAAGATGCAAAAGGTGGCACAATAAAGCATAAAACGCTTTGGGAACAAGTAGTTCAGTTAAAAAGCGAACTACCAAAGGCTCACGTGATCCATACACTGAGTCATCAACGTGATGGCGTTCACGTTGCAGGGAATTCATTGGCTGACGAAGCCGCAAAGGGGGCTGTTCAGACGGCTTCCGTAGCAGCGATCACTCGTTCAAAAACGAAAATAGACGGTGAGATAATGTTGGCTGTCAATGCTATGAGCAAAGGCAGTGGTGCAGCGTTACCAAAGAAGTTTCCACTCAAGTACTCTTATGTAATTGATGCGAACAACGTTCCTTTTGCTCGAATCCCTGGAGTGGGGGATAGGGTAATTCCAAACATGGAATGAAGAGCAGCCTTGATTTATAAAACACATTTGGGGGAGGGTCTGTCACATCAAGGGATCTCTAAAACAATATTGACATTAAAAGAGATGTACTGGTGGCCTGGGATGAATACAGAAATACACATATTCATCAACAACTGCATAGACTGCAAATTACAGCGAGAAAGCCACCAGACACCATACTACGAATGTAGCTGCCCAGTACAGACACCTTTGTTAGACAGCATTAGACTATCTATGCACAGGCGTCCTCATGGACAAGTGCAATCCCACAAATACTAAGTCAAGGTTCCTATGGATATGGCCTCAGCGCTCGGCTGACGCTCGAACTGTTATAAAAGATTTACGAGTCTTTATCGGCACATTCGCAATAGGCACGCTACATTCTGACCAGGGCCCTGCGTTTAGCTCTCGGGCTTACAAAGACGCCATGGCCAGTCTGGGCGTTGCATTGCGGTACTCCTCTCCGTTTCATCCTGAGGGAAATTCTGTTGTGGAAAGGAAAAACCGGGACATAAAGCAGTCTATAACAGCTAGGGTATTAGGTTCGGGTGATGGGTGGGTCAAACATCTATATGGGGTCCAACGCTCATTAAACAATTTGCCAAGAAGTTCTCTAGGGGGGGTCACTCCATATGAGGTCCTATTTGGGACAAGAATGTGGGTGCCAGATCTGGAAAGTAGTGGCACAGTGGTGGAAAATAAACCCTTTGATATCAAAGATCGTTTGGCTGTTTTACAGGAGTGAACTAAAATTGAAACAAAGCAACGTATTCCTGCAGCCAACCACCACTGGGGAAAAACCGGCGGTCCCAGCAAGGCCTGTCTGGATTCCAAAAGTTGGGGATCTAGTCAGAGAGAAGATTGCGGACAAAAAGGAATTTGGACCTTCTTACAGACAACCAGTACCTGTCCTAGCCGTACACGGAACAAGAACAGTACTTCTGCCACCCCTTGCTGGAAAAAAGGAGAAAAGATTTGTGTCCATCGACCTCATCAAACCACAGTATGTGGACAATACTAAATAGTAGGCCTCGTGGACTCCGACCTAGTAGCAGACACACTCCTCTCGCTACTATCCAAGAGGTTCAGACTGAAAGACTGATAACCATCGAGAATTCAGCAGTAACAGATGAAGGACTGAGCAACAATGCTATGAAACTCATCCCTCTTGAAACACAAGTAACAGTTCGTCCAAATACACCTGTCTACACCAATGTAACAAGTTATCAACTGGTACCAGCGATTTCTACAAATCCTGATGCAATTCCAACAATTGACAGAACTGCTTCTGGCTACTTCATTAACTTTGATACGTTTTCCGAGGATCCGAGTGAGCCCGAGATGTCGCCAGCATCAAAAACTTTTAAACAGCAAGTACAAGACCTTTTACATTTTTTGAAAAAGACTTATCTAGTTTCACTATGGATTGAACTTTGGGTTATTTCTGGAATATTTTTCTTCCTGCTTTGGCTAGCTTTGGTTATGACTATGAGCGTGCTTATAAATGGGAGATACATCCATTTGGACATTGAAAGAAAAGAAGTGAACTTACTTTTGAAACCTCACAAATCATCCCATCGTGAAACAAGAGGCTTGCCTGCAGTGAACATCACAGCCGTTCCTATACAGGATGGTATAGTGTGGGACAAAACAGATTTTGATATTTTTGGCCCGACTGAACATTTGAACATTCCACATTTATTTAAGATTTCACTAAGTGATTTTGTTTAATCTAGTACCTTTTCTGATGATTGGGACTTTGAAACTGTAAATGATATGATGTTTGACCTAGAAAAATCTGCTGCATTTTCTAATAATGAATATTTAGAGTGTTCATCAGACTATGAACAGCTGTATTGCTATAACCATTATGGTCATCATTTTTTGCATAAATCTGCAACACCTAGAAATGTGTTTATGTTTAACCAATGGGAGCATTGTCCTACACCACCAAAAGGTAGTTCAAAAACATTTGCTAAAAAGTTTCCATATTTTTCAGGATACAATACATCTGATCCAGAAACATTTTACTATAGAAATGTAAACAAAACAGGACTGAAAATTATGTTAACGAATACAAAACAGATTTACTCTGCAGCTTTTATTGCCCAACTGTCTAGACAGGGTTTCGACTTATGGAAAGACACAATAGACACAAAATCTGTCTGGGGTACTAAAGATTGGCAAGTGCAGGGGATAGAAGCTTTATTTAGAGCCTGTATCGTCCCTCAACAAATAATGTTTTTGAATGACACTGTCCAACAAACGTCTTGCCTTGGTTTAGCCAAGATTAAAGACATGAAAACACCTTCTGTACCAACACCTGCAAGTGATAACAATACACAGGCAGCGGTTACAGTTGACACCATACTACAACTCAACAGAACAAATCCTGATTGGAGAAAATGGTTGATCTGGCCCACAGACACAAAAAACTGTCAAGGGAGATTCCTGAATAAAACACAGGGGTTTACTATTCATAGGCCAGACCCACGATACGTCCAAAGACAGCATCCGGGGGTAGTAACAACATACAGTGTAGGAAAATTGTGCCTCGATTGGCTGCAAAAATCTACACTTAAGGATGTGAAACAACACTTATCTTTACTTAAAGAAGACGCAGACCTTAGGGAATTCTTGCTTGGACCAAGAAAACCGCGTCAAAAACGTTTCATATATGCCGGCATCTATGCTGCTTATAATGAAGCATGGAAGGTGTCACAGATGGAGGCCGCAGAACGAATACGTGAACTTGATCGTATTAACTTAGAGAAAACTCTCTCTGTGGTCGACAATGGGTTAACAACTTTGTCCTCCAGAATTTATTCATTGGACAGTATTGTATCCTCTGCTATCGACATACTGGAACAAGATTTAGCCATGTTACAGCAAGGCCAATCTCAATTACGTTCTATTATGTTATTAAGCTGGACGCTGCAATCTTTGCGTGCGGGCTATGTGCCTTGGCGTTTTATCAACACGACGGCTCTGTTTGCAGAATATAATCTAACTGATAAACAGATCGAACTGGCACAAAGGGGAGCAAAGTATACAGTACTGAGCATTGAAAAACTTGAAAAATTACCATTCACAGTGGCAGAAAAACCAGCTACAGAATGGCTTATTCACTGCAAAATTAGTCTACCTGTGACTTCTTTCCAGTTTCAGTATTGCCTTAAACAGATGCAAATAAGTAAAGGATTGCCTACAAGGAATTTTGTTCCTGAACTTAGTTAAAAAAAAATTCTTAGATGTTCAACCCTGATTAGTGGTGAACTCAGACTTAATCTAAAATTAAAGTCTAAAGAAAATAAATCTAACGGGCAGACATATATCTTAAAACCCTGGATTAAGTAACACGGGGCTGGCTTTTCTTCAAAAAAACATATATTTAATATATACAAAACTGAGACCAAGGGAAATATATATGGAATCAACCAAGCATAGTTTTGGAGGTATCACAAATTAACCTACACAAAAACTATGTATACATCTATTCGATCGATTAACAAAGGAAAGCAATCTGACAAAACTGTAAACAATTCCTTAAAATCAACAAATGTATGAAGAAATAGACGTTGTAGTCGACGTTTCGGTCTGTGTTGGCAGTAAGACCGTCACACCATCTTCAGGACGTAGGGTTGATTATAAAACCAAACTGTATCCTTATAAAATTTCTTTGTAAGGAAATGGACCCAGAAGCATCAGGATATTGGGACGCGTACGTCGTCCAATTTAAACAATTTCTTCTATGTCTCGCTTCTAAGCAACTAATTCGTTGTCATCAGATAGATAAACGGCAACGGTAATTTCATCCGATCGAGTACGCTTCTGTAAAGTGTACTCTCCCTGCGCAAAGTCTGCATCGAATCGATCGAATAGATGTATACATAGTTTTTGTGTAGGTTAATTTGTGATACCTCCAAAACTATGCTTGGTTGATTCCATGTATATTTCCCTTGGTCTCAGTTTTGTATATATTAAATATATGTTTTTTTGAAGAAAAGCCAGCCCCGTGTTACTTAATCCAGGGTTTTAAGATATATGTCTGCCCGTTAGATTTATTTTCTTTAGACTTCAATTTTAGATTAAGTCTGAGTTCACCACTAATCAGGGTTGAACATCTAAGAATTTTTTTTAACTAAGTTCAGGAACAAAATCCCTTGTAGGCAATCCTTTACTTATTTTCAATTTTATTGCCCAAGCCTCCAAGGGTATATTGGGTTTCCCACTTGTTTGATACATTAAACAGATGCAAGCAGGCAAATATGAAAGGTTGGGTAAAGAATACATTAAGACATCCTGGAATTTACCTTACACCTATAGATGTTGGAGTGGGGATCGTGAAGTGTTTCTAAGCGGTACACACTGTGAAAGTGCACTTAGCGGTTCACTGATTTGTCAGGACATTTCTTTACACGGGGCTTGTAATGGTTCTGTGGCAAACTTGTTCTGCCACCAGCAGGGTACACCAGCTGCTGTGATTAATCCAATGTTTGGACAACTTTCTAATGGGAGTTACCTCATGTTGAATGATCAGAGTTGCTGTGGCATGTTGCCAGGCATCCCATATCTAGTAACGGTCAACTCCAGGGTCACTTGCTGTATGCAAGTATTGTTTGCCCCAATAGACACAGTCAGGGAGTCGCCTCTATGGCCTTCGTTGAATGTCTCTTTTATTCGATTTGATACTTTAAGCAGAATGAAAGCCATGCTTATACAACAATCAGTGCCTTTGACCTCGGCCAAAGAAACCTATGATCTACAAGTTGCAAGGACTTCGGCTGAGATACAAGCTTTAATTCGTACAAACTGCCCTATACATTTCGTAGAAATGATAGGACGTATCTTTAATATGTCAGATACAAGCGGAATTGTACATGTATTTAAGACCATCTGTTCCGGACTATTAGCACCTTTCCAGGCTGTCCTCGGAATCATCCCAAACTTCGCACATTCGGTGTTTGGTGGTGTGCCGTTAATTCTAGCACTTGTTGCAGGAATTCTGTTTCTATTCCTCCTACTACGCTATGGCAAGCCTCTTCGCCAACATCACTCCGAGCGATGTGGAGAGAGCCCTCCTTGAACGGAAATGCCGTGAGCGAATAGTACAGCTTTTGGGCATGCCTCGTCTACGGGAACTTAATACATCGTGGTTACTGTCATTCAGACCAATCTGGCAAGATTGCATCTTACCTGTTCTACGCTGCCTGTTTTGCGGTGAAGAATGCGTGCTAGACATCTGTCTAACACTCCCATCAGTCATGCCAACGGATGTCGATACTCTGCTGGACCCGATAACGGCCCATGCTGTGTGTTGTCCCCAGAGGCTTCCAATCCTGATGGCGGCATTCATTGAGATCTCACAGACGCTTCCGGCTGCTGCTGAGGTACGAGATGGATCAACGGGCACACAGGTAACAACGGACGTGAACATTGCATCTTCTGCTGAGGGCGATGTTTCTCATCTCTGTGCACTTAACCTTCTGAACGAGGTGTTCCAAATGTCACCGACTTCGGCGGATGATATTTTGGCTACGGACATAGATGATCTAATGTTTACACCAGACCCATACACTGACTTTGATTCGGCTCACAGTGTACCAGGGCAACAATGAAATTTGGCCTTCATATTTTTCAAACTTGAAACTTTTCCCAGAATTGAACTTTTTTTCTTTTTAAATTTTTGAAATGACATGGCAAAATGAACAATCTGCTTACAGTAGAACTAGTCTTATAAAACAGACTTCTTTGAATACTTCCAGGGACACATTGTCACCTTACTTGTCTAACATTTCATTTACTTCCATGATATGCGATGGCTTTGATTTTAAGAACTTATCGACCATTTCATCATATGTATATATTACTGTTTCATTCTCGTTGCATTTTACTTCCGTTACATGCTTAGAATGAAATCAATGTTTTAAATGTACAGTACCTATTGCATTTCAACAGTTTTGAGCTTCTTTTAAAATGCTTTTAGCAACATGTGGTACTCAATTTTATGTTTAGCATTTAAAATGTTTAGCATTTAGTATTATCGTTCACTCGAAGATGGAGTGGGTGTTGTATTCCGCTTTAGGGGTCCGTATATAGGTTTTCCTGAATCATGTCCTTATATAGGCACAATTCGCCTTGCCCTTATATAGGCATAGAATCCCTGTCCTTATTTAGGCATTAACCGTGCACTCCAAATACAGGCATGGTCACCGACATCCGTCCACCCTAACGTCACAACGAGTTCTTAGAAACCAGACCCTCAAGCTTCGGGAGTTCCCCTAGCACAGGACTATTGATTTCTCCAAGAACTCATCTATTATGTATGAACCGTTATACCTTAAGGGTTAATTCCTGACGTCTTCCTCTGTCCGACTTCACATCAATGCTAACATTCCACGACACCTACCAGGTATAAATATACCTTCCCTTGCCCAAGCAAGTTAGAGGAGACCTCGACTTCAGAGGAGCCCGTATCCCGGCCTGACGCACTGAGAAGACGCTGTCATTCCTGCACGCAGACGAATCCAGCTTCCAGTGTTCTGACTCCCTTCGCATGGTGTTAGAGTTCCAGATCCGGCAGGAGATTTGCACCTCTCTCATTCTCAAGGTATGGAACTGACTAGAACCTAGAGGGACTCTTGACATACTAGACTTAACATACTCTTAGTCTACCATACTAGAGAATACTCCACCTACTTCTACCTTTCCCTACACCTAGACTAGGTTAGGTACATTGGGGTAGAACTAGCTTAGAGACGCATCGAATGAGTACTCACATTCTTAGCTCATGTTATTTATGTACGTGAATATATGCTAAAAGATAATGCTAGCGCAGTATTATTTATTTCTACTGCTTACGCTGTAAATTATTTATCTTGCATACTGTCTTGTGATCATAACAGCACATATCTCTTACACGAGAAACAAGACTGTTCAATAAAACTCTTTTTATTGAAACGCCCGTCTTTCCTTTCTGTATAACTCTGTAGAAACGATATATCTTAATCCCCCATCTTAGTTTGCTCAGATGTTCCTGTTTCCCCCATATGGTCCCCTAGTGGTTCCACCATGCCCACCTTCAGATATCGCCAATAAAACATCATAATGTTGTTCTGGAAAGGGTTATTGTTATACACCCATCTATCTTCATACTGGGCCATGAACATCACTGCCAGCTCTGGCGCAAACGGACATCCCATTGTGGTCCCTTTGACATGCATATAGAATGTTCTGTTGAAGCGGAAAAAATTCAGTCATAGACAGCTCTGCGTTAGTTCAAGAATGAACCACGTTGGAACACAATGTGGTCTTTGTCTTTTTTCTAAAAACTGTTCCATAGCTTCGAATCCTGCCTCCTGTGGAAAATTCATGTACAAGCTTGTAATATCACACGTTGGTAGTATGTCAGTCTCAGGGTCAAAAGTTATCAAATCAAGTTTATTTATTACATCAGTAGTGTCTTTAAGGTAGCTTGGTATATCAGGTATCAAAGGCTTTAAAAAGTCATCTACATATTTAGCCAATGGTTCCAAGATGGAGTTAACGCCAGAAGTTATCGGGCGTCCTGGGGGACTTAAAGTGTTTTTGGGTATATTTGGGGGAATATATAGAACAGAGATACGTGGGTTCCTATTTGTTAAATATTTGTTCTCCTTCTCACTGATCCATCCACCATTCAGCCCCTTTTTGATGGATCTGCATATTTCAGCTTTGATGGATTATGAGGGATCCCCCTCAAGTACCCTATATGTATTTTGGTCTGATAACTGGCAAAGTACTTCCCTCTCGTAGTATTCTCTATCCATTATAATAATGGCCCCACCCTTGTCCGCAGGTTTCATAATTATTTCATGGTCAGACTTCAATCGGTTTAATGCTTCCCTCTCTTTCTTTGAGATATTATGTTGGATATATCTCCTTTTTGATTCTACGCCGATTTTGGGCCCCATCCCCACCCCCAGTGAACAGGTTAAGAACTTGGGGATGTGGCTGGATCCTAAACTCTCATTCGATCACCACACCAGGACGGTGGCCGGGAAGTGCTTCGGAATAATGAAAGGCCTTCGGAAGATCTTAGATGTGCTCCCCGTAGCCGCCAGGAAAACCCTAGTCCATGCGTTGGTGACTTCCCGCCTGGACTATGGGAATGCTCTATACCTAGGAGCCAGTGGTAAGAGTACCCAGAGACTACAATGCATCCAGAACGCGGCGGCCCGCCTTGTTCTGATGCTCCCCAGGAGAGCCTCCTCCAAAAATGCCCTTGCTGCCTTACACTGGCTTCCGGTGAGGGAGAGAATCCTTTTTAAAGCCATGTGTATCAGTCAACGCATCTTGCAGGGTAAGGGACCTAGTTACCTACGTAGTCTAATGTCTCCCTACACTCCAACCCAGGCCCTACGATCCCGGGGGACGGGACTGGTTAATATCCCACTAATTAAAAGAGTGAGAATGGGTGGTCGATCCTTTCGCTACTTAGCCGTTAAGCACTGGAACGCCCTTCCTCCTGCTCTCCGGATGGAACCCTCAGGAAACCTCTTCCGGAAAAAACTGAAGACCTGGCTCTTCCAGTGATAGGCTCACGATGTAGCTGGCTTACAGTTATTTGCCACGGACAGGGCGCTTTGCTGCAGCGCGGGGACACACTAGTGAGTGTAACCAGGCGCTTTATAAGCTCACTGATTATTATTATTATTATTAATGTCTAGTTCCCTTAAGACTGTCTTCTCAAAAGAAATAACTTTAAGTGGTATTAGACTATTGGCAGGGCAAAAGGTGGACCAGTTTTTCAATCCTGAGAATCCACTGTTGAAAACATTATTCATACCAGAAAAGAAAACCTTTAGCCTTAAACCCCTGAAAAACTGCATAATCTCTAATCTAGTTTGTGAGAAATGAGGTTTGACCATCTTGAGTCCTATGCTTTTCAACCTCTATGTAACACCTTTGGCCAGGGTAATTAAGTCCTATGGCTTTGAGGTTGTGTCATACGCTGACGACACTCAGCTGTTAATCACGTTTGGCCCTGACCCCATGGATACAATGACCCATTTTAAAAATTGTATAATCCATATTAACAGCTGGATGTGTAGCAACCACCTACAGCTAAATGGAAGCAAGACGGAGATCATTCTGTTTGGTAAAGCTGATGAGTACTGGTCCAGTGACTGGTGGCCCCAAACCCTAGGCCCTTATCCATCCCCCAAACAAGTAGTGCGTAACTTCGGAATTACAATTGACAATAAGTTGTCAATGAAAAATCATGTAAACCTGGTAATAGGCACCTGTTATGGCATTATGCGGAAATTACGTAAAATCTTCCGATGGATTCCAATTGAATCCAGAAAACCGTTGGTACAGGGGCTTATTGTAAGTCGTATGGACTATGTTAATGCCTTATTAGCCTCTATAAATGAAGACCTCCACTCAAAACTTCAGATCTTGCAGAATACAGCTGCTAGACTTATTTTAAATCTCCCGTCTAGAGCCCCTTCGGCTCCAAGCCTGAGGACTCTTCATTGGCTTCCAGTAAAAAACAGAGGTCGCTTCAAAATTCTATGTCTTGCCCATAAGAGCCTATATGGAACCGGACCCAGCTATTTAGCAAAGAAATTGAATTGGTATCATCCAAGCAGACTACTAAGATCTAGCACTAAACAGCTCCTTATCCCGCGACGAATCCGCACGGCAAGAAATGGTGGTCGATCTTTCTCTTTTTTGGCACCCGCCCTCTGGAATAAGCTTTTGCACCAGCTTCTATCCATCTCTAACCACAAGCACTTCCGCAAGGAATTAAAAACCTGCCTATTCGACCATTAAATCGCTGTTACATTATATCATCTGCCTATAACGGAGTCTCCGCAAGCGCCATGAGACCTTTTCGGTGATTTGTGCGCTCAATAAGTTTGTTTGACTTTCACTTTGACCGTAGGGACAAATGACAAGCCCTTTGTTAAAATCATTTGTTCCTTCTCATCTAGTCCTCTTTTTGATAAGTTATTGATAGGGATTAGTTCTCGTTGCCCCATCTGTAGACCTGTAGTCTTGTCCAAATCTCTCCTGTTCCCTGTCTGGAGTTCCATGCTCATCTACCTCTGCCTCGTCCCCGGCCTCTTCCTAAAAAACGACCTTTTGTGGGGCTTTCTGTGAATGTAACACCTTGCTCAGAGTCACTTGTATTTGAGCCAGAGTAAGATGAGCTGTCAGAGAAGCCAATAAATCTTCTATTACATCTTCCCTGATATTGGGGGAGATATCTTGTGTTATTAGCCTGATTGTAGAAGTCTTTCTGTAAATATGTATAGACTCTTTCTTTTTCTTTTTTTTTTTCTTTCTTTATTTGTAGATTTGCAAGAAAAACAACATAAACAAAGTTCAAAATCATAAAGACCCACCCAAATACAAAATAAAAGGTCATCAGTGCCACTTTACAGGCCAGATCAAGACTAATAGACAGTGGAACGAACTGGTGTTACAGAAAATAGGAGAGGTACTAGCAATACGCAGGAGTTACTTCCCCAAGGACAGAGGGGGACCAGAGCCATGACCTGTTGTACACAAGACTGGGGCGCAGAAGCTCATCCACTTCACAACAGCAGTGCAGCAAGGGTAGAATATACAATACTATAATACAGCATTAATCATCTAGAGCTTCAACCTCCGCTTCGGTGGCTGCCTGGTATTGAACAAAGAGACCCCAAAAGCTCAGAGGGCGAGCGGAAGGCGGTAGCAGCTTGCTGTACACTTCCGACTGGGTGTGGCAGTATATCATGTCGTTGTTCCATTCAGGGAACGTTGGGATAGAGCCCCTCATCCATCTCATAGCGAGCCGTCTTTTAGCAAGAAGCAGCCCCATAGCAATAAGCCTGCGAATCGTTTTGACTAAGGGCTTCACATACCCTAATAGCGCCATCATTGGATCAGGGGAAATAGGGATGCCTACAATATTCGACAGAGCTGCGAAAATTTGAACCCAGTAGTCGGAAACAGGGGGGCAGTCCCACGCCAAGTGATAAAAGCCCGCACCAGGCACGCCGCAGCGCTCGCAGCAGTCCGATTCCCGCAGCCCATATCTGCAGAGGCGCTCTGGAGTGTAATACACCCTGTTCAAAAACTTAAAGTGGGCTAGCCTGTGCCTGCCGTTCAGAGAAACCCTACGGGACATTTCACAGCAAAAAGACCATACGTCATCCGGGGAGTTGCTGCCCGAGGTCAGCCTGCCATGCCAATCTGGCCCTCAAGGGGAGGCCACCCTGGTCTGTAAAGCAGAGGTGTAAAGTTTGGAAACTAATTTGACTGGGGACTGAGAGCAAAGTAAAATGGAGAGGGGGGATATCCATGGGCTCCTCCAGGCCGTCTCCAAGTACCGCACGGAGAGCGTGCCTTATTCTGAAGAATTGAAATTGTGACAGGGCAGAGGGCAAAACTTTGCCAGCGATTGCCTCCTCCCAAGTCAGCATTAAGCCATTATTAAAAAGGTCGCACATCACCAAAAGGCCTATCCCTTGCAAGGAGCGAGTTACACCGGGGTCTGAACTACACGCAACCCAGTGACACCATCCTATACGCAACCGGGGTGAGTATAGCTGCGCGCCGGCGAACAATCCGAGAAGAGTGTGCCACGCATGTACCACCCCGTTCACTGAGTCAAGGATCCCACAACGCCTGTCCGGGGGTTTGGATAAGAGACGAGGCAGTGGCGCCGGAGCTGCGGCTCCACCCTCTATGCGGAGATGGGGGAGGTTATGAGGGCCGTGGACCCAAGCATGGGCGTGAGACGCCTGCGCCACCCGGTAGTAGAGCTCAAAATCTGGGGCGCCAAGACCACCCACCGAGCATGGCAACGCTAAAGTGTCCATGGAAACCCGGGGCGTCCCTCCAGCCCAAGCCAGTTTGATCAATAGCCCCCGCAGCTCTTTAAACAAGTGTCGAGGGACTACAATGGGGATATTAACATTAAAAAAAAGAAAACGGGGCAGCACTATCATTTTCATCAAGGAGATTCTACCCACAAGTGCGATCGGAAGGCGGATCCAGCGCTCTACATCATCGCTAAGTTTGGCGATAGCCTTCCCATAATTGGCGCGAATCACCAGCTCAGCGTCCGAGTGAACTTGTATCCCAAGATAACGGACCGGATCTGTGGTCCACTGTAATGGATATTCCAATTGCACCGGTGTAGTGCCCGGCGTTAACGGGAAAATTAAGGACTTATCCCAATTTATTCTCAACCTCGACAGCCCACCAAAGCGAAGGACCTCACGAATAATTGGGGACAGATTGGCCTCCGGGTCTCTGACATATAAGAGAGTGTCATCCGCATATGCGGACACTATTAAGTTGTAGGCAGGGAAATGGAGTCCTCTATGGCTGTGGTACTCCCGCAGGGCCCGCAGTAGAGGCTCAGCCACCAGTGCATATAAGAGGGGGGAGAGGGGGCATAAAGGGCGATAGGAGGAGCACCTCTGAGGGTCCTTGTCAGGTTTCAGCAAGGTGACAATTAGGGCCTCCCTCATGGACTGAGGCAGAGTCCCCTCGGCCCCGACCGCTTGAAACAAAGTGGCTAAGTGGGGAACCAGCAAATCACTAAAAGCCTTGTAAAAAGCCACCGTGAGTCCGTCCTGCCCAGGAGCACTGCCCTCTCGCATTGAGTTCAAAGCTAATTAGATCTCCGCGAGCTCTATGGGACGCATCAAAAATTCCCTCTGCCAATCTTGGAGCCAAGGTAGTTCTATCTCCTCCAAATAGTGTAAGATATCCTCCTCACTAGGGGACAATGTCGAGCTGTAAAGCTCTTGATAATAACTACGGAACTGCTGGGTAACGTCATTCGGGTCTGTCCAGGATCTACCATCGGCGTCAGTCAATATTGGAACTCCTTTGGATACGAACCGTCGTCTCGCCAGGACAGAGCCCGGACGGTCCGCTTTGCCGTAGCGCCTAGCTGTGGCATATTTGCCCATATGTTTAACCTCGTTGTCGGCCTCCGTATTAAAAGCGTGGATTGCAAAAGCTCACGGAGCTGCGGCGTAGGTGCACGCACCAGGTCAGCCTCCAATACAACAAGCTGGGACTCCAAGAACCGGAGCCTACCCCGGATAGAGTGCAGGACCCCCGCATGTTTGCTAATTGCCATGCCCCGAATATACACCTTAAACGACTCCCAGACAGTGACAAAGGAATCTACTGTACCAATATTAAGCGAAAAGAACTCTGCGATCGCCTCCCGCAATTCCGCCTTGAAAACCGCGTCTAACAGCGAATAGGGGGGGAATCGCCACAAAAACGGAGGGGGCCCACGCGAAGGAGTAGTTAGCGACAACAAGATAGGAGAATGATCTGAAAATGTACGGGGCAGAACCTCGCAGTTCTGAACCCCAGCCAGCAAGGTTTGCGAAATGAGCCAATAATCGATACGCGTGTGCACGTCATGCGGCACCAGGTAATGCGTGAAGCCATCACTAGCCGAGGAGCGGGCTCTCCACACGTCAACCAGCTGCAATTGCGCGGACACATCCACAATCGCCCTAGCCGTGGCAGAAGGGGCCCTGTATGGCCCCTTGGACCTATCTAAGAGAGGGTCCAGCACGCAGTTAAAGTCGCCCCCCCAAACCACAGTCGCCGGGGAGTATAGTTTAATAACTTGGAACAGAGTAAGGTAGAACTGTGGGTCGTCATAGTTAGGGCCATAGGAGTTCACGACCAGCAGGTCCATTAGAGGGCTATAGCAACGGGTGATTACATAACGTCCAGAGGGGTCCGCAGCGCACCTGTCCAGTTGAAGCTTAGATTTGGGGTTAACCCAGGTGAGAACCCCCCTAGAGTGTGAGGTGAAGCAGGCAGCGTGGAAATCCCCCAGCACACTGCTCCCAGCCAACAGGCCGCTGCCTGGATGCAAATGCGTCTCGTGCAGCAAAGCCACATCCACCTCCCGCCGTTTTAAGCAGGCCAGAATATTGCGCACTTTTCTGTGGTCATTAAGACCTCTTACATTCCACGTCAATAGCTTCAAACACTCCCTATGCCCCATTATGTAAGCTGGCTGAGAAGCGAAGGAAGCTGGCATCAGTCCAGGGTCCAAACCCCGAACGACCATTCCACCTTACAAAGAAAGGAGCAAAACAAATAGACGATGACCTGTAAAAGAAAAGGTGAAAAACAAAAACATACCAATATAAACCCATCCAAACGCGACCCCCCACCCACTCCTTGCAATCCCCAACTCTGCAAAGACAAGTACCCGCCCATCCAGCCCACACAAAAAAGAAAACCAAACAAACGACAGACCCACCCAACCCCCCCCCAGAACACCCAACCCAAAACAGTAGATCAGCGGTAAACGCAGGGGGGCAGATGTTGCCCAGCAACACAAACTGAACGAGCCTACCGCTAAACCACCGCATGCACAGTACAACCCCACTGCCACCCTAGTCCTCCCACTCGGAGAGAGGGTGGATAACTAGAGCAACCTGCTCAGTGGAGGGGCAGGGCAACACTGGAAGGAAGACCCGCCGGGGAAAGGTATGGCAACCTGGCAGCGCAAGCCAGGATTCATTGGAGGCCAGAGGCGCAAACCCTAGTGGGGGCGAGAGGGAATCCGCGCAACAACATAGCCACATCGGGAGCACTGCGCACATCCTAGGAACGAGAACAGGCCAACAGGCAGCAGCCCACCACTATACTATACCAACAGTAACGTAAGAGGGAGACAAAAGTTGCATTCATAGGAAAGACTACAAGCTGTTCAGTCATTATCATCAAGGGACCTGACAGCGTCAGGCTGCGGGGAAGAGGCTTGCCAACTGTGAGAGCGTTTGCCAGTTTTTTCCCAGTCGCGAAGGGCCTTTTGCAGGGATTGAGGGTCCGAATATATCCTGGGCTTTCCATCAAAGAGGACTTTAAGTCGGGCTGGGTATAGCATAGCATATTCAATATGCTGGTCACGCAGTTTACGTTTCAAGGCGCCAAACTGCCGTCGCGCTTCCTGAACTCTGGGGGTGAAATCAGGGAACAGGGAAATATCCGAGCCCTCATACCTCAGGGGGCCCAGCTCCCGTGCCTTGCGCAATGCGGCATCCCTGTCCCGGTAGTTTAGCAGTTTGGCAATGATGGGGCGGGGAGGGGTGCCCGGCTGGGGACGATGCCCAAGGGAGCGATGCACCCTCTCCACCACGAAAAGATGGGAGAAGGTGTCCGCGCCCAGTAGAGATGTCAGCAGGCGCTCAACAAACTGTTCCATGTTCCCCGTCGCTGTAGACTCCGCCAGACCAATGATACGCAGGTTGCTGCGGGGTGACCGAGCTTCAAGATCCTCCGCCTTGTCCTGTAAGATTGAGAGAGTACGCTCCATCCGTTTCCGCGCATCACCGTCATCCGTCTGGGCCTCCTCCACCTCAGTGATGCGGCGTTCCGCCATATCCAGGCGTTCAGCATGTTTGTCTACACGTTCAGAGACCCTATCCATCCTGTAGACCAACGCATCGATTTTAGAGTCTATGGCGGTAAGTCCCTGTTGCATAGACGCAATGATCTGTTTTATATCTCCCACAGGGTCATCAGTGGGGACATCCACCTCGGGGGAGCCCCATCTGCCCCCTCCTCGTTTCATCGGGACTTGCGCTGTTCGAAATGCAACTTGCGCTGAGACTTGTCAGGTTTGCCCATAATGGAGGGAGTGGCAGGTAAGTGCAGAGCAGAGGAAGATTAGCAGACAGCTCCCAATCACAAGACCTCCACCAGCTAAAGGGATTAACACTGGGGCAGCGCAGGACCAAGAGCACTGGACAGCAGGTGCGAGGAGACCACAGCGAGCCAGAGGAAGGAGATCGCCCCCCAAGTGTGGTCAGAAGGAGGGAGCGCCAACTGCAGGCAACCGGGGCACAGGCAATATGGCCGGCACAGCCAGTGTGTGTCTCCACCGTCGAGAGTGCCCCAGGTCCAGTAGCCAGCAGGGGAAGCCCAAGGCGGCGCTGAGCAGGAGAAGACCCTCCGCTGCAGAATCAGCTAAGTCCGTACCTTACTGCGGTCCCGCTGAGGCAGCAGGCAAAATGGTCGCTCCGCCGGGAGAAGCAGTCGGGCCCAGGCAGCACCGCACCTCCCCGATACGACATCCAATGCAGCAGGACGGGCCTCAGCGGGAGAGATGCGAGTGCGAGCCGTGGAGCAGCAGCCGTCCCCAGCGATGATGATGAAGCTAGGGGGCCGCGGGGTGCATCCGCCACCAGGCGCGGCGGAGCAGCGGGAGCAGAGCGATCAGCCCCGCCCGAGCAAGTCCGGCCCGGGCCGAGGGGGACCCGGCCAGCACCAAACTCCAGGCCGCGGATCAAGGGCCCAGCCACACCGCAAACGCCGAGCCCAGCAGCTTCCGGCGAAGGAGAGGGCAGCGGAGCGAGATCTACGCCCCTCGGGTCAGCAAACAATCAGGCAGGTCAGGCAGGTGCGGGCAATGCGGGCACAGCAGGGTAATGGCCGGATAATGAGCGGATCGTGGCGGCAGTTAGCGGAGCTCTACAAGAACGCGGCCATCTCCTAGCCGGGTAAGCTCTGCCCCCCGTATAGACTCTTTCTTTTGAGAAATTGAGGAGGTCCTTTTGTAGTTTCCTTTGTTTAAAGGTTTTAGTATTAAATCGGAAGTCCTTCTCAATTTTTAATAAAAGAGGTTTGGAGTCAGCAATAGCAGTGTTCATCTTTATTGCTTCTTCAAGTTCACGGATCTGTTCCAATTGTTTTAAACTGATTCTTTCAGCTGGTTTTATGGACAGGACCATCCAGTCCCTAGGGCATTTTGTTCCTATGCAACTAAAATCCCCAAGGAACTCAGGTATATCAACAAAGATTACTGGGACATTCTTGACTAGTAACCCTAAAGGAATTGTCCCATTCCTTAGATGTTCAAGAAGGACCTCCCCATGTAAGTGAGTGCGTATTTGTTTCTTTTTAAATCTTAACAATTTCTCTGCTTCTGTCTGCTCTGAAATGTTCGAGCTGTCCCCTCCTGGGTTTAAAGTAGATGGTCTTTGCAAAATGGAACCTATCTCTTCTTCTGTAAAGCTTAGGGTCTGTAAAGTTGACATACTTTATGCCCAACAAACATATAACACCAGATGGGCTACAGACAGATTTTCTCTAGACAATAACCCAATATTCAACAACCCTCGTGTCAAACCGGGACGGCGACCAGTTAAGCAGGTCCCGTTTTCTTCGACAATATCAGGTTCTCAATAAGCAAGTGCTTTTTGACTTCCTGGACAGTTTAATGGTTAACTAAATATTTTTTGCAAACTGGTCTCCCTTCAAACTCCGTAGTTTTTACAATTGCCGTTCGTCATTCATATCCTAGATAACCGATTCTTTCGTTTGCTGACAACTTTTGAACACGGACGAAAAGAGGCCCCACACTCGACGTGTGTATGTGCATCGTTCTGTTTAGGTTAAGTCTCTATGCCTACTCCCAACTATAACTTGATTGAAGTTGGGTGTCCTTAAACAGTAGAACACATGTCCTGGATGTCTTTTGAATGTCTTACTCGGGACTGGGCATGTTCTCTTGACATATTTTCCACCTTTACTTTTTCTTGACTGCCACAATGCCACCGCGGATATCGGCTGTAATGGTTTTCTATATGCACCATAGTTTATCCGACTTCGCGCACAAGCTGTTTTTCGTGCGGCTGCAATTGGTGAATAATAGACTGGGCATTTAAGAGTAATGCAAATGTAATGCTCTTTTGAAATTTTTTTCAAAAAACATACTCCTTATATCTTTTATTTCTTCCTTTACATCTAGATTGAACGAGTTTTTCTTTATTGCCCTGATGATGACCTCCAAAGCGATTTGTTACTACCCCTACATTTCATGAGGTCAAAACGCGTTGGCATTTCTACATGGGGATCTATTAGGAGTACCACCTCAAGGATAAACCTACTATTTATGATTTAATCAAGAATTTTTGTGGTATTAATGATTAATTAATGACCATGTGGGGTTTTTGATATTTCTTGTGTCTTAAAACGGATTAAAACCAGGCAAGCCGGGATAACACTCAGGAAAACATCAGACATCGACCCACGAACGTAAAATTATGAATGGCGACTATCCACACCATAATGACAATGGAGAAAAAAAAGAAAATCCAGAGGAATCTACATCAGCTACTTTAATTTTCACCCCCTTGAAACAAGAGAGCCATGTGATATTTTTAATCGGTAGAACATTTTATTCCTCCTAAAGAGCATACTCTCACTTGCCTATCTATCTAACATCAGCGCACTTAACATCAGTACATTTCAAGAACTTTCCTTGCATTCATCAGTGAGTCTACATTGACGGAGTGGGCAAATAGGGCGGAGGAACAAAACATAATTGCAGAGAAACAGCTACTTAAGGAGTGGGGCATTCGCATAGACAACTTTGCAATGGACAAACAGCCCCATATCTTATCACAGAGATTACAACACATAGGGCCAAGACATACCCCGAAAGCGTATTAAGGGTCCCTAAATCAGTCACTCCCTAGACCTGGGAAAATAAGATCACAGTCCAGTTGACAAAGGGCCTTAGAGATAGGCACTGTATGGAGGAACTAATAACTCAAACGTGCCGGTGACAACCTGATTGGGCTTGGATATCTACAGCCCTGCACTCCAAGGGGATGCCAAATTCCTAGTGCAAGGGGGATGAGGGAGAAGGTGACAAGATCCAGGATCAGGATATAAAGTTGTAACATGGCAGGGCTTAACTCTGTAATAGCCAACAACAAATCCATGGAATTCTTACAAACGGGCAACATCTTATGCTTACAGGAAACATGGCTGACAACGCCCAGCTCCATCTCAAGTTTTCAGGCAATACACACACTGGCCTATAAGAAGAATTTATTTGGAAGTCCAATGAGTGGCTTTTCCATGTTTGTAGAACTAGATCTGCAAATACGCGTTGGGGAATGGCCCAATTGCACATATGATGTGCAGATCCTTAGTGTAAATGGCATAGTAATAGAGGGAACACCAACCACAATCACAGTAGTAAAGCTCTATGTCAATCCACATAGGAATGTGAAAGTTTCAAACATCATGATGATCACCTACCTGATTAATGAGTTCCTCTATGAGCATCCGGGTCATGAGTGCCTAGTGGCCAGAGACTTTAATACTCAAGACCTGTGTCATCCCAAGCCATGCCACCTTGGACAGAACATATTGGAAGCCTGCATTATCAATTTGAGCTGGGATCTGCTGAACCAACATGGCCTGCAGAGGGAAAAACAAAGCCCACTTTCAAAAACATCTCCATGTTGAACTACAGCTTCCTAAGCAATAAACTCCTAAGGAGGTGTGTAAAGTACAAAGTCCATCATAGCACTCAAAGTGGCCATCATCCAATATCGATTCTGGTTAATGCATGCGCCTCGACACATGGGGAATACATTCCTGCTAGCCAAATACTCCCCACAAATGCTGACCCATCCATAAAAATAATCAAATGGGGCGCTGCATGTCAGGCCAAATACTCATGATGGAAGCTAGCCTTACAAACTACAGGAATTCAGAACAACTATTTGAAGCTTTGGCAGCATACAAGCAATGCAACCTCAAAAGTATGCCCAAAGCAAGAAAGCCCACCTTGCATTTTGATAACAAAAACTTTAAAGAGCGCAAAAGGAGGTGCCACCGGACTGAGCTCCTACACAGAAGAGAGAGGAGCGCACAAACTGTAAGCATTTTGAAAGACACTAGAAAATCACACAAAGAAAGGGAATTTTGGTCAACAGTCTCACAGGCAAAGCCCTTAAGGAGAATGCTGTACCGGCAAATGAATGGGTGGCTTACGCAACAAAGCTCTACGTCGACTTAGACAAAACCAGGGGTTCTAATATGAAGGAAGTGGGCAATCATGTTTAACATTTGGAGAAGCCACGAATAACTATAACTGAAAGGGAAACTCTACCATTCTGAAGGGTATTTGGAAGGATGGAGCCCCCAGACCAAATGGCCTACCGGGTGGTATCTTTAATGAAGATCAGGAATTTTGCATAGCCTGCTCAACTCATGCATCACCACATCAGTTGTTCAGGATTCATGGAAAGGTTCCATCTTGCACCCCATACTTGCACACCGTACATAAAAAGGGTGAAGTCTCAGGACCAGAAAACTATAGGCTGATTGTCTTATTGGATGTTAAAAGCAAGGCTTTTGTGAAAGTGCTCCTGACTGAGCTTGAGGCTCAGATCAATGAAAATCATATCATACCTCAATATCAGACTGGGTTCAGGCCTAACTCTTCCACAGTGGACAATGCTATTGCCCTTTCCTATTTGGCAAATAAGGCCATAGAAGCTACATCACTCCCACTTTACGCTTGCTTTGTTGACTACAGTACTGCTTTTGATGGTATTGACTAACATTCTCTGGTCTAAACTTACAAAATGGGGAATACCGAGGAATCTCCTCATGGCCATCATAGCACTGTACACTGGCACATGGGTTCGAACCAAGCTCCCGCAGACCCACACAACTGCAAACATCTACACGAGCAAAGGGCTAAAACAGGCATGCGTTATTGTCCCCCACTCTGTTTAATTTGTATACTGTGGACGTAGGCTAGGCACTATTGAAAGGAAACATCTTCCTGCCTAAACTAGGCTTCTTTAGACTCCCTATTATGCAGTATGCAGATGACTTGGTGCTACTGGACCAAATCAGAATTGGTATGAAGAGGTCTCTGGATACATCACATCTGTACAATGCAAAGACTACTCTGCAGGCAAACTCCACGAAAACGAAGGTCCTGATATTTGGGCATAAACCTACGAAACATCAGTTGCAATAGCAACTTGACCCATTAAGGATAAGCACTGCCAGCAAATATAATTACTTGGGCGTTCAGTTTTCAGATACAGGCAAACCAACCCTGCAGGCTAAGGTATTGGCAGATAAGGCTGCCAAGACCACATATGCACTAGATAAACTACATCAAAAGCTTCAAAGCCACTCCGCAGAGGGAATCCGATGAGTTCTGAAGGCGAAATTGATACCGACGATACGCTACAGACACCTTGCTTTCCCTGACATGCTCAATGAAACTCTGGAGCGTTATTATACAGCTGCTTTTAAAACGATATTCAAACTACCAAAAACAACTAGACGCACATTTATCTGCCTAGAATTCAATATCTTAACCATGGACATTGAACTTAAAAAAGATCTGGTCAAATACTATTGTCTTGTGTCCAGAGCGGAACCAGAATCAATGAGAGATGCACTGAAGGTGATATTACGAGACACAAATAGCAGCTGGGCAAGGTACCTGAGCAGCGCTAGAGAATCATTAAGACTGCCTTAGAAAGCATAATAGATTCACTGCTAACAATGGACAGTTTATAAAGATTGGTAAATGTACAAGGCAAGTGTGCATCAAGAGAGCAGGACATTGAACAAATTTGAAATACCCTGGGCGCAGAGGGTCTTGCCCAATTGCACGAAGATACCATGTGCCAACAATACCTGAAAGCAGCACTGGGAAGGCAAGCCCTACAGAACATATTGCGGACCAGGCTTTTAACCCTTCCAATACGGGATTATAGTGGTCACTGGAAAAGCATCTCGGCAGGCAAAGAGGAGTGCAGCCTGTGCCAATATCACACTGAATCAGCTGCGCATATTGTCTGCTGCTGTCCTGCCTTGCTACACCAGAGGCAAGTGTACCTCAGAACTATTTTTCTGCAAAATGGGACAAGAACTTGCAGAGGGGCCCTGGTATTCATCTACACAACCGCCGTCCCAATGGAACTGAAGCTGGAAGGCTCCTGCGTGCCTCTCGCAAACTAAGGGCTTAAACATCCTGCATACCCACAGTAACTTGGTGTGAAGGATTATTACAGATATGATTTGATACACCTGAATTTTATCTTGCAAAATTTTAATCACAGGACACTTTATGAGCTAGCATGCAACACTTAAGTATAGCCAAAGCCCTCACCTGGGGGGGTTGCTTTATGACATCCTGCGCCTATGGCATGGCCCTATATCACATATCAGCTGAGCCTAATCTTGTGCATTATGGACTCATGCATGCTCAGTCAATTATGTGCGGTTCATAGCCAAGCTCAAAATGTAGCACATTACTCGCACCCCTCGAGATTCGGCACGATAGAGCATGGCCCAATCTTGCACATAGCGCGGCCCTGCATGCTCATCAACACCATATGTGTTCAGGGTCCCTTTGGGTTTTAAACGTCCAGTTTCACAACGTAATATCTGAATCTATTTATTTGATTTTTAATGCTGTATTGCTGACGTTGCTGCAATATTGGCAAAGCCCGCACCTGGGAGGCTTGCTTTATGACTTTCTGTGCGCCCACTAAACACGAGCATGATAAGGTATGACCCTATCTCACATATCCGCTGAGCTGAGTCCACTTTTAGCACTGCCTGCCCAGTTAATTAATGCGCAGTTTCACAGCCTTGTCTAAAATGTAGCACATTACTCACTTTTCGAGATTCGGCATGAAAGAGCATGGTCCAATCTTGCGCACTATGGTCTCTTGCACATAGTGCATTCTTGCATGCTCATCATCACCATATGTGGTCAGGCCGATTCCCTTTCAATTTTTAAACGTCCGATTTTACAATGTAATATTTGAACCTATGTATGTGTTTTTTAACATTGCACTTGCTGACGTTGTTTTGTAAGGATTTTAAGTAATTATACAATAAAGACATTCTGATCTGGGTCTCAGGTCTACCAACAATGAGGTCACCAGAAAAGTTACAGAGCCGAAACATATCAGCCACAACCATAAACAGCAGTGCTTACCATTAATTGTTCAATCCTGTGCCACTCCTCAAAACTGTGACAACTAGGGGCCTGATTCTGAGTTTGGCAGTGTGGGAAGGGCTGCCACACCACTACCCTGCTCCCACACTGTCAAACCTCACCGCCAACCCACCCACCAGATTACAAGTTATCTCGTGGTCTGTGGGGTAGTCCTTTGGCGTTCCCACAGCGGTGCCCATTAAAAAGGCACCGCAATGGGAGCGCCAAGGCCCATTCCTGCCAGCATGGACTGCAAAGTCCATGCCATGCAGGAGATGGGGTGCCGGGGGGCATACCATGTGCCCCCCGAATGCATCCCATGGCCCTGGGGGAACAGGGGGGCCTGTAGGGCACCCTACGTTTCCTCACCACCACCCTTTTCATGGCGGGCTCACCACCATGAAAAAGGTGGATGTGAGGAAACCCGTAAAATGCTTGGCGGTGCCGCAGCAGCACCGCCAGCATATTGTGGCCCTCAGACCAACAAGACACCCCCAGGGATCAAGAATTGCTGGCGGTTGTGGCGGTTCTATTGTGATTCAACTGCCTTACTCGTAATATGGTGGGCCATTGGTGCGGTGGTCCACTTCCACCACGGCACCTCCACCGTGAGTTTGGTGGTCCTATGGACCGCCAAAGTAGTATCGGGCCCTAGATCTTTGAGCCAACTATTTCTAAAATGAAATCAGTTCATTGCAAATAGCTGGGAAAGACCTCTCTATCCTCCTACCATGCCTTATTCATTTCTATCTGTATTCATCTCATTCAAACCCTTGGAATCCCTGATGTGTTAATATTGCCAGTTCAGACAAAACTGTTCAGCTCTCCATGGTATCTTACTCGGTTGCTTGCTTCAAACTACTCCTCATTTACAATGGATGCACCAAACCTGATAATTTCTTCCCTCTTGTTGTGCATCATCCCTGGCCCTTTCAAGCATGCCACAATCATCCCCTTTAGAAATAAACAGTTGCTGACCTGAAAAATCTGGCTAAGTATTGTTAGCTCCCTAACCTCCTAATCCCCAGTAAAATCATTGAATGGAACATGAATAAACAACATAAATTATATGTGGCACCATACCACCTCCTTCAGGACCTATGTGAGGACTATCAGCCTGGATTCTGGCCTGCAAGACCCACAGAAATACCTTTGGCAAACATCATGGAAGAACTTCTGTATGCGGATAAGTAAACTGTTCTTGTATTCCTTGACCGGTCAACAGCTTGAGACAATGTAGATCATGCAATACTGTTAGAAAGGTTGAAACAGTGGGTGGGTATATCCTGACGTCTGTTAAAATGAATTTAATCATTCCTCATCAACTGAACCTAAAATGTCAGGAACAGGTTTGATGAATTATCCACATCCCATCTCTTGCAGTGTTCTCCAAGGACCATCAGTCTCTTGTCTACTGTTCAATATCTACCCAAACCACTTGTCTATAATTCCTGAGCAGTGCCAGGTGAACTTTCAAATGCATGTTGATGGTACACCAATCCACTTAGCTTTAGTACCTAGGCAGAGAATTTAATCAACATCATATCAAGCCAGGACTTTGTTTATCACTTGATGAAAGACAGGTTTCTGTACATGAATGGAGCCAAAGCAGAAATCCTAGTATTGGGAGCTTCAGAGGCTGATTTACCACCCTTCAACTTGAAGCCAAGCTTCACCTCCTGTTACATCCCAAAAGTACAAAACCTAGGAATGCTGTTTGGCTCAAAACTGACATTTGACCCTCTAAGTCAATGCAGTTATAAAGTGTTGTTAAAGTGCAGGTCTCCCTTTTTTAGAAAATTCCTCTCATTTCTTCAAACAGTTCAGTAAAGCTGATGAGAACCATTGTTATGTCAAAACTTGATAGCTTCAAAGCCCCAATTAAAATGCTTCATTAGTTTTATGTTGTTGCAAAGATCAAATTCAATGTTTTGTCTACTGTTCTTAAGGCCTGTGGAGCATATCCCCAAAATACCTGCAGAAACTGATGCCTAACTGTGCCCCAACCAGAAACTTTGATTCAATATCTTTCCATCTCATTAACCCACCATCCTTGAAGAGGATGAAATAGGAGATTGCAGACTTTGGAACACTCTTATTCCAAAACTTAAGAACTGAACCTAACTGTGCCCCAACCAGAAACTTTGATTCAATATCTTTCCATCTCATTAACCCACCATCCTTGAAGAGGATGAAATAGGAGATTGCAGACTTTGGAACACTCTTATTCCAAAACTTAAGAACTGAACCCAGTCACAAGCAGCTCAAGAAACCTTAGAAAACCTAGTTGCACAGACTGGCTTTCTACTGATTGCAACACAGAAAAAGAGTTGCAGTTGATGGATGTTAGATAAGGTGCTGCACCTTACACAACTGGACTCCAACATCCCCTTTATTGAGCTGCATGTCTCTGCCAGTGCTCTGAGATGGCTGAAAGGCACCATCTAATGCTTTTCAAAACCGGTAACTAGATGCATAAGCAATTAATTAAATAAATCTTTTATAAATTGGGCATGGCCAAAACTTCCACTTTTTAAGAAATTTCCCCCCAATATCCTAATAAGTCGTGTAATTATACCCAGTTTACGGCAAAAGTTTAGCGCAAGTGCATGGGAACAACGCAAACGATGGGAGGGCTGGTGTTAGCGGCACTTGGGTTTTTTGTGCTACTTTTTCATGCAAAATGTGTCCTTGTATCGAAAATGAATATGAGGACGTATTTTGTACTTAAATATAGCACAAACTGCCGGTTTTGCATTTTGCTTAGTTATTCGTAAGTTTTTATAATTTTTCAAAATGTTGCACACTCCTAGTATAAAAACATTCTTGTCCTGTAGAGAAAGAAGACAAAGGCTCTGGATTTATACCCAATGAAGACACAAGAATTGTAATAATCTCTGAGTTGCCTTTTTTTGATCTGGCGCAGCTGTTACCAGACAATTATGTGAGCATCACCAGACAAGGGCTTTGGCTCTGCCCACGCATTGGGAGCCAAGAAAACATATTTTAATTGGGCAGAAGTTGTGTGCTTCCACAGAAAAAAGGGCTGGCTCTCCACAAGAGCTTTGATTATTTTGTTTATTTATCTAGCTGCCTGAGCTTGAATTTTCAGGGGTGGGTGCCCACATGACATTGTAATGCTGTAAAGGTGTCTTAGAAAACTAGATAATTTATGGTGCTTGTCTTTCTCCAGCAGCAGCACAGTTGGGAGGAGGGCAGCCATGAGGAATGTATTGTATTCCCAACACCCTCCCTTTCTTTTATTAACTTTAGACTTCAGAGTGCAGATTTGTGTTTGAGAGAAGTATGGGCTGACAGTGCAACTGTCCCCTCAACATATGAGATCAACATAAAAGAACTTTCAGAGTACTACTTAGGGAGGGTCTTAGGCTCCATCCATGCGTTGGTTCCTCTGACTGCAGTATTTTACTGGATCAAATTTGCATGATTGCATTTAAAAGACTGCTTGTATTGCACCTTTTGGCTTGTAGTAAAGCTTCTACCTGATACTGGACTGAGTTGGTTATGGTGGCAAGCCAATGATCATGACTATAGGCCTGATCCATTTATGAAACGTTATGATAAAGGCACCAGGCCGACTTATTTATGGTAAAAAGCACATGTTAAAGTCAATAGGCATTAAAGTATTGACTGTTATTAATCTATATCAGTGTTTTTCACACCGTGGGTCGCAACCCATTATGGGTTGCAAGACAATTTTTGGTGGGTTGCAAAAGGCAAAGCAATAAATAAAGAAGCCTTTAAATTCTGTATTTATCTTGTCACATTTTCTGTGCTTCAAAGACAGAGGTCAAATGTCAGGCTATGTCTTCTGATGTTTTTAACATGGGGACTGGTGTTTACAAACACCTCTCACTTTGCAGTCAGAGAAAGAAAAGTAAAGTGAATTAAGTGACAATCTTGCTTCGGTTCATGAAATGTGAAATGAAAGGCTTTAGGATGTCATTTACTTGTAACACAACACAATATCAATAACTGTAAGTGAGCTGGACACATTTAGCAGTTAGAAAAGCCAAATTAAGAAGTTTTTTTGTAATTCAGAAGTGTGATGGAAACAAAGGTCCTGATTCACAAAGGCAATCTGAGACAAAAGTATAACTTTACAACTTTTGGTATTTACTGAGGTCATTTACGAGTCGTATCTTTACGTCCACAGTCGGGCCGGAATCTCCGGCTTGCGCCAAACACTCCGGCTAAGGCTGTACTCTCTGGTTCGGACCGGACAAAGTGTAATCAATGGGCCAGAATGCAATTTTTGCAAAAAGGAACATTAGGAATGTGTGAGAAATGGTAAAGGAGGTCATGAAAATCAGTTTGGGCAGGGAAAAGGGTGTGGCCAAACACTAGATCATATCCCAAAAAGGTTTGCTCCTTTGCATCATGGTACATGCAGTCCACAATTTGCTCTCCCTCAGTATTGACTGTAGTGAGCCTGGGGTGATTTGGCTTATCAGTAACAAATGTGGAAGAAATGCTTTTGTGAGGGGGAATGTTTAAAGGTAGGAGCCGAAGACATACATGATGTTTTACCACAAGTCATTCTGAAGGGTCCTAGATGTAGGTCCACTTGGGCCCCTTGCCAGCACTGTGTGGAGTATCTCAGTCAAAACTGTGGAATTAGTTCCCAGTGACATATTACCGTTTGATATTTCCCTGCACCTCAACCATTTATTAAGGCAGTATTAGCATTGCTGATTATAAGTGAAGGGAAGTGAGTGGACGATTTTGCTTGAGCGTTGAACAAAATCTCCCAGAGCATTGACAAATGACACTCTATTTCTCCATTCCTCAGATATATCATCTAAATTACTCAATGCTAGGATTATCCGTGGCAGGAAATTGTACTTTTTACATAAAACGTGCAGCTTATTTCCTTGACCCTCTTAAAATACATTTTTGGCCAATGTATTGCAATGAAAGATCAGGTATTTTCCTCATTTCAATGAGAAATATCCTTAATCAAAAATTTTGAAAATGTGGCAGCTGTGCATCTAGATTTTATCAGACTTGGTTTGCATTGTAGGGATTCACACTATGTTGGACCAGGTGTCTGGAGGTATCCCCATTCTCACTGACCCTAATAGAAGTGCCAGATATAGCAAAGTCAATCTTATTAGTTCAAAGTAGGCAGGGTTATTGCTTGTGTCATCCTTTACTATGAAAGTTATTGAGTGGGACCATGTTTGAGTCTCACCCTTCAGTCTTTAAAGTCATAGTTAATGTGTATCCCAACCAAAGGATCTGTGATAGGTGGACGTAAGCAATGTCTTTGTTTCGGTGCAATAATGAGGACACAGGACATGTCATAATTGAACATTAAAGAGACCTAACAGTAGCAACTGGGAGTGTTTGGACAAAATGTCTAGTTGCTGCTGCAAGAACCTCCAAGCCATGTCACACCTGGCCAAGCCAGTAACCTCATACATCTCCTTTTTTACCAGAAACCAGACAATAATGCTAACCATGGGATTGATTATTCTACGTCTTAGATTGTGTAATGCACTGTACATTGAAATTTGGACTTTTCCACATTTTGTGGCAACAGCTTAGGGAATTCATTCATATTCAGACATTATTATTTATTCAATTGTTTCATCCATATTTGCATAGAAAATAAAATGTTCACCATCCCCTCATGGGGTCACACCGCAATAGAGATAGTATGTGGGGTTTTGCAGTACGGCCATAAAACTGAATGAACAGATTGCACCATTGAACACATTCCAGCACCAGCCACTGCTGATGCTCCATAAGCCTAGTCACCTGAAGAATATATAAAATCACTCTATAAAACACTGTCCAAGACTGTTTCAGATATTTTGACAACTTCCCTGTGGAAACCCTCTTGGTATCAACATCTGTTTTAAACCTCACAGCACTTTTGTTGCAAGGCTCTGGCACAAACTTGGCCTCTATCCATTTACTGGCTTAGTCTATCTATTATAATTTTTTGCTGCAGGAAACATAGAATCACCCCATCCCATGTTCTATTTGGCAGCAAAACCACTTGATAAGACAGACATGCCTTGCCAGGAAATCCTTATTAGTTTCATTATGCTCAAAGGAGCTTTTAATCCTTCCTCCTGAGTCCCCAACCATGGAAGGCCATCGATAGACAATGCATAAACTCATTTTCATCAGTGACATGTCCAAATGACCTGAATGGCCAAATACACAACTGTCATTTGTAAACTGCACAAAGACACAAATGTAAAATTCAAGAGGCAAAGAGAACACTCTTAATTATAACTGGGTGTGTTTTGAACAAATAGGAGCACAGTGATGTCTTCAAACTATTTTCAAATGCCCATTCGCAATCTCTCAGTTACTAAACTTTTAACAGCCCTATAAGTGCACTAGAAGCTTCCAAAAATTAATCTTTTAGTATGCCCTGTGTCCACAGACCTAACATCCATCTCAACAATCAGATATTCAATTTGGTTGGAAATCATTCAAAGAAACAAAGTATAAGTACTGATATGATTATGGATTAAAACTGAAAAACTACTAAAATTCACAAGTTATGGTAAGTTACCAATCAATAACTCATGCAACAGCCAAGCAAACAATAACATGAGAAAATGTATTTGGCAAGAGTTATGTTAGCACAAACTTTTCCCCACAGTATTCTTTAGTAACTTTTCAACAGTTCTCAAGGTGCTCAAACAAGATAGTGCTATATAATCAAAATGATAGTTCACCTGGAGTTCATTAATGTAGTTAGTGAAGTAGGACATCACAAATTAATGGCAAGCAACTTATGCAAACAGGACAACCACACTATGGCCCCAATGGTTATTTAATATGAATTAAGCTTAACATGTAGATGTTATCAACAAAAAATAGAAACATGACATATACATAAATAATCACAAACAGGACAACAATTGTGCAGAATGTCCCAATGTGAAGAAACACACAGAAGTGAGTTTATTGTGGTTATATAAAAAATTACACTTTCCAGAATGTGTTCTACAGCACACGTGATTGGCTTGTATAAAAATGAATTGCTTATGCCAACATCCTTTCTGGTGCTAAGCTGTCAACGATGTTTTTAACCTGTTTGAATTATTGGGTTCCATTCAGAAAAGTCAAAATGAAGAGGACCCCTGAGAAAGGGAGGCCACATGACCCAGGATATCTAAGGCTACTTAAAGTGCAAGTGAACCATACGACACAATGGTGATGGATTAAAGAGGGAAATTACTTACTCAGGTGGTGTCATTGCAAGGGAAGATATAGAGTTGACATTTCATCCCTGATCTTGCTCCCTTTTTTCTGAAATAGCGGGATAGGGTATTAAACTCAGATGAAAACCAAATAGAGCAGGAAAACCTTTTTAGTTATTGACCACATTGGCCAAGTTATTCCTGGTAGGGTACAAGGAGCTTTTTCTGGGGATAAAAGAATTTCATCAAATACTGATTTTTTCTCTACAACTAAAGTTAAAGGAGAATTTTGTTATAATCTAAGGGGATTTTGATGGTGTGGCTCTGGGCAACATTGAAGTTCAAATCAATTCCTCTTCCTCCTCAAATTGTCAGGGAAGTGAAGGATTTGCACTCATGCTGCCAAAGCCATTTGTTCGTTCCTTAATTATATTTCAACAGTGGAGAATCAAAAGTTAAGTGCAGCAAATAAGAAGGGGAAAAAGATTATCAACAAATTCCCAAAAGAGAAGGAGACTCAATTGACAATATGAATGTCTTACAGGAATGTTTAGCTTTTTAATGCTTCATATATATCAAAGGAATGTTACCATCTACAGGGATGAATGTATCTTCAGATAAAGAGGACAACTGAGATTGTAAACACAACTGTGAACTGTAGATTTGGGAAATGTACAACATTCTAATTTGCATCCAGATAAGAATGTATGCCGATTTGGTCCGTAGTGCAAAATATACTGTGGACTGGTTGCAAATAGTCATGACCAAAAGAAATGGGCCCATAAGGATGCCAGATCTGTAAAGCAAAAAAAACACAGTGCATTCCAATGTTGTTCATGAAATCAAAATGAGAGAGCATGAAAAAAGTATTTCCTGTCAACAAGGAAAGGTGGGCAAGAAAAATAATAAAAAAATATGGCAAGAAAGACAAGTATAAATGCTATCTCTCTGGTATTAAAAAACACTTAGAGAATTATAGAAGGAGGATGTGTGAAAGGACAATGTTCCAATACTTTAGGAAATAATGAATCCCAGCTAATGGGGATGAAGTTGAATATAAACTTTCATACAAGTATGGTCAATATGTGCAAGGCTGGCTGGAACTGCATGAAGCATAATGATCAGTCATCATGGGACAATTGGAAGCAAATTATTATGAACATCAATCTAAACTCCAACAGTGCAAAACCTGTCCTTAAGCTTAATTTGTGAGATTCCCGATAATGGGAGGATGTTTTACAGACAGGGACAATCGAGATGTTTAGTTATCTCATAGGCAAACTTTCTTTCTATAGTTGAGTTGCTAGTCAAACAAGCAGTGATTCAGAAATATTGTATGTTGATATAACTAGTATACTGGAAAGTCTAATTTCGAGGTGGTATAAACAACCCTGAGAAAAGTCATCTAATGCTACAGTCAAATCAAGACAGACAAAGGCATGGGGGTTAGTCTTGTAAAGTTAGACCGTAGGACGGCTCCTAAAAGCAGATTGATGTACCCTTAAAAGGGAGCTGGATATTTAAAAATGAGGGAAGATAAGCCTTTATTTAAACAAGCAAAATCAGGGCCAATGTTTTTGTTATTGACCAAATGAACCTATAACAGATATCGCAGAAGTGATTTTCAGCTTTCTTTTTTTTTAAATGCCCAATAACCTAACCTTCCTAGGGCCTTAAGAACTAAGGATTGAGAGTTTGAGATAAAAAGAAAATAGGAGACCAGTATTTCCAATTTTTTAAGTTCAGGCATCCTGAAAGTTAGAATCCAAACTTGTATATTCTTAAGAGGGTGTTTATGAAGCAGGCTGATGCTCACATTTTGAATATTGCTGGGTGACCAATGTTCTTGGCCTCAGAAACCACAGTAAACCCTCATGATCCCTTTTACCTCCCAGAAACTAAATATTCCAATATTCAAATCTGTTTCCAGCCACAAGCTCAACTAAGGATCTAGCAGACCCCTCGCCAGTAAAGTTACCAGATATTTTTCCCTGTGACGCAGATCTTGAGAGAACCCCCGAAGATTTGGTAGAAAGTGCTGAGCATATTCAAGACCCTAGGAAAACTGAGTGTTCTGCTGTTGGAGGATATTTCTTTGATAGAACTATTACAAAAGCCCAAGAGTACAGAAAATCATTGAGAAGCTCTCTAAATAATGATTGTGCTCTGGTCTTCAGGTATGCAAATGCATTGAGAACAACTGGTGTGGATATGCAGGTGGTCCCTTCAAGGGTGACAGAGTCTGGCAAAACAAGGGGGTAAATGCTGACCCTCCTTTTAAGAAGCCAGATAACTTTAAGTAAGAATCCTCTTTTATAAGAGTTATAAGTCTTACAATCTACTTTCAGTCAGCACCAGATTCAACTTTTAAATTCAACAAGCTACAAGTTAAGGAGTCAGGTAATGAAAGAGTTGTATTTAATCCCAGATGGGAGCTGCTAACCCCTCTGTTAAGTCATTATGAAGATAAATGGACCTGGTTGGCAGACCTTTGCTTCTAACATATCAAGTAAGACATTGGATCTATACTGTTGGAACACTGCTGTCTTGGTCAGACACCTGAATAATCCATCATTGAAATCGTTAAAGAATTTGGAAATAGTTGTATTACAAGAAACTTCTTAATCAGTTTTTAGTATCTGAATTTTTGATATTCACACCTTTGCTACTGATGTTATGATGGGACATAAAACAGTAGGTTTGTAATACTGCTACCATGAATGGAGACTATATCTATTCCAAGCTTAACTCTTCGACAATCTATTAGCACTAGTCCTAACCATCCCCGCTTAAACTGGGGAATCTTCGAATGTCCTGTTCACAAATGATCTAGTCGTAATTTCAGAAAGCTATTGGAGATTATAATGCAAGCAATAGTAGATTAGTCAGGAAATATCAATATCATTTGAAATCACCGATGGGTGATTTAAATGCCATATTTCATCTGTGTTGTATCTAGCTTCTGAAATAATGTCAAAAGATAAGTGTTCTGGAGTGTTACCACCCACTCTGAATATCTTGAAATGTGACCAATATGGAAAAGTCCTCTTGAATTGGTTGTTCAATTTAAATCTGACGTTGCCAAATGTTAAAATAAAGGGGGACATTTAAGGACATGCCACATGGAGTAAGAGAAATTGCTCAGCAACACTAGACCATATATTTATCTATTCATGGCTGAGGATTTGTTGTTATGATTGTTTTGAGCCATAATGCAAATGATGACAACCCCTTACATTTACAATTTCACATCACCTCCACATTGTGGCATACCCTGATATTTGTGTAGAGAACGTAGTGTGAAAGCAACTTATTTTGAAGAGGAAATCTCTGTTCCTTCCCTCTCTGGTTTATACCTGGGGAGGTCTTCCACAAAAGAGGGCCTGAGATTGTATTGTAAAATAATATTTAGAGTTCATAGCATGTTGGCAAATATGAAGAAAAAGTGTGGGGGCTGGGATAGAAGGTAGGATTGCGGAAGAAAAATTTATTATGGTATGGGAAGCATGTTTTTTTCTTATGAAAGGACCAAAGAAATCAAAAGATTAAAATGGCAAATAGTGCAGGTTTCGAAGGAATACAAAGGTGAAGAGCAGTTACAGGATTGGGAAACGGTGTATTTGCTTTGGAAAGAGGGGAACAAATGCATGTTTTAGGAGTTAGTGGCATGGGCAATGGGTAACTTAAAGAGCTTAAATGCAGTCCTAGTTGAGGAAGGGATGGAAATTGTACTGACTCACTTTATAGCTATAACTTGATTAACACTAAGTAGGCTGACAGCACCAGAAATTACTATGTATCCCCCATCATAGAAGCTGATGGAAGAGCTTATAAAGTCAGCTAAAGTCACATGTGAACAAGACCCAGATATAAGTCCAATCACAGTCTACAAAGCTAAAAGAATGGTTGGTTATGTTAGCAATAATATTTATTGTCTGTTTTCCACAAATGGTGCAAGTCCCTTCCTCTTGGCAGAGAAGTAATTCACCCAGCTTACAAAAAAAGCCATTTTGATGAAAGCCATATGTTTTGAATTAGGTATGGTTGGCATACATGGACGTTATCTTCAAATTCCCATGTTCCTCTACCAGCTGTCAAAAGCCCCAGAAGGTACTGTACGCAACCAGGTATGCAAAAAGCTGAAAGAGGATCGAAGGAGAACCAATTTCAGGGGCCCAGAACATGAAGAGGGCAGCTCAGGCAAGGGTAGGACTTGTAGAAGGCAGAGTCCAGCAACACCAGCAGAATTTCAGGAAGTCTTTTGTGTCCCTGAAATGTTAGAAAACTGGAGACAAGCCAGCTAGCCCTTGAAGATCACTTGGGGAGAAGACAGAGTTCAGCTCTCCTTCAGCAGAGACAGGGCACAGCAGGCAGCAGGGCAACAAGCAGAAAAACAGCTCTCCCGGAAAAGCAGTCCAGTTGAGTCCATTAAGCAGCACAGCAGTCCTTCTGATCCAGAAGCAGCTGATTTTAGGGGGTCAGATGCCCAGTACTTCTTTTTTTTTAGAGTTTTATATAGCGCGAACTAGACCAGAGACATCGGGTATCAGAGCACTTTACATGAGCACCAGTTTCATTACAGATTGACACATTCATTTTTGTTAGACACGGGGAGATTAAGCGCTTGCCCAGATCACAGGATGTTGAGCATCGTATACCCAAAAGTGCCTTTGATGTAGGGGGTGACTTCAAAGTAACTCTCTGAAGTGCACAAGGATCCCTTTCAACCCAGTCCTGTCTGCCGGAGCTACCTGTGGGAGGGGGGGGGTAAATCAGTGCTTTGTGTGTAGACAGGACACCACCTATTGACATGTAAGTGTCAGCCCCTCCCATTCCTGTCTGCCCAGGAAGACCGATCAGAATACAGATAAATGCAGCTGAGTGCTCAGAATGCAGATGAGCCTCACCTTCCTGTGTTTGTGGCTGCCTAGAGGGAATGCACAAAGTGTAGCTGTCACCCAACCCAGACGTGCATTGGAGACAGGCTGTCAGGCACAAAGAGCTGTGAGCAAAGAGAAACGTTCACTTTCTAAAAGTGGCATTTCTAAAACAGTAATGTTAAATTCATCTCACCAGTAAAGAGGATTTATCATTACCATTCCAAAGATATGAAACATGAAAAAGCTATTCCTCTCTGATCAGGAATTACAGCTTAAAAGTGTATTAAGGAATTCCCAATGCTGGCCTATGGGAGGGGTAGGCCTTACAGTTGTGAAAACAAAATAGGTTGTTTGACACTACCAGGACATTCCAAACATATAAGTACATGTCCTGCCTTTTACTTACAAGGCACCCTGCCCTTAGGGTTACTTAGGGCCTACCTTAGGGGTGAGGTATATGTAATAAAAGGGGAGTTTAAGGCTTGGCAGGTAGTTTTAAATGCCAAGTCGAAGTGGCAGTGAACTGCACACCCATAATTTTAAATGCCAAGTCGAAGTGGCAGTGAACTGCACACCCAGACACTGCAGGCTGAGACAGGCTTGAAAGGGTGGCACAATCAGGGGTGCAGCCCACTAGTAGCATTTGAAGTACAGGCCCTGGGTATATGGTATACCACTTTACAAGAGATTTACTAGTACAACAAATATGCCAATCGGGTATACACCGATGTTAACATGTTTAGGGGAGAAGCACATTCACTTTAGCACTGGGTAGCAGTGGTAAAGTGCTCAGAGTCCTGAGGCCAACAACAAGAATCAGCAAAAACAGGAGGTAAAAAGGTCTAAGGGAAGACCACTACGGATGCCAGGTCCCCCCAGCTGAACGTAGGGAGATCTACCCAGCCTCTAGGGAGTTCTCATCACTAAGGCGGAATAACCTAGATAGACCATCAGCCTCGGCGTGCTCTACCCCAGGTCTGTGTTCCACCCTAAAGTCCATACCCTGCAGGGAAATGGACCACCTGTAAAACAGCTGATAAAACATTAGCACCAAAGTCTGAGGATGCAACCATCCCCGACTGAAGCCGATAATGGGAAACAAAGGTGTTGGGGGAAGCCATGTTGCAGCATTACAAATGTTTTGAGGGACGCCCCTTTAACATTGCCCAGGACGAGGAAACACTCCGAGTTGACCGCGCCTGGACAGAAGATGAAAGAGAAAGGTCAGGGCCGGACTGGCTGTACTGGGCATCGGGTGTTTCCCGGGAGGCTGGAAGGGTGGGGGCCAGTTTTGCAGTGGTGGGGGCTGCTTTCGTTACTGAGGGATAGTTTTGAATCTGTGCTGCAATATCGCCCCCCAGTAGCAAAAGAAGCAAGCAAGCAGTTCTAGCCTCCTGGGCCAGGCAGTGCTTCCCCATGGGCTAGTCCAAGAAAAATTGCCTGCGCTGCTTTGGGTTTCCAGTCTGGTCATGAGAAAGGTGAGCAGCCTCATATGACAAAAAAAAGCTCACTTCCCCTACAGAGTCAAAGTGGACAAAGAAGGCTTGAGACCCTTTCCAGAGAGACCATCAATGACAAACAATGAATCCACCTGCCTAAATGTACTGGTATGGTCCAGGTAGATGCAAAGGGCTCTCAAAACATCCAGAGAATGGAGAATCTCCTTCTCTGGAGAAGGAGGGTTTTGGCAAAAAACCAGAAGGACAATATCTTTCTGACAGTGGAAATCTGACAGGACCTTGTGCAGAAAAAATTGGCTAAGACGCAAGATTACCTTGTCGGGACAGAAACGTAAAAAAGGTGGGGAAGCCAGCAAAGCCCCATTTTCACCAGCCCTGCGACCAGAAGAAACTGCCACCAAAAACAAAACATTAGCAGAAAGAAACTTAAGGTCAACTGAAGTAAGGGACTCAAATGGAGCACCTGTCAATGCCTGAAGCACCAATGGAAGATCCCAGGGGGAATCAAAGAGCAGGAGACAGGATGCTGAAGCAAAATACTTCTCAATAGGTGTGCCACCAAGGGAGAAACAGGGGACAGATCTGAACCTCTGTAGGCAAGAATGGCAGCCCACTGGGCAGGAAGAGTCGAGACCGCTAGACCCAACGTAAAACCATCCCTAAAAAAGCCTAATGCCCTAACAAGATCGCAGGAAACAGGAGACACACCCTTCCCCTTACACCAACAGTCAAAGTTCTTCCACTGATGACCATAAGACTTCAGGATGGTAAACCTATGAGACAACTGGATGCTCTGAGCCACCTGAAGCGAACAACCCTCAGCCAACAAGGTCAACCTCTCAAATGCCATAACACCCAGCTGAGGCGCAGGAGAGAGGACGTGCTGAGAAGAGGTACTCACAACGGAGACGGGTGAATGGGAAACTTCCAATGGGGACACAGTGCCAAACCCTGAATATAGGGGAACCAAGGTCACTGGGACCATTCTAGGGTGACTTGAAGATCCACTTGAATTTTCCTGACAACACTGGATGTCAAGGGAAATGGGGGAAAGGCAAATTGGAGCCCCTGGGACCACAGGTTGGAGAAAGCATTTATCGCCAAAGCTGACCTTGAGGAAATGAGGCTTCAAAACTGAGGGATAAGAGCTGTCTACTCTGAACTAAAAAGATCCAGCCAGGGAAAGCCGAACCTGGAGAGAATCTGCTGAAAAAGTAGGGGTAACAGACACATGGTCACAGGCAAGGGGAACACCCTGCTCAAGGAATCTGCAGGCCCATTCTCCTTCCCTGGAAGAGAGAGAGGAGATTCCTCTCAGCCCACAGTCCAATCTTCCAGGAAAGGAGAAACGGAGCCGGTCGCATCCCCCCTTGCCGGTTAACATAGGAACATACGACCTGTATGTCTGGACACAGACAGCCTGGTTTCGAAGAAGAGGAGCGAACTAAAGAAGTGCCTGCCAAACTGCTATCAACTCCCACCAGTTCGAGGACTGGAGAGCCTAGAAGCGGAACAATCTGCTGTGGGCCCTGAAATCCCCCAGAACCACCCCCACCCCTTGCCGCTTACATCAGTGGTCAACACCACCGAGGGAGGAGGATTGAGATTGAAACCCTTGGAGAAATTGTGAGGCAACAACCACCACTGGAGAGACTCCCGAATTTCTGGGGTAACAGGAATGAGAACCTAGTATTCCTGAGAAGCCGGATTCCAGTGGCAAAGAAGGTGATGCATGAGGGGATATAAATGGAGCTGGCCCCAGGAGAGCACTTGCAGAGTGGAGGTCATTTCACACTGACTCTGTAGCAAGAATGAATGAATGAATGAATGAAGAGGCATTTCTAAAGCGCATGGCTACCCGGGGGCATCCCAGCGCTAGTAGCGGTGCAGCTTCAACTTCGGGTCGTATTAGGGAAACAGATACGTTTTTAACTGCTTTCGGAAGGTCAGGTAGTTTGGCTCAAGGCGGATACCAAGGGGCAAAAGATTCCACAGTTTGGCGGCATTATACGAGAAGCGACGCCCTCCGCTTCGTGTTTTTCTTATTTTTGGAACTACCGCCAGTTGTTTACTATCTGACCTTAAAGACCTATTGGAATGATAAGGCTGAATAATGGATCTAATAGTGGAAGGGCCTCTACCTTCGAGTGCTTTGAGCGTAATACACAAAGCCTTAAACTGAACTCTCTCTTGAATGGGCAGCCAATGAAGTGATGCAAGCGCAGGCTTGGCTGAAAGGCGCTTGGAAGTATTCATGAGGAGATGTGCTGCACAGTTTTGCACTATCTGCAATTTTTTGATGGTAGTGAGTGGTGCTCCTAAATATAATGCATTAGCATAATCAAGGCGTGATAGGATCAATGCTTGGACCATCAGTCTTCTAGCCGTGATGGGTAGTAAGGGAAGGATCTTTCTTAGCATTCTTAAGATCCCAAAGCAACAAGCTGCCACCTTACGTGTTTGCTCCTTAAAATCAAGCTTCTGGTCCAACCATACACCCAGACTCTTAATTTTGTCTTTTGGGGAGGGTTGTATCCCCAAACAGCTAGGCCAGAAAGATCCTATTCTCAACGTAGTGGAGTTACCCAATAGCATCAGTTCAGTCTTCGCTCCATTCAATTTTAGACAGGAGCTGTCCATCCAACTCAACACCTTTTCAAGGCATAAGGCTGATCCCAAGCCTGAATCCTCCTTTTGATGAAGCGAGACCACCAACTGCGTATCATCTGCATAGGTAATAATCTGAATGCCAAAAGGTGTTACTACTTCTGCCAAGGAACTCATATAGACATTAAATAGAGTGGGGCTCAGGGAAGATGCCTTAGGAACCCCACATCTAAGAGGCATTCGCTTAGAGGTAATTTCCTCTTTAAAGACTACAAAGGATCTGTCCTCTAAAAAGGACTGTAGCCATTTTAAAGCTGAGACCTGAGGTTGGGACAGAACCCAAGAGAGATGCTTGAACAGAGTCAATTGTCTTTTGGGAGATAGGGACACCATCCCCAGATCTGTAGTGAAGAGGGCCCTGATGACCTTCAGAGACTGAGCGGGACGCAGGGAGGACTTTCAGTGGTTGATGACGGCAGACCTGTATCAGCTTCTCCATTGGCTTAGAAAAAGAAGGAGAGACAATTAGCCACTCATCCAGGTAAGGAAGACTGGAATACCTTGAGAATAGAGAATATCTACCAGGGGGGCCAAGAGTTTAGTAAAAACCATTGGCGCCAATAAAAGGTCAAAAGGGAGCACCTGGACTTGGTAGTGCCCACCGCAAAGCGAAAAAACGTCTGATCCACCAGATGGATGGAAACATGCAGGTATGCGTCCATCAGGTCTAGGGATGAGAGGAAGATTCCCTGATGAACCAACTGAAGGATTGACTGTAAGGTCACCATCTTGAAGTGTTGATGGAAAAGGTACATATTCACTCCTTTGAGATCCAAGACTGGACTGTATTCGTCCAAGGATTTCTGCACAAGAGACAGGATGGATTAGTATCCCAGTCTCCTCTCCTGGGGCAGGAACTCGATTATTGCTGCATTCTCCAAAAGAAGCCGAATACCTTCCAGTAATGCTGCTTACTTAATGGGATTCCAGGGCAGAGGAGTCTCCTTGAAAACCAGAGCCGGGCGAGATGAAAATTTGATCCGGTAACCAGAGGTTACCGTCTGAATTGCCCAGGCATCCGATATTCCCTGCCACTGGTGTCAAAAGAAGTGAAGTCAACCTCCAACTGGAAGGGATGGATAGTCACTGCTTTGGAGAAGGAGTGGTTGAGGCACCAACTGACTTGACACTGGAATTTGTCTCCTTGAGGGGCCCGCTGGCCATGACCCCTGCCTCGAAAGGGCTGGGTAGCACCTCTAGTCTGAGGATAGGCAAAAGCATGGCAATATCCAAAACCTCCCCCCCTGGAGGGAGGGCAAACAGGAGTACCCAGCTTCTTATTCTTGGTCAACTGCTTCACCATCTCCTCAAGTTGTGGTCCAAACACCTTTGAACCCTCAAAAGGCAACTTCAAGAGGACACACTTTTGCGTGGCATCCATCTTCCACGCCTGCATCCACATAGGGTGATTCATAGCAATAGGAGCCCCTGATGCTGCTGCCGCCAAACACAAATTATCAAAGGATATGTCGTAAAATGAATAAATAAATAGATTCCTAATTGTAAAGCGCGAACATATCACCCCTTAAGGTTTCAAGGCACTGGGGGATGTCGGGGAGAATAAGTGAGCCATTGCCCAGAGTCACATGGTGCTGAGCAGAGCCGCCACTGGCAATCAAACTGTGAGCCCTGCGCTCCAGAGTTAGCCGCTCAGGCCACTGTGCCACACCTCCCCCCCTCATACAAGTAGTGGACCTGGGCTTCCATTACAACCAGCAGAGAGGGTCCCTCACTTATCTGTTGTGCCAGAGTCTGGAAATACTTCCAGACTGGACCATATAATTTGTATAGGCCATTGTCCTGAGGAAGAAATTGGAAGACCTCTTCACCGCCCCTTCCACCTTCTTGTCCACAGGGTCAGAAAGAAGGGTGTCATCTGAAAGCACCATGCCCTGTGAAGAAAGGCCAGCCATCAGGTTATCCCCCTTGACTGATTGCAGGAATATTTCTGGAAACCCCTTGCTCAAAAATCAGTGGAACGCAAACTTGTCAATATCCTTCCACTGAAGGGAAAGTACTTTGTGAACCGCACTGTGCAAAGGCAAAGAGTCAGGGCCAGGACGCTAATATTGAGTGAAAAAATCTTCCTCCAACTCCTGTTCCATAGGCGCAGGAAAACCCAGATTGTCCCGGACATGAGAAAAGAGGTTAGAGAGCTCAGCTCCCTGCACAAAAATACCCCGCCTCCCCTCATACTTATCCTTATCAGGGTCCTCCATGTTAACAATGGAATTCGGCCATGGCACCTTCGCAGGAGGCCCCTCCGACTTTCTGGCCTTCAATGCAACTTCAACTGCCTCATTAATCAATTAGTGTAGTGCTGTCACGGTAGTCACCCCCGCAGAACTATCAGAGGCAGTCTCCATTGCCGGCATGCAAAACTACCAGACAGGCGCTTCCTGTATCTCTCCCATTTTTAGGGAACTAACTCTTGTGACCTCTGAAATCTCATGGGAGCTGCAAGATGAAGGAAGCACACAGTGTACAATAAACACCGCACACCAACGCACATGCCTCAAGGCAAAGCGCCTTATACAATGGAACGTGCCCTGGGGGAGAAACAATGTGCCAAAGAGGACGCTCAGCACCACAAAAAAGGCGCATTGTAACCGCGTGCCATCCGAGGCTAAAGCTCCTCAAGTACACAATGCAGAGGCCCATTACCTGCCGGGGAAATATAATGAGAACGAGGATACTCCGAGCCGCAGCCCACAAGTGAACCAATGCCCGCTATGCAGGGCAGTGCGGTCCCCTATGAAAGAAGACTGCTTACGCAAGTCTGGTAAGGGGACAACAGTTCAAAACACATAATGCAGCAACAAAACTTACCTCTGACCTCACTAGGCATCGTTCTGCCACGCAGAATGAAAACAACAGGCTCTTGGTGATGTGGTTCCCCCTTTATGCATGCTGGGTAGTCTGCGCCATATTGGGGGAAGTGTTTTGACCTCAGCTAGGTGATAGGTTCTGTGGAGCAGGTGAACTGCTCATGTGTAAAAACTGGGACGGGAAGACGGACGAGGAGGTAATAAAAGTCAAACCTAACAAGCATTGGTAAATGCATTAGGTTTTGCCTATGGGCTCAATAATAAGTTAAATAAAAGTTATACGTTCTGTTTTACCACAGTGATCTAATTGGTTTTTAAGAACCCCATCAATCAAAAACAGAAGAGGGTCACAGAAATGTTTGTGCAATTTACTGAGAGATGGTTCGTAGAAAACCACCTAGAAACAACAATCCATGCGTTTGTAATGGTACGTTAACCTACAGTTCAAAAATCAAACTTGGCACAAGAAAACAAAACCGAGCATAACAAATGTGTGTGAATATGTATGATTGTCTCTGGGTGCTTAGTTTTCATGTAATGTTTGTGTGATACTACCAAAGTGAATGTCAAACTAAATGCGAGTGTGCAATAAATGTCTACCTTTAATTTTTGTTTCTGTTCATTAATGTTAATAACTACTCTTTAAAATATTTAACTTGTACTTACTTGCTAGGTGGCAGCAAGCCACATTTGACACCAAGAGCATTTTCAGCCAACACTAAACACTTTAGCTTATATAACACGTTGCATGCATTGACTGTATGCACGATTTAGGACACTTAGTAAACGCTTGCACCAAATTGCAGCAGTTCAGCACAGAAGGTTTTATGTTATAAACCCAACCCATGTGGTGCCGTGTTAAACCACTAGTCCATTCACCACAGAAACGGTACGTTAATGGCCAAAAGTGCGCCCATTGTAGTTGTATTTATATAGCGCTTGCTACCACTGGCGAGGTGGTGAAGCGCTTTTTGGGGAGTAGCATGCTACTCCGGAACCCAAAAAGGATTAGTGGTGGATTAGTATAGAGAAATAGGAGTAAATTTGAACGGTGACATGTGAATGTTAGTTGGATTGAATAGGATAATGGATGGATAGAAGAGGGAAGAGACTAGAAAGTGTTATTTGGGAGATCATAGTAGTCAAATGAGGTTTGGAATGAGTCAGAGGAGGGATAGAGGAGAGAAGAATGTAGAAAGGGTTGTTAGTGAGATCATAGTACTAAAATGAGGTTTTGGGTGAGCCAAGGAGAGAGAGAGGTGGGAAGAGTCTAGAAAGGGTTATTTTTGAGATCTTAGTAGTAGCAGAATGAGGCTTGGGATGAGTCAGAGAGTGAAGGTGGAGGATATATCGAGAGAGGTATATGGTGAGACAGAGCTTCTTCTTATACAGTAGGAGTAAAGTAATAAATATATAGATACATTACTACATAGAAAGGGTATACATGTATAAGGAAGATAATATATCGAGATTTTAAGGTGTATTGTATAAACTCAGACTTTCAAATGTTGCTGTACTTGAAGCTAATTTGTGTATTTTTATAAGTATTTTTATTTATTTTATTTTAATTTGATGTTTTCCTCAAATTTCAATAGAGGAGCACTTGTAGATAAAATAGTTATGATAATATTTACATATTGTGATACATAAATAAAATGCTACTTTACAGGAGGCAAGTTGCCCATCTTGTGACTCAGCAGAACCATAGATGGGCAGTCAGCATTTCACAACACTTTGCCCAAAGTAAGGATGACGAGCACACAGATATTCATTCTGGTTCCAACTACTCACACCATTTAGTTCATGCATCTATCTTTTTCACCTTCTATAAGGGGTCATCTAAAGTGCAGGCTACCCATCTGTGGTAGCAGTACCCAGCTTCACGTACAGTGGCCTTCTAGGCATACAAATGGGTGCTTGAAGCAAGTTGATACCTGTACAGAGAGTGCACAAGATTCTACAAGTGTAGCTGGTGGCTCAACTTCACAAAATGAAGTTTGGACGACGTTAAAACACAGTTCCAAATGGTTATCAGCAAATCAGTGTGGGGGGCAGTGGCGGCTCGCCGAGGGAGTGGTGCGGGGATGTGGGCAGGGCGGGGAAGGGGCAGGGTAGGGGGGTAGTGGACTCGGACTTACGACGGACAGAACTCCCTCTGAGTTCTGTCTGTCGTATGTCCGAGTTCACTACCCCCCACCCTGCCCCTCCCCTGCCCCACCCCACCACCCCGCACCACTCCCTTGACGAGCCGCCACTGGTGGGGGGGGGGGTCTGCCATATCAGGAGCCAGGTCGCAAAGGTAAGGTGAAAAGCACTTCAAGTAGGACATAAGTGAATGGAGAACTTTACAGATCCAAACTGCAAGTAGTGCAAGGTCTAGAGAGCACACAGGGTGAGCGAGAGGGCAGCCATAAACTCAAAACATCAATAGGCAATACTACACTGACCATGGAATTTAAAGGGGTTAAAACAACATAAGCTGACAATGCAATGGTGCAGACCAGCTAGTTACAAGGAAATGCCCCTAACCCCAATTGAATTGCATTTACACCTGGAAAGCGTTAACTAAGGTACTTACATTTTTGATTTGTGGCATCTTATGTACCACTACCTTCCAGGGCACATTACATACAAGCCAACTAGAAAGACTGATTTTATGTACTGATATATTTAAAAAAGCTCATGTATACAAAAAATTCCAAAGCAGCCACACAAGCAACAAAAAAGTGTAGCTTCTTTTTATGCGTGTAAGAAATAGATTGCTCTCCTCAAATGTTTTCATTGCAAGATATTCTTGTCAACCCGTGTACTTAGCAAATGTTGGCAAATAAGCAAGATAAAAGCAATTCAGGTAATCATTTTTTTAACGTAGTTAATATGCGTATACATAAAAAATGTGAATTCTAGTTGTCTGACCAACAGTTACTTATACGAGTGGAGGACCTGTCTTGGCAATTTAGGCTGGACTGTTCCTGTTGGAGCAGGGTCAAGACTGATTTGTATATGGCTGGGTCCAACCTGTGGTGGCATGATGGGCAATAAACGATGGACTGGGATGCAGCCTGAGCGATTACCAGTGGCTGAGATTAAGTCAAGCATTCCATCCATCCCCTTTTTGTTGCAGTCGTCACCAGGGCACCAAGTCCTGCACAGTTGTGAAATCAACCGCGCTATATAGCGCTCATCACTCCTTCTTTGCCTCTAATGTAAAGACATGCACCCTGGGAGATGTAGTTATCTCTCACCTTCCCAGGCACTCAGCGAAGCCAACAACAACTCAGGGTGTCTTACACAGCTGTGAAATAACATGCACTATATAGTGTTGTCAATCCTCCTCCTCCTCCAATATGAATACGTGCAGCTTGGGAGGTTTAGTTGTCTCTTACCCTCCTAGGTACTGAACAAAGTCACAAACAACTAAGGGTGTCCCGTGCAGCGTTGAAATCAACCACCCTATGTAGCGCTTGTCACTCCTCCTCCAATGTAAAGAGGTGCAGTCTGGGAGGAGTAGTTCTTTTTTACCTTCCCAGGCACTCATCAAAAGCAACAACAACGCAGGGCATACTTAGGAATTACTAAGACATGCACTTGTGAGTCAGTAACTGCAGTAAACTCTGCCTTCTTGACAAGAGGTTGGGGGCAGTCTGGTGAGGAACCCACCCTGTTTGAGCGCCACTGACACACTGCACTGGAGTGACACTATATGTTTTTCTGGTAGTAGTAAGTACAAAGTAGGCAGAATGTATGGTATGGTTTTTAGTATGCTTCAGTCTGTGGGGGTGCTGTTTGAAGTTCGAATTAAGTTTGAAGTTCAGCAGTATTTGAGTTTGAAGGTGCATCATTATACTATTGAAAAAGGGACAAGTGGAAAAATGCAGGTGTGAGCAGAGATGTGTTAGGCCCTGGTCAGATGGAAGACATGCACTGTCCACCTGAAATGATTTCTCTCCTTTGATTCAGTGTTTTTAGATAATGAGTGATGAAGAAGTGTCCTCTAAAAACTAGCATTATTTCCATGCGTGAACCGTGTGGAATGAAGACAAACATGATACATTGCTATTTTAAATTGGGTCACGTGTGCTCCCTTCCAGGGAACACTTATATACACTCAATTTAAGATTACAAATAAAGGCAAATTTAAGCCTGTGCCTTTTAGGTGTGATATATATAGCACGTGCGTTTAGAGATAGAAGTGGAGAGCAAGGGAGAGAGATCAGTTGAGAACATAGTGGCAGGGAAAGCAGAAGAGAAACAGACTGAAAGAGAAGTGGGGAAAGTGAGAAAGAGAGACAGCGAAGGAGAGGGGCGAATAAATGAAAGAGAGAGAGGGGGTACCTAATGAGAAACAGAGAAAGAAGGGGACTCAGCTAAATTAAAGTGAGAGGAGTATTAAAGAGAGAGCGAGGAAAGTGGAAAAGGGGGTCAGACAGAGAAATAGAGAGCACCGAGGTGGGGGAAAGTAACACAAAGCGAGAGAGATGCTTGGAAGGTGAGAGAACATAAAGACAGTCACACATCACGCAAAAGAGAGAGAAGTAGGTAGGCAGAGAGATTGGAGGGTATATAAACTAGAGAATAAAGGCAGAGATACTGAGAAAGAAACACTGGAGGGAGAGAGAGAGAGAGAAAGATGGCTAGGTGCAGAATGCACCCTTGAGGTATTTCCAGGGCCGGCTCTAGGGCGGTGCGATCGGTGCCACCGCACCGGGCACTGACATGGGGTGGGGGCGTCATTTTTGCAAGGATATTGACATTTTAAAAGCACCTGCTGCTGTGTTCCTGGCCTCCAGCAATTTTCCGGCATCAATTAAAATGTCAAGATAACTCTGGTGATTAATCGTCTTCCTGGAAAGAGACCGGAGGTTTGTCTAGTGGAAGTTTTGACTCATCCAAAGGTAGCGCAGAGGGTTAAAATGCCTGCTGCTAAGAACGTGTACCATGCAGATCACAAAGTGCATATAATGTAAATACTAAATAGGTCAGTGGGTTACTGCTTCTGTAAAAGAGCTCTTTTTGTTACTTGTCGTTTATAAGTCAAAATCCTAATATAACATTGAGCTATTAACTGTCATCAAAGAGCTGCATGCAAACTGCAAGGTATATGTTAGAGCTATATTTTTTTGCACAGTCTTTCATTATCCTAATCTTCCCAAAAGGGTTCATTTGGGTAGAAAACTGTTATTATTAAAGAGAACCCCTAACAATGGTTTTACGTTTTAAATTCTGATTTTGCGCTTTTCCAGAATATTGACTCTTAAACTATATTGCCTACCAGTATCGATGACATGTCACTCCTACACTACCCCTTGTAGTCCTGTCTAATGTAACATTTGCTATACACTGATTTATATCTAATACATATGATTGTCTTTGCGCAATGTGTGTGTGATGTGAAGTGCTCTGACATCTTACACTGGTATGAGTGGTGCTATAAAACTAAATGAATCTGAGAGACAGTGGTTATAGAGACTTGAGGGGCACTGTTAAAGGGTGCTAATGAGGGAATCCGTGACAGAGGTGGCCATTGGTGGGACGCCAACAAACATTGTCGCACAGGGTGCCACCAGTGTTAAAGCCGGCCCTGGGTATTTCCAAGACGGATGTCTAACGTCTCAATATCTCTTGGCTGTATCGCAGAGCAGGGCCGCATTATCAACTGTTCATAAGGAGTGCTGTTATCTGTCTCGCTCATCCTATGTTTGTCTATGTCTCTCTTTCTGTCGGTCTGCGTACCCGTCTCTCACGCATATTTGAGTGCCTGCCATCTTGGGCCATGCATATCTCTCTTTCTGGCAAAATAAGCCTGTGTGCCGGGATTAAACTTGGCAAGCTCTAACTGCTGTAGATTATGTTAAAACCCCTCCCATGCCACACAAGGGAGCGCATTGTTAAATATGCTTGCATTTAATTGTGAAAGCAATTTGTTGTAGTCCAATCCACGAGCAAGTTAAAAGAGACACTTCGAGAATGTAAGGGACCAGAAAGGAAAGGAGAGCATTGTAAATATAACATCAACAGGAAGAATGAATAAATACATGAAATAAAGAGTGTGTGTGTGAGACTGGTTGAACAAGAAAGGGAGAAACTGCAGCGGAGGGGATCACTGGAACCCACAGCCTAAGCAGCATGCATACTCGAGTGCAGACACATAGCTTTAGTGTAACTCCGCCAGCACGACCTGCTTAAAAACGCAGACATGTCCAGTGGTGGTTCAAAGAGGCTTTTTTCTGTGTCACTGTAAACAGTGTGTGCGAAAGTCTTTCTTTACCTGCGGGTGGCTTACTGAGCTCTCCTTCTTGAGCTCACCTGAAACAGCCAATAGCTAATCAAATGAACGTAAATTAAATAAGCCTTAAGGGAGAGGAAAGGAGGCTGGAATAGATACATAAAACTAGTTCCAGAAAAGCATATGGAAACAGGACTCCCACGCCGGTAAACTGATCACAGAAGCATACAAGGAATAACACAAAGAAACAACAGGAAACTCCCCTCCCCCGCTAGACCTACGGATCTTCCACCCTTGGCAGAGACCCCCCCCCATATCATACATCCGCACAGTGCACACTGTGTGCAACAATAAACTAGTGACCTATGTAGGACCCCCAACCCCCTTTCCCCAATCCACTCCCTTGACCCCTTGAACACTCACACCGCCACCCCTCTCCTCCCCCCCCCCCCCAGTTGCGGCATTTTCTTCATGGTTTGGGCCTTGCATTCCACCCCACCTTGCGGCATCGACGATGGCCTTCCCCCTCCCCGGCCTGCCCTCTCCCCCCTCCCTGGCCTGCCCTCTCCCCCTGCCCCACACCGGCCCCACGCAGAGCCCCCGGGCACCCACCCCTTTCTCCCTTCCCCACCTCCTGAGACACCATGGCACAACGGCCTCCATGCTGATTGTAATGTGAGAAATATCTATGCTCACTGTACCACGGCCATCGCCCGAGGTCCAGTACACAGCAACAGGGCGAAAGGCTGGATACTCTGTCTCCGCTAGTGACTTGCGCCCTCCCTCTTGCACCCCTGCTGCTCCCCCTCCCCTTCCCCATCTTGCCCCTCCTCCCTCCCACTCCCCATATCTCTTTTTTATTGAGCCATTCGATGTTGCTCACTATTGCATTTTTTTCTAGCATCGAAACCCTGTTGTATGCTTTTATTTCAATAAAAAAATTACAACAAAAAAAGAAACAACAGGAAACAGTATGCTACAGCCAATAGTAACAGAGGAAAAGTAAGTAGCAAACATACAAGTCAATGAAAAACAAGTAAAGCATGGGGGCGGGATGTAAGCCCCTTTTAAGATTTATATTAAATACAATACCTTTCACAAGCACAGAGCAAGCGCTGTGCAGGCAAAACCTAATAAAAACGGAATGTGGTGATAAAAGAGAGTGTCATAAATCACCTGAACTTGATAATATGTAAACACTTTAGCTGATCTGTTTAGGTGCTCTTAGATATGTGTTTGCCTGCTGTAATTTAAAACGTTTGCAAGGAGTTTTTTTTACATTCGACAGAAAACTCCAGTATGCCAATCAAAACAGGAATTCGTACTTTCAAGGTAAGCAGTAAGTGGTTTGCTAAGTATGAGCAATTGTTTTTTGACAACAGAGAAGTTGAAACTTTAAATATGTGTCCTGTCATGATATGATGTTACTCTAAGCTGAAAGCACATCCCCTGCTTTTATCTGGCAATAGAGAAATGGAGAATTCTGAGTTTCCTTACTTATCGGGCATGTTCCATATTTTATTCTGAACATTGTTATTCGTCTCCCTCTGACCAGTGAACCCTTGCCTCCAAAATCTCATGAAATGCCTCTGTGCGGCTTGAAATCATCTCTACTCTTCCTGCATATTTGAAGTTAGCAAAAGCTTCACATAGACATCTAAAAATGTTCCACGTGAGAACAGTCAGGCAATTCAGAACCAGCCAGAAATCTTAAATAAATTGAGACTGCAGATGATGGCAGGGGACAGGGTGGGCAGTGAAAAGCTCGAACTAAGGGGCATATTAGCAAGACCGGCGATAAAATTATCGCCGTTTTAGCGGCAGGAAACTGCCGCTAAAACGGCGATAATGGGCTTGCTAATATGCGTTATAGAATTCCAATAGAAGCCCAGGTTAGATGTCCTGCACATCTAACATGGGCTTCTATTGGAATTCTATAACGCATATTAGCAAGCCCATTATCGCCGGTCTTGCTAATATGCCCCTAATTGATTAAACGACTGCGTTGAATCCTACTTCGAATATGGATGACACTTGAAGGTTGCTCTATAGTTTCACTTTCGAATAATAATTTAATTTCTTCTGTATTAATATTTTTCTTGATTTGCTTCCGACCTATTATACAGCAGTCTCCAAAACGACAGCACGCTAAGCCTGAATACAAATGTGAAGATTAAAGGGAGTTAGTGGTCATTTAAACTAATTGATCTCCTGTAGCGAGTCAAAGCCAAGATTCCGTGAAATTGGTTCATTTCGATGTTCTGGTTTTCGTTCTGTCAGGAACGCCAACCAAGTTAAGGGATTACGGGTATATCTAAGCAATTACAGGGCAATTGAAAGCTGTAAGCCTAGGGTGAAACAACTACGCACCGGGCACGGATTTGTAGCTATGGCCGCAAGTAGGAAAGTAAAGGATAAAATTACCTCACAAGTTCATATATATTTACTCTTCTGCAGTAACTAAAACTTATTTTGTATAGCGCTTTATTCTGCGGTTGTCTTACTTCTGCATACTACAAATGACAAGTATTATCTTTACTCAAAATAATGGTACTCAAGTATCGACCTCCAAAGGATGAAAGGGTGGTTTGGCCTTTCCAGGACTCGCGCCTGCATGCCACAGACAGATGTCATCCGCGAGCCCTGAAAGAATAGGGCCACTAACGAAAATGTATCACCTCGGTTTTTGCTGACACTGGCATAGGCTTTATTCGCAGGAGGTGCTTCAGTGGCATAATTTATTTTTCTTTCAAACATCTACAATTTCATCCCCCTTGCCCCCGGCCCCTTCCCTTTATCGAAGCAAGTAGGGCAGCTGTGCTCTGATTCTCTGTAGGCCTCAGAATTTACTGTACTGAAATTGCTGCAGCCTGCCTCGGAAGCACATGCATCACTGTCAGGGAGCTAAAGTTCGGTAGTTCATAAAACACACAGATATATTTAGCGGTTATTTAAAAATATGAAGTATGTTTTCTCTTAGTAGACACTCCATTTGTCCTCGTGAGCTAGTGCACTGACCTACTTCAGAAAATACAATCAGAGGGATCAAATAGATGATAACACAGCTAGGGCGTATAATGGATGTGATCTTACAAAAATACCCTCCCACAACACTTTCGTTGTATTTTCAATTGTGCTTGCATACTACAATTTACAAATTGTAAGGCTTTTTTTTTAATAATATGCTTGACAAATGATTTTGCTTGTTGTTTTACTCTTTATGTTGCAGTAATTGACACAGTTTTACATGTAGGCTGTAATCTTAACGTGCATTTTTCAAACTTTGGTAAATAGCTTTTCATATTCCACTCTAACAGAGAAGGAGGGAAACGCACCAAGAAAGACATATTAGCAAAGTTTGCTTCTCTGCAAAAGGAAATGTAACTTTCTACATATTGGGTACCTTAGTTTTTGGTATTACAGGCCCGGTGTTAATTACCAACGGTGAATGTAAATATCTCTATAGATAAGTAAATCATTTGCAACATGAGACATGAAAATCAAAAATTGTGTATTTTCCAGAGCGCCAGCTGGCAAGCACAATTTCGTGAATGCAAACGCCACCCTGGAAATAAAAAATCCCTACTAAAAGCAGCATATTGTGCATGTTAAGGAAAAATGCTCGATTGAGTGTAGAGAAGTACGTAGTATAATATTAATCACAGTTTTTTTAAGATACCCAATTTTGTTATAAAATGCATGAGAATTTAAAAGAACAGTAAAAGGAACAAGACAATTTATTGCGCTCTGTTCACATTATGGAGCACACCTTCTTTGTTTTGCTGATCTTAAAATAGCTACCAGTTTTGCATGAGGCTAAGGCAAGAGAGAGACATGCAAAACAGGAGTCCAGATAATTATGAGTGCACCCCCAATGTAAGATGGCCGCCAGCCGTCATGATGAAATGTTCGACATTCCAACCAGTTTACTATCAGCCACTCCCTGCAGCTGGCGACTAGTGCACTCCAGTGCCCTAGTTTGGCTGCTCAAGTTCTATTACTAAATACAGTGCTCAAATTTGGTGCTGTATTTCTATGGCCAACATAGCTGAGAAGCGATTCTCTCCTTACCTGCCTTTTTGCTCCCAGGGAGGTCCCTTTCTTACACTCCCTTCTGCTGCTGGTGAGACTGTGAGGCATCACCACATTATATATGTATGCATGCATGTATGTGGTAAGGACAGTGGAGTGCTGTACAGGGTTAAATGGCAAAATACATTCAATGTCTGATTGGATGGATAGCTGTCTTCTGAGAGTGGAAGTAGATTGTTAGCGCATTGAGATGTAGTCTTCTTTATAAAAGTTGAGTCAGTCTTGGTGCATATGTTGTTGCGGATCCTTGCTGCATATACAAAGAAAGCTTGTTGGCTGTTTTTTCTAATTTGTACATCTCAAGTCTGACGCCAGTCCTGAATTCACATGTGCTGAGAACTACTTGAGTTGATAAATGTCAGTCAGATATGCAGGAGTGCTGTTTGTGATGGCTTTGTAAATGATGTAGCTGGTTTTGAGGATGGTGCAGGTCACGAAAGCGAGCTAGTGGAGTTCCATTAGTGTGAGTATAATGTCATCATATTTCTTCAGACCTTTTTGATATGGTGTTGTACAACGGTTAACATAACCTGAAGATAGGTCATTGTAGAGTCTGGGAGTCCTTAAAGCAGGAGGTTGTTATTATCTGGAAGCAAGAGTACAAGGGATATAATAGCAGTTCTGAAGTCTTTTTCTCGGATAACAGTTTCGGTTTTTTTGGTAGAGAGAGTGTGTACCATACCATCTTTTTTTCTTCGTGTATTTCTTTACGATGAGGTCGGTGTCCAGGATAAATCTAAGTGAATTCAAACTGGGTGAAAGTTGTGGTTTGAGTGGGGTATTCTGAAAAGTTTTTAATAAGCATTAACCATACCTCCTGGAACTCATTTTCATAACTCTGTGCATAGCAGAAACAAATGCTTTAAATAAAATGCTCCCTAACTGTAACACCTCATTTTCTTTATGACTTGCACTTTTCAATCAGATGCCACAGAGCAGCATGGCCTCTGACACTCAAACTAATCCATATGTTAGCCTAATACTGACAATTTCAATCTGCTGCCTGACTCAAAAAGTCCTCTCACGACACAAAGAGTATGCTTAGATTGTCAATGCTAATAAGCAAAGGTGAGATTATGTTTTCCTCTGTTGTTTTCTAGTCTCTATTTTCCATGAGGCTACTTGTCAGCAGCGGCCCGTGCAGGTAGGAGCGGTGGGGCCGGTGGGGGGAGATTTCGACACACGTCAAGGGAAAATTAAATATTTGTTTAATTTTCCCTCGTGGTCGTCTGTCGAATCCCTCCCCAACCTGGCCCCACCGCTCTTACCTGCACGGGCCGCTGATGCTACTTGTCGCAATTTTAGTTCTCATAATTTTATAACTGGCTATGTGGTTTATTTTGATTGCTTTCTGGTTTGAATTTGGGCTTTAATTGCAGGCTCTGCATGCTGTCAGCCTTTCAATTGCCTTAATGCTATGGACGAAGCGTTCATGTTCACTGTAATACCTTTGTAGTGTGGGGGACATGAACAGTTCGTCTACTGCATTGGTTCAAGCACCAGATGGATTTCCTTTAAAAAAAAGAAATTCAGAACACGGAGGAGAGCTTCCCCTCGCATCCTGAATTTTGTGTTGTTGCTATGAGTGCACTGCACACAGCACTCTGAAACAAAAATACCAAAAGTGAAATGGTGCAGTCTGCTTTCACTTTTATCAGAGCTCAAGTGTGAGTACTGGTGTGTGTGGGGGAAATACCACTGGAAAGGGACAATGGTCCCTTTTCAGGTGTACCTCTCCCCTAGTGGATTCCTGTTTGGGGATCACCAACGACTGCAATACCCAAGCAAGGATCAGCCACTGGACATCAGAATATTCTTGGGGGGTAGCAGCCCCGCAGGGCAAGGGCAAGCGTTGTCTCTAAAAATGAACATTCCTTCTGAACCCCTGGTGGGATGCCAAATTTGAGGGCTACCCCCAATGCCCTCACCCAGTGAGGCAGAAGGCCCACTATGCCACCAGGGATATATTTGTAAAGAAAGAATGGGGTTGGAACAGCCCACTGTGGCATTGGGCCATGCCCCAATCCAAAATTGCTTTGACAGTCTAGTCGTTATACCGCACTAGGGGATCAGATTGGTAAATTTACCCCAGCAGGAGCAGAAAGTCCACTAGACACCAAGGATCATAACATTAAAAAAAAAATAAGTATTGGGCCAGTCGGCATAGGTATCGGACCATGTCCCCACACCATTATGGGCCCAGAGTTCTTGGGAGTTTAATCCCAGTTTGCCCCGGGGGGGCAGAAAGCCCACTAAACACCAAGGAGTATATCTTTTACGAAATAGGTTAGGGGCAGCCTGCCCAGGCATCAGGATAGACCTTCACACCTAAAGGGCCCCAGAGTCTCCCTGCCCCCTATTGGGGGGCAGATTGCGGAACATACCCCCCAATCTGCCTAGGGGGGAGAAAGCCAACAAGATGCCAGGGATATTATTTTTTCAGAAAACAATATGGGATGGGGGAAGCCCACCCAGGCTTCGAGCATAAACCCACCTCTAAAGACCGAAAAGGCTTTCTGATCCCTCAGGAGGCAGTTTGAGGGGTTTACTCCAATCTGCCCCCAAGGGGTCGTAAGCTCACTACACCCAAGAATGATTTTTAAAATTAAAATAAAGAGTGAGGGCCAGCTTGCAATGGGCCATACACCCTCCACACCTAAAGTCCCAACAGTCTTCCTGCCCCCATCCTGGGAAGAGATCGGAGGATTTATCCCCAGTCTTCTCCTGCGGGGAAGAAAGCCCACTGGAAGCCAGGGATAGTTTTAAAAAAACATAACAGAGACAGGCCTGTACACACATCCAGCTTCACCCCCACCCCTAAAACCCTAACAGTCTTTCTGCTCCCTTGAGGCCTGGAGTATCCCCATCCCCACAGCAAGCATGAGGAAATCTGGATTTCTTGGGGTGTAGTTGTGACCCATGAGGATGCAAAGAGAGTGTTAATCCCAATGTTCTCTCGCTTGCCTTGTGACTGGCTGCACTTTTCAGGTTCTGGATCAGCTGGTAACTAGGGAACTCTATGTACCCGGGGCATTTCTGAAACCTAGAGACCAAGACAAACCAGGATGCAGTGTTTTACATGCATGGCACTACGTTTTCTTACTCAGAATGCCCATCAAATATTAAAGTTTGGCCAATATCCTGCATTTTCACACATTTCTGTGAGGGAAAGCTCCTGAATCTGCTGGGATAAACAACATTCCAGCCACCCAGCGTTCCCACTCTTCTGGCAATAAAAACACACCCCACTTGTGTAGATGAGCCTGTTGCCCGCGACAGCAATGGACTAAACCAGGGACCATGAGAAGACCACATTCACTTCATATAGTCACAGTTATCATCCATGCCTGCTGCGGACGAAAGTGTTGTTGGACACACAAAAATTTGACGCCTCAACCTTAAATTTTGGACCCTATTGTGTCGCCATTGACAGACTTATCCTCTCAAATGAGATACCAATTTTACTGGGTGAAGTGGGAGAATAGAGAATAGTAGAGCATTTTGTTAGTATCAATTGAATTTCTCTCCAGTTCAGGCTTCTAAATGTAAGCCAATATGCAAGAAAGAACACATTATGCAAAATGTCCTCTGAATCACATTACAATATTTGTAACCCCAAATTTGGAGTTGTACAAAAAGAAATCACTATTCCGAAACTTAAGTATCCTGAGGACATTTTAAAAATGCATGCGTTTCCTGCATCCCCATTTTTCATTCATAAGATTTCAAACACTCCAAAATTGATGGGAGGAATGGTTGCAAATAGCCTAAACACCCTTGGCAGCATTCCAATAATTTTTCACCCACTGTGCTGAACAGAGAGGCCTGGTGTGGTATTTGCTTGTCTTTCATTGTAGTGCTATATTGCTCATTTCTTACTTCTTCTTTCTGTTGTTATTAAAGGGGGAAGAAGTGTGGTATCTGCTCCAGCTTGCTGCTCAGCCAGTGGATGTGTGTAGAATGTTAGTATGAGTGGATGATGTCATAGAGTGTTGTATGCGTGGGTGAATGTCAGTTGAGTGTAGGGCTGAGCAGCAAGGAGGCTGTTACTATTTCCTGCTTTTCTTCTTCTCTGCACTCCCTACACATGATTATTTTTATTTTTTAATTAATCTGTGTTTTCTCTTTTAAGGGGGAAGATGGGTGTGTTTTACTCTTTGTCAATGTGTACATGGTCATCATTTTCTTTATGTTCTCATTGCATGTCTACATTGTTACGGTATGTTCTTAGTTAGATACCTAATGTCATTTACATGTTGTCTTCTTGTGTCTTTCATTGTAGTGTTGTTATTATGCTAATTTCTTGCTTCTTCTTTTCTGTTGTTATTAAAGGGGGAAGAAGTGTGGTATTTGCTTGTCTTTCATTGTAGTGCTATATTGCTCATTTCTTACTTCTTCTTTCTGTTGTTATTAAAGGGGGAAGAAGTGTGGTATCTGCTTCCAGCTTGCTCCTCAGCCAGTGGATGTGTGTAGAATGTTAGTATGAGTGGATGATGTCATAGAGTGTTGTATGCGTGGGTGAATGTCAGTTGAGTGTAGGGCTGAGCAGCAAGGAGGCTGCTCCTGTTGGGGTTCGTTCATTGTACCTTACTTCATTACCTCTTTTCTTTCTGTACCTTGCCTAATAAACTACTTGAAGATACCACATGGAACGGACATTTATTCCGTTACAACACCTGGCTTATGCAAATCAGTAGTGTCCCTGCTCCTTTGTTTCATACAATGGTAAAAGATATAGCATGGTCCAGTGGCTGTTTTTTTAGCAGAGATTGTTTGCTTTATGCAACAAACTACAGAGGAAGGAAAATAATGATCTGACGCAGTGTTTCCCAAACTATGGTTGGGTCACAAGCCGATTTTTCATGGTTTGCCAAAGTCTAGGCAATAAATAAAGATGCCTTTAAATTCCGTGTTTATTGTGTCACATTTGCTGCACTTACTTCAAAGACAGAGATCAAATGTCAGGCTATGTCTTCTGCTGCTTATCTTTCAACAGGGAGAGAGGTGTTTATGGGCTCCTCTCACTTTGCAGTCAGAGAAAGAAAAATAAAGTGAATTATGTGGCAATTCTGCTGGAGTACATGAATTGTAAAAGTAAAGCTGGAGGATGTCATTTTGTTTCCTAACAAACAGCAAAATGTAAATACCTGTAAATGAACTGTACACATTCAGCAATTAGGAAGGCAAAATAAAGCACATTGTTTTGTAATTCTGAAGTGTGATGGAAACAAGTGGCCTTTTTACAAAGGTAAACTTACACTTTTGTGTATGTTTACGATTGTTTGCTATTCACAAAGGGATTTATGACTGGTATATTTACAAGTGCGGAGTCTCTGCACATAAAAAGATAGGACTGTCCTACGACAGTTCAACGTAGAGGTGAGAGAAGCGACCTTCATGTATGGATTTGGAGGACTTTTGGAGGTTTTTTAATAGTAGAATAACATGTAAATGTTTGAACCCAGAACAAGTGGAACTGTCATAGCTTTTTGCAAAATTTAGTTGTAACTGTTAGGGAAGGAAATTATGTATTAGCATTTTCTCTTCAGTTTTTCATTGCGTGTATGTGGGTGATGTGTTGTAATATAAAGGTGTAATATAAAGGTGCACATGTAAAAGAATTCATGAGTGCCATGTAGGATTTCTACCACCTACTATCTACTATCAGTACTTAACATGTTTGGCAAAATTAAGTCATGCTGTGGGAATAATTTTATTATATATAGAATTATGTCCTGGATGAAGTGTTTTTTTGCCAGATTTGAATAGTTTTGCATTATATGATGAGTTAGGTAGAGTGTGCCTGATTAGTTTGAATGAATCTAAATGTGTGAACAAAACTGTTTGGTGAAATTGAGTTGAGCTGTGGGAACAATTTTAACTTATATTGAATTATGTCCTAGATGAAGTGGATTTGTGAGATCTGAATGATTGGCTATACATAATGAGTTAGGTACATTCTAGCTGATTTGTTGGAATAGATTCAAAGTTGTGCATCGAAATATGTTTTAGATGGAGATGCTTATTAAGATGGGAGGAATCATGCAACTTCAGCAGTTGTCTAGAGATGTGCTATGGATAATGTTTAGAGTCTATTTTCCAAAGCGGTGCAATGAGATTTTTTTCTGAATGCGAACCTGTAGATAAGGAGAGATATAGAAGGATTCAGTTTTTCAGAATCACATATTTTCTATATTCTGTAACATAAGAGTATCTATTTATCTCTTTTAGAGTTTGTATAGTACAACTTAGGGGTTTGTTCTAAGAAACATCCTCTGATCACAATAATTGATATGCTTTGATCCAAGTGAAGTTAGTTTTGTGCAACATGCTACTCAGCATAATAAGAGTCAAGAAAATTCTCTAAATTAAAGTAAGATTCATGATTTCCATTGCTAAGGGTGGATGCCACAACTATGACCGGATTTTAACAAGCACAGAGAGTTATCCTTGATATATAATATTTAAATATTACTGGGTTTATGGCTGTTATGTCTGCCTAAAGTAAATTAGTTAGATTTATGTTGTCTGTATAGCATTTGTTAAAGTGAAAATTGAGTTCATATTTCTAACTGTTGCCTCTACAGCCCTAAAGATGAGCTGATAATATAGAGAAACACGTGTTGGCTGTACCCTATGAAAAACGCTTCTACACTGGAATGATAACATCTTGGAAATTTGAAATATGGAGTTCATGACCTATCCTCTCCTCTGCTAGATGGGACTTATGATGCTGCTGTAAAAGAACTAAATAATTAAACAATTGGAGGATAATAGAATTATATGAGCGTTCATATGTGATATTTAGGTTTTTATATATGTCAATGCTTTTTTATATCAGATGACTGAATAAAATGTAAGAACATTGCTAATTATGGTATAGTAATTTTTGTTTGTACTATCAATGCTCCCCACGCCAAATTGTTGTATATCAATTTAATTGTGATCTTGGGTGGTTACTGGCTCAGTGGGTGAGTGGTTGAAAAGTTTCAGCACTCCGTCCATCATCTCGTTGTGTTTTCTATGTACGCTCCAAGTGGCCACGGGCTTACCCAGTCATGGGTCCCTTACTAGTTGTGCCACTGGATTCAAGTTAGCCTGGCTGATGAGGGGTGAAACCCCGAAACCGGTCCTGGGATGCTTGTCTCTGGTCCAGGGATGACCTGGCCTGGCAGTTCGGGCTGGACTGTTACCATGAGGAACAGGGTCAAGACTGATTTGCATATGGCTGGATCCAAACTGTGGTGAGCAAAAAAACCGATGGATTAAACCCAGATCTGTGACTGGGGGTGAGTGGTTGAAAAGTTTCAGCACTCCGTCCATCATCTTGTTGTGTTTGCTATGTACGCCCCAAGTGGCCAAGGGTATGCGCAGATGTGGGTCCCTTGCTCGCTGTGCCACTCGATTCAAGCTAGCCTGGCTGATGAAGGGGCGAAACCCCGAAACTGGTCCTAGGATGCTTGTTTCCGGTCCAGGAAGGACCTGGTCTGGCAGTTCGGGCTGGACTGTCCCTATGAGGAACAGGGTCAAGACTGATTTGCATATGGCTGGATCCAAATTGGGGTGGCATAGTGAGCAAAATAACAATGGATTACAACCGAGATCTGTGACTGGGGGTGAGTGGTTGAAAAGTTTCAGCACTCGGTCCATCATCTTTTAGTGGGTGAGCAGCACTGGGCCTTTCTGTTCCCCCCAACAGAATTTGCACTTCTGACTAAGCATCGCTATTAAATGCACCATTAAACAGCACACATGTAGTGACTACACTGGTTTAGCATCACATTCCCAAGACGCCCCTTCTGGATGTACCTTTGCCAACAGTTAAATTAAAGTAGAAATCTGTTCTAGCACCCTATATATCCATTCAAGATCATTTCACCAACTGTCAAAACCTCTGGGATAAAATAAGTCAAAAACAATTGAATTGCCTTTTCAGAGATCAGCAGTTTCCATATTTATCAGAGCAGGTTCAAGAGAGTTTCTCATTGTCACATTCCTCAATACCTCAATTTGACTGCCACATTCAGGAAAGTTTAGAAAGAAACATCACAAAAAGAAGGATTTTGGAGGAAGAGTAGGATGAGATGAGGCAGCCATATTTGGTCCCATGAGGTCAAAGTAAAAAGGGGATGTCAGAACCCATGTGTGCCTGCCAATGAAAGGTGGGTTAATTGGAAAACCAGGATTTCAACTTCTTGTAGAATTCAAGAAGGGAGGATGAAGCTCTGATGTGGAGTGAGAGGTCGTTGTGTGTTTCTTGAATGGCCCATTGTCGTTTTCACTATGTTAGCCTAGTTGTGCACGTTGTAGGCCGCATTTCTTTTGCACACGTTACTACATAAACACGCTTGCTTTTGTGCCACATTTTTATTTTCACACAGAACCTGCATTTAATTTTGTGTTCTTTTCCTGGGATTTAGTCTGAACACCATAGACAAGATCAAACAACAATGCCCCTTGGTATTCTCTCTGGTCGGACACTAGCACCTAGACATAACATGAGAAGGCAGCTGCTGCTTGTGGGCACACATGTCTTGTCATTTAACTAAGGACAAGAGTTCTAAAAAATACACTGAGTGAGGGTCCTTGGGCAGGATTGCTGTGTCAGCTGAGATGGAGAACGTCCATCTATGTATGCTAAGGTAAAGGGTCTGCCACTCATCCCAGAGATCTTTGATACACATATATATATATATATATATATATATATATATATATATATATCCAAGGAACTCCATTGCTAAAACTTTACTTAGTAAGAACGGATACGGACCACCGAATTCGTGCAGCAATATTTATTGTAGGTGCATGGTTATCGCCATGACGCGTTTCAGCCCCTTCACGGGCCTTGATCACATGACATATATATATATATATCCAACTGCAGCCGCTCCTTCCGGACTGCTGGGACCCATGGAGAGTGGCGCGCACACCGGCGGAGCACACCGGTAATCCAATTTACTGAAATAACAAAGTCAGCGCGCTCTCAGTAACACACGTGATCAAGGTTCTACGGAACCGAAACGCGTTGTGGATTAAACGGTGGTTTGGCATCCATACGGAGTCGTGTGTTACTGAGAGCGCGCTGACTTTGTTATTTCAGTAAATATATATATATATATATATATATATATATATATATATATATATATTACCTACTGGCGGTTTGCACAGTAGGTAGTTATAGTTAGGACCTCGTTTCCATTCAAAAAGTGTTTTTTGTTTTGCCAATAACTTTGGCGCCAATTGACGAAACTTCGCAACATTTTCAAAACTAATGGGGCGCTCCGGTCAGCTCCTGTCTTGAAAGTTTCGGGGTGATTCGTCAAGCAGGGGCCGAGAAAAGGGGGGTCCCAAAACGCATTTTCCCCATGTTAATTTCCATAGGAAATTTTAGACAAGGCTACAGCCCGAACTGCTGAACAGAATTACACCAAATTTTGCAAAAAGGTAGGTCTTGGTTCAGAGAGCGACCTTTTTTTTAAATGGTGTAAATCCATTCAGTAGTTTCTGAGAAATTAAAAAAAGAAAAATATCGATATCTGAGCACCGAGGAGGAGTCGCGACTCCTCCCGGGCACGAGCTTCACTCTGATTGGCTGCCAACACTCTAAACCAGAATGTGTTGGCAGCCATCTTGTGACTCGGTAACCGAGTCACAAGAAAACAGAAAAAAAGGTGTCATTTGAGATGTCATCAGTGATGTCATCAGTGATGTCACTGACCATGTCATGAATGATGTTATATGTGATGTCATTTGCAGTGCATTGCGGGGGCGTGAGTTATAGTTAGCTCAACTAACTATAACGGCTGAATTTCTCTGGTTTTGTACGAGTGAAATGTTCAACTAACTATAACGTCCCTGAAACCTATGGTTTTTTCAGTGAATATATATAAATATAAATATATATATATATATATATATATATATATATATTCACTGAAAAACCATAGGTTTCAGACACGTTATAGTTACAAATTAGCATTTAAAAACCTTTGAAATTCACTGAAAAAACCATAGGTTTCAGACACGTTATAGTTACAAATTAGCATTTAAAAACCTTTGAAATTCACTGAAAAACCATAGGGTTTAGGGACAGTTATAGTTAGTTGGACATTGCACTCGTACAAAACCCGTGAAATTCCCTCGTTATAGTTAGTTCAGCTAACTATAACTCGCGCCCCGCAATGCACTGCTGATGACGTCACATATTACATCACTCATGACATGGTCAGTGACATCACTGATGACATCACTGATGACATCTCAAATGACATCACTGATGACATCATCCAGTGACTGTGTGTTTCTCTAAAGTTTAAATATTTTTAATATATATAGGAAAAGACGTATTGAAGAATGAGTGGGTGTGTAAGTGTCTGTATGGATGATTTAGTAGGTGCGTGACTGACTGTATAAGTGAGTGATTTAACGTATCTTACTGAATGCATGGGTTAGTGACTAAACTGGGTGAATGTCTGTATCCGTCTGTCTGTTGCTGTGTAAGTGGCTGCATGTGTTTGTGAATAGCTACATGAGTGTCTATTTGAGTTATTGAATGCTTGTGTGAGTATCTGTATGGGTGCCTGAGTGTTTGTGTGGGAGGGGTGTGTGCGACTCTGTGCATAGATGTGTGAGTGGGTGATTCACTGGGTGGATGGTTTCAAGAGTGCATCTGTGATAGACTGTATGGGTGGGTAAGTGTGTGTAAGAGTGTGTTAGTGAGTGAATGTATGTCCCAGTGGTACATGTGTGAGTAACTACATATGTGAAAGGCAGTATATATGTGTGTTGGAGCATATAAATAGCTATAAGCGAGAGTGACTGATTGTGATAGTGGCTGTATGGATGAGTGTGTGCTTGTATCAGTGATTGTATAAGAGCGTAAGAATGTGCTAGTATTTGTATGAGTAAGTGAGCTGGTGTGTGTATAACTGTATAGGTGAGTAAATGGTAGTGTGTTTAATTATTTGCATGACTGACTAGGTGTGTGAGTACCTCTATGGATGAGTGGCGGTGTTTGAGTGTCTATATAGGAGTATGAGTGCATATGATAGTGCTGTACTGAGTGACCGTAAGTATGAGTGACTGTACGGGTGAGTGAGTGGATGTGTGTGTGTAGACCTAAGAATCAGTGAGTGGGTATGTAGTTATTGGTGTTGGAGTGTCTATGGTTTTGCGAATGGCAGTCTGTAATTTAGAGTGGGTGTATCAAAGGTTATATTAGGGTGTGAGGAGGTGCATCAGATTATCACGTGGATGATGTCATCAGTGATGTCATTTGAGATGTCATCAGTGATGTCATCAGTGATGTCACTGACCATGTCATGAGTGATGTAATATGTGACGTCATCAGCAGTGCATTGTGGGGCGCGAGTTATAGTTAGCTGAACTAACTATAACGGGGAATTTCACGGGTTTTGTACTGAGTGCAATGTCCAACTAACTATAACTGTCCCTAAAACCTATGGTTTTTTCAGTGAATTTCAAAGGTTTTTTAAATGCTAATTTGTAACTGTAACGTGTCTGAAACCTATGGTTTTTTCAGTGAATTTCAAAGGTTTTTTAAATGCTAATTTGTAACTATAACGTGTCTGAAACCTATGGTTTTTTCAGTGAATTTCAAAGGTTTTTTAAATGCTAATTTCTAACTATAACGTGCCTGAAACCTACAGTTTTTTCAGTGAATTTCAAAGGTTTTGTAAATGACAATTTTTAAATGTATTAATTGTTATATTAATTTTTTTCATACTGATTTACTACATTTTTAGAAACATTTTTTTTTACATATTTTATTTTTTAAATTACATTGTAATTACATTATACATTACATTACAAAAAATACTTTCTCAGAATGAATTACTTTAGTTTAAATACTTTGCAGATAGGCAATAGACTTTTAAGTACAGTAGTTACAGTTGTTGCAATGGGCAACACATTTTCAAACACAATGCAACATTCAGCTCAATGTGAATTTCTAGTTAAATGCAATTAGTTACTTGATGGATTACTTTTGTAACCACAGGACTGGATCCTAGATTCAGTCCTGGTACATCTCCTGTAAACAGTTGAGTAAAAGCGTTTTGGTTACAGTCGTGATTTTTAAGGAATATTATTGTATTTTAAAAGTTGACACTTAGAAACTTTTTCTCATAGAATAACCAATGTTATCCTATGGAAGGAAATTCACTTAGCAGGTAAAAACTGTTATCGTTACTTTTTTCTTACTCAGTGTTGGATCCTGGATCCAGCACTGGTGCATCTCCTGTAAACAGTTGAAAGAATGCGTTTAAGTCATACAGGCGATTTTTAAGGAATATTTGTAGTTTGTGAAAATCAACACTTTGAAACTTTTTTGCTGAAAACCAGTCAATTTTAGCCTATGAAGGAAATTCAAGTTACTGGTAAGTACGGTTAAAATTACTTTTCAGGACCAGTACTGGGCTGAAAGATGCAGCACTGAGGTCTCTCCTGATAACAGGTGAGTAAATCGGAATTCGTATTTCGGCTGATTTTAGAGGAATATTTTAAAGTTCCAAAACTCCACACTTAGAAGAATTTCCAAGTGAAACCAGTCAATGTTAGCCTATGGAAGGAAATTCAAGTTACTGGTAAGTACAGTTAAAATTAATTTTCAGGACCAGTACTGGGCTGAAAGATACAGCACTGAGGTCTCTCCTTATAACATGTGAGTAAATCGGAATTCGTATTTCGGCTGATTTTACAGGAATATTTGTATGTTTCAAAAATCAACACTTAGAAACTTTTTCAGCAAAAAGCAGGCAATGATATCCTATGGAAGGAAATTCAAGTTACTGGTAAGTACGGTTAAAATTACTTTTCAGGACCAGTACTGGGCTGAAAGATGCAGCACTGAGGTCTCTCCTGATAACAGGTGAGTAAATCAGAATTTGGATTTCGGCTGATTTTAGAGGAATATTTGTATGTTTCAAAAATCAACACCTAGAAACTTTTTCAGCAAAAAGCAGGCAATGATATCCTATGGAAGGAAATTCAAGTTACTGGTAAGTACGGTTAAAATTACTTTTGAGGATCAGTACTGGGCTGAAAGATGCAGCACTGAGGTCTCTCCTGATAACAGGTGAGTAAATCGGAATTCGTATTTCGGCTGATTTTAGAGGAATATTTTAAAGTTCCAAAACTCCACACTTAGAAGAATTTCCAAGTGAAACCAGTCAATGTTAGCCTATGAAGGAAATTCAAGTTACCGGTAAGTACGGTTAAAATTACTTTTCAGGACCAGTACTGGGCTGAAAGATGCAGCACTGAGGTCTCTCCTGATAACAGGTGAGTAAATCGGAATTCGTATTTCGGCTGATTTTAGAGTAATATTTGCACAATGGTTAAGGGAGGGGGCGGGGCCTGAGGTGACATCTGTGTAAACGCTGCCAGTTGCGTGCTTTAAGTTGGGGGATTAGTCCCTTGATCCTGAGGGTCCCTAGGGGCCAATCCAGCCCACCAGGAACCTCCAATATGCGCCAGGGGCTGCGTTGCAGAGACGTGTAGAGAGACCACACCCCTTTTACACCTCTCTGCAACGCAGCTCTGTGGCGCTTTCTGGATGTACCTGTTGGGCTAGTTGGCCCTCAGGGACCCTCAGGATTGAAGGGGATTTAATTCCCCAACTTAAAACGCGCAACGGCGCATATTGGAGGTTCCTGGTGGGCTAGTTGGCCCCCAGGGACCCCCAGTATTCAAGGGGACTTGCTTTCTCTGCAAACGCGCCAGGGGCGCGTTTGCAAAGTGGTGAAGGAAGGGGCGGGCCTGCGGGCCCGATCGTTTTTTTTGTTTGTTTTTTTTTGTCCTCTGAAGGGGGCTGTGTGGCCCCCTTCCTTTTTCCTGTTTTTATGCCCTGGGGACCCCATCCCCCAGGGCCTTACTCCTTTTTAAATTTTTAATTAAAAAAACGGGAAGGGGCCGCGTGGCCCCCTTCCCTGGGCCTGTATTGGCCCCGGGGACCCCATCCCCCGGGCATGGCCTTTTATTTTTATTCTTGGAGGGGGCTGCGTGGCCCCCTCCTCTGGCCATTTAAGGCCCCGGGGACCCCATCCCCGGGCCGGCCTTTCCATTTTTTTTTATTTTTAGATTTTTCTTTTTGGGGAGGGGGCCGCGTGGCCTCCCTCCTGGGCCACTACTTGCCCCGGGACCCCATCCCCCGGGCTGGCCCTCTCCGTTGGGGACTGTGGGGGTCCCCAATCCCCCACAGTCCCGCCGGCTCCCCACGTCCCTTGGGAGCCGGCATTAGCAGTCCCACATGGGGAGCAGCTGACATGCTGCTCCCCATGTGGAAAGCAATGTGCTTTGGATATTGGAAGAGAGAGCAGGTTTCCTGCTCTCTCTTCCAATATCCAAAGCAGTTTGCTATGGCAGGACGGCAGCCGCGAGGCTCCCGTCCTGCCATAGCAACTACAGTGTCCCGGGGTAGGCACCCCGGGACACTGCAGGAGCCGGCCCTGGGGGTGGCGGTCCCCAGGGCCATCAAGGGCTTCCAGGAGGGGGCCACGCGGCCCCTCCCTACATGAGCACAGCCCCGGGAGGTGGTGGTCCTCGGGCTTCGGGGTCCAAAACGGACCCCCATTTTAATTTGTTAGTGCCCCGGGAGGTGGCAGTCTCGGGCGTGTGGGGGCTGGAGCCCCCCACACAGGTTGTTAAATTAATAAAAAAAAAGCCCCGGGAGGTGGTGGTCCTCGGGCTGCGGGAGGGCTCAGAGCCCTCCCGCACCATTTTAAAAAGCCCCGGGGGTGGCGGTCCTCGGGCTTGGGGGCCCTTTGAGGCCCCCACACATTAAATTATCCCCCACCATGCCCCCGGGACTTGGGCCACCCGGGGCCAATTAACATCGAAGCGCTGGAGATCAGCGCTCGATTTTTTTTTTCGGCGGGATACGTGCACCCTAAGCGCATCCCGCTGATTTAAAAAAAAAAATTTTTTCTGCCCAGGGGTCCTTGTGGGACCCCTGAGCAGACCTAGGGGTCAGGTGTTTCTACCCTGCCCCTTTTTGCGCTTGCGCACTTAGTTTCTGTCCCTCGGTTCTACCGAGGGATAGAAATGGCTGCCAACACTTCTTGATTTGGAGTGTTGACAGCCAATTAGCATGCAGCTCGTGATCGGGAGGGTACGCGGATCCGACGCGCCCATAGATATATATGTGATTTTAATTGTGAATTTCTCAGGAACTACTGAACGGATTTACACCATTTTAGCAAAAGGCACCAGTCTGAACCAAGGGCTACCTCTTTGCCAAATTTGGGGTAATTCCGTTCAGCAGTTCGGGCTGTAGCTGCGACTAAAGGTTCCTATGGAAAAATGAATGGGGAAAACGCGTTTTGGGACCCCTCTTTTTCTCGGCCCCCGCTGACGTATCACCCCGAGACTTTCAGGGTAGGAGCGGACCGGAGCGCCCCAACAAGTTGGAAGCTGCGAAGATTCGTCAACCGGCGCCAACGTTATTGCAAATAGAATGTCGCGGATTTCCTATGGATAATAGGTTGTAACTATAACTATCTACTGGCGACCGCCAGTAGATAATAAATATATATATATATAATCATTTAGCCTCAGTAGGAAAGGGAGGGTTTAGGCTAATCTGTCTTATAAAATGACAGGGCTTTTTATGGTATATGGTTTGATAACCATGCTAGAGATATTTTTGCATCCATTTTCTAATTGTGGAGCAAATACTGCATCTTAGAGCACGATAGTTTAAATAAATATTCTAAACTTCGCTCATCTCTCTTGTTTACATTATTGTGGACAAGTACGAGTGAGAGAGCGAAAGGGTGTGTCCTGTTACCGCGACCCTTGAGAGGATTGAGAGTGTTGTGTTCTGGGGTGCCAACTCACTTGTTTCTCTGGAAAGGTTAGGAGGGCAAGTGAGGCACTATAGCTAGTCGGACTCAGGCTCATGGATAGTGAGGTGAAATGGTGACTCAGTCCCTACATGCCAATGTTCTATGGTCCCAAGCATAGTTCTATTCCTGAGCAGAATCCCTGCAATGCCACGCTTTAGGAGAAATGTAAGAGAACTCCAGTCCTCCTGATCTAGTTCTGTGTGTACATGAGATGTATGCGAGCAGGAGACCAGCAGTGCAGAGGTGTCTGTGTGGTTGGTGGAAGGAGATGTGACTATTCAGGTAGGTGGGGCCTAAGTTGTGTAGTGCCTAGAATGTGTGTGTGTGAGGAGTTCAAAATGAGTGTGCTTGTGTATCGAGAGCCAGTGGTGCTCCCTGAGGTGTAGTGTGATATGAGTTCTGTGTGGGAGGTTGAGAATGAGTCTGGCTGCCGAGGTCTGGGTGATTTATAGTCTTCTGGTGAGTTGATCGGTGATCCCACGGTAGGCAGTCTTTCTGAAGTCCAAGTTGCTGGGGACTAGGGCATAAATTACGGTTTTTGTAGCGTTGCTTGGGAGACATTTAAAGAACTTCCTCAACATTGCCAGGATGTGGAACTATGATGCAGTGATGGCTTGTACTTGTGCCGTCATGTCAGGTTTGCAGTTGATGATTCTGAGGTTCTTATCGTGGGTGCTAGGTGTGGGTCTGAGTTCCGCCGGCGCACAGTTGGAGTCGCATGGTGAGGTGCTCTAGATGAAGATCACTACTTCTGTCTTGCTATTGTTGAGCTTGAGACATGCTTTCATCCAGGTAGTGGCTTCGGTCATGCAGACGGTGAACTTGTTTGTTGTGTTGGGGTCTTCCCTGAGAGGGAGAGTCTGAGTTGCGGGTCATCAGCATAGGAGAAAATCTTGATATTGTGTGCGAAGATGATGTTGGACAGAGGGATCATGTATGTATTGAAGAGGGTGGGGCTAAGTGATGAACCAAGAGGCATTCTGCTGATGAGTTTGTGGGCTTCCGAGGAGTAAGGTGTCAAGCTGACAGCTTGAGTTATATTGTTTAAAAAGGAGCAAATCCAGAGGAGAGCGAGTCCTTAAAAGCCGATCTTGTGCAAGGGTCTGTTGAGGATGGGTTGAGAGACCTTGTCAAATGCTGCAGATTCAGCCAGTAGAATAAGGGCTATTGTGTCTTCACTCTCAAAGATCATGCAGATGTCATCTGTGACTGCAATGATTGCTGTTTCTGTATTGTGGTTGGGCCTGAATCAAGACTGCATGGCGTGGAGGCCCTGGTGGTTGCTTAGGTGGTTGAGGAGGCGTTGGTTGATTAGTTTCTCTAAGATCTTTGCCAGGTATGGTAGGAGGGAGATGGATCTGCAATTGGAAAGCATGGCTGTGTCAGCAGATGATTGCTTGAGCAGAGGCTTGACAGTGGCATGTTTCCAGGTGTCTGAGAATGTGGTATGAAGACATTTAGCATGGGTGTTAGGACTTCGCTGATGGGTAGGAGTCCTTTTGAGAAGGCTTGGTGGGAACGGGGTGAGAAGGGGACTCCGAGTAGATGGTCTTCATGGTAGCAGCGGTTTCAACAGTAGTGATGGCGGGCCATAAGGTCAGGGTTTGTTCTTCAGTTGTGATGGGAAGTTGAGTTGTGATGGTGACGGGGTCTGGTTGAGGATCGAAGTTACCGTATATGGAGGTGATTTTTTTACAGCAGAATTTCAAGAGCCTCTTGCAAAGAATATGCGAGAGGGTGATGTTGCTGCAGGCAGCAAGAGGTGCAGTGAAATCTTTGATGATGGGGAAGATTCCTTTGCTGACGTTAGTGCTTGCGTTAATGCGATCTGCAAGAGCTGTATGCTTAGTGTTCTGTATGTGCTTGTGGTAGTCTCTTAGGGCAGATTTGAATATATCTTTATCTGTGGTGTCTTGACTTTTTCTCCATTTGCACTCCGGTTGCTTGCAGTGGTGTTTTGTCAACCTGAGTTCCTCTGTGACCAGTTGGCCTATGGTTGGGCTCTTGCCATTGGGTTGTGTTTGAGAGGAGCCAGTGTGTCGGTGCATGCGGTGACCCAGGAATTGAGATTCTTGATGGCTTTTATCAAGTTTCTGGTGTGCTCGAGCCGGTGTGCAGATTGAGTGGAAGCCCACTCCTTTTCTGTGATGTTTTTTCAACTATGGTAGGTGGGTCCATTGGTGGTAGATCTGTGGCGGTGCTGGATGGGTATGCTGAAACTGACAAAGGTGTGGTCTGTGCAGGTCATAGTTTCTGGCTTATCAACTGTGATGTTGCTGATTGGGGAGAAAATTGGGCACAATAGGTGTCTGTTGGTGAGGGTGGGTTTGGTAATGTGCTGGATGAGGCCAAGGTTTCTGAGGTTTGCTAGAGGGGCCATTGAGTTTGGATTGGTGAGGTCTTCTATGTGAACGCTATGGTCTCAGAGGAGGATGAAGGTGCTGGCATTGATGATGAGGTATTTGACAAAGTCCATAATGTTGCTGGAGAAATTGACATAAACAGTCTCAAGATGGCGCGTGAGACATATACAGAATGAAAGCAATCCATGTGGATGCTGAACATTAGCCGAGTGAGCCGGTGAGTGAGTCTAAGTTAGTGTAGGCTCCATTCCGCTATGTGAGCTTGGAGAAGATAAAGGGGAAAATAAACTGTCCTTTACCTACAACTATTACCTTTTGTGTAAATAAGAGTTGAGGAGAAGATCGAGGTGAATATTGCACCTAATTTGTATTATAACTCTGCAGAATAAGGGCCCACTGAGGTGTAGTTGATGCTGCCTCCCTCCCCGGCTCTTCTCCTCGATTGACAAAAAGGAACGGCTACAATAGCTTAAAGCGGGGACTACATGTAAATATTATGATAGGATACCGTTGGTATTAATTTTGAATATTTTTGCAAGTTTGCCCACTGAAAAAAGTATAGTAGCCCCACACATGAAACGCTGATGGTTTCTCTTTTTACTTATAGATTTTATGTACAGCACATTTGTTGAGATTATGGAAGATTGAGCAAAAGTGAGATGGGGACATTTACACAAGCTGTCACCTAATAGACGGGGGAGACTAACTTATGAGATCAAGCGGTGAGTCGAAAGGAGTCGCATTGGTCCCTGTCTGAAAATAGGACATAAAGATTGGAGACCTTGAGTGTCTGACATTATGGGTTTGAGCAGCAGAGTATGTGAGGTGATACTGTGACTGGGAGTGAGTGTCTGAAAAGTTTCAGCACTCCGTCCATCATCTCCTTGTGTTTGCTTTGTTCACCCTAAGTTGGCAGGGTATGCCCAGACGTAGGTCCCTTGCTCACTTTGCCACTGGATTCAAGCTAGCCTGGCTGGTGAGGGGTGTTACCCCGAAACCGGTCCCAGGATGGTTGTTTCCGGTCCAGGGAGGACCTGGCCTGGCAGTTCGGGCTGGAGTGTTCCCATGAGGCACATGGTCAAGACTGATTTGCATCGGGAGAGTAGGTACCTGTGGACGCCAAGGGACATTTACTGATGATCAAGGGGGAGGAAGACTGGTCCAGGCACACGAGAATCTGGCTGGCCTTAGCCGCCGGAGTGGCAACACATAATATCGCGCGCAGGTGGGGGTCACATATTCCCCCAGCGGTGACAGAATGGGAGACCGATCTTGATTGGTGCCACCAAGCGGAGAAGATTATATCTGACAGTAGGGGTTGCAAGAAAAAATGTGATAAAATACGGTCCCCCTGGGAGAAATATAGAAACATGGGCGAGGAATCAACAGTGTGTGAGTCAGTGGGTACACGTGCGGCTCATGAATGAGGAAGGCACAAGGCCAAACATACTGCCTAATCTAATTAGGACCTAACTGTGCGTTAACTTACCAGATTTAGACTGAGAAGATGGTAGCGTATTGACCCTGTTACAATGTAATTTGTTATCATATTTGAACATCTGAATGCATGTACTCGTCTTTCATTATGTATAGCTTCATGAGCCTGTTTAATAAAAAGATTAAAAAAAAAAAAAAGACTGATTGGCATATGGCTGATTCTAAACTGGGGTGGTGAAGTGAGCTTAAGAACGATGATGGATTCAACCCAGATCTGTGACTGGGAGTGAGTGTCTGAAAAGTTTCAGCACTCCGTCCATCATCTCCTTGTGTTTGCTTTGTGATATTGTATAAGACATAAAAGAATCTGTTTATAGGTGGAGGAGTGTATTTGAGTTGTAAATATGTATGATTCAGTGGGTGGGTTTAGTAGAGATGGATATATATATGCATTAAACCCCTATCAACATTATGGTGCCACTTTAAGATGAACAATGTTTTTTTACTAGTATCATACTATAGAGTGCTTTGAATGTGGTCTATACTGTATTTTATTAAGTGAAAATGTGTTTTATATTAATGTCAGTGCAAGGATTATAATATTGATATTTGTGCATTTCACATAGGTGTCTATTGCAGAAGTATTTTATTATATAAAAAGAGAGGAAGAAGTCGGGTCTTGATAAAGGTAGTTCATATTTGGTTCACACCAGCAAAACACGACAAATCATCGAACAAACTAAATCTGTTGGACATATTGGCGTGCTTGAAAAGGATTTTTTTTTAAACAGATGCCAATTATGATCTTTACAACCGATTAGTCAACGAACAATACGTGCTTGTGTATTGTCATATATGTTTTCTCTCTCTTTCTCTTTTCTACCCTTTCTCCTTTTTTATATAGTTGAGTTATGATATAGTGATTGAAAATGATTTATTGATGATTTGTTGCTTATGGATTTTAGTGGTGCCTTGTATTTATAAATATAATGTGATTTTATTGTGAACAAATAGTATTGGCCATCTTTATTTTAATAAACACTTTAATATCATACAGTATATATTGTTTTGTGGTACCATAAGTGAAACCGGGTTTAGGTAAACATATATAATTAGTTTGAGACTGAATGTTTAAGTGTGAGAGTGTTTAATTGAATTTAATCCAAAGGGAGTTATTATTGGATATTACAATTTACTTAGAGCCCTGTCCCTTTGGTGTGAGGGGCCTCTCTCATAACAATTTGATGCTGGTGAAATTGGTGCAGTGTTCTGGTGGTCTGTATATGAGGGTTCCACCTAGGGAGCAGTTGGCTGTGATGCATATCTTGAACATGAGGTGTCCCATGTAGCTGGTGTGGGTATCCGTGTTGGTAGTGTAGCTGATGGTATCTTTTAATATGTGAACGACTCCACCTCTGGGCTTTTGCTGACCGGCTTCCCTGATGATCTTGTAGCTGGAAGGTATGGTTGTAGTGATGTTGTGTGAGGAGATTGGATGTAGCCATGTTTCCATGAGGAATAGCAGGTCCGGAGTGTGGTCGTGCAGTAGGTCCCATATCTCCACGGCATGTTTATTGAGCAGGCCAGTGTTGAGGAGCATGCATGCAACTGTGGCATGTTGTGTGAGTGGTGGTTGGTCTGTGTGAGCATGAGCAGGTAGATGTTTTGTGTATATGAGTGGTGGGTGCTGTTGGTGCAGGACTTGTGGGGATAGAGTGTGGGAGAGTGCATGTGAACTTGCAGGAAGCACATGTGAAAGCTCCATCCATTTGGTGTGGTGTGGCAGCAGTGAGGCAAGAGGGTGCCGGGGTTGAGAGCACAGAGAAACATGGCAGGATAGTGGTGGGTAGGGGGAGGGCCAGGGCTCCTGGCGCTAGGCATGGTCCAGGCACAGACGGGTGCAGAAGGGCTTACCTCTGGTATGCCTCAGGAGTGCCAGCAGCAGGCCCACTGCATGCAGTCTCTGTGCATCTGGGCTGCAGCTGCCATTAAGTTGGTTCTGGGAGGCGGAAGCAGTGCATGGGGCAATGGGCAGGAAACCAGTGATGTTGCTTCCTGTGCAGATAGATAACGGGAAATCCTGTGATCTCATTTCCTGTGCAGATGAGTGATGGGAAATGCAATGATGTCCCTTCCTGTGCAGACGGGTGATTGGAAATGAAGTACTTTTGCTTGGCTTCTTCTTTTAAAGACAGTTTTGTCAGGAAACTAATGATGTCACTTCCTGTGCAGATGGATGATGGGAAATCCAATTTGCTAGCAACCACTACAGTACAGAGATGCTAGTTCATTTCCCCCAAACTTTCATGATGGCAGAGCACCAAGGGACAAATAGAGCATGAAGGATCTAGCAGTAAAATACCAGTTCTCCAGGAACCAGATCTCAGGAGACGACCACTATAATTGACAAAGGAGGGTGTGGCATGTAAAAAGCCTGAAGAAACACTTACAGGTAGATGGGCATCGGGGACAACCAGTAAGTGTAAATGCACCATACTTAAATGCAACAATCACACATCCCTACTAGAATCTAAGTTGAAGCAGATGTCTCAATGCAACTTAATTTCTTTCGTAGAGTTAGAGAAGTTTGCTATTGCAAGCTCAGGTCAAAAACATGGGCCCAAAGACTTTAGCCAACAATGAAGACATAGGAGTCATAGAAAAAGCTTACTCAATAAATATCCTCTGTGACTAATAAAAGTGTTCTTCGAAAAGGTCTATGGGCATATTGGGTTCCACAGGAGAGGCTGGAGTAGAAACATTGACTTGTACCACTCGGTCGCACCTTCTCAGTAGACCGTCACTCAATCTCTGATGACACACAATAATGCCATAAAGCCGCACATGCAGAAAAGCCAGATAGAGGGATGATGGACAAACAGCAAATAAGTCAGCCCCTGGAGGTGAATCCATCTTTAGTGAAGCAATATTATCTTTGAGCCCAAATTCATCCATCCCCCCAATAAGACACATGGGGCCCCATGCATCATCCGAAAATCGGGTCGCAAACGGGCAGATTCGCAGAATCTGCCCTTTTGCAACCTGTATTTTTGCATTTGGGATGCATCATCCCAAATGCAAAAATCGCAATTTAAGGAATCGCAAATTGCTATTCCTTAAATGCAATGCACTAAACTGAAAAACATAGCGATTTCGCTAATAGGGTCGCAAATTACCATCAATCTGAATTTGATGGTAATTTGTAAAACGTTGAAAAATGCACAAAAGTGCATTTTTCAGTGTATATGGCGCACACATATGCCCTTACGGCATATGTGTGCGCCACATGAGCCCAGATGCCAAATTTGGGGTGCAGCAGGGTGGCCTTTAAGGCCCCCTAGCACCTCTTCAAATAGCATTCGCAATTTGCGAGTACCTATTGGGTACTCGCAAATTGCGAATGGCTTCCCATTCATTCCTATGGGCCTCTAGGCCCATAGGAATGAATGGAAAGGCATTCCTTAATTGCGAATCGCAATTTGCGATTCGCAATTAAGGAATTTGTAGGAATCGCAAATATTTTTGCAAAACCTACATGCATAGGCAATTGTGATTCCTTAATAGCGATTCCTTAATAATCGCTATTAACGAATCGCAATTGCCTAGCTTGATGCATGTGCCCCATGAAGTCTAATCACTTTTGACCCACGAACGGAACGTAGTGATCACCAACATGCTAGAACAGGAGAACCTCAAAACACTTTTTAAAGCAAAGATTTGGTTTGGCTAAAAAGAAGGTAGTTCACACATCTGATTGGGCACGGAACTTTATGTGAAGGATGTAAGGAGCTTACATCCCCATGACGTGTTTTCTGTTGTATCTGAAGCCACAGAAGCATGATACTACTATGAGCAAGCTTAGTTCCAGGTACGTTCTGCTGAGGCTGTAGAAAAGTTGAGCAGTTAAGGATTATTCTTGGAAGGTGATAAGGTTTACAATGTCTAGTTCATTTAGCACTTGTATCACTCACAATAAATATAATGCCCAAGTAGTGTAATCCTTTAGAAAGAAAGGAATAAGTCTTTGTCTGTATTCATCAAAAATGCTCAGTTTCTTCAGGTGGTCCTATGCAGGAATAACTATTCTGAGTCATTGTTACCAGATATTCTGTATTAGGCTTGATACTCTTGTGAGGTGTGTGCCAACGATACAGTTTCAATTATAGACCTAATCCTATAGCCAGAGCACACTGCATGGACTGCAGTGTTCAGACACAATGTGTTTTCTTACTAAATCCCTGTGGCAGATGAGAGACGGACAACTCTTCAGCAGACTGCACTTGTGGACTGCACTGGTGGAAAAGAGGTATGACTGTTTGTTTCTGTGGAATGCCTTAATGGCATTGAGTGATAATACAAGCTTGGTTTCTGTCTTCTTTGGTCTTCGTAGTCCCTGGTTTTCATGTCTCCGGAGGAGCATCCTGACTCAAACTTTACCTGTTTTTATTCTGGTAGACGTTACTGCTTTGAGTCTATCTACCAGACCCTGACTAGGTTTTTGATGCATGTATTGAGTGTTTATTGCTTTCTAATTCCAATGGGTGCTTATTGGCCTTTAGTATTCAAATTCAAAAGATTATTGCTGTATTGAATTCACTTTAATTCTCTCGCCCTTCTTCTGCTTTCCTGACTAAACATCTTATAAAGTTGGGGGTTTTACTGGGCACTTCAGCTTTTATAAAATTATGATGAGAAGCCATGTTCTCTTGTGATTGTGATGCATGTTCCCTTTCTCTTTCATGCCTCACTGTGCTCGTTTTATTTCCCATCCTTCTCGTTTGCACCAAGGTCCATTCAGTCTTGCGCCTTGCAGGGCTCCATATCTTCTGTGCTTTGTTCCCCTTGAACTGTTGCTCCCTTTCCTGTTTGCTCACTGACAATTTTGGTCTTCCTCTCTGTAGTTTCTGCGTGTTTTATTTGCTCCATTCTTCTAGTTCTGTCTTGCACCTCATTAGTTTTTTTTAAATCTTTGTTGCGATGTTCCCCTCATGTGTTATCTCCTTCTCCTGCTATGGAATTTTTGTCTTACCCTCTGTGGGATCTATCTATCTATCTATCTATCTATCTATCTATCTATCTATCTATCTATCTCTCTCTCTCTCTCTCTTTCTCTCTCTTTATCTATCTCTTTAATTCTCTCTGTTCCCCTCATTCTGTTGCATCCCTCCATTTGCTCCCGGGTCCTTTTAGCAGTTCCCTCTCTAAGCGCCTCTTCTTTTTTCTGTTGCATTAGTTCTGGTGCCTCTCCTTCATGCATGTTTGCAGACCCTCTAAGCAATACCTCCTGTGAGGTTCTCTTCTCTGTATTGCCCTGCCTACACTGGGCTGTTGTTTCTTTGTTGCTTTTTCCTTGCCCTGTAGGCTCACTCTATCTTCCTTGCCATATTCCCTTCATGCTGCTGTTCCCTTGTTTGGGCCCTGGCCACTAAGCCTGGTCCTCTAAGGACTCGCCTTCACTTCTTTCTCCTGATTCCTTTGTTCTCTTCTGATTTTCTCTTGTAAGCCATTGTCTTATTGTCTCTTACAGGATCCCCTTGCCATCCTTTCCCCATTCCCCTTGTCCTGTGATCCCCTTCCTGTCTTTGATGTGCTTTGAGCCTCGCCCTTGTAAGCTCACCTGCTCTTCCTTGCCATACCCCTTCCCATTGTTATCACGTATTTACTTGCTCAAGGCCTTTGGACCTTATTCTATTCAGGGCCTGATCCTTTTCCTTGCCCTTATCCCCACATAAAGTTGCCCCATGCCTCGTTTGCCCCCAGGCTCTTTTAGCCTCATACCCAGTAAACTCCATTTTCCTATGCAGGCTGTTTTTCCTCAGTCGCTCCTGTCATTGCGTTCCCTCTCCTATATCAATCCACCATATCATAGGCAGGTCACAGGGAAACTAGGTACCAAGGTCACATTACGTACCTTGACCTTCAGCCAGTCTCTAGCCTGGCTGGTTGGTTCCATCATGAGGTTTGGTCATATGAGTTAGGACCTCTGCTTCTTTTCTCCATTCAGGATGTCCATCATCCAGGCCACCTCTGGTTACGTGCATCCTACTTTAAGGATATGTATGGCTACTCCACTGTCTGGTCCTGATTGGGTTGGACTTCCAAAGACCAGACCCCTCTCTCCTGCTATGATCCCCACAAACGATTCAGTAAGAATGCCAGAAGGACTTTTGATTTCGGGAAATCTGAGCACCATTCCTCACAATATTTGCTGCTGAGCAGCCCTGCATTTGTTGGACTTTTGACTATTATCATCCAAAGGGAGAGGAACTCCTCAAAAGCTGAGCCCGTTTAAAAACTGGTAAAAATGACGAAGTGTATGTAAGGTGATTGTTTTGCATTCAATGTGATACTGACTTTAAATGTATGCAAATATGTGAAAGAAATATAGATATGAAACATTTTGATGTGAGAGTATGAAAGCACAGTTAAATACTAAAATCGCTATATCTGCCATGCCTCAACACAACCACAACTGTCATTCAGTCATAGGAGAACAGGCTACAAAAAACAGACATATACTCTGGGGAAATCACACCCAGGTTAACTTCACTTAGACTTTAGTGGATAGGCAGACAACTTCAGCTCTCTATGAAAATTGCATCTTGGCTAACCTCCCAGGAGCCTTCTGTCTACATTGTTTCAACCAAGCACATAGATATTGAGTACATATCAGCTTTTAGTCCATATGACCTTCTTAATTCGATCCCTCTAAGCCACATTTATGTTGTCACCAAAGGGAGTAATCATGCAGTATACGTAGAACTGGATTTCGCGAACCAGAATATTTCTCTGTGGTCCTTCTACTGAAGTTTTACTAACCACCACAGCAAAAAAAGATCACAACTAGGCCGGCTGAGCCTCAGTGAATGCTAACATGCACTGAATTATAACTGATATAACTGACATGGGCTCAGAAAAATCTCAAACCCTAAATTATTTAGATTATTATTACTCTGCTGTATAATGCCAACACACATTAAACTGTGATTTGAAGAACAGGTGGGTGAGCTACGCCTCCAGTTTCATCTTGTTTTAAGAATTGCTTCAAGTAACTCATTTAGCACCCAATCCATTGTTCTACACTTTGTAGAATGTACATGACTTGCAGCTCACCAACTAAGTTAAATTGTTATGCAATTTACTCAGTGTAACACATCCCTTGATTAGAATGGAATACCATGTTAAGCAATAGATTAAAAAGTATTAGTATTATGTAACATCATGGCCATGTGCCATGCATTGCATACATTGTATTGTAACATGTTCGATTTTTAAGCAGTAATCAAATATATCACTTAACGTATCAACATGGATATGTATAACACTGCTACCATTCCCATCCCAATCCTCTTGCACATCTGCTGCATAAAAGCAGTGAGCAGCCTAGTTGTTGACGACTTAGGCCTAGATGCGCTGAGCAACCTAAAATCAGCTAGTGAATAGCTCAAGCATGTTTGTTTTACAGTCGTACATGTCTGATGGGCTGTCTTTAACCGAACACATTTCAAAGTGAGAAGCGGAAATCACCAAATAACAAACATATTTCCTTCCTCTGTTCTGCAAACAAATTCTTGGCATTAGAAAGTGAATTTTTAGTTGGGGCGGATGATAGACCCAAACACGAAATTAACCCTTGGGTCTATATAGTGTAAGCCTAGCTGGAGAAAACACACCTACCTAGAAGGCCTCCTTTTACAGGACGGTTTCCCTCACCCACCAGAGGTGTCATGCTTCATCATTGGGGAACCTCCTCGTATCATGATGCCTAGTCATGATACAGGCTACAACCTCCTCACTGAGAGGAAGAGCTCAGGGATGTTTTGTGTGCTGGGTGGAGGTATGTAGTAAATACCCAATAAAAGAGCTAGGGTGGTGGGGAAAGCAGTGCAATATGGAAGAAGAGGATTAAAACTAGCTACAGGGTTCGCTGCATACTTTTATTCAGGCGACTATGGGCTAGGATTAATAACAGTGAAGCAAGGCAGGACGTATTAAACCAGCGCTTGTGTCACAAAGGTCGTCATGTTTCAGCCAGTGAACCCGAAGGTGTTGCAGCTTTCTTCAGGACCTAAGAGTGCTACTGCTTGAGAAGTGCTCAAAAAACAAAACCATATATTCAACTATACAAAACCAGTGATCCCTTGAAGGAAATAGTGATTATTCTGCAGCCGGTGGCAATGTGTCACATTCGACACACATTAGAGAAACTTTGGTGTAGAAGATCAGTTACAAGTCAGACCAATCTTAGGTAGATCACCACAAGTAATTAAGTCACAATCCTGCTAGGTCTAGGCAACGGTTTCAATAAATTACACCTGAGCTCCAACCTTGACAGCTATGGCACAGAGCAGACATGCTTAAATTAGAGAAAATGTATGCATCAAAATAGTAAAAAATACAGTACAAAAAAAATCCCACTCTAATTTATAGAATTAGTGGACAATTTAATAAGGAAAATTACACCAAAATTGCAAAAATCCAATGAGGGGAACCAAAGATTTGATTTTTTAAAGATGTAAGAGAAAAGCGCAAAGAAAATCTAAAGCATCAATCTGTAGCCACTGTTTGCAGGTGCCCAGGATCTGGGCAATGGAGCATGGATGGGATGCGCCAAGCAGATTAATTCCTGTTAAAGATTTTATCTTAGGACTTAGGGCCATATGTATCATTCCAAATTGCGATCGCAAACGCCGAAATTCGCAGAATTTTGGCGTTTGCGATCGCAATTGGGCTCAGTGGTATTTATGAATGAAAAACTGCCTCACAAAATAAGGAATCGCCAAATTTGCGATTCCCTATTTTGCAATTGCATTTAAGGAATCGCAAATTGCGATTCCTTAAATGCAATGTAAGAAGCACAAAAAAAGTGCAATTTGGCCTTAGGAATCGAGAAATTACCACCAACTTCAAGTTGGTGGTAATTTGCGATTTCTTTGAAAAATGCACTTTTTCATTTTTCAGTGCAATGTGGCGCACATACATGCCCTTAGAGCATGTATGTGTGCCACATGTGCACCCATGCTTATTTCAGGGGTACAACAGGGTGTCCTTTTGACACCCTTGCAACCTTGAAATTGCATTCTCAATTTGCGATTCTCTAATTGCTAATCGCAAATTGCGAATGTCTTCCCATTCATTCCTATGGGCCTCTAGGCCCATAGGAATGAATGGGGAGGTATTCCTTAATTGCGAATCGCAATTTGCAATTCGCAATAAAGGAATATGTAGGATTCGCAAAATTATTTGCAAATCCTACATACATAGCGTTTTTTGATTCTCAAATAGCGATTCACAAAAAATCGCTATTTGAGAATCGCAAATGTACATTTTGATACATATGGCCCTTAGTCTCTGGAATGGAAGTCGAAATCCTCCAGCGGGCCAAGGTTGCAGGTCGTATCGGAGAAAGTCCTTTCGAAGCCGGCTTTGTTTGACAAGGTCCTTCTGAAGCCAATGGTTTTGGCATGAAAATAGAGTGGGAAAAGTGCACATATCACACTAAAAGAAATCCTCTCTTCAGCCAGATACATTTCATGTCTTCGCCCGGTCAAGATTTCTTCTTTGTGGCTTAGTGGAAACACAACACAAAAAAAATCCCAAACCAATTTAAATAAAATAAAGTAAATTTTAGTAACTAAAACAACAGAAATCCAATCAGTAGAAAGGGAGATATAAGCTTTTAAAGTGTAAGGTGAAAACAGCGTCAAGAAGCACAAAGCACCACTCATGGTTATCTGGTTGCAATAGACCGGGGGAACAACACATGTTCAGGCAGACTGCGATGGAGCGCAGGTTAGATACAAGGACCAGGTTAGTCCCACTAAAGAGTTACCATCTCAAGTCTGGAATGGAGAGTGCCGTTCACGTTGGCAGGGACTGCAAGGAAGAGGTTGTCACAGCGTGGAGCGGTCAGAGTGGACAGTTGTTGCTGTGACCCAAAGAGGCGGTCATCACTAGGGCTTCACGTTGGTGATCATCGCTGGCTGAAGTACAGGTCTTGCATTGCCAGTCATCATGGACGGTCACTTTGGGCACAAAGAGCAGGTCCCATTGAAGCTTTGCATTGGCAGTCATCACTGCCGGTTGATTCTCAGTCACTTTGCTGTCGCAAGGAGCCTAAATCTTCTGTATCTTCACCTATTCTTCAGGAGAAATTCACAGTGGGTCAGTCAGAGGTCCAGGACTTGGGGGCACTCTTTGGGAATCAGAACTCACTCCAGCACAGGCCAGCAGCAGGGCTCAGACAGGTCCAGGCAGGTCCAGTTTATGCTGGTCAGCTGGGCAGCAAGGAGGACTCTAGAAGCTTGTTGTGTCCCTATTTCTCACACCTGAGGTCAGCCAACTGACTATTGGAGACACTCTGGGTAGCCTGGGTTCAAGGCTAACTGGCAGAATAAGTACTGTAGACCCACTAGTAGCATTTAATATACAGGCCCGGGGTACAGGTAGGACCATTCACATCATTAAGGGTAAGCACTGGCTGGGCAGCTGCTGGAGAGCTAATTAAAATTAGCCTCCAGGAGGTTCAGGCAGGGAAAAGGTATCTTTTTAGAAGTTATTTGTCCTAAATGTATATTTAACATCCACTTACCATTGAATTGGGCTGATCATAAATATTAGAAATAGCGGTAGAACTATTTTGTAGATGGTCCCAAAACCAAGATAGCAGAATTAATATTTTAATCGGTACTCATAGAATAGCTAGATCCTTCTACAGTGCAAATAGCTGTTGTGGCCTTGTCATTGTAGGGACATGGTAACATTTTACATATCACACCAGGCACTCTAACTTGTGGGCTAAACAGCCTACGTAGGGGTGAATAATTCATATTTAAAAGGGAGGTTTGTCTCTATCAAAAAGGGACATTTTGACAGATCGGCCTGCAGGTTTCAACAGATTTAAACTGCAGCAGCCAGCTACAGTGGCAGCCCTGAGGCCATGTTTTCCCTGTCACACTAGTGGATGGCATAATAATTGCTGCAGTCCACAGGTGACATTTAAATTTCCATGACATGGGTTTCTAAACCAGATAGTATGGATTTAAAGAAGAGATAAATATTCCAATCAGGGATTAGCTACTTTGTACATGTTTTAGGTGTCAGAGCACATCCAGTGGGCACTAGACAGCAGTACTCCAGAGTGCAGAGTTTTTAAAAAGCATTAAAATTCACTAAATCTTCAGGGCGACCGTGCAAAAAGTAGCATTTTCTTACACAGGGCACCACAAATAAATGTCAGAAAATAGTAGTACAGTCTTAATGAATTACCTTTTTGGGTTGCTCTTTAAAGGGCAGGCAAATTCACCTAAATCAAGTGCCAAAGATGCAAATGGATACTGAATGTTAATTTTCATACATTTATAAGAGAATTATCACGAAAGATCTAAACAAGTTTTCTCATAAGCAACACAATGTCGACATCCACAAGATGGCCAGGCTCCATCTCCATTCTATACTGGTTCATATCAAGCAAGTCTCTGAATAAAAGTAACTCATTAAGTGACACAGAGCTCTGTCAAATATGGTTGGTGGTCTCCTCAAAAGACCTCAGTGCACAACAGAAATTGCAAATGTAGTCACTGAAGTGGTGTGAAGAAGGCCCCTTCTCATACGTGACTGTGATTCCTTACAATTTGTTTTCATAACTGGGTGCTCATGCATGTGCAATGTAGATTTCCTGAATGATGGCATGACCACTTACAGCAGATGGTGTAGCAAGCATAAGGTATATACTTTTGGTGGACCATGCCAATGGGTACATGTGTCTTTGCCCTTCAGAAACACAGCCACGCCAGGGTAGTCAGAATGTTCAGAATTTGCACTTGGGTTGATTTCCCCAGGGTACTCTTTCCTAACAAGGGAGACAACTACATCTTGAGTAGAAGATCCATTGAGGAGGAATAGGGGCATCCTTCTACCATGATCACTTTTGCTTGCAGGGAAGAGCCACAGATTTATGTTAGATTTAACCCATTTGAGTTATTTTTTGGCTTTCCCGTCCAGGGCCCCGCCATCCTTGTTAATAAGGGTTACAAATGCAACCCAAGATATCTCATTGCTAGTGGTTGGTTTCTTGCTGCTACTTCGCAAAAAGATGACACTGATTATGCATAAAGCAAAATACAATCTCTGGCCAAGCCAAAAGCTCAGTAATGAGTGAAATTCCCAAAAGGCCACTTTAAGTGGGAACCAGTAGGGTTAGGAGGTTCTGATCATCGTAATAATAAAATCACATGTTTTAGAGGGCAAGTGAGGTGGTCCTGACAACATATTGAAAAAGATCAGTAATTGTGAATATTTAATAAAATCAGTGCCATATTCGAGCCCTATAGCGTCTTCCAAATGAACTGACTCCAACCCTACCACCACAAGATAGAACTCATACTTCAGATAAGGAGGAGGAAGAGAGCACATCCCTCCTACTTATGTTGAAAGGGATTGACTCAGTGGATGGCTGAAACGTTATTCCAATCTGACACTGACAAAATACGAGAATTTTAAGTCAAACTAGAGTCATTTTCTGAGCTTCTCTGTTTGATGCTTGGCTTACACTTTGGTGCAATCAGAGTGTTGATGTAGGAGCACACTTGAATGCAGGAGACCACTCGCCTGTCAAGTAAAAGATTTACAGGACGTCAGAGAAAGTCCAGGAATGCACCATGGTTGACAACATTAGGGAGGGGGACCTACTGAAAAATGTGTATGTGATTTCTTGAAAAACAAATTAATAGAATATCAGTTCTGAGAAAACACTTCATCTAGACCTTTTAATCGCACGCTTCAAATTGGTAGGAATTAATACATAAGTTGCGCTTGTTTTCAAAATTGCAAAATTACCTGTAATACTTTTTTAAGGTTTATAAATCATTAATCTTGAAAATTGGTTCTCTCTGTTTTTCTATAAAATTAGCATAAATTATTTTTCACTTCAGCCCTTTTCCATCCCATGTCCAGTGACAGGGTGATGATTTTTTGTAAATAAATTTCAGTACAGGGGATGGTGGAGTGGAGTTACACCCTAAGTACGTTACCCCATCTCCACTACTTTTTTTTGCACACCACCTTTCTACCTCCCTTCTCAGCCCATTTCCATTTCCATGACCTCTTTCTTTTTGGGGGAGGAGCACCCTCCAATATCCTTTTTAAAACATGTTTATTTCCCACCTTCACATGCTCATCCTAGACCCCACTTTGTGTATTTGTGTTCCCCGTTCATCCCCTCATTCCTCCTCTTAATGTTCTCACTACTCTGCATTTCTCTCTACGTTTCTCTCCTTACATGTTTTACCAATTTTACTATTAAAGCTTTATTTCTTAAATGGGATTTTCTATGGGCTTAACAGTAATTTTCATCAAAAAAGTTTTTCTAGTTATTTATTACAAATTATTATTTATTTTTTCAAGTGTTCTTGTGTTTTTTTCCTATTATATTTGGCCAAACTGTATTTCTATCAATGTAATTTTCCAATGGATGGTGTTTTTGTTCAGGTTCTCAGAAGTGAATGTCTATTCTTTTTTATATATTTACCTGCCTCTTAGCACCCAGAATGAACCACAGAAGTATTAGTGCAGACAGTAAAACTGATTCACACCCCATTACCAAGATGACAAGCTGATCTCATAAGGTTGGGGCTGCTTATTGGTGGAGCGCATTTGAGACTAACTAGTGGTTAATGGCCATTTCCTGAACCAATATTTCTAGGGAGAAGAATATGTTCTCCACACATTGAGGCATTGTTCCAATTGTTCAGAGATTTGCTCTTCAAGTTAGAGGTGCATTCTACTTTCCAGTGATAGGTGAACCATGCCCTGATTGGCCTGCATGCAGTCTGTGGCATCTCTCTTGATGATATAGCAGTGTTCACTGGCTCATTAGATCATATTGTTTACAACAAAAAGTATAAATGCAAAAACAACAGTTGATGGACAGAATGCAGAATAATGTCATACATTCACCCCAGTACAGAGATCTGGGCCTAAATCCATCGTTTTTTTGCTCACCATGCCATTCCAGTTTGAACCCAGCCATATGCAAATCAGTCTTGACCCTGTGCCTCATGGGAACAGTCCAGCCCGAACTGCCAAGCCAGGTCCTCCCTGGACTGGAAACAAGCATCCTAGGACCGGTTTCAGGGTTTCACCCTCTTAGCCAGGATAGCTTGATTCCAGTGGCATGGAGAGCACGGGACCCACGTCTGGGCATACCCGTCCCACTCGGGTGACAAATGCAAAACAACAGTTGATGGACAGAATGCAGAACAATGTCATACATTCACCCCATTACAGAGATCTGGGCCTAAATCCATCGTTTTTTTGCTCACCATGCCATTCCAGTTTGAACCCAGCCATATGCAAATCAGTCTTGACCCTGTGCCTCATGGGAACAGTCCAGCCCGAACTGCCAAGCCAGGTCCTCCCTGGACTGGAAACAAGCATCCTAGGACCAGTTTCAGGGTTTCACCCCTCTTCAGCCAGGATAGCTTGATTCCAGTGGCATGGAGAGCACGGGACCCACGTCTGGGCATACCCGTCCCACTCGGGGTGACAAATGCTAAAACAACAGTTGATGGACAGAATGCAGAACAATGTCATACATTCACCCCAGTACAGAGATCTGGGCCTAAATCCATCGTTTTTTTGCTCACCATGCCATTCCAGTTTGAACCCAGCCATATGCAAATCAGTCTTGACCCTATGCCTCATGGGAACAGTCCAGCCCGAACTGCCAAGCCAGGTCCTCCCTGGACTGGAAACAAGCATCCTAGGACCGGTTTCAGGGTTTCACCCCTCTTCAGCCAGGATAGCTTGATTCCAGTGGCATGGAGAGCACGGGACCCACGTCTGGGCATACCCGTCCCACTCGGGTTGACAAATGCAAAAACAGTTGATGGACAGAATGCAGAACAATGTCATACATTCACCCCAGTACAGAGATCTGGGCCTAAATCCATCGTTTTTTTGCTCACCATGCCATTCCAGTTTGAACCCAGCTATATGCAAATCAGTCTTGACCCTGTGCCTCATGGGAACAGTCCAGCCCGAACTGCCAAGCCAGGTCCTCCCTGGACTGGAAACAAGCATCCTAGGACCGGTTTCAGGGTTTCACCCCTCTTCAGCCAGGATAGCTTGATTCCAGTGGGCTTAAATACATTGTCCTCATTCAGCACCGATGTAAATATCCCTAAATTTGGAGTCACTTATCCAGAGTCGCTAGATCATGTGATAGTCACAGTTTAAGGGACTTACCTCCCTGAGCCCTTAACCGGAAATTAATTCAGCTTCCCGGACACTGTAACTCTTTCCCAAACTCCAAAAATGTCTTGCTTACTTTTGCATAGTTACTGTGACAGTAGTGTTTAGTTTACTGGTGTTTGTTCTGTTTAGTTGTTTTCAGTCTTCGCAGTCACCTGAACACAGTAATAAGATTTTGTCAGGATGATTGCAATCCTCCATGTTTACTTACTCAATTTGTGTTTGGTTCTCAATCATGAAGGATGTTTCCAGCCAGTGTGTGGCATCCAACAATTTTATTGAGACTGCCATTTGTTGTTCTGTGTTTTTAATTATGTGATCTTGTGTTTTGATCATCTTGTGATGCAGTGTTTATATTTAGTGGCCCAGCAGTTAGCACTGTATTATTACTGCATTACCATTTTTATTGTGTATTATGTTGGGATGTATGTGCTGTTTATTATTTGACTCTTTATTTTACTGTTAGTATATTTATATACTGAGATATTATTAAAGGGCAGGGCCTAACAAATCTGTCTGGGCATTATTAACTTTATTGCAACCTTCATAAGTGTGCTGTACTTTGCCCAAACTCAACTATCCCCCATCTCCTTTAAGCTAGACATCGAGTGTTTGATTACATCTACCCTGAGAGTGAGCTATCTCTCAGAGTCGTTCTACCCAGTATCCTGATTATAGGGGAACTTCGGTACTTTCACCTTTTAAACTGGTTGCTCATATCTCCAACTACAAAGATTTGGGAAAAGCCAAAGACCGAACACTTATTTAAAACCCTAATAATTAGAGTTTGCATCCTAAAGTCAAAATAGGAAAGGTCGTTCCATGTGGCCCAAGTCAGCAAACGTGGGTTGTTGCACATATGTTAAATCAAGCAATGATTCCTAGGTAGTTCAAAAACAATCCACAGTCTGAGAAAAAGTGCCTACATTGAAATATCATATGTCCTTTTGTACTGTGACCCAATCTACATTGTAGAATCCAGAAACGTTATTCAGGTTTCCTGGGAAACAGTGGGTGCTAAGCATAAATTAACTTGCAATGCTAGTCATACAATCACTTCAAGGGTTGAATGAGCCTCACTGGAGTTAGCAGCTTGACTCATCAAGAAGTTCCTGCTGATCTGTAAAGAAGGGTCTTTCATTGATAATGCATGACTGAGAGGTTGGAGCCTGGTCTGGAAGATGACCTCCTCTTGAGGAGTTCCTAGCAAACGTGATATGCAAAGTTTATTTGTAGTTGCCAAAAACCCACATCTAGCTGTCCGATAAAAGTGCCAAGCCCCCCCCCCCACAAGAATGTGATGAAGTGGTGATCTTCCCTCCAACCATGATTTGATCGAAGAGCTGATTGTGCCTGCTACAGTGGGACCAGACACTCTCAACGTGCCCGCACCTGCAGTGTGCAACAACTCCCACTTGCCCTGGATGGCAGGCAGCTTATCCTCAAAGGAGGAAACAACGTAGACCTCACTAATAGAGGTCTGGAAGTGCTTGTGCTGCTAGCCCCAAAGTGGTATGGTAAGCGGTCTCCGTTATGCAGGACCTAGCGCATACAGCGGCTGACCCATGCCCCCAGTTGGGTTGCGAGGTGAATTAATTAACAAGCATATGCCTGCTGAGATCAAACGCCACTGCTGAGTGCCCTCGCTATCATAAAAAGCCAACATTCTCTCCCTTCCAATGCCTAAAGGCCTACTGGAGAAACATGATTGGAATAGCAGCCACCATTTTGGTTTGGGCTAATAGTGCATAATCAAATCCTCATCACTTCTAATTCTGAATATAGCCGCCATGTTGGAGCAGAAACCCAACTCTAGAAGTTCTGATGAAAGATTTACATTGTATCATGTTACTATCTATAAAACATAGAGATTACAAGCAAGTCCATTATGAAATTTTATTTGCACAACTACCTCAGTATTCCAGGTTTGATCTCTGATAACCATCAAATTCCAACCACAAAATCATGCTGGTTCTGTCAATTGAGAGCGAATCCTCTCCCTTTCATTAGATTTTACTACAAATCCGGACCCCTCTGGAATAATTGCAGTCTACTTCATAATACAAACTGAATAGTTAACCACCACTCCTCCACGACACCCAGGCTTAAAGAAATGGCAGGGAAAGTCTGTATGATGTAATAGTCTCTGCACCCCAATCCACATTATTCTCATACCCAATGTACTATCCAAAAGAAGGTCACTCAACAACTAACATTTGCTAAAGCAGTAAAAGGCGCCATGCAGCAAACGCCGAATATAACTATACTTGCCTCAGTGGAGCTGTACTCCTAGAATGCTCATTGACGGAGACTGCTATGGAACCCAAATCACTACGCTCAGACATGTCTACAGTCCACTCTCGTCTAGACACTACAGACCAGAGAATTTCAGCTATTGAGCAAAAATCCATAGACATACTAGACTGAGGATTGGAGATAGAGACTCTACATAGGAAAGGAAAGATTTAGACCTAGAAGACTGCAGTAGATGTAATAATGTCTGTATATGTGGCATGCCAAAATCGGAAGAAGTAGAGAATATGAGCAGCCTTTTAGAGTCTTTTATCTTCTGTTTTCCCTCCCTCCCTCCCTCAGCCCCAAGCTCTTCAATATCTACATGGCCCCCCTCGCTACCATCGTCAGAAAACAAGGACTCATCATAGTTTCCTACATCGATGACACCCAGCTCATCCTCTCCCTCACCAAGGAACCCAACAGCACCAGGCACAGTTTCCAGGAAGGAATGAAGGACGTCACATCCTGGATGAGCAGCAGCTGCCTGAGGCTGAACTCGGAGAAAACAGAAGTCCTCATCCTCGGATCCACCCCCTCCATGTGGGACGACACCTGGTGGCCCCCTGCCCTCGGAAACCCTCCCACCCCCACAGACCACAACCACAACCTCGGCATCATACTCGACTCCTCTCTCACCATGAACCGACAGATCAACGCCGTATCCTCCACATGTTTCAACACCCTTCACATACTCCGCAAGACCTTCAAATGGATCCCCCCGAATCCAGGAAGACCATCACCCATGCACTCATCACCAGCAGACTGGACTACGGAAACGCCCGCTACGCCTTAATCAACAAATCTCTCCTTCACAAACTCCAGCCGTCCAGAACACCGCAGCCAGACTCGTCCTCAGCATCCCAAGACACGAACACATGACCCAGCACCTCTGAGACCTCCACTGGCTCCCCATCAAAAAAATAGTGACCTCCAAGCTGCTCACACACACCTACAAAGCCCTCCACAACACCGGCCCCCAATACCTCAAAGAAAGAATCTCCTTCCACGCCCCCAAGAGAAACCTCCGCTCCGCCGACCCCGCCTTGGCCGAAATCCCCTGCATCCGCTGAGCCAGAACGGGAGGCAGATCCTTCTCTTACATCACGGCCAAGACCTGGAACAAACTCCCCCTCAGCATCAGACGAAGCTCAACACTGCAACCTTTTAGAAAGGCCCTCAAGACCTGGCTCTTCGGATGTCCTTGGAGCTGTCCGAACCCCCCTCCCCCCAGCGCCTTGAGACCCTTATGGGTGAGTAGTGCGCTCTACAAATCCCTGATTGATTGATTGATTGATTGATTGATTGCTCCTGGAAGGCCGATCCTTCCGAACGCAGCTGTAATTTCAGAGCGTGCACAGGATAGGACAAATCAAATGAACTCCCAATTCGATGCCCAGACCAATAATTGCATGTCTCTTATATTAGCAACATACACAACTCATACTACAAACAGTTAAAATTCATGGCCCATTTAATTACAAGAATGCAAAGATAGCCTATTTTGAAGATTTCTCATGCAACACAAATGTACTGAGAAAGACATTTCTGCCTCTGAGACCAACACTCAAACAAAAGGCATGCGTTATTGTCTACTTTACCCAGCTGTGATGATCCTCACAATCAATGGACAAACTAAAGAATTATATTATCCTCATGATGTTGAATACTGCATAAAAACTGTTATATAAACTGACATGGAAACATCACAGTGCTTTCCAACCATCACTCCTGATGGCACAACTCCCAGTACTGCAGTCAATAAAGTAACTGAGGTTGCAGAACCTGGGAAGCACATGAAGATTTGGCAGATCACGAGAAAAAAAGACAAGCCTGACACTTTGTCTAGGGACAGGGATAAATCCTGTTCACCCCTGAAACCAAGAAAAGCTATACATAAAGATGCTTTTATAACCCAGCTGTTGTAAAGAATACCCACAGACCTATCGTTCCAACCACTAGTTTTCTTTTTATACTCATTAGCTACTGGTGTCAAGAAGAGAACAATGTCTCTCAACAGACTTTTGACAGTTTGGTCCATGAACGTCATTGGCATGGCAAGCTTAGTACCACAGAAGAAAATGCTAACTTGCCTAAGAACTAAGAAACCTGATATCATATTAAATCAAGAAACTTACCTGGCTTTGGCGGAATCTGCCAAATTGCAAAGAGACTGGGCAGGAAAGGCTATCTCAGCTTCCAGAACGATCCCAGAATCAACTAAGGACGACAAGACACCCTACAGGGAAACCGGAGTGGCAATCCTCACCCATAAGAACCTACCAGCCCAAGTCAGCGAAACATGGCCAGATCTTCACGGTAGCTATGTCTTTGCCACACTTTCCATCTACAGCCACTCATTCACAGTGGGCTTGATCTATTCACCAAATATGGCAAGAATGTAATCTTCGCCCAGTTGAACAGAGCACTAGTTGAAATCCATGCTCCATCAACAATCATTGGGGGTATTAAAACCTCACAATTGACCATATCACCAGACCTACAAAAAAACCACAACAGGAACCTTCTCAAAGACCTATTGAGCCCTAGCGAATACACCATTCAACGTACAGGGATTACCTGTTCCTATCATGCTCACATGGCATGAAGACCCGGATTGACTATTTTTTAACAAAAGGGTCACTCATGCCCAAAAAAATCAACTGTAATATTTGTGAGGGCTCAAGCTCAGACCATTGTGTGGAGAAGTGTGGCTCAATGGTTAGAGCGGCAGACCCTGATGCAGAGATCTGGTCCGAGACCAGGGTTCAATTCCCGCCTTGGCGGGTCTTGGGCTCACTTCCTCGGACCTGATAATTCTCGCCTCGGTGCCTATTCTAATCATGGGTCCCACTCTGCAACTCTGGGCAATAGCTTGCTTAATCTCCACAACGGCCCCACCAGCGCTGGGATGCCTGGCTTCACCTTGGGGGTGCCCAGGAGTGGACATTTCACAGGGAAAAGACAGGAAGGGTTCCACAGCGGTATGCGTACAGCGCCAGGACACCCTAGGGTAACAGTGCGCTTTACAAGTACAAATTTCATTTCATTTCATTTCATTTCATCTCAATTTACTGATCATCTCCACAGGAGAAAAGTCATGAAGAATGAATTCTCAACTTTGCCAACAGCTGGGCAAAAAGAAAGAACTACATGGCGAACTCAAAGCCTACCCAACTCTGAATGAACACTGCAGCCTCAAAGCAAATGCTCTGAGCTGCAGAGACAGTGTATATCTGAGGACAAATGATGCAAGACCAAGTCGAGATATGACAAACAAAAAAACACACATAGGCACTTGGACAGAGGCATAGAAGAAGCACATGACCACCATCAAGGGTGTCCAACAACCTCCAACCTGCAGGCTTTGACCCAGAAAAAATATGATCTTAATGTTTTCCTTTCTCAGTCAGCTGATAAGGCCCTTCACAGAATTAGAAGCAAGAATTACATGCAAGGCGAAAAAGCGAAGCGGCTCCTCACCTGCAGCTCAAGTAAAGAGAGGCACAAACAACTATCCCAGCACTGTACAGCCACTTGGGTAATGTCCTTAATATTCTTCAGGACATCAATGAGGAGCTGAAGTCTTACTACACCTGCCTATATACCTTCAAAGCCCCGGCTGTATCCAATGCAGAGACACAATTCATGGATCAATTATCAAAACTGGTTCTTCTATTGGATATGCGTGATATGCTTGATGAAAACATTACAAAAGCTGAATATAGTGACAGCAATTAAACATATGCCTGTCAGTAAAGACCCAGGGGAAGGCAGCTTCCTGATTGCATTTTATAAGATAATGGCAGAACATTCGTTCCCCATCTTAGGTTACCTATTCCAAGTAGCAAAATCGGAAGGTCTAAAGGCCGAATTCCTACAAACTTGCATAACAGTGATCCCAAAACCCATGAAAGACCTTATCTATTGCACAAATTACTGCCCAATCTCACTGATCGACAGTAAAGACAATATAAAGATTTTTTCCAAAGTACTAGCAAAGAAGCGATACCAAACCTAGTGCACAAAAATCAACTTGGTTTTGTCTCCTGTCTCTCTTCATGAAACCATATGTGCACCATGCTACAGTTACTGTGGAGTTCCAGGACTTAGGATGTCGAGAGAGCAGCTCCCTTCTCTAGATGCGGAGAAAGCCTTCGATCATGTGAAGTGGGGCTACTTACTTAGAACAAGGGAACGCATTGGAATTAGACGCAACTCCTTTGCCACGACAAGCTGGCTATACAGTTGTCAGTTTCCTAAACTAATCAGCAACGGAATCCACTCTAGCAGCTTCTCCAATAACTGCGGAACCGGTTAAGGCTCCTTGGCTTTTCTGCTGACACTGGAACTGCTGGCAATTGTAATCCAACATTCTGAACAAATATTAGGCATCGCAATAGCTGCAGGAAATCTGATACGAATGCTGTATGTGGACAGCATACTGCTAACACTCTCCTCTTCAGGTTCTTCTGTGTGGGCCCTAATGACCGTCGTTAATCATTTTTCATCATTTTCCAGTTACAGTGTAACCTGGGCCAAAAGCGAGGCCATGCCAATGACAAAAACCACCACGGCCTCCTCACTAACAGGCTTGCCCTTCCAATGGCACCCAACCCAGATGAAGTATTTGGGAATCTTGATCCGCCCCTCAATCCAAGCAACTAACTAACCTTGAGATCCTGATCAAACAAACACAACAAGATCTTGTGAAATGGAGTGCAGTACAATTGTCGCATTGGGGCCACTTGCAAACAATAGAAATGGTTCTGGCACCTCGCTACACTTACATGCGGGTGATGCCTCCTTTAATGCTTCCGCCACGGCAGGTTCGCCAGATAGAGCTAATGATCAAATCTTATATTTGGGAAACAGAAAAAAACAACTGTCAATGCCGAAACTGTATGCCGACACATATATACATATATTGAAACACACATATAGACTATATTGGATTATTGAAACAGGGACCCTTTCAATACAAAAGTGAGTCTCTGATCTACTTTCACATGGACTGGATTCTCTATTCTTCATTTTTGGGTCACTTATGTAAGGGTGTTGTGACACTGCAGCACTTAAATAGGGTTTTGGCTCTCACTGGGTGTTCGTTTAGAATATTATCTTATTCTGGTACATAGGAAGTAATTTGACAAATAGTTTGTTGCTAGCGTGGCTCCTCCGTTATGGCAGAGGAGCGTCATCCCCCTGGCAGCAGATGAAAACATGAAAAATAAAATGATAATAAAACTATTTTACTATCATTTTATTTTTCTTCATGAGCTGAATCTTAGGGGCGGGACCATCATGACGACAGCACTGAAGCAAGCATGGAGGAACATGCAAGTGAGCATGTTGGTTTGGCCGGCTGTCTGCAGACGTCCAAACTGACATGCACACTGACATCTCTCCAACTCGAGTTACGTTGCTGGGTAGAGAACAGCAGGCACAGGCTCCCAGTCCCTGTGGGAGCGCAAAACCAGCCCACTCAGACCCATCCCGGTGCTTCTATCATGCTGGGTAATAGTATTACCAGCATCAGAGCAGCATCTGGATTGGCATAGGGGAGTCTGTGAGCTTGTGCACTAGTAGCAGAGTATCACCGAGGTAACAAGGCAGTGAGCAGCAGGTAAGTACTTTTATGTGTGTTTGTTAGTGTCCCCCCTGTGCTGCCGCACCACTTTTGTCAGAGAGCAGCCGCTACTGCTTGTTGCATAGAATGTGCAGAGGTATGTATTATGAATTGCCACACTGATGGTATTTAAGCATCAATACTTGTTACACTCACTGAAGCATTATCTATTTGGTATCCTATGTTGGTCTTCTACATGATCATTTACATTTTGATTACAGTTCAGTTTACCTTCAGATTTTGGAATTTGCTTGATTAAGCTGCTTAAGAAATATTGAGCAAATTTACATATAAGTAATTGTATTGTGTGCTAGGTGGTATCGAGCCCGGAAGACGTAATTTATGACAAAACACGTGTGTTAGGCCTAGCATTCTTGGTGTTGTTTTCCCCTGTCTTTTTGCCTCTGCCTCCTGTATTTTTGCTGTGTGCTGGATTTCGTTTTTGCTGGTCTAGATGCTTTGGGCACTTTGCCACTGCTGATCAATGCCAAAGTGCAAGTGCTCCCTCTGTAAATTGTGAATGTGGATTGGTGGTTCTATGATTGGCTTGTTTGACTTACTACTAAGTCCCTAGTACAGTGCACTGTGTGTGCCCAGGGCCTGTAAGTCAACTGCTGCCAGTGGGCCTGCAGCACTGATTGTGCCACCCACACAAGCAGCCTTTCAACGGGGTCTCAGACCTGCCACTGCAGTGTCTGCGCGCAGTCTCTACTGCCAAGCCGACCTGGCAAGTGCACCCACTTGTGAGGCCCTAACCTTCCTATTTATTACATGTGAGTCACCCCTAAGGTAGGCCCAAGGTACCCCTCTGGGCATGGTGCAGTGTATGTGAAAGGTAGGACATGTACTGGGGTGTGTCACATGTCCTGATAGTGAACTACAGTGTGTTAGAAATGAGGGTCTCTCGTTGGCAAAGGTTTGCACCTTTTTCCAAGTAGGGACCCTTCCTTTTAGACAGGATAAGCAAGTTACACTCCTAAAATAACCCCTGCTTACCCCCTTGGTAGCTTGGCACGAGCAGTCAGGCTTATCTTAGAGGCAGTGTGTAAAGCATTTGCACATAACCAACAGTAACACAGTGAAAGCACTACAAAAGGACACCACACCAGTTTAGAAAAATATACAATATTTTTACATACTTAAGACCAGACCATAAACGATAAAAATCCACAATACAGTAGTTAGAAATCTTCAGTTATCAGAATAGACTTTAAATTTAAATATAGTTACTTGAAGTCGATAGCTCCATCTGGGGCTATCACGGCATCGTGAACAACAAATCCAAACAGTTCTGGCTGACCGCGGCATTGCGGGCCAGCTATGGTGTCGGGAAGACCTGCAAAACAGTACCTTTAGAAATTCAGGGCGTCGGTGACCTCTCGTTGAGCTCCGTAAGCACGGCGTCCATAGGTGTCGGTTCTGGAGGTCAGTGCAGGAGTCGTCGGACCCTTGAAGTCACATGCGTTGCAGATCGAACTCCTTGCGGTTGAAGTCAGGAGCGTTGGCAGGCGACGGGGCTGCGGTGCGAAGTGCTGCAGTGCGGCGTGCAATGCCCTCATGTCGCGGTGCAGGCAGCGGCTCGATGACGGTCATCCAGCGGCGTCGGTGAGACCAGGGCTGTGGTGCGAAGTGATGCGGTGCTCATCGCGGTGCTGGCAGGTCACGGTGCAAGCAGCGTCCTCGTAGTTGCTGAAGTGCATTCGTCGGCTAACGAACTGGAGTCGATGGCGCCGGCGTCAGTAGGCCAAAACTGTGGTGCAGGATGAGGACGGTGCGTCGTGTAACTTACGAGCGTTGCCCTCGAACCACGGTGCAAGCAGTGGCGTCGATGTCGGTGTGGAGCGGCGTTGTCGGGGATACCAGGGCAACGGTGTGAAGCGAGGTGGTGCGGAGTGCGGTGCCCACAGGTCGTGGTGCAAGCAGCGGCTCGGTGGTGGCGTCAGGTGGCGTCGTCGGTGAAACCAGGGTTGCGGTGCGGCTTTGCGGCAGTGCCCTCTGCGGTGCCTTCAGGACACGGAGTTGGCAGCGGCATCGTAGACGGCATCGGGTTGCTTTTTCTTCTGTTGCAGAACAAAACACACAGTCCCCAGTGCTGAGGGCAGAAGAACTTGAAGTCTTTGCTGTTCCTGAGACTTCTTGAACAGGGGGCAAGCTCTACCTCATGCCCTTGAAGAAACTCACAAAAAGAATTTGCAGAAAGTTCAGTCCAGTCCTTTCACTGCCCAAGACAGAACCAGCCACTGCAGGCCAACACAACAAAGCACACAGCAAAGTGGTAGTCTCTCCTCACAGCTTCTCCAGCTCTTCTTCTTGGCAGTCTTCTTGGTTCCAAAAGAGTTCTAAAGTTCTGGGGTCTGGGCCCCAATATTTATACTATAATCCTTTGTCCTCTCAGGCAGAGAGTGTCTATGCTTAGTCCAAACCAGTTCTGTCCTCTCTGGCCCAGCTTCCCAGCAGGAGGCGGAGACAGCATTGTCCAAGGCAGACTGGGCCTAATCAGGTGCAAGGGAAATCTCCTCCCACCACTCTAAATGCAGACCAGGCCTATTCAGGTGCTAGTGAAACCTCCTCCCACTACTCTGAATGCAGCCCAGGTCTATTTAGCCCAGCTCTGACTCAACCAGAATCTCTGGAGCCATGGCACCTCCCCATTCCCTGTTTCTCTAAAGCCAGACAGTCAATACACATCCTAGCAGAGGCACACAGGATGACTAAGCAAGAAAATACCTACTTTCCAAAAGTGGTATTTTCAAACACAGAATGTAAAAATCACCTTTACTAAAAGATGCATCTTTAGATTCTGAGTTCAGGCATACTAAACTTTATTTTCCTATCTGGTCCCAATGGAAAGTTATATTTATAAGATGTTATAAATTAACTCCCATGCTTTCCTATTGGCCAGATACCCTTTCAATAGTGAAAAACGAAATTGGTAGTATTTTACTATCAGGACATGCCACACACAGCAGGGCATGTCCTACATTTCACATACACTGCACCCTGCTTACAGGGGTACCTTGGGCCTACCTTAGGGGTGACACACATGTAAGAAAAGGGAAGGTTAGGGCCTGGCAAGTGGATATACTTGCCAAGTCGACATGGCAGTACCAGACTGCGCGCAGACTCAGTCTAAGTTACCTTTTCAGGGCTACCCATGTGGGTGGCACAATCAGTGATGCAGGCCCACTAGTAGAATTTGATTTACAGGCCCTGGCACACTCAGTGCACTTTACTAGGGACTGATTAGTAAATCAAATATGCCAATCATGGAAACACCAATCCATAATACCAATTTACACAGAGAGCATATGCACTTTAGCACTGATCAGCAGTGGTAAGGTGCCCAGAGTCCTAAAACCAACAACTGCAGGCCAGGAAAAAATAGAAGGAAGAAGCAAAAGGTTTGGGGATAACCCTGCAAAAAGGGCCATCTCCAACACAGTGTAATTTGTTTTTCACTAAGGAAAGGCTATGTGTCCCACAGGATAGAATGGGAGTTTATTTATAACATCTTATAAGTATAACTTCCCCTTGGGACAAGGTAGGAAGATGAAGTTTAGTCTGCCTGAACTCAGAATATAAAATGCATCTTATAGTAAAGATTATTTTTATATTGTGTGTTTTTGAAAATACTACTTTTAGAAAGTGGGTATTTTCTTGCTTAGCCATCCTGAGTGCCTCTGCTGGTTTGTGTATTGACTGTCTGGCTTTGGAGTGACAGGGTGCGGGGATGTGCATTCTTTCAGACAGCCACTCCGGTGTTGATGTGTTTCCTGCCTTTCCTGAATGAGTCAGGGCTGGGCTGAATAGACCTGGGCTGCATTTAGAGTAGTGGGAGGAGATTTCCTTGCACCTGAATGGGCCTTGTCTGCCTTACACAGTGCTGTCTCCACCTCCTGCCGGGAAGCTGGACCAGAGAGGACAGAACTGGTTTTGACTAAGCACAAAGCCTCTCTGCCACAAGAGAACAAAGAGAAATTGAATATAAATATTGGGGCCCAGACCTCAGAACTTTAGATTACTTCTGGACTCAAGAGGAACTTCTGCCAAGGAGAAGAGCTGGGAAAACTGAAGGAGAAGTACTGCCCCTTCGCTGTGTGCTGTCTGGGGTTGGACTGCAGTGGCTGTTTCTGCCAAGGAGAGGACCAAGACTTTGCTGTGTGCTGTGTATCCTGCTTGAAGGAGATCTCCAAGGGCTTGGTGTAGAGCCTGACTCCTGTTCTGAAGTGTCAGGGACACAAAGACTTCATTTTCTCTGTCCTCTTGCATCTGGAACTGCTGTTTCAGCTGCCACAGACGCACCGCCCCGATTTGCACTCCAGCCCCGACGCCTGCCGATGCCGCACCGTATCGACTCAGAAGTGGTCACCGAGGCTGCTGCCTGCACCGGAGCCGTGGACACCACTCGTGATGCTCACTATGCACCGCCCTGACTCACAATGCAGCCTCGACCTCATTGACGCCGGTGCTTCATTATCGCGAGCCAATACTAGACGTGGGTGACTTCTTGAACCCATCGACACCACACCGTCGTAAGGAACCGACGCCTCACCGCCACCGCAACATCACCTCCTCAGCAACAGTAAGGAACTGACAACTCACCTCCCCGACAACAGTAAGGAACTGACACCTCACCTCCCATGCAGCGCAGTAACAAACCAAGGCATCACCTCCCCTGGGGTCGTAAGGATCCGATGCATCACCTCCCCTGTGGTTGTAAGGAACCAACGCTGGCCGATGCCAACGAAGCATCACTTCCCCGACGCCGTGCACCATCATTGCTTTAATCGTTTTCCAAGGTACTGTTCTTTGGGGGTCTGTGTGACTCCGTGCTCGACGCCCTGCACCTCGCGGTCAGCGCCTTACTTTGGATTTTAATTTGTCACGACATCGTAATAGCTCCAGGAGGAGTTATTTGTTGCTGCAAGCTTGATTTGAATGAATAATCTATTTTTTTTAGTCAAAATCTGTTTATTGAATTGTATTCACAGGTTACAAACATTTTGCAAAAACCATAATACGTTCAGTAATTTTTCACTGGAGCAAAATCCAAGCAGTGGTTAGCTATAGTATCGACACAGTTTGGTAACAAGGGACGGATTTCCCCCGTGAACAGCTGAGAAGCCAAATTCTACAATATATGAACGTTTACATATATAGTGAAGCAAACCACCAGTGAATAAGTAAGAAGAAAGGAAGAACAATAAAAAAAAAAAGGGGGAATAAAAACCCAACCAAACCCAGGAAAACACATAAGCCTATAGTCTGATGTGTGGACAAGGGGGGTCACGGAGACTGTCTCCCACGTCCCACGCAAGAGAGTTCACCTGTGAGGGGGACTACCCGAAACCCCCGCCCCTGTGGAGGGGAACCCCTTATTAAATCAGGAAGAGGTGTAATGCCCGCAACCTAGGGCTGCATGCACACAGAGGGAGTCCCTTCGAGAGGTAGATGACTAGCGGGGTCCAAATATAGTCAAGGCCCTTGCGAGAGTCATCAATGATGTCGGACAATCGTTCCAGGGCTATAGCGTGCCATAAGCCGGCATGCCATTGTGTAAGGGAGGGAGCTTCCGGCTTCTTCCAGGCTGCCGCTAAAACCATCTTTGCTGCACCTAGACATAACCACATGATTAATCGGTCTCCTTGGGTCTGGTATTTGAGCATTGGATTGCGGACCCCCAAGAGAATGTGTTCCATGGAGTCACCAATCGGGTACCCCAATATTAGCTTAATCTGGGAAAGTATTTCCTTCCAGTAGGGCTGTATAACTGGGCAATCCCACCATATGTGCTTAAAATCCCCCAGAAGACCGCAACCCCTCCAGCAGCGATCTGTCGTATTGGGGAAGATGGAGTGTAGTTTCTGTGGGTAGAGATACCAGTCGTATAATGTTTTATAATGGGCTTCCCTCAGGAGCATAGAGCGATTGTGTTTCGCTATGTCTTTATATAAACATTCCCATTGCTTATCTGATGGTGCGGTCGGCAGGATACCCTCCCAGAAAGCTCTATGACGTAATGATTTCTGAGAACCCAATGAGAGCATAAGTGTATAGAGAAAGGAGATGCACCCCCTCCCCGTATTGCCCGATTGGACAAATATTTCCAGCGGGAGTAGTTCTCTAGTGGCTGCCTGTCGCATTTGCGGCTGTTGGACCCAATGAACCAGTTGTGTGTAATGGAAGCCTTCGGTTTGTGGGAGATGAAAGTGATTGACACAGTCAGTGAAGGAGCGAATCTTTCCACCAGAGAAGAGATCAGATATCATGAGACAGCCTCCCTCCAGCAATCAAAGGGCCCTTCATGAAGTGCAGGGGGGAAAGCGGTGCTAAAATGAATGGGGGTATAGGCCGATGGAAACGTGGTCACCAGTAGAGTTTTGGTCACCGTGTTCCATACCTGGAGCGTTGTTGCTGTGGGAATACTCAAGTAGGCGATTACTGATCTGTCTATTTTCTGCCTCCAGGGTAGGTCCCAAATGGTTCTACCCGTCACCTGCCTATCTATGTGAAGCCATAATTTCTCCGATTCCCTCAGTGACCACTCACCCAGGACCCGCAGCTAGGCTGCCCTGTAGTATATCAAAAAGTCCAGAAGAGCAAGGCCCCCCTTAAGGCGTGGTCTCATCAGAAGATGATGAGACAGCTGCGCTCTTTTCCCCTGCCATATAAAGTTAATAATCATGGATTTCAGTTCAGGGAAGAGCCCTTTCTCAGGTAGGATAGGGAGCCCCTGGAAAAGATAGAGAAGGCGTGGGAGCACGTTCATCTTTACCGAGTTGATGCGACCTATCCAGAAGATATAGGCAGCACTCCATTTTTTAAGGTCAGCTTTAATCTGTCTAAGCAGTGGGGGGAAATTGGCCCTGTATAGATCACCCAGTTTGGGGGTGATTTGTACCCCAAGGTATGTGATGGCCTTATGCGTCCAACGTAAGGAAGACATCCCTTCTACCGCTCTTTGCACCTCAGGAGGCAATGTTAAGTTGAGTAGGGAGGATTTAGAGAGGTTAACCTTGATGCCGGAGACCTTTTCGAACTGTAATAGTTCCTGATGTATCTCGGTCAGGGAGGCTACCGGGTTAGTTATTGGCAGGAGAACATCGTCGGCAAACAGCGAGATTTTATGGTCATCTGTGCCAAACTGAATGTCCCTTATCTGTGGGTTTGCTCCCACCCTAGCCGCGAAAGGCTCGATGCTGAGGGCGAAGAGCACGGGGAGAGAGGACAGCCTTGTCTGGTGCCCCTAGCTAAGTTAAAAAAGTCAGAGGCCACTCCATTTACCACAACCCTAGATCAATACAGCAGCCCCGTCCTGAAGATGATCCTGAATCAATAGGATCGAAACGTCGTCGACCCCTCAGCGCGATTGAAGGCGCCCATACTCCGTGTGGTTCTTTAAAACTCAATTAGAGATTCGCAAAACGGGATGTAACTAAAAAAATCGCAAAATATTTGCGAATCGTTAAAAATCGCTATTTGAATAGCGATTAGCCAAATAGCGATTCCTTATTAGCGAATCCACCAATTAGCGAAATCGCAAAATAGCGAATCCGCAAATTAGCGAATTCGCAAATAGCTAATCGGGGACTCAGGTGCAGCTTGATGACATCACAACCAGGAAGTGTGGCTACCCATGCTGCACCTGAGTCTCAGAAGCAGAGTGAGAGACTAGGAGTTGAGGTGAGGCATCACTGCAGTGCTACACTGATTTGAGAGATTGGAGACATGGCCAGCAAGGACCAGCAGCAGGGGGAGACCACCAGAAAAAGAAAACAAAAGTTTACAGAAAGTGAGCAGGAGGTCCTGATACAGGAGATGGTTGTGAGCCATGAGCTCCTCTTTGGCAAGAAGTCCCTGCGTGTGCCAGAGACACGTAAGAGAAGGATATGGGCAGACATCCAGCGCAAAGTCAACGCAATTGGCGTCACACATCAAAGCGTCAAAGACCTACAGAAGCGCTGGTATGATATGCGCGCGCGCTCAAAGGAGAAGGTTGCTGCCAGGTTGGAGGAGGCTAACAAGACCGGTGGTGGGACCTCCACTGCCACCGCTTCAACACCACTCGAGGAAATGGTTGAGGGGACCCTGCTTCTGGAGAGTGTAATGGGCGTGGCAGACCTGGACAGCTCCGACCACCCACAAACAAGACAAGGTAAGAAGCATGCCATCACACCCCTGATACCTCCCTACTTCCCCCACACACCCAGGAGAGACCCAGGGGCACAACAAAACTATAAGTCCAGTGCAGGTACACAAGCACACACAGCAATGCATTATGGGAGATGTAGTTACATGCACCTAACAGTGGAGCATTGACACCCAGCCAGGCTCAAACAGTATGTGTGCATCATGAAAGGCAAAATACAGACAGACAGGACCCATGTAACTCCAAACAGTGAAATTTAATGCATGACAAATGCAAGGCAGGACAGTAAATCAATGTGTGCATTTATGTCCACAGCACCAGCAGAAACACAGGGAACAATCAGTGGAGGGAGGATGAATCCCCCAGCCCAGAGGCAACAGGGCAAGAGGAGGAGGAGGAAGAGGAAGACGAGGGCAGCCCAGTTATCCTTCCAATACGCCACAGGCGGATTGCAGTGCCACCATTGCCCCCGCTGGAGGAGGAAGGCCAGGACACCGATGTCGATGTCCAACCAGTCCAGGGACAGTCAGAGCCACAACCACGTGCTCAAGCACGTGCCGATCCAATACCACCAATCCCATCCAGGCGCAGGGCACCACGTGCATCCACCAGTGCAGCAGTCACAGGAGACGACACAGTCTTCCAAGGGCTGGAGGGCCACATGTTAAAAGTCCAGCGCCTGCAGGCAAGAAACATACGGTCAATCCAGAGGCAAATCAGGGTTGGCTTCATGGGCCTGACTGGTGCCCTGGAGGCACTCTGTGCTGAACTAAGGGCGGACCGTGCTGCTAGGCGCAGGGAGAGGCAGCGCCTACACACCCGCCTAGACCTCTACACCAGGGCGGTCAACCACCTTTCCTCAGCGACTTCTGTGCTGTCAAGGCGCAGCATCAGTATGCAGCATGAGGTGGCACACTGCAGCCAGGACGTGGCCAGGGGTCTGGTACAGGTGACGTGCTGTGGATCAGCTGCGGGCAGCTGCCACTGCTGGCCCAGGAGTCCTCACTCCAACAGACGAGGATGCCCAATCTAGCAGGAGCAGCATTACACCACCGCCCCCACCGGACAGGCGCCGTAGTGTGCGTCACGGCAGGGCTGCTGAGGCAGGTGAAGAGGGCACTGTGCACCCACAGCGAGGGGCTACAGGCCGTCAGCGCCGCAGTTGAGGTGGTCAGACTTAGGCATGGATATGGGTGCATCAACCCAGTGCACACAGACACTTGGTCAAGATAGTTAATTTGCACTGTGAATCACACATGTGCGGGACATTGAACAATACATTGTGTGCCACACAGGCTGTGTGCCGATATATATCCTGTACTAAAGGAAATTAAACACAGTCTCGTAATAGATATATAGCATTGTGTCATCTTTTCTTACCTAGAAATAGTTGTGTGTGATCTCATCTCGCCTCTGGCGCCCAGCAGCTGCACCAATTCCACCGGCTGGCATGCGTCCTGGCGCTGGCCCCTCCTCATCTGATGATTCCGATTCGGTGAGCTTCACTGGTGTGCCTTTCCTGGTGGCGATGTTGTGCAGCATGGCACACACTACCACTATCTTGCAACAGGTCTGGGGGCTGTATTGAAGTGCCCCTCCACTCTTATGTAGGCAGCGGAAACGGCTCTCTAGTATTCCGAAGGTCCGCTCAATGGTACATTTGGTTGCTATGTGGGCACTGTTGTACCTCCACTCCCCAGCGTTGGCAGGATTCAGGTAAGGAGTAAGGATGTAGTCCCGGACCGCATACGCACTGTCACCTGTGGGGCGAGAGGAATATGGTTGAACACTGTCCTGCCACTGCTGTGCATTACTAGTGTGTCCTTCTTTCACATGCAATTACCTAGTAGGTATCCCTCACCAACCTCCCCACTTGTGAGTCGACGGTGTATCCCACTGTGGCGGAAGATGAATGAGTCGTGGGTGCTGCCTGGGTATTTAGCGACGATGTCGGTGATGATGTGCTTGGCATTACACACCACCTGTATGTTCAGGGGATGGTAGGACTTGCGATTCCTGAACACATACTCGTTCTGGGAGGGGGGGGATATGGCGACATGTGTCCCATCTATGCATCCAATGACGTGGGGAAATTGTGCAATTTGATAGAACTCCTGCTTGGTCTGGTCTAGTGCCTGTGGTGTGCTGGGGAAGTGGATGTGGTTATGCAGCCTCTGTACATGGCATCAAGGAACGCGTGGAAGAAGCGCAACAATGCACTCTGTGAGACCCCTCCTGCTGTGGCTATCACCCCCTGAAAGCTCCCTGACGCCAAGAGGTGCAGTGAGCACAGGACCTGTATATGGGTGGGGATGGTGTGTGTCCTGCGTGTGGGGTGTTCAAGTAGAGGTTTGAGCTCTGCTATTAATTCCAGGATGCTCTCTTCATCCAGCCTGTAGTTTGTATGGATCTCCTCCTCAGTCCGCTGGAACAGGGTTATGCGTGCTCTAAAGATCCTTTCCTGGCGTCGCCTTCTCTGTGCAGCAGCTCTGAGTCGCAGCCTCCTGGCTATCACGTACAGCCCAGACATTGTGGCGAACATCAGTTGCATTGTGGGCCTCTTTATATAGGTTGCACCTGGTTACCACCTGCTCAGACTTGGTGGTAATTGCGATTCTCTATTTTGCGAATTTCGTGAAATCGCAATTTGCGAATTTTTCATGCATTCCGTTTAGCGAATTCGCAAATTGCGAGCTCTACAATTGCGAGTTTCGCTATTGGTGTGTCACAATTTGCGAATTCGCAATAAGTTCACTATTAAGTACGAATCGCTAATTTTCTAATCGCTAATTTAGCGATTTGCAGATTAGCGAACGGAATGTGTCTCTTACATAGCGAAGCTGTGTTTTGCGATCGCAAACACAGTTTTTTTGCGAATCGCAGTGTTTGCGATCGCAAAACAGCTTCATACATATGGCCCATTGTTATTAACCAAGAGCTAAGTTTGGCGTTTCCTGTATTGTTCAAAATAATTCCTCAAAATCATTCATCTACTAAACATTGTTTTGCTTTATTATATTGAAACTAAGTTTCCTTCCGTTCATCTGTACAGTGTCTTGGTAGGGTATGTTTAAATATTGTGCACTTGGCCATAAATATCTACATATCATCATTCGTAACTCATTTGAAAGGATTCTGTGATTGCACCTCACAACTAGAAGGAACTATTTTAAATGAAAATAAAATGTATCGAGCACACTATTACCCTGAGGTTTCTAGGCGCTTTAGCTCTGAAAATAAATCATAATCCTTCCATATGTTTAGAAGATAGTCCTAAATTTTAGTTGTTGAAAAGCCAAGTTATGACTTTTGAGAGCTTTTCGAAAGGAGAGCAACTCAGTTTTTTCTTTGAGGTGAAAGGGCATTCAGTTAGAAGAGCTTGGCAGTACAGGCAACGAAACTCCTGCCACCTCATTTCAATTTTTTTAATTTAGGCACCACTAGGTTTCGAGCTGAAGATTATCTGAGAGGTCTGCTAGGCAGATACCATTTAAAGCGATTTCTGAAATAATTAGGTCCTATTCTGTGGAGTGTGTTAAATGCAATATACAGTGCCTTGAAGTCAATTCTTTCCTTCATAGTCAACCAGTGAAGCCGTGCAAGACCTTGGGAAACAGATTGGGATTTTGGGGTTCCCAAAAGAAGTTGCACTGCTACGTTCTGAAATATTTGCATTTTTTGTAAGTCTCTTTTCTTGATATTAATGAGCAATGTGTAGTAGGATATTCTGGAGATGATGAGAGTGGAAACTACTCCTTTTCTTAGGTCTGGCGGAATAAACAGTAGAACTTTCCTAAGCATTTTGATCAAATCAAATTTCCTGAGGTAACTGTATTAATATGCCCCACAAAGGAGATGTTACCATCAAAGACCACTCCTAAATTTTTTGCTCTAGGGTCAGGAATGGGAAGTGTGCGACCATCTAGGAGAACAGAAAGATGGATTTTTACCAAACAGTAATGCCTCTGTTTTATTGGAGTTCAATTTCAGATAGTTTTGAGACATCCAATTTCCAATCCGTACCATGCAGTCATGGAATTTGGTAGCAGTGCCGCCGGATTACTCGCCACTGACACCACAATTTGGGTGTCATCTGCACATGATACTACAGCAAACCTGAATGTTTTGATCAGCTTTGCCAGGGGAGTGACATACAAATTAAAAAGCATGGGGCTCAGGGAGGAACACGACGGAACCCAATAAGGCAACGAAAAAGTTGGGTAGGTGAACCCATCCAGAGCCACAAACTGCTCTCTGTGTGAGAAAAAAGATTTTAAGAGCTGAAGGGCCCTGATTCTGATGCCCAAGGAAGACAGACAGTTAATACGAATACTGTAGTTTACCATGTCGAATGCCACCGAGAGGTCCAACAAAACTAGGGCAGCATTCCCACCTGCATCTTAAGTCTGTCTAAGTTCTTCTGAGGCTGTGATGAGGGCAGATTCGGTACTATGTTGGCTTCTAGAGCCAAATTGGGTATCATCCAAGAGACCATTGCTAGTAATGAACTCAGACAGTTTGATACTAATAGCTTTCTCTACCACCTTCACCAGGAAGGGAAGGCATGAGATGGGGTGATAGTTATTAGGATCTTTGGCATCCAGTGTAGGTTTTCTAAAAGAGGGACAATGGCTGCTTTTTCCACTCTTTAGAGAAGAGTCCTATCTGAAACATCCTGTTTAAGGTGTTGGTAAAGTACTTAGCAACGGTCTCTGGCACAAGGTGGAGAATTCTAGGAGGGCAAGGGTCAAGTGAAGAACCAGATTTGACTTGACTAAGTAGTTTTTTTACCATAGTAATAGAGAGGGAAGAAAAAGAGATTAAGGTTTTGATGTCCGCAGGAGACACATCAGAACTGGTGTCTTGAGGTGCAAAATTGTTTAGGAGAGTCGCAGTGGCAGCTTCCGGCTCAGGCCTAGTGTCCTATTCCTCGAGAAATGAAGAGGAAGATGCACTAGAGGAAAGTGCCTCATAGAAGGTCTCAAACTTAGTTTTAAAGAATGTGGCCAGATCAGTGCAGAATGCTTGATCAACAAAATTATTTTGGGGATCGGGAGCCTTTGTCAGTTGTTTTATTACCGTGAAAAGTTCTTTAGAAGAATTGACTGAGGATTGAATTTTTGCTGTTAAGTAGCTTGATTTGGCTTTCAGTATCAAGTCTCTTAGACTGAAATGGCCTTTTTATATTGATCTCTATCGCGCAGATCATAGTTGATATGCCAATTCCTTTCCTGTCGCCGACAGATTTGCTTTTGTACTCTCAGCGTGTCATCGAATCAGGGTTCCGATGGAGAAGATCTATGATTCTTGCAAAGTTTTTAGGGGCAAGATGATTGATTGTGTTACTGATCCATTTATTAAAGATGTAAGGAGTATTATTGAGATCCAAACTCATTTCTGGTATCGATTTAGCTAGCAAGAGATTTAATGTGTCAGAGTTGATTTTGTGCCAAGGTCGATTGCTCTTACGGGCCATTTGGGCATAGTTAGTTTGGTCACTATTTGGCAGATTTAGCTGAAACATAACTGCAGCATGTTCAGATGATACTAGCAGGATAGACGAGGAGAAAGATAGATGTGGATTGTCTGAAAAAATGCCATCTAAAAGATGTCCTGCTGAGTGAGTAGGTCCTTTTTTCACTTGATCCAGACCGATACTGGCCAACATATCGCAATAGTTAGCTGAATCTTCATCTGATAAATTAAGAGATTTTTGAAAAATCTGATATAGGGAACACTTCAAAGCCCTTTAGATGCTTCCTTATGCAACTGCACCATCATGATGTAATGGATGCAATAGCATAGCCAGCTTATCAAATGCCATAGTCAGGGGTGGCTCCTCCGTAATGGTGGAGGAGCATCGCCCCATTGGTCAGTCAGTCAGCAGTCAAGCGAAAAATAAAACGACCGCTGACGGACTGAGCCGATGCCAGCAGTGTAGGAAGGGGTGGGGCCGGGCATAGCAGTGAGGAGTGGTAGGCACACTATAAGTGTGCATGTCTGTTTGGCTGGCCGTCTTAGGCCGGCCAAACAGACATGCACACTTGCGTTTCTCCAACACAGCTGTGTTGCACAGCCGAGTTGGAGAAACGTCACACACTCCTAGGCACTGTCTGAGCAACAAACCATGCCGTTCAGCCCAATCCTGGTGCTGCTCTCATGCTATTGAGAGCAGTGTCGGGATTGGGTGGAAAGTCTGTGCCCCAGTGCATGCTGGGAGGAGAGCCAGAGAAGAGGACAGAGGCGGCCGCGTCATCAGGTAAGTTTAAAAAAATATATTATTCCCCCTAATTCCCCGTCCCCCCCTCCCACTTTACCATTGTGGCAGCCACAACTGGTCATAGTGCAAGAAAGAAAACGCCCCCCTGACTGCTGTTTGAAGTATAAAATGCTGACTAAATCAGGGTTCAGAGGGCCCCTCTGGAATCCGGTGCTACTGCACCTATTGCACCATGGAAACTACTCCCCTGGGTGGATTCTGCCTCATAGCTATCTCCTTCTCTTGCTGGCAGGTGACATAAAGAAGAAGATATAGCTCTACCATTCTGCTATGAAATAAGGTTCACAGACTGTGAACAGAGATTGTGGATAATTTGTCAAAAAACACTGGCAACACTAATAAGCTTCACCATAGAAAGTGAGTGCTGACCTATTGGCTTTGTTAATTAGGGCTGGACTGGCCTATAAGGTAATCAGGTAGTGCCCCTTGGGATGGTCTGACAGGTGAGTGTGTGGGGCGTTTTTTTTAGGCTTTCTGTGGCCCTGCTTTCTGGTCTGCTGAGACGTTTTTACTGTTGATTTCACTAATATTAAAATAAGCATTGCATGCAGCAGCTTCATTTTATGCAGTCTTCCATACTTCGCAAAACAGTTCAAAACTGCCCCAATTTGCAAACAATTCGGGCCACTTTTTAGCTGTCTAATTCACTAATAGGGGGAACTTTTATTATGGTCTCCGGGTCCATTTTCTATCCCAGTTCGACCCTGTTGCCAATGCTTGTTTCCATTGGCATTCCACCAAATTCTCTACCGTGGGCGCACATGCATCAAAATGCATGCACACCTATGTGAGACACAGGTTGTCAGACGCAGCAGCCATTTTGGATTTTGTATAATTTATCGTTCCAACATGGCCTGCCAACATGCCCTAACTGTAAACTAAAAATAAACATAAAGAACGTGGTATAGCATATGAGTGAAGCAAGCAGTACATAGAGCTTTGCAGCTTCCATGCCCACGAAAAAAAATGTTTTAAAAACTGCAGCTAGGCCTGGATGAGCTGGGGAACATTGGAGCAGGATGAACAGAAGAGGTGGTGGAGGGGGGAACACCTACAGAGAGCGTGAGGGTCCTTGTGATTAATGGAGAAAGAAAAGAATAATAAGAAAAGAAGTAATGGCAAATTGTGTGTGTGGACTACTTTTGAAGTGTTCACATTTGAAAAATACAGTGCACTCCTACCAGCTCTGATGGTCTGCCCTGACAGCCACTTAAACCACAGTAGTCAATGGTTCAAAGGGGTTGTCCAAAAGCCACTTTCTGTATGCATGTGTACGTTCTGCGTTGTGCCGTGTGTAATGGCATAAACTCTCACCAGATAGCTCAAACTGTCTGCAGGCAAGACCTAACAATCACATTTCACTTGTTAGTGCAAAATAATCTGAAAATGAAATTCAGAACCAAATATCCGCTACCTTCATGCAAAAACATTTTCAATATAACTCGACACAATAATATTCCAATAAAAATAAGTAGAAGCGGTCTCTATTTATCAACCTGAGTTTATTGTCAATTGTGCAGTCAGTTAGAGGACTACGAATTAAATACAGACGGTGTCGAAATATGTTGTGTAAAAGCTCTTGAAAAGTAAACTTTGGCCTTGGCCAGGGTATTTGGCCAGGGTGTTTTTGTGACAGCTCTATCTACAATGGAAGGTGAACATTGTTTTTTGCAGGCGGATGAGCCAATAATTATTTCAGAGCTCGTATTGGAAGCTTAGTAAAAGAAACAAAAATACATCAGTTGAAGAATAAACTAGATTTCTAAAGACCACCTGAGAAATGTAATTATAGTGTTATAGTTTGTTAGATTCCTGTCGCTTTATTTATCAGCCTTAAACGACAATTTCCACAGAGCAGTTCTCTGGGTTGACTAGTGTAGTTCTCATCAGGCCTGTAAGATTAAACTGTCTGTCACAACATGCATCCCTATCGCTATCGTTACATTATGAAAGTCTATTGAGATTAGAACCAGTCGATCTCGAGAGGTTTTCATAATAACACCAGACTCAGCCTCTAATAATTCGAAGCACAGCGCACCCCTCATCTTTCATAACAGGATAAAATGCACTTTACAGGTTTTTAAACTGTCCCCTCGTGGTAACCGCAGGTAACAATTCATACTGAAACCTGTACAGAGCCCTAAAAAACCTAAAACTCTAATTGAGCGAAAAATGGAACGGATCTAAACTAAAAGAAATGAAGCAAGATATGTATAGGTGGGAATACTAAACCTATTGAAACAGGTTTTTTTAATAAAAATCAGGCTACTATACAGTGGATCAGGTAGAGCACAACGGGTGCAGAATAAGGGCAATCTACTTCGTGCTATTCGCTATGGCGACACCTTTTGTTACCCTTTACTTTGAAACATTGTCCACTGGTGTGATAAGGTGTGAGGTGATATTATAATGTTGGTTTGATGTTAAGATGTGTTCTTTTTTCTAACATGCAATTGGTACATGGGAGTTTGTTTCAGCTCCCCCTGCTGCTTCGCTTTTTTGAAATTATTGGTAATTTGTAATTATTGCTTAAAATTGTTCATTTGGCTCACTCTGTATTTTCAGTTATTGTTTGGCTCCCCTCCGTCTGGTCCCTCTGCTTCGTGCCGTTTGCTGTGTTGTCCTGTTTTGCTGTGGTGTCCTGTGTTGCTCAGTTCTCTCGGCTAGGTCCTCTGTTTTGTTTGTAGTTGCCACTGCTTTCCGCTGTTTGTTTAGATTGCCATTAGACTCGAGTTAGTTTTACCTGTGTTCGCTGCTGATGTACTCACCGCTTTTCCAGCCATTTTCACTGCATCTCCCTCCCACTTCCTGCCTTGCGCCAGCCCCACTCACAGCGCCCCTCCCTCCTCCCGGGACCTACTTAATGGAGACTGCAAAGCAGCCGCACACGGGCTGTGCCAATGGCGGGCCAAAGGCAAGGCCGCCTGCACCTGTCTGCACCTGGACCATGCCCAGAGTCAGGTACCCTGCTCTCCCGCTACCTACAGATAAACGCCATGAGCTCCATGCCCTGGACCCCATTCACCACAACAATAACTGCTGTTGCACCTTTCCACGTTCTACGGCAGGGCCTTTTTCCTGCCAACATTGCCTCTTCTCCTGCAACACCGGAGCACCCGCACACACGATGACCACCACAACACTGACCACAACTGCCCCAGGACAACTCCACTTCCTCCTGCTCAACGCACGATCACTCTGCAAGCATGCCACTGCGATCTGGGACACCATCCCCTTCCTCATCCTGGACGTAATCTTCCTCACCGAGACCTGACTCAAGCCCTCTTCCGCACCTGGCATTGCCTCAGCAACGCCAATCGGCTACAAGATAACACACCGAGACTGCATCAGCAAACACCGAGGAGGAATCGCCATCATCCACAAAGAAACAATCCACTGCACCACTAGCGCAGACAACACCACCCCTATCGTGGAATACCTCAACTGCAAGCTCCAAATTAACTGCAAAACCGCCATCAGAGGCACCCTCACCTACAGACCTCCGTGACCACGACAAATTCATCGCCTGCTTGCAATTGATTTAAAAAAAATACATCTTCCACGGAGACCTCAATTTTTACCTCATCGACCCTAACGACACCAACACTGCCAACCTCCTGGAAAGCATGAACAACATCGGGCTCTCCCAACTAGTCACCAACTCCACACACATCACAGAACACACATTTTACACTATCTTCATGGCCAGCAACAGTCAAGTATAGCCATGTCACAAAACTCACCTGGACAAACCACGCCATCATCCACTTCACCATTACAGGATCCTGCAACACTGCCACCAAGCCACCCAGCACCTCACATCGCAGCTGGAACAAAGTGTCAGAGAGCCAGTGGACCGCAGCCCTTAGCACCTCCAGTCACAACCAACATAGAACAGGCTGTCAACAACTTCTCCGCATGGATCACCAATTGCACCAACATTGTTGCCGCGTTCAAGCCCACCAAACTCAAGACATCCTCCAAACAGGCCAGTTGGTACACCACGGAACTGAGAACTACTAAACGCAAGTGCAAATGACTAAAAAGGAAATATATCACCAGCAAGGAGCCCACAGACCGAGAAACATTCAAGACATCCCTCAAAAAAACCACCTACACCTGAAGGAGATGAAAAGGAGCACCCCTGTCCACCAGATCGAAGCCTGTCCAAACCACAGCAAAGAACTCTTCAACATCGTCAGAGAGTTCTCCAACCTCTCAGCCACTGGTAACATCATCACTCCCTCCTAGTAACTCTGCGACACCCTGGCTGATTTCTTCCACAACAAGATCTCCACCATCTACAAAAACTTTGAACCCCAACCCACCACCACTGACTTCCTCAGCCTCTTCACCCCCACAGATGCTAACACCAACCACCAGCTCACCACCTATAACCAGCTCACCACACATAACACCACAGCCATCATGAATGCCAAAGTCCTTGAAAAAGCCATCAACCGCCAACTCACAGAACACCTGGAGAACAACAATCTCCTGGACACCTTCCAATCTGGATTCTGCATCAGCACCACCATTGAAACCGCCCAGATCGCCATCACTGATGACATCAGAACCCTTCTTGACCGGGGGGAAACAGTGGCCTTGATCCTCCTTAATCCCTTAGCAGCGTTCAACACCGTTTTCCACCACACCCTCATTAGGAGACTACACCACATTGGAATCCAAGAAGATGCCCTCAAATGGATCACCTCTTTCCTCACCGGAAGAACCCAGAGAATCCTCCTACCACCCTTCGGAACCTAAGAACATCAGCAGCAGCATCTCTCAAGGCTCGTCCCTCAGCCCTACACTGTTCAACACCTACATGATCCCCCTGGCCAACATCGTCAGAACCCACGGACTAAACATCATATCCTATGCCGACGGCATCCAGCTCATCATCTCATTATCTGAAGACCCCTCAACCATGATGGACAACTTCCGCAGGTGCATCACGAGTGTCACCGATTAGATGAAAGCGAGCTCCCTGAAACTCAACACTGACAAAACAGAAGTGCTGTTGTTCGGGAACAATACCTCCCCATGGAGCGACTTTCCATGATGACTGTAAGGTCAGTATGGCTGAACATGTATTTTTTGGGGCCGAGCACATATGTTCATGTCATGGCATTTTGCGTACTATCACTGCTGTGGTTAACCTTGGAGCAGGTAGTGCTTGGTTTCTAGCTTGGGTGTCCTTCTTGGTGAGTTACCCTTTCGAGGGTTGACAATGACTAGCTGATTCAGCAAAGTAACAGAAACCGTCTAACCACCTTAGACTAGTGGTTAGATCAGAAGTGGGAAGTGAGCATCCAGATTTCTGAATTTTTCCTCTGGATAAGTGCCATGCCCAGAAAGCCTAGACACCCTGCAATTACCTTTAGACATCTGCAAAACACTTATAGTAATCATAATAGATGATTGAGAGAAGCTGGTGATTTAAGAGCAGTGATGAGTAGATTTAATTCTGGGCCAAAGGGCACATGAAAATAAATGTATGCAATCTTGTAAAAAACTTGTTAATCTATAATACATTGCATCTTCTCCGTGACTTAGATGTTATCCCTTGTCTTTTCAACCATGCCCCATCTTGGTCAATGTATTGTGAACATCAACAAGCTACCAATAGTTGTGGTATTGTGTAAATAGAGAGATATTCAGAGTGTACGCTCTTTAAGACATGCAATGTAGCATACAGTCTGTAGCTAGGTTAGGAATGCTATGTTTTAGAGGGGAGTCAGTTAAGTACTGGACTCAAGCTGAGTGACAGCACACTGTACAGTTGTCTGAAGTGAAGCGTTGCTGCAAACATCTAAAGGGGGTCTCGATTTGTTGCTGCATTCCCTTCTTAACTCACAATTTTGGCGACAAAACAATTAAGACAACAGCATGTATATATGCAGCAATTCAGCAGCAATTTGATGGCTTTAAACGGACTTAATATCACAAGTCAGATTTTAAGCACCGATTGTGGTGCCATAAGTAATGTGGTAAGCTGGTTAAGATAAGAGATTAACTGTGGGAGACACGAAGTTGGAAACGTTTGCTCATCAGAGCGTCAGAGGAAGCCAAGTGTGTACTCATGAGATACTCCAAGATTACAAGTGAGATTTTGAGTGGTGGCCATATTTAAGTCCTGAAAGCCTTAAGAAATATCATAAGACACCATTTTGAGTTCAAGCAAACTATAGAAAGTAATAGAAGACACAATTGTTAGGTTAAGCATAGTAAATAAATGCCTAAACAACATTTTGCTTTAAATATTTTCAAAAGGAAACAATAATAAGAATATAAATCAAAAAAGAAAAGAGAAAAGAATAAATAAATAGGCAATAACAATATACTTTGTTTGTGCATTTTTTAATTTTACTATTGACAAAAGAAGGCATGTTTCAGGAGAGCGAATCAACATCAACGGCATTAGAATTGGCAAAAACAGAACCATTACACCTAAATGATGAGCAAAAAAGTATTTCTACTGATGTTTGTTTGCAGTCCAATGCCTTTTGGCATGTCATAACAACATCCAAGAAGGGAAAGGTGGAGAAGATGATTGGAAGATTTTCTGAATACCCCGTGCTAAAAATGCTCTGATGATCAGGCAAGAGACCTGTTGCTCAATTTAATGATTTGGAGGATCTAATTATATCATTTCGAATAGAATATGCAAGTACGTAAAAAAGGGTGTATAAAATGGTTCAATGAAAGATGTGATCCCCAATGAACCATAGATTTTGAGAGGCATACTTTTAATACTACATGTCAGAAAGAAGAAGAATTGATTGACGAGTTTCTTACAAGATTATGTAAACTAGTTACATTCTATGAGTTTGATAGGTTCAATAACAAGGAAGGAAAAAGGTTTAGAACTAATTAAACTCAGCAGAATTCCTGGAAAATGTTGTTGGAAAAAAACAAATGATTTACGAGCTATATAAAAAATGGCCCTCCCGGAAGTGAGAGCAAACACTCATGCAGGAATGTATGACGTTACAACACAAACAATTACAACGCATGCCTTTACAACACGGCTTTTACATCACAACTACCATTACATCGCATGATTTTACAACGCATGCCATTACAATGCATTTTTTAAAACTACCATTACAACGCATACCATTGCAACGCATACCATTACAACGCATAATACTTTTAGGGTAGCAGTGGGGTAAGTTTTGGATAGTGTAGGGGTAAAAATTACTATTCCCACTCCAGTGAGTGCAACAGTAGGGTAAGTGTTGGATAGTGTAGGGGTAAAAATTACTATTCCTACTCCAGTGAGTGCAACAGTAGAGAAAGTGTTGGATAGTGTAGGGGTTAAAATTACTATTCCCATGTACGCCAAAACCCATACCCACCCTAAAACTAAAAAATCTCCATTACTTACCTTATAATGCGTTGTAATGGCATGCGTTGTAATGGCATGCGTTGTAATGGTATGCGTTGTAGTGACATGCGTTGTAGTGACATGCGTTGTAGTGACATGCGTTGTAGTGACATGCGTTGTAATGACATGCATTGTAATGGCATGCATTGTAATGGCATGCATTGTAATGGCATGCGATGTAAAGGCATGCGATGTAAAGGCAGTTGCGTTGTAACAGCTGCGTTGTAAAGGTAGTGCATTGCAATGACTGCGTTGTAATGGTTGTTTCCCCTCATGCAGTAAACATGGAACAAGGACGTTTAAAAATGATAGAGCAGCTTCGACAAATGTCAAATAAATAAGAGGAAAAAAAACGCAAATTTAAGAAATCAGAGAATAGGGGAAAAAAACAAAGCAATGCTATAGATGCAAATTACAATTCCCCCGCACAATATATTGCCTGGCTAGCAATCAGATTTGCCAGAACTGTTAAAAAATCAATCATTTTGGAAGCATGAGTAATGCAAGATCAGAATTTGCAGGAAAGAATGATACTAAATGATGGAAAAAGCAAGATAAAAGAGGTGGCAAGTACATGAGACAAATGAAGGACCATGAAAATGAATCAATGCAATAATTGTCAGTTGAGAAAAACTTAATAGAAAGACTGTATATAATTCAGGAGGCACCTAATAGAGACTCTGAACAAATATGATACAAAGAAATCATATAAAGAAAATGCCCACCATTGACATTCAATGTAGTTTTTCACAAAAAGCTGTTTGTTCTAGATAGTGGAGTTGCATGCAATATTATGTCTGTATCAGAATATGAAAAAATGACCAAGAAGCCTCCATTAAGCTCATCTAATGTAAATATGTTCTAGTGGGGAGCTAGGCATCCTGTTAATAATAAATGAAAGTTTACAGAGACACTTACCTATGGAAACATATCAAATGAAGAAATAATTCATGTTATACAAGGAAAAGTTATAGTAACCGCACTGCTAATGGGTTTAATTGCAATTACTTTTCATATTACAATGCAGCATCTAATTTTAGGACAATTCCCAAATCTACTCCAGAATCCAGGTAAACTGAAAGGAAAACTGATTACTATACATCGAAATAAATAAAATACACAATTACACATAAGGGTTCCAAAACATCTACAAAGCAAAGTAGAGGAGGAAATAAACTCTTCACTAAAACAACATATTATTGAACAAGCGACTGGCTCTACACCCTCAGTTTCTCCAATAGTGGCAGTGCCAAAGAATAACACAGACACAATCAGAATATGTGTTGATATGAGCATTCCCAACACAGCAATTTAAAGAGAAAGACATCTAGGCTCACACTAGGATGATATGATAAGCAATCTTAATAGTGCTGCAGTATTCTCAAGCCTAGATTGGAGTAAAGGCTGTCATCATTTGGAACTTGATGAACAATTGAGATAAATAACAACATTCTCTGCTAATCCAGGGTTATTCAGATATAAAAAGGTACATCTCAGAATTTGTTCTGCTGCAGAAATATTTCAAGAAATAATAAAATATACCACCAGACAATTGAACAATTGAGATAAATAACAGCATTCTCTACTAATCCAGGGTTATTCAGAGATAAAAAGCAACATTTCAGAATAAAAGATACCACCAGACAAAAAATTGCATGGATATAGTTATGATATTTGAATTTTTAGAAAAACTCAAGAAGTTACAGGCATAGCACTAACGTGTTATCACTAGGAGTGGACATAACTGGCATGTTTGTATGTACCGTAATCAGACAAAATTTCCTGAGAATTCTGCAGTATTACACAGAATTACATGAGAAGAGTAATTCTGCATTTAGGCTATTTCTTAGTGCAAAAATGCCCCCTCACGCCCAGAATGGATGCAAGGATGCATTTTAATATAGCACAAAATGCAATAGAACATGAAAGTGAGTGTGAGCAGCCACTCGCTCTTGCTAAATGTATTCTTGGGGTAGGATTTTCTCCCAACTTACTCCCAACATTTAGCGCTATTGTCTTTGCACAAAATGCACTTTTGCGTCCAAAATGGATGCAAGATTCCATTTTGCGCTATGAAATAGTGCTAAATGCAGCAGGACATGAATGGTGAGCGCCAGAGGCTGCTCACACTCACTAAATGTGCTCTTGCAATAGGATTTTTTTCTCCCAAACTGCTTTTAATTACATGAGCAGAAGTAATTACCTTATTATTGGTAACGCAGAACTACTGAACTTACTCTGATTACTCCGGTGTAATTGAAATTCTGCCCAGCCTAGTTATTATTTGATTATGTAGGAGCAAGATTGTTCTTCGAGATGAGAGCCCCAAGTCCACCCCATTACTTCCGTTCTCTCTGCTAGTAGGTTAAGCAGTTGGCCCAGATGTCCAGAAGGGGAAAGGGGAATAAAATGAGAAAAGATTGTGCTGCTCTTTAGCCCCAGTTTGGATCCTCGGCTACATCTGGTTGGCTGCTGCCTCAGTGATCCGCTATCACTGGAATCACAATGGATTTCTGATAACTGGCGAAAAGAAAGATGAGAGATTAGGAATTCCTGACTAGGTTTCCCCCTACACAGAATTTCCACTTCACCCTTACTCACACTATCTCCTCACTTTGTGTTTCCCCACTAAATACTGGAGGGTTTGGAATTCTGTGCACCAGTTATTCAGTAAGTTCCTTTACAGAAGAAATCACATTATTACAATCACAATATTAACATCAATGTTTACCCCCGACTCCCTAGATATTCACTTCCAATACTTCGATTCAAGACATTCTCATAACAAACCTGTTTGACTTCTGACTTGACCTTCTTGGTCAACATGAGGATATAACTGGTGGATAATCACCTGATGCAATATATCACTGGTGAATCTCTTACAGCTTGATTTCTTCCCTCGAGAACATTCATTCAGTTACACGTTTCTTTTCGCAAAACTACACATGAATTGCAGTGAACAAGATTTACAAATGTATAACATCAAATTATTACCAATGAAAGAACCTAGGGCCTGATTTAGATTTTGGCGGGCGGGTTACTTCGTCACAGCAGTGACGGACATACTGTCCGCCGAAATATAAATCCTGTTACAAGATTTATATTTCGGCGGACGGGATATCCCTCACCGCTGTGAGAGGGTAACCCGTCCGCCAAGATCTAAATCAGGCCCAGAGTTCTTTTGCTACAGTGACCAAAGATTGTAACAGTGACCAAGGATTGTTCAGGAAATATCAAGTAGTTCATGCTTTAGAACCAGTGTGCAATCACCAATTTTAACCAAACTTTCCCTGAAATCTGGTTTATTTTCTTTCTAAGTTCAATCACTCTGCATGTAAACTTTCTCAAAATAGGTCTCTAGGCGCAGCATATTACTCTCCTTAGAAGTGGCAGCAAAAGTTCTCTAGTACTTTTGTTTTCTTTCAGGTTTCTTCAAGGGTGGGTCTCTCTGCTATCATGGGATAGAATTGTGGAGAAGTACAACAGGAGCTCTTCCTTGGGCAAGAGTCAGGATAGCAAGCATGCATTAGTGGATGGGCCATAGCTTAAATAACCAGCCAGGCCCAAGATTAGGAGTGGGCAGAGCTCGCAGAGTTTTACTCTGTGGAATTCCATGGAGTTACCTAAAAACTCAGCCAGATTCCGCGGAGTTACACGAGCAGTGGAATTCTGGTCCATTTTGCTGATCACGCTGATTTTTAGTGCCGGAAGCTTGTCCCATGCTGTAAAATCAGTGCGAACGGCACCACGAAGCGTGCCAGAGGGCACTGCTTCTTTCTGTTGCTCGAGTAGATTTTCTACCCGAGTGGCAGCTTTCATAACTTGAGCGGCAACTTTCTTAGCACGAGCGGTAGCGACCTGCCACAACTGCCCACTTTGAGAAATCTCGCCGCGAGGCGGTCTAGGCCTTGTTTGTTTTCGCTCGCACTTGCCAACTTAACATTGGTGAGCCGCGTATGAGAAAAACTCCGACATGCGGTGATTGGCAGAGTTTTTGCCAAACTCTGCGTTTCAAGTGGAGCACAGAGTTTACTGCCCACCCCTACCCATGGTGGCAGCCAAGTCCTGTGAGATCATTTCAAATCTCGCTGGATTTCGAGTTCCTTCTATACAGTGTGCTGCAGCCTCACAATTTTCTCCTTATGAAGCCCAAAATTCACAAATAAAGCACACTCGTAGTTCACAACGTACCAAGGGAATGTCAATGATTTTTTGAGAGTCTGTCATGTTTTCATGATTTTGCCACTATAAGGGCGCCACTGTGTGAGTTGTCAAAGAAAGGAAAGAAACTTGAATAGAATGAAAATTGTGTAAGATCATTTATGGAAATAGAAAGACATCTCTTCTGCAATGCATTTATAATATTTAGATACTGCACTTTGCATGGAATTGATAGAGGATGGAGGTCCAGTATCATTAGCAGCAATACGTGGGCAGCACAAACCTGGAAAGGAACTGGTCGGACATGTAATATCTCATGTTAGCAGATGTTTGAAATTGAAAACAAATATAAACCAGAAAGGGAAATTTTGGCAATTATTTGGGCATGTGAACATTATCCTGTTTTTTTAATGGAAAATCATTTGTAATAATTACTGATCACCAGGCGAGGTTAACAATATTTGCAAACCTAAAACCAAAGATGCTACCACATACTGAAAGATAGTGTATGAGGTTGAAGGACTACAAGTTTAAAGATATACATAAACGAGGAAAAAGGTAGATTATCTGTCTAGACATCCTGTTTCAGATTATGAAAATCAAATGTCCTTGGTAGAAGAGTATAATTATATTTTAATTAAAACTGTGACTCAAGCAATCATTTCAGAGAAGGAACGAAAGAAGTTTAAATAATGGATCTGACAATTCAAGAAGTCAAAATATAATTAATATTATTAGATGGAGACATGTAGATGTAATGACATATATACCCTCAGCAGTCAACAAGAAAAGTCTGTTTGCTTTTAAGAATGAACATGAACTTGTAATTGCCTCATCTCGCACCTTTGTCCTGTCCGTTGCAAAAGCGTCTAATTGAGATTGCTCATAAACGTCATAGAGGAATATCTGCAAAAAAGACTTTCTTATGCAATAAAATGTGGTATCCTGGGCTAGATAGCCATGTTGAAGAAATTGTCCAAACTTGTCAATTGTGCCAATGCACTGCAAAGATGCAGTCTGGACAATATTAGCAGTCGATTTAAGTGGGCCACTGGACTCAGATAGTTACCAACTGTTGACATGGATGAATTATTGAGATTTCCATTGGTAAAACAGGTAACATCGATATTGTCATCTTCTGTTCTACCGATTCTAGATGACATATTTTCCACATGGGGAATACCAAATATATTAGAACCTGACAACTGCTCACCATTCAATAGTCAAGAGTTTAAGAAGTTTTTACATTATAAGGGAGTGACTCATAGAACGATAACTATGCACTGGCTGCAGGTGAATGAAATGGTAGAATAATTTATGAGTACTATAAAGATGACAGTTCAAAAAGCAAAAAATAGTGCAAGTAATGTTAAATCAAGTACTGTGCTAAGTATTGAGAAATTACAGGAACACTGCTCTTGAATCGACTGGAAAGTGCCCTTCCGAGCTAATGTTTCGGTAAGTAAGACAAAGTTGTTTACCACAATTACCCGCAAGAGCTCAAGAACGCCATGAAGAAGTTGACAAACAGGATTTGTTAGAAAACGAGCAGAAGAAGAGATATGCAGACAAACAAGGATATACTATAACACAAGATTATCAACCAGGTAACTTAGTTTTGGTCAGGGTGCCATAGACACGGAAATCCACAAGTTGTTTTTCTTCGTATGAATACATTAATTGTAACCAGAATCAAAGGATCAATGATTTCTGTGCAGAATAAAGTGAAACCATAACTAGAAACCCCTCACATTTTAAGAGTTTCAAAAACCAATAGCAGATGAAACTTTAATTGAGATTGAAAGTGATAGAAGGTAAATTTGTGATGATAATTCTTCTTTTAATGATCTAAATAAGGGGGGTGATAATGGTGAGTCATCTTCACAGGCTGAGTTATCTTTAGAATCCAATGCACTAATGACAATGATGCTAATGGGATCTGTTAGACCTGACATCCTTGGTGTGGTATTTCCTCAGACTTTTTGCGTTCACTCCCCTGTATTGCTGAACTCATTTTTGCTGGCATTAGGACTCTGTGCACGTTGCCACTGCTAATCATTGGTAAAGTAATTGTGGTTACTGCCTAAAACATGGTAGAATTAGCCTACACCTAAGTGCCACATTTAATTTTTTTATGAGTCACCAATAAATGGTACTACATGTACCCAGGGCCTCTAAGTTAAATGCTGCTAGCGGAATGCAGCACCCATTGTGCAACCCACTAATGTAACCCTGCAAAACATGTCTCAGGCCTGCCACTGCAGCCTGTTGTGCAGTTTTAAACTGCCATTTCAACCTGGCAAAATAAACCTTTTGCCAGGCCTGAACCTTCATTTTTAATACTTATAAGTCACTCCTAATGTAGGCCATGACCAATCATAGGGCAGGGTGCATGGTTTTTTAAAAAGTAGGGCATGTGTACTTAAGTCTTAGATGTCCTGGCAGTGAAAAACTCCTAAAGTTGTTTTTCACTGTTGCAAGGCCACAGAATAACACTGGTTTACTTTATTACACTTCATATGTGATAAATTCACGTTGGAACCAGATGGAGAAATACCGTTTCCACCTAATTGAACTGTAACTTGAAATCCTCTTAAATGGTATAGTCAGATTTTGAGTTCCTATTATGTAAATGCCACCTTTAGAAAGTTTGCATTTTTCTGCCTAAACCAAATGTGCCTTTCTGCCAATGTTCAGCGTCACATGACTGTGAATGGCTCTCCTGTGGTATATTTTGTATTCCTTACAGACAAGGGAACAAAATGACTTGGGGGTGGGGCAGGGTGTCACCCCTGAGGAAGATGTCCTTAGGTGTTGACCCTAGCCTTCCTGAGCTTCAAGGGATAGCTTCAGATCTTGCCCATCCCCTTCCTGACTTCAAAGGGCTGTCTTCCCTGCCATTGACAAATGCAGCTCCCACCTAGGCCTGCCTGCCCTTTGTTACCCCATAGGGTTTGGAGCCAAACCCAGAAAAAGGCGAAGGATAGAAAAAGGAGGCCTCCCCCACCCACACATTGGCACTGGGTATACAAATAGTACCTTTAGAACCTCTCATCAGAATATTCTCTAACTGTGGAAGATTCAAAAGAATAACTACCTTGCTGTCAGAAGAAGGAAGGCTGGACCTGCTTGCCTTGAACCCAGGCTTCCCAGAAGTGACTCCAAGGGTCAGTCAGATGACCTCCTATTTGAGCTACAAGGGACACAAGCTTCCAGAGTCCTCTTCTCCTTCCCATCTGACAAGACCCAATTGGACCTGACCTGGTACCTTCTGCTGGCCTCAGTGGGAGTGAGTCCCGACCTCCCATGTGCTGTTCTCAAGGTCTTGGATCCTTGGCTGGAGTTAGGGTGTACTCAACCCTGCACAACTGAAGTTTTCACTAGATGTCACAGAACGCAGTGCAGACTGTTACAGGACCTCGCATCTCAGCAACATGCAGCTCCTGATCAAGGATTCACTGGAACCTATGCAGCACGAGGCAGGGCACATCCAAGCCCCACAGAGCCATGCAGCTCCTACCCGAAGCCATCAGCAGATCCAACTCTGAGCAGTGCAGAACCCTCAAAGCCATACTACACAGATCTCGCATCCTGGGCAAAAAGGTGCAAATCCCAGAGGGTCAAACTTGGTCCTGTACCTGGCCCATGCTCCATCATGGTGAGCCTGAACTTGTGACTTTGTCCCATTCCAGCGAGACAAGATACTGCAGTTGGTGCTTTATGCTGCTATTTTCACTAGAAAACTTAAAAACCTATTACTCCAGATTGGATTTTTACTATTCTGGTGCCATTTCATTTCTTAAAGTTTACTCAATCTTTCTAAATTGGTTTGGGATTTCTCTTGTATTGTGTTTTTACTTTATTACTGTTTGAGTGCTGCATAAATACTTCACACATTGCTCTAAGTTAAGAATGACAGTTTTTGTGCTAAGCTACCAGAGGTTTAAATGCAGGTTTATTTAGTGACTTGTGTGCTTCACCCTCCCATTGACTGTGTTTATTATTTGGGTGGGGCTTCCTCTCAACTAATAATTCAATTTTTTACATTACATTGTTGTTTAGTGGTGGGATTCAGTTATTGAATTTGTGCAGTGCCATTCAGTGACTTGTGTAAAACCAAAAATCCCTTGTAATAATCTCATTTCAGAATAATTTTTTTAATTCTCCTTCATTGACGGAATTGTTTTCTCTTTGGAATTTCAACTCATGCCTAACATTTGTACACCTGTGAATCCTGCTTGCAAAGATGGATTTGGAGTTCAGCAACATTGACCTCAAGGTGGCAGAGTTGAGGAAGCTATGAGGTTCACAAAAGAGGTTCACAAAAGTGGACTTTCAAATAGCCCTAGGGAGCCATTGAGGAGGTCGACATGATTCAGGCTGCAACAGAGGAGCAGGAGAGTGTTGACCCTGATGTTGGAGAGATGGGGGATGAGAAAGGAGATGGCATGGCCACAGGCCCAGAGCTGCAGCAAGAGGAGGTTTACAACGTGGCCACCGGAGTGAGGTCCCCTGCCAGAGCAGGGAGCAGTGTGTCCTCCCACAACATATCCCCTTAGTAACTGGAAGACAGGAGACCTGAAAGGGAATTCCAACTGCAGCTGGATGCAGAGGAGAAAAAGGCTGATTCAGAAAGAGCCTTGGCAGAAAGGAAGTTGGTTTTGGAAGCTGAAAAGATAGCATCTGACAGGGCTTTGGCTCAAAGAAAAATGTTCCTGGCTCATGAGAGGAGTTGGAAGGAATTGGACCTAAAAGTCAAACAACTCTTGAAGCCCAGCAGCACTAGTGGCAATGTCAAATCACTGTCAAATGAAGACAGAAGGGTGCACATTCCCAAAGCTCTGGTGCTTAGATATTTAGTGGGAGATGACATTGACAAATGGTGTGAGGCCTAAGAGGTGGTCTTGGAAATGCATAGAGTCCTTAAGGATGATCGAGGGACTAGTCTGAGGAACCATATGCCCAGTTCAGGGAGGGACACTCAACCGGTCCTGAGAAAATGGGATATGATGAAGTATACCCTGGTGAAAGAGGCCCTTGTTCTGAAAAATGGTCTTACCCCTGAGAAGTACAGGCCAACATTTAGGGATTGTCAGAAGCTGTCTCACCAGTCTTGGATGGATTTGATGGATCACTTATATAAAGCATTGGATGATTGGGTGAAGGACGGTAAGATGAGTAATTACAATGAGCTGTTTAATCTTGTTGTGAGATAGAATATGTTCAGTAATTGTTTTCCAGAGCTTCGCCAACATCTAATGGATTCCAAGCTCACTGTACCGCAGGAGCTTGCAAAGGAAGCAGACCTCTGGCACAGCACCTGGGTCCACAAGAAGGTACCTGGAGGGATCATCAAAAGGGTTGGTAGGGCAGAAGAGACAAGGATAAAACTGAAAAGTTCTCCAAAGGCACCCAAAGGAGTTTTCAGGGGAAGGATTCCCAGTCCCACCCTGAACTAAAGAAAGAATGTTTAAACTGGAAAAAGCACTCAGGCCACTTTATACCCAAGTGCCAGGAGTGCTACCGTTATTGGCACTTTAAGGGGGGTCCTGTCTGCAAGCACAGGAAGCAGCACCCCACTGATTGGTCTACCATGGGAATGGTGAGTGTAGTGCTCAGGGAGGAGGTTACCCCAGTTAGTGATGGAAGAAGTGCAGAGGTTACCCTAGTGTCCCTGTGTGACAAAGAGATGGTACCAAAGCCCATGTGCCTGACAATACCAAGAGGTACAGGCAGTGGTCACCATCTATGGGCACAAGGTGGAGGCTCTGAGAGGCACAAGAGACAGAATTACTACTGTTAAGTGTTTGCTGATGTCCTCAGAGCAAGTAGTCCCTGCTGAAGACCACCAGGTTTTGCAGGCAGACAACCACCTAATGTATTCCACCAGGTTTTGACAGCAGACAAACAGGTGAGCCACTATCCAGTTTTTCTAGTTCCCCTATAAAGGAAGGGGCTGAGGTCCCTTGAAGGTAGCTTTGAGTCTGCCCGTCACTGTTGACTGTTAGGAAAAAACATGGAGCACACTGCCTGGAAAGAGGTGGAACTCCAGTCTTAACTGGAGATGTTGGGCTTATCTCAGTTGGTGTGCATACGGTCCATGGCAAGGATTGTGTTTTTTATTTGAGTGGGGCTTCCACCCCTCTCAACTCATAACCTAATTTCTTACAGTATCATAAGAAAGTCAACAAGATACATCAAGAAGCTTTGAAGACTAATTGTGGAGTATTAAATTAACTGTTTTGTTTATGCTGTTATTTAATTTCATTATTTATTATATCTTTAAAAAAGGTTGAGGGGATGTGGTGTTATGTAAATACATAGATAATTTGTAATATGTGCTCTTTAAGACATGGGAATGTAGAATACAGTCTGTAGCTATGTTAGGAATGCTACGTTTTATAAGTGAATTGTTTAAGTGCTGGACTCAAACTGAGTGACAGTGCATTGTAGGACTGTCTGAAAAAAAATGTCACTATAAGACATCTGAAGGGGCACCTGATTTGTCTCTTAAAGTTGCAATAGAAGTGCCTAGTTTATCACTCTTGGTTACACTGTTGAGTTTCTTCTAGTAATCAAATCTCTACAAGATGTGTCTATCTGCAACCCAAGTACATGGACAATCTTTACTAGCCTGAGTAACCTGAGCATCAAGTGCTCTAGTACACCCAGTGAGATTGATAATCGAAGCACTCTAAGTATCCCGTGAGACAGCCACAAAGTATAGGAGCATGCAGCCTGTAAGACTGGCATTAAGGATCCTCCTATTAGTACTTGCTCAAACTCTGATGGCCCGTGCTTTTATTAGCTGCAACCAGACCAATTAGACCACAAGAGCTTTGCATTTCTTGTGGGTTTTTAAAGTCTTACCTTATACCCAAACCTCTTCCACTTATTGGTGTGGAGCTGATGGAATCTGAAAGCAAGTAGGACTGTGGAGAACAAACCACAAAGGGACCCCAATGGGAAGTAAGAAAGGCATGGAGGGGATGCTCACTCAAAGTGAACATGAGACAGAAATGAGAATACATTCATGATGGTTTACTGTAGTCACAATGCTGCTCATTTTTGACAACCACCTTGACAAATTAATTGAAATTACATTGTTCCCAGTAATTGCACAAATATCTTGACATGATCACACTGACATGAAAGGAGATGGCACATCTCGGAGAACAACAGAGGTAAGAATTTGCAATCCTAAAACGAGAGCAGAGAAAGGGAACAAATCCCTCCTGCCCGACTAACAGTAAGAAGACTCCAAGCCCACAGTGAGATTTTCTACTCACACTCTTCATACACCCCCATCCTCCTGTAAACCATCAGATCCTGACTCAAAGCTCTGAACCATCCTCCTCTTCCCAGAACCTGAAAAGTGGTCATTTCCACAATGTATATAAAAAGTAAAGGTTTGTGAACTATATGTCTCGACACATGATTATGCAATTTCATCAGTGCAGAACAGAATAATGCTGGATCTGATTCAATATTCTAAGACTGTTGTTAAAAACAAATATCCTTAAGGACAAAATGGGAACCTTGTAAGGCCTTAAGAAATAAGCTCTTAGAGGGGATAAAGCAGAAGGGAGATCACGAATCATCTAGCTGAAGGACTTGAAAATCGGAAAAGAATTAAAATCATGTATGAGGACATTGAGAATCACTGCATTATAGTTGCTTGTGGGCGCAGCAACCTCCTCAAAATATCACACTAGATTCACAGCAAAAATTGTAAAACTATGGACAGAGCTTTACCCACTCCTATAGATAGAGTTTCATGCTTTTTAGGAATGCACAAAACTCTTCAAAGGTACACTTGCAAAGAGGTGACAGTTTCCAAGTATAATTCTTAGAATGATTCATGAATTTTGGGCCACATTTATCAAGGTTTTGTGGTGCCATGGGATGAGATAAGTGCCTGAAATTCCACATGCAGGTTTTACCTCATCGTCCTTCCCTGCATCTTTCACCACCGCTATATGGGGTGACATCCTCGCTGAGATCCAACCCCCAACCACACATCAAACAACCCCTCCCCTTTTTTTCAATCCTAGATGAATCAACATTGACCATGGCTGAGGAGTGTCACATGGGTATTCAAGCCTCTAAGACCCATATCTAGATATTGTGGAACGAACACATGCCTACCAAGATTTAAACTAAACCTAGACACAGCAGGTTCCCCAATTAATTGTTTAACCAGGTCACCAGTCACTGGATCCACTTAGAATGGTGACCAACCCCTAGTTACTCTTGTGTAGTTTGGGGGCTTCACCCGACCACCCCACCAATAGGTTAACTATTGTCAGTTATGCGCTCTGACGAGCATTTATGCATATCTGACAATTCTTGAATGACCATAGTTCTCTTGAGTCCGGACCGAATCATTTTTTATCGGTAGCGATGTCCTCAGTAAACTGCCCTATTCATAATGATTTCATTGAATCTCAAAATTCGAATCCCCCTGTTTATGACCCCACCAGTTCAGTCCCAAGATGGTGCCGGAATATAAACTTGCAACTGAAGACATGGCTCTTTAACTTGTAAAGATGCCCTCCACCCCAATGCCGAGATTGAGAGCAGCTAGCGCCAGGACACCTTAGGGTAACCGCTCGCGCTTTATAAATGCCTATAACATAACATAACATAAGTCAAGAAGCAGTCTAGCATCGCAGACGTGCTAGTCAAGGCACAAGGGACGGCTGCTCTCTTTTACCGTCTCTGCTCTGCCGCATCCACACTTCAGCTGTAGCAGAGCCCGGGGTAGGTCACACGCCAGACGTGGTGACTTCCTACCGTGAGTATACATGGGATACTTTAGCCTCCTCCTCACCCTAAGTAGATTTGCCTTCCAATTCCAGTTTCCAGGCAATTAGTTTAACAATATACTTGTACGTTTATGTGTCTCTCTTCTAGGCAGTCCGATGCTTATTAGCGCAACTCCACTACCGACTATGAGGTTGGATCCCACTTTGTAGGTGGTAAGTTCACATGCTGCCCTTAGTGTTGATGGAACCTGCTTACAATGTGTCCCCACGTTGTGCATGAGTGTCTGGTATGGTTTTTATAACCCTTTACAACTTTACTTCTGGGTGATACGTGGGTTCTGGCACAAGATCTCTTTTGAACGGCCCGCCGTCCGACGTGCCGACTTTATCATATGTACATTCACGAGGTATTATCCTCAGCATGTGGATTGACATACGCATTGCATTCTAATGTATGTACATCGACTAAAAGCTGCCGCTTGATGCAATTCTTTGTTTTGTTTCTTTCCCTTTTTTTCCCTCCAGGTTGGTTTATACACTGATTGTCCTAAGGTATACTATATACCAATTACTGCTGGGGTAAGGTACGGCTTTAGAAAACACATGTACTTTTGACCGGCCTACCCTTGAGTAGTCTAGTTTGCACTTTTTATGGTCCTGAAGAATTGCTGTAATAATTTTTGACACACTAATGGCAGGAAACATGTTGACCCACACTTGATTTTTGAACCAACGTGGACCATTATTTCCACCTCTGGCCAACACCTGTTTTTATTATAACCGGGGGACCCACACATCAAACTAATCCTTTGGGTTTCCTCTAGTTATTTTTACATTCACCATACACCAGTCTACTCGCTTACAGCACCTTCGCATAGCACCTCGCACTTTATGTCAGCAGCTTAAAAAGAATGTGAAGATCAATGAGAGAGAGAGGAAAAGGGGGGTCAATGTGGGAGCTAGTTCACTTCCCCTAAGGTAGTACTGTAATTATCAAAAAGAACTGGCTCACACTTATGAAGCTAAATGTCTATGTGTGGGAAACCATTCGGTTTTTTATGAAAACCCTCACCCACCAACCTTGGTGGCATGCTTCATCATCGGGTCCCACCCAAGGTGCTGAGTGCACCTCGGGTGTGCTTCGATGCCTGAATTACAGCAGAGCAGGTTTTTTGTGAGTGCAAAGTGGTGCTGTGGAAGTGAAGTTTAAAAACTGTCCATTGGGTCCCTTTAAATAAAGGTTTTACTTTTAATGGTGGGCCCTCTGGCAGTGTTAAAAATGGAAAAAGAACTGGATATGTGTAGAGTTTATGTCTCTAATATCCTGTGGTAAAAAGGTCTACATGTTTCAGCCAGACTACTACGTATGCTGGCTTTCTTCAGGACCTATGTGATAGTGTCTAAGTGAATGGACGTGGTGGTCAGGTGTAGTATACGTGACCTGTTGAGGTATCGCACACACTAAGGTGCGGTGAAGGAGGGGAATTGTTACCTCCTCGTGCTGCTTAAAACCTGTAAAGGAAAAAGACAAACAAAACATAAACACACATAAACATATAATATGATCATGTTGTAATCATCTGTGACATTCTTTGCGCCGTGCTGAATCGTATTGCGGATAATGCGGTTGTGATAATAGGTGGTGCTCGTGCACATATGGCGAATGCTACCGGGATACATGCGCTATGGTGATTATATCCGTAGCTACTGCGGTCTCAGTATTTAAGAAAAACAATGCTTACAGTGATAAATTCATCACGGGCAGCATGAATCCCGCAAGGGGGCAGGACCTATAGTCACACTGAGAGGATAAAAAAAAAAGTTGGGACCCGTTACTGAAGGAGTTTTGATTCCCAATGGGACCCTTCATACGGACTCGGATCTATGGGCCCGGGGGCCCTACTTACTTCGTCAAGGTTGTCTGCCCTCTTCTCATACCTATTGCGGCCTTCCAATCGGGATTCGGTGCTTGCGGGGCAGTGTCGGGAGACCAGCATTTTATGTGTGATCTCCCGCCAAGTTTGTCGCCAATTGGCAGCGGTCGCGTCATGGCGCTGGAGCGTCATGACGTCACCCGGGGGCGTGGCAGTGTTCACAGTGAGGACAGGGAAAACAGACTGTTTGTTTTCCGTCTCGAGTAGTGATCAATGGGCCCCTTAGTGAAGGTCACTAGGGGGGAAAAACCATTGAGTTCTAGCTGATTGAAAAGAGATGTGTATCACTGGGTTCTCGCAAATTCAGGAGGGGTATTAAAAGCTATTGCGTGGATCTGTTAAAGACAATGCTGGATGCCGATTTTGGTATGGGCATACCGCTGCTCCTGTAATGTGTTTTGTGAGGGAAAGCGGTATATGGATCTAAATATGTGTAACAGGGTGCACGGACCCAACGTAAGAGAGGTCAGTAAAAGTGATTAGCAGCGATGACCTATAGAGGATTAGGGGTGCGGTTTTGTACCCGGGGACACACCGGTCCAGGCTTATATGGCCACCATATATGGCGGTGTTCTTATGTGGCTCCAATATAATATCAATAACCCTTTCGGAGGGTATTGTGCTCATAGGATCCCACATTGTGCACATGAGTATGGCAGTGAGGTGGTGTCACAGGTATCACGGTGTGATTTTGAACCTAGGGGTCCCTCATACTCATGGGGGGTATGTATAGTCTCTCCTGTCCGAGTATCAGGATAAACGGTGAGGTGTTAGTGGTGACTGAGCGCGTTCCAAGTGATATTGTCATTTAACCCGGTCTTGTGGGTTGACAGACGATAAATCCAACGTTGATCCTTCTATAATAGAAGATTCTCATCTGTCCTGGTGGTGACCTCAATTTGTTCTATTACAACCCATCTCACATCATTAGGGGTGTGTCCCTTTGTGATGTAATGATCCGTCATTTTGGTCGTGTTCTTTTTGCAACGTATGTTGCTTCTGTGTTCTCCGATCCTGGTCTTGATTTTCCTGCTGGTCATGCCAATGTACCGGAGGCCACATGGGCACTCAATCAGATATATGACATGTGTGGAGTTTCTTAGTGTGTTTTCTGAGGTGCCATGTTTTACCTTCCTCCAATTACAAGGATTTTGAGGTTATGGTAAGATGGCAGACACAGCAATTTCCGCAGGGATAATGACCCTTGATGTTGGGTAGGCCCCATGCATTGAGGACGGTGTTGTCCCTCGTGGTGTGGGCCTCTCTTGGGCGTGTTCGGGCTGGACTGTTCCCATTGGGCGCAGGGTCAAGACTAATTTGCAGACGTGGGTCCCGTGCTCTCCATGACACTGGAGTCAAGCTATCCTGGCTGATGAAGGGTGAAACCCCGAAACCGGTCCTAGGATGCTTGTTTCCAGTCCAGGGAGGACCTGGCCTGGCAGTTCGGGCTGGACTGTTCCCATTGGGCGCAGGGTCAAGACTGATTTGCAAATGACTGGGTCTAAACTGGAAAGGCATGGTGAGCAAAAAACAATGGATTTAGGCCCAGATCTCTGTACTGGGGTGAATGTATGACATTGTTCTGCATTCTGTCCATCAATTGTTCTTTTTGCAGTTGTTTTTATGTAGGCAGGTGAATGTGCTTGCAGAATGTACAGCTGTATGTGGGGTTCGAAGGTACACTGTCACATGCCAGCACTTCTATGCTTTTTTTGCTTCTTTCCCTGTACCCCCTCAAAGTTTGTACACTCATACCATCCTGAAATGGTATTTACTCCTCCCCTTGTCAGAAGTCAATTTCTAAACATTTCCCCAGTGAAAAGGGATCAGAGGGAAGTTTGAGAATGGCCACAAACGTGTGAGCATTCACAATCGTTAGGGCTGCACAAACATTTTTAGACGCACTCCCTACCGCTTGTATGAGAGTAACTCACCTGTAATATAACACTGTCGTGAGGTAATATTATAAGAGAGTAATAGGATGTTATGTCTTCTAAGACAACTTTGGTAATACGTGGGAGCCGTAAACCAGCCATTTGTATTTGTATCTGCACTTGTCAAATATGAGCTTAAATGGCTTTCTAAATCCTAGCCATTATGTTAGATTTGGTTTAGAAAGGACTTTAATAAAAAAGTTTATACCAATGACCCAATTTTGGAGTCACTGCCCATCCAAATGATAATCTTCGTTTTGAAAAAAACAAATGGCAAATAGCCTCAATGCAGTTAAATGACAAGGATATTTCAAGGACTAGCTGATACCTGCCCGTCAGTGATGGGTCCTTCACCCTGCCCCAATGTACTTATTTGACCGTATATGAACTAAAAAGGACACCATTAATAATTCTTTAAACCATTCTGTTCTATGGGCTTACATTTTTTTATTATGCAGTCTCATGGGGATACCTAGTCCTGGCCTATTAATAGTACTTGGGATTTCCAGGATTTTCTACGTCAGCGCACTTATGTATACGTATATGTTTTGTTCTGCAACGGTTCAATAGTTTCATACTTAAAAATAGGTGTGCTGTATTCTCATAAATTAACTGTTAAACTGGGTCGCAGTAAAAAATGGTAGAAAAACATAATTTGACATAGCAGTGAAGTATGCCCTCTTCAAAGCAAAAATCACTGGGGGTCGGGGCCGGACTGGCCGTTGCGGGTATCGGGCGTTCCCAGGAGGCTGGAAGGGTGGGGGCCGGTTTTGCAGCTGTGGGGGCCGTTTTCTGTCTCTGGGGGGCGGTTTTGTAGCAGAGCGCGAATATCGTCCCCAGTAACAAAAGCAGCAGTGCTTCACACTTGCACCCCTGCTCTGGGGGGATAGGGGAGGGGCTGGTCCTACAAAATTGTCGGGACTTCTTCGGGTTCCCAGTCCGGCCCTGCTGGTGGTCTTACTTGCCAAGTTATCTAGGTACCATCAAATCAGCACAGATTAAGGCCCATGTCAGGGCCAATTTTAGCACTGGTGGCTCCCGGTGCGACAATATTTTTTGGTGCCCCCTCGACATCCTCATTTGATTCCCTCACTACCACCAAAAGTGTCCCTCATCTCTCTATAGCCCCTCTCCCACATACATTTCACTTGTTTTAAAGTGCTGGTAAAGGCTGACTTTACTAATCCACTCAGCTATCCACATAAAATACAGATCTGTTATTTGCAGCAGGCATATTAACCCTCAGAACAATTTAAGGTGAGTCAAAACTGCCTCTAGGCAAAACTCTGATCTCTCTCTCTCTAGCAGGAACATCAATCACAAGGGTTATCGTGACATTTTTATTGCTACCTGAAAGATGGGTGCTCTGCAGCAGGTGCTTTTAAAACTTACCTCATTGCTAAACACAGTGGCCCCCCTGAGGCCAGTGCCCCCTCCTCCGGGTCAGCGGCCAATGCGGCTGCACCGGCCACCACTCTAAAGCTGGCCTTGCCCTATGTTACTGTACTCTTCATCTGTTCAGAGGAGCCCCAGCATTTTTCTCACCTACTTCCACGCTATTAGTCCCATCATGCATCTTTTCCAAACTAAACTATTGCAATAGTCTTTGAGACCTCCAGCCTCAAGCTTAACTAAATTTCAGAGTATAGATTAGAGTAAGGTGGTTAGGCACATCTGCCAGCAGTAGAAATTTGATAATATTTCTCAAGATCGTGGAGAGCTGCATTGGTTAGCAGTAGACAAAGAAGTGCTTTTAAACCTCTCTCTCATAGAAAAGGCGTTTTACCATTCGGAGCAGTTTGGCTGATATAAGGTACGTGCGCTTCAATCGGAGAGGCAACTTTTGCTGAAAATCCCATCTTCAAAAAAAAGTTGTCTGCATGGTTCTCCGTTAACCACCTAGGAGTGAAACTGTGGATTGTCTCTGGTTCACTGTCCTACAAATCTTGCTTTTCCTGTTGTAAAGCATTGATATATTTTCTTTTTTGGCTTGCTCCATTTAAGACCTCTGGCCTGCAATATAGTTCAGTTCTCAACACCAAAAGTAGGAGTTTGTTACATACTCTTTTTTCATGACATATAATTTTATGTTAAATTCTTATCTTCGGGGTATTCTGCCTAGGCTTTATATGTAATAGTTGTTAGACTGGCCAGTCTTAGGGAGGTCTTCCTCCCAACTTTTTGCTTTCCTCCTCCATTTTTGTGCTGACCTTGTTTTGCTGGCCTTAGGATTCTGTGCACTTTACCACTGCTAAACAGCGCTAAAGTGCTTTGCCCTCTACTCTAAAGATGATGAAATTGGCTTATACCCAATTGCCATAGTCAATGTATTTATAAGTCCCTAGAAAGGTGGTACCACATGTAACCAGAGTCTGTAAATTAAATGCTACTAGTGGGCCTGCAGCACTGATTGTTCCACCCACTTAAGTAGCCTTTTAAACATATATCAGGTCCGCCTTTGCAGAGCCTGTGTGTGCAGTTTTAAACTGCAATTTTAACCTGGCAGAATAAACCTTCTTTTTTAATACATATACGTCACCGCTAGGGTTGGCCCTAGACAGCCCAGAGGGCAGGGTGCAATGCATTTAAAAAGTAGGACATATACTTTTAAGTTTTACATGTCCTGATAGAGAAAAACTCTTACATTCATTTTTCACTACTGCAAGGCCTATCCCTCCTATTGGATAACATGGGAGTTGCCTTATTACATTTTGTAAGTGTGATTTCCAAATGGAAAAAGATCACCAGTTCATGTTTTGGGTCTCTAGAATCACAATTTAAAATCCTAGCTTATGGTGAAGTCGGATTTTAAATTGCAATTCTAAAAATGCCACTTTTAGAAAGTTGGTGTTTTCTTGCCTTAGCCATTTAGGGCCTGTAACCTGTCTCTGGTCACATTACTGGGTGTAGTTGACAGTTGTGATTTGTGTCTTCCTCCAAAACAGGCACACACAAAAGGGAGCTTAGGTGTGCCTGGATGGGCCATCACTGGCAGGATGGAAGGGAGGAGCTGGGCACAGCTCCACTTACACCTGGATAGGCTGTGTCCTGTCTCCATACAAAGGACTGGATACCCCCTGAAGTTAGTCTGGAGCCAGGAAGGGAAGGCATCTGTACACTTCAACGGCATGTCTCTAGAGGTTTCTCCCGACTTCAAAGGCACAACTGTGTATAAATACTAGACCTCAGGCACCAACTCTTCAGTACACTTCCAGACTTGTGGATACTCTCCCAGGAAGAAAGGCTGTTTTGCTGCTACAAGGAATGACACTCTGCTGGACTGTTGCTCTAAAAGAAACTGCTAAACTGCTGTGCTGACCTGCTGCCTACTGCCCTCTTGCCAGGGGAAGAAGAACTGGACCTCCAACTTCATCTTGAACCCAGGACCCCAGAGCGGCTCAAAGGGCTAGTCTACTGGCCTCCTGTTCTGAGGCTTAGGGACTTGAAAGGCTCCCCAACCAGCTGCTGGACCCAGCTGCAGCAAGTTCCTGACCCCCAAGTGGTGCCTCTCAGGTTATGGATCCTTGGTGTGGCTCGCAGGCTCTTGAATGCAAGTTTTTCGGATCTTCGCAACTACAAATGGGCACGTTCGCACCGGAACCGCGCCTCTCACACCGAAATTCAGTACAAGCCACCACCAGCCCATTTCTTTGCACAGCAAACATCAATCACACTTGGAGGACCGCCAGTGCAAAGTTCAGCCCTCCAATTCGCAATGCCTGGCCTGCTCCTTGCGCCACGCCGACCACCCCCTGCGTCACTCAACTTGCTCCCTGTGAACCTCTCCAATACGGATGGGACTCTTGGCAAAAAACTTGAGGGTAAACCTTCAGTGGGACTAACCTAGCACTGTATTCGACCCGTGTTCGATTGCAGTCGGCCCAAACTTATGACTTTGACCCGGTCCAGCATGGCCAGATAGCTGCGGTTGGTGCTTTATGCTTTTAGGTGCTATTTTACAGTTTATTCTTTAAAAACATAACTCCAGTTCTACTGATTGGATTTTTGTCGTTTTTGTCTTGTTTTATTTATTAACTTTTACTCTATTTTTCTAACTTGTTGTGGCTACTTTTTGTGCGGTGTTTTCACTGTTTCACTGTTTGAAATGTTGCACAGATACATTACAGATTGCCTCTAAGTTAAGCCTGACTGCTCTATGCCAAGCTACCATGGGGTTGAGCACAGGTTAATTTGGGCTTTCTTGTGCCTTACCCTAACAAGGATTGTGGTTGCTGCTTGACCAGGGCTCACACCCCAGACAACCATTCACCCAATTTCAGAGTTGTTATGTATTTTGTGTTATTTGTTCTTTTTTTAAGCCAGGCTGTGCACTAAAAGGTCTTTTAGCGGAAGCACGTTTAAGAAACTTTAACATTTGGAGGATTATGCTAGTGGTAAAAGGACTGGAAAGTGGAAGAAGGCTTACAGATGTTTCCCACTAATGTGTTGCAGGTTTAAAGTGAGATAGCAATCTTTAGAATCCCTCCTTAAACTGGTGATCATTGCAGCCCCTACCTAAAGCGCAGATTAATTAGAAAATAGGAGCATGATTACTGAATTAACCAACAGGTGAATCACATTTATATAAGGACTAAAAAAACTTTGGAGGTGGTTAAATGGCTTTCTCCTGGTCACTATTACAGTACCTCACATTCTAGAGGACAGATTCTAGAATACCAAAGCACAGGTGCAGTGGAAGAAAGGCTTAACTGTTCCCTTCAGCCAGGGCTTCAGAGGGTCATCTGGTCTTTAATGTTTCTGGGATCACAGGAGGCGAGCTGGTTTGACTCTTTCCAAGCTTGGATACAAGGGAAAGCAGGAGCCAGTGCCTCAGTCCTTTCCTCACACAGACAGTGAGTACTTCCTCTTTGCTCTTCTACAAGTTGAGTTGTGACCTGAAAGCCTATATCATAGTCACTGGGAAGTGACTGATAATGGCGTATGAGACTATCATAAGAAAGATTCCGCACTTCTGTTTATCCCTCTTTTACTGTATTACGTCTAACTTTCTGCAAACAGTTCCAGAACACTTTATTCTTGGGAACTTCCAAGATGGTAAGACCCCCAGGGCTCATTCAGCCCTCCCAGAAGCTGGCCATTTCAAATTAAAGCCTCCCCTTCCCTCACAGTAAGCTAGTCATTCAAACTTTTCATCAGGTCATCCATGGAGTGACTGGAGCCTTGCTGGCTATGGAGAACGCGTTCTTCAAAGGCAAGCCTACGTCAGAGCTCTGTGTAGGGTGACCAACTGGCATGGGTGCAAATTCAAGACAGTAAGTGTAAAAATTCAGGACAGAGGGTCAAAATTCAGGACAAAAATTCAGGACAGATGGTCAAAATTCAGGACAAAACTTCAGGACAAAGGGTACGTTTTACAGACACATCAGATGAAGTTGCGCAATAGTATAAAAGTACGTAAATAGACAACCAATTAAGTACAAGTCAAAATAAGTTTTATATTAGGTTGAGACAATCGTGCACTTCACAGTTTTTCGTGTGTGCGTGCAGCGTTGAGCAACTGTGCAGGTCTTTTTGTGGTATTTCATATGATAATAATCTATTTATATGGTTACTGCATTGGGTTGTCCAGTCTGATATTGTGGTTCCAACTCATGGTCCTGAGCAGGCCTGTTTGGTGGGAGAAGTGGTCAGGAAGATCTGCTCGGATAAACTTTGTTACTAGCATCTCATATCTGAGTGCCATTGTGAGATGTAAAGCGGCACGCATAGGTGAACTAAAGGGAGGATTGCTGTGATGAACCCACTATAGGGAACGCATTATGGGTGTTTCAGCAAGGGGAACTTAAAATATGGAATCTGACTTTGCTTATGGGGGCTTCTCAGAGAGTTGCACAAGCTGACGGAAGTCATAAAGGTGCTTTTCCTTGCAGATTTCTTAAAGAATGCACTGTCAATGCACTATTACATAGTTTATTTTTGACGCCTGGCCTATTGCTACAAACACAATATACATCTCAAGCACAGCTCATGGCACTATGAGACGCTCCCTAAAATCTTACACCTAAAACGAAACATGCAAACATTTACAATTACTAGTGTAACATTCAAGTAGCAGTTGGATGCCACTCAAAATGTCATCTATTAATTCTTTCATACATTATTCAGTCTTTCACCATTCATTCTGTCCGTCCATCTGTGTGCCGATCCATATCCACAGCTTTTCAACCATTTGCACACCTATTCATCATCTATCCTTCCATCCATTATTTCACTCATTCATCCATCCACCCTTTCACCCAATCCATCCTTTCACTCATCCATCCACTCTTCCACCCATCCATCCATTCACCCATCCATCCAACCATTTACCCTTTCACAGAAGCCATCCTTTCACTCATCCATCCACTCTTCCACCCATCCATCCTTTCACTCATCCATCTAATCATTTACATTTTCACACATCCAGCCATCCTTTCACTTACTCATCCATCCACCCAGTCATTCATCGGTCCACCCATTCACCCTTTCACTCATCCATCCACCCATCCTTTCTTCCAGCTCTCCACCCTCCCTTTCACTCATGTATGCATTCTTTCACTCATGCATCTTTACATTCTTCTTTTCACTCATCCATGCACCCATTCACCCATCCATTCTGTCAATCATTCATCCATGCTATCATTCATCCATCCATCCTCCCTTTCTCTCTCTCCATTCCCCTTTCACTTAGCCACCCATCTTTCACCCATCCAGTTGCAGACAGAAGAGGCCCATCTAGAACTTCACCCACGCTGTAGTTCCTAAAGCAAGGGGTGGGGTGGGGGAGGGTTCACTATGCCACTGCACATAGGCAATCTGAAAACTTGGAAGTCGTGAGTCATGCATGATGCACAGTGCCAGGACGCGAGGTGACTGTGACATGGTCTTGTTTCCAGGGCTTTAAGTGGGATGAAAATTCTGGGGGTCTCTCCATGGGGCGTGTCTGATATAATTAAGGGCGTGGCTTAAAACACCTCACCATAAAATATATGCTGAGCATAACATGCCGCCCGACTGGTATTTTGCTGTTTCTATCATTGCATCCAGTAACATTAGACCTACAACAAGCCAGGACTATTGGCTTTGTCAATGGATGTTAGTTGCTGCTATGCAACTATGTCTTCATTTTATATAATAATAAAAATGCTTTAGCTCTGAAATGAAGAGACTGTGTAAGAACTATAACCTCTTCTTTTTAACTTTGTACGTTTGTTTTGTACATTTCTTCCATCTAACCCTAACAGAATGCCCTGCCCTAGACCACAGCAGGAGGAGGCCACCACATGCTGTAAGAGCCTCCACTGGCCCATTGTCGTTCTGTATGTGACAATCAGCCGCAGACAGAATGACAATGGGCGAGGTGGGGCTGCTCTTATACTCCTAAGATAAGTGCAAGGCGGTCCCATCAGGGAGCTGAGGCCTCTCGCAGGGGAACAGCTCTGTTCCCCTGCAAGGTCCAAAATTACAGACAAAAGGCGTCCAAGGATCCTCACGGACGACGGACGTGAGGTCCAAATTACGGACGGTCCGTGAAATATACGGACTGTTGGTCACCCTAGCTCTGTGTGGTATAAACGTACTAACCAACAGGATTTTCTGCCTCTTCTTGTAATTCAGCTGTGCTCCCCCTATCCTTCCATTCCTAGATCAACATAGATTAATGTTCCTGTAAGTAATCTCCCAGGCCATCTGATCCCAAAGGGCCTCTGGTCTTTTTAAGGCCCACCTACCACCTTGTAGCAGAGATGAGGAACTTCTACTGTCACATCTATGGGAGTGGTGTAACACCGCAGTGTAGCCCACATGTGTCATATGTAAATGATGCAATTTCTGCAGCACTGTATTGTGGTCTTACCTAACAGTCAGCTGTGTCGATTGGAATTGACTATTTGTTCCCATGTTTAAGTGGCAGAGCATATGCACTGGAAGGTGTTTAGCAGTCAGTAAATCCAGCCCATAACATGAGAAAATCTGGGGATATGACACAGAATGGCACCTTCCCATACAGCCATCATCAGGCGCTATGTGTTCGAAGTGTCATTCAAACTTTAGCACAGGCGACAGCACGGGAATTTGGTATTTGGAGAGTCAGGCTCATTGAGTGACAGCATTTTGTCTCTTCAGTAAAATACTCAGCATCTGGAAGAGGCAAACATAGACATTCGAAGGGGTCCATTCAAGTTTCTGCACTTCATGCTATGGCATGGGGTGTGGGGATGCTCTGGTTAGCACAGAATGGCCCAAGTGAAAGGCCCCTTTTCTCTGCACATCCTGACACTGTGAGTTATCTACAGTAACATACATAAACGACAGCCATTGTTGAATGGGGTATTACAATGGACAATGAAAACCCCATTGTTAGATGGCCACCATTCATTCTTATGACACCCTGCCTATGTCCTTGGAAAATGGTGCTCTGCGCAGTATGGATCGCACAGCACCATGGCGCAAGGGAAGAGGCAGCCTGTCACCGTGGCACTGGAAACACCACAGAAGAAGCTCCTTGGAGGGAGTGGCTCTTCCGGCGCTGCTCCCCCACCCATTCAGTGTGCACATTTGTGAGCAGGAGCAGTTATTCCTGAGTAGGAAGACGCATGGCATGTACTGACAAGCGGTCCCACTTGCTTTGTTTATTGCCCCTGGCCTGACAAGATGTTCAATGTAGCCCTTGTCTGTGATAGGACACTGATTTAAAAATGTCACCCAATGAAAACACAAGAGCTCCTCCCAGCATCCTAAGTACAGTGAGCTGCGTGGTCCTTTTGCTCCCTTAGGAAGGTCTGGGCTGGCGAGGTGGGGTGGGGAGTTTCACTGATGCATATTAAACAGTGTGATTGTTGTAGCAATTGTCTGGGATGCCCATTAAACCTGGCAGTGACGTACACCTAGAGACACATTGGCCAGGGGGTTTCAAGAACTTCGTCGAGCAGTACCATGTTTGCTAGTTTACACTCCGCTGTGCTGCCAAAGGTAAAGTAATGTTCAAAATAGAAATTGAGTTAAATGCTTAATTAATTTTTGCACACGCAAGTAGTTTTCATATGGTCTGCTTAGTGAGTTTTGTTTGTAATCACCTCTGTGTGATCTCATACTGTGCAACCGAGAGATGCTTATAGTGTTTTACAAATGTGTTGAAAATTCTGAAAACAAAGTTAAGAATGCTCACTTTTCTGTGATATTTTCCCACCATAAAATGCACCATTGTAAATATTTCTTAAGGGTTGTACCTTTCAGATAAAGAACATACATCTAATTGCCGTCTCTTAGGGCATCCCTTTGCATCAAATTATACAGATATCCCAAAGGTTAAAAATCAGCATGAGTGATTTTGTATTTAATAGTTCTTCATGAGGATTGAATAATTTCCCCTTTCGGTCCACTGTGCCCACTTCCAATAACCCAAAAATTACAGTTATCTGCAACTTCTCTTGAGCTAGGAGTGGATGTGAAAGGAGGATAATTGGGACTCTAGGGACTGGATACAAGATCACGGTTCCATTATCTCCAGAGAAGTAAATTGTTCTTCCTCTGATGAAGGAAAGGAATATTTGCATTACAGTGAGGAAAGATTAAAGAAAACTCTTGCTGTGTTTGTGGTCTTTGGAAAGAACTGTTGTTTTTCCCTTCTTTTTGGTTGCAAATGTGGCATTTGAGGACGTGCTTAGCTTCTCTGGAAACAAAGAAAGACTTTCCCTTTGATATTTAGGGGTATATTTACTAAGATTTTGCACTGTGTTTCCATCACAAAAGTGACACACATCAGTGCAAATGTATTTTTTTTTTTTACAATGCCAGTTGAAAGTTTTTTCAACTTGTTTTGCGCTCTAAATTCGCCTGAAAGTAATGCAAAGAAGCGGCTAGCTGAAGTTCCTGAAATATTTTTCATATATGCAGACTCATTGCTGTGATTGTACCACTGAATATCTAGGCTAAAAATATTGAGATACAAAAAAACTGTTGACAAAACATCAAAGACCAAATATCAAAAGGTAAGTGCATATAGAGGAAGTATAGATTTGCTATTCCTAACTCACATTTACGTACCTTGAACATATATATATATTATGTTCTGTTATGTGAATTTGAAAAGCGCGGCTAATCCTCCGCCAATGTACATATATGTAGAGCTAGGAATAACAAATCTATACTTAGGGCCCTATTTATCAAGGGTTTGTGTCGCGTTTGCACCACACATCCTTAATGCAAACCCTAAAATGTGATTTATAAATCCTCACAAGTTCACTTTGCGTGGCCCTGCGTGGCTTGATAAATCAGGAGTAACGTAACGCTTGGCAAATCACTACATTGCGTTACTCTGTCCTGGAAAGGCGTTCCATGGGCATTGTGTGGGTGTACCCACGCAACTCCCATGGTTTTTGACGTATTCACTGATTTACCATCACTGGTAGACGTGGGAATGCGCCAAAAAGATATGCCTTCCCAGGGCAGGTATAACAAGGAGAAATATCTTCATTCCTCCTCGTAACTTCCTCTTTCTATGTGTGCTGCATTCTGTAGCACTCATAGAGGAATATGCCTCTGAGGATTCTTTTATGTGCAGGAACGTGCTCCTTTCTGCACAAAAATAATCCTGCATGCAACGCAGGGAAAGGAGAGGAATGTGCTGCATTGTAATAAGTACAACACATGTCTGCCCTTTCCCTATAACGCAGCGCAGTGTTAATTGTTGATAAATAGGCCCCTGAATTACCTTTCAATATTTTGGATTCAATAGTTGGTCCTTAATATTTATATACCTTGATATTGTAGCTTTGATATTCAGAGGCAGCGCTTAATTTGAGCAGGTGGTAAATTTGGGGACTTGGACTCATTTTTCAACATCAGATATTCTCCGAGAGCAAAAGAGGGAAAAACATGCAAATCGGAAAGACGAAGGATGAGAAAGACAGAAAAACCATCACAAAAGGAGAAAGCAGGAAAGAACAAGAGTCAGATAAATTCATGGGAGTGTCTGGTAGTGTATTAAAGAGGCTTACGTTTATTTGCATTGGCCGTGGACTACTGAACAGAAACTTTGAGCACTGGCACTCTTTTGTTTACAAAATAGCAGTGTTCAGAGGGCATCCCCACGCTGTCTGTTATTATCAGTTATACTCCCTCCCCACCAATTCTGGCACCACATCCCTCCCCAATGCAGTGTGTTGCCATAGTTGCAATTTCTACCAGTTATCCCATCTGCTCTTGGCCTACTCGAGATCTTTATTCATCCATATTTCTAATACCCCATAAACCCTGAACATTGCCACTTTACCCTGAGCCCTCCTCTTGGCACCTCCAGCTCCTAACGGGGAGTCTGTAAGATTCTCATCGGGCTCTCCCTGATGGTCAGTGTGTGGATGAGTCCTATATATATGAATAGTGCACTCTCTTATCTATACCCTACTTTGCATGCAACTCCTCAAAGGACCTCATGCGACCATTCTTCCAGATGTCCCCCAATTCAGAAATATATAACATATATATATATAACATTTTGCCATTTTGCATGTTCTGCTTCTTCTCTGTTGTGTTATATTGGGTAATGTTATGACTAATTTTATGCCCCATAACTTCAAAGTGTTAAACAAACATCCAATAGACAGGCAAGGGAAAGTTTCCAAAAAGCATAACTGAGTTTCTCAACATAAGATGAATTTTCTTAGGTGCTGTAAGAACACTTCTTCCTGAGGGCAGTTTCAAGGAACGAGTTCTCGACTCTCTGAGGACTTTGAGTTCTTCACAAATAAACAATTGCTAGACGTAGCTTTTGGTTTGTCTTGCGTTGACTTTGCAGATTGTTCCAATTCCCTGTGCTGTGGCCACTTTGCCATGGTTTGCTTCTTCTTCCTATTTGAACCTCTCAGCTTTGATTCAGCCGCATCCAGCCTTGACATATTCTTATTATGTTTTGTCCCAACTCAACGTCTGCAACTTTTTGCTTTTGTGAGTCACTTTCATCTTCTCATTGTGCGATGTACAGTTTTATATATGAGTGTAGTGAATCCTTCCATCCAAGAACAACACAGGCTCAGAGGCTTTTATTCTTCAGCTTTATTGGAGCATAGGAACCCCGTGCCTGAACAGCCAGACACCAACAGTCTCCACTAAACACAACGGACATAGAACCCCTCTATGTCACTAGCCCCACATTCCACAGATGACTTGACACTCAAGGTGAAGGGTGAAGAAAGACTAAGACACATCATAACACATCTCCCTTCTTTCATTACAATAAATCTTAATTAACCCACCAGTGGGGGCATGCGATCATGAAGGGGCAGGCGGAGAGACAGCAACACAAGAGGGACCCCACACAAGACACCACCCACCACCCAAGGACCCAACAAGTAAACACACCAACATGTTCCCCAGGTGGCTGATCAGCGACAGACATAATCATCAAGCCATCTGGGAGGCCTACCACACCTTCTTCCTCTTCCACCAGCCCGACTTTCCCTTTGACCATCCACACCCTCTGTATTGTGCATCACCGACTTAGCTAGAGACATCTTCTCAACATTCTCACACCCAATATCCCGCGCTGAAGTCGCCTAGGACTCTTCTTCATTCAAGTCTGGAAAACACGAGTCTGATTCCAACCCTGCCTGCACTGGAATAACTCCACCCCTTTGAAATAAAACCACCCTTCTCATGTTCCAGACTTGCTCATTTTCTAACTTTAACCAATTGCGTCCCACCTGTTTGACTTTGTATGGACCACGCAATTTTGACAAACCGGACCTCACATCACCCGGTTTGACTTTGACCCAGTCCCCCACCCAAATCATACCATCCATGGGAAAGTCTGGGTCTGCTTTGGTTACTGACTTATCACCACTACTCCACATCCAGGAAGGAAACAGTTTTGTGCCAGGTTACCTGCCCCTCATCATCTCAAAAGGCGTCTTTCCCGTTGCCACATTGGGTGTGGTGCGGTATGACCACAACATATCTTTAATTGCATTTTGGACACTGTGTCCTGCTTTGCCAGCCACTTCCATGGTACCCTTCACTAATCTGTTGATTCTTTTCACTTGACCATTGCTCTGAGGGTTATACAGAGACGTACACACAAGTTGCACCCGCACATAGCCAAAAATGTTTCCATTTCACCTGAGGTGAGCTGCGTACCATTATCAGTGACGAGTTTCACAGGCACACCTTCCCTCCTAAAGATATCCTCTAATAAGGCAATGGTGGTTTTTGTACTGATGTTCCTCAAAAATACCACCTCAAACCACTGTGATCTGGTGTCTAATAAGACAGCAGCAAAACGTTCTTGTTCTGGCAAAAATGTGAACGCACCAATAAAGTCCAGACTGACCTTCTCCCATAGAAAATCAGCCTCAGACATATGCAGCTGAGTGTCCTTAGCACACTCACCCACTCTCAACCTCTTCTCAGACTTTTTGCATTCTACACAGTTCTCAACCCACCTCTTAACGTCAATATCCATTTTGGGCCACCAAACATTTTCTTTCAACCTTTTAAGGGTGAATGTGTGCCCCATGTGACCTTCTTGTGCCAAACCGACTAACTTAGACCTTCGTGCCACAGGAGGAACAAATCTCTCACCCCTGAAAATTATGTGATCTATTCAAAGATAATTCCTCCACCACCTTGGAATAGGGTCTGACTGTGTCAGAGTATGTGCTCTCTCTTTTAACACCTTCCTTAATCATCCTTGTTACCGCTTTAAGTTCTTGGTCCTTGTCCAAGGATTCCATCCATTCTTTTTTTGATACCGCACTATGCAAATCCACCGAGACCTCATCCACACCTGGATAGACAATCGGCTACTCTATTCTTCCAACCAGGCAAAAATTCCACTGTGAAATCGTATTCCTGTAATCTGACAGCTATCCTGGCCAAGCGAGCTGAACAGTTCTTAAAACCATTTGGTGCTAGAACCTTTAATAGAGGTTTGTGATCGGTTCTGAGAATCACTCTAGAACCCCATATAAAAGTGCGGAAATGGGTAGTCGCCCACACTGCTGCCAATGCCTCCCGCTCAATGACCGAATAGTTCCTTTCGATATTCGTTAATGACCGAGACACAAAGGCTACCGTTCTTTCCACCCCACCATGTAACTGCAAAAGAACAGCACCCAATCCGACTGCACTTGCATCTACAGTAAGCACCGTCTTCAAGTTGCACTGAAATGGGGCTAATATCTTGGCATTGGAGATCTCTTCTTTAATGGTAGAGTGAGCTCTCTGCTGAGCGGTTCCCCACTCAACTTCCTTCCTTTCCTGAGTAACTCCCTCAATGGTTCGGATTTGCTGGCAAAATCTCTCACAAACTTGGCATTGTATTCTACCATACCCATAAATGAGCGCAGCATATCCTTGTCACTGGGTGTTTCTGCATTGACAATGGCACTCACTAGATTCAATTTCGGTCTCACTCCCTCAATGGAAATACGGTACCCAAAGTACTCACCAGGAACTTGCACTTCTCTTTCCGCAAAGTGGGACCAGCCTCTAACAATTTACTGAGTACTTCACGTAACATGTCATTGTGAGTATCTATGCTATCTCCAAAAATCAGAATGTCATCCTGAAAAAAAATGACATTTTTGATACCGGCCAACACTTTCGAAATGAGTCTTTCAAACACGCTAGCTGCGGATGACAAACCTAAGGGCAATCTATTGAAATGAAAAACACCATCAGCTGTGACAAACGCAGTAAGATGTTTCAAGTCTGGATGTAGCATTACCTGATGATAGGCACTCTTGAGTTCGAATTTGGAAAAAACTTTCCCCCAGCTAGTAAAAAAACTAGCTCTGTGATGTTGGGAAGGGGAAACCGATCCATGAGAACATTCTGGTTTAAGCTGCGGAGGTCAACACAAAATCTCAAAGACCCATCAGTTTTTTTTATGATCACCACAGGGGATAACCATTGTGTTGCTTCAACGGGTTGGATAACCCCATCACCAACCATTTGGTCAATGAACTTTTTAACTTCTTCTCTCATGACGATTGGTACTTCATAGCGCTATGTCTCACTGGAATGGCATCTTTCTTTAAGATTATCTTGTGGTTGTATTCTTTGGCCACCCCTAACTTGTTATTGAAAACAGGTGCAAACTGTTCCAGTACGTCATTCACATCACTCTCATCCACAACCATGACCTGCTCTGACGCTCTTGGATTCACTACTATATGTAAGTCATACTGATGAGACTAACCCAAAATAGGTGGGCTATCAGTTGCAACATATATTTTCCCTTTTGTGTGTTGTTTACAAAACTCGATGTGAGCATCAAAATACCCCTTCACACTAATGTTGGCTCCTTGATAACCTTTCAATACAACGTTTGTGGTATTCAACACTCTACCGGGCCACACTGCATCAAACAACTCTTTCGAAATAATGGTATAGAAGGAGCCAGAGTCCACCATCAGTGTTACTACTCTCCCATCCACCACAAAGTCCGTTCTGGGACGTAAGCGTCTCTTGGAGTCATCAAGTTCACCAAGTTCAATTTGGCCAATGTGTTCTGAATCTACCATGAGAATTCTGTGTTCCATGAGTTCAGCCGATTCCTCAACTGCCGCTACCCTTCCTTTGTTTACTTTGCACATCCGAGCAAAATGGCCCTTCCGACCACACGAACGACAGTCTTTTCCCAAAGCAAAACAGAATTTTGAATCTCCTAGGTGGAAGTTGCTGCCACAGCGGTAGCAGAAACGTGCGTTGGGTCTGCCTTGCGTGAATACTGTGGTTCTTGAAGTTGCATTTTTAGTGGAAGGCGCAGTTGAAATTGTTGCTTTCCTCTTGACAAAATTAACTAACTCAGCCTCGCAATCCACTTCTGTTACGTCTATGTGCTCCCTGTTGCTCTTTGCTTGCATCTCCTTCATACATTTCTCCGATTCCTGTACAACTTTAGGGATTTTTATGGCATCCTTTAATGTGGGATCAGCAGCTGCCAACAAGCGCTCCTGCATTTTTTTGTTACTGCACTGGACAATTAATTGGTCTCTTATCAGTTCCTCCGTCATGGGTCCAAACTTGCATTTCATGGCCAATTCCCTTAATCTCGCCACAATCTCATCTACGGATACGCCTGGTCTCTGCGGTTGAGTATAGAACTTGTGATGTTGCATAACAATGTTCAAAGTTTTAGCAAAACGTTTGTGAAGATGCAATTTGGCCTCCTTATACATGTCTTCCATTACACCGCCGTTGTCTTCACATACTGGTGGCAAATATTTAAAAATATGTTGACCCTCTGTGCCAAGACATCCTGTTAACAAAGCTTTTTTTCTGATTGGCGAAAAGTTAGACCCTTGTAGTGCTACAATGTAGTTTTCAAATGTCTCTATCCAGTCTTCCCACTCTATGGGTGGTTCACCTTGTAACATAAGAAACGATGGGGGAACCACAACAGACTGATTGATACTCATGGTGGATGGTAGAATTTTTTGGGGAACTGACAAAGTGGTTATTTAGATTTGATTGTGGTTGAGATGCAAAACTTGTAATGGCCACACAATGGCAGTGTTCGCAATGAAGCTGCTCTTCACCAGGCTTAAGCTCTATGGTGCTGATCGAGTGGAAGAGAGAAATGGCAGCAGGGTGATGCTTAGCAGGTAAGGCTGGGCTAAATTATTAACATTTCAACTGCTATGTTCAGGGAATGGCAGCGGTATGCGCAGCGGGTGCGAAGGCAGAGCTTAATAATGATAATTCAACCGCTTTGCTGATAGCGGTACACACAGCGTGCGCGCCGGTGTCACACGCGCTTGCTGAATACAGAGGCAGGCAGCACGAGGGCAGGCAGTGCGAGGAAGTAGAGCGCGAGCACAGAACTTCGCTGAAGAATGCAGAGGGCACGTGAGAGGGGAACACGCGAGCCGTGTTTAAACATTTGGCAGGCTTGGGAACTTGGCGGCTGGCATAGATTAATTCAATAAAGTCTAATCGCGAGTGAGCAACACAAAAAAATATAATGAAACACTGGTTTCTGCGCAGGTAGTCCTACTGCACTTGTCACAGCAGTGAAGGTATTGAAGACAGGGCACAGAGTTCCTTTCTTCTCAAGCTCCGCTTCACGGGCACAACTGTGTGGCACATCCCATCCTGTCGCCAAAATGTAGTGAATTCTTCCATCAAAGAACAACGCAGGTACAGCGGCTTTTATTCTTCAGCATTATTGGAGCATAGGAACCCCGTGCCTGAACAGCCAGACACCAACAGTCTCCACTAAACACAACTGACATAGAACCCCTCTATGTCACTATCCCCACATTCCACAGAAGGCTTGACACACAAGGTGAAGGGTGAAGAAAGACTAAGACACATCATAACAATGAGCAACACATTTATATTTGAAAAAGAAATTGTTAGATGGTTGTACAATGTTTAGAAATGGCAACTCTTTTTTTCATGCCAAACCTGACTTCAAATTCTATATTGCCTTATATTTATACGTTAAATGGTCCTTCCAATGAAAAGAAAAATTCCACGTAGCCACTCATGCACCTACAACAGTAACAGGAATTCTAGAAAGCGCTATTAGTTCGTGATGTCTACTTTGTATTTCAAGCTGCCTGTAATTGTCAACTTTATGGCATCTCTATGTAAGAGCATGTAAGTGCTTGAAAAGGAATGGATCAGAAAAGTTTAATCTTGTATACAGAAAAAAGGACTGGGCTTATCAAAGGTTTAGCTGCAAAAACAGATCTCTTCTGGTGCGATCCTAGTGCTTGGTGCATGTTTACATCCAGAGCTTATCAACATTTGTGTATCTCCCTCTATTATTAGAATGGCTCTGCAGCAGTCTTTAAGGGACAGCACCAATATAGGAGCAGTGATACCGCTCCTAGTTTACTCTGTGCTGTGCTGTCAGAAAATATCTTGGGTACATGGATGGATGAATGAGTTAGTGAATGCATAAATAGATGGCTGCATGGTTGTATGAAGTGAGTGTGTGGGTTGATGACTGCATGGATGGATGAACAGAAGAGAGAGTGCGTGAGTCATCACTCCATGCACTCAGTCAATAAACAATTCATCTCCCAAAGTAAGCCCGTATCAATCCACTGAATCTTTCTTACATTCTTCCACTCGCCCACCCACACTGCTGCCAATCAGATGAAGCACTTTCCTTCCACTTATAAACAAGCATTGGCAAATCCAACAGGATTCGCCCATGCAAATTCATTAGATTTTTTCAATTATTTTTTACATGTTGCAAAGCAGTTGAGCTGCTGTGCAACATGACTCAAAGTAAAAAAAAAAAAACAATATGATGCGGTCAATGTTGGCCATGTCATAGCGCTTTTTTTATTTTAAGCCATGTTGCACAGCAGCTCAACTGTTCTGCAACATGTAAAAAACCATTGACAAATTCAATTGAATTTGCATAGGCAAATCCTGTGGGATTGAAGCAATTTGCAGTTTGTGTATGAATAATTCTGGTAGCACAAAGAAAAAGCACAGCATCCGTGAGAGGGTTTTGAAAACTTTCACCCAACATCATCATCAGACAATGCTGCATTTATTCCAGGTGTACAATACTTGAAGCCATGAGACTATAGCATAAATAAATCGACGAAGGCGATACACGTCATGTATGTGGGCAAGTGAATGAATGTGAACCGTGACTGGACTTGAGAAGTAAATGTTATTCACAACATACACCCTACCTGCCACACAGCACACGGAGAAATGAAAAATAAAACATGGCATTTGATGCTTTCAAACTCAGTTGCACCTCTCTCTGTCCAAAGCATTTTTTTTTATCATTTTACCCCCAGTGACAGGCACGCAGGATTTTCGAAGCATGGAGGCAATTTAAATGAACCACATCCAGCTTCTTCTGTAGTGACGCACAGTTGGGGAAGGAGCGAGGAATGGGTTCACTTTACATGGGTGTTTGGTCAAAATATCGAGTTGGAAATATCGGTTGCAGAAATATTAGAGAAAAAATATTGTAACGCAACAATATCGTGATTCAGAAATATCATTGTTAAGAGTATCGATTTTTTTAGGTTAGTAATATCGTTATAAAGAATATCCTTGTTGTAAATATCGTTTTCAATAATATAGTTGTAAAAAATATCATTTTTTAATTATCTTCATGTGTGTTAGTTTGTATATTAAATTTAAATATAGCTTGTAATGTTAGGTGATTTATAATTTTTAATTTAAATTTGATAGAAATGTATATTGTTGTAGCAGGTTGCTAGGTTTGTAGGGGTGTAGTGTGGGAAGTTAATTAAGTAATAGTGAATTAATAATTAATTAACAATTTATTAATAATTATTAAATTGATTAATAATTATGTAAATTGTGAAACAATTATATTTTTTAAGTTATTAGTTAGGTGCCTAGTTGGTAGGTTTGTACGGGTAGAAGGTGGGAAGTTAATTACTAATTAATACATTAATTAGTAAATACTTATTAGATTAATTAATTAATAATTAATTGATTGATTAATAAACTATGAATGTATTAATTCATATTTAAATAGCTATTAATTATGTGATTTTTTTAAACATTTATTCATTTTTGTTATATTTTAAGTGTGGACTGTTAGGTTTGTTGGGGTATAGACTGGTAAGTTAATTAAGTTATAACTAATGGCCAATTATTTTCATTGATAATTAGTTATTAAATTTTTTAATAATCATGTTAATTGTTTAATTGTTTATTTAATAAATATAATTTTGTTGGTTAATCAGTAAAGTTTATATTAAGAGTTTTATATTTTTTTCATAAATTAATAGGGTTATGTTTCATACATGGTATGTGTTATGTGTTTTAAGTGAAGTACTTTCCCTACTGTTGCGTGAACTGGTGTGGGAATAGTAATTTTACCCCCACCCCCGAAGTACAACGCTATCTTTACTGTTGCATAGACTGGAGTGGGAATAGTAAATTTTACCCTTTCTGGAGTCCAACACTTTCCCTACTGTTGCAGAGAATGGAGTGTGAATAGTAAATGTTACCCCTCCAGAATCCAGCATTTTCACTACGGTTGCACAGACTGGAGAGGGAATACTAAATGTTACCCTTCCGGAGTCCAACGCTTTCTCTACTGTCGCACAGACTGGAGTGGGAATAGTACATGTTACCCCCTCCAAATACTAATGTATTCCCTACTGTAGCAGAGCCTGGAGTGGGAATAATACATTTTACCCCTCTGGAGTCCAACGCTTCCCCTACTGTTGCACAGATTTGAGGCAGAATAGTAAATTTTATCCCTCCGAAGTTCAACACTTTTCCTACTGTTGCACAGACTGGAGTGGGAATAGTAAATTTTACCCCTCTAGAGTCCAACACTTTGCCTACTGTTGCACAGACTAAAGAGGGAATAGTAAATGTTACCTCTCCAAAGTCCAACGCTTACCCTGCTGTTGCACAGACTGGAGATGGAATAGTAAATGTCACCCCTCTGGAATCGAACGCTTTCCCTACGGTTGCACAGACTGGAGTGGAGTGAAGAAGGCGCTTTCCATCGAAACACGTCAGGAGTGAACAACTGGTTGGTGCAGTCTGTCTTTTTACAAATAAATGCTGCTGTTTCTGGAACTGGGCTGTGGAACTTTTCTTTCTCTTTGGATTTGCATTATAGGAATCTCTAACTCCTGCATCCACAGCCGCCCTGCAGGGTTGGGGGCCCCCAACGATGGAGTTTGGTGTTTGGATTAGTGAAATTGGGGGCATGACTCGCATGTTTCCTGATGGTCCGTTGATTTGCCGGATATCTCCACTGTGGAAGTGAGAAAGGGTGACAAACGAGGCAGTCAGGTGATAAACAAGGCAATCACCTCGGTATGGTAAGATCTTGACCCAGCACATTCATTGACTTTAATTATGTGGCAGCAGCGACATATGTATTAACTGAGCAAGCCCTGGCATTACAACAAAAGAATACCTGTGCATACATATTCATGGATCAATAGTGCAGTGTGAAAAACTGCATTCTGGCATGACATCTTTTAAACTGCAGAACAAACTGAATTATGGGAAATGTAGTAGGAGATTGCATAGGCACGTGACATTTGCTTTACAAATCACATGGGTCTTGGCAGAATTGACTCACCTGTGAACAAGGCACTTTCCGCCGAAATGCATTTATATATATATATATATCAAAAACACAGTCTCTCGTTTCTGGAGCCCAGGACCCTTCAGGGCGGCCTCAATAAAATGGGCACGGAGCAGCCCATGAAAGCACTTGCCATGCAAACAAACAATTTGAAGCCCAATACTGCAGCTCAGGTTCCCGCACAGTCCAGCAGCGCCTGCTTCCATTGCCCTAACGTTTTGGCTGTATAGCCTTGCTCACAGGTGGAAGAAGACACCAACGTGCGCTTAGGCGTGCTTTTATAAAAGATTTTAATCACGTGACTTGTTTCTAAAGACATCAAATCCCACAGTGCAATATAATTCATGTAGATGTACAAACGGGAAGTCCTTACTTTCAAGCCTTGTTGGACAATTCTGCTTGATATTTGCACTGATTTTCAAGTGGTTTTGTTTATAAAAGCAGTCAGGTGACATGCCGCAGTGTTTTCACTCGGCGTGCGACCAGCAGAAACCATATGTTGCAGCACGATCGTAGCAGGAGTCATCCTGCTCGAATCCCTTCCACACGCATTCCATTTTCGCTGATTAGCATATCCTTTGTAGGTCGGGTGCGAGAGTGAGTCAGGCTCCTCAATTAATACCAAAAACACAGTCTCTCGTTTCTGGAGCCCAGGACCCTTCAGGGCGGCCTCAATAAAATGGGCACGGAGCAGCCCATGAAAGCACTTGCCATGCAAACAAACAATTTGAAGCCCAATACTGCAGCTCAGGTTCCCGCACAGTCCATATATATATATATATATATATATTCACTGAAAAAACCATAGGTTTCATGGACGTTATAGTTACAAATTAGCATTTAAAAACCTTTGAAATTCACTGAAAAACCATAGGTTTTAGGGACAGTTATAGTTAGTTGGACATTGCACTCGTACAAAACCCGTGAAATTCCCCGTTATAGTTAGTCCAGCTAACTATAACTCGCGCCCGCAATGCACTGCTGATGACGTCACATATTACATCACTCATGACATGGTCAGTGACATCACTGATGACATCACTGATGACATCTCAAATGACATCACTGATGACATCATCCAGTGACTGTGTGTTTCTGTAAAGTTTAAATATTTTTAATATATATAGGAAAAGACGTATTGAAGAATGAGTGGGTGTGTAAGTGTCTGTATGGATGATTTAGTAGGTGCGTGACTGACTCTATAAGTGAGTGATTTAACGTATCTTACTGAATGCATGGGTTAGTGACTAAACTGGGTGAATGTCTGTATCCGTCTGTCTGTTGCTGTGTAAGTGGCTGCATGTGTTTGTGAATAGCTACATGAGTGTCTATATGAGTTATTGAATGCTTGTCTGAGTATCTGTATGGGTGCCTGAGTGTTTGTGTGGGAGGGGTGTGTGCAACTCTGTGCATAGATGTGTGAGTGGGTGATTCACTGGGTGGATGGTTTCAAGAGTGCATCTGTGATAGACTGTATGGGTGGGTAAGTGTGTGTAAGAGTGTGTTAGTGAGTGAATGTATGTCCCAGTGGTACATGTGTGAGTAACTACATATGTGAAAGGCAGTATATATGTGTGTTGGAGTATATAAATAGCTATAAGCTGAGAGTGAGTGATTGTGATAGTGGCTGTATGGATGAGTGTGTGCTTGTATCAGTGATTGTATAAGAGCGTAAGAATGTGCTAGTATTTGTATGAGTAAGTGAGCTGGTGTGTGTATAACTGTATAGGTGAGTAAATGGTAGTGTGTTTAATTATTTGCATGACTGACTAGGTGTGTGAGTACCTCTATGGATGAGTGGCGGTGTTTGAGTGTCTATATAGGAGTATGAGTGCATATGATAGTCCTGTACTGAGTGACCGTAAGTATGAGTGACTGTACGGGTGAGTGAGTGGATGTGTGCGTAGACCTAAGAATCAGTGAGTGGGTATGTAGTTATTGGTGTTGGAGTGTCTATGGTTTTGCGAATGGCAGTCTGTAATTTAGAGTGGGTGTATCAAAGGTTATATTAGGGTGTGAGGAGGTGCATCAGATTATCACGTGGATGATGTCATCAGTGATGTCATTTGAGATGTCATCAGTGATGTCATCAGTGATGTCACTGACCATGTCATGAGTGATGTAATATGTGACGTCATCAGCAGTGCATTGCGGGGCGCGAGTTATAGTTAGCTGGACTAACTATAACGGGGAATTTCACGGGTTTTGTACGAGTGCAATGTCCAACTAACTATAACTGTCCCTAAAACCTATGGTTTTTTCAGTGAATTTCAAAGGTTTTTTAAATGCTAATTTGTAACTATAACGTCCATGAAACCTATGGTTTTTTCAGTGAATTTCAAAGGTTTTTAAATGCTAATTTGTAACTATAACATGTCTGAAACCTATGGTTTTTTCAGTGAATTTCAAAGGTTTTGTAAATGTCAATTTTTAAATGTATTAATTGTTATATAAATTTTTTTCATACTTATTTACTACATTTTTAGAAACAATTTTTTTTACATATTTTATTTTTTAAATTACATTGTAATTACATTATACATTACATTACAAAAATACTTTCTCAGAATGAATTACTTTAGTTTAAATACTTTGCACATAGGCAATAGACTTTTAAGTACAGTAGTTACAGTTGTTGCAATGGGCAACACATTTTCAAACACAATGCAACATTCAGCTCAATGTGAATTTCTAGTTAAATGCAATTAGTTACTTTATGGATTACTTTTCTAACCACAGGACTGGATCCTAGATTCAGTCCTGGGACATCTCCTGTAAACAGTTGAGTAAAAGCGTTTTGGTTACAGTCGTGATTTTTAAGGAATATTATTGTACTTTAAAAGTTCACACTTAGAAACTTTTTCTCATAGAATCACCAATGTTATCCTATGGAAGGAAATTCACTTAGAAGTTAAAAACTGTTATCGTTACTTTTTCTTACTCAGTGTTGGATCCTGGATCCAGCACTGGTGCATCTCCTGTAAACAGTTGAAAGAATGCGTTTAAGTCATAAAGGCGATTTTTAGGAATATTTGTAGTTTGTGAAAATCGACACTGAAACTTTTCTGCTGAAAACCAGACAATGGATTCCTATGGAAGAAAATATAAGTTACTGGTAAGTACGGTTAAAATTACTTTTCAGGGTCAGTGCTGGGCTAAAAGATGCAGCACTGGGTTCTCTCCTGATAACAGGTGAGTAAATTGGAATTCGTACTTTGGTTGATTTTAGAGGAATATTATAAAGTTCCAAAACTCCACACTTAGAAGAATTTCCAAGTGAAACCAGTCAATGTTAGCCTATGAAGGAAATTCAAGTTACTGGTAAGTACGGTTAAAATTACTTTTCAGGATTAGTACTGGGCTGAAAGATGCAGCACTGAGGTCTCTCCTGATAACAGGTGAGTAAATCGCAATTCGTATTTTGGCTGATTTTAGATGAATATTTTAAAGTTCCAAAACTCCAGACTTAGAAGAATTTCCAAGTGAAACCAGTCAATGTTAGCCTATGGAAGGAAATTCAAGTTACTGGTAAGTACGGTTAAAATTACTTTTCAGGACCAGTACTGGGCTAAAGATGCAGCACTGAGGTCTCTCCTTATAACAGGTGAGTAAATCGGAATTCGGATTACAGCTGATTTTAGAGGAATATTTGTATGTTTCAAAAATCAAGACTTAGAAACTTTTTCAGCAAAAAGCAGGCAATGATATCCTATGGAAGGAAATTCAAGTTACTGGTAAGTACGGTTAAAATTACTTTTCAGGATTAGTACTGGGCTGAAAGATGCAGCACTGAGGTCTCTCCTGATAACAGGTGAGTAAATCGAAATTCGTATTTCGGCTGATTTTAGAGGAATATTTTAAAGTTCCAAAACTCCACACTTAGAAGAATTTCCAAGTGAAACCAGTCAATGATATCCTATGGAAGGAAATTCAAGTTACTGGTAAGTACGGTTAAAATTACTTTTCAGGATTAGTACTGGGCTGAAAGATACAGCACTGAGGTCTCTCCTTATAACAGGTGAGTAAATCGGAATTCGTATTTCGGATGATTTTAGAAGAATATTTGCACAATGGTGAAGGGAGGGGGCGGGGCCTGAGGTGACATCTGTGCAAACGCGCCCGTGGCGCGTTTTATGTTGGGGGATTAAGTCCCCTTGAATCATGTGGGTCCCTACGGGCCAACTAGCCCACCAGGAACCTCCAGTATGCGCCAGGGGCTGCGTTGCAGAGACGTGTAGAGAGGCCACACCCCTTTACACCTCTCTGCAACGCAGCTCTGTGGCGCTTTCTGGATGTACCTGTTGGGCTAGTTGGCCCCAGAGACCCTCAGGATTGAAGGGGATTTAATTCCCCATCTTAAAACGCGCCACGGGGCCTGTTTGCACACATGTCACCTGAAGCCCCGCCCCTCCCTTCACCACTGTGCAAACGCGCCCGTGGCGCGTTTTAAGTCGGGGATTAATTCCCCTTAAATCCTGAGGGTCCCTGGGGTGCAACTAGCCCACCAGCTACCTCCATTAAGCGCCACAGAGCTGCGTTGCAGAGAGGTGTAAAAGGGGCGTGGCCTCTGTACACCTCTATGCAAGGCAGCCCTGGCGCATACTGGAGGTTCCTGGTGGGCTAGTTGGCCCCAGGGACCCCAGTATTGAACGGGAATTACTTCCCATCTGCAAACGCGCCAGGGGCGCGTTTGCAGAGTGGTGAAGGAAGGGGCGGGGCCTGCGGGCCCGATCGTTTAAAAAAAAAAAAAAATTTGCCCCCTTCCTTTTTCCAGTTTTTATGCCCTGGGGACCCCATCCCCCAGGGCCTTACCCCTTTTTAAATTAAATATTAAAAAAACGGGAAGGGGCCGCGTGGCCCCCTTTCCTGGGCCTGTATTGGCCCCGGGACCCCATCCCCCGGGCATGGCCTCGTTTTTTTTTCTTTGGAGAGGGCTGCGTGGCCCCCTCCTCAGGCCATTTATGGCCCCGGGACCCCATCCCCGGGCCGGCCTTTCCGTTTTTTTTAATTTTTATTTTTTTATTTTTTGGGGAGGGGGCCGCGTGGCTCCCTCCCGGGCCACTACTTGCCCCGGGGACCCCATCCGCCGGGGCTGGCCTCTTCGTTGGGGACTGTGGGGGTCCCCAATCCCCCACAGTCCCGCCGGCTCCCGCGTCCCTTGGGAGCCGGCATTGCTTTTCCACATGGGGAGCTGCTAAGATGCAGTTTGCTATGGCAGGACGGGAGCCGCGAGGCTCCCGTCCTGCCATAGCAAACTACAGTGTCCCGGGGGTAGGCACCCGGGACACTGCAGGAGCCGGCCCTGGGGGTGGCGGTCCCCAGGGCCATCAAGGGCTCCAGGAGGGGGCCGCGCGGCCCCCCTCCTACATCAGCACAGCCCCGGGAGGTGGTGGTCCCCGGGGCTCGGGGTCCAAAACGGACCCCCATTTTAATTTGTTAGTGCCCCGGGAGGTGGCGGTCCCGGGCGTGTGGGGGCTGGAGCCCCCACACAGGTTTTTAAATGGCAAAAAGAAGCCCCGGGAGGTGGTGGTCCTCGGGGCTGCGGGAGGGCTCAGAGCCCTCCCGCACCATTTTCAAAAGAAAGCCCCGGGGGTTGCGGTCCCCGGGCTTGGGGGCCCTTTGAGGCCCCCATACATAAATTTAACCCCTCACCATGCCCCCGGGACTTGGGCCACCCGGGGCAAATGCAATCGAAGCGCGGAGACCGCGCTCGATTTTTTCGGCAGGATTCGCGCACCCTGAGCGCATCCTGCCGATTTCAAAAATTTTTTTTTTTTGCCCAGGGGTCCTTGTGGGACCCCTGAGCAAACCTAGGGGTCAGGGTGTTTCTACCCTGCCCCCTTTGTGCGCTTTGTGCACTTGTTTCTGTCCCTCGGTTCTACCGAGGGACAAAATGGCTGCCAACATTTCCTGAATCGGAATGTTGACAGCCAGCTGACAACCAATTAACATGCAGCTCGTGGATCGGGACGGTGCGCGCAGGGTGCGCTGAGGGTACGCGGACCCTACTCGGCCATAGATATCACTATCTTTTTACTTTTGATTTTCTCAGCAACTACTGAACGGATTTACACCATTTAACAAAAGGGTTCTTTCTGAACCAAGAACTACCTCTTTGCCAAATTTGGTGTAATTCCGTTCAGCAGTTCGGGCTGTAGCCGTGTCTAAAATTTCCTATGGAAAATTGCATGGGAAAAACGCGTTTTGGGACCCCCCTTTTTTCTCGGCCCCTGCTTGACGAATCCCCCGAGACTTTCAGGGTAGGAGCGGACCGGAGCGCCCCACAAAGTTTGAAAATTTTGCGAAGATACGTCAACCGGCAAGAGAGTTATTTCAAATAGAATGTCGCGGATTTCCTATGGATAATAGGTTGTAACTATAACTATCTACTGGCGACCGCCAGTAGATAATATATATATATATATATATATATATATATATATATATATATATATATATATATGCGTTTTATAGTAGTAAATTAAAAAACATTTTTTATATAATGTAAAATATATATTTTTAATAATAGTGTTGTAGATATGTATATATAAGCATAGACACACATATATAAGTCTATATATATAGTACTAAATGTTAAATACATGTATTTAACTTACATTAAATTATTGTTATATAATAACATATTTAAGATTTACTATTTTAGAGCATATATATTGAAAAACAATATTTTTGTATGTTTTTTAAACGCTATTAATGAAACTAAGCGGTATTTTTTTGCTTTCCTTTATAAGCATAGGAAAACTATATTTTGTAATCAATATTTTTGACACAATATTTATATATCACAATATCGTTGAGGTCGATAATATGTCAGTGATCCCATTCACGGTTAAAGTGGCTCCATATGTCGGGCATACTCTTAGTCACATCTACTGCGGTCAGATGCGGTTTCCAACATGATGTGTATCTCAGAGGTGTAGGAGTCTGTTGTTGATATCGGGGCGTGGGGGGACTCGAGTGCATGAGCACTGCACTCATCTTTGGATTATGTGATACACTCAGCCCGTTTACTTTGCAGTTGCTTTGGCAATGCCCATTTGGTTTGTCACAATAATAATGCACCCTGTTTCTGTATATTTAGGGCCCCATTTATGAGGTTTTGCCGGAGGGCAGCGCCGCAGGCCTTCCTGCGGCACTGCCCTATGGCAAAAGAAAAGGGCAAGAATGTGCCGTATCTATCAGATACGGTGCATTCCTTTCCTTTTCCCCTTCGCCGGCACACAATGGGCTGCCATGCGCCAACACAAGCACCTTTGCATCATGGTGCAAGGGTGCCTGCGTTGCGGGGATGATTATTTTTGTGCAGGAAGAGAAACCTTCCAGCACAAAAACAATCACAAGAAGCTTTTTCCTTTGTCTATGTGTCCTGCAGAATGCAGCACACATAGAAAAGGAAAAACGAGGAGAAATAAAGTTATTTCTCCTCGTTGTGCCTCCCTTACGCCTCCCCTGGGGAGGCATACGTTTTTGACGCGGTCACAGATTTACGATTTCTCGTAAATCTGGGGCAGTGTCAAAAAGCCTTGAATATTGCTGAGAACGCCCCCAGCAACACCCATTGCACGCCCCTTAAATACAGAGAACTGCATTAAAGGGAACGATATTTACGAGGCAGCATTAAGCCAAAAACAATTAGCTAAGTGCTGCCTCCTAAATATGGAGCAGGCTCCGGTGCCAGAGACCGTCACAAAAAGTGACGTTCTGGCGGCCCAAGGGGCCTCAGAAATGAAGCCCTTAGTTTCTTTGCACATAAAAAGGCCATAGTAAACAGTGTTCTATGACACAGCATTTGCAGTTACAGGAACCTGGAAACGACTCAAAGGAGTGAAAGGCAAGATGACAATGCCACACACAATGCCAAAATAAATTGATACGATGGGTACTGTTGATGGCAAAAATGAAGCAAAAAGAGTACTTTCAGGAGCCTGCAGTCGAACGACACCAGCCACCGGGAGCAGTACTTGGTCCACGCTCCACGGGAGGACGACAGGCAACAGAACGAAGACTCGGAGCCCAGAAAGAAGATGGAGGTGAGGAGGAGGCACTGACCAATAGGAAGCAAGGAAACGAGAGTGACATCAGGCCATGTCGGAGCCAGCCAATGGTAAGTAAAGTGACGTGAGAGCCACTTGGGAGCCAGCCATTGATAAGTAAAAGTGATGTGTGAGCCACGTGGGAATCAGCCAATGGTAAGTAAAGGTAACTAATGGGCAGGCTCTACGCCCCTTTTAAGATTTCTTTTTTAAAATACAAAAGATTTCGCAAGCGCTGTGCAGGCGAAACCTAAAAAAGTCAGAGCTATTGGCTTTACCAAGATTTATTTTATATTGACGCATGTGGCTCAACACCCTTTATCCCCGTGCACCTTTCTTTTTAGAAACATCAGTGGAGCATTTCAGGAAGTGTAACTGGTAGGGCCCTAAACGTAAAACAACCAGGCATATCTATATCAAGTCTTGTTGAGTTTTTTTTTAAAGAGCACTGCATTCCCTGTTACCTTGGAGTGGTAGAAGAAAGCACTCAAATCTGATGCATTGTATTGGTATGTTTTGTCTCTACGCTATTATTTTCATTTGGTAAGCCCGAGAACGGCACACATATCGTGAACTTTCATTTTCCATTACTGAAGTCAGTCAGAAAGGTAACATACCCACAACCTCCTGTGCAGTCTCATGAGCACATCAATAAAGCGTGCCATTTTTTATTGTGTGTATTGCTGCTGGCAGTTTGAGTCAGCATGTGTCAATCAAATGCAGCGAACAAAAGAGAGAGCCACATGCTGCTTTCACAGGCTTTTAAAATCTGACAATGAGGTTTCGGGAAGGAGCCAGTCAGGCTGAGGCAGCCCCGCTGCGTCTTCGGCTCTGTTATTCCACGGGGTGTCTCCTCAGGTGCTCCCCGGCACAACGGCGGCCTCCTGTGAAATTGGATCAGAGCCCACGGTCACCCGCGAAGAACTGTGCACTTCTCCACTCTCACAACTGATAGCAGGCATTTCAATCTGACAAGATGATTTGTATCACCCTATCTGCGCTAGTATTTAAACCTTGCCCTTAGATCTATTGAAACATCCAACCATGAGTAGCAGGTGCGCGTTAAAATTCAATTTTAAAAACAGCATTCATCTGGCTCTTCCCAAACCCATCTGTTCAGAAGAAATATGTCACACTGTAGGTCCTGCGGTTAATTAAATTAGGAATACGGTTTCAACTTTATCATGAAACACAGACGATGTGAAATTTAATATGGAATAATTCAAAAATAATGTGGTTAAGGACAGGTGTGCACTTTTATCACAATAATGCCATATTTCATAAGAGTGGGAAGCAGAGAGGCACGTGTGTCTTGGCTGCATGCCATTGCAATATCACAAAGTAGATGCATAGAATTTAGGCGCATATTTATGTGGATTTGGCGCAGAGCAGCAAACACCTTGCTGCTCTGCCGTGTGTCAAACTGAAAGAGCAAGAATGCGCCTTATCTGTGGCATACCGGCACATTCCTGTCCTTTTCCCCTGCGCTCGCACCGTTTCTGCAGCCTAGCGTCAACGCAGGCACCCTTGCAAGGGTGCCTGTGTTGCATGCAGGATTGTTTTGTGTAGAAATGGAACCTTCCTGCACAAAACAAACCCTGGGAGGTGTTTTCCTCTTTCTATGTGTGCTGCGCAGTGCCATTCAAAGCCACACAAAGTGACTATGCATGACCTCATAAATATGATTTGGTAGTTTGCGCCGCCATTGCGTCACAGAAAGTGATGCAATGGCGGTACAAGGGCCTCGTAAACATGCCCCTTTTATTAGGCTTTTGTTTGACAATGGCCATGATATATGACTGGCTTCCTTTATAAGTTTTTTTTACTAAATCATTGAAAACTCAAAGCCCTGGGGGGGAGGGGAGGGTATTTACAACAATTTGACGCAGGGCAGCACTGCACGTCCATCTGTTGCGCTGTCATGCGTCAAAAGAAAAGGGCAGGAATGCGCCATATCTATGAGATACGGCGCATTCCTGTCCTCTTACACTGCGCTGGCACACAAATGGCTGCCTAGTGCCAATGCAGGCACCCTTACACAATGGTGCAAGGGGGCCTGCATTGAAATCAGGTTGTTTTTGCGCAGGACGGGACACCTCCCTTCACAAAAACAACTGTTACGCCACCCGGGGGAGGCATAGGCTTATAACGCATTCGCAGGTGTACAGCATGTTGTAAATCTGGGATTGTGTGAAATGCAAATACATTATTTTCCAAGCTTTGTCGCCATGAAAAGTGTCATGAGAAATCAGATTGGTAACGGGGCAATAATGAAATACCTAATCTTCAGACCAAGGGCAGTTGTGGGTGAGATATTCCTAGAGAGAACTTTAAAACAATCAATGTGGACAAGCAGCCACTGTGGGCTGCAGCACTCAAGAATGAGCGAGAATGACATCTACTCTCCTAATGTCCTACTTGGCGTTTAATGGTAATATTGGGCGCCTTCATTGCCTCTCCACCTTGCTCTCCCTACTTTCTTACCGCTTCCTTCTTACTGCTTCATGAGGGCTCTAGCCTTATTCTATAATTCATTTCTGTCCTTACTTTAATTCCACTCTCTGACGTTTCCTGGTCCCTTTCAAATCACTGACCTTATGCACCTCATCCCTGGTACCAACCAGTACTTCTCTTGCTTGCCGTTCACTAGCTAACTGCCCTTCATGGATATTATTGAATTGTGTGTGAGTTTTCTTTATGCTGATTTATTTACTTTTCATATCCCTGTTCCATTGCTCCTATCAACTGTGGTCTCGTTGTTCCTTTTTTTCTCTTCTACATATCATATTTAACCTGCTCTTGCAGCTATTTTTTGGCCAACTTGTTGTGGCGCTATTTAATCATTGTAGCTGGTTTTACCTATGCCTTGGTTGCACGATACGATCAGGTTTATCATTATGTGTAAACCTATTACACACAATAATAAAGCTTATTGTTTCTTTGTAAAGTACTCAAATACCCTTGGGTCACCTTCGCTCTGTAGACAGCTGCACAAATAATATGCCACTCAGCGTGGACTGTTTGTTCTTGTGGCCTGTACTCATCTAGGAAGGGCCTGTCCTTCTGCTACTTCCAATGGCTGGTCTTCCTTTCACCGACATTGGCCTGACCCCCCGAGGCACACACTCAAATCTTTCATTGTGCAGCCCTCCCACTCTGTAAGGCTGTAGCAGTAAAATGTGCAGGAAATGAAAAGATGGGCCAAGCTTTCTATTTAAATGCTGACCTTATGACAGCCAATCAATAACCTTTGTGAGACCGAGTGCCACCCCTCTTATTTTGCACGATTCTTCCATTAACAAGTGCGTAGGAGCTGAAAAGAGAGATTTAAAAGCAGAATACATTTTCGATATTTCTGAAAAGGCAAACCATTTTCAAATTAAAATTAACAAAATGCACGTGGAACAATGAGAGATGCCAGATATTGCACAGCGTAGATAAGGAAATATCGTCTCTTGAACGCATCATATTTGAACTGTATGGTGGGTTTGAATCAATAATCATTCTGATAATAACAGAAACTGTTGATGATCGGTGGTAGTTGTTAAATAGTATCTGCTCCTTGGTATTCGTTTTATTGGCCACGAATGAATGATAGCTCTAGTTAGCCCTGCTTGGATTCAATAAAGATATAACTTGTTCTATGTCGGGCCTCATACCACACATCTGCCATTTCCAAGGACAGCCTTGAGCAGATGTCACTATTGCCCACTATTAAACCTGACATCCTTGGCGTGGTATTACTCGAAGCTTTTTGCCTTCACTTTCTCTGTTTTCTGAATTTGTTTATGTTGGCTTTAAGACTCTGTGCACTTTATCATTGCTAACCAGTGCTAAAGTGTTTGTGCTTTCTCCCTCAAACATGGTAAAACTGGCCACCACCAGATTGGCACATTTAATTTAGTTCTAAGTCCCTAGTAAAATGCTACTACATGTACCCAGGGCTTGTAAATAAAATGCTATTGTGGGCCTTCAGCACACCTTGTTTCACCCACTGAAGTAGCACCTTAAAACATGTCTCAGGCCTGCCACTCCAGCCTGTACTGTAGTTTTAAAACTGCCATTTTGCCACGCAAAAAATAAACTTTTGCCTGGCCTAAACCTGCCTTTTTAACACATATAAGTCACCCTTAAGGTAGGCCGCAAAGGCCCAGATAGAAATGCATTGTATTTAAAAGGCAAGATACATTTTCTTAGGTTTTAAATATCTTGGTGATGAAAAACTCATAAATTCCTATTTCACTACTGTAAGGCCTATCTCCCCTAATGGATAACATTGGGTTACCTTATTACATTTAATAAGTGCTAACTATTGATTGGAAACAGGTATAAATGTCATATTTAGATTCAAATTAATTGAAATTTAAAATCCCCCTTAATGGTAAAGTGCTACAGCAACGACCATCCATAACGCTCTCCCTGCTCCTTGTGGCCCCCTCTGCCGTGAATGTAACTCTTCGCACCAGACTTTGAGAAGGAAACTTTTTCAGCGGGACTAAACTAGTCCTTGTAGCTAGCTCGCGCTACATCAGTCAGCCTAAACTTGTGACTTTTCGTGGTCTAGCATGACCAGAAGACCGCTAGTGATGCTTTGTGCTGCTAGGCGCTATGCTCATCTAAAAAAATGTCTCCTGTTCTAGTGAATGGATTTTGTCATTTTGCTCTCATTTTATTTATTAAAATGTACTCTATTTTTCTTAACTGGCTTGGGATTTTTTATTGCATTGTGTTTTCCCTTTATTACTGTTTGTGTACTGCATAAAAATCTTATACATTGCCTCTAAGTTAAGCCTGACTGCTTTTATGCCAGGCTAACAGAGGGTTAAGCATAGGTTAATTTAGTGACTTTTGTGATTCAGCCTGACAAGGATTGTGGTTGTTCCCTGAGTGAGGGCTTCCACCCCCCTCAACCAATAACCACATTTCTTACAGCCAATTTAACCATACTCAATTTATTGACTTTGAAAGAATGGAAAGCAGATTGGCATGATTCAAACCTATGACCTGCATATAACTAACTGATCAGTGGCAAGCAATCATGGCCCTCAGCTATCTTGCCTGCTATATTCAAACGTAAGCCCTGTGTATTACATGCAGACCCATGCAACTCTCATATGCAACTGACCTATGTTAACAAGACTGGAATGTGAGTCCTATATTTTACATCTGCCAGCCTGCAACCATAGTGCGTACCTTCTAAGATTTCTATGAATATCAGATTGTAATCACAGTGCAATTTCTGTGACATACAGATTGCAAACACAGGGATCTGCAAAAAAACACATTAGCCGAATGAACTATTCTGGTAGTTTTTAAAGACAAGACCTGCTGAATACATACAGGACTGTGCGGAGTGTTGCTTAACCCACTTACCTATCACAGTAGCTGATACACTTAGTCAGCTGTAATATTTGTTGAGGCAGCACAGGGGTTTACTATTGTGGCAGTATGTGGGCAACTTGAAGGTCAAAGGCTCAAATTCTTTTGTGCCTGCTTCTATGTTCGATAAAGTGAGATCCACAGAGTTGAGTAATGATATTATTACAGGACTGCTTAACTACAAGACTGTGGTACCAACTGCCACCTAAAAAACAGATACGAATACATGGATGTTTGCGCCTGCACATGAATGTACTGTGTGTGCAAATGGGTGCTCTAAATGGGCATCAGTTTGGCACATGTTCAGGTAGTCCAGAGTTTGCTTTAAAGAAAGAGGTCACTCCTGGGCTAGGCCTCATCGTCTGCCTCTACCTTAGTTGCGACATAACCCTGGCAAAACAATGGGATAGTGAATGAAGATCTGTATTGTGGGAAGGAGAGGCAATGAGACTGCAAAATGCTGAATCCTTTCTCTGAATTCTCCTCTACGTCATTAGGCACTGGTTAGTGCCTGAGACAAAAATGGTGGATGTGCCATTGTTAATACTATTTCAAAAGTGATAATTTGTAGGGTGGAGGGACACAGGTGGGTAACATTTGGTGGAAAACGGTTGCGAAATGATGGGTATGGTCATCATGTTACACTCATTGTTAATTAACAATGACTGTCTTCTTGCTAAGACACTTTAAATTATCCATCTGTCTGAAGTATAATACTCAATTCAAGTAGGACAAGCACTTGCAAAGGGGGTAATCCCCATTAAAACATTAACATGTTGAAGAGTAAACAAAAACAGCTGCACACATCGAGGCCCAGGGAAATGTTAAAGTTGGCTTAAAATATCATGTACATTTGCAACGTCACCCCAAAGTGGTGACATCTTAATGATTGGTTAGACTCGGGCAAGATATACTTTGGAGCCCCCTGTTTGGAGCAAGCTTGAATTGATTACTAGTTTCTGGCTCATTCAAGCCCTAGTGATGGCCACAGTAATGAATGATATGTTCAACCTTCAGAAACTGGGGATGCTAAAACAGCTGAAAGCTCAAGCTGCCTGGTGTAGCCAGCCCAATAGTACGGAAAAGAAGACTAAGCAAGCATTGATAATGCCATTTCTTTGTTAGTTTATATCTAGATATCTGTAAATTGCAACAGCAACGTTATATAGGGAATTCAATATCTAATCAGCTTGTTACTTTCATAGTAGGAAAAACATGCTAAGGGTGTGAGTTGTTTAGTGGACTGGTGCAAAATATTAAAATAAGAAATGAGCACATAGTGCATGCAACTGCAGCTTTAGTTGCAATATGTTTTTAATCACAAATATATCACACATCATTACTGGTGTTCTTGTTGCACTCAAAATGCTGCTCTGAGGATTTTCACCATTCAATTGGTTACAATATAATACTTTCTCCTAATTTGCTTCCCCCTGCCTCATCCCTCTTCTGTGTATATGTGTGCACTTCTCTGGATAGACAGGCCCCTATGGCACTGCTGAGTAAGAGAAATCAGATGGGGCAAGATACAGGAGATGGGATGAGATCTAAAGAGAACAGTATAACTAGAGACATGAAGTAGGGGGAGAAGGGGTTAGAGATAGAGATGATGTGTAAACATAAGTCAGACATGGAAAGAAGTCATGTAAACAGAGAAGGGTGAGATAGCCAGAAAGAAAGAAAGAGAGACAGTAAGAGAAATATGCAGTTAGAGTAAGCGAGGTAGCGAAACATATGATTTTAGAGTGTGGTAGATTGAGATAGAGGGAATGAGATGTAGAGACAGGCAAAGGACTACAGTGCTCCAAGAGTTGAGGCAGAGAGAAAGGCAATGTAAAAAAAGAGGTGACTTAGACAGAGGTAAATGCAGCAACAGGTAGAGGTAGAGGCACACTTGAGGAAAATCAAAGAGATGCAAGGTAGAGATAGCAAAATGAGAAAATGTACAGACAAATGGGTAAGGTGAAGAGTAGTAGGGAAGGGAGAAAAGTAGAAGAGTAGAAAGAGAAATGTTGTGTAGAATCAGAACAGAAAGTTGAGAGCCAAACATAAAATAGAGATGTTTATACAGAGGTAGAGAATTGATGTGGAGGGATGAGTTGAAATTGAGAAAGATATGTTCTTGTGTGTGTGTGAGAGAGAGAGAGAGAGAGAGAGAGAGAGAGGCAGACAGACAGAATGAGAGAGGAGTTGATGATAAAGAAAAGAAATGTAGAGATAGTGAAATAGAGGCAGCCGGAAAGGAGTAAGATATTTAGAGAAGTGAAGGAAAAGAATCTGAAGGAGATCGAGAGAAAGGGGAGATGGAGAAGTGATGTAGTGAACCAGTGTTGAGGTAGTTGAGATTTTAGGTAGCTAAAGAGAGTGGAGGGGTACAAAGAGGTGAGATAGTCAGGGATATGTGATGGAGAGGGAGAAATGATAGAGAGGTGTGGGGGAATGATGAGATGGAGAAAGGGATGAGGGAGAGGAAGAGAGAAGAAAAGTACTACAGACATAGAGAGAGGTAAGGTAAAGATAGAGAAGATGTTGGGTGAGAAGTGAAGTAGATAGAGGAGAAATACATGAAGGTTATATGGCAAAAAGAGCAATGAGTTAGTAAGGGATGAAGTAGAGAGAATTGAGGTCGAGAGGATCAAAAGTGATAAATACAGACGTAGGCAAAGAAAGTGATTTAGAGAGGCCAAGGCCATGAGTGAGAGGTAGAGAGAGATGAAGTTGAGCGAGGTATCTTGGGTATATGGAGAGAGATATAAGGTAGACAGCCTTGAGGTAGAGTGAGCAGAGATATAGAGAGAATGAAGGTACGTAGAGAAGCAGAAAAAGAGAGGTTAAGTGTGAGGGTTAAGGCTAGGCAGGCCAGGCATTCACACTAAGTGGCAGATTGATCATTTGTTTAGTAGAATGCAACACAAGAACCAGTTACTGTACTGTATTGGAGAAGGAGAAGAAAGCAGTGGATAGCTAAAAATTACCTGTTGCGGCTCACTGTCCCTTCAATGGCACACAAACAGACTGCCTTGTCCAATACATAACAATTTCACCATGGAGCAGAGGTGTGTGTGCTGTCTAACATAGACTTTGCTCTAGAAGCAAAGCCTTTCAGTACAAAATCCTCTACCAGGACAAATTATTAAACATTTCACACATTGTATGCATTCCACACATGCAATGTGCAGAATGTTTACTGAAATTTAAAGAAAATCTCTGTTAGTGCCTGCTTCAAGGGGCATTATTTGTTTACTTAAAGCCCAGTCTGACTATCTTAGTAGATCACCCTTTGCATCAAAAATATTGGTGCCTGTGCTAATTTACCCAAGTCATACCCAGAGACGATCATTTGATGCAAAGTGGTACTAAGCAGCTAAAAGCACAATTTGCACTGAGAAAAGGGCAATATTCCAGCACAAAAAACCCTTTGCTAGTCAAAGTAAACAGCTCAGCAAGAGTTTGTGTTTTTTGCAACACTTTGCATCATTTCGCTTTGGCACAAACCCTTGGTAGATCTGGTCCTAAGTTCCCATTAAGCATGCTCGGCTGTCAAATTAGAAAAGGCTGTCTTTTTAATGGGCAAAAATATTATGGCAGGAATTTTGACTGCCCCACTCACTTTACCACGGGCCCCATTCAAAGTAAAATTTTGATAACTCTCTAGAGGAACCCCATGAGTGTAATAAAGAAAGTAGAGGCACGTCTAGCCTTCTGCATCTTCATCACTGATTTCATTGCCCCCCTCGCCATAGACTCCAACAACTACATTTAACTCGGCGACCTCAACTTCCATCTTGACAACCACAATAACATCAACACTACCAACCTCCTTGACAGCATGAACATCATTTGGACTCCCCCAACTTATCCACAACCCCATGCACACCGCATGCCACACGCTAGACCCCATCTTCACCTCCAGCAACTGCATCAGGGACAGCGACACAACAGGACTTACCTGGACCGACCACTCCATCGTTCACTTCAACATCACCAGCTCATGGTCCTTCACCCCCAATCTGCCCAACACCCCACACCACAGCTGGAGCAAAGTCTCAAAGGACACATGGATCAACACCATCAAAACCACCCACCCAATTTCCTCCAACAACCTATACCAGAATGTCAGAAACTTCAACAAATGGATCAACAACTGTGGTGCCAACAGATTCACTTCCATCGGCAACAACAGCCACAGAAGGTCCACCAAGCAGTCTAGCTGGTACACAGAAGACCTCAGAACCGCTAAATGACACTGGAAACAACTGGAAAGGAGATGGTGCACCAGTAAGGACACTACCGACAAGACCACCTTTAAGACAGCCCTCAAACTCTACCACAGACAATCAAGAGAATAAAAGAAAAAGGCCTTAGGCTCACCAATCGAATCAAGTGCCAATAACAGCAAAGAACTCGTCAACACCATCAAAGAATTCTCCAAACCCTCAGCTGCAACAAACAACATTACCCTCTAACAGGAACTCTGCGACAACCTTGCAAACTTCTTCCACAACAAGATCGCCAAAATCTACAGAAAGGCCACCAAATTCTTCAAGAAACACTATGACCTGCTACCACCGCAGACATCCAACTAACCAAATGGAGCCAGCTCACCCCACAGGACGTCGCCTGCATCATGAACTCGGTCCTTTCAAGGGCCCCTACCGAACCATGACATCACCACATCTTCAACCTAGGCAAAGCCAGAATCAGCCACATACCTATCACCTTGTTCAACACCTCAATTGCCACAGCCACCTTCCCCAAGGACTGGAAGCACGCACAAGTCAATGTACTACTAAAGAAACCTTTGGCAGACCCCAGCAAACTCAACAACTACAGACCGATCTCCCTGCTCCCATTCCCAGCCAAAAAATTTGAAAAAGCCATCAACCAACAGCTTTCCTCCCATCTGGAATGCAACCTCCTACTCGACTTCTCCCAATCAAGATTCTGCAGCAACCACAGCACAAAGACGGCTACAGACGATATATAAGCCCTACTTGACCGAGTAGAGACTGCAGCTCTGATTCTCCTAGACCTCTTGCCAGTCTTCATTATGGTCTTCCACCACACACTCATCACAATGATGCACAACATAGGCATCCAAGAAGCCGCTCTCAGATTGATAGCCTTTTTCATAATCAGAAGAACCCAAAAGTCTGCCTTCCCTCTTTGTTGGAAAGTGGGTTTCTGTTGCAGTAACCCCCCCACTTTTTGCCAGACTACTGATGCACTTTTACTTGATGTGCCCTGGGTCCCTGCCAATCAGGTTCCCAGGGCCTGTGTTCTTTCCCCAAAACTAAACCCAATTGGCATCTCTGGCCACAGGTCAGCCCCTAGTAAATTGTACCACAGGTACCCAGGGCACTGTGACCAGAGAAGGCCTCTAAGGGCTGCAGCACTTATTGTGCCACCCTTAGAGGTCATGTACCCTTACACACACACACTGCCTTGCAGGCTGCGTGTTTTGGTGCAGAACAAAGTGAAGAGTCGATATGGCACACACCTCTGTGTGCCATGCCTACAACCCACTGCCCTGGCATAGATCATTCACCCCTCTAGCTGGGTGCACTATACCAGTGGTGAGGGTACAGGTGCATGAGCCCTGTACCCCTACAGTGTCTAAGTCCATTCTTAGACATTGTAAGTGCAGTGCTGCCATTAAGAGTATATGGGGCTGGGAGTCTGTCATTACGAACTCCACAGCACCATAATGGCTACACTGAAAACTGAGAAGTTTGGCATCAAACTTCTCAGCACATTAAACCCACACTGATGCCAGTGTGGGATTTGATGGCAAATGCACACAGAGGGCATCTTAGAGATGCCCCCTGAAAACTAACCCACCTCTAGTGTCCAGGCTGAGTGGCTGATTTCAGCTGCCACCATCAGACATGTTTCTGGACCCCTGGGTCGAGAGCCTGCAGCTCTCTGGGGCCTGAAACAATGCACATCCTGGGACGAGGTGCCAAGCCTCCTCCCTCAGGATGGGCAGGGTTCACGAAGGGGAAGCTTGAAAGGCTTTCCGCCTTTGTGAGCTTCCCCAGGCCACTTGCTGCTCTCAGCAACTGGTCCCCACTGGTTCTGACCCCCACTTTGGGCGGGAGAACCAGCGGGAAAAACAAGTGAGGAAGAGAGGTGTGCCCACCTCTGCCAACTCCACCCATCAGGTGGGGGAGGCGAGGTGAAGCACAACTCTCAGTCCACGCCATCTTGAAGATGGGGGGACTCAGCAAACCAGGGACAAGCTCATGCCTCCCTCCCACTGGAGGGTGGCATAATAGGGGGTGGACCCACCCCAGGGAAGGGACCCATTGGTCCCTGCCTTTTACCTACCTGTAACGCCCCTAAATCTAGTATTTAGGGGCACCCCTGAACCTTGCTTCCTCAGACAAGAACCTGTAACAAGAAGAAGAAGCAGAAGGACCGAACAGCCGTGCAGCAGCTAAGAGGAAGACGCCCACTGACTTGGCCCCAGCCCTACCGGCCTGTCTCCCCCTCGAACCTGCTCCTGCGAAATCCCGGTGTGTCCTGCAGCCAGCAACCTCGTAAACCCCAGAGGACCTGCCTGCCTTCAAGCACAAAGACTTTGTCTCCCGTGAACACCGGATTTGTTCATCTGCAACCTCTGGCTCTGGCCGGACACCACGAATCTGCCCCACTCTGCACCCGCCGTCCACTTCCCGAGCTCGAGTGGGCAAATACCACGAGGAGGTCACCCCTGACCTACCTCAAGCCTCCAGCCGACGCCTGCAGCCTAAATCCAGAAGGACCCCCTAACCGCGACCAGGAGCTGGTAAGAAGATCCGACCCCAAAAGACACCCCTGCACCCGACGCCCCACGGCCTTGTGTGCCCAAACCGACAGTGCCTAACCAACCCCTAACTTCCCAACTTACCTCTCGAAGTGGTGGTCGCACCCAGAAGACCTTCGTCCCCAAGCCTGCAGTGTCTTTCCAAACCGGAGGTTCTCCATTGAAAACAACAGGGCGTCCGACGTCGAAACAGCACTGTGCACCGGGACGCCCTAGTGCCGCTGAGGGTGCACCTTCGGTGCTACTTTGTTTCCCCATTTGCCCTGAGCTAAAGTCCAGGAGCTTTGCTCCCACAGCCAAGTGGCCTGCTAGTCAGCAGCCACCAACCTTAGGCCCCCTACCCCCCATTGGATAACATTGGGCCTCAGCACTCTGCACCCGGCCGCCCTAGTGCCGCTGAGGGGGTAACAAGAGTGCATCCTTGACCCTGGGGGAACCCTGAGTCTACCCCAGAACCTCAACTCCCACTACCAAATACTTACCTCAAAACCGATAACACTATTTTCCTCCATAGGATAACATTGACTGTTTTTCTGTGAAAAGTTTCTAGGTGTGGAGTTGGAGAAACTAAAGAAATTGTTTAAAATTGCATAATCTAACAAAAACGATTTTACTAACCTGTTTTCAGGAAATGTCCCGGAGTAGTATCTAGGTATACTACTCTGTGTAAGCCTAGTAATCTCAAAAGTTACTTACCTGCTATTTTACTAAAAAGCCTATTCAAGTCTATGTACTGCATTTACTAAGTATTGCATTTTTCTGCATCCATACTGTAAATCTAATCAAAGTGCATATACAATTATCATTCAGACTGTATTTCAATTGCATTACTACTGTAAAGTACTTATTGCTTTCCTGTGCCAGGCTTGCTTGGTTCTAGAAAATAAAATCACTAAAAGAATATTTTTATACAAAAACAATTGGTCTGAAGTTCAGTCTTTGAGTGTGTGAATTCATTTGCTGACTGAGAGTGTACAACAAAGGCTTAACACTGTCCTCTGATACTGCCTTACTGCTCGACCACACTACCACAAATAGAGAGTGAGGTGCCATCTAACTTTACCTCTGCCTACCTTTGGGGATCCACTGGACTCTGTGCACATTATACCTCACTTTGGTATAGTATATACAGAGCCAGCTTCCTACACTCTTCACCACTGAACCCAAGGAAATGATCTGTGGAGTACCCCAAGGATCCTCACTCAGCCCCACCCTTTTCAATACTTATATGAACCTTTGGACAGCATCGCCAAAACCCACAGACTGAACATCAATTCCTATGCCGACAACACACAACTCATGCTCTCCCTCTCCAAAGACACCACCAACACCAAGACCAACTTCCACAACTGCATGACAGACGTTGCCAACTGGATGAAGGACAACTACCTGATTTTCAGAAACAAAAGCTCTCCATGGGACGCATCCTTGTGGCCATCAAAACTCGGACCTACTCCTACACCCACTGACCATGCTAGGAGCCTAGGCATCATTCTGGACAACAACTAACCGTGACAACACAGATCAACTCCATCTCCTCTTCCTGCTCCTTCATCCTCCACATGCTTCATAAGATATTCAAATGGCTACCCCGAAGCTCATGACGCACGATCACCCAGGCCCTCATCTCCAGCTTACTGGACTACGGCAAAGCTCTCTATGCAGGGATCGCAGCTCACTTCCTCAGACGACTGAAGACCATACAGAATACCGAAACCAGACTCATACTAGATCTCTGTCGATGAACCAACATCACCCCCTACCTCAGGGAACTTCACTGGCTGTCTATACAGAAAAGATGCCAGTTCAAGCTTCTAACCCATGCATACAAGACCCTACACAACTGCGGACCCGCCTATTGGAACCACTGTCTGAACTTTCATTAGCCCACCAGACACCTCCCCTCCGTATCCTCATGGGTGACAAGAAGCGCTCTACAGCTCTACTGATTGATTGATTGATTGATTGATGCCAAGTTGAAATTTTACAATCAAACTCTTTACCAGCTGAGGATCTGCAAAATTTAAATAATCCTTACATTTTGTGTCTCACGTTGTCAGCCTTCCCATCCTTCAATTCGCCAGAGTCTGTGATTCACTCTAGTTTTTGAAGGCTCTTTTGAGAGAAAGGAATGTAACCATTTGTTCTGGAAGTGATCATAAATGCTCATTCCATTAAACCTGAGTTGTCCCTAAATATTTTAAACCATGGAAGATTATCACTCCCTCACCAACTTAATACATCCCTAAGTATTTACCTATAAGGTCTTAGTCCAGGTTTGCCCCAAATCTGGACGCAGTATAACAGGGATTTCAGTCACAACAAAGAATCAATATTTATGTGAACGAGATCATGTTATCAGGGGCCATTGAGCATACTTTAAGGCAATCCCAGCAAATTCTTTATGAGTCTGTTTTCAGAGGACCCCAGCATGGTGTTATTGGAGTAGCCCCGGATCTCAGATGTATACATCGTGGTTGGTAGGGCTTTAGCTATGTTCACTTCCGGCGCTAGTGATATATAGACCTTCCATACCACATTTTTTGTAAAACTCAGTATAGCTCCTCAACACTGCGCTAGCACAAACTCCATAATATTTTGTGAGTTCACTTAACACAAATGTCCAGACGTAGTCCTATTTCTGGCTTGTAAGCTTAATATATGTTATAGAATAGCTCAAACGCTGCTTTTAATATCAACCGCTCCTTTACTTTACAACATATAATTTTGGTAACATGCTGAAGCCATGATTAAAACCAAGGCCTGCAGGTTGCAAAGACAAAAATGTTTTTTTCAATGTGAGATCAATAAAACTTGTGTCTTAAATCAGGAGGTTAGATAAATGCTACTGGGCAGATTTACAAGCCCCTTGCGCCACTTTTGCGTCACTTTTTCCATGTTAAAAATGACGCAAAAGTGGCACAAGGGGGTTGTAAATAAGCCCCTGCCTGTCTTTACAGTCCACTCTGCAACCGCAGAAAAATGGTGCTTTCCAACTTTCCGCACCTTGGATTGTTAAGAAGAAAGATGAAGCAAAACGGGTATATAATTGCTAATGTAGAGGGCTGAAAGTTATTGATGCTTCGCGAAAGAGGAACAGTTGGAAAGTAATGGCACAAAGATTGATGGCTGAGAGGACATGTATTGTTTTGCCCAATGAAAACCTAAAAGTACAACGATAAATGTTGGCTGTTTTATTCTCCTGCCCGATGCCCCCTCAACAAAAAAAACTTTAGACATGCAAAGTATAGAGTGTACCACTCGTATTACTATTGCTTAATCATTCCCTATGTTTTCCACTGCCCTTTTGTGAGTGAGTTGTGGCAGGAAGGAAAGGAGTGGTTGGACATAACATACACTCCAAAGGCTATTTGATATAGAACAAGCATTGGCATAGCCAATAGTTCTCGCCTTTGGGGCCTTTAAAGTGTTTAGCCAGAGCTATTGGATTTGCCAATGTCTTTAAGCTATGTTGTAGAGCATTGTGGCTGCTGTGCAGCATGCTGAAAAGTTATAATAAAAAAGTGTTATAAGCATTTTTGTTACCTTATATATAACCAAGAAGACACTATGTACAACTGCGGGAAACAACCTTTACATCGTGGTAATTAGACCGCGATACCTTTACAACGTGGTCGTTACAACGACCACGTTGCTAGAACGCGATGCCATTACTACGCAAGTCATTACATCGACTTGCAGTAGATAGTGCTCTAACATAAGGAATAGTATAATTTACTATTCCAACACCTTTCCTACTGTTGCGTAGGCTGGAGTTGGAATAGTAAATTATACTATTCCTAATGTTAGAGCGCCATCTACTGCAAGTCGATGTAATGACTTGCAATGTAATGGCATCGCATTCTAACAACGCAGTCGTTGTAACGACCGCGTTGTTAAGGAACGCGATGTGATTGCATGCGTTGTAGCATGCTATATTCACAACTGCACGACCCTATTAAAAAAATAATTTACATAAATAATGTCTTCTAGGTTTATTTGCCCTTGCAATGCTGGCACCTTCTTGCTGCCTGTTTTAATAGTTTGTTTGTTATAGTTTTTTTTTGTTAATTGGGTGGCGGGGATACATAAACAACAAGAGGGTGGCAGTTTGGAAATAGTACCTGAATTATAACATGAGCAGCGGACGGACACTAGGGGAGAATCAACAAATGCTAGATTTAGAGGGCACACTAAGGTGGTGCTGAGTGCTGCTGAGGTGGTGGTGTGCTGGTGCGGAGGTGATGGTGAGTGAAACTAAGGTGGTGCTGAGTGATGCTGAGGTGGTGGTGCTGCTCTGGTGCTGGTGCGTTGAGAGCACAAGCATTATAAGGTGATAAGGGCTTAGAAGTATTCAGAGGAGTAAAGCAGTATAGTAAAATATGAGGGGGCAGCTTGTATTCGATAAGGTGTTTGTGACTTTCTCCATTTGCAGAAGTGGGGAATTAATTTAATTGATTGTGAACAGGTGATGTTCCATGACTGTGCGAAGGAATAAGGGATAATATGAGTTGAATGCCAAGAGTTTGTCACCAGTTATCATAGGGGAGAGGATGTGGTCAAACGGCTAGGGCTGTCGATCCCCAATCTGGGGAACCGGGTTCGAGTCTCGGCAATGACGCTCAACATCCTGTGATTCTGGGCAAATCACTTAATCTCCCCATGCCTAACAAAAATTAATGTGTCCTTGTGTAACGCAACTGGTGCTCGTGAAAAGTGCTCTGATACCTGATACCTAAGTTTGCGCTATATAAAACTCCCCAAAAAACATAAATAGTTGAATTGAGGTGCTGTGAATTTATAAACCTGATTGAGGTAGGCTGGCCTACCACATACAGCATATTTCCTTTTTCTGATGTGGGTGCTAGTGGCTAGTGGAAGGAATGCTTACATTTATGTGTATCAGGGCATGAGCAGAAAATAAAGGATTGAAAGTACAAAGGTATGCAGAGCCTGGAAAGGCCACTTCTAATTCTGGGAATGGATTTGCTGACATGTGATATTGCACTATTGGACACTATCTGGGCTGAGCACTTGTGGGCAGTGTAAACTGCTGGCACTGATGCATAAGGGTAATATACCTTAGTGACTTTCTTTTGCAGTTTTATATAGTGCAAATGTGGCACAGAGGCATGAGAGCACTTTATAGGAAGGCAACTTGCATTCAAATGGACACCTGTAACAAGGACTGGACATGAACACACATGAATGCAATAATTTGATTCAGTACAGATTGCATCAGAATGCCAATTTTGTATAACAGTTTACACCAATCAACCCGTGCAAAAAACAACAAGATGTGCATTAAGTGTTTGGAACAAAAACACATGTATTGCATCAATCCATCAGTGAAAATGTTAGAGCAAAATTGTGTTTGTCCCTGTTTGTTCACATGTTTATTCACGGTGCCCACTGGAGTGGAAGAGCCAGGATTTTCATTCAGTGCCAGCAGCGCCATGAAATCAGAACAAATAAACGGGCTGTGCCGGCAAGGCCTGGAGCTCTAGTGAGAGTCGTAAAAAGTTAGATTTTCCACCCTTTTTTGGGCAAAACCTCTCCTCCGTGGGTTCAAATAAAAAGGTCAATCACACAAAGCTGAGCCAAGATGGCTTGAGTGGTCAGTTACCACCCGCTAGTGACTTCAAGTTTTTGGAGAACATTTATTTTTTTGCAAGCGAAAAATAAAGCAAACAATAAAGATCCTGTGAGGTTACAAAACTAAAAGGGGACACTTTTTTTGAGTCTGAAACTTTAAAGTCCTTGGATTGTCTGGAGATAAAAATACTCTTAGGACTTTAAAAATTTCAGATGGTTTTTATTTAATCTACTTATTAAATGGATTACTGATGAAAACGTTACATGTTTATCCCGGGGGACTTTCTGCACATGTGTTCTGACGGCACAGTGCAATCAATGTTTAAACGTACCTTTAAGCATTATTTCCGGGCTCAGTCCAATGTAAGCTGCTTGACACAAAATGAGCTGCAAAAAGAACAATTGATGGACAGAATGCAGAACAATGTCATACATTCACCCCAGTACAGAGATCTGGGCCTAAATCCATCGTTTTTTTCCTCACCATGCCATTCCAGTTTGTGAGCTGCGTCACAAGTGCGCACCGCTTTAGAATCACACCGGGCCTGTGCTAGAGTTAATGATGCAGCCCCGTGATCAATAAAATGTGAACAATGGTGCTGGTATTATTTGCTGTACAGCTCGCAATATGGCCCCATCTCACGGCCCCATGTAACACAGGATCTGGGGTGGTGGCGGATTAGGCAGCAGAGGGGCTCTAGAACCAACTGGGCTCTCCTGCACGCTGCGCATGGCTGCAAGAAAAAAGCACACGGAGACAGCATTGTCGTTGTTTGGTGTCAGGCGCTTGACTGACCCTTCAGCCACACCTGGTTCATTTTATTGCAATCCGTATGCAAAGCCTAGCCGAGGGATTATAGCATGCCTCGTGGACAGCGCATGCGCGCTGACTCTAGGCTCGACCTAAAAAAGTGCTTGTGTTTGTCCTAAAGTGTTACAGTGTTGGTAAATGGCAATGGGAATAGAGTCAAGCACCTTGGCACAAAACCCAGTTCCAGGCCAAGAATAACTACTGGGCCCAGAGTCTCATGGGCTCCCATTCAATGTCAGCACTAATCTAAAATTGATTGTAATTCTGATAGCAGTAGGAGAGGGTTAGAGAGCTATTTCATAGATTAATTCACTGCAATGGAGAAAACTAACAGTCGGTTTTCTTCACTATGATGTCTAAATGTATATACTTTGACATTTTACGGGAAGAGTTTTGCATTTTTGCATACATAAGTAGGAAGAAAGAAGTCACTTACATAGAAATTTCAGTTAACCCATTTGTGTAAGTTTACAATTGTTTGCTATTCACAAACTTATTTTACGATTAGTTTCTTTATGACTATGTCGTCTCCGCACCTAAAAGGATAAGACAGTCCTATCTTCTTTTTATGTGCGGAGAATCCACAGTCGTATAGATACTACTTGTAAAATACTTTTGTGAATAGCAAAAAATTGTGAACTTACACAAATGTGAACGTTTGCTTTTGTGAATCTGGCCCACTGTTTTCAGAATAGAAGTGTTTTAAATGTTTAAATATGACCTGTAGCTTCCCTTTGAAGGTCTTGGTGGTCTAACTATTTCTGCAACAAAAAGGACATGACTTGATTGAGAGGTGAAGTGCAATCTATTACACAGTTGGAACATTTATTTTTTCATTCTTTGTATTTGTTGTTTTGTTTATGCGAGAGGCTGGCTTAGTATATGATGCTTACTTATGTAAGTGTAGCACCCCGCACTAATCCAGACGACCCTTATGGTGATTTTAGTGGTTTAGACAACCTTAGAAAGGCTCTCTAAGTGGTAGCTGTGGAGATCAGTCTTCAGGCTTAGTCTAGTAAAGCAGCTCGGTTTACCAGTATCCAATGCTTAGTGTAGGCTAAGTGAAAAAAACCCACACAGTGTACTTATAAAAATGGATATTTATTACGGTCACTCACTAACACTATCCAATATCTCCTGCCTGGGGATATACTGTCAATGCACACAATACTTAAAAATAGAACAGTAAGAAGCACCAATACACCGTGGTCCACAAGGGGAGACCACACCATATATTAAAATACTGGAATGCGAACCACAATAGTAGATGATATTGGACCCAGAAGGTGTAGTGAGTCGGGGACCCAAGATACCACCCACAGTGAGAGTCTAGGTATCCCACGATAGTTGTATACCAAGAGGATACATGACCGCATACTCAATACTACTCAGGGTATGTTGCGGTTGCACCCTTCACAGTGGACTCCGAAGATAACCCGTGGAAGACCAAAGGTTGAGGAGCCACCCCACCTGTGGATACCCTCGGAATCAGAATACCTACAACCACTGTTGAGCACAATCGAGGACTTCTGAATGAGACCGCTGTTGCAGAAGGATGAAAGAGTCTGTTGGAACCCGGGTGTGGGTTTGTGTCGAAAAGTACCTGAAAGCAGAAGGGACAGAGTCTATGCCACTCCAGGACATCCAGGAGGCACGGAAGACGAAGGCCACTCGAGTTCAATGAAAACAGGTTAGTTGATAAAGAGGCTTCAAGTACAGGTACACCGAATCGGTAGCTCTACCTGAGCCACTGTGATGCTGAAGACAACAGAATCCGTCCGTCCAACCAACCGCGTCGGCGCGGGTCAGTTATAGCAGGGACAGACTCGTCGACAGAACCTTTCGATGCGTCCGACTCTGTTGACACGAGTCAGTCGTGGTAACCGATGCAGTTACCATGTGATGAAGCAATGCAGCGACGCAGTGCACAGGATTTCAGTTGCAGGGCATTCAACGAGGGATGCTGGCCTCAACTCGACAAGACGACAACTCACACCTCGAGGGAATGCAGAGCCACCACCTGTGTTGATGAGCCTTTTGGAGTCCATTGGATCCCAGGTTCGGCAGTTTGGTTTAGATAAAGATACTTTATTTTTTTAAACTGGTGTGGTGTCCATTTGTGGAGTTTTCACTGCGTTACTGTGTGTGTTACGTACAAATACTTTACACACTGGCTCTGAGATAGGCCTGACTGCTCTTGCCAAGCTAACAAGGGGGTGAGCAGGGGTTATCTTGGGTGTGTAATCCCCTTATCCCGACTAGAAGGAAGGGTCCCTACTTGGACAGGGTGTAGACCACTGCCAACTAGAGACCCTATTTCTAACACTGATCTGCTGTGAATGGATATTCAGTGCACCATGCCAGAAGACATTCTAGCGGCAAACTAGCTATTCCATACTCTCATAGTGTAGCACATAGAAGTAGCTTTAGGGTGGTTGGCTGCTAGGAACATTCTAAACATGTTAGAATTGCTAATTTTATTTTCTCTGCTAGCAACATGCATAAGTGCTGTTTTAATTATACTCTTTGTGGTTATTGCTCATGCACTTAGCAACTGGATAAAACTGTTGAAATAAACACTTTAGAATATATATAGAATTTTTCTTAGTGAAATGCTTCAGTGTGATATTCAAAGAATGAAATTGAGTTTTAATTAACACTGCATCCCTAAAACCTTTAAGGGACTGTTAGTTACCCAGAAAGCCAGGACCCAACACCAGCAGGAATGCTCAGTTGGGTGTGTGGTGCTACAGTGAACTAGACTTCCCTACTCTGCGATAGTGCACTGACCTAAAGGCCTGATTTAGAGTTTGACGAAGAGGGTACTCTTCCACAAAGGCTGCAGAGTACCTTCTCCGTCAAACTGAAGGTCCGCCCCCTCATTTAGAGTCAAGTGGAATTTCAGTATGTCAACGGAACTTCAGTATGTCAACCACTGATATATACCTCCAATGACTCAAAAGAGTAATGACCGTCGGAGGATTTGCCATTTGTCTGCCCACCCAAATGTCAAACTTTTACTGTTTGTCATCGCCTGGTAAATCCTGGCAGTAAGGAGCAGTAAAGCTGCATAAAGACCCCCACGCCATGGGAACGAAACCCCCATGTCAAGGGGGCTATTGCTTTTTTTATTTCCAAAACAAAATCCTGTTTGGGGGATTTTTTTAAAGTTTGATGTATGGCTTCGTCATGTTGGCAGAGCAGTCTGTTAAACTTTCAATGCAATTCCTGGAAAAGCAAGAGATGTCCATTGGACTGTCGAGCAAATCTAAATTTGGTGTGCAGAGTACATTCGCCATGGCAGAAATAAAGTATAATGCCAAGGCGACGGTACATAATCCATCTGCCAAATTTTAAATCAGGCCCTCAGTCCTTGCACCCGTGGGTCAGGAATCTAAACTTTGAAGACCTGGGCACTAGACCCCAGTTAATGCACAGAATATATAATTTCAAAATCTATTCACTTTTTGCAAGACCAAAACATATACAAGATATCACTCCAAGGCGCAATTCAGGTCCAATACTAGGCATATACCTTTAATTCTTATTATTACATTTGAGCTAGGCACCAGTATTTTCTGAATATCACTCATGGTAGAATAATTAGGACTTCAGAAAAAGATACTATTTTCTACATCGCAAAAAGCATCTTCCTACTAACTCATTTATTTCACTGTACATACCTGAAGGGCTAATCTTCATTAGCAATAATTCATACATATATCGAAGTAGCGCAAGAAGCACTTTCTAACCAAGGCAAGGTAAGCAAGTTGTTTCCAGTAAAAATGCCTTATTTCAATTAACATCAGGGACAAAGCGATCGATTTATTACCTTCTCGTTTTTTATTTTTTATTGTATGTATATCTATTTTTTTCTATATAATTTTCGAATTTCTAAATCTCAAAATCAGGCATTCTGCAATCTTCCCATAAATGCATAAAACTAGGAATTCCATGTTTAGCCCATGTGTTCAAACAGAGTGATTGGTTATTTCCTGAGAAATGAGCTATGGATTAGGGAATAAATTAGACGCACAATAGATCTCTGGTTTATTTAGAGTTGATTCACATTTTGCAATGGTAGCGAGGGATGCTTTCACGTATAGCAAATGTAAATCATTTAGTTAATTTGTCATCCACTAGGTACGGTCTGACTAGTTAAATAGGAACCGGTGGGAAAGTTGGTTTATCATTTGTGCTTTCCTTTATATTAGAAAAATATGAAATCCAAACCCGTCTCCATTCTTAGAAGTGTGGAATATTTTTCAGTAAAACTTTGCACTTGTGCTTTGTTCCCACATAAAACGATTAGGTTTTCTTTTACATGGGTTTCAGCTCTCTTTTTTTGGTGAGATATAGGGTATACAATCAAATACACATTGCAATCTTGGTTCAAAATGAATCTTAATTGAGTAAACTCTCACCCACAATGTCAAGTAGAGAATCTCTCATATTTCATAATATGCAACATTTAACATGCCACAATCTTGCAATTAGTACTTAGAACGATTTAGTTGAGTGAGGTTGTAAGTAAATCTGAACTTTTGTTTGTTTGGTTGATAAATTATATTCAAATTGGAGAAGTACACGTGATTGATTCTTGCTCAACTTGCTTTGTGATCCAAAATTAGTACGAAAATTGCCTTTACCACTGAGGCTTTCTTTAGAAACTAAGGCACAATAAAAAATGATATTCTGTAAATTCAACAAAAATATTTTGGTATAGACGGTTATGGGGCTTCGTATAAAAGAGAGCAACTTTCAGAGCTTCAGGCAGACTATTCCAGCCTTAGATGCACGACACATTCCCCATTATTGACAATGTGCCACAGCTCATTTGCATGTTATAAACCCTGTGCAAATGAACTCAATCCCACTTTCACTCACGCAGTCCATGCTACTGAAAACACATTGGTGGACAAGCTTATCCCTGAAGGAATGTGATTTTTACAGCGTAGTAGGGGGCACTTTTGGTATGGGTACAGAAGGTGTCCAGGCGCAATGCCCAAAAACAAGGGAGTTCAGTTGGAGATTGAACCCCCCTCTCTTACATCTACAACAAACCCCGTCCGAAGCACCAATGCATGTTCTTATGGCTGTAAAATATGCACCTGTGCACCAGTGGCAGGGAGTACGGGCAGGGCACAAGTCCTAAAAAAAGAAGTGGGGGGAATCTCCAAGTTAGGTGGTGTCACAGGAAGTGACATCACGGCAGGAAGTGACATCACAACAGGAAGTGACATCACAAAAGGAAGTGACATCACATGTGCAGCAGATCTATCATTTGCATATATTGCAAGATTTAACAATTGAAGCTGCTCAAGCCGAAAATGTTTTCCTACGTGTAGATGCCACGGACAAGCAAGGCAGGTCAGGCAGCAGGCGAGGCCAGGAAGGGAACTGATTTCTTCGTAGTTTAACATTTCAAACAAGCACACAGCGTTTTACCGCTTAAGGTCTTTTGAAGTTAGACAGGGCGCCAGGTGTACAAAAAGCCAGGGTCTCTAGTACTGTCGCTCACGTGAATTCATTCAGTAAAATGATGCATTTGGCCTAGTCCGTGCCTGGCGCACCTTCACGAGAGAGTGCCTCACACATGCCAGTGTGCCATATTACAAGCACTCTGCTGTCCCCAGTAGAAGTGAGAACTGGTGCCCGCACTAGAGAGAGTGTAGCATTAAAAGGCAGGCCGGTGGGTTGAAACCGCCAGCCTGGCTTTCAGTTATGAAGGCAGAGCGATATGACGGGCAAATGCTGCGCATAACTGCAGGGGATTGGCTGGAGCGGGGGTGGGGATGCACAGAGTGTGAATCACCCCGTGTTACACACAGGGCATGAAGCACGAGGGCGGGACTGCCGAGTTGCAGACACACCCATCCAGTGACGTCTGCTATGACCACTGATTGGTTGGTGCGCGCTCTTAGTTATCACGCTTGCTGAGTAGGGTGGACGGCGTTTTTGCTGAGTAGGGTGAACGGCGTCCACCCTGTAAAATAAGTGGGGGGACGACGTCCACCCGCGTGGTAGCCCGACTCGTGCCCTGAGTACGGGAATAGAGCAGAACTGTGCAGCTCAAGGAATGCCGCAGTCGGTGCATTATTGCTCCGGGCACAGGCTAGGATGCTTAGAGCCCAATGGATTTAGGCAATGCCCTCACTTTATATAATAAGGCCCAATACGCCAGTCAGATTCTATGGTGCTTCCGAAGTATTCCTTCTGTGCAAGTGGAAGTTGCTTTTATCATGCTTGTTTTCCTTTAGCTTTCAAAGAATGTGTGCTGACTCCTCCACACCATTGTTGTCATTCCCAAATATGCAGGGCACAATTCCTAAAAAACGAAGTCGGGGGACTAACGAGGTTAGGCAGTATGCAAGTGAAATCATGACGCGTGCGATCAAAGCACATGATGTCACGATGCGTGACATTGCACGTGACATCACAGGAAGTGACATCACAAGAAGTGACATCAGATATTAAGACCTCACACATATGTTTATCAGGTATATCATGAGTACATTTAAGCACATTATGAGATTTAACAAACGAGATTTGGCGTTGGGGTTGTGCCAAAAAAGTGATGCAATCCTGACGCAAAATCTGGGCCTCGACTAATCCATTTATTTTTTTAAACCCTGCCACAAAGACATTGAAAACAAGGAGAACCACGGTAGTAGATCTGTTATGCTTAATTGGTTGTAAAGTCTACATTTTAAAATATTTGATTGGGTTAGGGCGTCTGCTGTGAAGGTGCCCAGTAAATCTCAGGGAATAGTAAAAACTCTGGTATCGATGCATATGTTTGTTCAGAGGCATGTGATACATGCCTCTGAACAAACATATGCATCCATACTAAAGGTTTCAATAGCATAGGGCATTTTTATGTTCCAATTAAAAAAGACGAACGGTAAATGATGTTTTTTCAATCAGGGCAAACATTGTAAAGCTCACAAACTTAAGAAGGTCTTTTTTGGAATTTTAGTATCTCTTCTCGGTGCTTCTGAAGAATTAGGAAAGCAATACAAAAATAAAATAAAAGCTAAAAGCATTTTTAAGCAAAGCATAAGGAATGTGGTAATGGTGAGCTGGCTGCCTTTTAGTCTCCAGGATTCAGCTTTTATGAACCTTTTAGCTGAAAGTTAAAAAGGCCGGCTGAAAGTCATGAGAATGGTAATTGCACAGCCATGAGAACCAGTGACATTTATATTTGAGTTTAGAACTGCATTATATATGGAAGTTCACAGCAGGTGCAGAGGGCAGACTGTAAATCATTTGACCTTTCTGTAGGCTTTGCTCGGCGTTACTTATCTTGATATATTATTGAAATAATTCGTAATATCAAACGTGTACGAGGTATCAGATAATAAAACAGGTGTTTGATGTCACCCTGGTGCCCCAGTGTGACATCCTGTTTACAGGAGCAGCAGACCAGTGTTTCATAAGAAGTGTTCCAAGGCGCGATGTGGCACAGGGCATTGTGGATTGCATATGTAGACATTTTAAAAACAAGCACTGGCAAAACCAGTAATGCTTTGTATTTTCTAAGTGAAATTTCTTTTTCATTGTTTGTGAGTTTGTGTGTGTTGTTTTGGTTGGGTGGGATGGGTAAGTAGATGAGTGTGAGAATTCCTCAAAGATTAGATTAGTAAGTGAATGCATAGATGGATTAGCCAGTGAATGAATAAATCTGCAGACACACCAATCTAGACTGACCCTTTGTGGGACACCGAAAGAGCTCTGGAAAAAGCCCCTCTGCAGACCAGCGCACATTGCAAAACTGCCTGTTTTTTGTTAAATTAAGGATATAGCAGCATCCAACCCCTCTGCAGACCAATGCATATAGCTAGACCAAATCTTTGTGCAAGGCATAGAAAACTCGGGATCACACCCAGACGAAGATAAACACACATATCTAGACTGGCCATCCTTTTTGGGATACTAAGGTGGTCTCAGGAAGCACCCCCTGTGCAGAACAAAGCACATAACTGGAGCAACCCTTTGATCGCATCCAGAGATAACGATGGAGCCAGCAGCTCTGCAGACAAACCACACATGACTAAAGTGACCCTTTTTTTTAATCACTGACGGAATATCGGTAACAAAAATATAATGTGGACAGAATATCGTGTCAAAAATATTGAGAACCAAAATATCTAGAAGGTCAGTGCAAATAGGTTAGTATAGATTTACTATCCTTAACCCCACATTACGTACTTTGAAGATACATATATCGTCAAGGTACATATATGTGGAGTTACTCATAGAAATTTACCTTCACGATATTTTTGTCCTCGATATTCTTGGCACGATATTTTGTCCACACAATATTTTTCACTCGATATCTTGTCCAAACACTTTTTTGGTTGGACGGAGTCTAACATATGGCTACATTGAATCGTTGATAATGACAGAAAGGGCCCTGGAGCCAGCTGCTTTGCCGACTGTTATATATGACTAGACTGACCTTAGTGTTAAGTGGTGCAGTCTGCAGGAGCCGGCTCCTCTCCGGACCAGGGTCCATGGCTCGCATGACGATTTGTAATAGACAGAGAGAGCTCTAGACCCAGCGTCTGGGCGAAGCAGCACACATGTCTAGTCTGACTCTTCGGTGAGATGAAAAAACAGAAGGAGCCAGCACTTCTTTAGACCAGAATAGACATATCATCTGCACAACACAGAAAACGTTCTGGATCCACCCCACTGCAGACCAGCACACATGAGAATAATGACCTTTTCTGTGAAACTAAGGCGACCAAAAAAAGCAGTCTCTCTGCAGCCTAGTACATGCCTATACTGAACCTTTGTGCTAAAAAGAGAGAGCTTAGGTAGCATTGCAACTCCATACCAGTGCTGGAAACTTCATCATTCTCCTTTAGTGGACTAATACAACTACCCCCAAATCAAGTTGCCGTACAGAGGAGTATCAACAAAGGCCCTGATCCATAACCCAGCTCTGTATTATTTTTCATAATGAGATGAGCTTTGACAACAAACCTGACAATATGATTTTTACAATGTAAATCCCAAATATTTGTACACTATCTAAATCATGTATCCAATGGTACCTTAGAGGACAAGCCTCAGGGAAGGAAATAGACACAGGAAATTGCCTACTGGATTGTCCGTTCACTGTTTTGCCATAACGCTCAATCGACGTCAGACGCTGCTGGCGAGGAGTGGGAGCATGGTGAGTAACGCCTAACCGGGGTGGGCCAGCCTGGACCGAGCAGAGCTGAGTGGTGCACCGTGGGATTGAGGCATGGAGGTATCAGGCCTGAAATCCGCCACGTCAGCATCTAGGTGCCGCTCTCTAGAACGTGGGGGCTTACCAGGTGAGTCAGCCACTGCCACAGGCTGAGAGCAGCCACTGCCCGCCTGATTGTACTTCTTACCACAGGGCTCTTTGCTGCTCATGTGCCAGCACTTCCTCACATCTGCTCATTTTCTTCTTCCTTATCAGGCAAGACAGCTTCGCCAGCCTGCCATCCTTAAGTCTCCCCCAAGCCCTCCACGTCATTTGCTGCAAACTGCCCTGCAATCCACCTAGGACTAAAAGGTAAATCCCTCATATGCCCTCAGAAGATGGCTCAAGGCATATAAGGCAGCACCAGAGCAAGCCTCTAGCCTCCCCTGCATAAGGGACAGGACTATTGGGTTCATCACCCACAGAAAAAGTCTCTGAGTAGAGTCAGTGGGCTCAGCGGAGATAGAAGAAGCCCAAGGCAATTGAGGCAAGTGAGGCGCTCAAGTGAGCCTGGTACGAGCTTGGGGTTGAGCGGATGTGGTGATGTCATTTTAGCCGACACTCGAGGGTTGTGCCAGATAGGGGCGGAGGCAGCTGGGCTAGGTCCCGTTGCAGCTTGTCTTTCTCTGTGAGCTTCTCTGCCCTCATACCTTCCACCTCCTCTCTATCACTGGTTGTCACTTGCTCCTCACCTGTTGCGCAACCACCCGATTCACCTGGCACAGTTGCCACAGCTGTAGCCATACGTACTGCAACACCAGCAATCAACAGCTGCAATCAGCCATAACAAGAACAGCTCTAAGCTGCAGTTTTGCAGCTAACAGCATTAATTCCCTTCTACAACAAGCTGACACACTACACTACAGACAAGATAAGTCAAAACAAGACAAGCCACTCCAAGACAAGCAACAGAGATAACCAGGATATCTATCTCAAAGCCTGCTTTGGCCCACCTCTGCCAGCCCACTTCCTTGTTGGGCTATATTCAACTTCCATACAGCCTCACATTAGCTTCCAAACAGTCGCCAATACTAACAGTCGAGAGGATAGAAGGCAGCCGGGGAAATGGAACTTTATAACCCTTGTCCTATCAAATCCACAACTTAAGCCCAAATGAGGTTGGGCAAGGCAAGACAAGCTCCAACCACCAGGAAGAAGGGGCGCCAGAACACGGAGGATGCCAGCGATCTCAACTTAAGGGAGCAAAACAAAGCAAAGGCATACAACTGCTTAATCTCTCCTATAATGAAAATGTTCAGGAAGAGTAAACAAAACCCTGCCCTGGTTCACATTCCTGAAAGATTAAGGCCAGAAATTACTCCTGAAAACTGATGACTTGCACAGTCTTTAAGAGCCACTAACCCCTCAGATCTTGTCTGATGGCCGGAACTCCACTTCAGATCGAGTGAAAGCCCAAAGCACCAACAATCCAGGGGCTGTTCACCCCACGGACGGGCTTCAACCTCCTGCGGGCCTTGTTATGACTCACTCTCATCTAGGCGTTGCCCATATGTCACTCGCCAAATGCCCCTCAGGATCAGGACTGGCAACTGAAAGTCCAGACCTAGTTGAGCCCTCGGAATCGCCTCACCAACAAAAACAACTTATAAAGGCGGTGGTCCATGCTCAACAAGCAACCGCCACAGGAGTCCTGAATGACCCAAGCAATGTCAGCAACTTCTAACAAGGGAATCCCACCCATCAGAACTCCAGCTCTGCTAATCACTCTCCACCATGGCTCTCGAAGTCACCCCTGAGCCAACAAGATTTAAGTTCTACAGACAACTCTAATCGAGTATCAACACAGCTTGACCTAACAACCTCCATGAGGTTGACACTTGCCCACATGGCAGAGACTATCAAAAGCACGCTAACCCCGGAAACAGGCAGGCAAGGACACCTCAAGCATAAGCACCACACCAGCGACCAACCCAGTTGTTCCATCTCTACATACTACTCTACCTCCAGTACAGCTACTTCTGATGATAGGCCCACCGGGGGTGGAGAACTCAGAAAGCAGCAATAGCTCTGACACTTGGCCCCTGTTGCTAAAGACTTTTCAAGCATCTGTAGATGCCTTAAGCCATCACTCAATTAAATTGGACCTGCAAGTAGACCTTTTAAACATCCTCACCGTACAAGTATCATGCATTGATTACAAATTGTCCAAATTAAACAACTTAATTATTGAAGCCCAGACAGCCACGTATCTTCAACAAAAGATGGATCACCAAACCACTGAAACAGTAGCCAATATAGACCCAAGACAGGATTTTGTTGTCAGCCCTGGCTCTCACGCGATGGATCAACAAGGACAGCAAGTGCCCCACATTTGGGATCCCAGCCCAGAGGGAAATCAGAAAGCGACAAGCCCCTTAAAGGATTCTCCCCAGTCCGTCCCAGCCCCTCCACCTTCAAACACGTCACTCACGAAGCTTCAAAAGAAAAGACCGAGGGAAGCTAGAAGTAAGTCCATAGTACAGTCTATGGGCCCCTCAAGACTATCAACCTGCAGACAACCCAAGAGGTTTAACCCATTTTTGCACAAAAGAACTCAGCAACAGCCTCCTCCTTTACACCGAACAGTGCTTCAAACCGCCTAGCACCTCACAATGAACCAAGCAAACAACTACCTAACTGTGCCTCAGAGGGTGCCAACGCATGTAACACCGAACCGGCAGCTCCTCAAACCACCCTATCTGATGGGCAGCCCCAGCAGTTAAGCACTGGCTTAGATTCACCGCAGTGTCGTTCAGAAACTCCACGGATCAGACCAAGTTCTCCACACGCATTAGAAAATGTTACCTTTAGTCTCACTACTCAGGAAAATGATCACTGTCCTGATGTGACTCCTGGCTCCAGTAATGCAGTGACCAAACTAGAGTCAAACCTCTGCTACCTCACCGCCCAGAGAACCGTTCTCAGCCTAGGAACTCGGCACAGGAACTTTTCCACAGATGCTCCGAAACACAACACCCAAAAAATTACACCTACCATATCTAGCACCAAGGCACCAAATTCATCTGGCCAGTCCCCTCTCATCACCTGTATGATGAAACAAAGTTTGTCTTCGTCCCGGACTTTCAGTTCAAGGGTCGACAGGACACTCTAAACTGGGGAAACCTTCTATAGCTGTTTAGGGCTCTCCCTTCTCTGGCCAACATTGTCTCAGAGGACATCACTTCAGTTGAATTTTTGATTGATGCTATGTTCCCCTTGAAAGAATCTATGCTGGTTTCCTTTTCATCAGCAGCAACGTAGAACACTAGTCCTCAAAGTCGCAGAGGTTTTTTAAGGAATGTGGCATAAATATCATGCCCTCCATCCCTTTTGTTACCCAACCCTCCTAGCACAGACTCTCACCTCCAAACTTGGGGGGATATTCACAAGAACGTGTGCTAAACATCTCCAAAAAATGTTAACGCAACTTTACACATCGCAGCCCATCGCGGGAAAATAACCCCGTGTTAACGTGGAATTCACAACACGGCGGTACCATGCGATAGTCCCCCGAAAACGCAGCCAATGTCTGCGATACAACAACCGTGACCGTGATAAAAACACAAACATCAACGCGAAAAAACATGCGATGGGCCAAAGCGTGATGAGGAAATCAGCGATAAGCAGCACCAGGCCTGCAATACACACATGGCAGGCGGGAAAAACCACTATAAAAGTAGAAAAAACACACAAACACAAAATGACCAACACCCAAGCACCATGGAGGCAGCCGGAGCAGGCGCAGAGGACGAGCGCAACCCCACAAGCACCCCGGATGACCAGCCTGGGACCTCGGGGACAGGGAAGGGCAAGGACAAGAAGAAGAGGAAGACGAAGTTCAGTCCACAGGAGAATAGGATCCTGGTCACGGAGGTGATGGAACACCATCAACAACTGTTCGTCACCTCCAACGTGTCATTGGGCGCCTAAATGGAATATGGTGGGACATCGTGGACAAGGTGAATGCCGTCGGAGAGCTCAAGAGGTCAATGGACGAGGTCAAGAGGCGATGGATTGACATCAAGCGCAAGACCAAGGAGAAACTCGCAGCCAACCAGAAGGCAGCAATGCAGACTGGAGGTGGGAGCCCAGCGCCAAAGCTGGAGCTGGATGACATGGAGGAGCTGGTGTCGACAGTCATCAGTGTGGAGACTGTGGCAGGAGTCAGGGGACCGGACACTGCTCGACAGGACACAACACAACTGCAACAGGATGAGTGACCACCAGGTACTGGGGTGACGGGTGGAGATGGCCACAATGGCACACATGCACAATCAAGCAGAGCACAGTGCACACCCCCAATGACTCTGGATCATGGCCCTGATCCACAGACTGTCACAATGTACAATGCCATGCTGTCTGAATGTGATTTGATTTGATTGTGGGATTTATATAGCTCACGAATGCCCGAGGGCGTCTAGGCGCTCCGCAGAGGGAAGAGACAGAGTTCTTGTGGACAGAAGGAGAGATGTGTTAGTTTGTAAATAGCCAGGTCTTTAATAGCTTTCTGAATCCGAGCAAAGTTGGACAGCTTTTGATATTTATGGGGAGAGAGTTCCATAGTTTTACTGTGCCCAGGACAAAGCTTCTTCCTCCCCAACGAGCTTTTTTGAATTTTGGTGTTATAAGGAGCTTTCTCTGTGTTGAGCGTAGGTTTCTAGGTGGATGGTACCAGGTCAGATGTTGTTTCAAGAACGCTGGTCCATTTCCGTGTACAGCTTTGTATGCTAGGCAAAGAGATTTGAAGTCTATTCTCTTCTTCATAGGAAGCCAGTGAAGTTTTTTCAAGCCTTCTGAAATGGATTGATATTTGGGAATGTTTAGCAGCATTCTCGCGGCCGCGTTCTGTGCTCGCTGAAGCTTCGTCATGTGCTGCTTTTGAAGGCCTAAGTATAGTGCATTTCCGTAGTCCAGTCTGGCCATAACTAGAACTGTCACTAGTGTTTTTACAGCTTCTGGGGGAATGAAGGTACGTACTTTGCGAATTGATTTTAAGGTTAGAAACACCAGGGAGACGACTTTGTTGACCTGATCTTGGAAGGTAAGTTTGTCATCAAACGTGATACCAAGGTTCCTCACTTTGTGTACTGGGGTAGGTAGAGCTTCCAGCCTGGGGGGCCACCAGTTCTGTGACCAAAGAGAGGTGTCAGTTCCCAGTAGGAGGACCTCTGTTTTGGTTCCGTTGAGCTTTAGACAATTTGTCCCCATCCATTGGTTAATGTGGGACATGCATTGTCTGAAGCGCTCAGCTGTTTCATCGGGGCTATTTGAAATGGACACCACAATCTGGGTGTCATCTGCATAGGATATTAGTGTGAAACCAAATTGCCTGATGATATTGGCTAAAGGGGTCACGTAAAGGTTGAACAGGGTGGGGCTCAAAGATGAGCCCTGAGGCACCCCACACGGCAGCGAAAACTGCTCTGAACAGGCGTTGCCGATCTGAACATATTGAAATCTGTTGTTCAGATAGGATTTGATCAGCTTTTGAGCAGCGTCCTTGACTCCTACCTCCTGTAGCCTTCTGATTAGAATGTTGTGGTTCACGGTGTCAAAGGCCGCCGATAGATCCAACAGGATCAAGGCAGCCTTGGCACCTGTGTCCAGTATTGCCCGGATCTCCTCTGCTGCCATAATGAGGGCAGTTTCTGTTCCGTGCTCTTGTCGGAAGCCATACTGAGATGAATCTAATAAGTCTGCCGAGGAGATAAAGGTCGTAAGTTGGAGGTTGAGGATTTTTTCCAAGACCTTAGCCGGGAAGGGAATCCTTGCTATTGGTCTGTAGTTGCTATTATCACTAGGATCTAGACTGGGTTTCTTTAATAAAGGGAGAATTGACACCCTTTTCCATGCGTCTGGAAAGACACCTGAGATGATGATTTCTTTAAAGAGTGTACTGAGATGTTTTCTGATTATATCTGGTGCCATGTGAAATATGCTAGGTGGACGAGGGTCTGAGGGTGCTCCGGATTTAATTGATTTAATGGCCAGCAGGACTTGTTCTGAATTAGGTGGAGTAAAGGATTCCAGTGCCTTAATAGGGCAAGGTGGTGTTGTGTCGGGGGTGACTGCCGTGCCGTCATCCCGGTTAGTGAGGGATTCGAAGATGGTTTGAACTTTGTCCTTAAAGTACCCTGCAAGTTGATTGCAGAATTCTACACTAACTTCCTTGTTTTGAGGTTCGGGGAGTTTAACTAGTTCCTTCAATGTTGTGAATAGTGCTTTGCTGGAATTGCCTGCCTGCTGTATTTTATCCGAGAAGTAACTGCTTTTTTGTCCATTATCATTTTTTTATAAGTGCTCAGTGATAGGGCGTATGATATTTTATCGGCTATTATGTAGTTACTTCTCCAGCGTCTCTCGGCTTTTCTGCAGAGTTGTTTCTGTTTGCGCAGGACATCACAGAACCAGGGCTCAGATTTCTTGATGCGCTTACTGGTGATGCTTTTTTCCGGTGCTAATGAGTTCACTGCTGATTTGATCCAATTGGTGAAATTACTAGTTGCTAGGTTTGTTTTGGATTTTAGATCAGGTTTGGAGGATGCTAAGGTGCCTTGCAGCTGCTGGGGGGATATGTTCCTCCAATTCCGTTTTTTAATAATCATGTGTGGTGTGTGTGGGCTGGGGATGTGGTGTGTGGTGGTTACTGTGAATAGGATGGCTCTATGGTCTGACCATGGAATTGGCAGAACCTCTTGTAGTTCAAGATGGGGATTGGATGTGAATATTCCATCCAAAGTGTGACCAGCATCGTGTGTGGGATGTAAGACTTTCTGTTCCAGCGAGGCGCTGGCCATCATCTCTATTAATGATGCTTTATTGTGGTCTTCTGTATTTTCGAGGTGGTAGTTAAAATCACCTAGTATGCAGTAATCCTCTGAGTTAGTGCTTGTTTCTATAATTGGACTGATGTGAACCTGTACCATGCAGCTACATACATGCGGACACATTGTAATACACCATCTCCCCTCCACATTGCAGGGGCACCGTCAACACCTCCTGCAGAGCAGTCCCAGCCACTCCTCACTGATGACAAGGAGGATACCCCCAGCATCAACACCCAAGCCCTCCAAGACATCATTGACATCATCCGCAACTCACCTCCCGGATCAGGGCAGCCCAGCTGTATCGAGGAGACCCCACCCACTACCCAAACCACCCAGCAGGAGGCACCCACAGCCCCGGCAGTCTCCCAAGACCCCCAGGAACAACACATGGCCTTCCAACGCCGTGTGCTGGAGGGCCAGAGGGAGACGGCTGAGCAGGTGCTGGTGGGGTTCGATCTCATGGCTACCAAACTGGATGCCATCCATGGGTGTCTAGGTCCCATCAGGTACCAGCTCCAGTCCCTTATGGACACCCATGGCCCGCTCAATGGTCTCCAACGAGCCCTGACTGACATCGCTGGAGTCATGACTCGGAGACAAGAACACCTGTCCGCTCAGAGTGGCTCCAGCGATCCCAGCCGTGAGCTGGCACACATGCGGAGGCTCATGGAGGACATGGGGCCTGATTCACAGAACTAACTTACGTCAAAAACGTAAACGTAAACGTAAAGTTAGTACTTTTTAGGTATTCACAGAATACACTTACTCATTTTGGTATTCACAGAATGAACTTACTCATTTCGGTATTCACAGAAGTTAGTAGTCCTAACTTTAGGACTCCTAACTTCTGTGAATACCGAAATGAGTAAGTTCATTCTGTGAATACCAAAATGAGTAAATGTATTCTGTGAATACCTAAAACGTAGTAACTTTACGTTTACGTTTTTGACGTAAGTTAGTTCTGTGAATCAGGCCCATGGTGCGGATGGAGGCAGAAAGGATGGCAGCCACTGCTGCACATCAGCGAAATGTAGCTGGGATCTACCATGCCCTGCAGATCCTCATCATGGCATTGCTGCCACAAAGCGTGGCGCAGATGAATGCTGCTGCCCCCACACCATCCACATCTCTGCCCCCTGGTGTGTCAGTGCCTCCCAGTGCGGCAGGCGTATCCACTCCGGCACCTGATGTGTCACTGCCACACAGTGCGCCAGACAATCCTCCTCCGGCACCTGATGTATCAGTGGCACACAGTGCCGCAGCGGGTACTGCAACACCGACAGGTGGGGCAGAGCACACATCCGAGGACCAGGACGTGGATGGGATAGAGTTCAGAAGGAGGCACTAGCATTCATTTCCGCCACCTGGCCTGTTTCTGCTTGGTGCCGCACATGGCCCTATGACCTTCCACTGACCCCGATACACTCTGCTGCACTCACCTTGGACCGCGACATGGACTGCCATATCCTGTTTGATGACCAATGACACGGCGACCAGACTGCGGACTGTACCCTTCCTCTTCCGCAGTACTTGTCATCCCCGGATGGACTCTGGCTGGCCCTCCACGGGCCCATATTGTGTAGTGTGCTTGGCATGGCCCTGTACCGCTCCAGCTGCAAAACTCCACTGGATGTGCAATAAACATCCAGAAACGCACTGCTGTGTCATGTCTTTCATCATTCATGTATGAATGTGTGGATGAATGTAGGGACAGTGATTTCCTTACGTCAACGATGCTCATCTAGTGGGATGCCAGTCACAGTGTGCTACATTGCCTATTGTGTTCCGGTTGCCGTGGACACTACAACAGGGACACACGCATTAGTCACTTCCTTGTCTGGACATGGACTGAACCACGCCCAGAGCCCCCGAGTCATTGTTGCAAGCCCTGCGCTGGTCCGGCGTACGCCAGGCCAGACCACTCCGCTTACGCTCTGAGGGGGGGCCCACATAGCTACATGTCGCAGGCGTACACGCTGGTGGTATGCAGGTCACTGGTCTAGTTGTCAGCATGTCACAGCCACTCCCTGAGGGCAGGTCTGCACACACACCACACCCATCCGGCACAGGCGTCACAGGCCATGTGACCCCGCCAATATAAGGGGCCGACAACGTCACATTCCCCACTGCTGGTGGTGACTGGATGACGGACGCTCCACGGTTCCCAATCATAAAGGGCCCATGAGTTGTGGCGCACAGGGTTGGTCGCACCCGAGGCCTTGCGCCCGTCACGGGCCTACCACCACGTGGCACTGACTGGGGTTGCACAGGGTTAGTGGCACCAAAATAGCTGAGCGGGTGCGCAGCCTGCGATGATGACGTGTGCACTGATGTGGTCTCTGCCATTGATGCCTGAGGACTCAGCGTCATGTGTGAGACCTGCTGGGCCGCGGGCGGGTCCGCATGATGTGGACCATGCCATGGTGGCGGGACCGGGGCCTGGTGCTTGCACGGGCACGTGGTGTGCCCACTGGTGGACACACCATTGGCGGCAGGTGAGCAGTGGGCCCGGGGTGCGCAAGTGCGGACAGCCAGCGCTGGCCGGAGGGAGGGGGTAGGGTGCGGCTGCATGCGTGTGCAGGGACGGACAGGCGTTGTTGCTGTGTGCTGGACTCTGCCATGATTTACTCTGGCCTCGATTACAGATTGCAGACCTGGTGGCTTGCAGTGTATCCCGGCACGTGGTTGGAGACACACCGGTGGCAGCAGGTGAACAGTGGGGCCTGGGTGCGCAGGGGCGGCGGTGTCTCTCTCTCTCTCTCCCTTCCTTCCCTCTCTCTCTCACTCTCTCTCCTTTCCTTCTCTCTCTGGCACTCTCTCTCCTTTCCTTCCTTCTCTCTCACTCTCTCTCCTTTCCTTCCCTCTCTCTCACTCTCTCTCCTTTCCTTCCCTCTCTCTCACTCTCTCTCTCCCTTCCTTTCCTTCTCTCTCTCTTCTCTCTCTGCCTTTCTTTCATTCTCTGTTTCTCTGTGTCTCGCTCCTTTGATGTGCACATGGCACACGTTCTGATTTTGTGCTTTATTTTCCAGGCTGTGACATTGAGATTGTCCCGGACGGACCGGACAGGAGTCTTCCGCATTGGTGTTTTGTGTTGTATTTCAATAACGTTTTTGGTTGTGACTTCAGTGCTGTGTGACTGTTTCTCATTCTTCTGGCCACACTTGTGTTATTTTTTGACAATGTGCGTCATCATGCGCTTTTTGTGGCTCTTGTGTCGTGCACGGTATGTGTATGTCTGGAGGGGGGCTGTGGGGGTGCTGGGGGTGGTGGCGGTGGGTGTTGTGGCCCTCATGGGTATCCGAGCTGCATGATCATTGTCTCCATGGCATCTGTGGGTCTTCAGGTGTGGCTCTTGGCTGGGCTCCCTTTCATGCTGCAGGTAGTCGTCCTACTTAACACCAGCAAAAGGCAGGTGTTAAATCACTGGTGCTACCGCGGCTTATAGCCTGTTTTTGGTTCGGATCGCAGATCTGGCAGTTCGTTGTGAAAGTGGTGTTGTGGTTTTTTCGTGTGTTTTTGCACCGGAACGCCTACTCTGCATCTCATTAGGGTTAGTTGGTGGTGTCCACCGTGGAGATAAATTTTGGGGCAGTTGTCGCGGGAATACTGGCGATGTCTGCAGTTTGCACCCGCTTGTGAATGGGGTGTTAAATCTATCTCCACTTTTGATGGGTTAAGGTGGAGATAAATCGGCGGTAGGTCCTTGTGAATATGCCCCTTAGTGTCAACAATTAATCCACCTTTTTGGTGCTGAAAGCAGCATGCAGCAACTCACCAGCTCATGAAAAAAGGGCCAGCAACTCAAACCACACAAAAAACAACCTACACTGAGAGCCAGGATTGGGCCTGGCTCTCGGGAGCCCTAAACGAAAGGAGCAAAATTCTGACATTGCAGTCCAAAGAAAGGGTGAGATTGCGCACCCCTCAAACTATGCTTCTGGAACATCACCGGCCTGGACAGCAAACTAAGGTCGAATGATAACTTTCCCTATCAGCACCAATTTGATGTAATTGCCTACAAGAGACTTGGGCAGTTTCTCCCCATCATTCAAAGCTACTCAGTTCACTACAAACTGGGAGAAAATCAAAAAAATTTAGTCACCACTCCGGGGGGCTAGCCACTTACTTTGCTCTGCCCTTGAATGACCATATGGAGTCGCTGCCCGAACCAGAGCTGATATTCTGATTTCTCTACTATCCAACTGAACACGTAAGTGAGATTTGATCATAATAAATGCCTGTATTCAACCCACCTCAAATGCAAAAAATGTCACCAAAAAAATCAAATCCGCTATCTTAAACCAAATGCATTGCACTTCAGAAACCGACTTCATCATCATGTGAGACTTCAACATGAATCTGATCAGCTCCAGACCACCTGACGAATTCCTTACCCAACAGAACAATTCAAGGCATCAAAAGTCAGGACTCGGAAAGACAAATGTGGGGAGAACTTTGTGGTAGACATCAAGCCCCTCGGGATGAGAGTGCTCAATGACAGATCACCCGACGATTGCCCGGCAATTTTCACCTACATCGGCCCATGGTCCGAGTCCATCATCGACTACACCTTTTAATCGCTCTCTCTATTCCCTGTAGTTTGCTCTTTTTAAATTGCGGAGCGCTGTGAGAGCGCCCACCTTTCACAAATCAGCTCCGGACCACCTGATGAATTCCTTATACAACAGAATAATTTCTGGGACATACGTCCCCAGGTGTCAAAAGTCAGGACTGAGTAAGACAAACTTGGGGAGAACTTTGCACTAGATATTGGGCACATTGGGATGAGAGCACTCAATGCTAGATCACCCGACGATTGCCTGGCAAATTTCACCTACATCGGTCCATGGTTGGAGTCCATCATCGACTACACCTTTTTATTGCTCTTTCTATTCCCCGTAGTTTGCTCTTTCCAATTTGCGGAGCTCTGTGAGAGTGACCGCTTCCTCAAATACTGGCTCTGGACCTAAAAAAAGAGGTTGTTGTCGTACTCGGCTCCCAATTCACCACTAACTACAAGAAACTGAAATGGTCAGTGTCTACAATAGTAAAAATTGCCAACAGCACCAAGTTGGTGCTAGTGGAAACTGAAAGACGAAACTTCACCCTACTACTGACATGGTAAAAATTCACAACTGACATACTTCCAAACAAGAACTGCAACATGGGCGCCATACCTAGGACGCACTTCTCGGCTCCTCAAGGTCACTGTCAAAAACCCATAAAGAAGTCAGCAGCCTGCTGCCTAGCCAAGAAAAAAACGTAACCAGGCCTTGCGGCTGGTGCGATGGGCAAATAGTAAAACTGCGAGCAACATGGATACTCTAAGGGCCGCAAAGAAGGAATATGCCAACTCGGTCTGGCTCGACAACCAAAAAGCCAAGAACAGTTATTGGGCTGAACTGTTCTATGACAGTAAGCTACCCAGCTCAAGAACCTTTTGGTCTACCGTGAATAACTTAAATCGGCAGCAACAGCCCCTAGGGAACACTCCTATCAGGGAAGAATTCTCAGTCGCCTTTCTCACGAAACATTTCTGTTCAGCAAACAACCCCATGCCCCAATTTCCTCTAGAGGCACATCCTGCACCGCTGCTGCCAGACACGTCGGCCTCACTCTGTAAAGATGGCATCTCAGCACCAAACCCCTTGCAGGGGGCCAGTTTGGAAACAGATCTATGATTTCTCCTCCACACAGAAAGGGTCCAATTTTCTGAAGAGGACACAGTGAATGTCATCATTAAAGGCAGGAAGGACGATGCTCCAGGGCCAAATGGAATTCCACAAGCCATCTACAAACAAGAACCACAGTACTGGGCAGGAATGCTGACTCCCCTCTTTTCCATCGCAGTCCTCATGGGTGCCAGAGATATAAAACCTCACCAGAAAATGACCGTCTTATCACACTTCCTAACAATGAAGCAAAATTCTTCACATCTCTTGTCCTAGATGACTTGACTGCCTGGGCAGATATAAACCAAATACTCCCTACAACACAATCTGGTTTCAGGAGGAGCTCTGGCTCAGTTACTAACATCCTGGCCCTGTCCTTCATTCTGGACCAACTGGTCTACCTTTGCTTTGTGGACTACAAGTCAGCATTTGACTGCGTAAATCGAGCAAAGCTATTGAGGAAGCTCAGGGCCTGGAACATCCCTTCACACCTGCTTAGAGCCATCGAATCACATCACACCCAAACATGGGTGGGGATCAAAATTGGAGATGGCACCTTCCTGTTAAGGACAATTTACACTCAAAAAGACCTCAAGCAGGGGTGCGGGCTGGCCCCATGCCTTTTCAACCTCTTCATGCTCGACCTCTCACCGGCCTTTGACGAAACCAACAGACACGCTCCATGTCTCAGCACAAGACCATTAAACTACCTATTATACGTGGATGATGTTATCCTGTGTAGCTTAACCAGAGTAAGCCTGCAGAGACTGATAAACACATACCACTTGCAAGCTTTACAAAAAGACCTGGTTATCAACCGAATCAAACTAAGGTGATGCTGGTCAGCAGAGATCACGAGAAAAGCAGCACCTGGCATCTCAGAGCACACAGCATAGAAACAGTAAAAGAATACAGGTGCCTAGGGGTGTTGCTAGACGACAAGGGTCTGGCCAAACAACAGCTCTGAGCCATCACAAACAAAAGCAATGTCCTAATTGCTGCTTTCAGCACCCTGCGCAAGAAATCGAAAGGCCTAACACTCAATCCTCTCCTGAAAGTCAAGGCAGCAACACTCTTGCCAACTTTAAGCTACGGCAGAGAGTCACTTTTTTGCCATGATTCAGCCTTTTTGGACAAACTCCAAACAAACGTTTACCGCTATGTTTAAACCTATCCTCAAATTCCTCTCAAAGTCAAATCCAACTGGATTTCGACCTAATGAGGCAATTAATAGGGCAACAGGTTGCAATTGTCTAATGCTGCTTTAAACTAAAACACTCAGAGCCCAATTCATTAAATAACATCATGTGGTCTACAACTGACAACTCGAGCTGCAACAAGCACAGCAACAGCCTTAAAGAATACCTGGATCATTCCTTAGTCAACTTGCACCTAGGGAACCTCTGGGCCTTATCACTGTCATACAGCAATTTTAAAAAGCTAGTTAACTCTTCAATGGCCACAATTTCTTTTCTACAAGATAAAGACTAGCTCGCAAAAGAGTCATGCATGGATGGTCATAAATAGCTACTCAAAACTAAAGCAAGCATCCTACCTTACCTGCACATTTCCGCTTCATCTGAAACTTAAGCTGCTGTGGTGGCGCCTGGGCTGTCCACCCACTCTAGCGGAAAAACCTGCATGGCTGTACTCCGGCGACAAAGGCTGCCACCTCTGCGGCTCAAACAAAGAGAATCTTCTGCCCATAACCTGCATTGGGCAGAGAGGAGGCACCTCCTCAAACCTTCATTAAAAAGCAAAGGGATCCGCACATGCAGGCAGGCTGTTATATCCTGCCTAGAGCCTGATGACTTTATCCTGAACTGTCGCTTCATGAAATTTTTAAATATATTTGAACAAAAACCCTTTCAACAATGCAACCGTGTCTATCGAGGCTTAGCTGGTCTTCAGCCCTTAACACACTGGCGTAGCAAGGGGGGGGCGGAGGGGGCGGTACGCCCCGGGCGGCACGAGATTTGGGGGCGGCAGGTAAATTTATCGCCAGCACCCCCCCCCCCCCTGCTCTTAGGCGCTCGGCGGCGGCAAAAGGCAGGGACCGCCACGGGCGGCAGAGTGCCTAGCTACGCCACTGCCTTAACATAACTATCCGCAGATCTGTCAGAAACCTGGGCCAGGAGTGGAAACATTAACATCATAAAAATATGGCCTATCCTGGCACCCTGGGGTTCTCGGACAACTCCCAGAAAGCACACAAGCACTTTTTAAAGCAGCCTAATGTGCACATTGATCTGTTGCTCATGAACTTTCTCTAACAAATGTGAATATAATCTACTATTCAAGCAACTAAATGCACTGTGGCACAACCGGATTTCAGTACTTAATGTAATTTCACACGGAATTCTCAGAAACCTGAGCCAGGCTGCTAGCTGGAGTGGAATCATCAACATCAAAACCATGGGCTATCCTGCTAACCTGAGGTTCTGTGACAATTTTCAGACAGCGCGCAAGCACTTCAAAACAGTTAACTTGCACTTTTGATTTGCTGCTTCATGAACTTCCTTATCTGAATCCTTCTTTTATGATTTTTAACTACTGGTTTTCTTTTGTAATTATTTTAATAAATCAAAACAAATAAAGTTTACTTACTTGTTTGAAACTTTAGAGAAGTTGTATGGCAAGTTCTGGCTTGGCATAACATTGGGGTTAAAAAAGAAACACTTGGTGATTGGGGCCTTTGTGACACGTAGGTTGATTCACTAACAGATATCTGTAGATTTCCATGTTTTGGGGATCACAAACTTCTCAAGGACCATGATTGTAAATCCATGCAAAGTGTAGATTTCCATACCTGCACCTATATCCATATACAAACTTCTGAAGAATTGCCACTGAGTAAACAATCTGCAGGTGTAAGTATAGAGATAAGAGCAGTGAAACATTGAACTTTTAATAACAAATTCCTCAGCTTGATAATTAATCATGAAGACTGTATATCAAGGTCAAAGTATCAATTGCCAAAATATCGAGAAGGTAAGTGGAGATTTTCTACTCATAACTTCACATCTACATACCAGGTACTCACCATCTATGTTCCAGGTACTCCATGGCTATGTACTTGGTACTTCAGATCTATTTATAGGTACTCCACATATAGGAACTAAGTACTCCACATCAATGTAACTGGTTCTCCACATCAAATTACCAGATACTCAACATCTGCATACCAGGTATTCCACAGCTATGTACCAGGTACTCCAAATCTACATACCAGGTACTCCACATATACATTCTAAGTACTCCACATCTATGCCAATGGTACTCCACATCTATGTACAAGATACCCCGCATCATTATAAGGTACTACACATCTAAGTACCTGGGGGCTTATTTACAAGCCCCTTGCGCCGCCGGTACGTCACTTTTTCCTATATTAAAAGTGACGCACCGGTGGCGCAAGAGGCTTGTAAATAAGTCCCCTGGTACGTAGTTGTGAAGTTAAGAATAATAAATCTATACTTACCTATATGCAATTGCCTTCTCCATATTTTGGTCTCCGATATTTGGCCAAGATATTTTGGTAGCACAATGTTTTTGTACTTGATATTTCAACATACAACTGGTAAATACTGTCCAAGGTCTAACAATTCATTCCTGCATCCTCCTCAACATTTATGGCCATTTGAGTTTTATTTTAATTTCAAATATTTTTGAATTTACATGAAATGATGAAAACAAGAAATCCACTAATAACAGTTATATGTTGGTTGCAATGAATTGTCCTCAATATCATACTATATCTCAGTACGAGGTTGCCACCTACACGTTAATGGAGATACCTATAGGTGAATAAATAAAAGCAAATTACACTAAAGAAGTGACAGAGTAACTACTGCAAAACTGCAGTCTAGTTTAAGAAGCGATATCAGGGCAATAGAGCAATAAGTGGTGCTACTATAATGGTATATCAACACGCATACCATCATTTACTTTTAATATAAATACAAGTAGGTAGATGCTCCTAGGATTTTTGGATTTCTGTGTATAGGTAGCCAATGTCCACCAGAAAGGACATTTAATGTAAGTAATGTCAGAGTGCATCAGGAACATATGAGCTGCACTTCAAATGTAACACACCCAGGTCCACCTAATCTGTACATAACTCTTTTCAGTACGTTTCCAGTTGGATGTGATGGTTTTTAGGCCAATGAGTGGGTTTAAGCCTGGTATGACGATGTATGGTCCATCCATTTTTATTAGATCCTGGATTGCATGAAAGTTCATAGAAACTATTGTTGAGTTCAGGCTAATAGCAACTTACACTAATCACCCAGTAACACTCATATCCAAAGTGTAGGATCATCTTTCAGTTCAATGTTAAATATGAGAAATGCCTAACAATTTCTATCAGTGGTAACAAGTGTCAGAGGGAAGGATGATAGAAGGCCCGTTTATGAAGGTTCTTATAACTTGTATGACTATGATGTTAGGAACCAAACGTGAGGTTGCAAGAGAGAAACATTAGATTTAAACATTAGATTCAAAAGTATTTACTTTGGTCACTCCTCTCTTATGCACACTTTTAAATTATTTTGAACTTGCAAGCACTTGTATAATTTGGAAAACCAGTGTCCCTGTGAATTAACCTACTGCAGAAACCGATGTATATCTAGTTGGCATATCACATTGGGTCAGTGAGGTGATTAGTTTGAGGAGGATATAAAAGTCCACAATCTTGAGAGTGAATTTAGTGTGGAAAACTGTAAAAGTAAGATGGAAATCATGGACACCTAGATCCGTCACAAGGGACATCCCAGCTTCAGAGCAGTGGTCCCAGAATATAGTGCCCTGTACACTTTAACCTTTTTGTTACTCCATAAAGGAGGTGACTCTATCCTATTAGGTAGGTTTTATCTAGTTAAGACAGAGCACAAGCTGTGTCCAAAATGCCATTTAGTATGCATGATGATGGGGGCTAAATGGTTTGGTTTGAGAAGGCTCCCTTCCATTTCCAACAATGTAAGAGGTATCCCGATATTAGAAAGTAATGATAGGTATCCTAGCTTCATTAAATATGCAGCATGGCAGTTGAAAAATATATGCCAGACTTACTCCACCTTGTTTCTTTCTGAGTAGGAAAATTATAGGTTTCTTTTCTTTCCAGATAAATTCTGAATTTACTTTAGCAATTGATTTAAAATGTGTGTAATAGATGGTTTGGGAACATGCAGAGCAAGTAATTAACCACTGGCATAATCCTCATTTTAATCATCTCCACACTGAGCTAACAGAATACTTATTTGAGAAACAATGAATCCAAAATAGACCAGGTAATCCATTATATGTGTTTTTTAAAATGAGGGTTCACTGAATATTTGAAATGTTCTAATACATTTTGTTGGTTGAGATTGTCATGCTGAACAAAAATGTATTATTTACATATCTATTATGTGCTGCCTTGCAGCCGAGGCTGAGATGTTTGTGTTTAAAGTATGGGTTTTTCATAGGGTTTCACTAAGTCTATGGATTCATAAGGATTTTCTATGGCATTAGTAGCAGTATTCGGTATTGAAAGGACTGTCCAGGCTGCTGGGTCGCATTTCTATTTTGACCACACAAAAGGGGATGGGAGTAATGATTGTATTAAGTCTAATCTCTGGCAATCGCTTGGGGTAGCATTTGGACCCATTGTTCTTTTACCCACCAAACCCCATCAGTTTGGAGCCAACCATATGCAAATCAGTCTCGACCCTGCTCCAAAAGGAACAGTCGAGTCTGAACTGTCAGGCGGGGTCCGCCCTGAACCAGAACACAAAAAACCCAAGGCCAGTTCCACCCTGATTAGAGCTCTTCAGTTGGGTGTAAAATGGTTTCAATGGTACAGTGAGCACGGGACCTACATCTGGGCATGCCCTTGCCACTTAGAGCAGTACATCAAACACGCAGAAGGTGATGGACGGAATGCTTGTAATAAGTCTAACCACAGGAAATCACTCAGGGTAACTTTCCAACCCATCATTCTTTTGACCACCATGCCACCTCAGTTTGAAGCCAGCATATGCAAATCATTCTCGTTCGTGCTCCAATAGGAACAGTCGAGCCTGAACTCCCAGGTCAGGTCCTCTCTTAACCAGAACACAATCAACCCCAGACCGGTTACGCCCTGATTGTGACTTTTCAGTGCATCTTGGTTTCAGTGGTGCTGTGAGCACAGGACCAAAGGGATTGATTGGAATTCGCCTCCAAGTGATTAATTACCAGTGGCTGAGATTAATTCAAGCATTTCACCTATCACATTTTTGTATACTATAGAATGTCGCTTCAAGTGGGATGGATATGCCCAGACGTGCATCCCGTGGACTGTGTTACTTTAACCAAGATATACCTGGGTGATGAGCCCTAACTAGGGAAAAATCGGTCCTGGGTTGCTTGTGTTCCGGTTCAGGGAGGACCAGGCCTGGCAATTTGGGCTGGACTGTTCCCACTGGAGCAGGATCAAGACTCATTTGCATATGTCTGGGTCCAAACTGAGGTAGAATGCGGTGCAAAATCACGATGGACTGTGATGCGGTCCTAATGATTTACATTGGCTTAGAATAATTCAAGCATTGCATCCATCACTTTTTTATATACTTTAGCGTGTTGCCCTAAATGGGACCGGTATGCACAGATGTGGGTCCTGTGCACACTGTGTCACTGAAACCAGGCTATACCTGGCTGATGAGCCCTAACTAGGGCAAAACCAGTCCTGGGTAGCTTGTGTTCTGGTTCTGGGAGGACCTGATCTGGCAGTTCGGGCTGGACTGTTGCAGCCATTAGAGCAGGATCAAGACTGATTTCCACATGGCTGGGTCTAAACTGAGGTGGCATGGTTTGCAAAATAGCGAAGGACTGGAAAGAGGCCTGAGTAATTACCAGTGGCATTCTATCCATCATTATTGTGTACGCTTCTATTTTGATCAGTCCATTTGAGGTAATAAACATTTTATTTAAAGGAAGTTGTCATGGGAATGCGAACAGAATGAGGAGAGACTCGTAGGGACTGCAGCAAGTCAGTGATGTCAGAGACCTAAGTGTACATTGTCACTACATATCTCAGAGATGGTTGTATCTTACAATACTGAGGTCAGGAATATTGACCTACACATATAACTCCACAATATTGACTACCAGCATATTGTCAAGGTAAACATACGTACATGTAAGGAAAAATCATTTTGGGCGGATGCTGCTGGTTTTTCAACTCTGGAAGTGCACACATACCAAGCCCCAGTGCCAGTGCTCTAACCCTTATAAAATCTATGTTTAATTGGTTTACACCGAATTGGCATAAGTTAACTTACTCATAAGTCCCTAGTTTATGGTGCCTGGGGTACCTAGGGACTATAAGTTAAGTATCCCTCATGGACTGCATCCCTTATTGTACCACCACGAGTGTGACAAAGCAAAGCATGACTCCCTGTCTGCCATTGCAGACTTGTAGGGTATTTTTTGAAGTGCTAATTTGACTTTGGCATTTCAATCCTTGGCAAAGCCCAATACTTGTAAGTTACCGTCAAGTCAGGCCTGATGAGCCCTAAAAGCAGTGTGCATTATATTAAAAAGAAGGACATGTGTTTTGATAACTTTACATGTCCTGACAGTAAGAGCCCTGCATTGTTCTTTTTACAGGAGTAAGGCTAGTAGCATGATTGGCGAGTAATGTGTTACATGCTGGCAACACAGCATTGCTAACTTCCAAACTGGACTACTAAATCTGATACTTCAAGGTACCAAACAAATCATTGGATTAAATCCGGCTTGCTGCTCAAGTTGAGTTTAATGTAACTATTTTACAAATGTCACCTTTAGAAAGTTGAAAACTCGGGAAAGCAAAAAGTCCTTTTTAAAAGTATACTGTTTTCTTGAAAAAAAAAATGAAAAAAAATAGTTGACACTTTGTTTCAAAGCTTTCCACTAGCCGTTTCTGTTGCAAACAGCTGCTGCCCCCGATACAGCCTGCTGCCCTCCTGGCGAGAGGTGAGAATGACTCTAAGGAAGAGAAACAAATGACCTGCAGAGGGGCGAGGTGTGACCTCCTCCTGGCTGGAATACCCGAGTGGATATGAGCCCAAAAGACGAGGTTCAAAGGGGAACCCGCCCTTGAAAACAAATGGTAGTCCCACTAGAAAGGGGCTGCTCTTTTGGTTTAGCAAACAGGCTGGCATCTCAGGCAGAGAGGGAAAAGTAATTGTCAAACTGGTTTTTCAAGGGGAGTGTAACCCCAGGTAGCAACACCTATGGGCTAGATTGGGCTAGGAAGCTCAATATACCAAGAGACAGGTCCGGCCATGTTGTGAGAGGCCAGAATAGTGCACTCTTGGATAGCTAGATGTCACATGTTACAGGGAGTTGTCATCATGCTGGAGAAGACTAGTAGCCTATTGACTAGTTAGCCACCACCCGCCCTTAGACTCGTAGCAGTCATAAAAGGGGCACCCGTGGCACCCAGACCAGTTCACTACTGCCTTGGAGAAAGGAGTGAAGAAGGACTGCCCTGCTGCTCTTTAGACCCAGCAAAGAGAGACTGCACCAAAGATTGGACTGCACCTGCCGTGCCTGAGGACTGGCAAAGAGAGGATTGTTTCCTCGATGTGGCACTCGTGGAACAGTTGCCCACATTTTCCAGACAGAAGGAGTTGGCTGACTCCCTGTTACAGCCACAGGGCCATACAAGCTGAGTAGCCTGCCCCTTGAGAGCCCAGTGCCAAGAAGCCTGACCTCTGATGGCCGCTGAGGTGCAGCTGGGAGACTGAGCCCTGACCCTCATGATGTGCCCCTGAGTTAGCTGGACCCATGAAGGCCTGCAGATTGCAGTTTGGTCACCTTGCAAGAAAGCTATTGCCAAATAAAGGAAACTGCTGGGATTGCTGTAACTGGAGAAAAATAGACCAGTGGCAATTGGTCCTGCACTGGACTTTACCTGGACACCGTGGGAGATCGACCCATGAGGCCAAAGCCCCCCCCCCAGGTCAAGGACCAAGGGAAGGCTACTGGAAGACCCACCGCACCAGCTCAGCATCCACAGCATCTTCAGCATCCTGTATCCCTTACATGAGGACATTTAACTTCCATAGTGGTCCTGCCTAAGGATTTGTAACTGGACTGGAGACTGCTAAAATCGACAGGTAACTGTCCGTCTGAACCTGTTTGGTCCCTGTGAATGGCTCTCTTTTGGGATTAGCACCGCAAGAGTGCCCATATAGCTGTTTTCAAGTTGCTTGTTGTGACTAACCCTAAATCGTTATTGTAGTCGATTACAATGATTTATTGCTTTAAGTCAAAAAGCAGTGATTTATTGTTTCTTCTAAAAATCATATCTCCGGATCCCTCCAGTAAATGTTTGTCATTGAGTTGTCTGTTAAAAGATAAAAATATAACCTATATATAGAAATTGATTCAAAGTGGTTGTAAGGGCAAGACTGATTTCATACTTCTTCAGGAAAAAATTCCAGTCAGACAAAAGTTCATTTTGCTGGTTGTTTTTAAGGTGTTTTCACTCTATCCGTGAGAGTGAGTGAGAAACAAACAAACTGACAGCCAACACGTGTTTCACCCCTTTACATGGCCATCCGGCCTGGGGCTTCCTCAGGGCGTTGCAATAGGAAATGTATGAGTAGAGTCGTCTGTGTTGATACGGTCTTGTAATTTCTTATAATAACGGGCGTAATGCCGATCAGGTCGATTCTGACAGATGGCCATGTAAAGGGGTGAAACACGTGTTGGCTGTCAGTTTGTTTGTTTCTCACTCACTCTCACGGATAGAGTGAAAACACCTTAAAAACAACCAGCAAAATGAACTTTTGTCTGACTGGAATTTTTTCCTGAAGAAGTATGAAATCAGTCTTGCCCTTACAACCACTTTGAACCTTGTCTACATATTAGGGGGCTAGGGGTTTCCCCCTGTCAAGGGCAAGTACCGCAACGAAATTATCACTCAATATACGGCCAGTAAGGGATCGGGACCTTTTTACCCCTTATCTCACAGAATATATAAATTGATGTCAGAATTTTATAATGTTGTGTTTTTTTCTTTTTTTACTGTTTTGATACTTCTTAGTGCTTTACACTTGTTCCTATATTAAAGCCTGACTGTTCTGTGCCATAGCTACCCTGGCCTGGGATACGTATTATGTCAGTATGCCATCTGAGATATATGTCCCCACTGGTTAGCGTGGGGTGAGCAGAGCAAGCAGAAACAATAAAGAGAAAAACCCATAAGCCCATCTGTTAGATCTGTCAGCCTAGGGTGCTCTTCCCCCACACTTTTTGCCTTACTCTTCCTGCTTTTGCTGAATTCGTTTTTGTTGGCTTTAGGACTCTGCACATTTTACCACTACTAACCAGTGCTAAAGTGCTTGTGCTCTCTCTCTTCAACATGGTAAAATTGGCTCACACCCAATTGGCTTATTAAATTTACTTGTAAATTTCTAATAAATGTTACTACAGGTACCCAGGTCTTGCAATTTGAATGTTACTAGTGGGCATGCACCACTTATTGTGCCACCCACTTAAGTAGAACTTTATACATGTCTCATGCCTGAACTGCTGGATGGAATTACACCAAATTTGGGAGGAAGCTAGCTCTTGGTCCTGAAAGAGCACTTTTTCTTATTTGGTGTAAATCCATTCAGTAGTTTAAGGGTTATTTAAAGAATATCAAATTTGTATATCTAACTGTTCTCAACGCCATGAGGAGCTTTGCAAATCAACAAGCCAGGAGCAGTGCTGTTATTGCCTGGCCTCAACCTGTGTAGAAAGATGCTGCAGCCATTTTGTAAAGCGGGACACGGTCCCAAGGGATGGAAATAAAGGATAAACAGTATAGGAGTCAGGGTAGAGGTACTGTGATCCCATGGGTGCATTGTCGGAGTCTTCCGTTTCGGAGACTTCAGTTTCTGGTGTCTGCTGGAGTCCCTCTTGCTGGGAGCAATGCATTTTTGCCACTGGCAAGCGACAAACACACTGTTCCAGCATATGGTCTCTTCAGGTCACTTAAATGTCCTCTCTTTGCGCTGTGGCAGGGTCCAAAGTCCTATTGTTGGTGACGCCATCTTTATTGTGCCTTTCTCAGATTCAAAGTGAGAACTGAGGTTCTGGTGCCAGGGAAACCCCTTAAATCCTAGTTTAGGGGGTGTTAAGAGTGTGAGGGACAACAACAGAGCCACTAATGCACCCAGTGAGACAGTAACAGACGTACCTAAACACTCACACACATACAGCTCTTATGTATCCAATAGTAATGGTGGCAGTTGCACACACAGTAAAATACCCCAATATTCACTAACACAGCCAGCAAGAAATCTATGCAGCTTGTTACATATATACTGAGAGCCCCATAGAGTAACCAAGAGACCCAGACATATATCAACATACTTACTTGCATATCAATAACACACTCACATAAGCACTGAGACACTCACTCAGATATGTATTCAAGAATTGACTGTTAGAAGTTACCCATCCAGACAAGTAGGCCTATAAACATGTCTCGGGCCTGAAACAGTAGATCGTGTATATGCAGTTTTCCTGCTATGCCAAGTTGACATTTAAAACATATTGCTAAGCCTTAAACTCCTCTTCTCCTACATACAAGTGACTCCTGAAATAGGCTGTAGGTACACCATAGGGCAGGGAGCTATGAGCTTAAAAGATAAGACATGTTGTTTCAAGTTTGATTGAGTTACATGTGCACTTGCAGACACATCTCTCCAGTTATAGAACCAGTCTCCTAACCATACTAGTAGTCACATACCTATCTGTAAAAGGATAAAGCCACTAATATACCCAGCCAGACAGATGACAGAGGCCTTAAACATTCACTCACACACAGATTAAACTCTCAGGTATCCAGAACTAATGGAGGTAGTTGCACACACAGTTAAATACCCCAAAACCCACTAACACGGGCAGCAAGCAGTCCATGCACCTCCTTACATACAGATTAAGAGTTCCATAAAGTCACTAAGAGACCCAAACATATATATATATACTTAGTTACATATCCAATGACACACCCACATAGGCACTGAGATACTGATTCAGATAAGTACTGAAGAACTGACACTAACAAGTCACCCATCCAGAGTAGTAGGCCTTTAAATATGTCTTGTGCCTGCTACAGTAAGCGTGCATAATCAGTTTTCCTGCTAGGCTGAGTTGACATTCAAAACATGTTGCTAAGCCTTAAACTCCTCTTCTACTACATATGAGTCACTCCTGACATAGGCTGCAGGTAGGCCATAGGGCAGAGTTATGAGTATAAAAGATAAGACATGCTGTTTTAAGTTTGATTGAGTTACATGCGCACTTGTAGACCCATATCTCCAGTTATAGACCCAGTCTCCTATCCATAATAGAACTCACATACCTGTGTATAAAAGGATGGAGCCTCTAATTCACCTAATCACACAGTGATAGAGGCACTTAAACATTCACTCACACACACATACAGCTCTTATGTATTCAGCACTATTGGAGGCAGTTGCACAAAAAGCACTAACACGGGTAGCAAGCAATTCATGCAGCTTGTTACATATACATTGGGAGACTCATAGAGTAATTAAAAGACCCAGACATATATCAATATACTTTTTTTTTTTTTTTTTAGAGTTTATATAGCGCGAACTAGACCAGAGGATATCAGGTATCAGAGCGCTTTACATGAGCACCAATTTTGTTACAGATGAACACATTCATTTTTGTTAGGCACGGGGAGATTAAGTGATTTGCCCAGAATCACAGGATGTTGAGCGTTGTTGCCGAGACCCGAACCCGGGTTCCCCCACTTCGAGGTCGACCGCTCTAGCTGTAAGGCTACATACATATCCAATGATACACCCACATAGGCACTGAGACACTCATTCAGATAAGTACTGAAGAACTGACAGTAAAAATGTACCCATTCAGGCAAGTAGGCCTTAAACATGTCTCGGGCCTGCTACTGTACAGCATGTGTATGTAGTTTTCCTGCTAGGCCGAGTTGACATTCAAAACATGTTGCTAAGTCTTAAACTCATCTTCTACTAACATATAAGTCACTCCTGAGATAGGCTGTGGGTAGGCTATAGGACAGGGAGCTGTGAGCTTAAAAGATAAGACATGTGTTTCAAGTTTGGTTGAGTTTTATGCGAACTAACAGACAAATATGTCCAGTTACAGATCCAGTATCCTACCCATACTACAACTAACATACCTATGTGTAATAGGATTGAGCCACTAATACACCTAGCCACACATTGACAGAGGTACTTTCAAACATTCAAGTGACTCCAGAAATAGGCTGTAGATACACCATAGGGCAGGGAGCTACAAGCTTAAAAGATAAGACATGTTGTTTCAAGTTTGAATGAGTTACATGTGCATTTGCAGACCCATCTCCCCAGTTACAGAATCAGTCTCCTAACCATACTAGTACTCACATACCTATGTGTAAAAGGATAAAGCCACTAATACACCCAGTCAGACAGATGACAAAGGCCTTAAACATTCACTCACACAGACATACAGGTCTTAAGTATCCAGCACTAATGTAGGGAGTTGTACTCACAGTTAAATACCCCAAAACTCACACACAGAGCCAGTAAGTAATCCATGCAGCTCATTATATGCAGATTGAGAGTCTCATAGAGCAACCAAGAGACCCAGACATACATCAACATCAACATAATTAGTTACATATCGAATGACACACTCACGTAGGCACAGAGACACTCATTCAGGTAAGTACTGAAACACTGACACTAACAAGTCACCCAACCAGAGTAGCCCTTTAAATATGTCTCGGGCCTGCTACAGTAGAGCGTGTATATGCAGTTACTGCTAGGCCGAGTTGACATTCAAAACATGTTGCCAAGTCTTAAACGTCTCTACTACATATAAGTCACTCCTGACATAGGCTGTAGGTAGGTCATAGTGCAGGAAACTATGAGCTATAAGACATGTTGTTTCTAGTTTGATTGAGGTACATACGCGCTTGCAGATTTATATCTCAAGTTATAGATCCAGTTGCCTACGGATACTAGAAATCACATATCTATGTATGAAAGGATAGAGCCACTAATACACTGAGTCACAAATGAGAGAGGCACTTCAACATTCACTCACACACACATACAGCTCTTATGTATCCAGCCCTAACGGAGGCACTTGCACACACAGTTAAATACCCCAAAACTAATTAATACAGGCAGCAAGCAATCCATGCACCTACTTACATACAGATTGAGAGTCCCATACAGTAACTAAGAGAGCCAGCCATATATCAGCATACATAGTTATATTTTCAATGACACACCCACATAGGCACTGGGACACTCATTCAGATAAGTACTGAAGAACTGACAGTAATATGTTACTCTTCTAGACAAGTAGGCCTTTAAATATGTCTCAAGCCTGCTACAGTAGAGCATATATTTGCAGCTTTCCTGCTAGGCCGAGTTGACATTCAGAACATATTGCTGAGCCTTAAACTCCTCTTCTAGTATTTATTTATTTATTTATCCATTTATAGAGCGCATGGTTACACCACCGGTGTGTCCCCGCGCTAGAACAAACACTCTGAAAGGAGGAGGAGGGCATTCCACATATCACCCTGGTCTCTAGCACTGGCCAAGTGTGCTCTAGTGTGCTGTTAAGAATAACCATGTCTTCAATTGTTTGCGAAATCTGGTTTCACATGGTTCTGTTCTTAGGTCCATCGGTAAAATATTCCACGATTTAGCTGCGAGGTATCTGAAAGAACGTGCCTCCATTCTTGCTTTAAATATTCTTGGTACAGTCACCAATGCCCTACTCTTGGATCTTAGGTTCCGGCATGTTGTGTATTGAGTTAGCAATGGTTGTAGGTACCGTGGGCCTTTTTTTGATAGAATACGATGACAATGGCACATTGCTTTGAACAAGTCAAGTCACTCCTGAAGTAAACTGTAGGTACGTCATAGGGCAGGGAGCTAAGAGCTTAAAAGATAAGAGATGTTGTTTCAAGTTTGATTGAGTTACATGTGCACTTGCAGACCCATATCTCCAGTTATAGATCCAGTCTCCTACCCATACTAGAACTCATACACCTATGTATAAAATGATAGAACCACTAATACACCTAGTCAGACAGTGACAGAGGCACTTAAACATTGTCTCACACACACATACAGCTCTTATGTGTCTACCACTAATGGAGCTAGTTGTAGACACAGTTAACTTCTCTGATAGTAAGTAACACAGCCAGTAGTCTATCCATAGAGCCACTTGCATATAGATTTGCATATCAATAGAGTTAATAAAAGAGCTACGTGTACACTGATTTACTTGGACAAACACTCAGACACCTATACAGGGACTGATACAGTGACTCAGACATGTATTGAAGTACTACCACAACCAAGGTAGTCATCCAGACAAGTAGTCGTTTAAAAATGTCTCAGTCCTGCTACTGCATAGCCTGTGTGGGCAGTTTTACTGCTATGTTGACTGGGTTTTTATAACCCTTGTTAGGCATTGAACTAGTCATGTACTACTTTCAAATGACCCTTAAGGTAGACCGTAGGTAGGTATAGGACAGGGTGCTATATGCTTAAAAGGTAAGAGATATATTTTGAAGTTTTAGTAAGTTACACTTACAAACACATATACCCTGTTATACATCCAGTATGTCAACCATATTGTAACTCACATATGTATTTTTAAAACCATTAAGACAGTCAGACACCGTGTCATACAGCAACATAGGGAGTTAGATATTCACTCACACAGTGACACAGCACTTACATATGCAGCAGTACCAGAGCTAGTTGTGCACACAGTTAGATACCATAGCACTAACTAAAACAGCTACTAAGCTATTCAGCCAGCCAGTTATATAGATTAACATACTCATAGAGTTACTAAGAGAGTCACTCATATACTGACATTCTTACTTACACAAACACTCACACACCCATACAGGGACTGATACTGTCACTTAGATTAGTATTCAATCGCTGAGACAAGCAAATCACCCATCCAGACAAGTAGCTGTTTTACATGTTTGTCAAGCCTGCTAGTGGAGAGCCTGTGTGTGTAGTTTTACTGCTATGTTGACTTAACATTTAAAAGCCTTTGTCAGGTCTTAAAGTAGTCTTCCACTACATATAAGTAACTCTTAAGGTAGGCCTTAGGTATTTGTATAGGAAATTAAATGGTTCAATTATGTAATTTTATAATACATAATAAAAAGCTAAATATTTGTATTTGCTTTTTTGGCAGAGTTCTACTTCTACTTCAAAACAGATACTTAAAATGCCAAATAAAGAAGAAAGAAACATAGGAAAGGATACTATGTCCTTACAACAGAGGAAGAAAAGGGTCAGAATGTGAACAATGTGGTTAAAGAGAAAAGAGCGGCTGGTAGGAAAACTAAGAAGGTTCTTAAAATAGTATGTGAAAAACTACGACCTGAGCAAAACTAAGATAATAAAATGGAAACTCTCAAATCAGCTACGAAAGGAAAAATACTAAGTGCCAGCAAGACTAATAAATCATATAAGAAAAGAGATACTTTAACAAGGAGACAGAGGCAGTTTGAAGAAATTAGAGTCACCCCCATTCCATACTATGGTACCTCAGAATCTCATACAAGCTGTGAAACAGTATAAAAGAAGAAGAGAAGCAGTGAAGCAAAAGAAACATGTTGAAGCTGTAGTTGAAAGGCATTTGCCCTGAAGAGGAAGCTATTTATCTTGATTCTGAGCAGAATGAGAACACTGAATAAAACAGGGTTGACTATGAGGAGAAAAAGCCAAAAGAAAAGACTAGTGAATAGAAATAATTTCTGTAAAATGTTCAATGGTGAATGAAAGTATACTTCCTATAGTGAGGCATTCTTTAATGAAGAAAGCTACTTGCAAGAGAGCACATTAGTGCATGCAGTTGAAACAACTGGTTGATTTTGTGAGGTGAAGAATGGCAATCCCATTCCAAAAAAGGAGATGATACTTAGGAATGTTGAAAAAGTGATAGATGAATAGGTACGGGGGAGGCGCAGACAGGCTCCTGTATACAAATGGAACTGTAGCAGTATTTGCAGTATTCAGCAGGAATCAATTGATATACGTTCCCACAAAAGTTTCCAAGCAGAAGTCTGAAACAGAAAATTGTGGCTTTGCAAGGATTAGATCCATGCAATATAAGAAAGTATATCGATTTACAAGGACATTCACTAGCATGTCTGTCAAAGAAAGCATGCCAAAGCACCTTTCATCATTTCAGAATGTTAGCTGTTCACCACTCTATAATGTAAAAGTTAGTTAGGAGAATTTACTATGTCAAAATTACTGCCTTATGTTTAGGAGAAATGAATAGAGCTCTTTTGCATGGTACAGTAGCAGAGGTACAAAAAGTCTGTGAAGATGTTCAGTTTTGTTTCTTTGGTCCTGAAGATGAGTGTAGAGAAAATGAGGAGTTCGTTACTGGAGGTGTAGAAGAACAGGACACAAGTATTAGTGTTGATGACTTTATAGAAGACATTAGGACGTTTAACATAGTTTCTTCAGAGAAACCAGATTATGGGGGATATTTACTAAGATTTTATGTCAGGTTTGCATCACAAAAGGGAAATAACGTGAAAGTAGTGCGAAGCATCGCATAATGCTGCTTTGCATTACTTAGCGCCAAGGGGGTGTACCATGGGTGGTGAATGGGCATTCCCATGCAACCACCCAAGGTTTCTGATGTTAAACACTATTTACTAAATAAAGTCAACAGGGTTTAGCATCAGAAAACTGTGCACAAGAGGAAATGCTTTCATTTCTCCTTCCCTTTCCGACTTTGTATGTGTGCTGCACTTTACAGCACACATAAAAAGAGGGAAAAGGGTTATAGTCAGTATAAGCATGGTATTTTGTACTGGAAGGCTATCCTTTGAGTACAAAACCTATACTACACTCACGGAGACACAATTGCACTATGGCGCAAAGGTGTCTCCGTGGCGCATGACAACTGATTTCAGCGCCATCGCTAGGGAAAGGGGAGGAGAGTGCCATATTTCTGTAAATATGGCGCTCTCCTCCTCTCTCCTTTTCACGCAGCGCAGAACAGCCTTTGCGGCTGCTGCACTGCACTGCATAAATAAGTGGTAATTCTCTGCCCTAAGTTTGTATTTGTTGTCGACGCACTCATAACAAAAGTCAACCTCGCAATGTAATTGTACTCTCAAAAACTGAACAGGGGAATAGAGATAAGTGGCAAGAAGTTGCTGTATATTTATTTGTAGAGGAACACTTTGAATTGTCCACACCACAAGTTATATGTAAGTACTGTTGCGACATGTTAGAGGAGAACAAAATGCCAGCTAGAGCAGTGAATAACAAGTTAGAATTAGTATCAATTCCACAAGAACTATGAGATTTAAATGTTTATGAATCCATTCTCATACAGTGTGTACACCCATTTCAGGCTACAGTTTGCATGGAGCCCAAGATAGGTAAGCTCCCACCAACTGGCCTTCAGAAAGGCCTTAAAGGAAGAGTTGTCTACTTACCTTTAGATTTTAAACAAAATATTGAAACGGTTGGTGTACACAGCAAGGATCATGAACTAGTTGTCATTCTAGTAAATGGTGTGTCTACGAACAATAAAAAAATCTGGCAGGAGTTAGCGAATATTGGGAAAGCAAAAAAAGCAACATTATACCTGGTACAAAATAATGTTTATTATAAAAATGTTGATGTTGTTCGAGATGTGATATATGTAGAGGATGAAAAATTACCATCAAGTGGACGGATTGAAAAAGTGGATCGATCCAGATCAGAGGAGATTTACGAACACTACAGCATCCATCTTCGGCATTCTAAAGAAGTCATCAGTGACGCCATTGATCTCTTTCAAATGAAGCAAGCAAAAGGAGCTCCCATGAGTGTGTGGGAGGAAAGTTTAGAAGCTTGCTGTTTTCCACAGTTGTTTACAACTGTAGAAAGTGGCCGTTTTGAAAACCGCCCTGTATAGATACCAGCAGCTGAATACTGGTCAGTCAGATTATACTCAGAGGATCCGAGATTTCGACAATGTAATCCCTAAATATTTTATCTTCTTTTTGAGGGTGACTTGTCTGGACTTTCATATGCTGTTAACCACATACTAAAGACAAGAGTTAATCTTCAAAATCTCCCTGCAAAGGAATTTATTTACAAAGTTCATGGAAAAGCTGAAAACTTAAAATACAGCTAAATTAATTTGACACGTGCCAACGTGGCATCAATGAGTATTGGTATCACCGTCATGGAGAACTGAAATATATGTTGAGAAATTTAGGAGCACCTACTTGGTTTCGCACACTCAGCTGAGCTGAGTACGCCTGGGATGACCTGCTTGAATTTTTGAGGGAAGCGATCTCTAACATTAAAGACATCACAGTGAGAATCCTCGTCCCTCCCATACCCAATCGGTCAACTCTAGCTCATCGAACACTAGCACCCAACCTACCAGCACCTCCCCATTGATTGACCTCTCCTACTAAAAGGAATCCACTAAGTCGGTCATGGCTCCCTCCGTGGAGAGATGTCAATCTCTCTCTACCCCAGCACAGCCACCCACACATTATACCCTTCTCCCATTGAGAATAAGTTGACAGGCCTCAAGAATGAGCTTCAACTAATAAAAAAGGAGCTTCAGAACCTACACTCCACTCCATAAAGATGGAGGAGTGCTGGAACCTCTTCATGTCCTCCATGACTAATCAATCTTTCCATCTCACCACGGCCAATCATCACCTGAGTGAAAACTTGTCAGTAGAAAACAAGGTAAATTTGCACTGGAAAACTAGGCCTCTTCCTAATCACCGCTCCAGACCACATAGGAACATAGAACATCTGTCAGAGGCAGATATTCACTTCCTTTATACCATCTTACAACGCCTTGCATAGCAATTCTTCACTTGAAACATTCAATATCCAAACTATTCCCTCCAACCCGTTCAGAGAGGCTAGTGTCAATCACAGAACCTCAAACATGGTCAATTTACCTACTGTTACTACCTCTCACCTTGAAGCACTAGTAACTAAATCGCACATCAAATCGATGCTTCTTAACTGTAGGTCATGCTGCTGATATCGCCGACCTCAATCTCTCTCAAGACCTGGACCTCCTAATCTTAAAGGAAACCTGGCTTAATGACTCCTCTTCATCAATTTTAGACATCTTAGTTTCCCCCGAGTATGACATCATTAGACTAGATAGGCCTTTTAAAGTCAGAGGGGGCTTAGCCTGCATCTTTTGATCACTTCTCACCCTAAAACTGATCTGATGTTCTCTTTTGAGCACATGGGCATCTAACTCTGGAACAACAACAACTTAGTTTGTATACTACACATGATCTATCACCCCCCTGGTGATAATCTTCTCTTCCTAGAACAAATAATGGAGACCATATCCTCCTATTCTGACGAAAACCAGATTCGTATCTTCTTGGGTGACTTGAACCTACACTGGAACAACGCAAATGATCCCTTACTGTGCACTTTTAAGGCCTTCCTCTCTAATCTAAACTTCACCCAATTCTGCAATTAACCTTCCCACGTCAAGGGATCCACCCTAGACTTAATCATTGCGAAAAACAACATTATTCAATTAGATGCCATCTCACCTTGTGACTGGTCGGATCATTACCTAATCTCATTCAGCATCTTGGAAAGGGTGGCGCTCAGGCAAGGTCAACCTCGTAAGGACAAACAATGGTCAAGAGACCAGAGGAACATCAATTTGAATGAGCTAACTAGCATCAGTAATAAACTACTTCTCATGTCCCCTAACCTGACAAATCTCGAGGACCTCACCGAACACTACATGCATTCCATGACTAATATTTTCGACTCAATTGCTCCAAAGCAACTCAAAAGAATTCCCAGCAAAATATCCAAACCCTGGTTCAATTGCTCCCTTAATGAGGAAAGACGCAAGCTAAGGATGGAAGAGAGATCCTGGAGAAACTCGCCTTCTGTTACAAATCTCAAGCAACATCGGATAACAAGAAGCACGTACAACAAACATATCCATAGTGCCAAGACGATCACTTTAGCTCACACCTCGACCATGCCAAAAACAGGCTGAAAAAGCTGTTTGAAATCAGCAAGCCAAACACTCAATTGACCAACAATCTGCACTCAATGACTTAACCACAAATAGTGCGGAGTTCTCCGCACACTTCCTGGAAAAAACAAGAAAGATCGAAGTAGAATTACTATGCATCACAACAAATATACATTGTGTGTCCCAGTCCACTACCTCTCCCTCACCCCTGTCATATCCCCACACACTGATTCTTTCTATTACTCTCCAAAAAACCAGGCACTGTGGAATTCCTTCAGACTCCCAGAAGACGTTGAGCTATATAATACTAATACTTCATTAAAACCCTCAAATCATTTCAATGATCCTCTACCCGCCAATCTCTTCAAAGATCTTTTATACTCCGTGCTACCACTCTGGTCAAGAATCATCTATAAATCTGTCCTGCAAGGATTGATTCCTGACTGCCTCAAAATGGGTCAAGTTACCCCATCCCAAAAAAAAATCAAATGTGGACCTAACTGATCCTAACAACTTCAGACCAATTTCCAACATAATGACTTTAGCCAAACTACTTGAGAATAGTGTGCACATACAACTAGGTAATCACATTGAACAATTTCAACTCCTCAACCTTCACCAATTAGGTTTCAGATTGGGACATAGCACTGAAACTGCTCTGATTCACGTCATTGACGACACCTTGAGACTATTGGACCAGAATGAAAGCTGCCTTCTTATACTTCTAGATCTTTCCTCAGCGTTTGACATGGTCAAACATGACCACTTGATTGCTCTGCTGGAAAAAAAGGATGAGGTTAGCAGGCCCAGTCCTAAATTGGTTTTCTTCATTCCTACACAATAGTACTCAAAGAATCAAAATCGACCATTCCCTTTCTAACAGTGCCCAAGTCTCAATTGGAGCGCCTCAAGGATCAGCACTTTCACCACGCTCTTCAACCTACTCATGGAATCTCTCACCGAAATTATGAATCATTCAAGCATACATCATCACATGTACGCAGACGATACTCAATTGTAGTTGAAAATCTCTACTCCGGATGACATCAAAACCCTTAATTCTGCCCTTGTGAAAACGCAAAATTGGTTAGCCAGCAATCATCTTATGCTAAATACTCTGAAAACTGAATACCTCCTGATCTCCCTTCGCAATCACTCTACCCCCATTCATGACTGGCTCAGGCAACTAACGGCCCTCAATTGCACTCCTCATATTGTGAATTCAGCTAGATCATTAGGCATAATTCTGGACAAACACCTAACTATGCAAGCCCACATCAGCGCAACAACCAGAGGAGCTAATCACCAACTCAACACCTTAAGGAAAATCTAACCCTTTCTTCCTTCCATTGACATGAAGCTGGCAGTCCAATCTCTTGTTATCTCTCGCTTAGATTACGGAATTGTGACCCTAGCTGGAATTCCCAAAGCCAAACTGGCCCCTTTAAGGGCTAATCTGAATTCTGCTGCCAGACTCATTACTGGTTCAAGAAAATGTGAACATATCACACCAGACTTAATTCAACTCAAGTGGCTCCCCTTAGAAGCTAGGATTCATTTCAAGATTGCCTGCTTGACACAGAGCGCTTCACTATAACACACTGGTTTACCTGGCAAACAAACTTGAACTATCCGGCCTGAATCGACCCCTAAGAAGCTCTCAGAATCTACTGCTGAAACCACAAAAATTCAATAAGAAGAAAACCTATAACTGAGCCTTCTCTGGTTTGGTGCCAAGAATTTGGAATGCACTTCCACCCAAAATCAGATCTACCGTTTACTCAGTGACAGATCTGTAATACATTCTACTTCAGGCATTCGAGACCTTTTAGATATATATAGCTGATCATTAATATTTACTCTCAACACTCAACAAGATGCACAAGAATTTATAATGGTCATGCGCAGAGTTTTAGAAGAAGAAGAAGTAGATATTGATTACTTATTTGGACTGACTTACAAATGGAACCATGACTGTGAAGATTGCTCATTTACATCCACCACTCAAATAAATTCCGAGCGATTTCTTTACTGAACACTACCAGATTGCAAAACTGTGTCTTTTGACAGATTGATCAAAAACGCAAACCAAAATATGTTCTGTCCAAATTGTAGATCAGATGTTATGTCTACGTTGCATACACAAACAACTGAGAAATACCTTATATTAATGTTACAACAATGCAGAGCAGATGGTTCTAAACTGCAAACTGAAATTACAAACTTCAAAGCTGAACAAGTATCAATTTCTGGAAGAACTTATACTACTATAGCTATTATTTTTCATGATGGAGTTAATGTAACATCTGGACACTACACTGTCTATTCAAAGAGTGAACCTGGATTGATGGAATGCAATGACAGCAACCTTAAATATAAACAAAAACTGCCTGTCAAACTACCAAATTCTTACCTCTTGCTTCTTCAACAAAAGTTCTAAGGAGTATTTTTGGGGGAAAGTAATGTACAGTGTTTGTTGTACATGGATCATCAATGTTTTATACATCATTCGGCCTATCAGAGGTGACGTCTTGAAAAAGTTCTCCAAAATTCAACAGATCTTTTATCTTACACGAAGGAGTTAATATAGCATGTGGATGCATTTTAGACATCATTCGGCCTTCTAGGATCTCCAAAATTCAAGTGTGGTTTACATTTACTAGTAGTAGTGCACCAAGTATAATAATAAAGGGAAACGTTTTTAAGTAGGTTTGTTTACATTAGTGTAAAAAGTGTAGGCAAAACAACTGTTTAACAAATTGTAGTTAGTGCAATGCATAGTGTCACTTATTTACAGTGATGTACTGTGCAGTGATACAGGTTTTTTCTACAATCCATATGATTGTTTAATCCCCACTGTTCAATGATGAAGCTTCATGTCTTACATCGTTTATGGTGTAAAGGTATGAGAGCTGAGAACAGAAAAAAGAGAAAATGAAATGTTTTACTATATTGTGGTGTACTGTTATAGCATGTATACTGCTAGGTTTCTCGAATTTTATAAATTAAATACTAACTTATATTTCTATTCTTTTTCTTTTACAAAAGGTTTTCGAGTGATATGTGTTTAGATGTATTAAGCTATATCCAGTGCCTCTGAAATATTTCTTTGACATACTCGTGAAGAGGCTGTTTGTGTATAAAGAGCACTTGATATCCATTCCCATCAATTTCTTTTACCAGGAGGGGATGCTAGAAAACTCTTAATCAATTGATTGTTGCTTTCCTTAGCTCTGGCAACTGAACCAAACTCACCCATACAGCTACATACACATCCACTCACCTATTCATACAACCACTCACACACCAACTCACTCACACATACAGTACTCATGCATCTACTCACTCACCTATATACCACTTAAACAGCCACTCACTCACCCATACAGACACTGACACCCCCACTGTCTCACCCATAAAACCATTCATGTACCCTTTCACTCATTCATACAGCCACTTAGAGACACACTCACTCGCCCATGCAGCTACTTACAAAGGCAATCACTCACCCATACAGCCACTCACCCCCATTCACTCACCCATGCAGCCATTCATTTACCCTTTCACTCACTCATACAGCCACTTCGACACCCATTCATTCACCTATACAGCCACTTACACAGCCACTCACTCATTCGTATAGACACTCATTCACCCATGCAGCCATTCATGTACCCTTTCACTCACTCATACAGCCACTCATGCACCCTCTCACTCACTTATACAAGCACTCACACAATCACTTAAACAGCCACTCATACACCCTCTCACTTACTCTTATAGACACTCATGTATCTGCACACTCACCCATAAAGCCACTTACATGGCCACTCACTCACCCATAAAGTAACACATACAACCACTCAGTTACCCATACATCCACTCATGCACCCTCTCACTCACCCATATAGCTACTGATGCAGCCACCCACTCACCCATACAGCTACTCATACATATACTCAGCCACCAATACAGGTACTCACACACCCTCTCAGCTACCCATACAGGCAGTCAAGCACCCTTACACTCTCACATACAGGTACTCGCACATCTACTTACTCACTAATACAGCCACTCACATACACTCACTCACCCATATAGTCCCACATGCATTCACTCACTCACTTATACAGCCACTTACAGACACAGTCACTCACTAATAAAGGCACTCATGCACACACTTACTCACCCATACAGTCACTCATGCAACCTGTCACTCACTGATACAGCAACTAACACACCCACTCACTTAGTAATTTAGCCACTCAGACACCCACTCACTCACTGACTCATGTATTAACTCACTCATACAGCCACTCATTCACACATTGAGCTGCTCATACACCTACTCACTCACCCACGCAGCCATTCATGCATCCTTTCACTCACCCATATAGCGACTAATGCAGCCACACGCTCACCTATACAACCAGTCATGCACACTCTCACTCACTCATACAAATACCGCACAGACCCACTTACTCACTCATACAACCACTCACACACCCACTCACTCACCCAGAAAGCCACTCACGCATCTACTCACTCACCCATACAGCCACTCATGCACCCTCTTACTCACTTTTACAACCAGTCACACACTAACTCACTCATACACCCACTCAGTCACTCATATGCATACTCAGACATGCACTCACTTACTTATAGAGATACTAACACAAGCACTCATTCACCTATACAGACACTGACACGGCTCATTTACCCATGCAACCACTCATACACCCAGTCACTCACACATACACCTACTGACACATCCAGTGGCAGAACCACTCAACCACTCATCCACTCATGTGCTCACCTAGATACCCACTGGCTCACCCATACAGCTAGTCATGCACCCTCTCACTCACCCATACAACCTCTCACACACTCACAGACTCATCCCTAGAGCCACTCACATACCCACTCAGTCACCCATACAGATACTCAGACACACAGTCGCTTACTCTTAAAGATACTAAGACATGCATACATATACTCAGATATCCACTCACTCACCCACACACCCAGTCAGGCTCCCTCTCACTCACTCATACAGCCACTCTCATACCCACTCATGCACCCTCTTACTCACTTATATAACCAGTCACAGACTAACTCACTCATATACCCACTCAGTCACCCATACGCATACTCAGACATGCACTCACTTACTTGTAGAGATACTAACACATGCACCTCATTCTCCTATACAGACACTGACACGACTCATTTACCCATGCAACCACTCATACACCCAGTCACTCACACATACACCTACTGACACATCCAGTGGCAGAACCACTCAACCACTCATCCACCCATGTGCTCACCTAGACACCCACTGGCTCACCCATACAGCTAGACACGCACCCTCTCACTCACCCATACAACCTCTCACACACCCAAAGACTCATCCCTAGAGCCACTCACATACCCACTCAGTCACCCATACAGATACTCAGACACACAGTCGCTTACTCTTAAAGATACTAAGACATGCATACATATACTCAGATATCCACTCACTCACCCACACACCAAGTCAGGCTCCCTCTCACTCACTCATACAGCCACTCTCATACGCACTCAGTCACCCATACAGGTACTCAGATACCCAGTCGCTTACTCATACAGATACTAGGACATGCCCTCATTCACCTATACAGTCACTGAAACAACCACTCATTCACCCATGCAACCATTCATCCGCTCACACACCCATACAGCCACTCACACACCCACTCACCCATCCATACAGTCATTCATGTACCTTTTCACTCACTCATATAGCCACTCAGACACCCACTCTCTCTGCTATGTTGCCACTTATACATCTACTCATTCACCCATGCAGCCATTCACACACTGACTCACTCACTCATACAATTACTCACACACAAACTCAGTGACCCATACAGATACTCAGACACCCATTCACTTATTCATACAGATACTAACACATGCACTCATTCACCTATATAATCACTGACACAACCACTTACTCACTCATGGAACCACTCTTGCACCTAGTCGCTCACCCATATAGACACTTACACATCCACTCACACATCCATACACCCACTCATGCATGCATTCACTCACCCATACAGACACTCACACAGACACTGACAGAGCCATGCAACCACTCACAGATCCACTCACTCACCTGTACAGGCATTCACACACCCACTCACTCATTCATACAACTAGGTGCACAACCACTCACTGACACATACATGGTTCACATATCTACCCAGTCACACATACAGCCACTCACACACATTGTCATTCACCCATACAGCTACTCCCATACCCAGTCAATCATCCATACACTAACCCACACACCAACACAGAGAACAAGACGTATTTACACTTTCCAAACATACATATAACACAATTACCCTCTCTTAAACCAGTATAGGTGGTTCTAACAAGAGCCATTTATTTTAACTTTAAAAAAAATTGTGAACAATTATGGGTTTTTGGATTTTTTTTAAATAGTCAGAACAAAAAGGAAAACATAGTGCTTTGCAAGCTAACGCATAAAACGTGCAGTATCATTTTAAAATAAAAAAACTAACACTTGTGAGTGTTTATTGATGAAACCAGAGCTGGATGGACTGCTCTCCCATAGTTAGTGTTGTGCGTCATTTCAAACAAAATTGTCCCACAGCCACAATTACAGGGACACTGGTTGGAGGAGCAGTTGGAAGAGTCGAACCAGATGAGGTGCCTGGTTCAGCACTGTCAGCAGAAGATAGTGGAATCTCTTGTTTCTCTCTCTCCATCAGTGCTCTTGACAGCCAAGCAGAATGTACAGTCTGCAGATGTTTCATCATGCTGGTGGTTCCACATGCATATTTTTGCTCGGACCTTCGAGAGAGCACTTTGTTGCACAATGTGCAAGTCACCTTTCTGGCATTCACTTTTTTTCTCCAGCAGGGATGGAGAAGAATGCCCACACGATGCTCTGCATTTTTGATGGTGATGGCTCATATTCATGAGAGGAATTTCCAGAATTCTCTCCAGCTGGTGGTGCAGCAGATGCCATTTTTGTAAATAAAGAAACACCCCAAAAAAACTGAATTGAGAAATACAAAAGAGAGGTGTGAAAAACACATACAGACTCCTAAAAAGATAAAGAAAATGGGTGGGGCTTCCTCTATTATGCATGCAAAGGTGTTTGACCAATCAAATCCATTTCTTTCTGTGTCACATGAGATGCGCAAAGCCATTGCGCTTACTTCGGGGCGCCATCGCGACACCGTCAAATGCCATAAATCTATATTTAAAATGTATTTGTACTATAATATACTACCTTTATTATTGTATTACTAAACCTCTTACAATAAAGAAACTTTAAAAGTGTCTACATATGTGTTTTACTGCTGCAAAAATTATGCTAGATTCACGTCCCCAGTGCAGATCCGGAAATGCATGCCGGCATGGTGCGTTAAGGTGTCACGACTACCTTAAAAGTATTAAAACGACCTTTAAAATGTTTTTCCTTTATAATTATACTACTTTTATTACTTTATTAGTATTCCACTTACCTTAAACAAAACCTTTAAAATTTCGATATATCTGTTTCAGTTCTGTCAAAACCCACCGTGACTGGTGCGCGACTACCACATTTTTGGGGAAAAAAAATAATATTAATATAAGCAATATATTACTGTACACACCTCACAATCACAGTAAAAATCCTCACATGTAATGGTCTTCCCACCTTATGCCAGGATAATTGGCAGCTTACCAAAAGCACCCCAACGCTTTTCCTGCTGATTTTTGTGATGCGTTCCTGATGCCAACGAATAAGATGTCATCTCGACCAAACAAATAAGCAGTTAATTCATATAGCTAAGAGGAAGTTCCTTTGTTTGGTGGTGATTTACCTGTTTGTAGTCTCATTGTCCTCTCTGTAGGAGGATTCATGTTATCACAGATTTCTGCAAAAAGAGTCACAAGGAAAAATCACATTGCCAAATGCACACAACATCGCTGGAGACATTTCCTCATGGTCCATTACGCAGCTATAGGGTAGAATGCACACTGCACATTCACCCAACGAGGTACCACTTACTAACTAACCAGTAGAAAGTACTCGAATTGGGAAGACGTTTTGTGCAAAAGTGTGGACTCTTGTTCAGTAAACGGGCAGGTGAGCTTCTGTTCTGAACCTGATGCACACCACAGAAATTAAACCTCAACAAATGTAAACATTGCAGGTGGCCCAGTTGAAGCTCTACTTCTGTAAAGAACAAATGACAGTAACTCCTGGGCTTGGCGAAAGCAAACCAAGTGTGTTTTTTGGGAATTCCATATTGAAAAATGATCTGAAATCCTTCAGTGCTTTTCCCATTGATTTTAGTGATGCGTTGTGATGCTGAGCAATATGAGGACATCTCCACCAAAAAAAGAAGCACTTACTTCATATAGTTAAGAGGTAGGACCCTTGTCTGGTGCAGAGTTTCCTCTTTATACTCCTGTTGTCTTTTCTATAAGAACATTCATTTTATCACAAATGTCTGGATCAAGATGCATGAGGAACAATCACATTGCATCACTGGTGACATTTCCTCGTGCTGCATTACACAGTTGTAGTGTATAATACATACTGGCTATTTACCCAAAGAGGTACCACTTAGAAATTAACCAGTAGAAAGTGCTCCACTTGGGTAGATATTTTATGCAAAACTGTGGACTCTTTTTTGATAAAGAGGCAGCTGCTGTTCTGTTATGGGTCAGTCACTGACACAGCTGCTGAGACACCCACACAGAAACTCAAACAACCCCTCACTCATTCACACAGCCACTAACAGACTCACTCAAGCAATTATACAACCACTCACAGAGCCACTCAGGCACCCACTTACAGATCCACTCATACACCCACTCACAGACCTACTCAGACACTCTCATATGTACTCATAGACCCACTCAGACACTTATGCACCCTCTCACAGATGCAGTCAGACACTCTCACACCAACTGACAAACCCAGTCAAGCACTCATTCACCCACTCTGAGAACCATTCTCTAAAAAACCAAAGGTTATAGGGATGTTATAGTTAGGAAATAACACAAAAAATGTAGAAATTTACCAAAAAAGCTAAAGGCTAGAGGGTTCATTATAGTTAAGAAATAACATTTAAAAAAACACAGCAATTCACTTAAACAAATAAAGGTTACAGGGACGTTATGAAATTGAATTGAAAAATTCTTAGAAATTCACTGAAAGAAAACAAAGGTTACAGGTATATATATATATATATATTACCTACTGGCGGTCGCCAGTAGGTAGTTATAGTTAGGACCTCGTTTCTATTCAAATAGCGTTTTGTCTTTTGCCAATATCTTTGGTGCCGTTTGACGAATCTTCGTGAAAATTTTAAAACTAATGGCCCGCTCCGGTCAGGTCCTGTCTTGAAAGTTTCGGGGTGATTCGTCAAGCGGGGGCCGAGAAAAAAAGGGGGTCCCAAAATGCGTTTTCCCCATGTTAATTTTCATAGGAAAAATTGGAACAGGTTACAGCCTGAACTGCTAAACGGAAGCACCCAAAATTTGGCAAAAAGGTAGCCCTTGGTTCAGAAAGAGACCTTTTTTTTAAATGGTGTAAATCGGTTCAGTAGTTCCTGAGAAATTTAAAAAAGAATAAATATCGATATCTGAGCACCAAGGAGGGTTCGCGAACCCTCCCGGGCACGAGCTTCACTCTGATTGGCTGCCAACACTTTAATCCAGAATGTGTTGCCAGCCATCTTGTGACTGGGTAACCGAGTCACAAGAAAAGAGTAAAAAAAATGGTGAAAAACAAGAAAAGGGGGCAGGGTAAAAACACCCTGACTCCCTAGGCCTGCTCAGGGGGTCCCACAAGAACCCCCAGGGCCAAAAAAAGCATTTTTATTTTTTAAACGGCAGAATTCGCGTTGGAGTTGCGAATCCTGCCGAGAAAAAAAAAAAAAACGAAGCGCGGGCTTCGCGCTTCGTTATTTGTAAGCCCCCGGGTGTGCCTGGTCCCGGGGGCAATGGCAAAATATATTTGCGGGGGCCCGCGGGGGCCCCTGCAGCCCAGGGGACCGCCACCTACCCGGGGCTTCATTCATTGTGTGCGGGGGGCACTTGAGGAATTTGAGGAATACGGGCTCCGAATAAAGTCCTGGCGTTCCCGTGGTCAGGGAAAGGCTGCTGCCTGCTCCCCGTGAGTTATGGCCTTCGGGCCTTCCTAATGAATATCCCAGGCCTGCGTGGCTCACCTCTGGGCCTCATTATGTCACGTGGCTTTCTTTAAAGTCACTGGAGTGCAGTTCAAAGGGCTGGGCCGCACGGGTCACTTGCAAGACACGGAACAGCGCTGCTTACAAATAGCGCCTGCTCCCTATTACTGCTTCGTAGCACTTCGGGAAACGATTATTGCGGTCACCGATGTTTACATTTTGGACATTTTGGGCATTTTGTAGGACGCACGTCACATGGAAGAGCCTCCTGTTGTTTTAAAAGAAAATAGACTTATAATGCATCTCGTGACTTTGATACTCATGTTATCTAGCTCTGAAGGATGAAAGGCTGAGTCGTCCAGTGTGACTCAAGCTCTGTGACACACAAACACCTGAAGTGTGTTAAACCACTGAGCTTTCTACAGCCCATGGTCTGAGGAATCAAATGAGTATTTCGTGCCTGAAATAATTAAAGCGGGGGAAACAAGTGGAAATGGCAAATTATTATATTAAGAACACTGTGAACCATTGGTCCTGAATACGGCAGAATTATTAGATATGGGTAAGCAATGCTAGAAAGCACTATCTGCCGCCCGTGCCGCTTTGGAGTGCCTTATAGCGCCAGCTCCGGATTTTATCGATTTGTTCTCGTGAGGGGCTGTACTATCAGACAATTCGAGTGAAATTTACAAACCGACTATGTAATGTTATCCTTTATTTCTAGAACCTCTCTCAACAGACAGGGCCTCTCGGCGCACTCACACAGAAGCTTCAAAATATGACCTCGTAGGAAAGAAGGTTTATAGTGTTACAACATAAGATTCGAGGGTTCGGAGTCCGATCCACGGAGTCTGTGTTTTTACTTTAATATGGATAGTTGTGGGGGCTCCGTCGAGCCTTTGAAATACTGACCCCCCCCTCGAAGAATCGGAGCAGAATTTGTTTTATTCCGACGGGCCTCACTCACCTTAAATCCATCTGAAGTCGATATATGAAGTATTACTGTGTCCTGTAATATTGACGCATGCTGTTTGCGGTGCTATGGAAAGACAAAACTGTAGCAAGCGCTATATAAACAGGAAGTTATTGTAATAAGGCAGAGTGACATCTGTAGCACACACATCATCTTTAACAACTGTACTGTGTGCATCGGGAATGGGTGGTAGGGCAGACGAACCGTAGTGCATGTTCTTACTGCTAAAACCCGGTCATTTTCTTTAAATGCGAATGGTATTCTGCACAATAGATTTACTAAGCTTCTCCTCATACCATACTAACTTTTGTATTTATTCTTCAGGTCGCTTTTGACAAAACAGGAGGGGGTAAAAGAAACTACCAGTGTATGTACGTATGACTATCGAGACGGGATCTATGTTTGTTATCCGTTGCTTAATTGTGCGTGTCTTATATAAACTATCGACGACTCGTCGCGGCGCTGTCAGAGGAAACGCAAACCCATCACATCCCACGGCAGAAGGACCAGCGAGATTTATTCCCAAAATGTGGGAAGGGGTCAAGGGAAAAGAGGGGACCCTGGAAAGAGAGAGTAAGAGGGAGTAGGGTGGAGGGAAACGGGGAAGGGAAGTGGAGACAGGCGGGGATGTGCAGAGTGGATGGGGTTGTTGTAAAGTTGTTGGAGGAGCACAGAAGGTAAGGAGGGAGGAGAAGTAAAGGGAGAAGTAGTAAATGTCAGTAGGATAAAGCGAAGGGTGGGAGAGAGAGAGAGAAAAGACCGAGGGAGATAGAAAGTGGGTGATTGATGGAAGACACACATAACATAAGCACCTCTTTGCTCCCGCCTAGCCTTATGAATCCGCTCGTCTCGAAGAAGTAAGGTGTATGCGTTGTACAGAAGAAGCACCTAGAGCAGACCGCAGAGCTCTCATCCTCGACGGGACATGCCTGTAGCGCCTGAAAGGACGGCCTCCTCAGAGCTCCTCTTCTCAGACAGAAACACGTGTCTCTTTATTGTCCCTGGAGTCATTGGATCTTTTTAATTATCTTCTCATGTCCTAGGCGTCAGATAGGAAAAGGATCGGTTTAAAATGGGATGTCTTCTTGATTCGTCGTATTTTGTTTTTTGTTTTTGTAAAGCGCTACTGACCACCCGATGGTGTCTTCAGGGCACTTTAGGGTGCAGAGGCAGTTAATTAACCGATAATCATGGATACACCAGTAGATTTCCACGCTCAAACATGTCCCCAGGTGATGACCAAGGCTTTGCGAAGCAGCACAGTCCCCTGAAGCATCGAAATAAGACAAAGCCGGCCACAGGCACCATGCTTCATCCACCCACATGTACTTTTTGGTGCTATGAAACATAGCACATTCTCTGCACTGCAACCAAAGGCAATAGCTGTCAGTCGGAGTAACTGGAGGTGGGACTGGGCTGCTCCAGAGAAACCTTTAATGTGGCGCTTTGAAAAACACGTTCAAAAGAAAACTCTGTGCTCTGTGTTGTACCTACTGGACACCTAAAATATACCAAGACCCTAATTCAGGGCACTGACGTTATACCCGTGAACTGCAGGCTGTAGTTTGTGGCAAAGGCATCCTCCCCATGTCCCATCCAGTGTCTCAGCGCTCTGCTAAGTCACTAGGGATCCGCGTTGAGTCGGATTTCTGGTGAGACTATAAACCATCCAGCCTTCAGCCTTCGGGTTCATGATGTCACTAGAACCCTTTCATTGTAATAAAGAACCATGTTACATTGTTAATAGTCATTATGACTCTCTCTCTATCTATATATATATATATATATTCACTGAAAAAACCATAGGTTTCAGGGACGTTATAGTTAGAAATTAACATTTAAAAAACCTTTGAAATTCACTGAAAAAACCACCGGTTTCAGGGACGTTATAGTTAGAAATTAGCATTTAAAAAACCTTTGAAATTCACTGAAAAAACCACAGATATCAGGGACGTTATAGTTAGTTGGACATTTCACTCGTACAAAACCAGAGAAATTCGGCCGTTATAGTTAGTTGAGCTAACTATAACTCGTGCCCCCGCAATGCACTGCTGATGACGTCACATATTACATCACTCATGACATGGTCAGTGACATCACTGATGATATCACTGATTACATCTCAAATGACATCACTGATGACATTACTGATGACATCTCAAATGACATCACTGATGATATCACTGATGACATCATCCAGAGACTAGGTGATTTTCAAAAGTTTAAGAATGTTAATTAATGATACGCAAAGGTGTATTGAAGAATGAGTAGGTGTATGGATGTCTGAATGGATGATTTAGTGGGTGTGTGACTGACTGTTTAAGTGAGAGATTAAATGTGTCTTAGTGAATTCATGGATGAATGACTAATCTGTGTAAATGTCTGTATCAGTCTGTCAGTTGGTGTGTAAGTGGCTGCATGGGTTGGTGAGTAGCTACATGAGTGTATATATGGGTTAATGATTGGCTGTCTATTTACCTGTGTGGGTGCCTGAGTGTCTGTGTGGGTGGGTGGGGGGGGTGTGACTCCCTCCATGGATGTGTGAGTGGGTGATTCAGTGGATGTATGGGTTCATGAGTGCGTCTGCGAGGGGCTGTATGGGTGAGTGAGTATGTATATGGCTGTGTTGGTGAGTGAATGGATGTCTCAGTGGTATATGTGTGAGTAACTAAATATGTGAAAGGCAGTATATGTGAATGTTGAAGTATACAAGTGACTATATGTGAGAGTGAGTGATTGTGAGAGTGGCTGTATGGATGAGTGTGTGCTTGTGTCCGTGATTGTATAAGAGAGTAAGTATGTGTTAGTATCTGTTTGAATAAGTGAGGTGGTGTGTGTATTACTGTATTGGTGAGTAAATGGCAGTGTGATTGAGTCTTTGGGTGACTGACTAGGTGTGTGAGTATCTGAGGATGAGTGAGTGTCTGTATGGGTGTATGAGTGCATATATCAGAGGCTGTATTGATGAGTGACTGCGTGTATGAGTGACTGTATCGGTGAATGAGTGGATGTGTGTAGACCTATGAATCAGTGAGTGGGTATGTACTAACTGGTGTTGGTGTGTCTATGGTTTCGAGAATGGTAGTCTGTATTTTAGAGTGGGTGTATAAAAGGTTATATTAGGGTATGAGGAGGTGAGGAGGTGAGTCAGATATTAAGTGGATGATGTCATCAGTGATGTCATCAGTGAGGTCATTTGAGATGTCATCAGTGATGTCATCAGTGATGTCATCAGTGAAGTCACTGACCATGTCATGAGTGATGTAATATGTGACGTCATCAGCAGTGCATTGCGGGGGCGTGAGTTATAGTTAGCTCAACCAACTATAACGGCCGAATTTTTCTGGTTTTGTACAAGTGAAATGTCCAACTAACTATAACGTCCCTGAAACCTGTAGTTTTTTCAGTGAATTTCTATGGTTTTTTAAATGCTAATTTCTAAATATAAGGTCCCTGAAACCTATGGTTTTTTCAGTGAATTTCAAAGGTTTTTTAACTGCTAATTCCTAACTATAACATCCCTGAAACCGCTGTTTTTTTCAGTGAATTTCTAATGTTTTTTAAATGCTAATTTCCAAATATGCCTACATAGGTTGGACATGTGCAGAAAGAGGATGAAAGGCGCAGAAAGAAGCAAGAGAAGTACAGAAAGAGGCAACAGAATTCCAGAAAGAGGAAGTAAGGTACAAAAAGAAGCAAGAGTAGTGCAGAAAGAAGCAACAGAGGTGCAGAAAGAGGCAAGAGGGGTGCAGAAAGAGGCAAGAGAAGTGCAGGAAAAAAGAAAAAGAAGCGCAGAAAGAGGCAAGAGGGGTGCAGAAAGAGGCAAGAGGGGTACAGAAAGAGGAAAGAGAGGAGCAGAAAGGCAAGAGGGTGCAGAAATCTGCAAGAGAGGTGCAGAAAGAAGTTAGAGAAGTGCAGAAAGAAGCAACAGAGGTGCAGAAAGAAGCAACAGAGGTGCAGAAAGAGGTAAGAAGGGTACAGAAAGTGGGAGGAGGGGTACAGAAAGAAGCACGAGTGGTGCAGAAAGAAGCAAGAGAGGTGTAGAAAGAAGCAAGACGAGTACAGAAAGAAGCAACAGAGGTGCAGAAAGAGGCAAGAGGGGTGCAAAAAGAAGGAAGAGGGGTGCAGAAAGAAGCACGAGGGGTGCAGAAAGAAGCCAGAGACGGGCAGAAAGAAACAAAAGAAGCACAGAAAGAAGGAACAGAGGTGCAGAAAAAGGCAAGAAGGGTGCAGAAAGAGGGAAGAGGGGTGCAAAAAGAAGCACGAGGGGTGCAGAAAGAAGCAAGAGAGGTGCAGAAAGAAGCACGAGAAGTGCAGAAAGAAGCAACAGAGGTGCAGAAAGACAGATGAGGGGCGGAGAAAGAGGCAAGCGAAGTGCAGAAAGAAGCAACACAGATGAAAAAAGGGGGAAGAGCGGTGGAGAAAGAGGCAAGAGGGGTGCAGAAAGAAGCAAGAGGGGTGCAGAAAGAAGCAACAGAGGTGCAGAAAGAGACAAGAGTAGTGCAGAAAGAGGAAAGAGGGGTGCTCAAAGAGGCATGAGGGGTGCAGAAAGAAGCAAGAGGGGTACAGAAAGAAGCAAGAGAGGTGCAGAAAGAAGCAAGAGAAGTACATAAAGCAGCAACAGAGATGCAGAAAGGGGGAAGTGGGGTGGAGAAAGAGGCAAGAGTAATACAGAAAGCAACAGAGTTGCAGAAAGAAACAAACGAAGTGCAGAAAGAAGGAACAGAGGTGCAGAAAGAGGCAAGAGTGGAGCAGAAAGAGGGAAAAGGGGTACAGAAAGAGGCACAAGGGTTGCAGAAAGAAGGAACAGAGGTGTAGACAGAAGCAAGAGAAGTACAGAAAGAAGCAACAGAGGTGCAGAAAGAGGGATGAGGGGTGGAGAAAGTGGCAAGAGAAGTGCAGAAAGAAGCAACAGAGATGCAAAAATGGGGAACAGGGGTGGAGAAAGTGGAGAAAGTGGCAAGAGGGGTGCAGAAAGAAGCAAGAGTGGTGCAGAAAGAAACAAAAGAAGAGCTGAAAGAAGGAACAGAGGTGCAGAAAGAGGCAAGAGGGGCGCAGAAAGAGGGAAGAATGGTGCAGAAAGAAGCACGATTGGTGCAGAAAGAAGCAAGAGAGGTGCAGAAAGAAGCAAGAGTAGTGCCGAAAGAAGCAACAGAGGTGCAGAAAGAGGCAAGAGTGGTGCAAAAAGAGGGAAGAGGGGTGCAGAAAGAGGCACGAGGGATGCAGAAAGAAGCAAGAGATGTGCAGCAAGAACCAAAAAAGTGCAGAAAGAAGGAACAGAGGTGCAGAAAGAGGCAACAGGGGTAAAGACACAGGGAAGAGGGGTGGAGAAAGAGGTAAGGTGGTGCAGAAAGAAGCAAGAGAGCTGCAGAAAGAAACAAAAGAAGAACAGAAAGAAGGTACAGAGGTGCAGAAAGAGGCAAGAGGGCTGCAGAAAGAAGCAAAAGGGGTGCAGAAAGAAGTGAGAGGTGCAGAAAGAAACAAAAGAAGTGCAGAAAGAAGGAACAGAGGTGCAGAAAGAGGCAAGAGGGGTGCAGAAAGAAACAAAAGAAGTGCAGAAAGACGCAACAGAGGTGCAGAAAGAGGCAAGAGGAGTGCAAAAAGAGGGAAGTGGGGTGCAGAAAGAGGCACGAGGGGTGCAGAAGGAAGCAAGAGAGGTGCAGAAAGAAGCAAGAGAAGTGCATAAAGAAGCAACAGAGATGAAGAAAGGGGGAAGTGGGGTGGATAAGAGGCAAGAGGGATACAGAAAGAAACAAGAGAGGTACAGAAAGCAACAAAAGAAGTGCAGAAAGAAGGAACAGAGATGCAGAAAGAGGCAAGAGGGGTGCAGAAAGAGGGAAGAGGGGTGCAGAAAGAGGCACAAGGGTTGCAGAAAGAAACAAAAGAAGTGCAGAAAGAAGGAACAGAGGTGCAGAAAGAGGCAAGAGGGGTGCAGAAAGAGGGAAGAGGGTGCAGAAAGAGGCACAAGGGTTGCAGAAAGAAGGGACAGAGGTACAGAAAGAAGCAAAAGAAGTGTAGAAAGAAGCAACAGAGATGCAGAAAGAGGGATGAGGGGTGGAGAAAGAGGCAAGAGAAGTGCAGAAAGAAGCAACAGAGATGCAAAAAGGGAGAATAGGGATGGAGAAAGTGGCAAGCGGGGTGCAGAAAGAAGCAAGAGAGGTGCAGAAAGAAACAAAAGAAGAGCAGAAAGAAGGAACAGAGGTGCAGAAAGAGGCAAGAGGGGTGCAAAAAGAGGCACGAGGGGTGCACAAAGAGGCATGAGGAGTGCAGAAAGAAGCAAGAGATGTGCAGCAAGAAACAAAAGAAGTGCAGAAAGAAGGAACACAGGTGCAGAACGATGCAACAGGGGTGAAGAAAGAGGGAAGAGGGGTGGAGAAAGAGGCAAGGGAGTGCAGAAAGAAGCCAGAGAGCTGCAGAAAGGAACAAAAGAAGTACAGAAAGAAGGAACAGAGGTGCAGAAAGAGGCAAGAGGGATGCAGAAAAAAGCAAGAGAGGTGCAGAAAGAAGCATGAGAAGTGCAGAAAGAAACAAAAGAAGTACAGAAAGAAGGAACAGAGGTGCAGAAAGAGGCAAAAGAGGTTCAGAAAGAAGCGGGAGGTGCAGAAAGAAACAAAAGAAGTGCAGAAAGAAGGAACAGAGGTGAAAAAACAGGGAACAGGGGTAGAGAAAGTGGCAAGAGGGGTGCAGAAAGAAGCAAGAGTGGTGCAGAAAGAAACAAAAGAAGAGCTGAAAGAAGCAACAGAGGTGCAGAAAGAGGCAAGAGGGGTGCAAAAAGAGGGAAGAGGGGTGCAGAAAGAGGCACGAGGGCTGCAGAAAGAGGCAAAAGGGGTGCAGAAAGAAGTGATAGGTGGAGAAAGAAACAAAAGAAATGCAGAAAGAAGGAACAGAGATGCAGAAAGAGGCAAGAGGGGTGCAGAAAGAGGGAAGAGGGGTGCAGAAAGAGGCAAAAGGGTTGCAGAAAGAAACAAAAGAAGTGTAGAAAGAAGCAACAGAGGTGCAGAAAGAGGGATGAGGGGTGGAGAAAGAGGCAAGAGAAGTGCAGAAAGAAGCAACAGAGGTGCATAAATAGGCAAGTGGGGAGCAGTAAGAGGGAAAAGGGTTGCAGAAAGAAGGAACAGAGATGCAAAAAGGGGGTTGTGGGGTGGAAAAAGAGGCAAGAGGGATACAGAAAGAAACAAGAGAGGTGCAGAAAACAACAAAAGAAGTGCAGAAAGAAGGAACAGAGATGCAGAAAGAGGCAAGAGGGGTGCAAAAAGAGGCACGAGGGGTGCAGAAAGAGGCATGAGGAGTGCAGAAAGAAGCAAGAGATGTGCAGCAAGAAACAAAAAAGTGCAGAAAGAAGGAACAGAGGTGCAGGAAGAGGCAACAGGGGTAAAGACACAGGGAAGAGGGGTGGAGAAAGAGGTAAGGTGGTGCAGAAAGAAGCAAGAGAGCTGCAGAAAGAAACAAAAGAAGTACAGAAAGACGGAACAGAGGTGCAGAAAGAGGCAAAAGTGGAGCAGAAAGAAGCAAGAGAGATGCAGAACGAAGCATGAGAAGTGCAGAAAGAAACAAAAGAAGTACAGAAAGACGGAACAGAGGTGCAGAAAGAGGCAAAAGGGGTTCAGAAAGAAGAGGGAGGTGCAGAAAGAAACAAAAGAAGTGCAGAAAGAAGGAACAGAGGTGCAGAAAGAGGCAAGAGAGGTGCAGAAAGATACAAAAGAAGTGCAGAAAGCAGCAACAGAGGTGCATAAATAGGCAAGAGGGGAGCAGAAAGAGGGAAAAGGGGTGCAGAAAGAGGCACAAGGGTTGCAGAAAGAAGGGATGGAGGTGCAGAAAGAAGCAAGAGTAGTGCAGAAAGAAGCAACAGAGGTGCAGAAAGAGGGATGAGGGTTGGAGAAAGAGGTAAGAGAAGTGCAGAAAGAAGCAACAGAGATACAAAAACGGGTAAAAGGAGGGAAGAAATTGGCAAGAGGGGTGCAGAAAGAAGCAAGAGTGGTACAGAAAGAAACAAAAGAAGAGCAGAAAGAAGGAACAGAGGTGTAGAAAGAGGCAAGAGGGGAGCAGAAAGAGGGAAAAGGGTTGCAGAAAGAAGGAACAGAGGTGCAGAAAGATGCAACAGAGGTGAAGAAAGAGGGAAGTGGGGTGGAGAAAGAGGCAAGGGGTGCAGAAAGAAGCCAGAGAGCTGCAGAAAGAAGCAAAAGAAGTACAGAAAGAAGGAACAGAGGTGCAGAACGAGGCAAGAGGGGTGCAGAAAGAAGCAAGAGAGGTGCAGAAAGAAACAAAAGAAGTACAGAAAGAAGGAACAGAGGTGCAGAAACAGGCAAAAGGGGTTCAGAAAGAAGCCGGAGGTGCAGAAAGAAACAAAAGAAGTGCAGAAAGAAGGAACAGAGGTGCATAAAGAGGTAAGAGGGGTGCAGAAAGGTACCGAAGAAGTTCAGAAAGCAGCAACAGAGGTGCAGAAATAGGCAAGAGGGGAGCAGAAAGGGGGAATAGGGGTGCAGAAAGAGGCACAAGGGTTGCAGTAAGAAACAAAAGAAGTGCAGAAAGAAGGAACAGAGGTGCAGAAAGAGGCAAGAGGGGTGCAGAAAGAGGGAAGAGGGGTGCAGAAAGAGGCACAAGGGTTGCAGAAAGAAGGGACAGAGGTGCAGAAAGAAGCAAGAGAAGTGTAGAAAGAAGGAACAGAGGTGCAGAAAGAGGCAAGAGGGGTGCAGAAAGAGGGAAGAGGGGTGCAGAAAGAGGCACAAGGGTTGCAGAAAGAAGGGACAGAGGTGCAGAAAGAAGCAAGAGAAGTGTAGAAAGAAGCAACAGAGGTGCAGAAAGAGGGATGAGGGGTGGAGAAAGAGGCAAGAGAAGTGCAGAAAGAAGCAACAGAGATGCAAAAAGGGGGAACAGGGATGGAGAAAGTGGCAAGCGGGGTGCAGAAAGAAGCAAGAGAGGTGCAAAAAGAAACAAAAGAAGAGCAGAAAGAAGCAAAGAGGTGCAGGAAGAAGCAAGAGTAGTGCAGAAAGAAGCAACAGAGGTGCAAAAAGAGGCACGAGGGGGCAGAAAGAGGCATGAGGAGTGCAGAAAGAAGCAAGAGATGTGCAGCAAGAAACAAATGAAGTGCAGAAAGAAGGAACAGAGGTGCAGAAAGAAGCAACAGGGGTGAAGAAAGAGGGAAGAGGGGTGGAGAAAGAGGCAAGGGGTGCAGAAAGAAGCCAGAGAGCTACAGAAAGAAACAAAAGAAGTACCGAAAGAAGCAAGAGAGGTGCAGAAAGAAGCATGAGAAGTGCAGAAAGAAACAAAAGAAGTACAGAAAGAAGGAACAGAGGTGCAGAAAGAGGCAAAAGGGGTTCGGAAGGAAGCGGGGGGTGCAGAAAGAAACAAAAGAAGTGCAGAAAGAAGGAACAGAGGTGCAGAAAGAGGTAAGAGGGGTGCAGAAAGATACAGAAGAAGTGCAGAAAGCAGCAACAGATGTGCAGAAATAGGCAAGTGGGGAGCAGAAAGAGGGAAAAGGGGTGCAGAAAGAGGCACAAGGGTTGCAGAAAGAAGGGACAGAGGTGCAGAAGGAAGCAAGAGTGGTGCCGAAAGAAGCAACAGAGGTGCAGAAAGAGGGATGAGGGGTGGAGAAAGTGGCAAGAGAAGTGCAGAAAGAAGCAACAGAGATGCAAAAACGGGGAATAGGGGTGGAGAAAGTGGCAAGAGGGGTGCAGAAAGAGGCAAGAGTGGTGCAGAAAGAAACAAAAGAAGAGCTGAAAGAAGGAACAGAGGTGCAGAAAGAGGCAAGAGGGGCGCAGAAAGAGGGAAGAATGGTGCAGAAAGTAGCACGAGTGGTGCAGAAAGTAGCAAGAGAGGTGTAGAAAGAAGCAGGAGTGGTGCCAAAAGAAGCAACAGAGGTGCAGAAAGAGGCAAGAGGGGTGCAAAAAGAGGGAAGAGGGGTGCTGGAAGAGGCACGAGGGGTGCAGAAAGAAGCAAGAGATGTGCAGCAAGAAACAAAAAAGTGCAGAAAGAAGGAACAGAGGTGTAGAAAGAGGCAACAGGGGTGAAGAAAGAGGGAAGATGGGTGGAGAAAGAGGTAAGGTGGTGCAGAAAGAAGCAAGAGAGCTGCAGAAAGAAACAAGAGAAGAGCAAAAAGAAGGAACAGAGGTGCAGAAAGAGGCAAGAGGGCTGCAGAAAGGCAAAAGGGGTGCAGAAAGAAGCGAGAGGTGCAGAAAGAAACAAAAGAAGTGCAGAAAGAAGGAACAGAGGTGCAGAAGGAGGCAAGAGGGGTGCAGAAAGAAACAAAAGAAGTGCAGAAAGAAGCAACAGAGGTGCAGAAACAGGCAAGAGGAGTGCAAAAAGAGGGATGCAGAAAGAGGCACGAGGGGTGCAGAAAGAAGCAAGAGAGGTGCAGAAAGAAGCAAGAGAAGTGCATAAAGAAGCAACAGAGATGGAGAAAGAGGCAAGAGGGGTGCAGAAAGAGGGAAGAATGGTGCAGAAAGAAGCACAAGTGGTGCAGAAAGAAGCAAGAGAGGTGCAGAAAGAAGCAAGACTAGTGCTGAAAGAAGCAACAGAGGTGCAGACAGAGGCTAGAGGGGTCCAAAAAGAGGGAAGAGTGGTGCGGAAAGAGGCACGAGGGGTGCAGAAAGAAGCAAGAGATGTGCAGCAAGAAACAAAATAAGTGCAGAAGGAAGGAACAGAGGTGCATAAAGAGGCAACAGGAGTGAAGAAATAGGGAAGAGGAGTGGACAAAGAGGCAAGGGTGTGCAGAAAAAAGCATGAGAGCTGCAGAAAGAAACAAAAGAAGAGCAGAAAGAAGGAACAGAGGTGCAGAAAGAGGCAAGAGGGGTGCAGAAAGAGGCAAAAGGGGTGCAGAAAGAAGCGAGAGGGGTGCAAAACAAGGGAAGAGGGGTACAGAAAGAGGCACGAGGGGTGCAGAAAGAAGCAAGAGACGTGCAGAAAGAAACAAAAGAAGTGCAGAAAGAAGGAACAGAGGTGCAGAAAGGGGCAACAGGGGTGCAGAAAGAGGGAAGGGTTGGAAAAAGAGGCAAGAGGGGTGCAGAAAGAAGCGAAAGGTGCAGAAAGAAAGAAAAGAAGTGTAAAAAGAAGGAACAGAGGTGCAAAAGAGGCAAGAGGGGTACACAAAGAGGGAAGAGGGGTGTGAAAGTGGCACTAGGATTGCAGGAAGAAGCAAGAGGAGTGCAGAAAGAAGCAACAGAGATACAGAAAGAAGCAAGAGGGGTGCAAAAAGAGGGAACAGGGGTAGAGAAAGTGGCAAGAGGGGTGCAGAAAGAATCAAGAGAGGTGCAGAAAGAAACAAAAGAAGAGCAGAAAGAAGGAACAGAGGTGCAGAAAGAGGCAAGAGGGGTGCAGAAAGAGGGAAGAGGGGTGCAGAACGAAGCAGGAATGGTGCAGAAAGAAGCAAAGAGGTGCAGGAAGAAGCAAGAGTAGTGCAGAAAGAAGCAACAGAGGTGCAGAAAGAGGCAAGAGGGGTGCAAAAAGAGAGAAGAGGGGTGCAGAAAGAGGGAAGAGGGGTGGAGAGAGAGGCAAGAGGGGTGCAGAAAGAAGCAAGAGAATTGCTGAAAGAAACAAAAGAAGTGCAGAAAGAAGGAACAGAGGTGCAGAAAGAGGCAGGAGGGGTGCAGAAAGAGGCAACAGAGGTGCAGAATGAGGGAAGAGGGGTGGAGAAAGAGACAAGAGAAGTGCAGAAAGGGGGAAGAGGGGTGGAGAGAGAGGCAAGAGGGGTGCAGAAAGAAGCAAGAGAATTGCTGAAAGAAACAAAAGAAGTGCAGAAAGAAGGAACAGAGGTGCAGAAAGAGGAAGGAGGGGTGCAGAAAGAGGGAAAAGGGGTGCACAATGAAGCAAGTGAGGTGCAGAAAGAGGCAACAGAGGTGCAGAAAGAGGCAAAAGAGGTGCAAAAAGTAGAAGAGATTTGCAGAAAGAGGCAAGAGAAGCGCAGAAAAAGAAAGGTGCAGAAAGAAGCAACAGAAATGTAGAAAGAGGCAAGAGAGGTGCAGAAAGAAGCAAGAGTGGCTTGCACACCATTAGTACCAATTTAACACCCACATTTAGCAATAACAGGTGACCTTTCTAGGTTTGCAAAGGACCTTCCACCACGCTGTAATACTTGTCACTTCATTTTTGGTAAAGTTTGAGCCAGAAACAAGGCTTTTTTTGTTCAAATCTGCAGATTAGGCAGCAGATGATGGATTATGGGGCTAATGCGGAAAATGTATAATTGTGCGAAAGTCGGTGCAATCAAACAGTCCCATAATTCCAGTGGCCCTGCTCATACCTCTGACCAGGTCCAGTAGTGCTCCTCAGTGATTCCTTCTTTTTTTTGACTCATTGAGTCAAAGTTACATAGTTTAGCTTCTATGGAAATGAAGAAGACTAAACCTGAGGTTACCACTCCACAACACAGACTACCATACCACATAATTACTCTCCATAACACATAATCCCACTCCACATAATTCCTATACACTAAATACCACATATTTTCTATCCACATATTTTCACTGCACAACATACCACATAATTCCACTACATACAACGTACATCCACTCCGCTCCAAAAAACATTAGTAAAAAACTTTTACATTTACAAAGCCAATAGCTCTAACTCTTGCAAGCGCGAGACCTATTGCATTACAAATGCTTCTTTAACTGGTTGTCACTTTTGCAGAGTGGTGGAGAAAGGGGGCTGGGCCTCCAACCAGCGCTCAGGAATTCCGCTGCATAGGACTTACAGGAGGCACCAGGAGGGCTTCTTGGCCCCCAAAGTCTCTCAGGAGTAAAGTGGACTTCATCCAAAACCAGTACTGTGCCAGGAGGCGCGTTTGCAGAGTGGGGGAGAAAGGGGGGCATGGCCTCTGAAGACCTCTTAGCAATCCCACTGTCTAGGACTTAGTGGAGGTAAAAGGAGGGGTAGTTGGCCCCCAAGGACAACCTTGGGGCCAACTACCCCTCCTATTACCTCCAGTAAGTCCCACACAACAACATTGCTAAGTTCTCATTGCAGGCCACAACCCCTTTCCCCACCACTCTGCAAACACGGACCCTGGTGCGCTCTTGGATGGGGATTAAAGTCCACTTCGCTGCTAGGGGTCCTTAGGGGCCTACTAGCCTACCTAATACCTCCAGTATGCCCCAGATAGTGGGATTGCTGACAGGTGGACACAGGCCATGCCCCCTTTGTCCACCACTCTGCAAACGCGCCTCCTGGCGCGCTCTTGGTTGGGGGATGAAGTCCCAATGCCTTCTGAGGGTCCCTGGGGGCCAACTAGCCCTTGGTTGAGGGATGAAGTCCACTTCAGTCCTGAGGTCCGCAGGACACAAGAGGACCTCATTGCCCCACCAGCAGTGCGCCAAGAGGGGTGTTTGCAGAGTGGTATAAAAAGGGGCGTGGCCTCGGACCACCTCTCAGCAATCCTACTGTGTGGGGCTTACTGGAGGTACCTGGTGGGCTAGTTGGTCCCTAAGGACCCTTAAGATTCTAGGGGGCTTAATCCCCCAATCCAGAATGCACCAGCAGGCATGTATGCAGAGTGGTGCAGGGAGGGGGCGGGGCCTCCGGCAAGATGCCTTTTTGGGGGGTTAGAAGGGGGCTGTGTGGCCCTCCTTCTCTCAATAGTTTCTGGGCCCTGGGGACCCCATCCCCCAGGGCCTGCCACTATTAATTTTTTTTTTTAAATGGGAAGGGGGCCGCACGGCCCCCCCTCCAGAGGCCGATTTCTGCCCCAGGGACCCCATCCCCCAGGGCATGGCCACATATTTATATATTTTTTTTTTTAAAGGAGGGGGGCCATGCGGCCCCCCTCCTGAGGCCTTTTTCTGCCCCGGGGACCCCATCCCCCGGGGCATTGCCTCATTTTAAAATGCTTGGTCCCCCTTCCCTGGGCCACTATTGGCCCCGGGGACCCCATCCCCCAGGGCCTGGCCAGATTTCCATTTTTTTTTATTTTGGAGGGGGGCCGCGTGGCCCCCTCCTGAGGCCAAGTATGGCCCCGGGAGGTCTGGCCTTATGATGGGGACCGCGGGGAAGCTCCAATGCCCCCGCTGTCCCAGCCGGCTCCCCGCCTCCTGCGGGAGACTGCATTGCTTTGGACGAGGGGAGCTGCTGATATGCAGCTCCCCTTGTCCAAAAGCAATACTGCTTTGCTTCATGGAAGCGAGAACAGGTTTCCTACTCTCGCTTCCATGAAGCAAAGCAGAGTTTGCAATGACAGAGTTTGCAATGACAGGGCAGGAGCCGTGCTCCCGCCCTGCCATTGCAAACTGCAATGTCCTCTGGGTGGGCACACCGGGACATTGCCGGAGCCGGCCCTGTGGGATGGCGGTCCCCAGGGCCAAAGAGGGCTTAATGAGGGGGGCCCCCCTCCCAACGTGAAAATAGCCCCGGGGAAGTGGTAGACCCCGAGGCCGGGGTTCCGCAACCGACCCCCACCCTTAATTAAAATTGCCCTGGGGAGGTTGTGGTCCCCAGGGCAGTGTGGGGAGGGGAAGGGGCTCCCCCACACTTAATATTTATAATTTAAGGCCCAGGGAGGTGGTGGCCCCTGGGCTTTGGGGGGCCCGTGAGGCCCCCCACCCATTAACATAAATGCCCCAGGGAGGTGGCGGTCCCTGGGGCAGCATAGGGGGGGCAGAAGCCCCCCCACGCAATTTTTTAAAAGAAGCCCCGGGGAGGTGGCGGTCCCCGGGGCTGTGGGGCGGCCATGTGCCCCCGCATATTATTTCAAAAGCCATGGGGAGGTGGCTGTCCCTGGGGCTGAGGGGGCCTCACAGGCCCCCGCATATATTTTACTCATTGCCCCCGGGACCTGGCTCACCCGGGGGCTCAATAAAACAAAGCGCGGGACGCAGCGCATCATTTTTTTAAAAATTTCTCGGCGGGATTCATGAACCCAGCGTGAATTCCACTGAAATTCTTTTTAAAAATGCTATTTTTGGCCATGGGGGTACAGGGACCCCCTGAGCAGGCCTAGGGGTCAGGGTGTTTCTACCCTGCCCCCTTTTCTTCATTTTTAACACTTTTTTTTACCTTTTTTCTAGTGACTCAATGGCTACCAACACTTCTTGGTTTGGAGTGCCAATCAAAATGACGCTCGTAATCGGGAGGGTTCGTGAATCCTCTTCTGTCACCAGATATCGATATTTTTTTATTTTTGAATTTCTCAGGAACTACTGAACGGATTTACACCATTTTAAAAAAAGAATGCTTTCTGAACCAAGACCTACCTTTTTGCCAAATTTGGCGTCATTCCGTTGAGCAGTTCGGGCTGTAGCTTTGTCTAAATTTTCCTATGGAAATGAACATGGAGAAAACGCTTTTTGGGACCCACCTTTTTTCTCGGCCCCTGCTCAATGAATCACCCAGAAACTTTTAAGACAATAGCTGACCTGAGCAAACCATTAGTTTTGAAAATTTCGCGAAGATTCGTCAAACGGCGCCAAAGATATTGGCAAAAGAAAAAACTCTTTTTGAATAGAAACGAGGTCCTAACTATAACTACCTACTGGCGACTGCCAGTAGGTAATACATATATTATATACAAGTTTTATATGGAGCAGAAGTTCTATACCTAAGTGGTAAATGCGGGTGGGATCTTGAAGAAGGGAAGATTTTAAAAATGCTATTGTCTTTGCCAAGCTCCACAATGGTCCAGGCTATTAGAATGGAGTTAGGTACAATAGCATGGAGCATACAGATCCAAATGTCCCTTATAAGATTTTGGAAACGTCAGGATCCGGGTGGTGTGCAGAAGGTCTCACAATGGTGCAGAGAGGAGTTACGATTGAGTAGCCTAAAATGGGCAAAGGAATCTAGGAAAAAATCCTCTCTGCAGGGGAAAGGTTAAATGTGAGACCCTCGCAATCTACATTGGATATAGAATTCACCAAAAGTTCTCTTAGGATTCAGGGTAAAGAAGCCTCAAGGAATATAGATCTGGAATATCTGAAAACAAAAAATCGGTACAGTGCCTAAGAAATTCCTGGATGAATGAAACTTGGTACCCGTATTTGGACACTTTGCCCAATTATGGGGTAAGATGTGAGATCTTAAGAGTAAGAATTGGCATAAATCATTGGCTAATGGAGGAAAAGATAAAAGTAGAAATGATACAGCCAGATGGTAAATGTAAATGTGGGCTAGGATCAAAAAGTGATATCTGGCATATTTTGGTTGACTGTTTTTCTTTTATCTCATTTCGGAAACTGTATTTACGTTCAATATTTGCCAAATATGAAATAAGATCACGAGCCAAAGCAATAGCTTTATTTACGGAGTTGCCAAATCTCGATATTGCTCTGGGAAATTATATGAAAGCGGTAAAAGGGTCCGTAAGAGAGAAAATGAAGGGGAGTCAATGATTTTAGTCGGCTTTTATAAGTTTTAGATGCTCTTCCCGTTATATAAAAATTTTAAAACTAGAAAGAATTCATTTGGGACTGTAGACTCTTGTCATTGGGAGTAGAAGAAGTGTGCTGAATTTTTATTGTATGTTTTATCGTATGTTTTATTGGTAATGAAATTGGAGAAATTATGCATTATTAATATATTGTAATTTATTGTGTTTAAAAGATTATGGTCTAAATAAACAGAGTTTTTGACTTGAATACATATATATATATATGTATATATATATATATATTCACTGAAAAAACCATAGGCTTTACAGACGTTATAGTTAGAAATTAGCATTTAAAAAACCTTTGAAATTCACTGAAAAAACCATAGGTTTCAGGGGCGTTATAGTTAACTGGACATTTCACTCGTACAAAGCCATAGAAATTCCACTGTTATAGTTAGTTCAGCTAACTATAACTCGCGCCCCCGCAATGCACTGCTCATGACGTCACATATTACATCATTCATGGCATGGTCAGTGACATCACTGATGACATCTGAAATGACATCACTGATGACATCATCCAGTGACTGTGTGTTTCTGTAATTTTTAAATATGTTTTACATATATTCTTAGGTGTATTGAAGAATGAGTGGGTGTATAAGTGTCTGGATGGGGGATTTTACAGGTGTGTGACTGATAGTATAAGTGAGTGATTAAACGTGTCTTACTGAATGCATGGGTTAGTGACTAAACTGTGTGAATGTGTGCATCAGTCTGTCTGTTGTTGTGTAAGCTGCTACATGGGTTGGTCAGTAGCTACATGAGTGTTTATATGGGTTATTGATTGTTTGCCTGAGTATTTGTATGGGAGACTGAGTGTGTGTGTGGGTGGGTTGGAGGTGTGTGACTCTGTGCATTGATGTGTGAGTGGTTGATTCACTGGGTGTATGGGTTCAAGAGTGCATGTGGAAACAGCTGTATGGGTGGGTGAGTGTGTGTATGGGTGTGTTGGTGAGTGAATGGATGTCTCAGTGGTACATGTGTGAGTAACTACATATGTAAAAGGCAGTATATGTGAGTGATGCTGTATATAAATGAGTATATGTGAGAGTGAGTGATTGTGAGAGTGGCTGTATGGATGAGTGTGTACTTGTATCAGTGATTATATAAGAGAGTAATTATGCGTTAGTATCTGTATGAATTAGGGAGGTGGTGTGTGTATAACTGTATAGGTGAGTAAATGGGAGTGTGATTGATTCTTTGCATGACTGACTAGGTGTGTGAGTAACTCCATGAATGAGTGGCGGTGTGTGAGTGTCTGAATAGGTGTATGAGTGCATATCATAGTATTGTATTGATGAGTAACTGCATGTATAAGTGAATGTATGGGTGAATGAGTAGATGTGTGTGTAGACCTAGGAATCAAAGAGTGCGTATGTAGTAACTGGTATTGGTGTCTCAATGGTTTCGAAAATGGTAGTCTGTATTTTACAGTGGGTGTATTAAAGGTTATATTAGACTGTGAGGAGGTGCATCAGATTTTCACGTGGATGATGTCATCAGTGATGTCATCAGTGATGTCATTTCAGATGTCATCAGTGATGTCATCAGTGATGTCACTGACCATGCCATGAATGATGTAATATGTGACGTCATGAGCAGTGCATTGCGGGGGCGCGAGTTATAGTTAGCTGAACTAACTATAACAGTGGAATTTCTATGGTTTTGTACGAGTGAAACCTATGGTTTTTTCAGTAAATTTTAAAGGTTTTTTTAAATGCTAATTTCTAACTATAACGTCTGTAAAACCTATGGTTTTTTCAGTGAATTTCAATGGTTTTATAAATGCTAATTTCTAACTAAACCGTCCCTGAAACCTCTGGTTTTTTCAGTGAATTTCAAAGGTTTTTTAAATGCTAATTTCTAACTACAATGTCCCTAAAACCTATATTGTTTTTAACTAAATTTAAAAAAGACGTGCATACTTTTTGTAGTGAAAAACTAACTGTAACAGTAGTCTGTTATAAGTTATAATTTAACAATGTTTAAAACTTAATTAGCACTAATTAACATATAAGTGTGGAAAAAGTGTGACGGAGCAGCTATGATACCTGACTTCGAGCAACAGAGTTCACAGTTCGATTCCCAGCTCCAGCGGCACGTTAGCCCACCACTATGTCACTGTGGGCAACACCTTGCTTAATCTTTCCGACGCCCCCGAGCGCCGGCACACCTTTCCAGGGTTAGCTGTACGCTTTACAAATGCTCGCATTTTTTAAATTTAAAACCATAGTGATGAGAAATATTATCACGTTTTTTTTTTCTTCTATTCTAATAGATCTTTTTTTTATGTCTTCTATTTAGAATTAGGGTAATCAATAAATGTATTTACTCATGAGAATGGAAATGACACGGTTTTCCGGGTAACAGTTTTTAAGCTCTCCAACGTATGTACATATTAAGGACCTTATACGTGTTAGGTTTGAAATCGAAACTTTTCCGCTTCACATTTTGTAACTTTTCCCAACACGTGCACAAGTGAAACAGTTAAAACGTGAGCACGTGTCAACTGTAAAATGTGACATGTAAATGGGCGGAGCCGCATCTTCCTTCCATAGACTACTGAATAACCAAAAAGTATATAAACCACACCCGTTGATAGATTAGTTTCGTTTTTGCGAGTTATTTACGCGTCTCCATTCAGTGATGCAGGTGCTCTTTTCTACAGTCGGATTCTTCTTTTGCGGCCACAAAACATAATCCTGAGTTGTAAGTTGTTTGATTATGCAATACTAGATATTTATAATACGTAGCTATTTGTCAATCTTTAAACACTTGTATTTAGAAAAAAGTGTTATTGGTTGTTTTTGCCATTTATATGTAACGTCAGCAGCTTGTTTTCAGAAACAGAGAGAATACAGCAAACATTGTTCCTGTTCTGGCTCCTTTGAGCTCATATAGTGTGACTTTGCATATTATAATATTGACACTGTACTTGACCTCAGAAGTGTTGGTAACCCGTCGGCGCGAAAACTAAAGGTTTATATGTAACGTCAGCAGCTTCTAGTTTGTAGTCTGTTTCCCCCTTGACATCATATAGTGTGAGTATGTATATTATAATAACCACACATTATGATCTCAGAGGAGTTTGTGACCCGTTGGCGCGAAGACTAAAGATTTATATGTAACCTCAGCAGCTTCTGGTTTTTAGTCTATTTCTTCCTTGAGATCATATAGTGTGAGTATGTATATTGTAATATGAACATTTATACTGACCTCAGTGGAGTTTATGACCCGTCGACGCGAAGACTAAAGATTTATATTTAACGTCAGTACCTTCTCGTTCTTACTCTGTTTCTTTCTTGGGATCATATACTGTGAATATGTATATTATAATATTAACAGTCATTGTGATCTCAGAGCACTTTATGACCCGTTGGCGCAAAGATGAAAGATTTCGATGTCCCGGAGAAAAGAGGCTCTCAATATACTCATCGCTGGAAAGTATTTCGTTATTGATCTTGTTTTGTATTGATGACTTCATTTTCATTTTCCTTTTTTTGTGCCATCAGTGACACTGTGTATATTGTAAGAGTTTGATATTTCCACACAACAGGAATTGGAGATTTTTCGCCGCCAGGAGTAAACCATCTGAAATACAGTTTACTGACCTTTATAACTAACTTGATCAGATATTTTTACAGTGACAATATTTTGGGAAATTGCAGTTTAAAAAAAAATTGTTTCCATAGATACTTTCTTAGTGAATACCTTTGATAAACCCTTTCTGAATGTTTTTTTACTATTTCTATTTTTGTCTGTTGCGGTTCCTATTCACCTTCTCCCTATAGAATATATACGACCAGTAGTGTATATTATTATACTACTATCCTATATATTCTTAAAGGAGTACATGATCTAAGTACTACGACCGAACTTTCCCGAATTCTACAATAATAGAAATTATAAAAAATGATAAAGCGTACATTTCTATGTAATATAAAGTGATTTGTGTTTAACTGTTTTTTACTTGTTATTGTTCTTGTGACCTGAGATGATGTAGTGTGGGAGTATTTCTTGTAGCACTTCTTTTCTACTTTATCTAAAAGTAACTCATGCCCTCTTATATTATCAAGAATATGGGCCAACACTTTTACAAACTATAGCAGAAAAAAAAAGGGAGGGTGTGCCCACGCTTGAGGGAAATTTTATGAATTGCATTTTTATTTGTCACCCCTTTGATATATACAGCTTCAGTTTCCGAACAAAGTATCTTTGTAATTGCTTAATAAAAACTATTTCAAACCTAGACTGAAATTTTTGCTGTGCAACCACAGCTCCCCGTTAGAAAATAAACACCACATTATAGCTAAACAGTGCTCCTGGGAAGTATCCCACCCGCAAACTTAATAAAAAGAAGACCGCAACACACTTTGTTATTTTCCCGCCGTGATTTGTACACCCCACGCCAATTATATAAATGGCCCTTAAAATATATAAAAAACTATTTTTACCTTCGCAATCCCTCTCCACCACCTTGTGACCACTGTACAGAGTTAATAGTGTTCCTACCCTCCCCGCTACTACTTTCTTTTCCCGTACTCCATTGAAGTGCGTCACAAAATGGTTCACAACAGTGAACCGTTCCCAGCCAATAATGAGCAAACTTGTACTAGGAACAGTTTAGCCAATAAAATGTCCATGGTGTTCCGCAGAGGGGAGGGAATAGCTGCCAACACTTCTACTTTCAATGGTTTACAGCCAATGAACATTAAGCTTGGGAAGGTCCTGCTTGGAACACGTTACCCAATCAGATGTCCCTGATGCTCCGCGGAGGGGGAGGGAATGGCTGGCAACACTTCTACTTTCAATGGTTTACAGCCAATGAACATTAAGCTTGGGAACATCCTGCTTGGAACACGTCAACCAATAACATGTTCCTGCTACTCCGCGGACGGGGAGGAAATGGCTGGCAACACTTGTACTTTCAATGGTTCGCAGCCAATGAACATTAAGCTTGGGAAGGTCCTGCTTGGAACACGTCAGCCAATCAGATGACCCTGCTACTCCGCGGACGGGGAGGAAATGGCTGGCAACACTTCTACTTTCAATGGTTCACAGCCAATGAACATTAAGCTTGGGAAGGTCCTGCTTGGAACACGTCAGCCAATCAGATGTCCCTCCTACTCCGCGGACGGGGAGGAAATGGCTGGCAACACTTCTACTTTCAATGGTTTGCAGCCAATGAACATTGAACTCGTTGTTGGAACACCTCAGCCAATTAAACGTTAATTTTGTCCCAGACACACGAACAGAACACGCCCTCCCACATAATATTAATTTTCGTGTAAGAAAGTGACACTGTCCGTGATAAAAGTGAACACCGCATTATAAGTAAACATTACTGCGCATTATATTAAAGGAAGGCTGCAATATGGCGCATTGTTATTTTCCCGACGGGATTTCCAGAGCCTACGCAACCTTGCCGCAATACCGCGCACCGTTGTTCTGCGGACGTGATTTCCACGTCTGCGGACATGATTTCAAAGGCCTACGCAACATTCAAACTCCCTGCCTCTGCACCGTACAGACTGCTTAAACTAAGACCACAGTGCTCCTACTATACCCTCTTATACAATTTTTCTCTTTTGTTTCGCCCTACGCCTTTCAAGTCAGTCACAAAATGGCTGCCAACACTTCCTAGTTTCAACAGTTCACAACCAATGAGCCGCACGCTCGTGCTCATAACGCCTCAGCCAATCAGATGTCAGAATTCTCAAATATCGATATCTGTAAATTTTGATATTTCTCTAAAACTACTGAATGGACTTACCCCATTTAAACAAAAGCGTGCTTTCTGGACCAAGACCTTTCTCCCTGCCAAATTTGGCGTAATTCCATTCAGCAGTTTGACCTGTAGCCTTGTCTAAAGTTTTCTATGGAAATTGCATGGAGAAAACACGTTTTGGAACCCCCTTTTTCTCAGCCCCCTTCACGAATCACCCCCAAACTTTCAGGATAGGAGCTCACCTGAAAAGAGGAACTTTTGGAAAATTTCCTAAAGATTCGGCAAACAACGCCAAAGTTATAAGCACATCAAAAAATGCTTTTCCTATGGAAACTAGGTTCTAACTATAACTACCTACTGGCGACCGCCAGTAGGTAATATATATATATATATATATATATATATATATATATATATATATATACACACACACACACATGTATATAATGCTTACCATGAGTGGTAAAAGCATGCGTGGTACAGGCATGCAGGGTAAATGCATCTGCATGGTTAAGGCTGCGTGGAAAAGGCATGCATGGTAAAGGTATGTGTTGCATTGACCTACAACCCCTCTCAGAAGTAGTACCCTAGAGATCCACCTGAAAAGACAGTTGATAAGCACATCAGCACTCCTGACCTACTTCGCCTGCCAGTCCCTCTGGGCACTACCTAAACTACCTTTTCTCTCTGTGCCTCTGATAAAGGGAGATCTGTCTCTCAGTTTTTCCATTCCTCAGGCCTATCCGTTGGCTGCTTTGATAGTTTTCCCTTCTGACTCCACACACACTTTGTGCTCTGAGCCTGTTTTTGCAATGTCTCTTCCATGGCGGTGTTCTGGTGCATGTAATCTGGCTCGAAGAAGACTCTGTCGGCTGGGATAAGTGCTAACTTTGTAGCTTTCATGGAGAAGAGGCCAACTTACCGTGGTCTGCTAAGATTTTTCCTCACCCTTCGGGAATTCTCATCAAGTGTTGGCATCCCAGTGTGAGGGAGGCCTGTTTTTGTTAGATGCACCATCAAGAAAACCTTTCTGTCCTCATCCAGACCTTCTGTCCATTTCCATGGCTCACACACTGCCAGGACCCTCACCACAAGCTGTCAATGTTATTTGCTCGAAATATCTTCGAATATATAGGGATTTGGTGAAGTTATTGCATTTTATCAACCTGTGCGAAAGAGAAAATTAAATATTTATAATGAGAGGTGCAGTGGATGTATCGGCGTTTCTCCAAAGGCAGACAGTCTTTTTGTAAGGTGTGTGCTTGAAGGATACAATAAAAGAGGTAGTACAGTCTGAATCCAAGTCTGTCATAAAGTTCACATTCATTTGAGAAGTTAACAGATTGTTAAAAAACATCTTACCCTTCAGTAATTGTTGTGCAAATTCTTCAGTGACGAAATGTGGATGAAACTAGGGTACCTGAATGACAGTGTGGCACTTCTTCACAAGAAAAAACAAGGCAATTGATGTTTTACTATGATTTACAATCTGAAGAAGAATGCTTGCATTTGTCAGGCATGTTAAATTGTATGGAAACTTCCACATATTATCTCTCAAAAGACATGGTGCCCCTGCAGCACCTCTTATTACAAGGAGGTTGTCCTTGAAATTAAGGTAATTGATTCAATCACCTGAAGTCTGGGAAAAAGCCATGAGTATGCCAAACACTTCCAATTAGCTTCCTGCACAGGAGCTTTTCCTACTTGCAGCAACACTTCCAGATAATGCATAAATGGAATGGGTCATCTGAATAAAGTACACACATTCAAGTACATATAAAAATAAGATCGCCTTATGGTTATACCGTGACTATACCCTATTTAATGACATCCGTTGATAAACCTAGGAGGCATTAGGAAATCATTGCCAACTTTAACTTGAGCTCGTTAACTTCGGTGCATGCCACTCCCATATGACAGAAAAGGCATGATACGCGTCATTAATAAAATGATACGGTCTTGCACGGTGTGGGACAAATTATTTTCCAATCTCACTGACTAACTATAATCATATGCAATAAAATATTGATTCCTTACTCTATGGCATATTTAAGAATGCACACACTGATGGCAAGAAACAGGGCAAATGACCGGTGAGTGAGCCTGACCACAGCCTACCAGCAGATGAAGACGTTACAGTGAGAGCAGCCCGGGGTAGTGCTAGAGAGTAAAGGCATCCGGGTAGCTCCCCTTCACCCCTAGTTAGCCTCAAACCCACATCAAAGTCATTTTGACCAATTTTAAATCAACAGAAAATTCCACATGTTGATCCATCGTCTTTGTTTTTCAGGATGGAACAGAGAGCAATTGCAAAGATGGTTGGTTATGTGTCATCTGGACTTTTAACCCCCTCATGCAAGCTCCACATCTCACTTACCCCAGGTTGTGTTCTACCCCGAGCTCCACCTACCACCCTCAGCCTTTATTAGGGGCTACATTTTTCAGCTGAAAATGCACAAGTTAGATGGGGGTGGAGGGCTTGCTGCAAAGCACTGAGATGAGACTCAAAGTGCTCTTTCCCAGACTGTGAAATGAAGCATATGTCCATTTGTGTTTAGGCCTACAGCACCGACTGAGGCTCTTTCGAATCTGCTTATGTGGTGCTGACATCAGGAAACTAAAAGCGAGAAAGCATGAGCTAGCATTTGTGTGTTTCAGAGCCACATATCACTTAATCGACTAAGTCATTGATAAATACTTGTTGGAACACGTGAGGACTGGTGGGGAAGGCTACGTGAGAATGAGCTATTGTTGGCAGCTTCAGAATGAATTTTTTGTTAAAACTATATGTGATCTGCCCAGATCTTCTGTTGGGAGATAGGTTCTTTGTTGGCCCCCATGTTCTTCTGCTCTCCGAGGCTATGTTTCTAGTATTCCCTCCTTTTTTGTCTTTGTTTCTTATTTTCTGCATTGCGGTCTTATTTCCTTTGAGGTGTCTTCTTGACCATGTCATTTACCTCTGTCTGGGGCTCTGCATTGCTGAGTGGTCTTCACAGTCTCCTTGGCGTATGATCTTTCAGTCAGGACCTTTGCATGTTTTTATCTGGAACTGCTCTGTGAGGGTGTTAGTGAAGAATTGTGCCCTATTCGCCTTAGGCAAATAGGGCACAATTCCTGCCAAGAGGCGAATCGCCTACCTGCTGCTTGGCTATGCCCTCACCTTCTGTGTCCCTCTACTGGTTCACCATCGGTTCTTAGGGTTGTTTGTTTTCTGCTAAGAGTGTTGTGTCTGCTGTTCTGCTTGCATGCTCACTCTGGGCATTTTGCCTTGGTGGTGATCTGTTTTTGACAATTGTGTTTTTGGGCCTATTTATGGTTGTGTGCCCAGGTAACAATTTTTTTTTTTTTTAATCTTAGACCCCACAACAATTTGCTTGTTTTAGGAGGATTTGTAAGGTTTGACCCCGTCTACTTTCTTACCATGACTATGGATCTTGTACTCATCGTTGTTTACTTTTCTATATGGGATGGTCCCACTGAATTGCTCAAGCTTTGTCAGTAGAGTACACTGTCACTGTTATTTATTTGTTTCCTTTTTGTACCAAAAGGACTTTTGTCCTGATCAGACCCCTATAAGCTCTGCATTTTTAGGGTCGAAACATTGATATTCAATACAAGATATTATAGGCATTTATTACTATTGAACTGACAGAGACCTATCCCTGGTGACGCCTTTATTATATTTCCGCCTGCTTCTCATTCTATTGCACTAAATATATATGTATCCACTCAGCACTGTTTACTTTTATAATGTTCCAACAAGCCTCAAAATTAATATATGACAAATCTTTGGACATAAATATTTATGTTAAAGAAGTATCTGAATAGATTTATTTATAGGGCTCATCTGTGAATTATTGTCACAGTGAATACCATGGATCTGTTCACTTGGTATGACAAAGATAAATAGAACATTTTTGTTTGTTAAAAATAGTCCTTGGCAACCACTGTTTTCTTTTTCTCCTGGAACACTAAAAACAGAAATATATCTAACTCCAGGAGGGCCTAGCTGGACCCTGAGGCCTGGCTTCTGCAGGAACCCTGGCTGGAGAGAGATCTAGTTTCTAGAAATGTTTCTGTGGGAAATGAGACCTGTAGGAGTGACTGAAACAAACTTTCCCAGCAGGTGAAGAAAAGTAGGACTTTGCAATTTTTTTAATCTCTGGACGAGCAAGACAAGGTGCTGAGGCTTGCACAGGGAAGGTGTACCAAAGGCTAGCAAGAAAATCAGTTTACTCTGAGTTTTTGCTGCACTGAACTGGTTCAGAGGGATCTCACAGTATGGGTATTCGACCTTGTGGAGCCCTGTCTGACTATAGCTTCCAGAATTACACCTGTAATAGAATCATCTTTTTTGCCCTGATCATCCCCATTATTTGATTGATACTGGTGGCAACTGACTCTGACTATGCCCTGGGCTATGGTTACCAGACCCAGGGCAAGTGCTCTGATTATAAGGTATGTGGAAATTAGGTTTAATTACCATTGGTACTGGCAGCCTAGCTGTAAGTCTGTAGTATATAATAGCGCATGTAGGTTTAGAGGCTCAGTAGACTTAATGCACTTAAATACGCACTAATGTGTTGCCTGCTGTCATTTTGAAGACAGCCCTGCTTTTCAGGCTGCCTTTACAATAAAATTATATATAAATTAGACTTTGGAATTAAAAGTACTTCGAAAAGTTTCAAACTACCTTACTTTTACATATAAGTCACCCCTAAGGTCTCTCCGAGGTGCCACCCCCACAGGGATAGGGTGCCTTGTAACTATAAGCAGGGACATTATGAAAAATGTTTTATATGCCCTGGTGAGGGAAAAACTGTCAATTTCGTTTTTCCCCATTGTAGCCACGATGTCTCTATAGGCTAACATAGGAATATTTTATTACAGTATAACTATTGAAAGGAAGGAGCTAAAAATAAACTTCAAAGTATCAAAATGATAGAATAAATCCAACACTTGTCACTGTTGGATTTATTATAAGTATCACAGAAAAGAAGTTATAAAACTTTCTTTTCTGTAAGCTAAAATCCAGTCTTGCAGCAGCCCTGATTTGATTGGTCAGCATCTACCAGGCTGAGCCAGGCTGTCTTAATGAGGTGTGAAGTGCCCTGACTAGAGATAAAGGTTTTCCTGTGGGAGGAGAACTGCAAGCTGCAGAGCCAAAGGCAGGATGGGGGTTGAGTGGTCACACTGTTCTTCAAAGAGGGAATGACAGTTTAGGGCAGTACATGCGAATCCTACACCCCAGCCAGACAGTAGCCCCAGTAATTAGATTAGTGAAGGGTCTGGAAGGGGGGTGTTAGGCAAACGTAGCCACACCAGTGGGTTGACTTAGCCAGGTCTAACTCTCCAGGAGAGAGTTTCTCCATTTTGAATTTTGGAAGAAAATTGCTTTCTGGGTCAAGAATATGCCACACTTTGGAGGTAGTGGTCTTACACCTGGGTGGCACCCTGCATCTAATTGGTCAGGGTTACCCACCTGCTTGACGCCCATGAACTGTGAATAAATATGGGAATGTTGCCCACCAACTCAGATCCCTGCCTGAAACAACAAGGAGAAGAAGGACTGCCCTGATCTGCACCCAAAGGATTGCACTCTAAAGTACTGCACCTGCTGCCCAATCTGGAACTACAGCCCTAAGGGCTTTGCCTGGCTTCACAAGGATTAAGGAGTGAAACTCCCTGAAAGCAACAGGTTAACAGAGCTCCACCTGCACTATTTCCACCAAGAAGGAACCATCCGGAGTGCGTCCAGTGGGCTTTAAGGGGCTGGACAGGTGAATTCTGGGAAACGTAGTCCCAACATCCCAAGGACCATCTCAGAGCTTCTAGACCTTTGCATTTTATTTTGTGGACACTTTAAAATTCCAAATGGACCTTCTGGAAGGAGATTCAGCTGTTTTGTCAAAAAGCTCGATAAGGTGACCGACCTGGATTTCAGCTTCATCCCGCTGAAAGCTCCAGGGCTCAAGACTTCCCGGATTTCACCAAGGACTCACGCTAAACCAAGCCGCAACCGTTGACTCGAAGCCCGGTCTGACGAGGAGCTTCGCTCGACGTTGAGAGAAAAACCTACCAAAAAATGACTACGTGCGAAGGTAAACTTTTGACCGAGGCCTCCCACTTAGGGGCCGATTCCGATCTCGGTCGGAGGCGCACCCAATACCATTCGGTCGGGAAAAAAGCCATGCGAAAGCCTGTTTCCCGACCGATCCGTACAGCACACCGAACGAGCAAGTACGATGTGCACAACAGCAAAAAATCCGGCCGAACCGTACTCACCCAAACCAGGTCCTGTTCTCCGACCGAGGCGAATCCGGAAACGCCGAATCGAGTCGCACGGAAGGAAAAATGCAGCCCCGTCCGGCCGGACAAGTACGATGCGCTTTCCGTACGCTCCGAACCCGTCGCTACGCACGGCACGTTAAAGCATCCGGGAGAGGCGCACATAAGCTCCGATTCGCGCCACAACACGATCCACGGCTACGAGACGAACACGGCACCGACGAGGACGACGCGAGCGACGAGGACGAGGCGAAGCGACGAGGACGACGCGAAGCAACGAGAAGGACGAACGACACGAACCAACCATGAATCCCTTCGTCCCGATCATACCAATATTCTACATCTACTACCGGAACAGGCACGGACGCTTACGGCGCAGAAGGTAAGCCAGACACCAACCACAAAACACATACAACACGTACACGACACATCACACACATACACGGGGATGCTGAATATACTTACACCAGCAACAGCAGCACCATAGGGGCGGGATGCCCATCACCAATGCCACATATGCACACAGGGGCCTGAATGCGCACCACCACCCCTACCCAGGGGGGCTGGATGCCTACCACTACTACCACCCTTAGCCAGGGGGCTGGATGCCTACCACTACTACCACCCTTAGCCAGGGGGCTGGATGCCTACCACTACTACCACCCTTAGCCAGGGGGCTGGATGCCTACCACTACTACCACCCTTAGCCAGGGGGGCAGGATGCCTACCACTACTACCACCCACACCCAGGGGGGCTGGATGCCTACCACTACTACCACCCTCACCCAGGGGGGCTGGATGCCTACCACTACTACCACCCTTAGCCAGGGGGGCTGGATGCCTACCACTACTACCACCCTTAGCCAGGGGGCTGGATGCCTACCACTACTACCACCCTTAGCCAGGGGGCTGGATGCCTACCACTACTACCACCCTTAGCCAGGGGGGCTGGATGCCTACCACTACTACCACCCTTAGCCAGGGGGGCAGGATGCCTACCACTACTACCACCCACACCCAGGGGGGCTGGATGCCTACCACTACTACCACCCTCACCCAGGGGGGCTGGATGCCTACCACTACTACCACCCTTAGCCAGGGGGGCTGGATGCCTACCACTACTACCACCCTTAGCCAGGGGGGCTGGATGCCTACCACTACTACCACCCACACCCAGGGGGGCTGGATGCCTACCACTACTACCACCCACACCCAGGGGGGCTGGATGCCTACCACTACTACCACCCACACCCAGGGGGGCTGGATGCCTACCACTACTACCACCCCCACTCATAGGATGGACAATGCATGACACAACAAGCACACCACAACCTAGGGAATGCAAGATAAAGACATCCCCCCACCACCATGACAAGCGTGTGTAGGCTGTGTCAAATGCCTACAACACCGAACATGACTTTGAACATACAATGTGACCCCCTAGCACATGTGCCACACATATATGTGTGTGGCACCCACAATGCAAGCAGCCCATGACCATTGTGGCAATGGGGCCTAAACCCCCATCATCACAGTGACCAAAAGGTAAGTGTGGGGTCCATAGTCGAAGCACATTTTGACCATTGTGGCAATGGGGTCTAAACCCCCATCATCACAGTGACCAAAAGGCAAGTGTGGGGTCCATAGCTGAAGCACATTTTGACCATTGTGGCAATGGGGTCTAAACCCCCATCATCACAGTGACCAAAAGGCAAGTGTGGGGTCCATAGCTGAAGCACATTTTGACCATTGTGGCAATGGGGTCTAAACCCCCATCATCACAGTGACCAAAAGGCAAGTGTGGGGTCCATAGCTGAAGCACATTTTGACCATTGTGGCAATGGGGTCTAAACCCCCATCATCACAGTGACCAAAAGGCAAGTGTGGGGTACATAGCTGAAGCACATTTTGACCATTGTGGCAATGGGGTCTAAACCCCCATCATCACAGTGACCAAAAGGCAAGTGTGGGGTCCATAGCCGAAGCACATTCTGACCATTGTGGCAATGGGGTCTAAACCCCCATCATCACAGTGACCAAAAGGCAAGTGTGGGGTCCATAGCTGAAGCACATTTTGACCATTGTGGCAATGGGGTCTACACCCCCATCATCACAGTGACCAAAAGGTAATTGTTGACAAAGAAAGACCTGCAACTGCCAAACTGCATGGATCATTCCTGGTCACAGAACCAAAAACTCATCTGTGGCAAAGTAGTGTATGTTTTCCCATTGCAACATAAATTGGGGGAGCCAAATACTGCAGTGCAAATGAGACATTCCTTTGGCCATGTGCAGACAAACAACACCCATGGGGGCTGAGACCGTCAACAGTCATCAATGACACAATGACAGAAGTGACCATCAGAATGCAGAACCACATATTTGCACCAATGGGCACACAAATGCAGATATCCTGTGGAGACAGCAGATGTGAGGTGAACAGATACCATACCATGGCAGCAATGGGACACACAAACCATGATCACTGTGCTGACCGATGACCTAGGAGTCCCAGGGACAGCAGGGGAAACACACCAAACAACATACAGCCAATGGCACACCCAAGATATGCCAATGCAGTGGTGCAGATGCACAAACACAAACAGGCAGACCAACACTGTCATCATACACAGCAGGTGAGGGGTGGGGGTGCCAGTGTCCCCAGGCAACCACACAACACATGAGGAGAGCTGAATACCAATCATACAGATGTGCATACACTGCCACACTAAGGTAACTCATGGATCCAAATCCCCTATGTGGGCAAGCAGGCATTGTCAGATGAGAGGGAGCACAAAACACACATGTCACACAGGCACGTAGGAACAACAACTGACACAGCAAGACACAGACACACCACAGCACCACCCCCAGGGCCCCCACAATGTGGTGACCCTGGGCTGAATAAAAATCCCACTGTGATGACAAAGCTAAATGTCGTTCACACTGTGAACCACAGTCAGGTGTCCTGAGCAACAAACTACCATCACACCTACACAAGCACAAATCAATCAGCATGGCCAGTAAGCCAAGGCCAACATGGAGGCAGGGGACTAGCTGGGCAACAACTCCCATCTGCACACACTCAAGACCACACCCCTCGACCTCTAACAATGTGCAGCAGTGAAGTACACATGCACTGGTGACATTGCACATGCACCCATGACTATTCCAGGGTGGTGGGTGGGAACCAAGGTGCAGAAACACATCACACATGGCCACTCAACAAGACTCCTGAATGTCTGACACACTACACACTACGCTGTACATGGACATGACGGCGATACCACACCAACCAATGGGATCCCAGCCACAGTCACACACCAATGAAGAAGCCAAGGTCACCCACAAAGAACACACATAGACAACAACCAACATTGCAGCCCGGACCCTGAGGAGTGCCAGCAGTCACACACACAACGTGTCACAATCACTGAAAGATAACACGAACTGAAAATCACATGACAGGGGCAAACAACAAGTGCCAAGGGGAAACCTGACTGTGACCCATCTGCGTCTGCACACAAACTCAGCCCTGACAGCAAACACACCTATGGGTGACACCCTGATGACCAGTAATGTGCCATGCACCCACATCACAGAGAACACAGGGAGAAGACTTTGGGGGAACATAGCTCAAGTCAGCAAGCATCACAAACAGGTACAACACTAGGGATCACAGCATGCGCAGATAAATGGAAGTGAACACACAGACATGCACATACAACACACACCTTGGGCGCAGGCAATGTCACACGTGTACACACTGCCATGAGGGGACTCCACTCCTGTGTGAGGAAAGCTGTGCCATATGTTGCCTCAGTAGGGCCCCATCATGTCAGCTGAGCACTTGGTCACACAATCAACAATTAGCACCAAATGAGGGCTCCCATCACATCAGCCTGGTCATGGATGTGCCAACGGAATCATCAGCACAGATCCAACACACTTGTATAGCAATGTTGCACTGACTACACGGATGAGTCCTTCCCCATTGATGCCCAAACCTGCATGTCCAGTGGAGATGGCAACACGGTCAGGGAAGTAGACAAATGCAACGATGGCAGGCACAACAGATGTGCAGGGGTGGAAGCCACAGAGATGAAATTGCTAATGTAAGTAGGAAACCCATTGCCAAATACTGAACACATGACACCCTCAGATGCTGCTATTGATGACATGGATACACCACATGATAGGACACATTCCCCCTGGACCACATGGGTTCCTGCACAGTAACACTTCATAATCATGAGACCAGATATCACCATCACTGCAGCAAGGGCATGGTTAGCAGCACCAACAACATGTACATCTGAAGCATGAGCACTAGAGAAAAGAAAGTTGCTTTATTCAGCATATATGTTGATTGAAAACGACGTCCAGAAAAAATAGAGCAAAGGCCAATGGCCAGTCCATTGTCAAAGTTCAAACAGGGTGACACTGGCAGATGTCACCCTACGCATGCCTGCACAAAACCAGGGACAATCCACTAGGAGGGGCAACCGGGGGGCAGGCCAGGCACCGCAGGGACAGGATCAGGGCTCACCAGGGGAGTCAGGGAAGGGGTGGTGGGTGCTGGAGAGCCACTGACAACTGCAGTGGAGGTGTCTGACATGGTGTGTGCCGGCACAACTGGGGGGCATGACTCAGATGTCGTGGGTGCCGGCACAACTGCAGTGGACCCTGCAGATGGAGTGGACAGGTCCGCCACTGCAGTGCCCAAGTCAGACAGGGCGGTAGTGGACTCCACTGCAGTGCCTACCTCCAGGGGAGGAGAATGGGGAACAGGCAAGGTGGGTTGGACAGAGGGGGAGGACACCCTCACCACATCAGTGGCACAGACAAGCGCAGCGGGGGTGTGGTGCTGGGAGAGCAAGTGGCAGGGGAGAAGGCCTGATCCTCTTGGGGATGGTATATCTGTGGGTGGGGGAACCTGGGGCAGGGTGTGGTGGGGGCACCTGTGCAGTGGGGGCCTGAGGGATGGAGGACGGAGACCTTGTGCCTGAGCTGCAGGGCGGTGGCGGGGTCTTGCTCTTAGGACTCCGGGGGACTTGCGGGTGGGGGCCTCAGTCCGTCTGCGCCTGGGGGAGGGTGTCCGGGTACGAGGGGCACTCTGCTCCGTGTGGGTGGGCTTCCTCTTCCCCCGGGATGCTGGAGCAGCTTCATCGGTGGGGAAGAGGCCGAGGTCACAGAGGAAGAGCTGCTGTGACTTTGGGGTTGCAGGTGAGGCAAGGGAGGGTGCTTTGGAGGGAGAGGGAACTGAGGACTGCGCAGTGCATGTGGATGCGTGTGTGTGTTCCAGGGCCCCATCCCCTGTGAGTCTGGCTTCAGTCCCCTGAATGTGCGTGCATGTGCGTTTTGTCATTGGCGTGTGTGTCAGTGTGCTGGATGTGTGTGTGCTGGTGTGTGCCTGTGCCGGTGTGTGTGTGCTTGGGACGGGTAAGGTGCTGGGGAGTGTGGATGGAGCAGAGGCAGGAGGGGTGAGGGACCGTTTGAGGAGGGACACTGCTGCCGTCAGGGAGGAGTCCATGGACCTATTGCCCCTCTGTAGGTCAGACATGCCCGATGAGATGCCCTCCATGAACGACACCAGCTGAGTCAACAGCGCGGTGTGCGCATGGAGGACACTCAGCATGGCTGTCTGCCCTACATGGAGCTGGCGAAGGAGGTACACAGACTCCTCACTCAGGGCAGCAGGGGACACAGGGGCAGGGGGTGCGGTGCCTGGCCCAAAGGAAACACGCTCCTGGACATGGGAGCCTCCACGGACCTGGGGAATGGGAGCCGATGGGAGGGCGGTGGTGGTGCTGGTGGTGGCGGGGACAGCAACACTAGCTGGGGTGTGGTGGCTGCTGACACCCGCCTCCACAAGGGAGTCATCCTCCGAGTTGCTCTGGTCCTCAGCTGAGGTGGATGCTGCTGAGGACTCCTCGGTGTGGCTCCCCTCGCCCTCCGTGCAACTGGGTCCCTCCGACCACTCCTCGGCTGCTGACCCAGTCTGGCTCTCTGGCTCCTCCTGGTCCGTGGAGCTGTCCCCTTCCGTGGCCGTGGATGTATCTGCAAACAATGGGGATACATAACGCACACACCACTGTGAGCACAGCACATCACAGAGCAAGCCCTGGCATCATTAGTTGTACATTGCTAAAAGTGCCCTAATTGAACAGGAGAAGTCAATTGTCAGTCTGATGCCAAGCATGGCACTCACATCCCACATGGCCTTGCACCCATCTGTCTGGTGTCTGTTGGATTGCAACACCCCAGTGTTGACACATGCACCAAGTACACAGTAGTTGGACAGTGCAGAGGACACGGTGTGGCATGTGGACATGCACACATCACAGCTCTTGCCACTGAGTCAGTACAGGTTTCCGGATGAAAGGGATGCCCAGAGTCAAATAGGAAATGCATGTGATGCATACCAGCGACAGACACCATGATGCACCCATGTCCTGATAGCCAGCGCCACTATGGTGTGCATGTAGCACATGTCACTCAACTGCAGGCTCACCAATCAGTAGACACATGCCATGGCGGAGGCATGACTGCAAAGTCATACATCACTGTCTCAGTGATGTATGACTTTGCAGCCAGACAACAACACTCTGCACTGTGTCACAATAGTAGGTCATGGGGAATGCAAGTCCTGGAGCTGCACAAGTGCACATGTACATCCCCCCACAACACATCCTCTTAACCCTCATCTGTCCAGGTCATACCTATTGGACATATGGTAGACCTGTGACACTACCCTCTGAACCTGAGCCCCTCACACTCTGCTGTGCATGGGGAACAGCTGCCTGAACTTCACATTCACATGCCCCAGTCTGCATGGGCAGCTGATCAGACACCTATGTGTCACACAAGTATCGTCTCCTATGGTCACATCTCCAGTGGCATGCTGAGCCCCTACCAAGAAACTCCACAGCAGTCCTGGCGACTAATCCACAGCACACTGACACAGAGGCAGACACCTGAGGGGTCAAATCACTGCGCACAATGTGTCAGCTGATACACGGGAGTGGGAGTACAGAGTGTATTGTATGGCCTGGAGTAGGCATGACTGTCCAGCCCCACATGAATGAGGGATGAGCCCTGGACTGTAGGCAGCTGGCTAAGTATGTGTGACACACGTCATATACATACTCCTGGGGCCCAAACATTGTTCCCACCCGCAGCATGGGTGTGTGCCAGATACCCCAGCCACATGTGGTGGATCAGCTCAGCAATTGGACCACAGATCAAAGTAACACGCTGAATACATGTCAGAATACAGGCATTGTGTAAGCAATGGACCCACCCATGATGCCCACCACAGAGTCAGGGAAACAGATGCTGTCTCCCACCTTGAGTCAAGCAAACTGCAAGGACACAGTCCTAAGTGACAGAATTCCCTGCATGTAAGGGCCACACCTGGGTATCAGATGAGGAGTGGGCAGTGCACAATAGAGGGACATGGCTCCTGGACAACATGACTGCTGTACTGTGGCAGTTTAACCAGGCCCGAGGAGGGCACATAGCATGTTAGACAGAGTACACAGTGCAGTCTTTGACTCACCCCCTCCTTGCTGCTCTCTGGCCTTCAGCTGCCCATCCAGGTCTGGAAAGACCACCGCCAGGATCCTGAGCATGTGGGGGGTCAGGGTCCGTGTTCCGCCCCTCCTGCGAGGAGGCGACAGCTTCAGCTGGACCCGTGCAATCCTCCGGGTCCAGCCCCGAAGGTCCTGCCACCTCTTTTGGCAGTTGCGGATCCGGCGCTTGTAGACCCCCACGGACCGGACAGCCCGGACGATGTCCTTCCATATCTCCTGCTTCCGATGGGCAGAAGCCTGTCAGGATGACAAAGTGATAAGGCCATTACTACACATGCAACATATCCGTGCATGACACAGTTGCATATACATGTCGCAATCACAGGGGCACATGGTGTACACAGGCAGTGCACGGCTGCCCATGGACAGTTTTCCAGAAGTCACTACATGGTATCATTGCATGGGGAGTAAAACCCTGTTCAGAAGCACTGTCACTGCACCATACCTGTCCAGTGCAAGTCACTACACACTATGGGGGGTGACAACTACTCAGTGAGCCTGCTAGCCAGTGGCGTGCAGACTCTCAGCCTTGCTAGTCAGACAAAATGCACATTCAGAAAGGCAGTGCACAGGACACTCACCTGCTCCCCTGGTGTCCCATACAGCTTGCTGTACTGTGGAAGTAGGCTGTCCAGCAGGGCCTGGTTCTCCTCAAGGCTGAAGGCTGGGGCTCTCTCCACAGTACGTGCCATTGCAGGGTCCAGAGGGGCAGAGACAGCAGCAGTGCAGTGGCAGATGTCGTCCTGGAGCATGTAGTGCAGGCAAGTGGGCTCTCAGGGGAACAGCCAGCAATATATATGTGCTGGAGAGGCAGATCCTGTCCCTTGTGTCCAAAGTGATAGGTCCAAGTCGTTTGCATCTTCTGAATCTGGCCAATCCATGGAATAGCAGCACCAAAACACGCCCACAGCATCCTTCAAATCTTCAACTTCATGACATACATGATTTTGCAACATTGTTGTGGGTGACCAACTGAATTCCCAGCAACCGACTCGTTCGAAATTTGAAAACGCGTCCGTTGCCAGGCAAGCCCATTGTCAATGGGTGCGCACCGATCGGTCCATTGCGGTACAACGCGTACAGGGGTACAACGCATACCCGCACACATTGAAGGCAATGGGCCGGCCGGAGGCACCGATCGGTCCATTGCGGTACAACGCGCACAGGGGTACAACGCATACCCGCACACATTGAAGGCAATGGGCCGGCCGGAGGCACCGATCGGTCCATTGCGGTACAACGCGCACAGGGGTACAACGCGTACCCGCACACATTGAAGGCAATGGGCCGGCCGGAGGCACCGATCGGTCCATTGCGGTACAACGCGCACAGGGGTACAACGCGTACCCGCACACATTGAAGGCAATGGGCCGGCCGGAGGCACCGATCGGTCCATTGCGGTACAACGCGCACAGGGGTACAACGCGTACCCGCACACATTGAAGGCAATGGGCCGGCCGGAGGCACCGATCGGTCCATTGCGGTACAACGCGCACAGGGGTACAACGCGTACCCGCACACATTGAAGGCAATTGGCCGGCCGGAGGCACCGATCGGTCCATTGCGGTACAACGCGCACAGGGGTACAACGCGTACCCGCACACATTGAAGGCAATGGGCCGGCCGGAGGCACCGATCGGTCCATTGCGGTACAACGCATCACTGTACATGTGACTGGCATAGGTCAGCATGCCTGTCTCAGATGGACATATGCCAGCCACAGATAGCTCCCAGGGAGTGAGGGGCACACCTACATCACGACAGCCTGTCCAAACCTTATCATAAGGCATGTAAGGCTGCATTTCCTATTGTGTGTATGTTGGTGTACATGTTGTCCTGTGGGTGTCACCTGTGGGCAGCCACCCCCAGGCTGTGCACGTGTTCATGGGGACAGGATCCTGGGTGTTACGTGTACGTGACCACTGTGATGTGCAACTGTTCATATCTGTGCATGTGTCATGGTCACATTTCACAGTGGTGTTGGTGTATGTCATGTCACATACCCCGTGAGTCCCATGTGGGACGGTATGTTTGAGCCAGAGTGTCCCAGTGGCACAATAGTGATGGCCCTCCACAGTCTTTGTGCATGTAGTGTTTACAATGTCTCTGATTTCATGTGCACAATGGGAGACAGTCTCCACATCCACGTTGTGTGTGCATGGACTCTGATGTTGTGCGTGTGTGTCACAGACGTCCATGTCTGTCCTGCCATGGCAAGTGTGGCCACTACCTGTGGGGGTCATGTTTGTTTTGCTGTGGTGTACACATGATACTCCAGGTGATGCCAGTGTCCATGTGGCATTACAGGGTCCCTGGGAATGTACCTGTCGTTGAGCTGTGGTGCCTGGGGCACATCTGTCCTCACATGTCACTGTGGGGGGTGACTGTGACACGGCATCATGATATCCAATGGGCCAACCTGGGACAAATTGATGCCACCTGTAGGACCGTGTTGACAGATGTTGGCCATGTATGTACCATACATGTCCTTCCGGTACTGCACACTTCATGTAGTTGTGCCTCATGATGATGTATGTTGGGATCTTGAGTGTGTTCAATGCCGCATATGTGGGGTGACTGACGATCTTGCTTACTTCTCCTCTGCACTGCAGGGCTCCTGCTGTCCATCGGCCATTCCCAGACCTGGCAACGATGGTGGAACGGGACAGCATCCGACGGTACCGCTTCACCAGGCAGCTGATTGAGGATTTGGCAGTGCAGTTGTCCCCACATTTGCAGCCTGGCCGGCCGTATCCTACAGCGCTGACCCCCAAGGTGAAGGTGATGGCAGCCCTACACTTCTTTGCCACCGGTACCTTCCAACATACTGTGGCGTCTGCTGGTGGGATGTCACAGACCATGTTCAGCCGTGTGCTCCGCGATGTTTTGGCGGCAATGTTGCTCTTCCTGAACCGGTACATCTATTTCCCTAGACTGCGACGACTCACTGACGTGAAGAGTGACTTTTATGCCCTGGGGAGGATGCCGCATGTAATTGGCTCCATTGATGGGACACATGTGGCTTTGGTACCACCACAGGCCCAGGAGCAGGCCTACAGGAACCGCAAGCACTACCACTCGGTCAATGCACTGGTGGTGTGTCTTGCAGACATGACCATCACACACGTGTGTGCCCGTTTCCCTGGTTCAGCACACGATGCCTTTGTGATGAGGAGTAGTCGCATCCCCAGGATGATGGCACAGATGCAGAACCAGCGTGCCTGGCTTGTCGGTGTGTACTGACTTTGTGCCATTGTGTGTGATCTGATCTGTAGTATTCCGCCCACTTTTCCAAGTCAGCTGATGTGCACTTGTCTGTCCGTAGGTGACTCGGGATACCCCAACATGCCGTGGTTGCTGACACCCCTCAGGAACCCTGTGACACCTGCCCAGATGCGCTACAATGAGGCACATGGTCGGACCAGGAGAGTGATTGAGCGGACCTTTGGTCTCCTGAAGAGCCGCTTCCGCTGCCTGGACAAGACCGGAGGGTCCCTCCCATATGCCCCTGCGAAAGTGTGCAAGATTATCATCGTCTGCTGCATGCTCCACAACCTGGCAGTGCGGAAGGAGTTGCCTCTCATCCAGGATGACGATGACCAACATCCGCCACCTGTGGAGGATCCTGGCCTGGACCACGATGCCAGTGACGATGATGATGATGATGGTGATGGTGATGTCCGCACACAGCTCATCACCAACTTCTTTAGCTGAATGTGAGTATCCTGAGGTGTCATGTGAATGATGTGAGTTGGCATGATGTGTGGGTGGGGCTCTGGCGCTGTTGGAGTGTGTCCATGGGCTACTTGACTGGATGTGTGTTGCGATGTGTGGTTACAGGTGGGCTGTACTCCCCAACAGTGTTGACATGCTAACTTGGTTCTGGGTGGGTATCTTGTAACATGTATTGTGCATGAGTTTTGCTGTTCTGTCCTGTACTGCATTGCTTTTGACTGTGTGTCATTTCTGTCCTTCACAGGGTACTTTCAGATTCGTTTGGTCAACTGTGTCCACCGACGACGTGATTGCACATCCAGGCTGGTAGCTGTTGTGTCCCTACAGGTGATGTGCGCCACACCCATGGACTTCCTTCCGTCTACAGTTGTTGACTGTGTGCCCGCTACCAGGTGGGGTTACCTTGCATCTGTAGTGGTTACGGCATGTTGCTACTGTGTAATAAACCTGTGCTTCACTTAGTGATGTGCGTTGTCTGTGGTCACACATTTGACTGCCATTTGCTTACTGCACCTGTGGGCTACTTGACTACAACTGGGAATGGGTGTGGTGTCTGTGCATTGCACCGTCTTCCCTGGCAACATCAGTGTAGGCAATGAGTCAGATGGCCTAGGTGTGTATGTGTTGTGTAGCCCTGGTGGTGTGTCTCCCTCATATGTGTCACGTTGCCTTTACTCACATGCCTGTGTTGTCCTTGCTGTTGCAGTTCGCATACACAGTGTAATTTTGCAGTTCATCATCCCCATAACAGCACCCATGTTGGAATCACGACAGAGGCAAGTATGGTGTATTAGTGTGTTTATTGTGATACATTTGTGTTAATAGTGCATAGGATGGGTTGTGCTGTACATGAATCTTGCAATCCCAAGTTCCTAGGTGAATTGAAAGTCCGGGTAGACAGGATCCCCAGTATCGGGGCCACAGTTGTCTGACACATTGGTCCAACTTGTACTCCCCATGCAATGTGTGGGAGTAGTGTTGCCGTCAACAGGGTGAACAGTCTGTGCACAAAGGCGAACATCCAGAACAGGTTCAGGCTTCCTGGGAGTTGCGCTTGGCCATCGGCCTCTCACTTTTCCCTCCTCGGACGACCCCTCTTCTTGGGGGGGCCCTCAAGTGCAGGCTGCTGCGGTGCAGGGGACTCTCCGCCAGAGTCCTCCTCCCTCCCTGTGGCAGTTGCAGTTTGTTCGGCACCAGATGTTGTTGGCACACAGGGAGGTGTGGACTGGTTGCTGTTCATCTGGCGGAGGCATTGTAAAATGTCCCTGTGCACCGCCGTCATCTCATGCAGTACATCCCACTTGGACTCCACGCGGGACATGTGTGAGTCCACACGGGACATGTGTGACTCCACGTGGGACATGTGGGAGTCCAAGCGGGCATGATGGGCAGCCTGCTGCTGTTTGATGTCTCTGAGGAGCCCCACTACCTGGCTGAGCTCTCCGGTGCTGGACTGGTACGCATCAGCTATGCGTACCAGTTGTGGGTCGTCATGCACACCAGCAACGTCTGCAAGCAGCGACCTCTGTCTCCCACCCCTCCCACCACCCCTGCTGACATGTGCAGTGTGTGCAGTTGCACGCACAGATAACCCTGGTCCACCTTGGGGGTTGGTGGTGGTGGTGGTGTCCATGGCCCCAGGTTGGTCCAGGGTCACTGCGCTGGTGTTGCTCCTTATTCTGTCCATGTCGGCAGGGATGGTATTCGTGGTGACAGTCGTTGTAGGGGTGGGTGCAGGGAGTGCAGCTGGTGGTCCTGCTGGTGCTGCAGCTGGTGGTCCTGCTGGTGCTGCATGTTGACTTGCACCGGATGTGCCAGGTTGTTCATCGTCCGAGGAGGACAGAGGCTGTACGACGCCAGTGAGCTCGGCATCCTCTTGAGCCTGGGACTGGGACTCCTCAGCGTCTGCTGCTGTGTCCCCATCATCACCTGTTTTTGGGAGACACAAACAATGTATGTCATGTTTCTGCAGGCATCAGTGGTTGACACACATGACAGTTGTGACTGTGCCTCTGGGTGCGGGCCTGTACATTGCATTGTCCTAAGTCGTCACAGTCAGGGGTTGATATTGGTGTGGCACATTGTCCTGCATTATTTGGGCATTTCTATGTATTTTCCGGGGTGTGAACATGGTCTGCATTGCTTGTGTTTGGTTGACAGCCAGACCTCCTTCCCACCCAGCCAGCCAGTCAGTTATCCCACCATGGAACGTGCTTGCGTTGCAGGGAGTGGAAGTTGTCTCTCAGGATGTCAGTCAGTGGTGTCCTGCTGTTTGTTGGTGCACAGTTGGCAGCAGGGCCTTGTGCTCCCCACAGCAGTAGCCAGTGTCAGCCATCTTGTGAGTCCTTCTCCACTCCCTGTGATGTGAGCATGGTTCAGGGTGGTGTTGATGGGCCAGTTGTGAGGCTGAGCAATGTCTGTGACTACGACTCCCATCATGCTATTGCCTCCACCCCCTTCCCAGCATGCCCATGCTTCCTTCCTTTTGACTCTGCTTCCCTGTGGGGTGGGCTGGCTGTGCTGACAGGATGGCTGGGAGTGTTGTCCTGGCAGTTGTTTGGCTAAGAGTCCCAAGAGTGTCCCTGTGCTTCACACAACATAACCCAGGGTGGTGGTGCTTTGTGGGATCTTGTGTTAGGATGGAGGGCATTGCATTCTACCAGGTGGGTACTGTGGAGTTTGTGTTGGGGAGGGTGTGAGGGGAGGTGCTGGTGACTATAGTCAGTGCTGCAAGTCCCCCTTCCCACCCAGCCAGCCAGATATCCCACCATGGAACGTGCTTGCATTGCAGGGAGTGGAAGTTGTCTCTCAGGATGTCAGTCAGTGGTGTCCTGCTGTTTGTTGGTGCACAGTTGGCAGCAGGGCCTTGTGCTCCCCACAGCAGTAGCCAGTGTCAGCCATCTTGTGAGTCCTTCTCCACTCCCTGTGATGTGAGCATGGTTCAGGGTGGTGTTGATGGGCCAGTTGTGAGGCTGAGCAATGTCTGTGACTACGACTCCCATCATGCTATTGCCTCCACCCCCTTCCCAGCATGCCCATGCTTCCTTCCTTTGACTCTGCTTCCCTGTGGGGTGGGCTGGCTGTGCTGACAGGATGGCTGGGAGTGTTGTCCTGGCAGTTGTTTGGCTAAGAGTCCCAAGAGTGTCCCTGTGCTTCACACAACATAACCCAGGGTGGTGGTGCTTTGTGGGATCTTGTGTTAGGATGGAGGGCATTGCATTCTACCAGGTGGGTACTGTGGAGTTTGTGTTGGGGAGGGTGTGAGGGGAGGTGCTGGTGACTATAGTCAGTGCTGCAAGTCCCCCTTCCCACCCAGCCAGCCAGATATCCCACCATGGAACGTGCTTGCATTGCAGGGAGTGGAAGTTGTCTCTCAGGATGTCAGTCAGTGGTGTCCTGCTGTTTGTTGGTGCACAGTTGGCAGCAGGGCCTTGTGCTCCCCACAGCAGTAGCCAGTGTCAGCCATCTTGTGAGTCCTTCTCCACTCCCTGTGATGTGAGCATGGTTCAGGGTGGTGTTGATGGGACAGTTGTGGGGGTGAGCTATGTCTGTGACTACGACTCCCATCATGCCATTGCCTCCACCCCACTTGCCAGCATTCCCATACTTACTTGCTTTTGTGTGGAGTTCAGTGGGTGTGGGTGTGAGGGCAATGGCAAGATGGCTGACAGTGGTGTCCTGCTGTTGGTTGGTGTGCAGTACCCAGCATGCCCTTGTGCTCCCCACGACACAGCAACAGTGTCAGACATCTTTTATGGGCCTTTCCACTCTCTGTGGGATGTGCATGCGTGAGTGTGAGCTTGCTGGGCCATGTGGTGGGGGATGTAGGGCTGTGAGTACGACTCCCATCATGCTATTGCCTCCACCCCCTTCCCAGCATGCCCATGCTTCCTTCCTTTTGACTCTGCTTCCCTGTGGGGTGGGCTGGCTGTGCTGACAGGATGGCTGGGAGTGTTGTCCTGGCAGTTGTTTGGCTAAGAGTCCCAAGAGTGTCCCTGTGCTTCACACAACATAACCCAGGGTGGTGGTGCTTTGTGGGATCTTGTGTTAGGATGGAGGGCATTGCATTCTACCAGGTGGGTACTGTGGAGTTTGTGTTGGGGAGGGTGTGAGGGGAGGTGCTGGTGACTATAGTCAGTGCTGCAAGTCCCCCTTCCCACCCAGCCAGCCAGATATCCCACCATGGAACGTGCTTGCATTGCAGGGAGTGGAAGTTGTCTCTCAGGATGTCAGTCAGTGGTGTCCTGCTGTTTGTTGGTGCACAGTTGGCAGCAGGGCCTTGTGCTCCCCACAGCAGTAGCCAGTGTCAGCCATCTTGTGAGTCCTTCTCCACTCTCTGTGATGTGCGCATGGTTCATGGTGGTGTTGATGGGACAGTTTTGGGGCGGGCAGTATGTGTGACTGCGACTCCCATGATGCTATTGGCGACACTGACTTGGCCAGCATACACAGAATTCCTTCCTTTGAGTGGTCTTCACTGTGTGTTGGTGTTGTTGTGGTGGCTACATGTGTGGATGTGTTTGTTAGTTCAATTTGTGCCACTGCCTAGCTGTAGTTGTGGTTGTGTTTGTACATGTGTTGGCACAGTTGGATGTGACTTTTTTGATGGCATGTGTTGTGTTTCTCTGACTGACATACACATTTTGGGATGATTCTGTTCTGGTTGCTGTGTGATTGCTATGAGTGCATGGTTTGACTCTCCCCTTGACAGTGATGTGTGTGTGTTTTGTGGCAGTATATTGTGTACATTTGTTGTGTACTCACCAGGCTCTGGGATGTTCTCTAGTCCATATACGCTCACTGGCGGAAGGATGGCCCGCACCTTCTCCTCCCAGGGCCTGAGGTATACTGGCTTGGCAGGAGGGCCACTGCCGGTGTATTGGCTGATGAGGTAGTCTTTCTTGAGCAGCTCCCGGACCCTCCTGCGCACGTCATACCACCTGTTCTGGATGTCGGTCTTTGTGCGCAGACATGGTGATTGTGCGTTCACCCTGTTGATGATCCTCTCCCACATCTTGGTTTTCTGGGAGATGGGGGTCTGTTGGACCAGTGCGCCAAACAGCTGTGGCTCTACCCTGAGGATCTCGTCTACCAGGACTTCCAATTCACAATCTAGGAACTTGTGATTCTTCTTGGGGGGCATGGTGATGGGTGGTGATGGTGAGTGATGTGTGTGTTGGTGTGCAGGTGAGGGTGTGTGAGTGTGTGTTTTGCTGGGTGTATGTGAGGTAGGTATTTGTTGGTGTGCTGCTGGTGTGTGGCTTGTGTGAGGGATGAGCTGTGGGTGTGTGGTTGCTTTCTCTTGGGTGCTGGCAGTGGAATGGCATTTGCAAAGGCTCATGGTAGTGATTTGTGTCCTTTATATAGGTGGAGTTGTGGGTGTGTCTTTGTTCTCTGTCCCCACCCCCCAGTATTTATTGGCTTGGTAATTGCTTGTTTGGCCTTTTTTGGGTGATTTTTCCTTTGTGTTGTTTGTGTATGTTGGAAACGTTCTTGTGACCGAGTCGGACCCTGCATTGGTTTCGTACGGTGTTTTCCGTTTCGTTCACGCTGTGTTTGTGCAGTTTTCTATGCTGCGTACGCGTCGGTCGCGGTGTTTTGTGTTGCTTCGGCTCGGTTTTGTATGCGTGTCGGTCGTACGGCTTGTCCTCCGTCCGACTCGGTCGTGGTTTTCGCGCCTTGCATCGTACTTTGCGGTTTGGAGTTGGCGTGTACGTTTCAGTCGGATTTGTTCCGGGTGCGTGTCGGTCGGTTGGATTCGCGTGTTTTTCCGGCCGGATTGCTATTTTCCGTGCGGCTCGGTCGGTCAACTTGGTTTCGTTACGTGTCGGTCGGATTTTTCGCGCCTTGCATCGTACTTGGTGTGTCGGGCGCCACGGGTACGTGTCGGTCGGTATTTTTTCCGGATCCGAGTCGGTCGGTGCTTTTTCCGGCCCGAATCGGAATCGACCCCTTAGTCTCTTTGACCAGGGCTCCATCGTGGTTGGCCTCAAACTTTGACTTTGGCCTGGTAAAGCACGACCAGATTTCCCAAAGTGGAGCTCTGGGCTTTTAAGCACTAGAAAGCTATTATCCTTTAAAAGTGATATTGCCATATCCCTACATTGGATTTTTGTCATTATGGTGTCTATTTGTTCATAACATATAACCTATTTTTATAAACTGGTGTTGGATTCGTATTGTTTATTGAATCTTACTTATTTAATGTATTGGTGGTTTTTAAATGATTTACACACCTGTCTCCTAAGTTAAGCTTGCCTGCTAGTTGCCAACTACCAAGGGTTGAGCAAAGGAATACATTATTGGGACCTTGACTGAACCTTCTATTGTGTTTGTGGCCTTATTACTAGTTGTATGTCCCTACTTATCACTACTAATAAACCACTTTCCAACAACACCGCTGGTGGAGTTTGAGAACCAAAAAAGGGATTAAGTCCAAAGACAATACTGTACCGGGATGATGCTGCAAATAGATCCCACTAGTGACCTCGGTATCTACATAATCAAGCTTCGTCCAACACAGAGGTTTGGCATAAAAACCAACAGTTTCAGTGGTGGGAGCTTGACAATGACAAATCCAAGTTTGAGAGTTTCTCACTGGTTTTAGCCTTGAACCTTACCCGCTGACAGACTTTGACCTGCAAACAGTAGACTAAGTTAGAAGATAAACACTTTCACTGGGATAGCCTGCTTTGTGTATATGGCCTTGCTCTACCAAAGTCGACCTGAAATCTTGCCTAAATCACTGTCAGCCATGAACTGAGACTTTACATTGGTGTTTTACTTCTTTGTAGGTGCATTTTGCTTTATGATTTTAGTTTGAATACATTTTTATTTGTTTTCAAACATATGGCTATAAGACAAACGCCAAAACTCCCCCAACCATCCCAGACCCTTCCCATCCCCTTCCCCAACCCCCCTTTATCCCCTTCTTCCCCTTGCCCACCTCTCACCCCTGTTCCACAGTGTCCAACATAAGTCAACAGCTTCCATGATATAACTAAGCCCCACTGTCTCTCAGATCAGGCAGTACCCGGTAGTCTTCTGGCACTTGCAAAGATCTGTGGTAATCATCAGGTTTCGAGCAGTTAAGAATTGGTAGGGTCCTCAACCGTTTCAGGCACATAAGTTCCCTAAAGTCCAATTGAAAATAGCTCAGCATGGGACCCCATTGTTTAAAAAAGTCCTTCCATTCCCCCTTTCCCCCTTTAGCCAGTTTCTCCATCCCCACCTGCCACCACAAGTGTTTCATCCATTTTGCCTCTGAGAGTAAAGCGTCTTGACCCCACAGTGCCAGTATTGTTTGATTGGCAGCCAGCAACAGTAAAGTTATGAGGTGCCCCCTCCTGCCTCCCACCCGGTAGCTATCAATAACTTGTCGGCAAAGCAGATTATTCTCTGGGCATTCTGTCAGCTCTGAGCCCGTAAACTGGTGAATCTTTGACAAGACTCCCTCCCAAAATAGCGGAACCTTTGGACAGGTCCACATAATGTGTGTCAATGATCCCCCGTCCCTGTTGCCCCTCCAGCACCTTGCACTCCGCTCCCTCATCACCCAGATCAGCGTTGTGGGGTGTATTACCACCGACAGAAGATTTTGATTGACGCTTCCCTCCCCGCCATATGCATGGCCCTTGGGTGACAAGTTGGAGTATCTCCCGCCATTGATCTGTGTCTAGGATGATATTTAGTTTCCTTTCCCACACTTTCTGGAAAGGAAGTTTGTATGAAGTGTATTGTGTATTTAGCATGCAATAGATCCGGGAGATTGCATGGGCATCATTGGGGGCTGCAATAAGGTATTTCTCAAAGGGTGTGAGTGGTCTGGTCGCTCCCTGCTTAATAGACCCAATGGCATAGTTGCCAGTACCTATATCTCTGCCCCTCCAGGATCCCATATTCTTCCTGCAGATCCTGAAACAATTTGATCAAGCTTCCCTCTAACATTTCCCATAGGGTTCTACAACCAGACACCCTGCCACACCTAATAAGGCTCCCTAGTCTTCCCCTGAGTGAAGTCCGAGTTATCCCAGAGAGGGGTGAAGAGTGAGGGAAAGGACTTGAGTCTCTTGCCTACCGTCGACCTATCCCAAATCTCTAATGTCACTCTTGTTACGAGCGATTTGTAGAGTGTAGAGGTTCTCTGAGTCCTTTTACTCCATGGCACATACCACAATGGACACGCCATCAACGTATGTTACACCATGCACCACCCTCCTTGCTGGTCCAGTGGTAAATATATCAGATATGGGAGGCTGCATAATAGGTGAGGTTGGGGGTCCCCAGACCCCCCGTCCCTGGGTTGGAGGAAAGTCTGTTGTCTCGACACTCTCACTTTCTTACCTTGCCAGATGTAAGTCTGGCAGGCCTCTTGTAGTTCGTCAATGTATTTTATGGGAATCTAGAGGACCAGAGTTTGGAAGAAGTGGAGAATCCTGAGGAGAATTGACATTTTAAGCTCTGCTATCCATCCCAGAAGTGAGAGTGATTTGTGTTTCCAACTGTCCAGGACCAATTTCACAGATTTTTTCAGTCTCGGGAGATTTATGTATTTCGTTTGATGTAATGTGGGTGCCAGGGCGATGCCCAGGTATCTTATATGGGAGGTAGCCCAGCATATCAGGGTGGATTGCTGTTTCTCTCCCGCTAGGTGGGCGGGCATGGAGCTATTAAGGATCTCTAATTTCGTGAGATTAATTTTAAAACCCAGAGACCACTTGGTAATCTGTGAATGCCGTCAAGAGCTGGGGGAGTGAATGACTGGGGTCCGTTAGAGAGGCCAGAATGTCATCTGTAAACACAGTCAGTTTGATGTTCTGTGTCCCATACCGGATACCCTGAATCTGGTTGTGCATCCTAATCCTCCGGGCCAGTGGCACCAGCACTGCTGCAAAGAGGAGCGGGGATAAAAGGCAGACCTGACGGGTTGCACGTCTGTTAGAGAGCCATCCTGATAATAGCCCATTCAGTCGAATGCGCGCCCTGAGGGAGCCGTATCTCGCTAAGAGCCATCTGCTGTAGGAATCCCTGAATTCCATGTGGTGGATGAACAAAAAGTCCCAGTCCACCCGGTCGAAGAGCTTCTTGGCAATAAGGGAGACTAGGACATACTGTTTGGCCCCTGTTCTACCTATGTCTAGCAGGTGCAACACTGTTTTAGTGTTATCACTAGCTTGGCACCCCTGGATAAAGCCCTCTTGATTCAGATGGATAAGGTCCTCCATCACCGCCTGAATGTGTAAGGAGGCTATTTTAGTGAATATTTTCATGCCAATATTCAAGAGGGATATAGGGCTGTAGGAGCTATATTGAATGGGGTCTATCCCTGCTTTTAAATAAGGGATATCGACGATTCTGTAATAGGAGGTGTGACCCATCCTTCCCGTATCATCTCCAGGTATACTTTATGTTAGAGTGGCAAGAGCGCATGCACAAACCAATTATAAAAGGAGGCTGTAAAACCGACCGACTCAGGTGCTTTCACACACTTGAGTTTTGCTACTGCTTCTAGAATCTTCTCTTTCTTTAGGGGTTTCTCAAGAATATCCCCATCCCCGCTAGACAGCGTGGGGAGGACCACCCCTCTAGATATGCCCTCCGCGCATGGGGCCCAGTCTGATGGCATGTGTAGAGATCCACGTAGTAGGCCCTGAATCATTCTGGCTTGTCTTGATCTAATGTATGAAGACTCCCATCTGGGCTCTTAATTTCAGAGATGGTGCTGTGCATTCATCTGGCTTGCAAAGATTCGCCGGAGGGAGTAGAGTGGCCGATTTGGGGATACCCGCACCTTGAAGAAAGTGTGACTATAGGGCGGTGTCTCCATTCTACTCCCGAGTTTAGAGCATCATTCTTGGAACTCGGGTATACAGACGATGTGTGTCTACTAAGGGCAAGTATTGCCACTGATTGATTCCTTACCAGATAGTGATAAGACTAGGAGAGAGTACTAAGAAGACTTTTTAAGGAATCTGTACCCTGATGAATGCCAGCTACCCTACCGGGCAGCAAACAATGGCAGAAGCATGTTGATACAGCAGATGGGGTATTGGAGACATTGCCTCTCTCATATACCCCTTAAACTTTTTTAATCCTGCCAAGTGGGACCCAGAATAAAGTTGGAGAGTACCTACTTAGACAGTTTTATTATCCTGTCTTTTCTGCAACATGGATCCCTATACCTGGAATTCTTCTTCTTTTCTCTATACATAAAAAAGTTTTTCTTTTGTGCACCACCCTGTACGTTGGTCTTCGCACAGGGTGTTGCAGTGGCCCTACAATGAAGCATGCCACAGTATAGTGGGTGAGGGCAGTACTTACAACCTTTTGGGTTTTCCAAAGAGGTTTTCTCTCTTTGATTCCTATTCTGTGTCCTTTCCTTTATTTTCCCCCTATCCATATGGGACCAACTGACCCAAATTTATTGGGGACTTATCTTTTTTCCCCTCTGTCCGGAGTCCTTCTTGTAGAGTGAGTTATATAGATTTTTTGGGAGAACAAGGGAAGGCATAATCTCTCTTCCCTTCTGTTTGTGGGATTATTGTAATAGATTGGCCAATAGTTTGCCTGACCTGTCTCTCCATTGATAATACCCATCGTCAAGTTTTGCCAGGGAATAGGCTCCTCTGTCCATTTCCAGTGTCCTGAGCTGGCCCTAGGTCATTACAATTTTTCTCCAGACTTTTAGAGAATTCGTGCAATTGTGCAGTCAAGAGCCACAGGCGCAGCTCCTCTCGAAGCTTTTCCAATCTAGCTGCCTCTGCTATAAAATTTCCCCTCACCACCTCTTTCAGGGCATTTGCTGCTGTCATGCCTCCTGTATCGTTAAGCTTTATGTATTCCATAATGTGTTTATTGATATTATTAACTGTGACCGGGTCTTTAAGAAGGGAGTCCTGTAGCTCCAGGATGTTGCTGTCCTAGGCGGACCCAGCTGGGAAATTGCGAGTGAGTATATCACAGGGCCATGATCCAACAACTCCTGGTCTGTTTCGGTCTGGTTCGGTAGCAGGTATTTTTCTAGCAAGAGATAGTCCAGCCGTGCATATGTGTAAGGGGCCTAAGGAAAAGTGACAATAATCGCTCCCCGGTGAGTGTCTATGTTGCCATGCATCTATCAGGTCAAGCTCTTCTATCAGGGACTAACTGGCCAGAGACAACAGCGCCGTCCCCCTGTGGCCCGTGTGTGACAAGTGCCAGATAATAGAGAGCAGAACTCACAATGTAGAATTCAGATGTATTTATTATCTACATGAAAAGGTCTCACCCAGCCACATTAGCTGACATCAAGTTTTGTCACCACAGACCACCTCCCAGCCTCCCCACATTCCATTACCTCATCTCTCACCAAGGTTCCTTCAGTGTGAGGTGACAGCTGTGCTGTCACACGCACAGCTTGGCTGTCACCCACACATCTTATATATCACATATCTGACCACCATGTATATATTACACCGTACAATCTGTATCTGCCTTGTGATCACAGACTAGGTTAAAATCCCACCTATTATGATGGGCACTGGGGCATATGCTGTCAGCATGTGTATGATGTCAGTGAGAAACCGATCCTAACTCAAGTTAGGGCAACACACCGGGGCGACTGATAGAGGAGACCCTGGAGCATGCCAGTCTCATACCACATGTGGTATGTGTATGTTGAGTGTCAGCAGGTGTTCCACCCATCTGTGTACTAGCTTGTGTCACCCGGGCTCGGCTTTCTATTACACAGGGTAGAGGTCTCCCACTCACCGTATCATAACGCGGCTCTGCCGGACGTGTCGTGGGCGCATCTGAGGCTGGGGAGCCCCCACTCACTCTCTGTACCTGTCCAAGCGCCGCCTTAAACACAGCCAGGTGGTCTTCTCTACTTACCCTGTGGGTGTGATCAGTGTGGAGGGATTCTGGGCCATGTTCCTCCAGAAGCATCTCTGAAATGTGTTGAACATCCTGCTTAAAGTCTTTGCCTTCTTCCTCAGAGGGGCACCTCTGATGTGTAGGTTGGCGCGCCGGGATCTATTTCCCAGATCCTCTTGTTTTTCTTGTAGTTGAACTGCCTGGTGATATAGGTTGATCAAGTGAGCTCGGTTTTCCTCGAATTCCAGGCACCACTCGTCTGGGACTGATTACAGGGAGTTGACTCTGTGACCCAGTTCGTCGAGGTCGCAGCGGACCTCTGAGAGACTCTGTTTCAAGTCCATTCTCACAGAACCAACTTCTTTCCGTAAACATCTGGGTCATGAAGCTTTGGGTGAGTTTGTCGTTTTTGTTGGCAGGGTCCTTAGCCCTGTCATGATGTTCACTTTGGTTTTGGAGCTTTTGTGACATTTCCTTTGCTTTTGCTAGTGGAGCCCTGAAGGAGCTCCTTGAATGTGCCATTGCGTTTGGGCCTGCTGGAAGCCATTCCTTAAGCTTTGAGTACCAGTGTCTCCAAAGCATTCTCGGACTGGGTCGTTGGGGTCCACCACCAGTCTCAGAAGCTGCCAGGCGCCAGCTCTGTCCCAGTGTCACCAGCCAGTCGATGGGGCGAGTCCAGCCTGTCTCATGGGCCCCACGGTAGCTCAGCTTGTGGGCCCCCTCACCGGCTCTCACAGTCCACACTGCTGGGCCCTCCAATATCTGGGAACCATTTATCCAGGGGTGGCAGGGACCTCTGTTGAACCGTCAGTGTGCTTGTGCCTCCGTACTTTTGAGGGTCGTAGAAGCTGTGGGCTCTGGTTGACGGTCGTCTCCAGGTCCTAGTCACAGGGCCACGGCCATCACATCTCAGCGCTGTAGAACAGCCCATGGCGGCACCTGACCACAAAATGGCAGCCGCCCACAGGCTGCCAAGCAATTGTGGGCCCAGTCTATGGAGATAATCCAGGGCCACGGCTCATGGGCTCCCAATGTCTCTCGTGGCAGGGGCCTCCAGCTGCCTCTTTCCTGTATTATGGGGAGGCCATCCACCCCTCCACCTCGGTCACAGCTCCTCCTACCTGTTCCCTATGGTCACACAGTCACCCTGTCTCACCGAGCCCAGCTGTAGCTGCACTCCACGGGTATCTCCCCGCTGTCCTGGGAGCCCTTCAATCCTTGCAGGTTCTTATGAGGGGGCCAGATTACCTCAGATGTGGCTGGGGAGACATGTACACCCGAGCCATGAACAGAGCTCGGTGGTCACACCACTGTCCCCATTTTGATCAAGCATCTCTGCTTTAAGATTTTCAACATTCATATTGCCAGATTCTCTCCTTATCTGATTTTAATCATTATACTGATATTAGACCAGAGGTTTTCCAAAGACGGTTTTAACCTAACCAGGTTATGTTTCTTAAGATGGTGGGGGTAATGACTTAGTTTGTACTATTGCATATACCCGGACTGTGTCTAGTGCTTTAAACAGTCCATGCTGGGTGGGCTAAACAGGGTGCACCAACAATCTTCCTCATATATCTATGTTTACTCTACCAAATAACTCTTGCAAGTTAAGCTATTGTTGTTTAAGTTGAATCATCTTATGGAGTTGGTGAGCAACCTTGAGATTCTCAAGCCCTTTTCACCAGTATTTCAGTGCGTTATGCACAATAGATAAATACATTGAATGCCCAAAATTCAGATGGAATAACCTGCCATCATATGCATTATGAATCCACTCCAGTTGCAGCTTTAAGGGGAAGGGGGGTCACAAAATGTAATAAAAATATCACTATTACCAATGTTAATAGTTTTTTTGCCTGTCTGTGTTTGTCCGCACCTGGAATGTGCTCAGCACCCAGAACCCTGGTCCAATCACCTCCCAGCGATACCCTGCAGCACTCCTTAGGTCCCTGCAGCACTCCTTAGATCCCTAGACCCTGGACGCCGTTCCCCAAACGCTATGCTGCACCTCGCACCACTGTAGGAGGATTCACCTGTCCTGACTGCCGGTTCTCCAGCAGCCAACTCCAATACTGATAACACCATTAACACTCCCTGTTAGACTTGGCATCTTTTGGCGTGTTTCCCCTGACTTTTTGCTTTCTGACCTCCTGGTTTTGACTCTGTTTTTGCTGGTGTAATGATTCTGCGCACTTTCCTCACTGCTGTTCAGTGGGAAAGTGCAAGTGCTCCTGTATAAAATGTGTTATGGATTGGCGTTTCCATGATTGGCCTATTTGGTTTATGTGTCAGTCCCTTGTAAAGTGCACTGAGAGTGCCAGGGCCTATAGATCAAATGCTGTTGGTGGGCTGCAGCACTGGATTGTGCCACCCACGCAAACAGCCCGTAAAGTGTAACTCGGGCCTGCCATTGCAGAGCCTGTGCGCAGCCGGTGGCTGCCATGTCGACTTGGCAAGTGCACACACTTGCCAGTCCCTAAACCTTCCCTTTTCTACATGTTAGTCACCCCTAAGGTAGGCCCAAGGTACCCCTGTGGGCCGGGTGCGTTGTATGCGAAAGGTAGGACATGCCCTGGTGTGTGTGGCATGTCCTGATAGTGAATCACAGCCTAGTTCGTTTTTCACTATTGCAAGGCTACCTGTTCCCCATAGGCCAGAACGGGCAGTTTTGATTATTACAGCTTATAATCCTAACTGACCCAGGGAACACGGTAGGAATTCGAGTTTAGTATGCCTGGACTCAGAATGATAAAATGCATCTTTTAGTGAAGTTGGTTTTAACATTCTGTGTTTGAAAATACCACTTTTAGAAAGCGGGTATTTTCTTGTCTAACCATCCAAGCCTGCCTCTGCGAGGTTGTGTATTCCTTGTCTGGAGTGTGAGTGACAGGGGCTGGGGGATGCCAGGAGACAGGGTGAGTCAGCACAGGGCTGAATAGCAAGATCTACATATAGATGGGTGGGAGGAGATGCACCTGGGACCTGAATAGGGCTCGGCCTTCCCTCCACAATGCTGGCTCCACCCCCTGTGGGGCGTCTGATGTCCCTGGCCTACTCTCTGAAAGGAAGGAAGGAGACTTGTCAACAAAGTGCTCCGGAACTGACCAGAACTGGCTGGGACTAGGCAAAGGCCTCTCTGCCTTCAGAGAACAAAGGAATTTGGGATATAAATATTGGGGCCCTGACCCCATGAATTTAGATCTCGCTGGAATCAAGGAACCTGCCAAAACGAAGAGCTGGAAGAGCTGCCAGGAGGAGTACTGCCCCTTTGCTGTGTTGTTGCTTTGTTGTGTTGGCCTGCAGCTGCTGCTTCTACCTTGGGCAGTGAAAGGACTGGACTGAACTTTCTACAAACTTGTGCTGAGTATCTCCAAGGGCCTGAAACCGAGCTGGCCTCCTGTTAAGAAGTCTCAGGGACTGCAAAGACTTCACAAGCCTCTGGGTACCGCTTCTGGAACGCTGTTTCAGTTGCCACAGAGGAAGGGAACTGCAACCGACTCCGTCAACCGAATCCATCCCTGACCGGTGACCTGTTTGCACCGCAGACCGCATCTCCCCGCTTCGCATCGCAACCCTGGTCTCACCGTAGGCGACGTCCGACACCATCAACATCGAGTCGCTGCTTGCACCGTGACCTGTGGGCACCGCCGTTCGCATCGCATCGCTTCACTGAACCAGCCGGATCCAACCGACGCGGTCGCTGCAACTGGCTCAAAAGTCGTGACCGCATCGCATTTGGGGCACCGCTCGCACGTTTGCGACGCACCGCTCTGACTCGCACCGCTGTCCGACGCCAGCTCCCGCACTCCGGCTTGGTCGCCTGCATCGCAACCTGTCAGCACCGCATCGAGCATCGTCTCACCCTGCATCGCACGCCTTGGACTCACTGACTCCGTCTGCACGACGCTCATCGAGCCGCTGCCTGCACCGCATCGAGGGACACCGCACCTTGCATCGCTCCGTCTTGCACCGCAACCGCGACGAACGCCGACCGGCTCGTACACTCCGTACCAGCCACAACGAGAAAGGTACTGTGACCGAGTCTGTTCACGACTCTGCTGGCCCGTATCGACGCGGTCGGCTGGAACTGTTAGACTCTGTGTATTTCAGCATCGCAATAGACCCGGGCGGGGCTACCGACTCGCACAAACTTTGCTTTTGTGTTATTCCTGCAAAGAAGAAGTTACCTTATCAAGCATTCATTTTCAAAGTATAGTATTGTGGATTTTTTGTCGTAATTGGTCTTGTCTTGAGTATATAAAAATATTGGTTATTTTTCTAAACTGGTGTGGTGTCCTTTTGTAGTGCTTACACTGTATTACTGTTGGTTATGTGCAAATGCTTTACACACTGCCTCTGAATTAAGCCTGACTGCTCGTGCCAAGCTACCACGAGGGTGAGCAGGGGTTACTTCACGAGTGTAACACCCTTACCCTGACTAGGAAGAAGGGTCCGTACTTGGACAGAGGTGCAAGCCCTTGCCAACTAGAGACCCCCATTTCTAACACTCCCCGACATGCATGCTTCTCAATACATGATCACTCAGCATACACACAACCGAAATATGGAACCTTCTGAGCAGCGACGCACCCAACATTCTCTTCCTCACAGAGACCTGGCTCAACCCTTCATCAGCTCCTGAAATCGCAATGGCAATCCGAATGGACTACAAGATCGCTTGACAGGACCAACTTCACAAGCCAGGAGGAGGACTCTCTGTCATTTACAAGGAATCCATCAAATGCACAACATCCACAGAAAACACCACCCCATTCATGGAACACCTGTATTTCGAGCTGCAAATCTCTGAAAAAGTTACCCTGAATGGAACCCTCACCTACCGGCCAACCGGACCACAAGCCACCATTACCAACCTCCTCACTGTTTTTGCTGCTCCACTCACCATTGACTCCAGAGCCTACATTTTCCTCAGTGACTTCAACTTTCACCTGGAGGACCGAAACAACCCCTGCTCCACTGCACTCCTCAAAAGCTTGAGCAACATAGGACTCACCTAGCTTGTCAAAGAACGAACACACACCGCAGGACACACATTGGACCCCATCTTCACCACATGCGACAGTATCAAATACAACTCCACCACACAGCTCACATGGACTGACCACTCCATCATCCACTTCCAAATCAACACACCTCAAGTCAACACCCCTACCAGGTTCAGCACTCCCAGCCGCAGCTGGGGCAAAATCACAGAAGCAGACTGGCTCAGCACCATTAGCACTGACCAGCCTAGCCCCACAGGCAACCTAGACAAGTATATCGACAACTTCAACATCAACTACAACTACCCATCAAACGCAAAAAGCATAGTAAATGAAATAAGCAGGCCAGCTGGTACACAGAAGACCTCCAAGACACCAAATGACACTGTAAAGTACTACAAAGGAGATGGATAGCCAGCCATAACACCACTGACAGAACTACCTACAAGGCTGCACTCAGATACTATCACCAGCAAATTGGAGACACCAAGAAAAAAGTACTAGTGGACCGCATCGAGGGAACCTGCAACAGCTGCAAGGAAAAGTTCTCAATCGTCAAGGATTTCACCTTGCCCTCAGCCACTGTCAACAACATTGCTGCCTCCCAACAACTCTGCGACAACCTAACCAACTTCTTCCACAGTAAAATCACAAACATCTACAGAAACTTTGCACACAAACTCAACCCCAGAGAATTCATTGCTAACCTACCCACCACCAACCAAGACAGCCACCACCTGATTGAATGGACAACCCTCACCAGAAACGACACAGCGACAATCATGCGGACCATCCATTTGGGGGACCCAACAGGCCCATGCCCCCACCACAGCTACAACCTGGGAGCATCACCAATCAGCACCACCCTGACCCACATCATTACCTGGATGAATGGAAATTTGCAGAAATCAACGCCCTCCTCAAGAAGCCCACAGCCAACCTGAATCAGCTGAGCAACTTCCAACCCATCTCCCTGCTCCCCTATCCAGGCAAAGCGATTGAGAAGGCCATTACCAAGCAACTCACAACCCACCTCGAACTTCACCATCTTCTAGCCAACACACAATCAAGATTCAGAAAGGACCACAGCACCAAAACAGGAGTCATCGCGACCACCGACAACATTCAAACATACTGGACTGAGGAAAAAAAGCAGCCCTCATCCTGCTAGACCTCTCAGCGGCCTTCAACACTGTCTCCTACAATGCCCTCATCAGACGACTCCACAAGATTGGCATTCAAGGATCTGCTCTCAAATGGATCTGCTCCTTCCTCACAGGATGAACAAAAAGGGTCAGGCTGCCACCCTTCACATCAGAGACCAAGAAACTGATATTCAGTGTTCCACAGGGATCGTCCTTCAGCCCCACTCTTTTAAAAATATACATGGCACTGCTTGCCAACATCCTCTGATCACAAGACATCACCGTCATCTCCTACGCCAATGACACCGAATCATCCTCTCACTGACGGACAAGACAAACAGTACCAGAACCAACTTTACCAACTGCATGACCATGGGAGCAGACTGGATGCGAACCAACTGCCTGAAACTCAACTGCAACAAGACGCACGTCTTTGCCAACAATACCTCCCCATGGGATTCTACCTGGTGGCCATCGAAGATAGGACCAACATCCACATCCACAGACCAAGCAACAAATCTAGGGATCATCCTAGATGACAAGCTCAACATGACGGCTCAAGTCAACTCAGTGTGTATCTCCTGCTTCCACATCCTACGCTACTGCAAAAGATCTTCAAGTGGTTTCCTCAGAACCCCAGATGGACCGTCACACAAGCACTCATCACCAACAGGCTAGACTACGGCAAAACTCTCTTTGCCAGAATCTCCAAACAACTCTTACACAGACTCCAGCCCATCCAGAACGCAGCCGCAAGAACCATGCTCGACCTCCCCCGCCGCAGCCTCATCACACTTCAGGAAGCTTCACTGGCTCCCCATTCACAAGAGCAGCCAATTCAAACTTCTCATGCGCACATACAAAGCAATAAATAAAACAGGAGCAGAATCGCTGAACAGCCGCAAACACTTTCACCAATCCACCAGGTGCCAACGCTCTGCCTCAGCCTCACTCACACACACTCGCCCCATCCGCAAAAGAAAAACTGGAAGTCGTTCATTCTTCTACATCGCATCCAAGACATGGAACAACCTCCCTCAACACATCAGAGCCTCTTCCTCACTGCTTGAGTTCCGCAAGAAGCTGAAGACCAGGCTCTTCATATAACCACCTTGAGGCTACACACTTACACACCTAACCCAAGCTGCTGGTTACTCACTATGGTGATTAGTGCTTAACTTAACATAATAGCATAACGTTTACTACCATACTCTTTTTATTTTTTTCTCTGGATATCTGGTATTTGACCTCTGGAGCCTTCTAATCACATTTGTTTTGTGCTAAAAATGAAAAATGTTTCTGTAAGAAATATTATAGTTATCACGTTTGTTAATTTATGGTAGCTGTATCCAAAAGTGTTGAGTGGATACACAAAGTTCAGTTGTGGGATGCAAGAGCAAAGGAAATAATTTTCCCACCTGCATCAAATAACATAATATGCACTTGATTGCCCATTTATAAAGAAGGCTCCAGAGGCCTGTTTTAAGAAGTTCAACCATGGATGAAAAACCCAAAACAACTAATTTGTATTCTTCAAATTAGGGGTATCTAGGTAACTCAATATAACATAACATAATACTATATTTTGACCATCGACAATACTTGCATGTGTTTTTAAAATGTGTAATACAGCTTTGCTGATACTTAGCAGTAATGTTTAGGTGAAGGGTATTTTCGGTCCACCTAGCTGTCTCCTACAGCCCACACTTTATTAACCACTGTTAAGCCTAATCTCCCAGGGTTCAGGTGACCAAGTGCTTGACTTGAAATGCAAGCTCTAAGAAAGAATACCCAAAGTGAGGGAAAACTGCTCCCCACACATTGAGGTCACATATCCATGCAAACGGAAAGGCAGAACACTAAATCTCGCTCTGTGTAAAAAGCCCATCCTCAAACTAGTGATGCCCTTCACAACATGGTAAGGAGACTAACAGCGTCAATGATTTATCTTATGAGTGCAAATTCATGTTTGCAATTCACAAAACATGAATAGGCACTCTTGAAGAGATTTACTCATGCATAATATTGCTCCAGTAAGGTGCAATAATGTACATGGTTAAGGGACAGGCAGTGGCCATTCCACGGCCTTATATAGAGTTGAGGAGTGCAACTCCATAAATATCAAAAATGAACAGATGCCCCAGCATCCACATCATGTAAGTGGGATCATAAATTAACAAGCATTGGCAAACCTGAAAGTTACTGAAAGCCCAGAATCACAGGATGTTGAGCCGACGCCTAGTCTCTTTGCCCCCATGTTGAGAGTATTGTCCTGCCCCTCCTAACACTAAAAGCGCTATGATGTGGCTTGTGCTGGCCACATCATAGGACTTTTTCAGTTACTTTCAGCCATGTTGAACAGCAGATGTGCTGCTAGACAATAGGGTTAAAAGACATTCACATTGACAATGCCAATACGTAGGGCATTGCTGGGATCTATTGACTTTGCCAATGCTTGTTCTGCGGTGATGGGGTCTTGCTGAACAAATTTGAAAGTGATAGTGAGAAACAACTGAGGAGCTTTGAACTGAAGCAAGGATGTGACGCAACGACCAGAGCTGCCGACAGTGGAACTGGGGACCAGGTTTGAATCTTGGGGTCGGCTGAACTGTTTGTGATCATGGGCAAATCCCCATGCGTACGACACTGAATGTGTCATTGTGTAACGTAACTGGTGAGCACTTAAAGCACTCCAATACCATCAGCTGATGTAAGCACTATGGAAAGATCGAGGATGGAACAAGTGTTCCAATACCATCGGATTAACAACTTTTTGAGAAATGCATTTGTTAGCAAGGATTCAGTTAGTTAATTCTTTATGTACACGCGCATTCATTTTAGTGTTATGTGTGTATGTGTACAAGGGAGGCGGCCTGAAAACACAAGTATTCCTATGGCATGCTTGAAAACAAAGAACAAATAGCTGGGCAAACCGAGAGCAGTGTAAGGAAACCTGTGTCTGGTCCATGCGCTATGAGAGGTGTTAGAAATGGGATCTCTGGTTGGCTAAGGCTTGCGCCAAAGCCAGGCAGAGACCACCCCTCTAGTCAGGGCGAGGGAGTTACACGCCAAAGATAACCCCTGCTCACCCCCTTGGTAGCTTGGCACGAGCAGTCAGGCTTATCCCGGAGGCCATGTGTAAAGCGTTTGCGCATGCACACAGCAACAACATACCAGGCACACCACAAAAGGAACTCCACACAAGGTTATATCAAAAATAGCCTTTGTATTCTCATAACACATTAGAATAGTAATCACATAATATACATTGTGCCACCTGGCACTAGGTAATATCTACAAGGGATTATGTACACCTGACAGGGCCAACTGGACCGCTGTCAGAACCATCACAAAGTGAACTTAGTAAATGTAGGACATATCATAAATGTAGAACACAGCCAGTAATCACTGGAAAACACTGTACTCAGCATCATCCTGTAACATAAACCATATTATGCACAGTATCACATTTAGGCGTGAATTACATTCTGCGCCAACCTCACCAGCATAAACACATTATGCAATCATCTCATAAGTCTAAACGCATTAGACCCTAACCTCCTAAGCATAACTCACATTAGGAAATAATCTCACTAGCATAAACCCATTATGCAATCAACCTCATACATAAACCACAGTTAGAGGCATGAAACAGGGTGCGTAAATCCTAGTACATGAATCACATTTCCTAGCACCACATAAATCACATCAGGGCCTGGCGCCCTATCAAACCCACAGTCCCCCTGGCCAACTGGCCTTCTCAAAAGGGGCTCAAATGCCCTGTGTCCAAAATGTCAGGGCTGCTGCCAAGGCAGCGGAGTTCGCAAGTGCGCAATTGCGCATACCTAAACGTGGCAGCTGACGCTAATTGCTGTGCAGCTGTGAAAGTACTGGGGCAGAGGAGTGCATCTCACTCCTGTCTCACTAACAATGCCCCCAAAGAACTGTGGGCCTAAACGTAGCAGCTGGCACTAAGTGCTGCGCAGATGTTGATCAAGTGAAGGCCTGGCACTCATTGTGCCCTTTGAACAAATATGCAATTATGCCAGAAATGTTGCAGCTGCCCGCGCTGGTGCGGTGCAGCTGTGAATCAACAAAGTACAGGGGCCTGGCATCACGGTGCCTTCTGGGCCCCCACTGGGGCTCTACAGCCAAAATGCCCCTAACGTTGCAGCTTCCCTCTCGCAAGCAGGGCAGCTGTAGACAAATGGCCACATGGGGGGAAAGCACGGGCCCCTCTGGGCCCTTTAACAATAATGTCACTCGTTGGAGCCACACGGGCTCGTAAACTAAACATGCCCAACGTGGAGCGGCCCGCTCTCCTGCGGGACCGCTCTGGCCACTAGGCACTCACACTGTGCCAACTCAAGCCCCACTCACCGGGCTCTCTGTGCGTCGGCTCTTCTTCTGCGCTGGTCCCGCACTCGGATCTTCTCTGGCCTGAGCTTCTCCTGCACGCGGGGCTCCCACAGCTCACGGGAGCCCCGGTCACTTCCATCGGCGGCCTCTGCCGCCTCTCCTCACTTCACCAGGACCCCCTCCTGGGACCCGGGACTTGGATATGGAGCTCGTGGAGGCGGGGTAGGCTCCCGTCCTCCCTTTCGCCCGCACTTACTTCTCTGCTGCCCGAGGGGCTCTCCCTTCCACATGGGGAGCCCCGCCAGCGACCAGACTCCGGTTTCCTGCGGCGCGCGTCCCAGCGCGGGTGGGCTCCCGCCTGGGTCCTCTGGTTGGGCGCTGCTCTTCCGGTCGCGCTCACAAACAGGCAAAAGGCAACGCCTGACTTCAGGGTCGCCACACGATCGCGGCGGCCATTTCGTTTTCTTCTTTTGCGGTTGCAATACGGGGTAGGCTCCCGTTTTAACTGAAGACACTTGCGGGGTGGGCACCCGCTAAGTGTGTATAAAATAAAACGGCACAGGTGCGGGGTGGGCACCCGCTCAGCGCCACAGTGCGGGGGAATCCCTACGCTGGGGATTCCCTCAAAAGTGATGTGCAGCTCGGCGCTGCGGAGCTCCAGTGCTCCTCTGCTCCTAGAAGTGGGAATGTAGCGCTCACGAGGCTTAGGAGACACAAAAGTCCTGGAGGTCTTCAGGGATCAAGGGGCAATGCAGGGCCCAGGGAGGCAAGCCCTCATGGCAGCCCCCCCTGGGCCCCAGCAGCAGCAAGCCCCCTCCGTCAGGAACAGAACAGGAACTGAACCTTTCATAGGGTCACAGCTCCTACATTTATACCCAGATTTCCTTTGTCTGTAGAGCAGGGCATGGGGAAACCAGATGCAACTGGTTCAGGGGGGATTTGGAGCACTTTGTTTTCCAGGCTCCTCTTCCCCTTTGTCAGGTGGGGGCTAGGTGATCAGACACACCACAGGGGGCGGAGCCAGCATTCACTAGGGCAGGCACCATTCTATTCAGAGTCAGGGGATCACCCCTCCCACTACTCCCAGCCCAGGTGTCCTATTCAGCCCAGCGCTGACTCACCCTGCCCCTCCTGGAGCCACACACACCTCCCAGCCCCTGTCACTCACAAGCCAGACATGCAATTCACATCAGGCAGGCAGGCACATAGCACACAGAAATGCCAACTTCTAAAAGTGGCATTTCTAAAATAACCACAATAAATCTGCGCACACCATTGCGCAGCATTTATTCACACAATTTCATACATACCAGACTTGACCACACTGCTCCTCTCATAACAGGAATTACCACTGACACACACTGACCAGGGAGTCCCCAATGCATTCCTATGGGAGGGCAGGCCAAGCTCACCAATGTAACACAGAGAGCGCACGCACTTTCCACTGGACCACAGTGCAAAAGTGCCCAGAGGCCTAAAACCACCAACACCAGGTCACAGAAAAAGGCAAAAAGTTTAGGGGTGAACCTGCCAAAAAGGGCCTAGTCCAACAAGAGGACTAAACAGAAGAAGAGGGCATGACACCCGCATGCCATGACAAATGTCACTAAACAAAATGAGAGTGACACTAAAGTTTACCAATGGTGAAAAATGGGGAGCCTGTTAGCCCACAGATAGAACACAACACGTCTCTTTGAGACAGTGCATGCGCTGTCTAGCCGAGCAGTACATGCACTGTCTAGCTGAGACCTAAACAATATAGATTTTGCACTGGTGAAAACTACTGGCTTTGCCAATGCTTATTGTGCTTAGAAACGGGAAGATTAAGTGATTTACCCTTAATCCCAAAATGTGGAACAGAGGCCGAGGCTAAAGAGATGATATGGCATCCTTTCGGGATAGGATGTGGCGTAAGGGCCACAGCTACCAACTTTGGAGCTGGTGAACTGGGTTCGAGTTTTACAGTCAGCTTAACATCCTTGATTTTGGGCAAATCACTTAGGGCCCGATTATGATAGCCAGCTGTTGGACCGACGCCCGCTATCACAGCAGTCAGAAGACCAAGCAACAAGCAGTCGGCAGTCCGAGCGCTGAATTAGGATTTGACTGTCGTGCTGGCGGTCAAAACAATGCTCTTTAACAGGGTGGCTTGTGCTGCGGCCCTGGAAAATGGGCTGCAGCCAAGCTGCAGTGTAAAGGAGCACTTTCTACACATCCATGCACCATGTGGTGTATGGCACACGGTGCATGGATATGCATGGGGGCACTACATGTGCCCCCATGCACATCCATAGTGCCTACCCACGAACCAGGACTGTTCAATGGGTAGGCGCCTAGTGTGCAATCCTCTACTTGGACCAACGGCAGGCTTGAGTGCCTGTGCAAGTGCACAGCGCCTCTTGGATCAGAGTTTCATCGAAGTTAACGCAGGTTGCCCTGATATGCTCCTAACGGCCTCTGGATATGAGAAGCATGTGTGCTCGTTTGAATTGCTTAATTGGATGGAATTCCTTTTTGCTATTAAAGGTTCAGACAACCTGCTGGAGCTTATGGCATTTCACTATTCCCAAGACATTTTTTGCTCTGAGGATTCACTGTGAATGGATATAGTTTTGGGTACCCTTTTGGCTTCCTTTTTTAGTCCTTAAAGATTCTACTTGGGATTTGAAAGGCTCTTTGGCCTACCACCGAGACGCTTTGCCTCTGCTTACCTCTGACTTTTGTTTCAGCCCGGAGCTAACGACCTGACCAAGGGGAGGGTGTCACATGGCCCATGGGGACATTGTCGTCTTCTCTAAGTTGACATGAGCACACTGCAGATTGCCCGCTGCTTTGCGCAAGTTACTATAAGACTTTATTTTTGCATCTGTCTCTATTGCCGTTTTCACACGAGAACCCATTGTTGTGTTCACACTCTGCAGGTTCCTGGGATTTTGTCTGAACATTGTGGGCAAGGTCGAACAACAATGCCCCTTGTTATTTTGTTCTGGCCAGGCCTTACCACCTAGACAAAACATACTGATGTAGCTGTTGTTTGGGACAACGTACTTTGGTCTCATTGGAATACAGGAATAGGTAGCACAAACTTGGGAGGGACCTTTCCAGGGAGAAGAGCACCTATGATACAGATCTACCATCAATAGGCTAAGGTATGGGGTCTGCAGACAAAGCCCAGAGATCTTCTAATATATAATAATACTACTTCTATGCAAGGGGATGGAGGTTAGGCTATATTGTCTTTTCATAATGACATCTCCTTTCATGTTTTATGGACTAACTGCTATGCTGACCGTATTATGCATTTTTCTGCTTGTTTTGGCACGTATACTGCATATTAGAGCACATTAGTTAAAATTAAGCCTGGGCGGTGAACTACGCTACGCTCGCGGAGCTTGCGAAGTTGCGGTAACTTCGCGATTCGCGTAGAACGCGAAGTTACCGTGCACTACGCAATTTGCGGCGTAGCGTAGCTGTTTTTCTTCTTCGCGCGCTCAATATACGTTCTCGCGCGCGAGGTAACGACCTACCGTGATTCTGCGTTCGCCGACGCGACTTCCTATCCATTCGCGGGCGCCACGAGATTTGGAATCCGGCCGCACGATCCCGCGAGAGTGTGCGAACGCGAACACGTCATTCGGACGCGCGATCTGACTTCCGGCGGCAGTGTTGGTAAGATCGCGATCCCGAACACGAAGAAACTACAATCTGGCGAAGAATATATCTCGAGCATCATAAAACCTTCTCGAAAATGATGAATTAGTTCATTTTGCACAAAAAACTCCTCAGGTTGTCATTTAGAGATGTAGTTTGGTGAGCAAGGAGTCCTTTTTCTTTTTTTCCAAGAGGAAGGAAGTGCCCCTGATTCTCAAACTTCCTGTTCCTGTCCAGCAGGCTCCTCCCAGTGCTTTGTCCATGTGCTGTTCACTTTCATTTGGATTTGGAGCTGGAAGGATCACTTTTTGTGTCTGTCTGCTGCATCATATCATTGGATTGGATTTGAGGACTCTTGGATTTGAGATTTTACAAGTAAGTTGGAGAATTGGTGTACTTGTTTGTTTTATTGGGGCTTGTTTGTACCTACATTTTTTTGTGGTATTTCCATAGTTTTTAAAATGTATTGTTGTGGCCTGTAGTTTCGGCAGGGGCCTAGTTGTTTTTCTTTGATTGGAATTTCAGCCAGTAGGCCCGGACTAGAGCCAGAGGTACCCATGGGTGCATGTTTCTGTGGTGTCTGTTGAATTTAAAGTTTAAACATCATGTAGGCCGGGCATCCATGGATGGCATTGGATTGATTTGCAAAATGTGGGTTTTGGGGTGGTATTTTATATTTTTGGGTGTTTGAATAGGCCTTTTCAGGCAGTAGGTAACCCTGGGCGTTCAGCTCGCGGACTTTGGGCAAGTCCGCACTGCGCGACAACGCGGACTTACACTTTTATCTTCTTCGCGCGCTCAATGTACGTTTTCGCGCGCGCGATAACGACAATTTGTGACGATCGCGATGCCGAACATGCAGAATTTACAATCTGGCGAACAATATCTCTCGAGCATCATTAAACCTTCTCGAAAATGTTGATTTAGTTCATTTTGCACAAAAAACTCCTCAGGTTGTCATTTAGATGTAGTTTGGTGATCAAGGAGTCATTTTTTTTTTGTTTTACAATTTTTTCCAAGAGGTAGCAAGTTTCCCAGAGTCTCCAACTGCCTGGTCCTGTCCTTTGTCTTCACTTTTTGTTATTTTGGGTGGCCTGGCCATGTGGGTGGCGGCCATTTTGTAAAGCCAGGCATTGTGCTTTTGCCATAGGCCTGCATTGTCTGTCTTGTGTTCCTTTTCTTGTTGTTCTGGGTGGCCTGGCCATGTGTTGGCGGCCATTTTGTGTGAACAGCCACTGTGCTTTTGCCATAGGCCTCAAAGCTTGCGGCCTAGTGTGCCAGTAGGCCCGGAGGTAGTCATCCTCATGGGTGCATAAAAACTGTTTCTGTGTTGTCTGTTGAATTGTAACATAATTTAGGCCATGGATGGCATTGGATTGATTTGCAAAATGTGGCTTTTGGGGCGTATTTTATTTTTTTGGGTGTTTGTTAAATAAATAGGCCTTTTCAGCCAGTAGGTAACCCTGGGCGTTCAGCTCGCGGACTTTGGGCAAGTCCGCACTGCGCGACAACGCGGACTTACACTTTTATCTTCTTCGCGCGCTCAATGTACGTTTTCGCGCGCGCGATAACGACAATTTGTGACGATCGCGATGCCGAACACACAGAATTTACAATCTGGCGAACAATATCTCTCGAGCATCATTAAACCTTCTCGAAAATGTTGATTTAGTTCATTTTGCACAAAAAACTCCTCAGGTTGTCATTTAGATGTAGTTTGGTGATCAAGGAGTCATTTTTTTTTTGTTTTACAATTTTTTCCAAGAGGTAGCAAGTTTCTCAGAGTCTCCAACTGCCTGGTCCTGTCCTTTGTCTTCACTTTTTTGTTATTTTGGGTGGCCTGGCCATGTGGGTGGCGGCCATTTTGTAAAGCCAGGCATTGTGCTTTTGCCATAGGCCTGCATTGTCTGTCTTGTGTTCCTTTTCTTGTTGTTCTGGGTGGCCTGGCCATGTGTTGGCGGCCATTTTGTGTGAACAGCCACTGTGCTTTTGCCATAGGCCTCCAAGCTTGCGGCCTAGTGTGCCAGTAGGCCCGGAGGTAGTCATCCTCAAGGGTGCATAAAAACTGTTTCTGTGTTGTCTGTTGAATTGTAACATAATTTAGGCCATGGTTGGCATTGGATTGATTTGCAAAATGTGGCTTTTGGGGCGTATTTTATTTTTTGGGGTGTTTGTTAAATAAATAGGCCTTTTCAGTCAGTAAGTAACCCTGGGCGTTCAGCTCGCGGACTTTGGGCAAGTCCGCACTGCGCGACAACGCGGACTTACACTTTTATCTTCTTCGCGCGCTCAATGTACGTTTTCGCGCGCGCGATAACGACATTTTGTGACGATCGCGATGCCGAACCCGCAGAATTTACAATCTGGCGAACAATATCTCTCGAGCATCATTAAACCTTCTCAAAAATGTTGATTTAGTTCATTTTGCACAAAAAACTCCTCAGGTTGTCATTTAGATGTAGTTTGGTGAGCAAGGAGTCATTTTTTTTTGTTTTACAATTTTTTCCAAGAGGTAGCAAGTTGCCCAGAGTCTCCAACTGCCTGGTCCTGTCCTTTGTCTTCACTTTTTTGTTATTTTTGGTGGCCTGGCCATGTGGGCGGCGGCCATTTTGTTAAACCAGCCACTGTGCTTTTGCCATAGGCCTCCAAGCTTGCGGCCCAGTATGCCAGTAGGCCCAGAGGTAGTCACCATGGGTGCATAAAACTGTTTCTGTGTAGTCTGTGGAATTTTGGCATCATTTAGGCCATGGATGGCATTGAATTGATTCAATTGAATTGCGAAATGTGGTTTTTTTTGGAGGGTCTGACTATTTCACTTTTTGGGTGTGTTAAATAAATGCCTTTTTTGCGTGTGTACTGTGTAATTATAATTGTGTTGTTGTAGTGGTTGTCTAACTTTCCAAAGTGTTTTTAGCCATGTGGATTTTAGTTTTTGCATTAAAGCTGTGTGTGTTTTATAAGGCATCCTTTGTCTGCCCATATATAGGCCTGCTTGAGTTCATTGTTTGCCGTGCCTTGTGCCTGTGAGTCACCATGTTTCTGGGGGCCATTTTGTTGTGGTAGTTATTAGTGTGCTGTTTTTGCCACATAGGCCTGCGTGTCTTTCCATTTTTCCTCTTGTCTTACTGCTTCCAAATCCATCCCCATTGCCAGCTGCAGCTCCCTGATGCTGCTATATAATACATCCCACGTGATGCACAAATTTAGGCCAAACATGCTCCAGTACATTTTAGTTTTTGTTCTTTACTATTCTTATTCTTCCAGAGTGTACACTAGCACTACACAGTAGCCAGGAAAGCCCTGGCCTTGTTGTCAACGTCTCATAAATGGCTACACTGTGTGTTGTTGTTCACAGAGTTTCAGAAATTTAATAATTGAGGCCACCACACACTAAGTTCTATATTCTATTTGTTTGATTTGTGCTATGTTTGACTGATGTTCTGGCTTTTTTGCTTTTAGGTGCACAAAGACTGAGGAGGAGGTGTGTCTCTCATCATTGCCTGTTGCACTTCCAGACAGGCATCCTGCTGCTGTACACACAACACAACGTGACGTGTGACCTGACCAGACATCTCTGCAACTGAGTGCTGCTGACATCTGAAGAAGATGGGCCCAAAGAAAGCAGGTACCAGGTCCTCCAGTACCAAGAAAGTTGCTATTGAGAAGAAGAAGGAACAGAAGAAGCAAGTGACACTGAAGTCTGGTGTGCCGGCCAATACCTTTTTTGGGGGAAAAAAAATTGCGCCTGCAGCAGCGGTGTCCGGGGGGCAAGCTGGGGGCAGCACCTCCGCATCAGTGGACCCAACCCACCAACCCAGGCCCAAGCACATGAGTGGGGAAGAGGTAGCCAGCCTAATGGTGGAAAGCACTGATGCTGAGCCGGAGATAAACTTATCGCTATCTCAAAGTAGTACCCAATCAACGCAGGAGGAAACACAGCAGATAAGTGGTCAACAACAACAGCCGCAACCACCGCCCGCAATAGTAGTTGTTGTTCCTCCTGAAGTAGGGGCAGTTCAGGAAATTGAGCCTCATGCAGAGGTAGAAGAAGAAGCCACTCATTCAGAAGATCCATTGTCTTCCAAATCCCCAGCAAGGAAAAGGAGGGGTAGTCCATCAAGTTCTTCGCCAAGCCCCCTTCTGATGATCTAGATGCCACTTGGAAGCCACAAACTGAGTCTGAGAGGGAGCCACGTTCCAAGACCAAGCTAGGGAAAAGGAAGGTTCCAGAAAGCCTTACACTTATGGAGGTCGATGTAGAACAGCAAGATGATGATGATGATGACGACGAGCCAGTCATCACGAACATCACTCCCGGCCCCGAGGAGATGGAGACCAACATTCTTACTCTATCCAAAATCGCTGCGAGGGATGTAGCACGCATACCTCCACAGGTAACACCAACACGACCTACAGCTTCCATATTTGCATTAGCAAAGGCCCGGCAGCGACCTACATCCAGCACAACCACCACCTCTGTAGGAGTAGGTAGTGGTACAGCAGCACAGAGTCAAATTCAACACACACCCTACAGATCATCCGGCATTGGAAGTGGCACCTCCAGCAGGAGGCCAAAGTTAAGCTCCCCAGTTTGGGACTTCTTTACGGTTAGCGAAAAGGAGGAGAACATTGCTATATGCTCCATTTGTAATACCTCTGTTAGTCGTGGTAAGCTTGGTACAAACTATGGTACCGGAGGCCAAATGACCCATCTGAAAAAACACCACTTGATCAGCTGGGAGGACCACCTTCGCGCCATAAAAAAAACTGCAACCATTGGTGTTGGTGGGGATAAAGGAGTAGAAGAAGAAGATCCGATCACGGTGGAAGAGGAAGGACAGGGAGACATTCTCTCTGGTAGTGGTACACAAGGTGTCCCTGACCCCAGCAGTGCAGTCTTAACGTTGCACACATCTTCAGCAACATCTCAGTGGCACAAGAGTAAGAGTCAGCCGGAGACACCAAGAAGTACCAGGTCCGCACTACCAAAAAGTGCGTTGAGCCTAAGAGAAAGGAAAACCATGCAGCCTACCATTATCAGCATGTTTGGGGGTGAGGGGCAGTACGAACGCAACCACCCAATAGCACGTTTGTACAATGCGAAGCTGGCTAAAATGTTAGCACTGGACCTTCTCCCTTTTTCTTTTGTTGAAGGGTTGGGTTTTGTGGAATTTGTGTCAACCATCTGCCCAAAATGGCATGTTCCCAGCCGCTACTATTTTGCCAGAGTTGCAGTTCCAGCACTACATCACGACGTGCTGGAATTGCTAGGAAAGGCCTTGAAGCAGAGTGCTGTTCACAGTATCCACCTGACTACAGACATGTGGACCAGTTGCCAAGCCACAGATTACATGTGCATCACTGCACACTGGATCAGTTTTGTGGGGGTTAGAGAACAGGTATCTGCTGGTGTTGATACTGCAGAGATTTTTCATGCCACTCGCAAACATGCAACTGTAGCCATGTTTGCCATGGAGAAATCTCATACTGCTGCAAACATTTTGGAAGAGTTTAACACCAAGGTCTTTGAGTGGCTGCGCCCAAGAGGGCTTACGATTGGTTTTGTTGCCACGGACAACGGCAGTAATGTAGTTTTGGCCATGCGCAATGGTGGCTATTTCAGGGTCCCGTGTTTGGCACACTGCATTAACATTGTTGTTCAAGACTTTTTGAAAAATGAATCAAAAGTCAGCAACTTACTGGTCACCTGCAGAAGAATATGCACACATTTCAGCCATTCTTTTAAAGCCCGGAAGCAGCTGAGGGTCATTCAACGTGAGCATAAACAGCCAGTCAAAGCGCTCATCCAGGAGGTGCCAACACGTTGGAACTCAACTTATTACATGCTTGATCGTCTGTTTGAACTGTACATACCACTCAATGCTTATGTCATGCAAAGATTAGGGGAACCTACTGTGAGAGGCATGACCGTTGAGATGGCTCAATGGGACCTCATTAAATGCCTGACTGAGATGCTACTTCCTTTTGAGATCTTCACACGTGAAGTCAGCAGGGAGGACTATACTATGGGCCAAGCTATCCCATTGTTGCACATGCTAGAGCAACAGCTGAAGGATGTGTCTGAAACGTACGCAGGTGTGGATGACAAACAAGACGCATATCATTTGGCGGAGACCTTAGCCGCTCGCTTATCGGAAAATACAAGGATTAAAAATAAAATTTTGTCACAACCACATTACATTAGTGCCACAATTTTGGATCCACGGTACAAAGTATTTCTGAACAGCAAGGCAGTAATTCCTTTTCGGAAGTGGATGTTGCCAACTACAAAACTTTGATAGCTAAGGAAGCCACTATTTTCGAAAGCGAACGGCTGTTAATTACAGGCCCCCACCTCAGGCCATAACCAGTACTACAGGGCATCCAGAGTCAAGTTCTACTTCGGAGCCTGAGGGCAGTGCATTTGCCTCCCAGCAGTCACCTACACCAACAATAACATCAAGAACAGGATCATCCACAGCACAATGTGCAACTGATTGGTTTCTACAGCAGGGGTATGGTAAGTCCAGTGCTGATGCAAAGGCAAAACAGGCCGAGCACATCCGAGCACCCCTTAACATTGAGCGGATGGTCCAGGCCTATCTGGATGACCCAACAGAGGTCTTCATGGATGGAAACCCATTGGTGTATTGGTATGGGAAAAGAAGCCAATGGACAGTGCTCAGCAGGCTGGCGATAAAGTATCTCGCTTCCCCTATCGCAAGTGTCTCTTCTGAGCGTGTTTTCAGTGCTGCTGGTGCCATTGTAACTTCGAAAAGGACCAGTCTCTCGGCCCAAAGCGTGGAGAGGTTAACCATGATCAAAATGAATCAGCACTTTATACCACCGGATTACAAAATACGTGAATCACAGCAGGAAGAGGAGAGCGACTTGGATGACGTAAATAGTGCGTTACAGGACCTACTTCTGTCCGAACCACCAGAGTTTGAGGACGAGCTCCTCTTCCCTGACAACTAGGCTTTCAAATTGTTGCTTTCTTCCTTCCTTTATGTGTCTGTGTATCTGTCTTTCTGGTTCAAATCACATCACAACAAAACCATCACCACCGTCTTCTCTTTTTATTTCCCTATTGGAGTTGCACGTCTGTGCATTTAACTGTCCACTCTTCAGAGTCCTGCTTCATCTTCCTGTCTCGCACAAGTACATTTCCATCAAGCCAGACATTAGTACAAGAAATGTTGCCTTTACCAGTCCCGCCTCCATTAGAAGTGAAACGTGACTACTATAGCTATCCTCCGTTTTGTTTTCGAGCTGAAACTCATCAGTGTCCGAAGGCTACAGCCTCAGCAGGCATCCAAAGGTCCTCACTGTCAGGACAGAAGGTACTTGGCAGAGAAAGACAAGAGACTCTTCGAAGAAACTTGCTGACATTTGTGCAAACTCAAATGACCAGCAATGAGCACTACACAGGCCGCGGCCCATCATCACAGTGCTGACCATGGGAAGCAACTTAAACTGTGACAAAGTGCCACAGATGAATAAGACGAAAACCAAAACAGCGCCTAACACTCAAAATGAATGTGGACTGGAGTAATGACGAGGCCACTGCCCCGTAAAAAATAAAAAATAAATGTCAGAACTAGGCATCTGATGATCTGACAGCCAAAGAGAAGAGCAAGACAGGTAATGATGGAATGCATTGGATGTTTGCAGACTCTGAGCGATTGCTGTTGTTTGTTGTTGATGTTGTGCATGAAGTCGAACTCTACTCTACTAGTTAATCTACAAAGTGACTCAAGTAAGTCAGTGACAGTCAATGTTTCCCTTCTTGTTGTTTAATAACCAAATTGTACTCCTACTACTGCAGGTGCAGGCCAATATCTGTTGCAATTTTTTAATATGGAATATGGACTTAATCGGAGTCAATACAGACTGAGTTGTAGTTGGACAACACGTACCACACCATGATGATGACCATACTATCTTTTTGCGCGCAGTCATTCAGTTGGATCGGAGATGATTCAAGGACTAACTGCATTTCATGAAGTGGCATAAGGTAAACATAAACACAACAATTCAACAAGAAAGTAGTAAACACAGCAGACCTATATGTCCATGTAGTGGTGTAGTCGAGTGTAGTGATGACTGACAGCGGCGCATTGATTTTGTCACTTAATTAGGAAAATGCTAAGTTGCTGTGTATGCCTTTTGTCTGGCTATGTCAAAAATTAAGGTAAATGGAGGTTGGGTCACGGGCTGGTGCTGTGGTGGGCCTGTTCTGTCCTGTTGTTGTTGTAGCTTAATGCTGTAAACAGAATCTACACGATATATCCAAGCTGCCTCACTCTGAAAGTGTTCTCTCTTCTCTTCTTGGACTCCACCGTAAATGATGGGTTTTTTTTATTCATTGATTTCTCAATACCCCTTTTGTTTTTCCATCTAGACGTTACAGGCCGGCCTTTACCCTGTGCTTGCTATACTGGGAGACACAACTCACATTTACCTTACCAATCGGCATCAGGAAGGCCACCAAGATTGATGTGCGGAGCGTCCATGGAAGATAGGACCAAGAGGAAGGACAAGATTCAACTCCACAATTTTAGCATGATAATACAGTAACTTTAGTATCATTCATCATTCATCTTTTAATTAATTTGAATCCTTTTTTCTCTGCAATCATTAGGACTGTGTGTTGTGTGTTTGTTTGCTAATTGATCCCTACAAATGTTTTTTAATTGTCTTTGCTATCTTTACAAGTAAGCCCAGTACAACATGGAATTTGGGTCTCTGAGGGCATATTACAGGCAAGGCAAATTGCATAGAATATACTGGTGCCCTGTACTGTCTAATTGTCTAGTAGGAGTTATTAAGTACTACTCATTAACCATCAAGTTATCTAATCTTCATCATCATTAACGCATGCATTTCCCTTTTCTCCCTTTATTGATTTTTTGGATAAGATCATGGTCGTCTGCCAAGATTGCGCTTTGCTTTTGTTGTCCATGCGTACTGTTTTTCATTTTCAAACCTTTCCCCAAACCCCCCTTCCCATCCATTCATCAAACCCTAACCCTCTTCCCCCGGGCTGTGATTTATATTGAGGTGTGATGTGACTACATAAAATGTACACCAATTGATCACACGCTTGCTGGGGCAGATGTGGTGAAAGCAACACTAATTCAATTGCAAGGCAGGGCGAGGAGCTTCTTCTGCTTGCCCACCCATGCTCAGTCTATGTGCATTGTGCAAGCCGTCACCGGCTAATAGTAGTACATCATAATTAATTGCCGTCATTGATTGGATTAATCATCAAACTCCTACCACACAGCAGTAAAGGTTACGAATTACGATTGTGTTAAGTTAAGTGACTCACTCGACAGCACAACTGCAGTTTATAACTTCTTGTACTAGGCTGTCCCCGCCACCATTATGTTTAATTTGACTTTAGCAGTTGCAACTGCAATATTGTTTGTTTGGCAGTCGTCTTCTGTACTGTATTTTACTTCGTTCGACTACTCCTCCCACAGTTTTTCTCAGGCAAGTGACTGTCTCTTTTTAATTTTTTAGCAAATGCTACTGCCAGTGTCTACTCTACTACTACCACCACAACCATGGCATCTTCTACATTCTCTATGGAAACCATGCAGCCATCGCTGTGCCGAACGTAGTCATCATCAATCACAGGTAAGATAAGTTTGGTGGGAGGTAGAATACTAGTAGGACAAATAACTCAGTGAGGGTACCGCATCTATCTGTTTGTTATACATCATCGGCAGATTATTTAAATCAAACACTGGCTGCGGCCCTGCAGCAGCAAGGAAACCAATGTGACGTTAATTCGTAAAACAGTAACCCCCACAAAACATTAACATTGTATGTTTAAGTATAAATATAATTTATTACCCTAACAAAAATAAACTATCCCACACCTGACCCACCCCTCTCCCTAACCCCAACCAATGTCCAAAACGAAAAAAGTCCAAAGAATGTCCCGAAACCCCAACGCCCAATTCCCACCCACCAAAACAAGGAATAAAAAGGGCAAAGCAACAGGGTCCTCGATGTTATAATCGGCGGGCTTTGAGGTGTTTGTCCACCAGGATTTTCACCCGCTCCTCCATTTGCTCCTCTTGCCGTGCCATCCGGAGGAGAATCTTCCTGCGGAATGCCCTGCAGTGGCATCCACAATGGGGGACAGCAGTGCTGGCTGCTAGTGAATTGCGGCGGGTGGCTACCAGACCGCGGCGCCGTACCGCTGGAGTTGGGGCCTGGCTGGGGCCCGGGGCATCGGACGAGGCTGCAGCTGCTGCCGCCTCCTCCTCCTCCTCCGCCTGAGCCACCAGCCGCCGGTACTCCTGGCATATGGCCTCCAGTTTCCGGCGCCGGGCCCTGACTGCCAACTCCTTCCGCGATGGTTTGTCTTGGGAAAAGAAAGAAAAAAAATATTGTTGTAACCAGTACTCTTACCTAAACAGTAACACAAAATTAATTCAACACATAATGGCACAGTAGCACTAGCAAGAAGCACAGTACATAACATTTGTGGTAATAATCTATCTATCCTCCCACTTCCTCAGCCTCTAACATTTGTGGGAGTTTCAGGCATTATACTAGCACTATGGACTCCAACCAGTACACAGTACACCAGTGTTCTTCTTATCTCTAGTTTAGCGAAATGACATAACCTGGTTGTAGCCGGCATTGCCAGCTCGGTCATCTATGCTTGAACCCAAGACAAACATACGAGTCATGACGCAGAGTCACATTAGTTTGATTTACTACTGTTTGCAGGTGGGGAAGCTCGTATTTTTCTATTACGGGTGGCACTGGCCATACTCTCTCTGTTACATGGAGGGCAATTGCTCAATTTCACAGTGCCTTGGCTACTACAAAAAGGCAGATTATATATCTGATCCAATGATCGTTGCTTTTATATGGGACAACGACATAAGGTCAGTAGCGGTCGGTGGTGGGACTCGGGGAGTTTGGCCGGGCGGTGACGTGGGTAGGGGCAGGATGGGGGTAGTAAACTATGGATTACGGCCAATTACAGGTAAGTAAACATATAAATAAATGAAACTAATTTTGTTGCGCACACTGCATCGCATTTGGCGGTGCAGTGCGCACAATGAAATTCACTTTATTTATTTGTATGTTACAGTAAAGTTACCTGTATTTGCACGCGTAATACATTGTTTACTACTACCCCCACCCTGCCCCTCCCCACATCGGCTTTGGTACGCTGGCGCGGTTTCTTTAACATTCCCTAAAACTGTGCATCCCGTGACAGTCTCCACCTATGCTGTCTATGATGAATACATACAGGCATCCATCCATTCTAAGTAAATGTCAATCATTCTTCTTAATCTCTCCACAAACGTTACTTTGTTTCACCAACAACAACGCATGCGTCCACTCACTCCGTTGCTTGCCTTGGCTTTGAGTTTCACCCAAACACCGCTGATGATTCTTGCTATCCACAGTATCCACCCATACTGTGTCTTCCACCCAGGCAGGCATCCATTCTTCTTTCACCTCCCACCCATCCTTCAACAACACATGCATCTGATTCCTATCAGCCACCTATCCATGCTTCCAACGTATCCTTCTCTGCCAGTCGTCATATTAAATCTCGGCCGCCCTTCCTCATTCCACCCTTCTTTCCCTTTTTGTTCAACACATCCATCAAGGTCATCTGATCTGACTTTTAGTCTCCTCCATAAAACTTTCAGAGCTGAGTTGGAGTCAGATATAAGAGGCCATTGGTTAATGAAGTCACGCTGGTAATGCTATTGCTACTGCATTGCTCATGCTAAGTAAAGGGTGTCTTCTTTATTAACCGTTGTATAATGTTCACTACAACTTCATACCTAATAAGTCTCAACAACAGTACAGTGAGTGAAGTCCACTCCACACACCCTTCCAGCTAGTGCAATGTCAATAAGTCATGAATATAACTTACCACCGCCCGCCACTACTGCTGGCTCACCCCCTGTATCTCCTGCAGGTGCTGCATCTCCTGCCCCCTCCGGAATGGCCGCAACGCCATCGCCGCTGGCCCCACCGGCACTGGTGGTCGGTAGTACGCCTAGAAAAAACATGACACATTTTTAGATGCCTGTACACCTCCCCCTATTTATTCTTTTTCACTAGCAAGATTGAAAAAAAAGTTAATACATACATATTATTATTATAAATCACATTCAATAGTCCAAATCGGGTACTAGAGTACAGTCAGTAGACAGACACTAGTAGTGTTATTATGGTCCCTAGGGTCATTATTATACTATACTCTACTCTTTGCAAAGTTAGCCTGAGCCATGCAACCATTTTTCGCTTCATGTCTTTTGCGCATGTTACCTCGCAGCTTGTTGTGCAGTAACAGTAAGACGCCTTTTGAGCCCACATGAGCACATACAGCTACTGTCTGAGCGTTGCGTACAAGAGGTCGAAAAACAAGCCACTTTGTTATGGAGTTCCGTTAGTCCGTATTACTTAGCCATAGGTAACATGTTACAGTTTTTTGGCAGGACTGACAAATGCTTGCATTAACACGCACCATTTTTCTCAGGCAGAGGAGTCCCTTCTACGAACCAGAGATTTGCAGAGCTTATGAATGATGCATGTAACCAGTAATTCTACGTTCTACGGTGAGGAGTCGCCCAGAATTCACACAGATCTTTTGTCTTATATCATCATGCACTTGTTGCAACAATTTTTATTGTTTTAATCTTATGCATTTTGCTGTTGGAGCTGGCTGGAGTACACTGAATTTTATAGAACAACAACATACAGAGGTTGTTATTTGAAAATAAACCTTTTGAACTTACACATAGACTCTGTGGTATTTGGTGTGGTGGTGGTGGTGGACTTACACGAGTGAGTGAGCGAAAGGGTGTTATGTTCTGGGTTGTGGAATCATAATCATTGGGTATCTTCGGGTGGGGGTTCGGGGACCTAATGAGACACTAGCTAGTCGTTCAGGGGATTGTGGGTTCACTTCTGACTGAGGTGTGAGGAACGTCCAAGTTCCAAACTCGCATCACCAACATCCTATTTCATTGTGCATAGTTCTGCATGGGGCTGTGCAGAATCCAAGTAGTATGTACTATATCCTATCAAAAATAGTCAAATATCTGGTTGTGCATTTTGTTTGTGGTAATTGTCAAAGCCTCAAGATTAAGAAGCCTAGAAGAGGACAACCGAAAGGACTGGACTCAGTGGCTAGAGCTATTAGTATTGGTCAATCTGAGTTTTATTCAAAACCGTACAATAAAGAGTGGCAATGCAAACTGGGCAAGCTTAGCGACAGACTAATAGTAGTAGTACAGAGTACAGACATTCATAGCAGAGGCAGTTAGAACTTAGAGGCAGGGATAACCAGAATTTAGAAACAGATAGTCAAGTCAAGATCAAAGAATCTTTTGTAAAAAATATAATTAGGGAGTGGAGCCAGAATTAATAGTTCTGAAAAAATAAGGTCCAGTAAAAGTTAGGGCAATATAATTGTTAATATAACCACTGGAGGACTTACTGGGACCAGCAGCAGGGCCCTCGGTAGAGGAGCGGTCCTCTGGTGGTTGTCCCGCCGACTCGGACCCCGTCTTCTTGCCCCTGGGTGCTGCAGATCAGTGATCATGTAAGATATAATAAAGAAAAAGAAAGACACAAACATTAATGATTGCTGTGAAACAAATAAATTATCTAAAAAAACGCTCAAAAAACGTTTTAGGAAACAAAAATTGCAATAAAATTGACCTATCTAATCCGATCGACTACTGGCTTGCGGGATTCACGGACAGTCTACTTATTTGGGAACACTAATTCAGTGTTCCATTCTGATTGATTCAAATAAAATCCAGAACACTAACTAAGCCTAAGTACCACCTGACCTAGCCCACCTATTCCAGGCGGGCCAATTGTTCATTAAGCCTGCATTTCCATTTTTTTTTCCATCAAAAATGCATAGATGAGAAGGAGGACACATGCATAAAGTCAGTGCATAATGCATACACCAAATTGTTGGTTGGTTGCGTCTGATGTTCTGCAGCTGACTGACACTGCTAAGCTAAGCTTACCAGTACCACTCACTAAACAAACTACAAAAGGTTCTACTAAGGACTGGGGTAAGCAGCACTCAGTGACAGAGGATGCGTCACGCAGACCGCTCAAAAATTATCAACTAATAGTAACTAAACCTAGTATCAAATCCATCCACCACTATTTGACAGGAGGACAAAGGAAGGACTACAGTCTCTCTAGCAATAGCATTACCTAACTGAAGTTCTCTAAAGTAAACTCTTACATAATAATGACAAGCGAGCGCAAAGTTGCAAAAAAGAAGGAGTACCGCCCAGCACCTGTGTCCTACAATCACAGAAGATTTTGAAACGTAATTTACCTGCAATGTAAGCAGCATTATTCTTGTTATTTGTAAAAAATGTATACACAAATCACAATACTTATACTAATATATATATTGGCTACTCACCAAGCCCCACGACCTCGACACCTAGCAGGTCCAACAGGTCCTGCTCCCGGTCAAGAATGTCTGACCACCGGTGGGCCAGCTGGTTATGGGTGCGCCGGACCGCGGAGCAGCGAAACACTGCCCGACGCACCTTCGCCCACCGGCGGTGACGCTCCTGGGTCGGGTAACCGGAGCCTGGCCTGCCGCCTGCTGCCAAGGTCAAGGGGAGGTGGCGCTGAATAAAAAAAACAAGGGCGGCCACCTCCTCCTCCGTAAACAGCTGGCGGGCTTGCATCCCTGCAGGGCGCAGTCTGCCGCAAGGCAGGCGGCGATTGGGCGCACGCGCCTTGCCCTTTGAGCCGCTGCTGCTACCCTTCGCCATGGTTCTGGGGTGGGAGGAGGTGAAAAAGAAAAGTTAGAAGGGAAAAATAAAGTTAGGGGAAGAAGTAGGAGCTTAAAGAAGAAAGTTATATAAAACAGTTGAAAAGTAAAAAAAACACAGTAAAAAGTAGAAAAAAATGCAAAATATAGACTTAGGCAGAGAGAGAGATAGGTAAGAAATAAAGAAAAATTGAAAAACAGTGTAAAAAACTAAGGATTGCAAAGATTGAGGGGGGATAGAAAAGCAGGCCCAGAACCATAGCATAGAGTGGTAAAACAAGATGGCCGCGCCCATCGCGACCGCATGGGTAAGTTCGCGCGATATTTCTCCCCGAGCACGCAAAAAACGTCGCGAACACGTACACGCGTTCCCGAACATGGAATGCGCATCGCGAGCACGCTATACGCGACCCGGAACAGGAAATAAGGGATCGCGAACGGGCGGGACAAGTGAAAAACAAAATGGCCGCGCCCATAGGCGACCGCATGGGTAAGTTCGCGCCCCCGAGCACGCAAACAGCGTCCCGAACACGAACAACGCGTTCTCGAGCAAGAAAAACGCATCGCGAACGGGCGCGCCAAGCAGCTACGCATGCTCGCGAAGCTACGCGTAGCTCGCGTAGCGCTCCGACGTCTTCGCGTAGCTTCGCGTAGCGCGACTACGCGAACTACGCCCAGGGTTAGTTAAAATAAACATTTTAAACTTGTTCGTGTCTCTGTCAAATCTTATTGTGGACAAGTACAAGAGTGCGAGCTAAAGGGTGTGTCTTGCCACCGCGATTCCTGAGAGATCTGGGAGTGTTGTGTTCTTCGGTGTCTAATCACTTGTTTCTCTGTGAGTGAGTAGGAGAGCAAATGAGACACTATAGCTAGTTGGTCCTGGGATCATGGGTACTAAGGTGGTAGGATGATCCAGTCCCTATGCACTAGGTGCCATAATCCTACGCATAGTTCTGTTTTTGGGCAGAATCCCTGCAACAGTGCAAGCTAGCACAGGTTTACGGTTGCAAGCTTGGGTCCCTCGGACTCGTCAAACTTCCCCAGCACTTCTCAGACTCCTCACGTTACAGCACCCCAGGTGAGGCCACTGATCTTTATGAGCACACTCCTCTGCACAGTGTAATTACCGAAAATGTTAGGAAAGTCCTTGTCCCAAATGCCGATAACTTCCACTTATTTCCATCGCATCCTGTGCGATCCTTATGATCTCGTGGAAATGAGGAGATCCTTTCTGTCCCTGGGATCTTGTGGACAGGAGGCCAGCCAACCAGCAGTTGGAGAGTTCTTAGGGCTCTGGGCCATGACAGAAGGTGATTGACTGCAGGCCAGCAGCATCCAGGCAAAAATCCACCAAGTGATAGTCCCCTTCCTGGAGCATAACCTCCCCCAGGCCATTACACGTCTGTGGATAATCCCATTGCAGTCCCTCGTGTCCCAGTGGTTTCTCTTGTCCATGTCCCAGCGTCAAACCAGCGTAAAAGGGTTCCAATCCCAAAAGCGTCTCTAAACTCCTGAGGACAGGGCCCCAGTAGTTATATCCACAATGGCCTTTGAAGGTGAGATCAGTTCAAAAGGCCACCTTTGAAATGCACAGGCCCCCTCTAAATGTAGTCCTGTCTGCCATCCTACCCTGGGAGGCTTGATCAATATCTTTAGTGGGGCCAGGACCCTGTCCCTTTGAATGCAGGTGCCAATTCCACTCCCTCTTATCCGTCCCAGAAAGGACCCTCATAGTCAGAGGTCTGTAGTTTGCCTTGAGTGCCCGTAGTTTATGGCCGTCTATCAGGAATACATAGATGTAGCTGTCCCCCCAGCACCCAGATGTGGATTGGAGACAGACTGACAGCCACACAGCGAGCCACAAGCATAGAAATGCTCACTTTCCCAAAGTGGTATTTCCACTTTATTAATCTTAAATCCACTTTCACTACGAGAGAGGATTTGCCATTACTAATCCATTGATACTAAACACCATACTACTACTCTTCTGCAATTAGGAAATACAGCTCAATAGCCTTTTCACTGATCCCCAATGTTAATCAATGGGAGAATCAGACCTCACAGTACTGAACCCACCATCCGATGTTATTTATTACTAGGGTTGTAGCGCGCACATACCCTACCTCTTCCCTACAACGCACCTTGTCCCCAAGGAATACTCAGATGTAGCGAGTGACATGCAGAACTTGGCAAGTAGCTTTTAAATGGCAAGCAAAGTAACAGTAACCTGCACACAGAGGTCCTGCCATGCAAACCTGTGGTACGTTTCAAGAGCTACATCTGTGGGTGGCACAACCGGTGCTGCAGGCCCACTTTGTAGCATTTGAGTTACATGCCTGAGGTATATGTCTTATCACAGGACAAAGGACTTACAGCTAACTGAAATAAGCCAATCAAGTCTACACTAATCACCAGTATGCCTATGACAAGCACAGCGCATGAATGGCAGTGTCAAACACTCAAAGAGCAGAGTCGGGGAGGAGGGGATCTGTGCAAGCAGAGACGAGCGGGGGTGGCTCGGAAACCAGCAGCAAATGCGGGCTGCCACAGGGAGAGTTTGAGTCTTATTTATGAGAGGCTTGCACCGCCAGAGCATCACTTCTTTTACACTCCAACGGCGCAAGCCTCTCAATCATATCTATGGCTTTGCATGGCCTCATAGCTATGGAGTAGGACAAAACAGCACAAGTTGCTGCCCTGCCTTACTCTGTGTCAAGGAGGCATTCCATGGGCATTGCAGTGGGTTTTCCCATGCAACACCCATGGATTTTGATGCTGCCCCAGATTTACTTAATCAAGTAAACCTGGGGCAGCATCAAAACCGTATGCCTCCCCAGAGCAGGTGTAATGAGGAAAATATTTTTCTCCTCATGTTTTCCTCTTTCTATGTGTGCTGCATTCTGCACCCCACATAGAAAGATGAAAACACCTCTCTGGATTGTTTTGTGCAGGAAAGGTGCCCCTTCCTGCACAAAACCAATCCTGCCTGCAAGGAGTGCCTACGTTGGCGATAGGCAGCGAATTGTGCACCACCTCATGGGGAAAGGACAGGAATGCACCGTATTTCATACATAGGGTGCATTCCTGCCATTTCACAAGAAGACGTGTGGCACTGCCCTACACCAATTTCTCATAAATTAGGCCCTAAGTGATTTGGCCGTAATCACAAAATGTGGAACTGAGGCTGAGGCTGGGGAGACGATGTGGCATAAGGGCCACAGCTTAGTGTAAAGATAACGGGTCCCCTCCTACAAAACATTTGCCCAAGGCAGGGATAATATACATGAATTATAGAAAGAAATTACGCAACTAATGATTATTATGACAAGATGAGAGGCACATACTGAGATGAACAGAGAGACAGGTAGACACACAAATTAGAAAAATATATTCTTATTTATTATTATGACAAAAACGAATATATCAATGTATCTATAATAAAAATCATTATACATAATTTTCAAAAGGATAGATGACATGCATTCTTAAGTCATACTCTCACATCCTCACACATTCATACATTTGCACATCTCTCTTACAAACTGGTGAAGACAACATCAATTGTGGTTATATATCATACAAGAGACTGATTACTCTGATATTAAAGTAATTATTACACAATTGTGGCCTAACCAATATAACTATTGTTCATTATTCTACGCGCGTTTCGGCTAGTCGCTTTCTTCAGGAAGCCACGGAATAAACAATCCAGTGTAATATCTGTGAACAATAAAACAATCTTTTATTCTAGTGTGTGCCTCAAAAATTGGAAGAATTTCGTGACAAAATAAGTTAAACATCGGTTTGTGTATAAGACAAGCCGCCAACCAGAACCAAAAATTGTATATTCCATTATATGTTATTATAGGTGGAATAGTTTGCATGCAGTCCTCTTGGTGATCAAAACGAATCATGCCCAAGTATTGGTAGTGCGTGGCCTCGGTGCAGGGACATGCACATTATGCTTGGGTGTAATTCGTGCTCCTAATGGCGTGATCACCATGCCGATACCGGTGCTAGGTCCATCACCTTGAGATATACAGGAATGGCCTCAAAGGTAGTCCTATTCTATCCTAATGCTTACCTGTAGCTGTGTCAGGCTCTTGATACTGAAAATGGAGATAATCCTTATTCTGATTGTCAATTTTACAAACAGTATATAATGACCCACCATCTCCAAAATAAAGAACCCAAGCGTGTCAGGTACATTTCGTTTCCCAGAACAGGCCTCCTCCTCTGTTTCGGGGCTTGTATTCTGGAAACAAAAAATACCAACTGGCCTGCCATTTTGGTGAAAAAAGCTGCTGATCCAACACTGCTGGGCGGGGGGCGGTGACTGGGGGCAGAGAGACCGCTTGGAAGCCCATGTCTAAATATTCAAGCTGCAATTGTCATTTTTGTTTTATAACGCTAAGTGATGGGAAAGCATTTTTATTAGTCGAAAAGTTAAAAACTTCAGAAAGAAAATAAATAGCTGTAGAACAAACTCTTAGACATTTGAAAAAAGTATGTTAGACCTACAAACTCACACCAAGTAAAAGGTGAAAAAACAGCCATTAAGATACAAATAATGGCAGATTTGAAACCGTAATGAAGATAGAGAATAATGCATCACTATGACTGGATGTGAAGGAAATCTTTCTGCAGAAAGTGACATCATTTTTTAAAAATGTTTCTGAAGTCATTTTACCTGAAGGTAGCATCCTACCTAATGGCCAAGTAGAGCTACTTTCCTGTTTTAACACTCATATAAGTTTATAATTATTTGTGCACGGTGACATCTTACCTGTATTTTTATAAGAGTGTGTGACAGCACACATTGATGCATTTTTTAAATTAGGAAATAAATGATATGGACAATGTCACTAAGGTATGGCTTAGACGCTGCAGCACAATATGCTCAATTTGAATTTAGCGTGAGCTTCATTCATATGCAACTTTTGCAGCTCCGAAATAGTTTAGAAGAGTGCGCCCCATGCCCCAGAAACATGGCTGTGCTGCCCTAGATACAGGCAAAAGCAGTCTGACAGCAAAATGAATCCCAAATGTATGCAGATGAGGATATGCATTAAACTCGCTGAGCAAGTTGACAGAAAAGGACCCAAGGAATAAGGAGTCATTGTGTAGTTGCAGACTGTTCCATGCCCTCGTTTTCAAGGAGGATGGGACAACTTTTGTAAAAGTGTTGTCAGTTACTGCTGAAAAAGAGGCAAAGGTTCAATATCAAATGAAATAGGGGTTATAACTGAGAAATGACTCATTGAAAAGATTTGATGTGATTTGATTTGGATCTAGTACAGTACGTTAATGCCTGAAGGCTTTGTGGTGATAATAATAGCTTTCTAGATATAACTGATCACAAACGCCTAAAAGTCAAGGGCTAATAAAACAACCATTGGCAAAGCCAACTGGTGTGATTTCATGTGCTAAGGCATGCAAACAAATGCTTCCTTCGCGCAGTGTTGTGCATAACTGTGTTTGCATGGATTACTTGTCCATGTATTTATAGCGCACCCGTTTGCCTTGTGCAGCTTGGCGCTCGTAGTTCTAGGGCACCTAAGAGCAGAATAACAAAAAAGTTTTGAAACCTTTCTTGAGCTGGGAGTAGTTGGATGTGAACCTACGAGAAACCGGGAGGGCATGCTAGAATTGTGGTCCCAACACTCTGAGAGAGCCGCCCCCAGCTTTAGTACACTTGAAGCAGGGGAGAGTCAGAAGAAGAAGATTTTACAAATCTGAGAGTCCACGCTGGCACATAGTGGGCAATCCAATTCGAAAGTGAAACCGGACTAGTCATGTTAAAAGCCTGGTGCATCACGCTAAGCATCCTAAACTGTAGGTGTTCCTTAACTAAGAGCCAGTGCAAAGCTTGGCAGGCTGCTGGTGCAATATCCCTGCCATGCAGACTGTATATTAGACGAATGGCTCAGCTTTGAAGCCTCTGCAGTTTGTTATTGCTCTTAGCCAGATGTCCCAGAAATGTCAACTTCCAACAACCTACGTGAGAATTCATTCAGGCATTGGCCACCACCACAAGCATAGAGGTTATAAAAGGAAGTGTCTTACGAAGAAGTTAGAGCAGATGCAATCCTGTCACCAAGACATTTGGAATTTGAGTGTTAAATGAGAGCTTTCATTCAAGGGCAATACCTAGGTTTCTAAAACAGTACACAGGTTAAAGTAGCGGACTCAGGGCCTAAGACCAGAGGTCCTCAGTCCATGTGGAGGCATCAGGTCCTCTTGCACCCACAGAGTATCTGTCCTCTTTCCATTCAATTTTACATAATTGGCAGCATCCACAACAGAGTGTCTCTTGGGCGGTCCCACAGATGACAGGTGATTTCAGGAGATATATGTTCAAATCGAAGGATCAATTGCATTTCGTTTGCATATGAGTACATCTGAAAACCAAATCATCATATCCGCTCTTGTAGAGTTTCGAGATAAATGTTTGAACAGGACTGGAGAAAAGGTTGGATCCCGAAGAGCTCTACAGTTCAACATGAGTTCTGAGATGCAGAATAGAAGCCTGGCGGTCACTAGGCATCTATCTGACAGGAAAGAACTGAACTGCTGAAGGGTAGAGGTCGAGCTTGCAATGCCTGGAGATGGTCAAAAGGTGTGTCATTATGGACTGAGTCAAAGGCTGCTGTGAGGTCAAGCAGCAACAAACTACTCCTGGCCACCCCTATCTTTAATATTCAGTTGTTCATCAAGAGTTGCAGGACTCCTGCTTCTGTGCTGTGATTTGGGAAGAGCCCAGTCTGTGTAGCATTGATGCAGTCATGTTTTTCAGAATACCATAAGATAATCTAGCCAGATGAGATTCAGTTATCTTTTACATTGCTGGAAGCGAAATTGGGCAGATATTCTTCAGCTCAGGGTGGGGGGGAGTCCAGGTTTGCCTTTTTCAGCAGAGGATTCACAACTTTTCCAACAAGAGAGTGGTCAACTAAACAGCAGATATTCTCACACAGCACAGGGGTGAGGAGTTGCAAAGTTGGAACAGGGCAAGGATCTTCAAAAGACCCCAATTTCAGACCTTTGACAAAGTTTTACCAAATTCTATTCTCTTATAAAACTATTCCCTGGAGGTATTTACTTGTTTCAATGTCAAAATCAAAAATACTGTCGCTTCCTTAGTGGCTGTTTTTGGAAATAATAGTCAGCTCATTGGTGTTTGTTACATTTTTACTTCCAAACACGGCTTTTGATTTAAAAAGGAACCCCAATGTGTTGTTCAGTACCTCATGATCGCCTCATCAGTTGTAATTTATTTTTGTGCAATTTTGATTATTAAGGTTTTTTCACTAAATCAGTTTGGAATTGCATCTTCCTTATTTCTTGACTGTAATGTTGCTGTGATGTCGTTATTTATGTACCACATGCAATTTTCTCTACAGAAAGATGTGATGCTATGAGCAGCTATCAATGATAAGATTGTTTCTTAACAGAAATCTGTTTGCCTAATAGGAACTAGTTTGTTTTGCCATTGAGTGAGCTCAGTTAAGCCTCACATAAAAACATTACCTATCACCAATAACTGAGACCATTATCAGAAAAGATTCCCACAACTAGCTCCTCGAAAACAACTAGACTTGTTGAAGACCAGAACAGGAGGTTCCTGCTGTCTGTGTGAGTGGAGAGAGGCCTGATGCTTTTTCCTGCTACCGCCTAGTATGAAAAGACTGCAAATGGTGCTTAAAGTGCAGATGAGCTGGCCTTCTGTAGTAACCCAGGGACATAAAGAACAAACGAGGGCTTCTCTGTGGAAAAACCAACTACCGAGTTGGGAGGGAACTGAACCGGCTGGTCTTTGCTGGAGCACTTGATGGTGTGAGTGGTTGAGCTTTTCTTTCACTGCCATCTATGAGCTACTGAGACCCCTTTATACCAGTCTGGGTGTTTTAGTAGTGATCAGGAGAATGATATTGAGCACCTGGGAAAAGCTGGAACCTCCAGATGACCAGTTATGAGGCTACCCAAAGACGTTGTCACCCTGGAAGGCAAGATTTTCCTGTTCTGAGCATTGTAATGGAAAGAAAAGTCTTTGGTTCGTGCTTAATGTCAAAACTCAAAGCCACACCAAGATCCTAAAATCAAGTATTTGATTTTGTGAAGACCTCTTTGACTACAGACCTGATTTGCCACATGGGGGATTTTAGACCTCCATTTAAAAGAGTAGGTCAGATAGCACACTTAGGTCGCAGTTAAATGCTGCTATAGATGCCGAGCAGTTTCTTGGCATTTTTTGACTGACTTGCAGATGTTAAAGAAATCATATTTTAGGTTCTCCTGATCTGATTTCTACCATTTGCTGTCATTTTTTCTAATACAATTTTTTCATGTTGCTAAATAGGATTTTCGGTATTCATCATTTATTTTTATTTGATTAATCATTAATGATCCTAAAAGTACAAGTTAAAAAAGGATTTACATATTTCACACTTAAAACTTTTATCCAAAAAGCTGTCAAATTAAAAAACAACATTCTTTTCAGATAACGTACAGCAGATTTAATAAAATATCCAGCTGAGTAACAAAGAGTAGGGTGGCACAGCATCCATAAAAACTTAAAAATCAGGTTTGCATTTATAAAAAATATAATGTTTATGAGGGGCTTATCAAATAACGATGTGAAAAAGGCTTATAAAATTTGCAGAAAAAGATCAAGTGCATTAGTGTCTGTTTGGGCCTAGGTGTATCATTGATTACTCAGAAATAAAGATGGCTTCTAATTCAGTAGGGATCTTTCCCAGGGTATATTAAGCAGGGATAGATAGGGTTCTAAATCTAGGGTAGGTTGAATAATGGCATATTTTCGTAAGGCAGGTTTTTTAATTTCTTCCATCTTCCCATTTAGGAGAGTAAGGGCCAGATGTAGGTAAAATCAAATTTGCGAGTCCTTAATAGCGAATTTTACCGATTCGCTATTAAGGACTCGCAAAATTGAATGTAGATAGGAATCGCTTAAATATTAGCGATTCCTTAATATTCCTTAATAACGAATCGCAAATTGAGATACGTTAATAAGGAATACCTACCCATTCATTCCTATGGGCTAGGAGGCCCATAGGAATGAATGGGAAGATATTCACAATTTGCGATTCGCTATTAAAGAATCGCAAATAGCGGGAGCTATTTCAAGGGTGCCAGGGTGTCAAAGGGACACCCTGTTGCACCCCTGAAATGTGCATGTGTGCACATGTGGCGCACATACATGCCCTAAGGACATGAATGTGTGCCACATGGCACTTTAAAAAAAGCAAAAAAGTGCTTTTTTAAAGGAAATTGCAAATTACCATCAACTTGAAGTTGGTGGTAATTAGCGATTCCTTAAGGCTAAAGTGCACTTTCTTTTGTGCTACTTACATTGCATTTAAGGAATCGCAATTTGCGATTCCTTAAATGCAAGAGCAAAATAAGGAATCGCAATTTTGCGATTCCTTATTTTGCTAGTAGGTTTCAACTTACCTACATTGCTCGCTGCCAAATAGCGATCGCAAATGCTGAAATTCTGCGAATTTCAGCGTTAGCGCTCGGTATTTGGCCACCTACATCCGGCCCTTAGTGCCCTATAAGCCTTTAACCCATGGTATATACCCTTCGTGATCTGGTGATGCAATGTGTACAATTCAGGCCTACCAAGGGCATTAGGTATCTTCCTGATGTAGCTGAGCCAAGGGTGTTTACACCCCAGATAACATGAGAGACACACCTCCATTATATCCCTGATGAGGATAGCATGTTTCCTGCCCCAAACAGACGGCCGTAGAAGCATGGGGGCTAATTTAATGTGCTCTTCAAAATAGCTGAGACCAAGGTCCCAGGTGGAGAAAAGAATGGAGACTGCAGGGTGGTATGCCCAGAAGTTGTCTGTAAAATGCATTTTCTTATTTTCTTCAAGCTAGAAACTTTTTGTTCACAGTAACACCAGATTGCATCCCCATAAGATAATATCACCAAACATATGCATTTGTAAATGTACAATAATGCCAGAATCAGTTTTTTCCCAACTCTGTTTGCAAAATTAAACAGCACTCCAACAGATTGATTAAACTTTGAGCTCCTATTTGAGAGACAGGGTGTCCATGTGCTCAACAGGTGAAACGTGAACCACAAGTGAGGGAATTAGTGTACAATCTCAATGCACTTACCCTTGATTACAATTGGTCTTGCAGGAGTTTTCCCCGGAGGTCATGTTTTGAAATTTGTCTCAAAGACTAAGGGCCCGATTCTGATGCGGGTTGGAAAAGCTTCCCGACCGAGGGCCTGATTCTGATGCGGTTAGGAAGGCCTCCTAACGGCATTTGCTCCTTCCAAATCAGATCGGGAACGTGTCTTCCCGACCGAGGGCCCAATTCTGATGCGGTTAGGAACAATTGTTCCCATTGAAGTCAATGGGAGTTCAACCAAATCGTATCTGGAAGCATCCGGATGCATCCTACTCCGCCGGTCGGACTTTCCCGATCCGAGTGGGTCGAACACCATTTCCCAACCGATTCGGTCGGGAAGCTTTTCCAACCCGCATCAGAATCGGCCCCTATGTTATCCATAAATTCCACAAATTAGACCCTTGAGGCCAAGTGGAGTTCGGGACATTAACACAGTGTACTCAGTAGCCCAGTATCATAGTGCTTAACCTGATGAAGCCAGTCCTCGTAGGTGGTTTTATAGGTAATATCAGAAATATTCAACATATCAGGTTAAAGCATGACACTTGACTCCTAATACTAGGATGGCTTCACCAGAGGAGTGAGAGAATTTTCTACAGGCTGAGGGGACCGTCTGTGCATTTATCGCTTTGCCCTGCTCTGTCAATTTAAATCACTCAGACCTGAGAATGAGGAACATCAGTTGTGGACCCCTATTTGTGAAAGAGAGGAATTTGATGAGTCTGATAGTGTTTGGCCAACTCATACTGCAGATGTTTATAAACAAAAAACAGAGGTAATTGGCTGGTATGCTCCTACGTATGTGGGTCCACACAATTATGAGAGAGAAGGGGACGTGCCATGGCTGGATATTTACAATTTATAACTACACAATCCCCCTGAGAGATTTTAATGAAAACCCTACCCAGATCACCCTTCTTACAAAAAGAATATTTGTGTAATCAACAATATTATAGTCAGTACGCTTGGAGAGCCAATGGCACACTTTGTTTTCAGCTGAACAGTTGTTTCCAAGCTAGTTGATGCTCAGGCTTACACATCAGCCATAACAACCACATAAGGACCTGCTTCTGGGGGAAGGTTAAAAGAAGTGCTAATGACTCGGTGGTGATGCCTCTCATGAGGTGTGATTCCAGAGGGCCTGGACTCCCGAATGGTAACTGAGCCGTCAAATGTACACTTATAATGCCCTCCTGACTCTAGGGGCATCAAATAAACTGAATTGATGCGTCCTGTTGAAGAGGGGATTACAGGGCAAGAATGACTGAGGGCCTGTGGCAGTCATTTGTGAAGAACATGAAGTATTCCTGTTGCTAGAGACGGTCAACTCACTGGGGGCATGTACATTCCGTGATTTCTTTTTCCAATATACATAGTCGCTCCACCAGTGGACTAACACATGTCCCAATCATGCTCTTAAGTTTCTCAAAAAGGTGTCCCAGTTAGAGCTCTCTCTTCTCCACCTCATAGTCTCCACAGTATCATCCAGTTGAGAATCAAGGGGCGGTTGACCAATTTTGGGTATTATTATTTTGCTTTCTGACTTCATTGTTGTTTTTTGCTGCTAAAATTCTTACCAGTTTTCTTAATGAAACTATGGTGGCCTAGAAGACACTATATTACTAATTCATTGGAATTCTTCCCTCACATTAATAATCCAGAATCTTTGAAGGAAAGATGTGCTATACGATGTATATATATTTTTTGTCTGTTTTGTCTATGTTTTATCCCTCTCTCTGTGTACGTGATTATGTCTCACTTAGTTCTCTTGGAATATCGAACCCCCTGAGGTCCTGATCTGGGACTACTGTGCTGGCAGTGAAAGGTGGTAGAACAGGCTCCTCTGCTCCACCACCACTGGAATACCACATCAGGTGTGCCAAATCGTGCAGACTCAAAGTAAAAATGTTAAGGGCCTCATTACGAGTTTGGCGGTTCGGGAGCGGGACCGCCCTGCTCCCCACCGACAAACCTGTGTAGAAATCAGCCGCCAGATCAGGAGTTTTCTCCTGGTCTGGGGGTGGTTCTTTGGAATTCCGAAGGTGCCACCGCAATGGGTATGTCAAAGGCAGTACCTGCACAGCATGGACTGCTGCAGTCCATGCCGTGCAGGTACTGGGGTGCATTCACACAGGGGGGACACATGTTGTGCCCCCCTGTGTGCATCCACATGGTGTGAAGCACCAGGAAGCCCTGTAGTGCCCCTTTTGTTTCCTCTCCTCCACGGTTTTCGTGGCGGGCTTACCGCCATGAAATCCGCAGCAGAGAGGAAACTCGTAATATACTTGGCAGGACCGCAGCATTCCCCCCAAGCATATTGTGGCCTCAGAACTGCTGCGTAACCACCAGGGAACGGCGTTTCCCTGGCGGTTGCAATGGCTGTGGTGGTCCCAGGGCAGCCCGACTGTCCTAGTCATAATAGGGCGGTCGGGAAACTGCCACCATGAGTGTGGTGGTCCGTGTACTGCCAAACTCATAATAAGAGCATTAGTCCAAAAAAACGTAAATTGCAGTATTTTTGTGATAGGCAGAAATTACCATGGCCACTGGCAGAGCCAGTAAGCTAGCCCAGCCTTGCAGCAGAAAAATAAATCTGGGAAGTGGGATGTCTGGTGTCAGAGGGAGTGTGCATTTCAATTTAAAAACTGCACTCTCTTTAGCATCATGCTTGCATATTGCTACCCAGTATGAAATACATGATGCTTGAGAGAGTTTTTACTGTAACCGCTTCCATCCTCATCCAATCTTAATTTAAGTTGACATGAGGTTGTGGGACGCTAAAGTAAGGGCTCTCTCCAGCACCATGTACTGCACACTGACAATGATGCCTTAGGCAGGTGGAGGAGGGTCCATGTAAATAAGTGCAATGGGGAAGGAGGGGCAGGAAGACAAGCTCTAAGGGGACGGGGTCAGGAGGATGAGTGGCATGGGGGAGGAAGGACAGGGAAAAAATTGCCATGGGGACTGGGATTGAGGAAGAAGGCAGGGCAGGCGATGCTGTGCCTCGGGGGATAGTGTAAGAGGGCCTGTGCCACAGGAGAGAGGGCAGGGGAACAACAAGTGCCGTTAGAAGACAAGGACATTGGCTGCCACGTAGGCTGGGAGGTACACAAACCTGCCGAGTCCCAGTCTCCAGCAGCCTTTTCCTCCTGCCTGTTCTGGCAGCATTTAGGTGTTGAGCAGCCTGGAGGTGGAATCTGCCTCCACAGAACGCCCGAAGTGATGTCACAGCCACATAGCACAAGAGAGAAAGATAACACCTCACTCCTGCCCACCTTCCTTTTATTGGCCCCAGGCATGGTCAATAAAAGCGGTCAAACCACGTCTTTTTTTAATAATTTTTGCCGGGGACTTTGCAAAAATTTCCACTTTCTCTATTTTTTCCAAATCGAAAAACCTTGGACAGTCTATTGGAAACTGCCTTGCACAAATTACACGGTGTTGCAGTGATCAAACTAAACAACAGACTATCCCTTCAGTCCTGCATCATCTTCTTAAGCTCCCGATTCACATACATGGCCCTTACAAGTGATACACTAACTTAACTTTACAGGAAGAAGAGATGACCGCTTCGGGAACATTCTACGATAGAAGAAATTCAAGACTTTGGCATGCTCAAAATCAAGTCTAGAAATTAAAAATCGGTGAAATAAGCCTTTATATGCTACATGCGCAGCTTTTAACCCACACCCATCTGCACATGAGACTGCCTCCCTTGTCTGCCATTCAGAGCATAATTGAAAACTCACTGTTGTTAACAACCCAGGTCCTTGGCCCTCTGGCCTCACCCAAGAAACATCTCGTTCACTCTGTATTTCTCTCTTGTGCACAATGACAAATCATTTCCTGGTGCTATGTACAGTGCTCCATTGCTGCACAGCTGGCTGTAGCCTCTATAAATACCAATGTATACAACACATACTCCAAAGAAGAAACGTGGGTACTAAAATGAATGCTGCGGCCAACGTGAACTTATCCACACACAAAAGAGAGTTCACTAATAGAGACATATAGGTCGCACGCAGTGCCACTCTTAGCAGCCAAGAAAGGTAAGCAATCAATACAGCTCGGCCCCACGCTTCGAAATGATGTCTCCCTAATGGAACAGATGTGACAGACTAATCACTGGCGCATCGAAGTCAGGGCAGGCGGTATTCTGTACTTTTCGTCACATAAAACCTTGGAGCCTGCATGCACTGTGATTGAATTTCTGTTTGGCTCTGAGGTCTGACTCACTCGATTAGCGGTCCTGGCTCCTACTGTACAACCTGAAAGTGGGCGGTTTTGCTGTTAATGATTTAGCACAAGCAATGTACAGATTTTGAGGACATGTCATAATAAAACTGATGTCCAATATCTCAGATGGTATTTGGAATTAGAAAAAAATTCAGCACATGCTCCCTGACTCACAATACCTATGTTTGTTTCACAAAAGCCGACACTGCATAATTTGGGGTTTTGAAAAGTTTCATTAACCTCCTAACTGCTGGCCCTTACTACCCCTGCCCCACTGCTGAGCTCTTTTTGGCTATTTGGGGTAGTTGGCACTTAGGCCTCCGTAGCTTTTTGTCCACATAAGGTATTCACGACAAATGTGTGTCCTTTTTTCCAACATCCTGGGGGTTCTAAAGGTATCCAGGGATTGTGGACTTCCCTGGAGGTAACCTAGAAATTAGGCCAAATAAAGCTAACATTTGAGGGTTTTGGTAAATAAAGCAAAAAAGGGCTTTGGATAAAAGTGCCTGTTTTTTCCATAAAAATGTCATCAATGAACAGTTTGCTGTGCTAAAGTCACCATATTCCCAGCTTTCAGGTACAATTAGAGGTGAATCAAAAAAATATTTTTACCACAGTTTCAGCATTTTTGATTGAGGTAGCCAATTTGCCTATTTTTTGTGTTTTTAACCTACTTCCAGTTTGTGGTGAAAACCAGTATGAAATCCATGAATGATCCAGAAAAGCTATATATTTCTGAAATATAGATAAAATTCCAAATTCATCAAGGGGTCACATGTGTAGATCCCTCAAGGGTTTCCCAAAGAAACTTACTGTTGAAATAAAGAAATATTGAAAATGAGTCTGTAAAAACAGCCATTTGTGACTACATTTTCATCTGTAACTTTTTGTCACAATGGCCATTTTAACAAAAGCAATATACCATTATATCCTCCAGACCTCTCAGTGGGGGGGGAGGGGGCGCTGTGTTTAGCAATAACATGATTTAAAAACACCTGCTGCTTTAGAGTTACTTGTGCGTTCAGTTTTCAGGCAGCATAAAAAATGTCAAGAATACTCTTGTGATAATGTTCCTGCTAGAAAGAGAGATCAGAGTTTTGTCTAGTGGCAGTTTTTCACTTGCCATAAAGTAGTGCAGAAGGTTAATATGCCTGCTGCGAAGAATTCTTCAAGTGCAGATCACAGATTTGTATTTTATGTGGATAGCTGAGTGGATTACTGCTTTTATCACAGAGATCCTTTTGTCACCGCAGTTCATAAGATACAACCCTAATATAGAACAATGACTGTTACGAACTGTAATCAAGGAGCTGCATGCAAACTGCATAAAATAGGTTAGGGCGTTATGATTTTCCCCTGTCTTTCATCATCTATTCCTAATGTTGCTTAAAAGAAAGGGTTTCTTTGGGTGGATATACATTCTTATTAGTAAAGTCAGCCTTTACCAGTGCTTTAAAACAAATTAAATGTATGTGTGAGAGTGTCTATGGAGAGATGAGGTACACTTTTGCCTGGTGATCATGAGGGAATTTGAGGAGGTCATGGGAGGGGGGCATCAAAAATGATTATCACACCGGGTGCCAACAGCGCTAAAGCCGACCCTGCAAGGTACCCAGAGGCAACAACTGAGCTGCGCCATACAATGGTTTTTCATTGTGTACAGAGTATAGACCAATTCATATGGTAAAATATGCAGAGGAAAAAATGGGTAATAAGAAAACCTAGGCATTTCTGAAATGAGCACAAGGTATGTAGTTAAGGAGCATTGGTTATTTGTTCATCTCTGAATTTGTGGATATCCGTACTAGCATGTGATTCAGAGAAATCCAATTGGTGATAATAAAAACATTTTCTACTATTCTATATTTCCACATTTCTTCCGATCAAAATGGCACCTCACTTGTGTTGGTAGGTCTAGTGCCAGTGACAGGAAATGGGCCAAACCGCAACATGAACGCATCACATTTTTCCACTGAAAACGGACCCTTTTTTTGCAATGTCGGTAGCTGAGGATTTTGGGCCCTACCTCAGCCACCAGCTAGGGAAGTGTGGTGAATAAAAGTAGATTTGGTCCAAGTAGTTTCCATGTAAGTTTATTCAGGATAAGATGTTACAGCATAGAGCCCCACCAGGAACAGCCTTCCTGCTGCTCAGCCCATCCACCAACTGAAACCACACTCACCAACATTCCACTCACCAACATTCTCTCACCACAGTCACACTGGCTGAGCAGCAGGTATAACACATCTCCCTTTCTTTATACAAATAACAATGAAACTCCAAAAGCATCACTATATAAATGGTGCATGCAAAAGATGACAAAATAATAATTACATGCAACACAGGGGCATCAGACAAATGCAATATCATACATGTACTGATGGCGAAAATACATGCATGAAAGATGACAAAGAATACATTTTTGGAAGAAGTAAACACACCACGCAATCCAGCAATTCTGTAATACATAAACAGTACTACACTCACCACTTTTCCCTTTCCACCATGCCAAAATAACAAATCACACGCTCACTTTAAACCAAACCAAGAATACATACACACCACCACACCACAAAGCACAAACTGAACCCCAATACCAAAACAAGCTGGCTGGCCAGGCCAACAAGAAAGAGGTAGAAAGGGCGGTACGTGTGGAACACAACTCCACACACAACCTATGGCATAAAATAATTGCCCTACACCCAAAACCCAAAGTTAGGGTGGTACGTGTGAAACGGCATTTCACACGGAACAAGAAAAGTACACACTCAACACCCAATCAAAATATAAGAGAAATAGCAATCCCTAGGGTAAAACACTAATTCTTGAAAAATCCAGCTTGAACTTAACCCTTCACCCACGCCCGAAGTGAGGGCGGTACGTGTGGAAAAGCGCTCCACACGGAACATGAGAAAATGCACAACTCAACATCCAGCAAATGTACGAAAAACAGCAATCAGAAGGATAAAACACTCACTCTAGGAAATCTGCACTACGATGGGTGGTAATACAGCACCAACCCATAACCACGTAAAAGTGGGGAACACTAACACAAACAAAAGAAAGTGTGGTAATACAGCACCATGAACTTCACAATGGAAGTTATTATTGTACCAGCTAAATAGTTTCCCATAACGCACTTAACTTAAACACCATATAACAGTGTTCAGGGACAGCAATACACCGTACACATGACTAAAATAAGAAAGAAACACATCCACTGCCACAACATGAGCCCTAACACAGAGTACTTCCCCGCACACACTCTACAAATTCCTGAACATTCATCAACAAAGACAATAAATTAAGCACTAAATTAGGAAATCCTATTGGAATACACTGCATGTAAAATGCTAACTATGGCAAAACAATTGAAAGAACAGAACAAAAAGAAATGGGCACAAATAAAAGGCGAAAGAGCACATAACACTGGTGAGCGACCTCTCTCCCGAAGTAAAGCACTGACCCCATCCTTACATTACTGTAACTTACTGCAAGACTTCGGCGAAATCAGTCAGGATGAAAGTGTGTATGTGATAACCATCGCGAGTCACTGAAGACATTGAAGATGCAGCAGTGGCTGGACGCTGCGCCGAAAAGTAAGGATCCAACAAGGTACCCGGTCGCCTTCAATTTTCCATGAAACTTTATTGGCAACACACGTGGTTGGCAAGCTAGAAAGAAAGGAAACTCACCGCAACCCCAGAGTTTGCGTGCTGCCTCCAATCTAAATATGGCGGCACGCATGGGACGCAGCGCCGGATGGCTCAGGGTGTGTCAAGGCAGCAGAACGTCCCTCAACAGCTCTGAGCTGCGTGGAAGCACACCACGTAGGAATAGATCCCTGGAAGGCGCAGCAGGATTCCAAGAAACAACAGGTAAGGTCGCGTGCAGTCGCGTGCTGAAAGAAAGACACACGGTCTTTCAAACTGCAACAACTGCGGTTAAACTGTCATCAAGTCCAGGGGCTGCCAGAGACAAAATTAGATTTACCGCAAAAGTGCTCAACAACAGGTCACAACGGTGCTCAAAAACAGCCCAAAACTGACCGTGTGAGGGTGTTACCAGTTGTAGAATTTAAAATCATAAGGCACAGCGATCGAGGGAGTACACGTGAACACAGGAAAAATTACAAAAACATTCCACTCGCGTTATCTAAACATTTCCAAAAACGGCTCTTCATCGCAGTACATTACCAGTTGTTTCACGAACGGTGAAATAGACATCAGGGACACCACCAAGTAGTCGCTCCACGTTACATGCAAGGACGCTGGAGGCTCCTACCACTGATTGATACTGGCAGCACAGGTTGTGAGCAGGTAGCACAGAGGAAACTGCACAGTGGCCCAAATCCTTACACAGTGGTGGAGAGACACAGTCTAAGGGGTCGATTCCGATCTCGGCCGGTAGGGCACCTAACAGTATTCGTCCGGAAAAAATACCAGCCGAATGCGTGTTTCCCGACCGATTCGTACACTCGTCCGGACGAACAAGTACGATACGTATAACAACTCATTTTCCGAGCGAGCCGTACTCACCCAATCCAGCTCCTGTTCCCCGCCCGAGCCGGATCCGTGAACGCCGAATCGTGCCGCACGGAAGCAAATACACAGCACCTTCCGGCCGGACTAGTACGATGCGCAATCAGTACGCGCCGAACCCGTCGCTACGCCCGGCACGTTTGAGCATCCGGGCGAGCCGTACATAAGCTCCGTTTCGCGCCACAAGACGATCCACGGCTACGAGACGAACAAGCCTGCTACGAGTACGACTCGAAGACACGAGAAACCCGAACGAGACGATCCAAGCATGAATCCCATTGCGCAGGTCCTACCTATACTCTACATCTATTACCGGGACCGGCACGGACGCCTACGGCGCAGACGGTAAGTCAAACACCAACAATACAAACAAACTACACGTACCCGAAATATGTCACAAATAAAGTACACTAGCAACAGCAGAACCATAGGGGTGGGATGGCCAACACCAATGCCATACACACCCATAGGGGGATGGATGCCTACCACTACCACCATCACTACTCAGGGGGGTAGGATGCCTGTCACTACTACCATCCCCACTCATAGGGGGCTGGATGCCTACCACTACTACCAACCACACTCATGGGGGGATGGATGCCCACCACTACCACCACCCCTACTCAGGGGGGCCTGGATGCCTGTCACTACTACCATCCCCACTCATAGGGGGCTGGATGCCTACCACTACTACCATCCCCACTCATGGGGGCCTGGATGCCTACCACTACCACCACCCCTACTCAGGGGGCCTGGATGCCTGCCACTACTACCATCCCCACCCTTAGGGGTATGGATGCCTACCACTACCACCATCACCACTCAGGGGGGCTGGATGCCTACCACTACTACCAACCACACTCATGGGGGATGGATGCCCACCACTACCACCCCCTACTCAGGGGGCCTGGATGCCTGTCACTACTACCATCCCCACTCATAGGGGGATGGATGCCTACCACTACCACCACCCCTACTCAGGGGGCCTGGATGCCTGTCACTACTACCATCCCCACTCATAGGGGGATGGATGCCTACCACTACTACCATCCCCACTCATGGGGCCCTGGATGCCTACCACTACCACCACCCCTACTCAGGGGGGCCTGGATGCCTGCCACTACTACCATCCCCACCCTTAGGGGTATGGATGCCTACCACTACCACCATCACCACTCAGGGGGGGCTGGATGCCTACCACTACTACCAACCACACTCATGGGGGGATGGATGCCCACCACTACCACCCCCTACTCAGGGGGCCTGGATGCCTGTCACTACTACCATCCCCACTCATAGGGGCTGGATGCCTACCACTACTACCATCCCCACTCATGGGGGGATGGATGCCTACCACTACCACCACCCCTGCTCAGGGGGCCTGGATGCCTGTCACTACTACCATCCCCACTCATAGGGGGATGGATGCCTACCACTACCACCACCCCTACTCAGGGGGCCTGGATGCCTGTCACTACTACCATCCCCACTCATAGGGGGATGGATGCCTACCACTACTACCATCCCCACTCATGGGGGCCTGGATGCCTACCACTACCACCACCCCTACTCAGGGGGGCCTGTATGCCTGCCACTACTACCATCCCCACCCTTAGGGGGATGGATGCCTACCACTACCACCATCACTACTCAGGGGGGTCTATATGCCTGTCACTACTACCATCCCCACTCATAGGGGGATGGATGCCTACCACTACTACCATCCCCACTCATGGGGGCCTGGATGCCTACCACTACCACCACCCCTACTCAGGGGGGCCTGGATGCCTGCCACTACTACCATCCCCACCCTTAGGGGTATGGATGCCTACCACTACCACCATCACTACTCAGGGGGGTCTGGATGCCTTTCACTACTACCATCCCCACTCATAGGGGGATGGATGCCTACCACTACTACCATCCCCACTCATGGGGGCCTGGATGCCTACCACTACCACCACCCCTACTCAGGGGGGCCTGGATGCCTGCCACTACTACCATCCCCACCCTTAGGGGTATGGATGCCTACCACTACCACCATCACTACTCAGGGGGGTCTGGATGCCTGCCACTACTACCACCCCACCCTTAGGGGTATGGATGCCTACCACTACCACCATCACCACTCAGGGGGGGCTGGATGCCTACCACTACTACCAACCACACTCATGGGGGGATGGATGCCCACCACTACCACCCCCCCTACTCAGGGGGGCCTGGATGCCTGTCACTACTACCATCCCCACTCATAGGGGGCTGGATGCCTACCACTACTACCATCCCCACTCATGGGGGATGGATGCCTACCACTACCACCACCCCTACTCAGGGGGCCTGGATGCCTGTCACTACTACCATCCCCACTCATAGGGGGATGGATGCCTACCACTACTACCATCCCCACTCATGGGGGCCTGGATGCCTACCACTACCACCACCCCTACTCAGGGGGGCCTGGATGCCTGCCACTACTACCATCCCCACCCTTAGGGGTATGGATGCCTACCACTACCACCATCACTACTCAGGGGGGTCTGGATGCCTGTCACTATTACCATCCCCACTCATAGGGGGATGGATGCCTACCACTACTACCATCCCCACTCATGGGGGCCTGGATGCCTACCACTAACACCACTCCTACTCATAGGACGGGTAATGCATGACACAACTAGCATACTCCCACATAAGGAATGACAGAAGATTACATCCCCCCCAACACCATGACAAGTGTGTGTAGTCTGTGTCAAATGCCTACAACACTGAACATGACATTGAACATACAATGTGACCCCCTAGCACATGTGTCACACAGAAATGTGTGTGGCCTCCACAATGCAAGCCGACCATGGCCACTGTGGCAATGGGCTCGAACACCCCATCACCACAGTGACCAAAGGGAAGTGTGCTATCCATAGCTGATGCACATTTTGAACAATGTGGCAATGTGGCCTAAAGCCCCATCACCACAGTGACCAAAGGGAAGTGTGGTGTCCATAGCTGATGCACATTTTGAACAGTGTGGCAATGTGGCCTAAAGCTCCATCACCACAGTGACCAAAAGGGAAGTGTGGTGTCCATAGCTGATGCACATTTTGAACAGTGTGGCAATGGGCTCGAACACCCCATCACCACAGTGACCAAAAGGGAAGTGTGCTATCCAAAGCTGATGCACATTTTGAACAATGTGGCAATGTGGCCTAAAGCCCCATCACCACAGTGACCAAAAGGGAAGTGTGGTGTCCATAGCTGATGCACATTTTGAACAGTGTGGCAATGGGGCCTAAAGCCCCATCACCACAGTGACCAAAAGGGAAGTGTGGTGTCCATAGCTGATGCACATTTTGAACAGTGTGGCAATGGGGCCTAAAGCCCCATCACCACAGTGACCAAAAGGGAAGTGTAGTCATGGTAAAAGCTGCCAAAGCCAAACTGCATGGATGAATCCTGGTCACACAACAACAAACACAGCAGTGGCATAGTAGTGCTTGTGTCCCATAGCAACATAGATTGGTCGAGGAAACAGTGCAGTGTCACTGAAAAATCGTTTTGGCCATGTGCATACAAACATCACCCATGGGGGCCCACATTGTCAACATTCACAAATAACACAATGACAGAAGTGACCATCATAATGCTGACCCACATATCTGCACCAATGGACACACAAATGTAGATATCCTGTGGAGACTGTAGATGTCAGGTGAACAAATACCATACCATGGCAGCAATGGGACATACAAACCATGATTATTGTGCTGACTGATGACCTAGGAGTCCCAGGGACAGCAGGGGAAAGCCACCAAACTACATACAGCCAATGGCACACTCAAGATATGCCAATGCAGTGGTGCAAAGGCACAAACACAAACAGGCAGACTCACACTGCATATCAAACACAACAGGTGATGGGGGGTGTGCCAGTGTCCCCAGGCAACCACACAACACATGAGGAGGCCTGAATTCCAACCACACAGATGTGTATTCAGTGCCATACAAAAGTTACTCATGGATCGGATACCCCTATGTGGGCAATCAGGCATTGTAAGATGAGAGGGAGCACAAATTACACATGTCACACAAGCTTGTAGGAACAGCAACTAACACAGCAAGAGACAGACCCACCACAGCACTACCCCCAGGGACCCCACATTGTGCTGACACTAGGCTGCATGATAATCCCACTGTGATGACAAAGTTAGATGTCGTTCACACTGTGAACCACAGCCATGTGTCCTGAGCAACTAACTACCATCACACCTACACAAGCTCCAATCAATCAGCACGGCCTGCCAGCCAAGGCCAATATGGAGGTAGGGGTCTAGCCATGCAACAACTCACTTTTGCACACACTCAACACCACACACCTGATCTCCACCAATGTGCAGCAGTGAAGCTCACATGGACTGGTGACATTGGACATGCACCCATGACAATACCAGGGGTGGTGGTGGGAACTAAGGTGCAGAAACCCATCACACATGGCCAGTCAACAAGACTCGTCAATGTCTGACACACAGCACAGTATGCCGTACATGGGCATGATGTGAAATCCACCACAATCAATGGGATCCTGGCCATAGTCACACACCAACGAAGAAGCCAAGGTGACACACGAAGAACACACGTACACAACTTCCAACATTGCAGCTCTGACCCTGAGGAGTGGCAGCAGTCACACACACAACGTGTCACAATCACTGAAAGCTAACACAAACTGTAAATCACATGACTCGTGTAAACAACAAGTGCCAAGGGAATCCTGAATGTGTCCCATCTGCATTTGCCCACATCCCCAGCCCTGACAACAAAGACAACCTGGTATGACAACCTCATGAACATTAGTTTGCCATGCACCCACATCACGGAGAAACCAGGTCCAAGATGCTGGATGAACACAGAACAACTCAGCAAGCATCACAAACAGGAACATCCCTAGGGACACAGCCTGTGTAGGAAAAGGGAAGGGAACACGCACAGACATGCTTACACAACACACAACACAGGCCCACGCAATGTCACCGGATTACACACTGCCATGAGGGCACTCCACTCCTGTGGAAGGTCCGCTGTGCCAAACCTTGTCTGTGCACGACCCAAACATGTCAGCAGAACACTCCGTCAGTGAGTCAACAACCACAACACACAGAAGGCTCTGCTCACATCAGCCTGGTTACGGGAGTGTCACGTCAGTCATCTGCACACACACAAAACACGTGTCAAGCAAGTTGCACTGTATACACAGATGAGTCCTTCGACATTGATGTGCAAAACTGCATGTCCAGTGGAGCTGGGCACACAGTCAGGGAAATTGGAACATTGAACAGTGGTAAGCCCACCAGATGTGCATCAGTGTAAGACAAAGATGTTCATTTACAAATGCAAAATGGACATCCCTGTGTCAAATGCAAAACATTACACCCTCAGACTGTAGCAAAGGATGCCATAGATCCAGACTACAACAGGACACATATCCCATGGACCACATGGAGTCCATCACTGCAACACTTCATTTTCCTGATGTGAACACTATTACAACTGCAAATGCAGGATGCTACTCATCCACATCATGTACATCAAAAGACAACCCACAAGTAAACAAAAAGAGGCTTTATTCAGCAAATGTCAGGGTAAACACGGAAGTCCAAAAGAAACTAAGGCCAATGGCCAGTCCAAAATCACAGTCCCAACGGGGTGAGAAGTGACAACTGGTCACACATTGCTTGCCTGCACTGGTACGGTTAGGGGACTTCCCCTTGGAGGGGCATACAAGGGGCAGGCCAGGCACCGCAGGGACAGGATCAGGGGATGGCAGAGTGAGGCAGTGAAGGGGTGGTGGGTGCAGGAGTGTCACCGGCAACTGCAGTGGAGGTGTCTGACTCAGGGGGCCGGCACCACTGTGGTACACAAGTCAGTTGGTGTGGGTGCTGCAACCACTGCAGTGGGCTGGACTGATGTAGTGGACTGGGTACCCACTGCAGTGCCCGAGTCAGACGTGGTGGTTGTGGACTCCACTGCAGTGCATGACTCCAAGGGAGTGGAAGGGTGGGCAGATGAGGTGGGCAGGACAGAGGGGGGACCCGGTCTCCACAACAGTGCCACTAACAGGCAGAGCGTCTGGGTTGGGGGTGGAAGAGCAAGTGGCAGGGGGGGAGGGCCTAAGCAGTCTGGGGATGCAGTATAGGTGTGTGGGGGAACCTGTGGAAGGGTGTGGCGGGGGAACCTGTGCAGTGGTGGCCTGGGGGATGGAGGAGAGAGACTGGGCGGTGGAGCTGCGTGGTGGTGGTGTTGTGGTCTTGCTCTTCCTGGTCCGGGGGGACTTCCTAATGGGGTCCTGTGTCAGCCTGCGCCTGGGGGAGGGTGTCCGGGGGCGAGGGGCACTCCCCTCTGTGTGGATGGACTTCCTCTTCCCCCGGTATGCTGGATCAGCAGGATCTGAGGGGAAGAGGCCGAGGTCACACAGGAAGATCTGCTGTGTAGGTGGGGTAGCAGGCGAGGCAAGGGAAGGGGTCTTGGAGGGAGAGGATTTGGAGGACTGCGGAGTGAATGTGGATGCCTGTGTGTGTGTGTGTGTTCCCCATCCCCTGTGTCTGTGGTATCAGTCCCCTGAGGATGCTTGTGTGCACGTCTTGCCTTTCTCTTGGGTGTGTCTGTGCTGCTCGTGTCTGTGTGTTTGGGTGACTGTGCAGGTGTGCATGTGCTTTGGACAGGTAGGGGGGCAGGAAGTGTGGATGGGGCAGAGTTGGGAGGGGTGAGGGACTGTTGGAGGAGGGACACTGCTGCCGTCAGGGAGGAGTCCATGGACTTATTGCTCCTCTGTAGGGCAGACATACCCGTCGAGATGCCCTCCATGAATGACACCAGCTGTGTCAACAGAGTGGTGTGTGCATGGAGGACACTCAGCATTGCTGTCTGCCCTACATGGAGCTGCTGAAGGAGGTACACAGACTCCTCTCTCAGGGCAGCAGGGGACACAGGGGCAGGGGGTGCGGTGCCTGGCACGAAGGAGACACACTCCCGAGTACGGGAGCCTCCACGGACCTCAGGAATGGGAGCCAATGGGTGGGGGGTGGTGGTGGTGGTGGTGGCGGGGCCAGACAGACTAGCTGGCCTTTGGTGGCTGCTGAGACCCACCTCCACAAGGGAGTCATCCTCCGAGCTGCTGTGGTCCTCAGCTGAGGTGGATGGTGCTGAGGACTCCTCGGTGTGGCTCCCCTCGCCCTCCGTGCCACTGGGTCCCTCTGACCACTCGTCCGATGCTGACCCAGTCTGGCTCCGCTGCTCCTCCTGGTCTGTGGAGCTGTCCCCTCCTGTGGCCGTGGATGTATCTGCAAACAATTAGGGAAACAGACAAACATCAGTCACCTGCACTGACCGCACTCACCACAATAATGTACAGCACATTACAGAGCAAGCCCTGGCATCCTTAGTTGAACATTGCCTAAAGTCCTCACACAGATTCGGGAAGCCAATTGTCAGTCTGATGGTCAACCATGGGACTCACACCCCTCCTGCCCTTGCACCCATCTGTCTGGTGCCTGTCTGATGGTAAGACCCCAGTGTGGACACATGCACCACCTACACAGTTGTTGGACATTGCAGGGAACACGGTGAAGTATGTGAACATGCACACATCACATCTCTTGCCACTGAGTCAGTGCAGGTGTCCGGATAAAGGGATGGCCAGAGTCTAAATAGAAATGCATGTGATGCATACCAGCACCAGACACCATGATGCACCCATGTCCGGATAGTCAATGCCACAATGGGGTGCATGTTGCACATGTCACTCCCCTGCAGGATCAGTCTCAGGAAGTTTAATGCCAAGACACAGGAATGCGTGCAAAGTCATACATTACTGTCTCAAGTCACATGGCCATGGCAGCCAGCCAACAACAGTCTGCACTGTGTCACAATCCGAGGGCATGGGGAATGCAAGTTATGTGACTGACAAGTGCACATGTCCATCCCCCAAATACCACATCATCTGTACTACTATTTGTCCACGTCACACCAACTGGACATATGGGGGACATGAAACACAACTCTCTGAACATGAGCACCTCACAGTGTGCTGTGAATGAAAATACAGCTGCCTGAAAGTCACAGTCGCAAACACCTGTGTGCACAGTCAAGTGATCAGACACCTATAAGTCACAGAAGTATCGTCTATCATGGTCACATCTCAGATGGCATGCTGAGCCCTAACAGATAAACATACCAGTAGTCCTGACAACGAAGACACAGCACAATGAGACAGAGGCAGACACCTGAGGGTACATTTCACTGATCACAACATGCCAGATGATACACGGGAGTGGGAGTACAGAGTGTATTGTATGCCCTGGAGTAGGCATGACTGTCCAGCTCCACCTGTAAGAGGGAAGAGTCCTGGACAGTAGACAGGTGGCTATGCATGTGTGACACACTGGATACACATACTCCTGAGGCCCAAACATTGTTCCCACCAGCAGCATGGGTGTGTGCCAAATTCCCCAGGGACATGTGGTGAGTCAGAGCAGCAAGCGGACCACATATCAAAGTTACACCCAGATTACATGTCAGAACTTAGGCATTGTGTAAGCAATTGACCCACCCATGAATCGCACAACATAGTCACGGGAACAAATGCTGTCCCCCACCTTGAGCAAAGCAAAATGCAATGACACAGTCCCCAAATGACACAATTTCCTGACTATAAGGGCCACGCATATGCGTATCAGAGGAGAAGTGGGCATGTCACAAATGAGGGACATGGGTCCTGGACCACATGACTGATGTACTGTGGAAGTTTAACCAGGCCAGAGGAGGGCACATAGCATGTCAGACAAAGTGCACAGTGCAGTCATGGACTCACCCCCTCCTTGCTGCTGTCTGCCCTTCAGCTGCCCATCCAGGTCAGGGAAGACCACCGCCAGGATCCGGAGCATGTGGGGGGTCAGGGTCCGGTGTCGCCCCTCCTGCGAGGAGGCGACAGCTTCAGCTGGACCCATGCGATCCTCTGGGTCCAGCCACGAAGGTCCTGCCACCTCTTCTGGCAGTTGCGGATCCTGCGCCTGTAGACCCCCACGGATCTTACTTTCCGGGCGATGGTCAGCCAGATTTCCTGCTTCTGGTGGGCATCAACCTGTGAGGATGACAAAGTGAAAAGGCCATTACTACACATGCAACATATACGTGCATCACACAGTTGGATATACATGTTTCAATCACAGGGGCATATGATGTACACAGGCAGTGCAACAATGGCTATGAACAGTTTGCCAGCAGTCACTACATGGTATCATTGCATGGGAAGTAAACCTAGTTGGAATGCACTGTTACTGCACTGTACCAGTTCAGTGCATTTAACTACACACTTTGGGTGTGACAACTACTCAGTGGGCATGCTAGCCAGTGGTGTGCACACTGAAAGTCCTGCTAGTCAGACAACATGCACAATTAGTGAGGCAGTGGACAGCACACTCACCTGCTCCCCTGGTTTCCCATACAGCTTGCTGTACTGTGGAAGGAGACTGTCCAGCAGGGCCTGGTTCTCCTCAAGGCTGAAGGCTGGGGCTCTCTCCACAGTACGTGCCATTGCAGGAGCCAGAGGATGCATAAACAGCAGCAGTGTTGGTGGCAGATGTCGTCCTGGAGCATGTAGTGCAGGCAAGTGAGCTCTCAGGGGAACAGCCAGCATTATATGTGTGCTGCAGAGGCAGATACTGTCCCATGTGTCCAAAGTGATAGGTCCAAGTCGTTTGCATCTTCTGAATCTGACCAATCCATGGAATAGCAGCACTAATACACGCCCACAGCATCCTTCAAATCTTCAACTTCATGACACCCATGATTTTGCAACATTGTTGTGGCTGGCCAACTGAATTCACTGCATCAGACTCGTTGGAGCTTCGAAAACGCGTCCGTTGCCATGCCAGGCCCCAGCCAATGTGTGCGCACCGTTCGGTCCATTGCTGTACAACGCGTATTTCGGGATACAACGCGTACCCGCACACATCATATGCAATGGGCTGGCCGGGCACACCGATCAGTCCATTGCTATTCAACGCGTACCCGCTCTCAACAGATGCAATGGGCCGGCTGGGCACACCGATCGGTCCATTACTGTACAACGCGTATTTCGGGATACAACGCGTACCCGCACACATCATATGCAATGGGCCGGCCGGGCACACTGATCGGTCCATTGCTGTACAACGCGTATTTCGGGATACAACACGTACCCGCACACATCATATGCAATGGGCCGGCCGGGCACACCGATCGGTCCATTGCTGTTCAACGCGTATTTCGGAATACAACGCGTACCCGCACACATCGTATGCAATGGGCCGGCCGAGCACACCGATCGGTCCATTGCTGTTCAACGCGTACCCGCTCACAACAGATGCAATGGGCCGGCCGGGCACACCGATCGGTCCATTGCTGTTCAACGCGTACCCGCACACATCATATGCAATGGGCCGGCCTGGCACACCGATCGGTCCATTGCTGTACAACGCGTATTTCGGGATACAACACGTACCCGCACACATCATATGCAATGGGCCGGCCGGGCACACCGATCGGTCCATTGCTGTTCAACGCGTATTTCGGGATACAACGCGTACCCGCACACATCGTATGCAATGGGCCGGCCGGGCACACCGATCGGTCCATTGCTGTTCAACACGTACCCGCTCACAACAGATGCAATGGGCCGGCCGGGCACACCGATCGGTCCATTGCTGTACAACGCGTACCCGCACACATCATATGCAATGGGCCGGCCGGGCACACCGATCGGTCCATTGCTGTACAACGCGTATTTCGGGATGCAACACGTACCCGCACACATCATATGCAATGGGCCGGCCGGGCACACCGATCGGTCCATTGCTGTTCAACGCGTACCCGCTCCCAACAGATGCAATGGGCCGGCCGGGCACACCGATCGGTCCATTGCTGTACTAACGCATACCTGTACAGGTCAGTCGCATATGTCACCATGCTTGTCACTGGTGAACGTATGCCAGCCACATATACCTGTCAGAGACCCAGGGGCACACCTACAACACCACACCCAGTCCACATTGTTTCCTGAGGCATGTAAGGCTGCATTTCCTTCTCTGTGTATGGGGGTTAACATGTCGTTTTTGTGGTGGCACTTGTGGGCAGCCACACCCAGGCTGTGCATGTGTTCATGGGGACAGGGTCCTTGGTGTTTTGTGCACATGACCACTGTGATGTGCAACAGTTCATTTTGGAGCATGTGGCATGGTCACATTTCCAGGTTGTGTATGTGTATGACATGTCACATACCCCCAGAGTCCCATGTGGGAAGGCATGTACGTCACAGGATGACCCAATGCCACAATAGTGATGTCCCTCCACAGTCTGTGTGCATGTTGTGTTTCCGATGTCACTGATTCCATGTGCACGATGGGAGACAGTCTCCACATCAACGTTGTTTGTGCATGGACTTTGATGTTGTGCGTCACTGGCGTCCATGTCTGTCCTGCGGATGCGACAGGGGCCACTACCTGTGGGAGTCATGTTTGTTTATCTGACGTGTACATGATACGCCATGTCATTCCAGTGGCCATGTGGCAAGAGAGGGTCACTGGGAATCAACCTGTCAATGATCTGTGATGCCTGTGGCGCATCTGTCCAGACATGTCACTGTGGTGTGTGTGGAACGTGACAGCAGTAAATGGGTACTGTGACACAGCCTAATGGTTTCCCATAGCACAACCTGGTACCTGTTGTGCACACATGTTGTACTGAGAAGTTAGATGATGGCCATGTAGGTGCGAGTTATGTCCGATAGAACGGCACACACATCAAGTACTTGTGTCACGTAATGATGTATCATGTGAAATTGAGTATGGTGAATGGCACATATGTGGGGTGACTGACAATCTTTCTTCCTTCAACCTATGCACTGTAGGGCTCCAGCTGTCCATAGACCATTCCCTGACCTGGCAACGATGGTGGAACGTGACAGCATCCGACGGTACCGCTTCACATGCCGTGGTTGCTGACACCCCTCAGGAACCCTGTGACACCAGCCCAGATGCGCTACAATGAGGCACATGGTCGGACCAGGAGAGTGATAGAGCGGACCTTTGGTCTCCTGAAGAGCCGCTTCCGCTGCCTGGACAAGGCAGGAGGGGCCCTCCCATATGCCCCAGCAAAGGTGTGCAAGATTGTCATCGTCTGCTGCATGCTACACAACCTGGCAGTGCGGAAGGAGTTGCCTCTCATCCTGGATGACGATGACCAACGTCCACCACCTGTGGAGGATCCTGTCCTGGACCACGATGCCAGTGATGATGATGATGATGATGGTGATGTCCGCACACAGCTCATCACCAACTTCTTCAGCTGAATGTGAGTATCCAGGGAGATGTAATGTGAATGACGTGAGTTTGCATGATATGTGTGGGTGGTGCTCTGGTGCTGTTTGAGTGTGGCCATGTGCTACTTGACTGGATGCGTGCAGCAATGTGTCCTTCCAGGTAGTCTGAACTCCCCAACAGTTTTGATATGCTAACTTGGTTTCGTGTAGTTGTCTTGTGACATGTATTGGGCATGAGTATTGCAGTACTGTCCTGTTCTACAGTGATTTTAACTGTGTGTCATGTCTGTCTTTCACAGGGTGCTTACTGAGTACTTTGGTCAACTTGGATCCCCCGACACCATGATTCAGCTTTCAGGGTGGCAGCAGTAGTTGGCCTACAAATGATGTGCCACACACCCTGGACTTCATATCTTCTGCACTTGTTGACTGTGTGGCCACTGCCACGTGGGTAAACCTTGCATTTGTAGTGGAAACAACATGTTGCAAATGTGTAATAAACCTGTGCTTCACTTTGGGATGTGAGTTGTCTGTGGTCACACATCTGACATTTGCTTACTGCACCTGTGGGCTAGTTGACACAGACTCTGAATAGGTGTGGTGTCTGTGCATTCCACTGTATTTCCTGGCAACATCACTGTGGGCGATGAGTCCGATGGCCCTGGTATCTGTGCTGTGTAGCCCTAGTGGTGTGTCTCCCTCATATGTGTCACGTCACCATGACTCACACGACGGTGTTGTACTTGCTGTAGCAGTTAGCATACACAGTGTAATTTAGCAGAACATCATCACCATAACAGTATCCACATTTGAATAACAACAGTGGCAAGTATGGTGTACTAGTGATTTTATTTACAGAAATGTGTGTGTGTATAGTGCACAGGATGGTGGGTGCTGTACATTGGGATTGTGATCCAAAGTTCCCAGATGAGTTGGAAGTCTTGATAGCAGAAATGTACTGAGTGAAGTCCACAGTCATATGATACATTAGTCCAACTTGAACTCCCCATGTCATGTGGGAAAGTAGTGTTGCATTCGACAGGGTGAAACGTTTGCACACAAAGGAGAATTTCCGGAACAGGTGTTGGCTTCCTGGGGGATGTACGTGGCCATCAACCTCTCAGTTTTCCTTCCTCAGACGACCCCTCTTCTTTGGGGGGGGACCCTCACGTGCAGGCTGAGGCCGTGCAGGGGCTCTCCACCAGAGTCCTCCTCCCTCCCTGTGACGGTGTCAGTTGTTGCAGCACCAGATGTTGTGGGCACACAGGGAGGTGTGGCCATGTTGGTGCTAATCTGGCGGAGGCATGTCAATATGTCCCTATGCACCGCTGTGAGTTCTTGCAATGTGTCCCACTTGGACTCCATGCCCGACATGTGTGTCTCCACACGGGCCATGTGTGTCTCCACATGGGCCATGTGGGAGTCCAAGCGGGCATGATGGGCAGCCTGCTGTTGTTGTATGTCCTTGAGGATCCCCACTACCTGTCTGACCTCTCCGGTGCTATCCTGGTACGCATCAGTGATGCGTGCCAGTTGTGGGTCATCATGCAGTCCAGACCCCTCTGCAAGCAGCGACCTATGTCTACCACCCCTCCCACCACCCCTGGCGACACGTGCAGGACCTGCGGTGCACGCACAGGTGACACAAGGCCCACTTGGGGGTTTTTAGTGGTGTTGTCATCCATTGATCCACGGTGGGCCTGGGGCTCTGTGCTGTTGTCAGCGGTGGTCCTTGGTCTGTCCGTGTCGGCGGGGGTGGTCTGTATGTTGGCAGTTGTTGGAGGGGTGGGTGCAGGGGGTGCAGATGTTGGTCCAGCTGGTGCTGCATGATGACTCACACCGGAGGTGCCAGGTAGGTCTTCGCCATCCGAGGAGGGCAGAGGCTGTTCCACACCAGTGAGCTCTGTGTCCCCCGGAGCCTGGGACAGGGACTCCTCCTCACCTGCTGCTGTGTCCCCATCATTGTCACCTGTATTTGGAAGAGACACACATTGTATGTAATGTTTCTACAGACATCAATGGTTCACACTCCTGACAGTTGTGACTGTACCTCTGGATGCGGGCATGTACATTGCATTGTCCTAAGTTGTCACAGTAAGAGGTTGATATTGGTGTAGCACATTGTCATGCATACCTGGGGCATTTCAATATGAATGTTGAGGTGTGTGCATGGCCAGCATTGGTTGTATTTGGTGGACATCCGGCCATCCTTCTCCACCTGGCCCAGTTATCCCACCATGAAGCATGCCACCCTTGCAGTGGGTTCAGGTTGACTCTCAGGATGTCATTCAGTGGTGTTGTGCTGTTTGTTGGTGCACAGTTCCCAGCAGGGCCTTGTGCTCCCCACAGCAGTAGCCAGTGTCAGCCATCTTGTCAGTCCTTATCCACTCCCTGTGATGTGAGCATGGTTCAGGGTGGTGTTGATGGGCCAATTGTGAGGGTGAGCAGTATCTGTGACTCCAACTCCCATCATGCTATTGCCTACACCCCCTTCCCAGCATGCCCGTACTTCCTTCCTTTGGACTCTGCTTCCCTGTGGGGTAGTGTGCCTGTGCTGACAGGAAGGCTGACAGTGTTGTCCTTGCGTTTGTTTGGCTACAAGTCCCAGGTGTGTCCCTGTGCTTCACACAGCATTACCCAGGGTGGTGGTTCTTTGTGGGATCTTCATTTGGTATGTGAGGCATTGCATTCTCCCAGGTGGGTTATGTGGAGTTTGTGTTGAGGGGGTGTGAGGTGAGCTGCTTGTAACTATGGTCAGTGCTGTGAGTCCTCCTTCCCAGCAAGCCAGATATTCCACCATGCAACGTGCTTTCATTGCAGAGAGTGCAAGTTGGCTTTCAGGATGTCAGGCAGTGGTGTTGTGCTGTTTGTTGGTGCACAGTTCCCAGCAGGGCCTTGTGCTCCCCACAGCAGTAGCCAGTGTCAGCCATCTTGTCAGTCCTTATCCACTCCCTGTGATGTGAGCATGGTTCAGGGTGGTGTTGATGGGCCAATTGTGAGGGTGAGCAGTATCTGTGACTCCAACTCCCATCATGCTATTGCCTATACCCCCTTCCCAGCATGCCCGTACTTCCTTCCTTTGGACTCTGCTTCCCTGTGGGGTAGTGTGCCTGTGCTGACAGGGAGGCTGACAGTGTTGTCCTTGCGTTTGTTTGGCTACAAGTACCAGGTGTGTCCCTGTGCTTCACACAGCATTACCCAGGGTGATGGTTCTTTGTGGGATCTTCATTTGGTATGTGAGGCATTGCATTCTCCCAGGTGGGTTATGTGGAGTTTGTGTTGAGGGGGGGTGTGAGGTGAGCTGTTTGTAACTATGGTCAGTGCTGTGAGTCCTCCTTCCCAGCCAGCCAGATATCCCACCATGCAACGTGCTTGCATTGCAGGGAGTGCAAGTTGGCTTTCAGGATGTCAGGCAGTGGTGTTGTGCTGTTTGTTGGTACACAGTTCCCAGCAGGGCCTTGTGCTCCCCACAGCAGTAGCCAGTGTCAGCCATCTTGTCAGTCCTTATCCACTCCCTGTGATGTGAGCATAGTTCAGAGTAGTGTTGATGGGCCAATTGTGAGGGTGAGCAGTATCTGTGACTACAACGCCCATCATGCTATTGGCTACACTAACTTCACCAGCATACACAGAATTCCTTCCTTTAAGTGAGCTTCCCTGTGAGGTGGTGTTCTAGTGGTGGAAAAATATCAGGCAGTGTTTGTTGGTTATATTTGTGCCACTGCCTTGCTCTATTTGTTGTTAGGTTTGTACATGTCATGACACAGTGACATATCACTATGAGATGGCATGTATTGTGTTTATCTAACTGACATACACATCTTGGGATGATTATCTTTTGGTTGCTGTTTATTTGCTAGGGGTGGATGGTTTGACTGTCCCCTTGAGAGTGATGTGTGTGTGTATTGGCACACGATATTGTGTATATTAGTTGTGTACTCACCAGGCTCTGGGATGTCTGTTAGTCCATATATGCTCACTGGTGGTAGGATGGCCCGCACCTTCTCCTCCCAGGGCCTGAGATATACTGGTTTTGCAGGAGGGCCACTGCCGGTGTGCTGGCTCAGGAGGTAATCCTTCTTGAGTAGGTCTCTGACCCTCCTGCGCACATCATACCACCTGTTCTGGATGTCTTCCTTTGTGCGCAAACATGGTGATTGTGCGTTCACCCTGTCGACGATCCTCGCCCACATCTTGGTTTTCTGCGACATGGGGGTCTGTTGGACCAATGTGCCAAACAACTGTGGCTCTACCCTCAGGATCTCGTCTACCATGACTTCCAATTCACTATCTAGGAACTTTGGATTCTTCTTTAGGGGCATGGTGATGGGTGGTGGTGGTGGTGATTGATGTGTGTGTGTGCAAGTGAGGGTGTGTGTGTGTAGGTTTTGCTGTGTGTGTGTGAGGGTGCTATTTGTTGAGGTGCTAATGGTGTGTGGCTTTTGTGTTGGATGAGCTGTGTGTGTGTCTGTGTTTGCTGTGTGATGTGTTCTGTGCTGGCAGGTCAGTGGGATTTGCAAAGGATCATGGTAGGGATTTGTGGGCTTTATGTAGGTGGAGTTGGGGGTGTGTCCTTGTTCCATTTTCCCCCCCCCTGTATTTATTGGCTTTGTCATTGCTTGTTTGGCCCTTTTTTATTGTATTCATTTGTGATTATTGTGCATGTAGGAGTCGTTCTTCTGACCGAGTAGGACGTTGCAGTTGTCTCGTGCGCGCCTCTCCGAGTCGTTCCCGCTGTGTTTCAGCTCAGTTTCATATGCGGCGTACGCGTCGGTCGCGGAGTATTGTGTTTGTTCGGCTGGCTTTTGTATGCGTGTCGGTCGTACGGCTTGGGCTCCGTACGAATCGGTCTGCTTTTGCACCCATTGCATTGTACTGCGCGGGTCGGAGTTCGCGGGTACGTTTCGTTCGGATTATTTCCTGATGCGTGACGGTCGGTTTGATTCGCGTGGTTTCCCGGCCGGATACCTTGTTTCCGGCCGGTTCGGTCGTTCGCCTTGAGTTCCGTGCGAGTCGGTCGTGATTCCCATGCATTTCATCGTACTTCCCAGGTCGGGCAACGCCGGTTCGTGTCGGTCGGACTATTATCCCGTACCGAGTCGTCGGTATTTTTTCCGGCCCGAATCGGAATCGGCCCCTAAGTTGTGATGGGGACACGGAGATAACCCAAATAGCAGCTGCAGAAGACAGGCAAAAAAAAATGAACAGAGACACATCAGCTCCAGTAGAGTTGAGAGAGACACAGCAAGAACTGGCACACTTGGGTTGGGGGCGACCAATGTCAAGGTCGCTGGTGGGGCTCAGGGGTGCCAGGTTGCAGTAGAAGAAATGCTTCCCAGAGTTCCTCTTCATTAATTTACAGTTACTCTTAGTCAAATCTTGAAGCTCAAAGTCCATTCAGGTAGCAAACGCAGGTTCCTGCCACTAAAATCGTCGCAAAAATGTGGTGAATAAAAGCAAGTCTGGTCCAAGTAGTTTCCATGTAAGTTTATTCAGGATGAGATGTTACAGCATAGAGCCCCACCAGGAGCAGCATTCCTGCTGCTCAGCCCATCCACCAACTGAAACCACACTCACCAACATTCCACTCACCAACATTCTCTCACCACAGTCACACTGGCTGAGCAGCAGTTATAACAGGAAGTTTAGCAAACCTGTACATTTTTGGAAACTAGATGCTTAGGGAAATCCACGGTGGGGTGACTTTAATGGCTCCCCTAGATTTTTTTACCCAAAATCCCATGCAAAACCTTTGGCTTAAAACACATTTTTCTCACATTTCTGTGATGGAAAGTTCTGGAATCTGCAGGGAACCACAAGTTTCCTTCCACGTAGCATTCCCCCAAGTCGTCCAAGAGAAATTATACCTCACTTGTGTGAGTAGGCGTAATGCCCGTAACAGGAAACGGCTCAAAATGCAACATGAACACATCACATATTTCCACAGAAATCTGACCCTTTTTTTGCAACGCGGGTAGCTGTGGATTTGGGTCCTAGCTCAGAGGACACCAAAGGAAACCTAGAAAACCTATACATTTTTGAGAGCTAGAAATTGAGGGGAATTCATTGTGGGTTGGCTCTCACCAGGTAACTTTAACCAAAAGCCAAACCTCAAACTTTAACTAAAAACACACATTTTCAATGTATTTCTGTGAGGAAAAACTTTTTGAATCTGCGGGGAGCCACACATTTCCTACCATCCAGCAATCCCTCAAGTCTCCCCAAAAAAATGCTATTAAAAAAGACCCAAAACGCAACACAGACACATCACATTTTTGCACTGAATATTTGCACTGAAAACGAATCACTGACAAAATATCGAAAGACATATTATCGAGCTACAATTATATCAATACAAAATTATCGATAACATTAATATCGACATCATATACCTATTTAAATAATTACAAAAAAATCGAGGATACAATACCGAAGTACATAAATATCTATTTCACAAATATCGCTAACATACTTATCGAAATTCTAAAATATCGACCTTCATTAAAATACATTAACTAGGTAAAAAATATCGTACACAAAAATATCGACAACACTAATATCGTAAAATTAAATATATCGACTATATAAAACTATAATAAATATAAAAATAAAACGACATAAAAATAATTAAATTACTAAAAACACAATACTAAATTAATAAATGACAATAACTATTTTACTACACTAAAAAATTAATTAACACAGCAATAAAATTACTAAAATATTATTAACAACATTACTACATTAAACATTAATAATATTAAATATTACTATTACAATTCAATTATATAATATAATACATAACAAAAGCTATTTAAAAATATATACAAAATTATACATAACTTACTACTAATTAGCGTTTTCCTTATTTGGAAACTAACTACCAAAACATTTTAAAAAAATACAAATTAACCAATAGAAAAAATGCAAATTCAAACTAACCAATAAAATCGAAATTACAAAATCCAACACACTATATAAACAGTTAAACTTCATTCCTATTCCACACCAAAAGAAAGAAAACTAAAGAAGGAGAAACTGTACAGGAATTCAACTACAGATATAAGAAGATCAACATATACCCAATAATTAACTCTATCAAAAGTAAGTAAACTAAATTAAAAGAAATAATACTAAAAGTAAAAAACTTTAATCAATAATATACATAACCTATAAATTAATCAATGTCTTCTTTCAAATTTATATTACCACTACAGGAAACTCTAGAGGAAACTAACAAACTACAGAAAAGCCCCAAAAAAATATACAACTAACAAAGTAAGTATTTACCAACAAATCTTAAACAAATAGATTAAACAACAACGCAAAGTCAAAACCAATCCCCAATCCCCTACCCACCCCCTATAAAAAATATATAAACAAATTAATAAAACAAATGTATTTTTTTTTTCAGACAAACAAAATACAGAAAGAACATTCCACAACTAAAGAATAAATGTCGTCAAACTGAAATACATAAAGACCAACTTTGTAAGTATATTGTAAATAAATGTTTATTTGCTTAAATTAAAATACATAGAACAAAATAGTTAATAACAATAATATATATTTTTCATAGATTAACCTACATCAAAATGACTGAAGGAGCCGAATTTATAACAAGCCAGAAAGGGAAAATGTTACTATGCTATATGGGATACACTTACACACAAGAAAAACAATTTGGATTAAAAGTTAACTGGAAATGCTGTAAATACTGCTCTGATAAATGTTACGGGCGTGCTACAACTAGGGAAACAACAGTACTGTATACTAGAGAATATAACCACCCACCAAACGTAACAGAAATAGAAGTCAGATCTGCATTAGAAACAATAAAAGAAGCTAGTACAAGTTCTCAAAAACCTACAAGTGTAATTTTAAAAGAGCAGCTTCCCAAAATTCCTAAAACTGCTACTACACAAATGCCATCTGTAGCTTCACTAAAGAGAACTATAGCACGTACTAAAAAATTACTACTACTTCCACCCCAATTCCTAGAACATATAGTGAAGTTATTATAAGTCCTGAACAAAGTATCACTTTAAACAAAGAACCATTTGTCATTTTTGATAATAAAAGCAATGACAAAAGATTAATAATTTTGGAACTGCAACTAATCTATTAAAACTACAAGAATGTCAATACTGGATGATGGATGGGACTTTTACTATATGTCCCAAGCCCTTTTTCCAACTGTATACAATACATGGGCTACATCAGAATTGCAATATACCATTAATTTACGCATTATTACCAAACAAACAGAACTCCACATACATGGAACTATTAAATAAAATAAAACAAAAAACTAATGACTTTTCTCCACAAAAAATAATCCTAGATTTTGAACAGTCAATGATTAATACTATATTAAAAACACACCCCCATACCTGCATCCAAGGCTGTTACTATCATTTTAATCAGTGCTTATGGAGACACATGCAAAAATCAGCACTAAGCATTGAATATGCAACTAATTCTTCTTTTGCATATCAAATAAAAAAATTAACAGCCCTAGCTTATGTACCTGAGACAGACGTCACAGAACATTACAACAACTTAATAGACAGCACCTTCTACAAACAAAATGAAGCAAAACTAAGTCCACTATTAGACTATTTTGAGGATACATGGGTCGGCAGACTACACAGATCTGGCCACAGAAGAAACCCTAAATTCTTAATACCCTGGTGGAACGTATACAGAAGCACATTAAACGGGGAATCAAAAATTAATAATGCAGTCGAAGGATGGCATAATGCCTTCCTTCAATCAACAGGCAGAACAAAACCAACACTAGAAAAATGTATATCATGCCTACAAAAAGAACAGAGTTATCAGGAGTTCCGAATGGAACAACCCATAACTCAATTAACTCCAAAAACATCAAAACAAATTAAACAAATGCATAAATATCTAGAACAACAAGTAAAATTGTACCCTAGTACAAAAGGCCTGGTATACCTAAACATAGGGGTCGATTCCGATCTCGGCCGGTAGGGCACCTAACAGTATTCGTCCGGAAAAAATACAAGCCGAATGCGTGTTTCCCGACCAATTCGTACACTTGTCCAGACGAACAAGTACGATGCGTATAACAACCCAGTTTCCGAGCGAGCCGTACTCACCCAATCCAGCTCCTGTTCCCCGCCTGAGCCGGATCCGTGAACGCCGAATCGAGCCGCACGGAAGAAAATACACAGCACCTTCCGGCCGGACTAGTACGATGCGCAATCCGTACGCGCAGAAGCCGTCGCTACGTCCGGCACGTTTGAGCATCCGGGCGAGCCGTACATAAGCTCCGTTTCAAGCCACAAGACGATCCACGGCTACGAGACGAACAAGCCAGCGACGAGTACGAGTCGAAGACACGAGAAACCCGAACGAGACGATCCAAGCATGAATCCCATTGCGCAGGTCCTACCTATACTCTACATCTATTACCGGGACCGGCACGGACGCATACGGCGCAGACGGTAAGTCAAATACCAACAATACAAACAAACTACACGTACCCAAAATAGGTCACACACACATAGGGATGCACAAATAACGTACACTAGCAACAGCAGAACCATAGGGGTGGGATGGCCAACACCAATGCCATACACACCCATAGGGGGATCGATGCCTACCACCAACACCACCCTACCACCACCCCTACTCATGGGGGGTAGATGCCTGCCACCACCACCACCCCTACTCAGGGGGGGATGGATGCCTGTCACTACTACCATCCCCACCCTTAGGGGGCTGGATGCCTGTCACTACTACCATCCCCACTCATGGGGTGATGGATGCCTACCATTACCACCACCACTACTAATGGGTGCCTGGATGCCTGTCACTACTACCATCCCCACCCTTAGGGGGCTGGATGCCTGTCACTACTACCATCCCCACTCATGGGGTGATGGATGCCTACCACTACCACCACCACTACTAATGGGTGCCTGGATGCCTGTCACTACTACCATCCCTACTCATGGGGGATGGATGCCTACCACTACCACCATCACTACTCAGGGGGCTGGATGCCTACCACTACCACCACCCCTACTCAGGGGGCTGGATGCCTGTCACTACTACCATCCCCACTCATGGGGGATGGATGCCTACCACTACCACCACCCCCACTCAGGGGGTTAGATGCCTGCCACCACCACCACCCCTACTCAGGGGGCCTGGATGCCTGTCACTACTACCATCCCCACTCATGGGGGGATGGATGCCTACCACTACCACCACCACTACTCATGGGGGCCTGGATGCCTGTCACTACTACCATCCCCACTCATGGGGGGATGGCTGCCTACCACTACCACCACCACTACTCATGGGTGCCTGGATGCCTGCCATCACTACCATCCCCACTCATGGGGGATGGCTGCCTACCACTACCACCACCACTACTCATGGGTGCCTGGATGCCTGTCACTACTACCATCCCCACTCATGGGGGGATGGATGCCTACCACTAACACCACCCCCACTCAGGGGGGGCTAGATGCCTGCCACTACCACCACCCCTACTCAGGGGGGGCTGGATGCCTGTCACCACTACCATCCCCACTCATGGGGGATGGATGCCTACCACTACCACCACCACTACTCAGGGGGCTGGATGCCTACCACTACCACCAGCCCTACTCATGGGTGCCTGGATGCCTGCCACCACTACCATCCCCACCCTTAGGGGTATGGATGCCTACCACTACCACCACCCCCACTCAGGGGGGCTAGATGCCTGCCACCACCACCACCCCTACTCAGGGGGCCTGGATGCCTGTCACTACTACCATCCCCACTCATGGGGGATGGATGCCTACCACTACCACCACCACTACTCATGGGGGCCTGGATGCCTGTCACTACTACCATCCCCACTCATGGGGGATGGCTGCCTACCACTACTACCACCACTACTCATGGGTGCCTGGATGCCTGCCACCACTACCATCCCCACCCTTAGGGGTATGGATGCCTACCACTACCACCACCCCCACTCAGGGGGGGCTAGATACCTGCCACCACCACCACCCCTACTCAGGGTGGCCTGGATGCCTGTCACTACTACCATCCCCACTCATGGGGGGATAGATGCCTACCACTAACACCACCGCCACTCAGGGGGGGCTAGATGCCTGCCACCACCACCACCCCTACTCAGTGGGGGCTGGATGCCTGTCACCACTACCATCCCCACTCATGGGGGGATGGATGCCTACCACTACCACCACCACTACTCAGGGGGGGTTGGATGCCTACCACTACCACCACCCCTACTCATGGGTGCCTGGATGCCTGCCACCACTACCATCCCCACCCTTAGGGGTATGGATGCCTACCACTACCACCACCCCCACTCAGGGCGGGCTAGATGCCTGCCACCACCACCACCCCTACTCAGGGTGGCCTGGATGCCTGTCACTACTACCATCCCCACTCATGGGGGGATGGCTGCCTACCACAACCACCACCACTACTCATGGGGGCCTGGATGCCTGTCACTACTACCATCCCCACTCATGGGGGGATGGCTGCCTACCACTACCACCACCACTACTCATGGGTGCCTGGATGCCTGCCACCACTACCATCCCCACCCTTAGGGGTATGGATGCCTACCACTACCACCACCCCTACTCAGGGGGGGCTAGATGCCTGCCACCACCACCACCCCTACTCAGGGTGGCCTGGATGCCTGTCACTACTACCATCCCCACTCATGGGGGGATAGCTGCCTACCACTACCACCACCACTACTCATGGGGGCCTGGATGCCTGTCACTACTACCATCCCCACTCATGGGGGGATGGCTGCCTACCACTACCACCACCACTACTCATGGGTGCCTGGATGCCTGCCACCACTACCATCCCCACCCTTAGGGGTATGGATGCCTACCACTACCACCACCCCCACTCAGGGGGCTAGATGCTGCCACCACCACCACCCCTACTCAGGGTGGCCTGGATGCCTGTCACTACTACCATCCCCACTCATGGGGGGATGGATGCCTACCACTAACACCACCACTACTCATGGGGGCCTGGATGCCTGTCACTACTACCATCCCCACTCATGGGGGGATGGCTGCCTACCACTACCACCACCACTACTCATGGGTGCCTGGATGCCTGTCACTACTACCATCCACACTCATGGGGGGATGGATGCCTACCACTAACACCACCCCCACTCAGGGGGGACTGGATGCCTGCCACCACCACCACCCCTACTCAGGGGGGCTGGATGCCTGTCACTACTACCATCCCCACTCATGGGGGGATGGATGCCTACCACTACCACCACCCCCACTCAGGGGGGGCTAGATGCCTGCCACCACCACCCACCCTACTCAGGGGGGCCTGGATGCCTGTCACTACTACCATCCCCACTCATGGGTGGATGGCTGCATACCACTACCACCACCACTACTCATGGGGGCCTGGATGCCTGTCACTACTACCATCCCCACTCATGGGGGGATGGCTGCCTACCACTACCACCACCACTACTCATGGGTGCCTGGATGCCTGTCACCACTACCATCCCCACCCTTAGGGGTATGGATGCCTACCACTACCACCACCCCCACTCAGGGGGGGCTAGATACCTGCCACCACCACCACCCCTACTCAGGGGGGGCTGGATGCCTGTCACTACTACCATCCCCACTCATGGGGGGATGGACGCCTGCCACCACCACCACCCCTACTCAGGGGGGGATGGATGCCTGTCACTACTACCATCCCCACTCAGGGGGGGCTAGATGCCTGCCACCAACACCACCCTACCACCACCCCTACTCATGGGGGGTAGATGCCTGCCACCACCACCACCCCTACTCAGGGGGGGCTGGATGCCTGTCACTACTACCATCCCCACCCTTAGGGGGCTGGATGCCTGTCACTACTACCATCCCCACTCATGGGGTGATGGATGCCTACCATTAACACCACCACTACTAATGGGTGCCTGGATGCCTGTCACTACTACCATCCCCACCCTTAGGGGGCTGGATGCCTGTCACTACTACCATCCCCACTCATGGGGTGATTGATGCCTACCACTACCACCACCACTACTAATGGGTGCCTGGATGCCTGTCACTACTACCATCCCTACTCATGGGGGGATGGATGCCTACCACTACCACCATCACTACTCAGGGGGGGCTGGATGCCTACCACTACCACCACCCCTACTCAGGGGGGGCTGGATGCCTGTCACTACTACCATCCCCACTCATGGGGGATGGATGCCTACCACTACCACCACCCCCACTCAGGGGGGCTAGATGCCTGCCACCACCACCACCCCTACTCAGGGGGCCTGGATGCCTGTCACTACTACCATCCCCACTCATGGGGGGATGGATGCCTACCACTACCACCACCACTACTCATGGGTGCCTGGATGCCTGTCACTACTACCATCCCCACTCATGGGGGATGGATGCCTACCACTAACACCACCCCCACTCAGGGGGGGCTAGATGCCTGCCACTACCACCACCCCTACTCAGGGGGGGCTGGATGCCTGTCACCACTACCATCCCCACTCATGGGGGGATGGATGCCTACCACCACCAATACTCAGGGAGGGCTGGATGCCTACCACTACCACCAGCCCTACTCATGGGTGCCTGGATGCCTGCCACCACTACCATCCCCACCCTCAGGGGTATGGATGCCTACCACTACCACCATCCCCACTCAGGGGGGCTAGATGCCTGCCACCACCACCACCCCTACTCAGGGGGCCTGGATGCCTGTCACTACTACCATCCCCACTCATGGGGGATGGATGCCTACCACTACCACCACCACTACTCATGGGGGCCTGGATGCCTGTCACTACTACCATCCCCACTCATGGGGGGATGGCTGCCTACCACTACCACCACCACTACTCATGGGTGCCTGGATGCCTGCCACCACTACCATCCCCACCCTTAGGGGTATGGATGCCTACCACTACCACCACCCCCACTCAGGGGGGCTAGATACCTGCCACCACCACCACCCCTACTCAGGGTGGCCTGGA